>OX438865.1:13414087-14885962 GCA_949315895.1 Anania crocealis | reverse complement strand
ACTACAAAAAATACATACCTATACTTACATATAAACTAAACACTAATATTTAGACAATTATTATACATACTAAATACATGTAAAATATTAACATATACATACATACATACATAAATAGCTCAAACCATTAACTAAATGCTCTAAGATAAATAGTGACAAAAATATATTAATATAAATGGCGACAAGTATGGTGAAAACAATGTTCATGTTGATGATTCCAATTGCTTCAGAAAATGAGACCGGACATTTTTCTTAAAAGTGTATTTACAGGACGATTGTTTGATGTTTTCGGGCAGAGAATTCCAAAGCTGAGTGGATTGAAGAACAAAGGAATTGGAGACAAAGCTAGTGCGGTGCGAAGGGATAGAAAGTGTGAGTTTGTTAGAGGAGCGCAGCTGACGCAGATGGGTCGAGCTAAGAAGAGCAAATTGAGACTTTAAATAAGAAGGAGAGTTGGGATCGTGTAAGATAGAAAATAGGGTGCATAAAATTCTGACGTTACGCCGAAGACAAAGTGGAAGCCATTGGAGCTGCAAACGGTGCTGAGAGATATGATTGTATTTACGTAAGCAGTTCAATAAACGATCCAATTTATTAAGAAGGGATTGGTTCAAGTCGGAGTAGCACACATCAGCATAATCAATGAGAGGGAGGACAAGTGATTGGACAAGGGAAATTTTGGTTTTGACCGGGAAAAAATGTTTAAACCTATAGAGGGAGCGTAGTGTGGCATTGACCTTTCGACTAACTTCATCCACATGGGCAATCCAACTAAGCGTGGAATCTATGTATAGACCCAGGTTTTTGACACATGAACAGTACGGGATAACTACTCTATCGAAGCATACCGGATCGACACTGGAAAAATCAATACGACAAATTTGCCGCTGGCTACCAACAATAATAGCTTGGCATTTGTTGTTGTTTACAGCAACACCATAACGATCTGACCAAGAAGAAATGTTCTTGAGATCATCATTAAGTTTTCCCACGGCAAGATCTAATTCGTCATAGCGGCACTGCTGGTATAGTTGGAGATCATCAGCATACAGATGGTGTGACGAGCCAATTTCGAGAGTAATAGAATTTATGAAAATTGAGAATAACAAAGGAGATAGTATGCCTCCCTGGGGCACACCGGCAAGCAGATCAAGCCAGTGGGAAATATTTTGATCTACACGAACCGCCTGCCGGCGATCCCGTAAGTAGGAGGCAAACCATTCCAAAGCGTCTGAAGTAAAATTAAAATAAGCTAATAGAGATAATAGGACATCATGGTCAACTGTATTGAAAGCATTAGAGAAGTCAATAAGAACAAGGACGGTAACTTTTCCATGCTCCATGCCATCTCTTATGTCCTTGGTGATTTTAAGTAAAGCAGTGCTGGTGCTGTGGCCAGGACGAAAGCCAGATTGAAATGAGCTTAAAAGATTATTGGCAAAGATGAATTTTGACATTTGGGAGTGGACAACGGCCTCCAGAACTTTGGATAGGAACGGGAGGATGGAAATGGGCCTAAAATTATTAAGTGCGCTTGGGATGGATATCTTAGGAACAGGAATAACAAAGGCTTTGCCCCAGATACTAGGATACGAGCCAGAGCTGATGGAGAAGTTGATAATATGGGTTATGTAGGGGAGAACCTCGTTAATAATCATTAAGATCATTTTGCGACTAATATTATCAAAACCAACAGCATTAGATTTTATGGACATAACAGTTTTCCTGACCACGTCATCAGACACCTGCAAGAAGGAGAAGGACTCAAGTGCAAGAGGGGACTTGGAAGCAATTTCGGAGAGAGTGTTAGATTTAATACCTTGATCTAAGGCAGAAGTGGAAGAAAAATGAATATTAAGATCATCCGGTGAGAAAGAAGTAGAAATGGGGGTTTTAACAGAGTTATCACCTATACCTAAGGTCTTGAGAAACTTCCAAATGTCGGCAAAAGAGGAATCAGAGATGTTTTCGTGGATATATCGACGTTTGGCTGATCTCACCATCTGGTTGCAACGGTTTCTGACCGATTTAAAGTAGCTCCAGCTAGCATCCGACCGGTTCTTCTTAAATTTACGAAAGGCACGATCACGTTGGGTCATAGCCACACGGACTTCACTGGTAATCCAAGGAGAAGGAGGGCGCTTGACCTTTACTCGACGAAGAGGCGCATATTTGTCAAAGAGCGAAAGCAAATTGGAATTGAAGTTGTTTACCTTAGTGTCGATCGAATCTGATGAAAGTACCGGTTCCCAGTCAAGTACTGCAACATCTTCCCTCAAAGCATTCACATCTATACCAGAGAAGTTACGCATGAGTACAATGTTGGGTTTGTGCTTAGTAGTGTGAAGCTTATATGAGGCAAAAATTAGGTCATGTCGAAAGAAGCCAGGAGCGGAGAATTGCCCATGGGAGATTATATTAGCTGGAGATGATGTAAGAATAAGG
Source organism: Anania crocealis (assembly GCA_949315895.1). Classification (NCBI taxonomy): domain Eukaryota; kingdom Metazoa; phylum Arthropoda; class Insecta; order Lepidoptera; family Crambidae; genus Anania; species Anania crocealis. The sequence continues at coordinate 14,883,517 of OX438865.1, read as the reverse complement.
TCTAACCAAGTATCAGGTGAGTTAATATTATGATGGGTGGGTTGTAAAGATAGATTAGAAAGATCGAGAGACTTAATAAGGGAAAGAAGTTTACAAGAAGTAAATGACTGAACTAGAAGGTTTGTGTTAAAATCACCCATGATCAGCTGATGTGTGTAGTCGGAACTAATTGACTCTAGAGCAGACTCGAGATCCTCCATGTAATGAGCCCCCGGGGGGCAGTAAACCACACCGAGGATGGCTAAGGTACCCTTTATGTTGACCTCGATGAATATGTATTCGACCGAAGCATTGTAAGGGGTCGGTGACATTTTAACTACTTTAAATGGTATGTGTGAGCGAAGGTAGATGGCCACGCCACCACCACCCTTACCAATTCGATCATTACGGATTAAAATATATCCTGGGATACACGGCCGAATCCAGTTCAGGTTTCAGCCAACTTTCGGAAATAAGAATAGCATCAAGGTAGTCGCAGGAAAAAGAATCAATTAGCTCCGAGTAATGGGAGGGAATACTCTGCGCATTAATGTGACAGACGTTAAGATATCGTTTAGAATTTATGAAACTTTGATTTATTAGATTACGGAGAGAGGAAGTGTTACAAATGGAATCATCATCACTTAAAGAGCTATCAAGGGCGGAATGGAACGAATCGTCACTCATATATAATTCTTATACATACAATAAATAATAATAAATCAATAATTTAAGCTACGAACGAATGCACTCTAGAAAAAAAAACATTTCTGCCCTAACCTGCCAATGCTTACAAGACAATGTTATAAAAAAAAAGACAATGTTATAAACTTTAAATTTTATATCACTCTGTGAAGCGCCCAGACGTATTATTTTGCTGCGGTGGGGTCTAAGGCTACATCTGTGTGCGTCACAGCGTGTTTCAAAATGAATAGGTGAACCGATATTTAATATTTTAATAAAAAAAAATTTTGTTTAAATTGCACGGTGTATAGTAGTGTCATCAAGTTTAATTTAGTTGAATACTTTGTTGTAAGTTTATTTGTAGTAAATTATGTATTCGGAAATATAATCGTAAATAAACCGGTACCTACCAACGAAATTGGATCTCCTCTAGTAATGTCAATTCTGATTATGACCAAAGTTTTACCATAGACAAAAATTGTTTGATCATTGATCGTTCATTCACCGCTGATGTTTTCAGTGTTATTTTGTGATAAAATAAATAAATAAAACGATTACTACGAAAAAAAAGCAATTGTGGTGGTCACCAGTATTGGCAGTATTTGGTTATTGTGCAATAAAATTGACTAAATCCAATCGATGTGATTTACGTGAATCTTGTTGTCCATTTCAAGAGAAAATCTATCTTTGTGCAATCTACCTGCATCGTCGGGCATTGATATTTTCGTGTTTATTTATTGGTGACGGGACACTAAACATTTATTATTTTGAACAGACTTTTTATTAAGTAGTACGCAATAATGCGTATGTGTTTTATTTACTCTTGATTTTGATATTTCTGTACAAAGGCAGGAGCTATTTTTGGTAAGTATTCCGTAGTTAAAACCAGACAGCAATGATTCACTGTAATCTCCTTCACATCCATTGTTGGAGTGTCCCCGAGTTGTTTATATATACTCGAAACAACATTTTGTGTCTTTCTCATTACACATGAAGTCTGATGTAGAAGGTTGAAGCAAATAGTCAAAAAAATATTAAACTTTCAAGTGCCTTTGTTAATGTAAAAGTCACTTTTTTCTTTGAACTTTGAATAAAAAATAGTAAATAACTAATTTTATAACATACAAATTATAGAATAAAACTTTCAAGAATAAAATTATTTGTTCCCTGTAACATTTTCTTTCTGATGTTAATAGTCTGACTAAGTTTTTACCTATAATATTGATTTCTTATTTATTATTCAATTAATAATTTTGTTTAAATATAATTTAGACAGTAGAATGGATCATAATAATACATTATGATACTTTAAGAGAAGGTACTATTGATAATTATAGATATTTATTTTTATTTTTAATTTCAAAGTTTCTCCTTATTGTGGAATCACATGTAAGTTGAGCTATTCATGTATGGTCATCACATACGAAAAAACATTACTCACCAATAAATACTGATCAGCTACTGATTGACTATTTACTTTCCTATTTAAAACATTAAAATTTAGGAAATTAAGCTTTAACCAGTTTCATTTTTTTAATTCAATAAATCTAACCCATAAAAAAATATATTTATATCAACCTGTGTATCTCTTATTGCGGTAATTTATTTAGACTGTAATTTGTTATATATAATATAAAATTCATTATTGCTATTGATTTGGTTAATTAAGCAGCAAACTAATTTACTTAAAATTTTTAATTATTTTTATACTACAGTGTTTACTTATAGAGATCTTCTTATCAGAGCAAGTGATAATAAAATGGAAAGATTTACACCTTTATCTGATATGTATTAGAGGCTTAGTAATATACAAAGTACCTACGTCATAATTTTTTGCCTATAAATTGTTGTGTCTGTGTTACTTACACCTTTGACAAAAGTTACAAAAGCCTAAAGTAAAATTTTGTAAAATATACCAACTACTAATCAGGAGGTTCTTATTAAGAATCAATTAAAGGTATCTCATTTATAATACTATATTTATTTAAATACAATGATGAGAGAGAATGAGTAATTTATTCATTTACATACTCATTTCCATGTGAAAAGGTTTCCATTTATATTTTTCTCCATAGGTAGAGCAATTTAGATTATTTTCTCTATCTTCCATAAATCTTTTTATGTGTAAGAGCACCTATTATTGATTCAGTTGAAAACTTTATTTCATTATTTGCTTTTTATTAAATTTAGGAAAAAAATATTTTCCCACATTGCAGATGAGTGTGGCAAAAATTTTATGCAATTAAAATTAACTGCAACTACGATTATTTTCCTTGAATATGCAAAAAATCTGGAGATAGGATGGCCAAATTCAAATTGGGATATCGGGATACAATAACCAACATCAGTGCTCTCCCGTCAAATCGGTATCTTTTTGAATGCTTGTCTAACTTAACAGAGAGTTTAAATTCCTAGTTAATTGGACTATTTTAACTAAAGTTTGTGTAATGGATTCTTTCTACAGAGCTTGGCGACTGCGCATACGCAGCGCTACGCTACGGGGAAGCCGTATTAGACATATGAAGGCGCTAGGTGAGTGTCGTCAAAGTATATTACGAGTTTCACTCTATTATTTTTGCACTGATAGCTAAACCTATACCTATAGCTAAAAAAGCTAATACCTAAAAAGTTGGAACCGATTTGAGTTGTTGATTTTTGATAAGTACGTAAGCTTGAAATTAAGTGGTATTTGTATTGTGGCGCCCTACTGACTGTCAAGCTGTATTTTTAAATTCATACACTAAAAAATCTCTTCTGAAAGAGAGTTGGTTGCAAATATTGCAATTGTTTACAAATTTTAATCATGAAATAAAAAAATCGCTGTGTATGTTATTTTGTTTCATCAAGTATGCAAAAAATGTAGTTACCAGGTTTGCAAATTTTCACATTGACACTGATTTAAAGCCGAAACACACTAGATGCACGCATACGCAGAGAGGTACACGTTTTGTTACATTTTGATCAACACGTTCACATCCGGTGTGTTTTTCGGAAAATTACCGATTACAAATGCATTATCCTCCTGTAACTTAGTCGTTATCCAGTAGCAGATATCATAATTTCTGAGGGCAGGCCACCGCTTCGTATTGCAATTTGCAAAGCGTAATTGGTCCAATAAAAAATGCTAATATTAAACGTCGCACACGATATAGTTAGGCTGTTATCATGCAAAGTGTAAACGCGCAGTCGATACACGCAATCTGCAAACAGATCTGAGTGCACGCTGTCGACGTCGTATCATCAGAACTATTGCAGCATTTCCCATGTCTTACTTGTACGCAAATAGGCACCAGGAGGCACTTTTACATGTCCCAATATTTGTTAAAAACGCAGTTTCCCCCTCGAACGAATTTCCAACTTTGCTCAGTCTGAAATCTATACTAATATTATAAAGCTGAAGAGTTTGTTTGTTTGTTTGTTTGAACGCGCTAATCTCTGGAAGCTGGTTCGAATTAAAAAATTATTTTTGTGTTGGATAGTCCATTAATTGAGGAAGGCTTTAGGCTATATAACATCACGATGCGACCAATAGGAGTGAAGCATTAAACAAAAATAATCGCGATAATTAATAACAGAAATTGATGCGGACGAAGTCGCGGGCAACAGCTATCATTAATAATATCGAACATCATTTAATTACAATTTTATCTCATAAAACTCTTTGGATACTGCATCGTTTTTAATCCATTCATAACCCAATTCAGCATGTTTAAAAAAACCCTAACCCTTAAAGTATACGTCTTGATTCGAACCCGTTGCGGCAAAGATGTCTCTGTCACGTAAAGACCAAAATGGCATGCTAACCGTAAAATAGTATATCAATACGCTTCTAGTGGTGTCAATAGTAAACTAAATTGTTATTTGTTGTAATATAAATTAGACGAACAGTTCTCTGTGCCAGGTGCCAGCACTGCCAGCCTAGCTGCTAGCTTTGCATTCGATTTGATAGTGTTTTATATCAAAAGTCCGGAACTAAAGTCATGTAATTGTATCTAAATGCGTTTGTTTATTCTATTCGGCCATATTTAATGTAGTATAAGGATAAAAGGGATGATTAGCTTTCAAAAAAGGGCCCGGAATTTCCGGTCTGTGTACAATAAAATATATTTTTTTCTATTGGCTTGGGTTTGTATTTTTGATGTGCTCAGTGACTTTTGCAATGCAAGGCATTGTTTCCTATCCCTTAACCGTATAAATATAACACAAGCATTTTAATTGATTACTTCATCATTATGATTAGTATATAATCTAATTGACGACCTCCGTTGCGGAGTGGCATCACACCGGTTTTCAAGGTGTCGCCTGCTCCGAGGTCCCGGGTTCGATGCCCGGACGGGTCAATGTAGAAAAAAAGTGATTTTCTACATTTTCTCGGGTCTGGGTGTGTATGGTACCTTCGTTGTTTCTGGTTTCCAAAATACGAATTCTGTAAATAGTTATTCAAATTGGGATCAGAACAATGTATGTGATGTTGTCCACATTTATTTATTTATTTATAATCTTCTGATAGTTTTATTTTGTTTTTTAATGTGCCTGATAAAGCTAAGACAAAGTAAATCCTTAAAGGACAATTTAAAAGTGTTTATATTTATTTATGCGTGCTATATTTGGGTAACGATGAACATCATCTTGTTCAATAACAAACGCGTATCTATAGAAATTAACATATCTTTACAAAATAAAATGTAATGGGTGCTAGGCAAAACAATTTAGTCTTCCGGTGACCACGAATTTTGAAAAAGGTTCAAAACATCGCGATCGCGATAAAAAAAGTTATGTCATAAGCAACACAAATCTAGTTATTTTTAATTTTTATTTCATGATGATAAGTATTGAAGACAAATAAAACAATTGAGGTAAATGCTTCTGCCGTGGGTCAGGGGATACCTAATCCTAAAGGGCCTGGTGCCGCATGCGCGCTGCCCCGCTCGCCCCCTCGTGTTCCCGTAATTGTTGATATACCTAACTATACGGAACAATAACATCCGTATCGGCAAATGGTTAGGAGAAAGCGGATCTTAATATAGGGACGGAATACGGTAAAAATTTCAAAGAGTAACTTATTCTAACCCAATGTTTAAGAAACAAAAGTTTAGCGTAGCTCTTTTGTTATATTGTTTACATTATTGTGATTTAAAGTTTATAGGATTGATTCTCTATATTTATACAATTAACCAGTGATGGTTTTATTAAATTAAGTAAAACAAATTAAATAAGTTTTAGTAATAAGTAGTGCATCTATAACCAAGCATTGCCTATTTGCTGATAACATCCTCTATGATAACATTTCATTTAGCCTAGAAGTTATATCCATTGGTTAGTTTTTGTGTTTTTTTTTCCATGGGTAGGGCGACAGATGCTTTATGTTAATCGATTAATTGCCTGACCATCGCTAGAAACAGCTATACTAGTTCTACTTAGTCTTCGATGTATAACAAACCTTATAAACTCGTGTATCTCTATGTATCCATATAGTCGCCAAATTATATAAGACAGTCTCATTTATCACGCCTACATGTTTTCTAGGGATGTTAACAGTCACTAATATAAAATGTTACAAAGCTTACTTATTACAGGTTAGTAGGTATACTACTACATTTTCGAACTGGGTTGTTTTGGTTTTAATATAGGTACCTGATCCACTTCTTATTTTAACAAACATTTGTAATAGAAATACATACAAAAAAAGTTGATACGCACTCCTGTTTATATTTCTTAAATATTTTTTTTATTGCACGTTTCATTCTACTATTATAAACGAGTTAAACTTTATCAGTTAAACAAAATGAATCTTTATCATTTACTGATTTTTCTCACGATCATATTTTCACAAAAAGTTAAGGCCTTGTTCTTTAAAATAATTCAATATTAAACACTTGATACTTACGAGGTATTTGTTAAGTGTTCATGTATACCCACGCTTCCTTGTCTTCTATTTTTATCATTGTTAAGTATAATATAAGTATATTGTAATAAATAAATCAATAATATTTATTTATTTATGAGTTTACGTACGGATCAGGGCTATAAATCGAGAGCTACATACAATATTGAAGTAAGCCCGCGGTGTTTTAACTCTAGGGAATAAAACTCTCCTTTTATGATGTGTAGGAGTGAGACAGATTCGCGTTAAGATGTGTGCCCAAAGCCTATCTATCATTTTTACACTTTTGTTTTCTCATGTCTAGTTTGTTGTTTTTTGCCTATATTGTCTTACATTGTATTTTTAGTGTTTGCATTATGTGTTTTCACTGTAGTTAAAATGAGGTATAAACTAAATTACTTACCTTATTTTGCTGTTTAGAAGATATCAATAGTTTGTTAAATTCGCGATGCAGAACTTCGCCATTCCTACTAATTTTAATATGTTAGAAAAGATTGCTTCTTTACTCGTTTTAAACTTTTCATCCCTTAAGTAGTCTCTGTAGCTCACATGTACAAAAAGTACGGAAGATGCAAACATGGGGAATAAAGAAATGCGATGGTTGGCATATAGAACCGTTGTCGTGCGAGACTAATTTGGACTAGGCCCTTTCTTTTTTAATTAATTACGAATTTGAATGTGGGTGTAGTTATCTACTATTTAGATGTGCAGGATACAATACGTTGTTCCAATGTGACAAAATGATATTTAGGAGAGCTCACTACGAGATGAAATTACATTAAATTTAATTGAAAAATAATCCGCTTATGAAAATAAGGTGTTTTAGTCTCAGATATTCCACAAATCGCGTTTATTTGAATCCATTTCAAATATCAATCTCTAAGCTAAAATAACAATCATAACAAACAAGTATTTTAAGAGGTCTCATCTTTTATAACCTTTTAATTGATCACCGTCTATATTCGGTGGTTGGCGCTTCGAATTCCAAAACAGAGGTATGGCGGAATCGATTTTTTTTATTGCCTTGGTGCCCGCACTACCTAAATGAAATAGTATCCACCCTGCTCTTCCTATTTGTGTAACAGCGACTAAATACCGTCAGAGTAAGACCTGCAGCAGCGTCTTCACTTTAATATTGGCCAAACCGAGATCACCGCACCGGCAGTCCTGACCTGAGGCCTTACTCCTCAACAAAATGTCCGTAAATTCGAATCCATCTGTCTCTATCACTCATACCGATATTAAAGTGTATAGCCAAATGACATAATTGGATAGGCCTGTGTTAAATGGACTGATTCGGGCTGATGATGATGATGAAAACATTGGGCTACGCATAACTTGCTAGTCCTTCTAAGTAATACTGTGGGATACATTTTGCTGTCGATACGTAGGTAGGTATAATCTCAAACCGAAAAAGTTTACCGGCCTGAGCAACTTATAGTTATTGACATGCGTGGTACTAGAATCTTTAGCAACATTTGTTGCTGTCAGATAGTTAGATGTAGAAACTGGTTTAATAGTCAGAATTTATTCAATGATGAAGAAAAACCTTAAGAATATTACCATAATTATCTTAAAATAAGATAGTGCAGCAAAGGACACTGCATACTTACCTACATCTCCTGTTAAAGACCCCGAAGAATTGTAAATATTTTGTAGTCGATTCAAAATAAGCAATGTTGTCTGATTAAGACGATTCACTTTATTTGTTCTTGTTGAAATCGTCGCGAAATATATCGACCTAAATGCCGATATTATTATTGTTGATTCCGACTGAAATCTGCTTAATTGCGATCGCTTTATCAAAGTAAATTGTGCAAATGCAGTTTTTTTATTTCGTTGTAGAAAAAGTATGCTGTCTTTTCAAAACAACACTCGGTTTGTTACAAGTTATGAAAAAAAAAGTTAAAATTTTTGAATCATATTGTGACAATCGGCGTCGATTGCATGTTTAAGCATCTAATCAAATTGTATTACATAAACAGGCTGTTTTCCGCCAACATCCGGGATAAAAAAACTATGTCTATAATCTATATATATAAAAATGAATCCCTATTTCCCTTGGTCATCGCATCACGCGTGAACGGCAGGACCGATTTCGCTATTTCTTTTTTTTGTTGTTTTTTACTGTCAGGAGAATGTTCTTATGAAAGAAAAAATTAAGAACAGTGCGCGGAAAATTAGAAAATTTAAGAACACTTAATCACCGTACTAAATTATTTGTAATGTAACCTTAGCGCTTTTGACAATTTAAACTATTTTAATGTAACATTATGGCGTTTAACATAACATTAACAGAATGCGTACTGCAAACAGTTACAATATCCTGTGCGGTTAGCATTTTGCAATGTCTATAAATATTTTTTTATCTGAAATATTGTTTTAATTAATTATACCAATTTGAAATCAATATTCATAGTTAAGACAGGACAATGACTGTCGGGTCCGCTAGTATAATAATCTAATTTCACTAAACAATTTAGCTGTTCTGACATGATTGAGTAAAACAAAAATTTACCCAAATTTTTTAAATTACCATATAAGTGATCGTCTCAGTTAAATGTCGCCCACTCTGGCTATGACCCCTAAGGATCTCCACAACGATCGGTCCCGCCATATCCGCATCCGGTTTCCCGCGACTTTCGTTAGATCATCAGTTCACCTGGTCGTCCGGTGAGCCATTCCAGAAGCTTTCCGCCCTAACGACCAGCGTTCCTTCTTACAATGTGTCCCGCCCACTGTCTCATGGGTTTCTCTTTCCAGTGCACTTTTCCGCTGTACGGCGATGACTATGCTATTAGTAAGATAAGTATGATTTGTAAGAAAGGTAGTGCCGGATTAAGATTACTTCATGCTCTAAGAAATTCATGCCTGCCTGTGTATCTTTTTATTTTAAATTTTAATAAATTTATGTATAAAAATAATAAAATCGGCCAAGTGCGAGTCGGACTCGCGCACGAAGGGCTCCGTACCAAAAAGGCCAAAGAAATGGGTTTGTTGTATGGGAGCCCCTCTTAAATATCTATTTTATTTTGTTTTTAGTATTTGTTGTTATTGCGGCAACAGAAATCCATAATTTGTGAATATTTCAACTGTCTAGCTATCGCAGCTCTTGAGATACAGCCTGGTGACAGGCAGATGGACAGACAGCGAAGTCTTAGTAATAAGGGTCCCGTTTTTACCCTTTGGGTACGGAACCTTAAAAATGAATATGTCTCATTACTCAAGAACGGTTTCACCTAATCGGCAATGTTTTCCGTCTCTATTTCGTTTCAAATAGCAAATTGGCAAGAGTGTTTCCTACGGAGAAAAAAAAAACTGCGTAGAAAATAGTAAAATCGGCAGTTTTCTTTTTCCCATACAATAACTTTTGTCAAAACGATTTCTTATTCGGCAGCTAGTCACACATACAAATATTTGCCGGACGGTCTACGAATTAGGTCCGGATCTCTTGTCTAAATAAAATGCGCTGATTTAAAACAGGCTTGCCATTCATATTAGCCGGCGCATATTTGTTGATGCCGTAAACAATTATCATCATCATCAACCTATATTAGGCCACTGTTGGACACAGACCTCTGTAAAAATAGGATTTTGCCAAAATCGCCACGCTTAGCAGGCGGGTAGGAGATAACAGTTCTGCTGCCTGTTTTCTCCTTGCAGTACTCCTTCAGTCACCTCCTACGACACCCAATGGGCAGGAAAGGGGTGGCGCTTTTCTCTCAATGTGCCGGCACCACACGACATTTCCTTCCTTTTCATTGGTTGATATAGTTTTAACTAAAACGTTAAAATGTTCAAAAAACTGAAAGTTTTTTTGTAGTCTCTCAACCGTGATATTCCTTTCTTAGAGACAGAAATAACTTTTTAATTAGAAAGGAACTTTAAGCCGTATAAAACAAAGAAAACTCCAGGCAATCTTATGATATTTGAGAATCATCTTTTCTTATCGGGTAAAAAGTAAAAATAATGAATAAGTTAAAAATGATATCTATGTGTTTAGGATAATTTAATTTTCAGTACAACATGCGGCCAACATACGCCAGATTTTCTAAGCAAAGTTTACACAATTGCTCTATTCACAATAAAATATAAATGTCTTTGTTTTGTCACACTTTTTGCAACCCTAAAACCTACAAAATTTTCATCAAAAGAAATCGCTTACTTTCTTTGTAGTTCCCGGCTAAATCTGTTCCTTTGTTGATTATACGTTGACCACCCCTGCCTCGTCAAAAAAGCCAAAGAAAACAAAGCAATGCGGAATTAACAAATGAAACCAATTTGAAGAGACCCATTTGCGGCACCCAGCTCGTATTAAATGGGTCTTAGCACAGGTAGAGAAGTTTCTTTACTTGTATCTTCATGACACTGGCCAACTGTTCCCAATATTTGCACTACACGTTAAACTACGAACAATATTTGCTATATTTTTCTTTATCTATGATGCATTTTGGCATCGCTATTCCACTTTCGTAGTGTCGCAGTGATTTGCATTTATCGTAAAGTTTCTTAGTTTACCGGGTTTGACCAAAATTGCTAAAGTTTTGGATGGGGATGTGCAAGAACAAGAATACAATACAAGTATTACTACTAACACAGTTTTGAGTCACTGTGTAGGTGTTATTTTACGTATTTAAAAATAATCGATAACAATTTGAGAGCCCTTGGCTTTCCTAATGCAGGATACGGTCGGCTCGCAAACCTATTGTTTCTTATCTGCACCAATGTGCGTTCTTTTCTTGCAAATGCACAAAGCAATTACTACCTGCACAGGGTTAGCTCATGATTCAATGCATCCAGATACTGTTATTGTATTTTCGAAAGCAGGTGGAAAGTTTTGTCATAAGTCCCATTTTTTGCTGATAAGCTGAATATTTCAAGATGTTGCTTAAATACCACGAGTGCTTGGTAAATGGAAACATCGTGTTAGTTCAAAAGTGGAATTTCTGGAAAAGTAGTGGTATTTTTCCCAATTTCTAGCAACAGATGCCGTAACTTACTGATCACACAAACTAGACTATCGCTTCATATTTTCGCTATTTCATTACCAAATCGAGCGATATTTTTTTTTCCCTAGACAAACTTTCATTGTTCTGATTTCCGGAATACAAAATTTAGTTTTTTTTTTAGGATGACAGACTATCTATATTTCAATTTCATCTTAACAGGTTCAAGCGTGAAGAGCTAATAGACAGACATTCAGAGTTATTTTCGTATTTAATATATTATGTTTAGTCATCAAACCTGTCGCTGTATCTGGGGTTGGACGTATCACTGTGGCGAAAAGGTTGGCCAGCCTTTCTAGTGCTTAGCTGTATCCAGGATGTGCCGAGGGGACACGTCTTCATTGTTCCATCAAATTGCGAAAAGTGTATTTGATACTCTAGTCTAGGCAAGTTCAAGAGTATTAGGCGGTTAAAGTTCATGTGAAGGCGATTTCTAATTGTTTTCCGAATTGGTTGTTTGGTTTAATATCAAAACCACTCAGATGCCATTTGTTCAGTAGACATTCTGCCGACCCAGTACATATTAATAGAGCTTGAACAATTTGTCATTGTTGTGATAACAAACTTTAATGTCCGTTCACAAACAAGCAATTCGTAAATTTTACCATTTTAATAGGTTTAGGATTGAAAGATTTTTAACCGTACTAGTACCATTGTAGTTAAATGCCTTTTTTACATAATAAAGGGTATTTAATACGAAAAATACCTTAAGTATATTAGAAAAAAGGGGACGGGTCTGATAATTAAAGATATTGTAAAAAAAATACCTTTACAAGTTTGAGCGAGCGGTAGATATTTGTTTTACTATGTACAATACCAATTTAGAAATATTCTAGCAAAGTGTTTTTTACACATATTTACTAGGATTAAAACAATTTTAAATAATGAGTATTGAGAGGACTCAATAGTTAATATTTTTTTCTTAAATACCACGAGTTCTTTTCTAGGTACTTGCTATAAATAAAATATGTAATAAGTCTAATAAGACAACCTCTAATGTAGTTTGGAGATAATTTTCATTCTTCAACTACTTCAATTATTTTAACTGTATTGTGTACAATTTTGAATTTTCAATTGGCCCCTTTATGACTTCGATCAATTTCAGCTCTCGTATACCGATTTGCTTTACACCGTTTTTGTAAAGTTCTATATCTATTTATATTTATTCGGCTTTTATACCATTCAAAGGCATCGGCGTTTCCCTTCGAGATATGAGCAACAAGGGAAAGCATCGATTTTCGGCACCCTCCAAATAGGCGGGGCGCGGGGGCGCGCAAGATGGCGGCTCCGGACCTGCCTCACGCGCACTCGCCTCCCAAGGTCATGATCGCATGTGCCACCACGATGCGCCTCCAAAAATACAGAATCTCAACAAATGGTTATAGCCCTATCCCTTTCGAACCAAAGCCGCAACAGCAGGGCGTCCCACTCACACATCCGCCTGTGAAAAGTAGAATTATGCCACTCAATTGTGATCTTAACAGCATATTTAGGGCTGGCTGCTCAGTGATACCAAAATCAATGTCAGCCTACAGCCAATGATTGCTTGGCTTGCGAATTTTGACCTTATGGTCCAAGACTGCGATCTGCCAGTCCTAATCCTTTATTTTGCTTAGAATGGTATTTTATTTCCAAAAATATGATCGTATTTAATTTTAATGATACTTACCAATAAAGTAATGTCTTGGTTTACTAAATATATTTATTTATATTATCATTTATACAAATATTTATTTAGTGATACATAATCAGACAATTTACTAATGACGTTTCCATAGAAATTCATAGATAACCAAAACAATAAAATGCTGGTTAGTCAACCCTGATCATAGTAAAGCTTATCTACATTATGGAAAACTTTGGAATGCGACAGAGAAATTCAATTTCTCGTTCGCACTCCCGTTGTTATGTACAACTATCTCGCTTTAGGGTCGCTACCTAACATTATGAGGGGTAGTGGTAGGGCCGCACAAAAGATTTGGGATAGATTTTTTTCGCAAACTGCAATGCAATGAAAAAGTTGAGTGGTTCAGTCAGTCCAAGTGCAAGCACCGCTGCGCTTGGTCGCAGCCGTACAAACCTAGTTGTTTTAGTTTGACTATTTGTGGAAATTAACTGTTGACTAGTATTTTGGTTCAGTGCGCGTCCGGCAGTACAAACAGTGTCAGTGTTGTTTTTATTTTTTTGTTTGCAAGGTAATGGTCTGTTTCATTGAAAAAATATTTTCGAACTTTTATTTGACGTGTATTTATAAATTATATTTATTTTAGGATTTTGTCTTTCATCACAGTTTCCTTAAGTATATCTTAATTTATTGTGTCAACGTTTAACTAAATTACGAGTTACATTGTTTATGTCAAAACATTTGTTGATCGATACTTGAATACCTAATATTCACTTCAGGCCCAAACGAAGCTGAGCCCGTGTTATGGCGACAGTATAATAATTAGATACAAATAACCTAGTTAAACCTAATTTTGATAAAACCCCAATTTTAACATAAGTTTAATCAGCAGAAGTTTAATAATTATTTTGATTACAGGTCTGATGGCTTGAGGTGTGCACTTAAAGATGCCGTCATACGCCAAATCGACCCAGTCGCCGCCGTCCAGCAACCCGTCGGCGTCGGAGTCCGCCACCAGCGCGGCCTCCACCAGCTCCAACGAGCAGGATGACACCTTCGCCATGACACACCTATTATGCAATCTGCTGGAGAACATGAACAGACCGTCACAGGTCCAAAACACGCCAACCACCTCCGCGTCGACGCCCTCCATGCCATACGACATATGGGCTCTACCATCTGGCAGCACCCTGCAAAACCCCATGGGAGCCATAGGCCGTGAGTACAGTGCTAACTCTAGCAATAATAACGCCCACCACTCTAAAGAGGACAACTCTAGCAGCTCGCCCGGCACCTCCTCCTCGGTCTCCATCACCTGCTTCCGTTGCGAGGAGCGCTCGCCGACCACACGTTGCCTTGAATGTAACGACCTCTTCTGCCACGAATGCTGCCACAAAGTCACCTCAGATTGCCAGCTCCGCGAGCACACTCTTCTCCCTATACACCAAATATCGCCAATCGGTGTCAGACCCAACTCTGTCACCAACGAGAAAGATCCTGGCATGTTCTGTGAGCTTCACGGTGATCCCATAAGATATTACTGCGAAGGTTGCATTGTTTTCATTTGTCAAGAATGCGTGTTGTGGGTACACAAAGATCACAATTACTCGCCTTTGAAAGGAGCATTCGATATGTGTCGCGTTGGTGTCTTCAGATGTATCGAAGATACAAAAACAGGTACGAAGGCCATAAAAACTGCAATCGATCGTGCAGTGGCCATGTCGAAAGCTTACGAGAAAGAATCTGCTGAAGCTAACATGAAAATACGTAAAGCGATGCGTTGCTACGCTCAAGCTATCGAGGATCGTGAAAAGTACCTTCTGGATAAAGTGGAGAAGATGCGCCAGGCGAAGGTAAACGAGTTGTCCGACCACATGAACACGCTGCGTGGCATACTTGCCGGCCTTGCTCACACAAACGAAACATTGGTGCGTAGCATGGATTCTGAAGGAATCGATTTGTTTATGGCGAAAGAAAAAGGTAGAGCTCAAGTGGATTATTTTTCTTGCATGTTTAAAAATATGTACGTCACCGAAGAGAGAATTATGTTTGTGCCGCCTAATTATGACTTGGTTGACCAATTGAAACGCCAGTGCGACGTTCAACCGGTGCCAGCTACTACGACTCACATCAACACTGCATCGATCCAGTCGCGCCAATCGCTGATGTCGCTGCAGACTCTGCAATCGGCGCACTCATACCCGCCGCTTACGCACACATACAACAACATGTCAAGCGGCAGCAGCTTACGATCACTGCCCGACTACTCCTTGAGCACCCGATCTACCAATTATCACGATCACAGTATCTCCAGTATCGCTTTGGAGCCGAATCCAACTCGTGGCATCGGACAAGCTATACCAGGATATTGGATGTCTGTAACCGTGAAGCCTACTAGAAGCCCAGTGCCCGGAGTTCCCATGTTTTCTTTCGGGCGAGAGGGTCAGGATGACGGCCAAGTCTCTAGACCTTGGGGCTTATGTGTGGACAGAGAGGGCAACATTATAGTCGCAGATAGACGCAACAACCGCATCCAAATTTTTAACAACAGAGGGGAGTTTAAGACCATGTTCGGTTCTAAAGGAACGGGTCCCGGGGAGTTCGACCTTCCAGCAGGTATAACCACTGACATCTATGGTCGTATTATCGTCATCGATAAAGATAACCACAGAGTCCAGATATTTACATCTTCGGGTAATTTCATCCTCAAGTTTGGTTCCTTCGGCAAAGATTGTGGTCAGTTCCAATATCCATGGGATGTGGCTGTGAACTCTTTGGGCAACATAGTCGTGACAGATACTCGTAATCATCGTATCCAGCTTTTCACAAGTGACGGGTCGTTTATCACCAAGTTCGTTTTCGAAGGGGCAAATCCGGCCAAAATGTTAAAAGGGCCGACAACACCGAGAGGCGTCTGTTTCACCACAGCAGGCAACGTAATAGTGTCCGATTTCGAGAACCATCGTTTGTTGATGGTAGACCCGACACTGTCGAAAGTGTTGTGTTGCGTGGGGCGCGAGGGGTCGGGCATCGGGGAACTGAACCGCCCGTCGGGCATCGTGACTGACGACGACGGGCGGATCATAGTGGCGGACTCTAAGAACCACCGCGTGCTCGTGTTCACGGCGGAGCTGCGCATCCTGTGGGCCGTGGACCTGAAGAGCCCGGGGCTGGACGACAAGGACCGGCCCAGCGACGTGGCGCTCACGCCCGAGGGCTACCTCGTGGTGCTGTTCGAGACGCTGCCCGACACCGCCCGCGACATCTCCTCCCACGGCAAGCAATACATTAAAGTCTATTAATCGTAACTGTAAGGTAAACTAACTGAGTGGACCTAAGGTCCATCTTATTTTATTTTTTGTTTAAGTTGTGATTTCTTTGATAATGTGCCAATTTTATTATTAACGTTCGGCGCGGTCCGAATCGAGCATAGCTTGTATGGAGATTTTGCATTAAGCTCGTAAAGCGTTACTTAATCAAAATCTCTTTAAAACATTTGACATTTGCGTTACCATTATAATTCGCTTTTTGTTTCCGTATTTGACTAGTCTTAAGGACCAAACTTTGTTTGTGTTTATTTACGCTGTAACTTAGAATAAATAGCAAACAGTACCGATAACTATCCGAAAGCACATCTATATAACTTAGGGTTCTTACATAAATAATTATACTGATACTTAAATATAATAATAATTACACACTTTCCGGTCCGATTTCACTTACGATTTATATTTCTACTTAGAATAAATGTAAATCGTAATAATATACTATTATAAAAATCACTACGTGATGTAAAAAATGTTTATGTGAGATAAATAACTTGAAAAGTATTTTTCCAAAATGTTACATTTTGCGTTTTTAACTTGGTTATAATTGACGCAGACGTCGATGTATAAGTTATTTTGCGTATTGATTTAGGTGCATAATATATTTTTATTGGAGCGTTGTTGGCGCTGATCGCTTTTGATTGGCTAGATTATTTTTATGGGTTTGCTCGGTTACTTCAGTATATTTGCGTGTGCGGTTCAGCTGAGAGCTTGCGTGAGTGTGGCTGAACAAAGAAATCAATGCAATAAATCTTTAAGACTGACTTTAGAAGACTGTCTTAAAGGGTTGCTTGCGCCGGCGCGCCTCGTCCTCGGCCGCCGGCATTCGATGCGCCTTTTATTACCAAAATATTTAGGTATTATCTTAATTTCGACAATTTTGAAATTCAGACTTTTTTTATATTTTTTAGATAAGACGTGATATTTTTTGATTTCGTAACAAAAAGATTTTTTCTCATTTCGCGAATATTAGGTTATTAAGAAAATTATTTTGACTGACTGGCTACTGACTAAATTATAGTTTTTGTTTTAGTTATAACCAAATTGATAGGGATTTAAATAATGAAATTAGACCATGTTTGCTACGTTTGTGTGTGACGTTATAAAGGAATAGTTTATAATATAATTTTCGATCGACGCTAACGCTCATATAAATGTAAATCGACTTCAGTAGAGTTTTGCTATCAAGTGTTGTTCTTAGAGAAAAATATAGCGCACGAGTGATATTGATTTGCGGCTTCGTCCCAACTCTACCCAATCCCATCTCTACCCGATTTAAAATTACCTAACAAAAATCTCAACTCTACCCAATATGATAAAAAGTACAGTCAAAATGTACCTTTAAACGATATATATTTTTTATCATTAACATTTTTATCATCAATTAGAACAATCGACATTTAAAATGATATAATGACAATAATATTTTTAAACAAAACACGTAACAACAACATCTCAATCACAATAATATCATGATGGAAACATTTTTTCATACCTAACTTTTTTATATTTTTCGTTTTAACTGTACCCATACTTTTTTTCTATTAGCAAAAATGAAATCGGGTTTAGATGGGATTTTTTGTTAGGTAATTTTAAATCGGATAGAGATGGGATCGGGTAGAGTTGGGACTAAGCCTGATTTGCGGACTTACGATTCAATAGTTAATTTTAGAGTTATTCTTCTACATATTATATTGGTAAATTTAATTAGTTAATATAATCGCGTGTTTGTATACAATCAAAAATGTATTAGTTCAAATATTGTAGTGAAATTCTTTTCTGAAATCGAAAAATTTATAGCATAATCTATATTTTTTCATATATTACTTGAATAGTTAATATCGATTGTAAGCGATATGATATAATGATACCTACTATGTGTTCAGTCAATATGTGTTCAATTAATATTATTATGTACTGTTTAACGAGTAATTTTAGTTGCATGCCTCATGAGTTGCAGTCGAGTTGTCTCTTGATTCGATTCGATGTGGCATCGTAGCTGGGTAGTTAGGTAGTAGCGTTTTTGCACTGTGCACTAATGGCTTTTAAATAAATCGTGTATTACATTATACTTGCGGTATGTGAGGGACAAACTTTAAAGCTATCAAACCCTGTCGTGAACGAGATGGCGGTTAGCCTGCATGGCGTATATTTCAAAATGAATGTTCGCTATTCTCTCGAAAGTATAATTGCGTTATCTATCTTTCAAATAAGTAATCATTTTCCAATATACATTATACAGCTAAATATCTACTCGCCATGTAATCATTATTAAAATATAAATCAATACAGTACATACGTAAATAATCATATACCGCGTGTTAAAATTTAGTTAAGTCCGATCAAAGTGTTACATTGGACAACATTAGTTAAATTAATCGTATTGTAAGAATTGTGTATGTCGTGTATTCGACGTAGAGATGTTCTGTCATAATAATGATCTGTTAAGCAGTTGGTTACTTTAGATTAACGTTTTTCACCTTTGTACTTAGGGTAAAATTAGAATAAGCTCTTCAAGAAACTCTTTAGGCGTATACTATCATGTATCATACACGTAGCTTCAAACAAAAATTTTCCACCGTGTGAATTGTACCGTAGTTAGTAATAATGTGGAACTGATTAATATAATAGTGTGTCGACTGGTGTAAGAGTCTGAATAATGTATTAAGATATAGTGGAAAATTGTTGTTTAAAGTATAAATTGTAGTAGCGACTGACGGCGTTTGCCAATCATTTTGTGCGGCTCGTGGCGAGAAGGATTTCAGTCCTAAAAAATACCTGCTAGTGCATTGCGGCCGTTATTTGATTGCCATACATCCGTCATCATTTGGTCCCCTAGTGAGAACTTTATCGCTCCTGTAAAGATTTTAGAATGTGTGATTCACCTGGCATAAGTAGATAATGTAAGATCTTAGCACGCTAGTCAACTTGCTATCTAAATATTTGCAAGAGAAGCAAACTTATGAACAGATGTAGGTTCAATGCATGAAGGGCTTACGCATTGATAATACTTCCGAGTTTCATTGATATCCTCAATTGAAATTAGCGGGCTGTGTAAGTAGCAACTTCCACTAATCGGCAACGTAGTGTAGAATCCATAATTATTGGGACTGATAATGTAACTCCACTCTCTAAACTTGGGTATTTGTTGTGGGGCAATTAGTTGTGTGCAATTATCATCTACATTTCTTCAACATTAAGGTGCATGTATTAATGCCGAAATCTTAGAACTATGAACTTCAGGGCATAAGTCTGACTCTCTTTCAATTTGTATAAAGAAAAAAAAAAGTTAAATACAGCTACTACATACTGTAAAATTTAGATAAGTTTAGGGAATGGGGTCCTCGTATCAGCACATTATTTACTAAGGCCTCCTTAACATTAAAATCACAAAACGTATTCAGACTTACGCGAGATCCATACCGTAAGCCAAATTCGCCCAAAATGGCCACTATGTTTCTGATATGACCATCACTGCCACCTTCTGGTGTTCGCGACTAGTCTGAACAAGCCTTTACTGAGAGTACAAGGTATGTCTGTAGATGTGACAGCATGCAGTTTAACGTATGACGCGAAACTTAGAATTCCCATTAATAAATACATAATTTTTGGTTTCCAGTTATTTGTAATGAAATTTAACGTTTACTTTTTTTCAGTGCCATTATAAAGTATTGCGTTATTTTAAAAATAATGTTTTTGCATTAAATGCATTTTTATTATTAACATTTGGAATGTTTTTAGAAGTCAAAATTTCAACAGGTAATTTTATTGGTAACAACGAATCTCATATTTTTGTATGAATTCAATGACTAGACAATGTTGTTGATTAAAGACACAAAATTGGATTTGCAAAGCAAACTCCGAACATCTTGTGATTGTTACCGATTGGGACAAGCTAAGAATGTCGCCAGTCCGGCAAACGTACCGCCCGGAGTCTCCCCTTCCATGAGCTCTGACAAACCAAATGCTGAAGCTAACTGTCTTTAAAAACCTATTTATTACTCATTTAATATCATCGTCTCAATGGAAACATGTTGGACATTATTGTGTTTTGAACACCTCAGCACCCTCAGACCCGTGGAACGAGACAAAGGGTCAAAGGCAGTTTGTAAAACTAACTCAGCTATAAGCTAATGAAAAAGCATTTTACTTAATTTTAAATTCCTTTGTAATTTGTATGGTTTGGTTGTTTTCTTTTTAAATTTATATTTTGTTGCTATCTGGCTTTCTGTGAAAATGTCGAAATTCTGTTATCATTTGTGATGCAATATTAATATTACTTATAAGACACTTGTGACATTTTCAATATTTTCACAGAATTTCAGAAAAATGAGTAATTAATTGTGAAAATGTAAACTATGTGAGGCCTGCTAGTTGCTAGCAGTAAAATTGAAGTTTTGTGATAGAAACAATAAAATTGAGAACTTAATGATATTCGGAACGCGAATATAGTTTTTTTACGAATTTTTGAAGTTTAAAAAGTATTCCGGGACGGTAACAGTAAGGCGAATAGATTAGATTTCATCGGTGAGTTCAAAATGATGGACGTTTCGGCGGATTTATTGCGCTAATTCCGAAACATTGATACAATTACGAGATTTTAGGGAATTGTATTGAGCCATTTATGTGCTATTTTTGTAATGTTATCTAGGCGCTTGTGTTGTGTTAGTGTTAGTGAAGGCGGGCGCGCCCGCTGCCCGCGCGGGCGGTGCGTGCGGCCCCCCACCCGCACCCGCGCGGGCGGCCCGCATGTCCGCGCGGCAGCGGGCGCGCGCGTCCGCGTTATGTGTAACAGATAAGTAGTATTTTTGTACACGATCCTCGGACGGCGGGCGCTGAGACGCGGTTCCGACGCTCGTGCCCCCGCGAGGTGACAGTTGTGTTCAAGTTAATATAACCGTATCTACCTCACTTATTGTAACTCGTAATGTATTGAAGACTGATCGGAATTAATGTAACGGTGGTCAGATCACCGGCTAGGAGCCGTCAGTTTTGATTTCGTGTCTAGATTAGATATAACAAGATTCAAGCGTCCACTTACTTTTATGGTTTCCTTTCCTGGAACTTCAGCATTGGTGTGAGATTGGTCTAACGTTTCTATTACATACGAGTGGACAAAGGCCTTTTTTCTTTTATATCTATATCTTACGTTATTCTTCTGTAATATTGTTGAAAGAAGACTGAAATTTTATAAATGTTCCTATATTTTAATTTAGAATAATTTACTGCCTACCATATTTCATTTACATTATTTTTACCCTTTCGGTAATCATTACTTTCATTCTTATAATCTTATCAATTGTATGACGCTATATAATGTCATGAAATTTTTGAAATTTTTAATGGAATTTTGTATGAAAAATAATCAAGTGATTGATAGAAATTAGTGGTTT
Source organism: Anania crocealis (assembly GCA_949315895.1). Lineage (NCBI taxonomy): Eukaryota > Metazoa > Arthropoda > Insecta > Lepidoptera > Crambidae > Anania > Anania crocealis. The sequence continues at coordinate 14,861,621 of OX438865.1, read as the reverse complement.
TATTTCAAATACCCTAAATTAAACATCATACTCCCAACTGACCGTACCTTATGTACAGACAACAGCACGTCAACCTACCACAAAATGTCAAATTTTCTCAATTGATATTGATCTCTACTAGTTGGACTTAACGTTGAAAATCAATTCAATGACCTTTAAGTTTTTGGGTAGGTTGACCTGCCGTTGTCTGTACAACATATTATTATGTAAGCATTTAAAGGAAAAACAAACAATACAAGCTGTTGATTATTATAAATGTATTGCGAGTGCGAGACAAACAATTATGTACTTAATTTTTGGAAATACTAAATAAAGAAGTTGCAATATGCAGTACCTAGTCTTAGAATCACGCAGTAAGAACAGCGCCTTGCTTGCAAATTTCCTGGGGCCTATCTGCAGAAATAATTACACTAGTAGGTTAGTTAAGGGTTTTCCGCATTTAGTTATAGTAACTAATACTGTTTCCTGTGTGGAAACCAGTCCAGTGGAAACGGTCTCCCCTTATTCTCCGCTTTTAGCTTCTTAGCTCATAAATCTGCGCTTCCGCAAATCAAAGTAAGCGCGCGCTGTTTGACAGCGCTTTTAACGTCGTGGTTCCGAAATCAGCCTAAAAATGTATCAGTTCATAATAATTAATCATCAGAAAATTTTATTACGCAAAAACCTTATCGAGACAAATTTATTTACTTTAATTCTGCTGCTGCTGGTTATACCTTTTAGTATGCAGAACAACTATAAAGGGATGAACTGCCAATAGAAGATTTGTATGTAAAAAAATGAAAATAAAATCGCCATGGTTACTTTTTTTACATTTTGGTAATACAATTCGAAATGATAAATGTCACTGATGTGGCTTAGAGACAGATGCATTGTCAGATTAAGTAGATAATTACAAAAAATGGGACATCAGGTCAGTCATTTATTCTCAGGGCTTGGGAGGTTTTTTGAGTACCCTGTGAAAAGAAAACCTATTTGTTTCTATCGCCAAGAGGACTTCACTGCTACAGGTAAAAACAGTACATAATGTACCTAATTTTTCAGGTTTAATTCTTAATATGGTAGGTATAATAGGTACCTTATTATAATAGGTACTACCTATTCTGTCGGTAACGAAAAGTGTATAGAAAAGTAATAGCACTGAATATTGACAAGTAGAGCCACGTTGCGAGTTAATCAAATTATGCGCTCATACTCCACGCATCCGGCAAAGCGGTCCAGTGGCTATGTTCCAAGATCACTAAAACCTGAAACAGTGTAAGTAAACTGAAGTAACTTGTTTTTAAATGTAAGGTATGGATTGTTCAAGCGATACTTGACTTTGCTATATGCATAGGTAACCAAAATATTTAAAAGACTTCATGGACTCTAGTTCAGCACAATCCAGAACTGTACCTTTTATGACTCCGGATATGTACTGTATTATCTTACGTGGAGATGAAGATCGTTCAGTCTATTTGATCTTATATATCTATAATAGGGGAACCCCAAAAGAAAATGGTTGATGTTCAGAAGACAGTAACCATGACGGATTATGATAAACTGGTGGACTTATTCTACAAGAGGCTGGCCGAGCAACGACAATACAATCAAGTTAGTTTTTGTATTGCTATAAGTTATAGTTTCTACTTCTATTAGTAGGTACTTATTATATATATATAACTAAAAGCTTATTGCAATGAAACATTAAAAAAAAGAATTTTGTTTTAAAGAATTAACCGACGAAAAGCGTGAAATTTAGGGGGAGTGGTTTGGCGGACGGGCCAGAATATCTTTAGCTTTATTATTTCTCATAAATGAGCCACAAACTAATGCTAAAAGGTGACAAAATAATTTTCTGCTAAGTTTGTGCATTTATTTAATGTGAAATAAAATTAGGACTGCTCTATAGACGTTTGCTTATTATTTACCTACCTAATTTAGTTGATTTATTTCGTTAATCAACCAATCGCCTTGTATCAAAGCTTTATGTATCGTGTATCGCTTTGCAATCAACATTCTCTTCTATATTTTAAAATCTTCAATATTATTATTTTACATTCTGCTCTACCTTCCCCATTCTTTATAGTTTACCCAAAGGTTCAATAAGATCGCCCAAATAATACATCTTCTTGTAAGGATCGACTGTAAAGACTGTGTATGTACATTATTAGTTCTAAGTATATTTTTGCAATATATAAAAAAATATATAATTTCTCTGTTATTCAGTTTATTCTATCTAAATAAATGTACCTAGATATCTATCAAACTATTTTAAAGGAGATGAAAGAACACGACCGTAGATGGAGCATCCAGAAGGTAGTCCAGCGGTTTCCAGGATGGAACGAGGTGACCATCGCCAATTTGCACAGCCTCTTCCTGCTATTCGATAACCAGTCTAATGGAATGCTGGGGTTCGAGGATTTGTTAGTCTTCTTTTTATCTATTTTCTTCCTTAGTTCGTTCTCGTCCTATCTAGTGAGTATCTAGGTTCAGATTTAAAATTACATGGGGACAAAAGGTTGTCAGGAATAAATAGTAAGTACCTACTTACATACTCCTTTCTGTTTTATAAGTAAACTAGCTTTTGCCCGCGGCTTCGCTCGCGTTTAATTCGGGGTAACAATAAAATTTCACCCCCTCTTTTTAGGGGTTAGGGGCGGATTTCCAAAAGAATTTTTGTTAGTCGCAAATAGTCCGCATACCAATTTTAAGCTTTCTACCTTGAAAATTGCGGAATGCTCCATACAAACTTCCACCACCCATTTTAGGGAAGTGGGGGTTAGAAAGAGACAAAAAGTAGCCTATGTCACTCTCCATCCCTTCTACTACCTCCATTTAAAAATCACATCATTTCGTCGCTCCGTTTTTCCGTGATAGACGGACAAACAAAAAGACACACACACTTTCCTATTTATAATATTAGTATGGATGTTAATATTTTGTACCTACCCAATTAAACGATCCGTGCAGAGTTAAAATAGCTTGGTACTTAGTACTAGAAAAATGTTCACCCTTTGACCAACGTTGACTAGCTTAGTTGGCTGAGGGTGATCCATGGGGTTATAATTATTATGTTTGTAAAACTTTGGTCACCTCAATGAATGAATTAAACACCAGTTGGTGTCTTTATACATTTATAGGTAATAATAAAAAAAATAATTTGATAGTACTTACCTAACCGATAGATATTTATACACAATTTAATTAGTATCCTAATAACCGGCTCATAATAGATATTGAAGAAAAACCAACATTATTAGAGTAACAAACATTTGGTCTACTGCAGGGATTTGAATGCATTTTCCTCCGGTACCTATACCTATTGTTAGAGAGAGGTTTAACTTTAAAATATAGGCTCCATTTTATATTTCTATAGGTCGACCGCTTAACAGAGTCCTTTCTGACGTCATTTTTGTTGTCTTTACCTCCCAATTTATGTAATCATTAATCAATATTACTGTTATGAATTCAATCGTCTTCCTCTGGGTAATAAAAATATATTTTACTTCATAAGAATGGTATGGAGTACATGAATTGGGAAGGAAATGAAAATGAAGACGACAAAACTGACGTCAGAAGGGAAGTTAAGTGGTCGATCTATAAATTCCACGCGTACGAAGTCGCGGGCAAAAAGCTAGTACCTACCTACATAATAATTATCGAAATTATGTGAATAATTATAGCTACAGGCTACACGAATAATAAGTACCGTCATTTATTTGTTTAGCCTAAAAATTTTATATATTATTGTGTAGTTGCGCAGTTTTGGAGAGTTTGGGTGACGAGAGTGCAATGGAAGTGCGGAAAGAAAAATTTACTGCCACAGACACTGATGGCGACGGGTGGATCACCTACGACGAGTTCCTATCGGTAAATAGTGCTTGAAACTGTACCGAAAAGGTTCAGGTTTAGCTGAGTTTATTTAATACTGCTGAAAAAAAAATTATGTGTCAATCGATCGACGCGTTGCCAGCGTAAGGAGTTTTTCTCCTAATCTACACTTAGCAGTTATAATTTTTTTGTCAAGGTATTATTATATTTTATAAACTTTGACTGCTGTTACTGCTATTAGGTACCTACAACTTACTCACCTGCGTGGGATTGCCAAAATAATGTGGTTTCAAACTAAAGTAACAGCCTATAATCATCCCACTGCAGGGAAAAGGCCATCATTGAATTCAAGTTACCACAGCAGTGATGGGTACTGGCTTAATCACCACGCTTGCCAATTGCGGGTTGGTGATCACAAACTCGAGTAACGTTCGAAAATTCAATTTTATTGCCCGACCCGGGAATCGAACCTGGGACCCCGAGATCATGGCCCTGTATTTAAACCACTAGACCAACGGGGCGTTCAAACTAAAAAGCTTTATTTAATTAAACTCGTTAGCTTTGTTGGACAGCTAGTTGGTTCTGTACCTGTCATTGTGCTACTAAAAAGCTAGAATTAATTTTAAGTATTTTTTCTGAATCGTAGTTTTAGATTAGATAAATCTACATCAGAATTAATTTCTTGTAGTTGGTCTACAACTTTAGTCCCCTTGAAGATGGACAAATATCAGGGCTGGCCCAGCTATGCAACGAAGTAGCGGACAACATACAGTTTGTCAGCAACCTGACCGTTGGGGAACAATTGGAATATGGATTGTTTTAGTAATAAAATACAGTTAATTATTATGATACTTTTATTTACAATGACTATCTTTCCTCTAGACTAGTTTTCTCTAGGATTCAAATTCAAATTCAAATTCAAATTGTTTATTGCGTGTCACAAAACTTAATAGTTATAATGTGGTAAATAAATATAAAAGTGTTTGTGACGCCCTGCACAGGGCATAGCAACATTTAACACATAATAGGTAAAATTTAACATATTATAAGTGGCGTTGAAGTACATATTTCATATTTTTATTATCTTATGACTATGCTTATATATTTTTGTCATTAAAAAACTCTTGAATGTTATAATAACATTTGTTAATAAGAAAAGTTTTCAAGTGTTTATAAATAATTTTGGGCTTTCATAATTTTTAATGTAATTGGGTAAATGGTTATATATTTTTACTAACATGTTATGGGGACTAGACGTAACTAAGTTTAATTTGGAAAATGGAACTTTCAGTTTATTTAGGTTTCTATTATTTCTTTTTAATTGTAAAGCTTTTGAGTAAAAATTTGGGTATTTTTTGACAAATTTACATGATTCTAGTATATAAATAGATGTTAGGGTCAATATTTTACGTTCAATAAAATGGGCTCTACATGATTCTATTTGATCTAAGTTTAATAGGATCCTGAGGCACTTTTTTTGTAGCACAAAAACTTTGTGTACATCATAATTCTATGTCAAAGATAACTATCAATTACATAGTTCCATACAAGACTAACAGCTCAATTTGTCTGACTAGTGCCCCGTGAAGTAAGCACCTGAAGAGCGTCAATTCGGCCAAGGTAAGGGTCGGGTCACGCTTTTCACTATTACTGAACAGGGGCCTAATTCGCGTAACCGAATCCCAGTTCGATCGTGATTGAATTGGACGATTTTGACATTTAGCCCATACTAGAACTGTCAAAAACCTGTCGTTCAATTACGATTGTGATACGATTCGGATACGCGAATTAAGGGCCTACTTATCTCCTAATGAACAGCACAAAACTGTGGGCTGCGGCTAGGCTCAACCAACTGCAGTAGGTAGGTAATATTAGTTGAAGAGTTATAGATCATGAGTTATTAACCAGCTGCATATGATAACCAGCTGGCATGCGTCTGTAGACCGTATTAATAGGGGTTAAAGTATGAAATTGCCGATTATTTTCCTACTTTTTATTTTGTTTATAGCTCTTAGGTATAGTCATATTATTGCGTAATTCTTTTTGTATTGTATCAAAAACTAAATAAAGTAACTTTTGACAAAAAAAATGCAATACTAGTGCCTATTACATCAAAGGAAGTCGTTGAAAAGACCCCTTACAATGTGTCAACTGACCTTCTTGCTTTAATTAAGTATATTTGTATTATAACGGGTGTAAAAAAACCAAACGCAGATCCGAAAACCACGTATTGTCCCCATCATTAGGATAATTTTTCTCTTTAGGACCATATCTGGGAAACAGCTGGTTCCGAAGATATTGAGGGTCAAAGTCACATTTTTGTTTTCCATTTTATTACAAAAACTGTTGCCAAAGGATACTCGTACTTAAAAACTTTTCTTCATACAAACATAGTGGTTGTTTTTATTATTTCGTTCACAATAAGGCTTTATTATTTACGATACGCAATGTACGGCTCAGTGCAGACGACGTTTGAACTTAGCAGCCATCTCTCCAGCGCAGCGGCCTACGCTACGGCTGCTATACATTGCGCGCTACGAAATATAATATTTTTTGAGTGCCATGAATAAAAATCATTTCCCAGCTATAATATTTTGTAATATGGCTTGGTTTGCTTTTCAGGTTGCGTAACTTCAGGGTCTGCGTTTGGTTTTTGTATACTTTGATTTTCAGAAATTTAAATATTATAATGCGTAGCTTTATAACCATCTAACTTTCACCTTTAATGGCATCGAAAACGGTTCAGGCGTTTTTGAAAAACCTAAAAAATTGTTAGTATGGAAAAATGACTTTTCTCGATTTCGTCCATACGAAACGGCAATTTCATACTTTAACCCCTAATATACACTGCCATAGTACAGGAACACCATTCAATCAGCACTTTAACAGCTCATCTTCGCTCCAAGAGCCAGCATCACTCAGATCAGCCAGGCTGGGGTCGCAGGCCAGGCAGCGAGCGCCCGCCTCCCGCCAACACTCTGCGCAGTACACGAATGGACATTTGGCCATGGCGCAAGACTGCCAAGACTCTGACTCGATGTTTTCTAGAAGGTTAAAAACACTGCAAATGTGATGCGCGTTTAGCTGGTGAAGCTTCCATTAATATGGTTTAGGATTAGAATAAAGAGGGTTGGGCTTTGTAATCAAAAATTATTAATTTATTTGATTTTCCACTTTATTCCCTACCCCGTTGGTGGCTAACTAGTGGTTTGAATACCGGGCCAGGATCTTGGGGTCCCGGTTTCGATACCCGGGTCGGACAACAAAAAGTTTAGAATTTTCGAACATAGTTTTGTGATCACGAACCCGCATTTGGCAAGCGTGATGATTATGCCTGTACCTACCCATCACTGCTATGGTAACTTGAATTCAATGATGGAGGCCTTTTCTCTGTAGTGGGATGATAATAGGCTCTTACATTAAAAAAAAGAAATTGAAGCATATGAATTTGTAACTGCGGATCTCTATGATACGAGATAAGGTAACGATAAAACTAACGAAGTTGATCATTGCTTCTGGGCTCTGTCTCCCCGCAAATGAGGCAGCTCATCCTCGCCGCTGGGATAACTCTTAGCCAGCCGAGCAATCGCGGGAACTTTATCCGCAGACTGAGCAAATTCTCTCCCGAGAGGTAGTGAGCGCGGACTGCTTGCACGGCTTTCCTGTGCAATCAAATGAGCAATTGGTTGAGTATTACACATAAGTAGCAATAAGTACTCATAGAACATCCGACTACTTACCTAAGATCCAACTGATGGGAGGCACGTCGTATATAAAAGCGATAATGTGGCAGCCAAATTTAATACAACACAAATGTTTGTGCTTTTCAGTAGGTAAGTAAGTAGGTATGGGTAAAAAATGTATACCTTCGTAACGTCTTTTGCATCTTCATTCGTTTCTTCAGAATATCATTGTAGAGGTGTAATATGCGCTGCTTTTCGCGACAGGGATAGAAGTAGCTACAGATAAGCCTACAGAAAAACAAGTAATTCAACGTTTTCCAAATTTTATAACATTTAAAGTGACGTGTGACGGTATAAGAACAGTAGGTATATCATGAAGATGAAAGTTTAAACACGTAAATAAAATAACTGGCAAAATGAAAAAGATAGTTTATGATCGAGTACCTACCTCCTCAGACGTATCGTGTACGGGTTGATATATAGGAGCAGCACGATCCACAAGTACCCTCCATAGATCTTGAAGTAGAACAGTGATGGCATCAGGCGCGGTCGAGGCAAGCACGCACTGTTTGAGATGTCAGGCGTGCTCTTTCCTGGGTTGTTCAGGCTAGCGAGGAGTTTGCGCACGATGCTAGCTAATGTGCCTGTGCCTTCAACCTATGAGTGCATAATAATGGCAATAAAAGCATAGAATATCTGTCGATGGGTTTTCAATCTTAGGCACTGATGCCTGGCAAAAGGCAATGATGACAGTTTGAACTCTTAGTCTCCGAAACAGTCATCATTCATCATCAGCCTATAATAGTCCAAAGCTGGACACAGACATTTCCAAATGAAGAACAACCGTAACAGTCCTCTAGGAGTAACAACATTGCCAAACGCTGCCCATGGCGTCGCAAAATCATACTTAACAAATAAATATTCAGAACACCGTTAATAATCATGACATGAAGAATTGGTCAGGCAGACACATTAAGTAGGTATTGTATCTAATGTGTAAACGAATTTTGAAAAAACGGCACCATTTGCCTTAAAGGCGAATAATCACGCCGCTATCTGCATTAAGGTAATTTTTAGTCTATGGTCAATAATGGTCATAGTCTTTCGATGGATATGCTTTTAAACATATTATCTATAAGTACTTATGATTTGAGACACCTTCGTTGAGTCCACAAACCAAGTGCTTTGAATACCTACTTACTTTAGGGCAAAGAATCAGAACAATGTACGTGATGTTGTCTACATCATAAAAAAATTAAAACTACTTGTATCTCCAAGTCTCTTGTCGCATCCCCTGGCAGTCTAGCAGCAGCGTGCTGGCGTACCACATCCAGCGCCTCGTAGAACAGCCGGTCCAGCATCACAAACGTAGTGGCAGTGACCACTTCCAATGTAACTTTTAGAATGTGGGTTACCAGTTTATCACGTTCGGAAGATTTGTATAAGAAAGAGTGGACGTCTACGTATTTGCTTCTTTCCATCTGGAAAAAAATCAAATGAATAATAATGCACTTGAGCTTAGTTTGTCAGCAATCTGACCGTTGGGGAACAATTGGAATATAGTTTGTTTTAGTAATAAAATTGAGCAATGAAAAGAATTTCTCAGAAAAAAAATCTTAGGTAATATAGTTTCCTAAAATCTAGGTAGAAAATACGAGATTAGCTTGTAGTACAACAAATAACTGAAGAAAGACCTGCGGAGTCTAACAAATAAAATATGATATTATGTACAAATTGTCCTGCGGTGTCGATACCTACTTATTTAAATAATGGCACCACCTTCCCTTTCGGAGTCGTAAGAATCTACTAAAGAAGTACTACCAGATAAACAGCTGTGTCTTCTCTCTGCTATTAGAAGAACAGCAATCGCTAACCATCCTGCCAAGTGTAGTGATTCTGACAAGATCATCTTTTTGGAGAGGCTTTTGTTTATCTACCTACTATATAGGCTTATGACGATGAAGCGCTTACCTTTTTAAGCGGAAGAAGAGTGTACTTAGCCTTCCTTCTTCTCCTTTCATCGATCCTCTTAAAGTAGCTCGTAACATACACGTTATCGTATTCAATGTTGGTCAAGTACTGGTCGTGGTACAACACAGCCGCGGTGAAGATACGCAGGAATAAAAGCGCAACGCAGACGTTGACCGCCGTGATGACGGTATGCATGATGTTATATTTTTCTTCGAACGAGTGCATGACGCGATCTCCGGTTTCTTTTGCATCCTAGATTATGAATGATCAAAGATCACTTCCATAGGCACTTGCACTTCTATATTATCTTCTGTGCCATAGGTTATTATCGTCGTCTGCCCGAGTGACGATCAGTTTGTATGCTCGGATGTAAATGAATACCTGGGATAAAAAGTGTCGAATGCTGCCGGCACAATTAATGAATGTTGTAAGAGTACGGTGACCGTCAAGATAGAGAGGGACCAAGTTATTATTTTAGTTTATAATTTTTGTAATCAAAATAGCTTTCATTACTGCGACACTACTGTGTTTTGTCACTTGTCCATATTTGTGCGTTACTTCCAGGCAGACACATAACTGACTCAATAATTGTGGCATAAGTTTGTTAAATGAAGATTGTCGGTACAATTCGACCCAACGGTTTTCAGAAGAAACATTCTAGGCATTCCAGTCAGAGATTTTTGCATCCGTTGCAAACTTGGAAAAAGTGAAAACTCGTCAATTATAAATTTATTGTTCGATCTGTTTGCAAAAGCGGGACTATGTCGGCATCGCTGGGGACAGCGGGATAGACTGCCTAAAAGCGGGTCTGTCCCACCCAAATCGGGACGTATGGTCACGTTATGTAAGAGGCGATTAAAGGACAGACGACTGGGACAGCGTCTTCTCTCCCAATAGCCAAATTGTAATCTCAGACCCGCCTGCCAAGCACGGATTATGGAAAATTTTGAAGATGTCTACATTTATTATTTAAGAATTCCTAGAGTGGACTGTTTATTACACACCTGAATATTGTAAAGTTCATAAACATAATGTATCTTGTATTGTAATGAAACATCCTTGTTATCAGTTAATATGTTCTTAGCTTTTTTTAATTCAGCGTAACCTTCGCCTAGTCCTGGATTAACCTGGAAAGGTGCAACAGAATTAGACCATCGATTGTTTATCGTCTGGTATGATTAAAGGGGCTAGGTAAGCACATGTGCAAACGATTAATTAGTATTAAAGGCATGGTTAAAAAACACGAAAACAAAGTCCATGTTTTCCTTCAGTCATTTTTCTTATATAAAATCTAAGTTTTTGACCATTGCTTGTTGCTAATGATGACTTATATATGAAACTGAAACTTAGTAGCTTAATTAAATGGAGCAATGGCGAAAGCAATGCTTTGTAATTTGGTTTGTGCCTGCATAATGGAATGACGAAATTCGTAGGATTAAAAATTTAACCGGCCAAGTGCGAGTCGGACTCGCGCACGAAGGGTTCCGTACAAAAAAGGCCAACAAAACGGGGTTGTTGTATGGGAGCCCCCCTTAAATATTTATTTTATTTTGTTTTTAGCACCTATTTGTTGTTATTGCGGAAACAGAAATACATAATTTGTGAAAATTTCAACTGTCTAGCTATCGCTGCTCTTGAGATACAGCCTGGTGACAGAGCGACGGACAGACAGCGAAGTCTTAGTAATAGGGTCCCGTTTTTACCCTTTGGGTACGGAACCCTAATAACCGACACCGCTCACAGAATTGCGGAGCTGAAGTGGCAGTAGGCGATACACAAAGTAAGAAGAACCTGAACCGATAGTTCTGGAATGGCGACCGCCGTTGTTGAGATCCTAAGAGAAGGATATTAAATGTCTAGGCATCGTTTGGCTGAAATAATGAAGCTATAAAACCAAAGATTGACGATTGCATTTCCATCTCCAAACTGAGTTTTAGTACTTTAGTATTATCTTATCTGTGGTTTTAGATAGGTGCATTATTGTTATGGAGTATGGACCAAGCGAAGGGAAAGATAGGACCAAGTATGATGAATTGCGGGCTCTGATTGGTCAACGCGAGTCACATATATGCGTCCCTCCCCGCACCGCGTCTTCAGCTTTATTATGAAATTGCCCTATTGCCTCAATGAATCACTTCTCCCAGTAAAGCTAGACATTGTTTATAAAGCCTGGTCATTATAAATATCGTATTAATCACTCGGTCCACACATACATGTTTCGAGCTATCGCAAATATTAACGTCTCCAATCATCTCCTTCAAGTTGCAGAGTCGTCCAAGCTTCATCGGCCAGCACAGCACCCAGGCCGAGTTTTGCTCTGTGGTTTCACACTCGTCATACGTTGACGCAAGCACGTTCATACACATAGCAGAAGCGCGCGACAGCTGTTCTTCGCAGCGGTATTCCAGCTTTTTAGTGTACAGAGTTTGGTAATAGTTCTTGTCGTCTAGTTCTGAGATTTGTCTGGAATAATAAATTCCTGAATACTTTTAATTATATTCTAGTCTAGCTAACTCAGTATTTTTACTTCTAAACGTGTTGATGCGTTATGGAACTTACTGATAGTCAAATAAATTTGAATTATTGATCTGTTTTTGCAAACACAGCTGATTATTTCTTTTGCGGTTTATGTACAACATTTCATTTTGGTTCTCAATTTCATATTCAATAGGCGTGACCACATCGCGAATAGATCTGTGAATAAATCATAATCCATTTGTATAGTACCTAGGTATAAAATATAAATGTTATTTAAACATACCTACGTATTTGCGTTATGGTAACATTATTTGCAATTAAATAAGCAAATAAAGTGTTTTACTCTTTGTCAGATTTTAATTGATCGATTTACGATATAGTACGATAAAGCCAAACTAAAGTACATAAGTATATTAATATTACTTAGTAAAAAATTAGAATTAATCAATAGTTTTCTCAATTAGTAGATACCTAGTTATTTTTACTCTTGTGTTGGAATGTAGAACAGACAAGCTCGCGTAAGACGATGTCATTTTTTTTTTCTATAATGTTATCGACAAATTAATTTACTGTGATTTGATGAGTTTCGTTTAAAAGAATAAAACAAAAACTTAGAAAACATAGTCCAAAAACCACGATGACCGATCGTCATTCTTGGGAAACTACGCAACTTTTTTGTACCTTAAGGTATCTTTGATTTGGCTGATTTCAGCCCGTAAATCAAGGATGGCTTTTTTGAATGGCACGCTCGTGAGGCTGTATCTGGTCTTGGACAAGTTGTATGAAAGCTGAGTGCTGCAATCGAACACCCGCACTACCTCCTTGGCATTCATACCCATGTTAGTGATTGGACCTTAAAAGTAAAAACAGTTATTTTTAAACATGTCCAGAATACGTAGTACGTCTAAATTATATCAAACTATTATAGAAAAATCGGCCAAGTGCGAGTCGGACTCGCGCACGAAGGGTTCCGTACCATTGACTAGGTAAACAACAGTAGGTACCTACATTAATTTAGTTAATGTAGTGCCTACCTGTTACCATTTATTGATATCGCGCAAAAATAGGCATAAAATGGCGTTTTTTGTATGGGAGCCCCCCTTAAATGTAAATTTCATCTTAATTTTATTATTTATTATTTAAGTTAAAAAACAACTCAGTGTTTCTTTAATATTTTAAGTGCCTACCTGTAGCCATTATTAATATCGAGCAAAAAAACGGCAAAAAATCGCATTTGTTGCATCCAGGGAGCCCCCCTTAAATATTTATTTTATTTTGTTTTTAGTATTTAATTTTGTTGTTATTGCGGTAACAGAAAAACATATTTTTTGAAAATTACAACTGTCTAGCTATCGTGGCTCTTGAGATTGAGATACAGCCTGGAGACAGCGACGGACAGACGGACAGACAGCGAAGTAATAGTGGGTACTATGGTCTCGTTTTTACCCTTTGGGTACGGAACCCTAAAAAACTACCTACAAAGCATCTGGAGTTCCTCAATATAAGTGTTTCATACCAGCAATAACGTAAGTTAGGACCACAGCCTTCAGCACGCCGCGGCCAGGCTTGCCGCAGTACATGGGTAGAGTCAGCAGGGAGATGCATTGCAACTGGGCACATAACAGGTTACCTATACCTACAATCATAACCAGCTTACAAAATTAACAACACACTCAATAATGGTTACTTATTTGGATAACTCACTACTACAAATAGAACTGTATAACATAAACACTTTGTTTTTAGTATTTTTTTTTTCATTATTTAACAAATAAAAATTTTTACAATGAAGATATTCATTTAAAATTACATTAATTTAAACCAATGAGGTTTGTATCGAATATCATGCTATGTCTATGTGCTAATGTACGACATCATTCGTTAGGTAGTGAGTTTTTAACTTAAACTTGATATTAGTAGGTTTTACATTATGAACAGTACGCAAATCTGACGTCAAAACTCAATCCAGACTTATATTGTAAATGCAAAAGTATTCTGCCTGTCTGTTACACTATCAAGCCCAGACTACTAACGGCCATTTCCAGTAACCTATCTATCTTCAGTTTAGGCATATCAGAGATAGAAAACAACTTCTGTCTTTGTTTCTTTGGACGGCAAAATCAGAGATAGAAACTCCGATATGTCAAAACTAGCGATAGATAGATTATTGGAACCGGCCTTTTCCAATAACCTATCTATCTTCAGTTTTGGCATATCGAAGATAGGAAACAGTTTCTATCTCTGTTTTTGCCGTCCAGAGAAACAAAGACAGAAGTTGTTTTCTATTTCCGATATGCCAAAACTGAATAGTGACACAAAGATAGATCAAACCTTGAAAAAAATACCTACTACCTATATACTATTTTGTATCCAGGGGGATACAACCCAGTATGGACTGGGCACAGGTTTCTTCCCGCGTGACGTATCGGCTTTTTGCCCCAGTTAACTTCATAAAGTTAACTGGGGCAAAAAGCTTGGTATAAAAAATACATCTTCAACACTAACACGGTTATAATAAAAATAATATTCGTTTAGATGCTATAGGTTGTATGGAACAATTTACCTCTTTTCGAGAGTTGGGGTTTGAGGTAGGATACATTGTCACTTACCCAACAATAAACTTATACATAAAGACAAAGTTACACTTATAAGATCAGAAAACGGAATCTTCGTTAGCAGATACACATAGTATATCTGCCCTAAGGTGATCCCCCCGGCAAAAGCAAGCCACCATTTCATGCATTTCTTTTGACGACTCTGTCTTGGTCGCGGCATTTTGTACCCTCTAGGGCGTCATTAAGAAAAAAAGTCTCAAAACTCGTAAGAAGTCTGGCGAAAACTATTTTTAATGTACGAGCTTAGTGTACGAGAAAACAATTTTTATTATTATGATTGTCATAGTGACATGTGAAAAAGCGATGTGACTAAGTTTTCAAGGTAGTTAGTAAAGAGTCGCATATTATATAAAGTATAAGACAGTTTTATAGTTATAAAAAAAAGTAAATGGCAGGTGCCACCATTGATGTAATATATCTTCTATCTATCTTCTATATATATAAAAATGAATCCCTATTTCCCTTGGTCATCGCATCACACGTGAACGGCTGGACCGATTTCGTTAATTCTTTTTTTGTTTTGTTCGTTATTGTCAGGAGAATGTTCTTATGAAAGAAAAAAATAAGAAAATTGTGCGGAAAGTTAGAAAACTTAATCACCATACTAAATTATTTGTAATGTAACCTTATCGCTTTTGACAATTTAAACTTTTTTTTAATTTATGGCGTTTAACATTACAATGACAGAATGCGTGCTGAAAATATTGAAAAATATCGTCAAATAGGGGGTGAAAAAAACTGAATTTTGCACATGGCCAGTAATGTCTGTCGCCTGTTCCCGTGTCGGAATACCAAGTTACCAACAAAACTATAATTTATATACCTACCCGCCAGAAAAAAAAAGAATGTTGTGTATCATATTATGATACACAACATTCTTGTTTTTCATTCTTTATGGCGTTTAACATTACAATGACAGAATGCGTGCTGAAAATATAGGAAAATATCGTCAAATAGGGGGTAAAAAAAAACTGAATTTTGCACAGGGCCAGTAATGTCTGTCGCCTGTTCCCGTGTCGGAATATCAAGTTACCATCACGGACGTAAAAAAAATACGGACGTAACCTCGTCTAATCATGAGTGAAGCATGATAATGGCCGCCCGTTTATGCTGTGTGCGTGATTTAAGGGTTGCCATATACCAATCGGTCCCAGTTAACTTAATATGTAATATACATATATTTTTATCAGAAATTTAAACGGTTGACCTATGTTGACTACCTAACATAATTTTTATGACCACTGTGATAGAAAATAAGACACATGTTACGTGTAAAGAAATGTATTTTTACACATCACATTAAAGCGACTTATCACTATAAGTCGCTTTAACTTGCCAACTGCACTAAATGGACGCGAACAGGCGACATGACCCTAATCCAAATACAATAAAACTTACTCTTTTTGGAATGGCATACGGAACCAAACAACGTAGCCCCTTAGCTGTAGTCATAAAATCTATGTCATCAAAATGTGCACTGCACACGGTACTGGCAGATGATGGGTTCCAACCCAACTGTCTTCTCCTCTGCAGTTTCGAATAACTAAAATCCAGTCATCTCTACGCTTTTTGTCTCTATCTTTTAAAAGGACGCAGGACATATTATATATTCAAATTATGGGATCTTTTATTTTCCTTTTGAGAAACGATACCCAAAAACTGACGAAATCAGATTTCACAGAGAGTCACATACATAGTTTGTTGCATACAAATACAGATTTCCCCACTTTTAGGGAAATTTTCTCGTAAATAAAGTGACAACACTGTTGCAATTTACGTCTAGAATTCTGGTGAATTTTAAAACATAAATGAAGAAAAATATTACGAATCGTAATAATTTACGTACGATAGGTGTTTCATGTGATTTTTTACGTTTACTCATGTAGTTTTTACACGATTTCACCACACAAGACGGCATTTTTGAAAAATAAATCGTAGATGCAACGTACGCACTAGTACGTGTCACTGGCGCTGTCACAAGGGACGAAATGGCAGCGGGTTGTCGGACCTAGTGTGTTTGTGTGAGTGTAGATCATGTACAACAAACGAAATTGTAGTAGCTTGCATGCTTCACATTTTTTTAGTGTGATATTACGTCCGTATTTTTTTTAGGTCCGTGGTTACCAACAAAACTATAATTTATATACCTACCCGCCAGAAAAAAAAGAATGTTGTGTATCATAATAATAATAAACAATTGGTAACATTTTTTTTATGATACCATTTTATAATCAATATTCATAGTTAAGACAACCTAATTGCCTAATTACCATAAGGAAAGTATTACTTCTTTGATTATAAATGCTCTAAGTATTACTTTCCCTATGTAATTGCTCACTAAAACCTACTTGTACATATAATTACTGAAATTAATTTTTTTAAGACAACCTATAATAATATAGTACTAAATAGCAGCCTGTTTTTACGATTTATCTTTTTAATATGGTACAATCACTAAATGGCCTGTTAGCCCAAAATTTCTAAATTAATTAAAAATAATATAGGGTGTTTAAAACTACATTTGAAATTGTAAAAACCAATTTATTCATCGATCATTGTTTAATATAGGTAGTTAGTCTTATAAAATTCAATACATCTTGTATGGAGAACTTAACGACATTTATTGAGAGGAGAAAGTGCCTAATGCAATTAACAGCCGCATTTTGAATGCAAATTACAAGAATAAATTACCAAATATAGCTCCGCTCGTTGTTTTGACCCACTAGTCGCTTTATCAATGCATCAAATAATATTTATACATAAATAATAACTACAGTACTCTTCCTCCTCGCGTATTGTTTCTTCGGAGCGTACCTCCACTTTATCCATGATTATCCGTTATTATCTTTTAACGATGGTCCCTAGCATCTTACCCTTACGGCCTTATTAAAATGTATGACACGTAAACATTATGAATGCAATAAATGTGAATATGAATAGAAAGCTTAAACCTCTCTATTTTTTATGTAGC
The DNA here is from genome assembly GCA_949315895.1 of Anania crocealis. NCBI lineage: Eukaryota > Metazoa > Arthropoda > Insecta > Lepidoptera > Crambidae > Anania > Anania crocealis. The sequence continues at coordinate 14,844,093 of OX438865.1, read as the reverse complement.
ACTTGCAGTCTGAGAAGCTTTCTTGGTTGAAATCTTTAACAGGCTTCTTCGTAGACATAGGAAATTAATCTATGTTTGGGTCCCAATAATATGGGTGTGTACATGTAATATCTCCCGGCAGAGCAAGGAGTATAAATCTGTATTGATCTCTTTTAATCCCTCGATCGTGAGTTATTCCAGACACAATTGAAATCAATTGTTATCGCGGCACCCGAGTGCCTCCTGGGGGTTGAGGGATTATTACAGTGATACGTGCTAGAGATTTGTACCTACGCCCCACGGATGTAAGGTGAGAAGTAATTAAACCCAAACCAAGATGTCCTAAAAAGAGCGAGCTGCATTCAAGGCGATGATTGTCTGATGGCCAAGTAGAAAAAAATAATACCTTTGTCTGAAATATTTAAATATTATTGTGTATACAAACAAAACAAAACTTTTTTTGAGAAATAAAAAAAATAATATCGAAAGTAGTAACACTTTTTTTTATTAATAATATTAATTGGTCACCAAACTACACCTCTTCCTTAAGTTTGGTACGCTCATAATAGCACAGCTTGTATTAAAAACCACAACTTAATATATTTGTAATACATTCATTTGTGCTGCGGTTTTTTTAGAAAAACACACATCTTGTGCATCAATATAAATATTTGAAACTTAAAGGAGATGTCCCAAATTGTATGGAGGCCAGGCCCAGAACCTGTACACCCCACCAAAAGATAGACCAATACACCTCCAAGATTTGTTATTATCCAATTATTTTAAAATGGCTTCGTTAAGTGGTTCAAATAAAGAGTTAAGTAAGAAAATAGCAATACAAAACAACTAAACCATCATGGCGTAAGATGACATTTTGATGACGTCCGTCAGTTTTGGCAGTTTCTAAATCGCGCATCTAGGAGTCGAGTGCCATCGCTTGCTGTAATAACAACAAACATTGTGAAAGTAATGTGCCGATCAATACCAAATCCAGAAATCGAAAATGAGGTCGTTATAATGAACTACGTTTAAAACGCGACAAGCAGAACAAAAACTTGAAGCGAATGAATATGCCAAAGTAACAAGGGGTATCTGACAGCTACTGACATTTAAAGTTTTTATAGATTGACGCCATCTTGGAATGCCTAATGGAGTTTGATAAATTATTCGATCTTATTTATTTTTGAACCACTAAATTATACGTTATATAAATTTATATGTATTTTTCCCAGAAACAGTAAATTTTTCTTGATTTTTGAATATGGTGTACTATGTCTGGGCCTATTATGGGACATCTCCTTTAAATATTAAATTACATATAATAGTGCTAGCAACAAATGGGATTAACACATCGGCTTTTAACAAGCAGAGGACGTTGGTGACAGAAAAAAATTACAATGTTCGAGGCTCTAGCCAACTCCATGGAGATTTTAAAAACACTACAGTTAAATGACAAATTTAATATCAGTCATCATTGCTAAAATATCAATTAAAGTAGACAAATTTAATCTTTTGACAATTAAAATTAATGAATATTTCGACAGATTTAGAAACAACTATAACATATCTTCCTACATATCTCGAGGTAACTTAACAATATCGTAAACTTTTAACTAACGTGAAAAGGAGGGTAATCTTAAGTAGAGAAAACGTGATGACACCCTGTATGCAAATTGCAATGTAGATAAGTATGGCGTAACATGTTCTCATTTGCGACATAGTTCGATCATTTTGTTAAGGTATTAATGCTTGTTTTTTAATCAATCGTTTTTTTTAAATATTTTGTTACGTAATTTCGAGCGCTTCAATTACAATTTAAGGCATTAAGCATAATGCCACCGCGCGAGTAACAGACAACAGCACGTCAACCTACTAAGAAACGTCAAATTTTCTCAATTGATATTGATCTCTACTTGTTGGAGATAAAGTTGAAAACCAATTCAATGACCTTTAACTTTTTGGGTAGTTTGACCTGCTGTTCTCTGTACATTTTGTAGAATTTACACTAGTTTGGCAGTCTATTTACCTTTCACATAATTTCTGGATTGCTCTCTCTCTCACTCACTCTAAGGCTGCTTTCCGAGTTACACCTATACACGCGACGTCAAACAGAGAGCTTCGATAGCGTGTAACAAGTATAATATTGCACGTTTAACTAGTGGCGCGACAGTCGCTAGTTCATAAGCAAAAGCAGACGTCTGGGCGGCGCTATTCAAACGCGCGACTCTAAAACCAACCTTAAACTTTTAATTTCTTAAGGGCCAATGTACAGATAGCAACACCACACAACAAAACGTCAAATTTTCTCAATTGATATTGATCTCTACTTGTTGGACTTAAAGTTGAAAATCAGTTCAATGACCTTTAACTTTTGGGTAGGTTGCGCTGCCGTTGTCTGTACCAAGACAGACAATAATGTGTTCCAATTTAAATTTCCTCGAGTACGTATCTATTTCTAGCAAAAGCGTATCTGTTCCGTGGGCCAGTACCGTCGAGCGGGCTCCCGTAGTCAGCCTTAGTGAAGTGGTATTACGCGAGCGCTGTGGGCGGCGCCCCCGAGGAGTCCTCGGCCACCTCCGTCACCATGGGCTCGTCCTCCGAGGGCAGTTCCAGGACGCGGGGCCCGTACATCAGGAGGTACGCGCAGTGCCAGTCACCTGGAGATAGAGACGTTAAATTTACACACTTGCTTGTCTACGACAACCGGTTGGTACTGTACATCTTGCTACAAAAGCCTTGATGTGCTTTCCAAAGCACGATTATAATCCCCCATCTACTTCAGAACCACGCCAATTCAGAAAAGATCGTTTAACTTGGAACTTGAGACCCTCGCCAAGGAGTCGGCGTAAAAAAGCCATATCGGTATTTTCGTGGGCCCGCGCGCCAGTTATAAGTTAAAATCAGTTTTATTTCTGCAAATAGGCCCCAGGAGGCGCTTTTACACTTCCCAATTTAAACCTACCACTGCTTCGGGACAAGTCTGGGCTAGTGCCGAGAAGAAGCAGCGCAAGAAACTCGGTCACTATTGTCAGCCTCTTTTTAAATAAATTTTTACAAAGTAAAGTGATTTTTAAGGTTTAAGCAAGTACGAGCTGGGACAATTTAATGCCATACATTTCTATCATTTAAATAATCATTGACAGTGTAATAGCCCTTTTTCATTAAAATTATTTTGACATACGATTTAAGTTTATGTACAGGGAGTTCAGCAATACCCTGTGGTAATTTGTTGAAAATACGAATACAATTTCCCATAAACGATTTTCCTACTTTTCGCAGTCTGAAGCCTGGAACACTGTCTCTGGAGTCTCTATACTGTAGTTCAGTAGGCCACACATACCGCCGCCGCTCAGCTTGAGCACCTCGTCCTCGGCGACGGGCGTGACGGCGTCGTCGTCGCAGCGCAGCCACGTGGGCCCGCGCGCCACCCACGCCACGTAGTGCCCCGACGACGACGAGTCTCTATACTGTAGTTCAGTACACATACCGCCGCCGCTCAGCTTGAGCACCTCGTCCTCGGCGACGGGCGTGACGGTGTCGTCGTCGCAGCGCAGCCACGTGGGCCCGCGCGCCACCCACGCCACGTAGTGCCCCGACGACGACGAGCGGCCGCGGTGCGTGAGCACGGCCTGCAGACGGTAGTAGCCGCTGTTGTTGCTGCCCACGTCTGCATATTGAAAATGCAATAGGCGTGACATTTACTATTTAGGAAAAACACCTTTATTTCGGCAATAAAATTAAGTTTGACGAAGTTCAAAGCAATTTTTCTAATAATTTTTCAGTTATGCGCGAAAATACACATGGTGTCATGGCATCGGCTGTGACGTCACGATGAGGTAAACATGTCAATGTGTCTATGCGTAGCAAAAAAATAAACAAGCATTACAGTAATTTGTGTGATTAAAATGAATTCCAAAGTTTATAAGTGTTGTGCAGTATCTCAGTGTAAAAATACGTAATCAGTAGTAAGTAATCACAACAAGAAAACACATCGAATTACAGTATTGTCAGCGAAGTTTATGTGATCGTGACGTCGTGCGCTGTTATTGGTGTTTCAGTCAAAATGGCCAATTGCAGTATTTCAATGTATATTCTTATTTAAAATCTTAATAATCTCAATCATTTGAATAAAATTTTTTTTTGAAATTTAATAAGTACAAACTTTGCACCCTATCGAAACCAACAAGAACAAGGTTATAGGTATACATACTTCCTAAACAAAAAGTAAACCGTGGTCAATATAATATAATTCACATAATTCATATAAAAAGGACGCAACATCTTGAAGGACTGTTCTTTTTTCTATCAGTTGAATAAAGATACAGTACAGCGGATTTAAAAAAAAACAATTTATTTACCATTTTCAAACCAATAAGGAACTACTCTTTTGTTTTTCGTTTCTTTTCTGCTATCGCCGTGGGGTTTGTTTTTGGCAGCAAGGGATGTTTCCGTAGCTGCATCATCCAATTCCTACACAAAGCAATACAATTATAACAAAAATAACACACTTGTTATATGTATATATGTATAGCAACTTCTGGGAATGGTACTGTTTAAAATTAATGACATAAAAAAACGAAACGTCTGGCAAAAAATTAAGATACATACCAATTCTTTTTTTTTCTTTTAACGTTCAAATATGCTATGCAAGGTGATAGTTTAAAAGTAGTTCTTTATTCCAGCCCAGTTCCGTTTGACGTTCAAGTTAATTTTCAAATCAGATAACAGTTTTTCAAAAGCCTACTGTAATAGTAATAATTAAGGTTTATTTTACCTTGAACTTAGCCCTCATAGGCGCCAGTCGCTCTTGCAGCTCGGGCGAGCATAGCTCATACACATCCAAGTCCAGAGGGAACTTTACATCTTTGAGGATCTTTGCGTTGATTGACTCTTTTTCTTTAAAGTAGAAACGGACGAATTGTACAGTCAGGTAAGCGGGCAGACGGCTTATTTTACTCTGAAAGAAAGAATGTAAAGTCAATTTATATCTAAACCTGGGTTAGAATAAAATTATCTGTTTTTCGAATCCTTGTATTACTGTGTTATAGTAAACGGCATGGAACTTGAGTGGTCGAAAAAAGATCGAGGTCGAGATTAAGTGAAACCAGACTTTGAACCCTATATATATTTCCCTCTATCACCTTGATGAAATATTGGAATCAGTAAGTGAAATACGTTTTCCTTTTTTTCTTTTATGGGTAGGTGTTACTCTGTTACAAAAAGCACCACGTAACTTGAGCATTCAGCAAAAGACCCAGGGTTATCGCTCGAGATTCATTTTCTTAAATCTATCTCTTGAGTCAGATAGATTTCAGCATACGGAAATTGGGTTACGAGGTACCACTTCCACTCTTCTTTTTTTTCTGCCATAAGGGTACTGGATTATTGTCATTTCGTATCTAAAAAAAGTTTAAAATATGTTATTAACTTACGGTTTTAGTATACACAGCATCTCTTCCCAATGTTTGTGACATTTTTGTGATTTGTTCTGACATTTTCTGTAAATAAATTAACAAGTAATAATTAGATACAAATTGTAGTTTAAAAGTTAAATTATAGCGTCCATTGGTACAATAAGAAGACAAATACAGGGCAGAAAAATGTTTTCAGTGTGCTTTTTTAATAATATACGCTAACTATTCAGCGGGAACCGGTTTTTTTTGCCTATGTACTATTCCAGTCTGTTATCTATTCCGGTGCCAAATTTCCTGCAGATCCTTGAAGACGTTTTGGGGTGATTGAGTGAGAAACATTCATTCTAACTTTCGCATTTATATTATTAGTAAGATAAGATACCTATCATTGATATGGTAACTTGAAATCAATGATGGAGGCGATTGCCCTACAGTAGGATGATTATGGGCTGTTACTTTTTTTAAAGATAATTTAAGCATTCGAAACTCTAACACCAACTTCTTGCAGAGTGACGGGAGGGAGACCCTCTTTGCCTAAAAGAATCTCAAACTAAGCGAGCCACAGCCGAACCGAACTGCGGAGCATGCCTGTGGCTATAAGCCTAAGGCGACTTCCAGTCCTAGTTCAGAACACACCGGAGGGATAACGCTGGATGTTCAGTAGGTAGTCCAGAATCCCATATAGCATGCCACTCCCCTCGGGGTCCGGGGTGACAGGTAAGTCTAAAGCATTTTATTAGCAACAAAACATGGCAAGCATTCAACAGGTTGCTGCTGACTCACAGATCTGAGGCCGGATTGCAGGTACTTGACATCCTGCGAGATGAAGCAGGAGAGCTGCAGGAAGGACTCGGTGCTACGAGTCGGCGGCTCGTCCGCCTCCGAACACACGAGCTCCACATCCAAGGTGCCACCGAAGTATTGCTCGATCACATTCGATCTGTATTTGGAACATTGCTAAACTTAATATATGCAAACATGTATTTTAAAAACCTTATATAGCATGTGTATTGTATTTTCAATGAAGTTAATTTAATCTGTGTACGTGAATCTGTCTTCCAAAGACATGTACTAATTTTTTGACTTTTTTGATGCAGTGTTACACATAAAACTTTACATTTAAACGGGATTTTTAATGCACTGTTTTATTTTTTAAAGGTATAATCGTCGAATCAGAGTCTGCTCGTGACCATGATTTGTGCAATCGGATCGAAACGTCGGGAAGGTTAATACGATTTTACCTTTAAATAATAAAACAGTGCATTAAAAACCCCGTTCTTGTGCTAAGTTTTATGTACTAATTTGGGTAAAAAAAGTAATTCACACACACATACTTTTTAGTACCTTCTTAAATTAATAATATCTACTCCATTAACAGCTTTAAGTCTCAATTACACAGGTATATACTTGAGTGTCGTTTTGTAAACGTCTTGGACGGTGACCGCTACCTAGATAAAGTTTTATTCCAATCTTTTCTAATTTAAGTGGATTTTCTATTTTTTTTGACAATAAATAGAAAGAAAGAAACATTTATTTGACACACATTTCATAAACAATTACACAGAAACATTGCAAATAAAAAGGTGTCAAAAAGGACTCCCGCTCACCATATATCGTGGCAGCATAAGGCGTGCCACGACGCTGATATTCTGCGGGAGCCTAGAATTTAAATAATTTTAATCTAATATTAAACTATTATTAATATTAAACTTAAAAAATTATGTCTCAGGCGGGACTCGACTGACTGTCTAACATTTGCAAAGATTTTTTTTTCGGTTGTTAAGGGTGCAAACCCCTAACATTTGAAACAACGCTGGCTTACAGCGATAAGAATATGCTTGAAAAATTGACGCCTATGACGTAGTGTCTCGGTGGCTAAATGGTTAAAGCGCCGCGCCCGGCATGCGAGTAGATGCGGGTTCGAGTCCCGCCTGAGACATATTTTTTTTAAGTTCAAATACCGATATTATAATTGCAATTAAATTGCTTAAATATCATATAAATAATTTAAATCTAACTGTATTTAAATGAACGTACCTATCCGCCGGCACGGGCGGCGCGGCCGGCAGCCTCTGTTGCAGCGCGCGCACTATCTCCGACCAGCACTCGGACGCGTCTTGCTGGGCGAGCCCGCCGCCGGGCCCGCGCTCCGCGAACCGGGGCGCCGTCGCGTGGAGCGCCCGCAGCAGGCGAGCCGCCGCCCCCGCGCACGCGCCCGCCCCGCCGCCCTCTAACGCCGACACCGTGTCGCTGAGCGCTGACGTCAGCTCGCCCGCGCTACCGCCGCCAGACGCTGCCGATGACGTATAGTATGAGAGGTCTTGCGTTGATAATGTTTTTTTAAATTTTTTACTCAAATAAAATAGTTCACAAGACAAATTTATAGTTCACTGGAATCACGATCAAACTGGTTTCTACAGAAATTCAACTCACCCACCCGCTAGAAGTTACAAAACTGATACAAAAAAAAAACTTCATTAAATGTAAGAGATTCTAAGAGCGCATCATCCAAGGTAGGGGAGACCGGGGCTTGTTGACTATAGTGTTAGGTTTACTAAGGTTACAAAGCTTATGTTTTTAATTAATTTATAAAGATAGTTTGCAATTTCACGTTCCCAGTTACGAGTAGTGAGAGGAAGGAGAAACACACCTAGTTGTCATACCTAATTTTTAATCACGCATCACTAAATCGGGTAAAATTATTGTCAGTTAGTCAACCTACCGCTATAGTCAACTATCCCCGGTCTCCCCTACTCTGGATGTTGCGCTCTTAGAATCTCTTACTTTAATTGTAGAGAAAAGTTTTTTTTTTTTAGTTTTGTAAATTAATCATTAGCGACAATTATTGTAATACTAATTTTATTAGTACGAAAGTTCGGATGGATGTTTGTTACTTAATCCCGCCTGAACAGATGAAAGGAGAACCCCTTTTTTGGGCCCGACGCTACAACAATGAAAATTATGCCAAAAAACCCTTTTTATTTTACTTGCCTATTTCTCCAAAAAATAGTTTAATTGGCAATGGACAAGTGGAGAAAATGGATAAAATACATAGTTTTTCTTATACTTAAACAGTCTCTGTAAACCGTTTTACACACATTTAATTAAAACGTGACTATCTCCGTAAACGCTCTGTCACTTCATAGAGCGGGGCTTTTAACGTTTTAATCGATTTGGAGGAAATCGATTCATAGTAATACTTGTTTATAATTGCATTTTTTAAGGAATAAGCTAAATAATTCGTATTAAAAGCCTGATATAAATATAAAAAACTTAGAGAATGTAATTATAATAATTTTTTTTACGAGCTTTGCAGTTCAATAAGTTGTGGCTGCACTATTATTAATGTGCGTGTGGTCTGAGGGCCACTCTCTCAGAATTCTTTGAAACTTGCTCAGGATTTAGTGAACACTCCAAAAGAAATGTGAAAGTTGGAACCAGAATTTGTGAAAATCAAATAAGAGAGATATGGACTTCAAAGTTGGGCCCTCAGTCCTCACATAGAGGATGGAGGGCCCACTTGTGCGGCTTGTACCGGATAAACTAAGGGCACTACAGAAAAAGTCTTTACGTCACAATTTAAGCTAACGCCAAACAAGATTTGTGAAAACAAGATATTATAAAAAAACATTGTATTTTTTTGTATAATTCCATTCAAAATGGGCCCTCAGATGGAAATTTTGTACTCTAATAGTGATTAATCCATTAACTTTTGCAAACTTTTTGAAATATTATATTTTAGTGCATAAACTGAGATATTTTGTGATAGCAATAGTACATCACGGCATCGTGCTGGTTAAATATTATCACCTTCTTAAAATTTGGGCCCTCAGTTCTCCACTTTTTGTTTTCGCTTTAATACTCTTAACGTATTATAGATAATACAAACACAAATTCATGTCTTTTTATAATAAAAAATGTGCAACAAATACAGTAAACTTAAACTGTAAAACACGTTTTGTTTTATATTAAAATCAAGTATTATTTATTACGTAAATAATGAAATAGGGTTACAACAATTTTTCATAAACCTGTACATAAAGCCTATACACCGTGCAATTTTAACCACCTGCAAAACGAAGCCCACGTTATGTAACCATTATGTATAACATCTTGGTAATGTTATTTAATTTTTTGTTTGCAAAAATTTTTTTGAATTAAAATATTGAATATCGGTTCAGCCATTTATTTTGAAACACGCTGTGACGCCCACAGATGTAGCTGTGTGAGGTCCATTCAACCGAGACCCCGCCGCAGCAAAATAATACGTCTAGGCGCGACACAGCGTATTACAAAATTAAAAGTCTGAATCAAAAATTAAAATTTTTCCAAAAAATATTTTTATTAAAAAATAAATAACACTGCCATGATGTTACACATAATGGTCCAATAACGTGGGCTTCGTTTTACAGGTGGTTAAAATTGCACGGTGTATAGGCTTTATGTACAGATTTATGAAAAATTGTTGTCACCCTATTTCATTATTTACGTAATAAAATAATACTTCATTTAAATATAAAACAAAACGTGTTTTATATTTTAAGTTTACTGTATTGTTGCACATTTTGTATTATCTATAATACGTTAAGAGTATTAAAGCGAAAACAAAAAGTGGAGAACTGAGGGCCCAAATTTTAAGAAGGTGATAATATTTAACCAGCATGATGCCGTGATGTGCTATTGCTATCACAAAATATCTCAGTTTATGCACTAAAATATAATATTTCAAAAAGTTTGCAAAAGTTAATGGATTAATCACTTAGAGTACAAAATTTCCATCTGAGGGCCCATTTTGAACGGAATTCAAAGAAAATAAAGATAAACAAGAATGCTAATGTCATACAAATGAAAAAACTCGCGTAAAACTTATTATCTTCGCTCGTACCTCCAGGTTCGACTTAATATAATAGATGGAGTTTGTGTTCACGCTGAAGTGTGAAATATCCGGTGCCATCTAACGATAAGTTGATACAGCTCCAACACCTAACAAGATAATATGAAATTCGAGTCACGAGATGGCGTTAAACAGCATTAGGACGAATTTTCATGAAATGACATCCAAATTAATTGTGTCACAAGTACCAATAGACACTAAAATTCGTCGACATCGTATGAGGCCGTTTGGCGTAATGGTTCGAACGTCCCAAATTCCTGATAAATATGTGAATTCAAATCGGACTGAAACAATGCTAATTAAATACATTATTTTACACTTTTTTCAGTTTATTTAACCCCACCAAGGGGGGTTATTAGCTTGACGGGTATATGTTTACATTACCAGTATGTGATAACGTAGCTCCTAAACGAGTGTTTTTTTTTTATTGTAGTTTAGTTATTATGATGATGATACAACGACATTAATACTTAAAAAATTGATACACCGCGTGCCAAAAAAAGCAGGGCTTAAGCACCCCTTCGCTAGTAGTCCTCTGAAAAATAACTACTTACAAAACTCTGTTCTACTCTGATTGCATTCTAGAATAGCGCGACCTTTTATGAGTACATGCTAGTGACACTCCGTGCATCTTTAGGTTTTATTGGGTGCCTTCTCTCGATGAGAAGCAAAAGCTAGCCCCGCGTCCGGACTCCGCAGCTCCAGGCCCCACGGCCAAGACGCAAGCGCACCAATCAAGAGGCCCCGCTGCGCCGCGGGCGGACTCGAGTCAACGCGAGACGCGCGCATATTTTATTCCGGGTTCCGCGTCTTTTTTTTCGACCGCCCGTATGCCTTCCAAAGGTCCGGGACTCCATAGTCCCGTGATTGGAAAATGACCAACATAATAATAATAATAACATAATTTTTGGTTTTATATTTTTCCAAAATGTTGAAGGTACTTTTACAATTTATCAAAAAAACTATTTATTTTAAATTAGTTTGTTGAATTATTTTGACAAGATATACCTACTTAGAGATGTTTTTTATGTGAAACAAATTATTTTGTGAAATAATTGAATTCCTAAAATTAATACCATGTATTTTGAGATTTTTAAATATTTAAGCCAAGCTAACGAAAAAACTAGTCAGGGAGTATATTGAAATAGCATTCCGACTATAGAAAGGAAGAAAGAAAGTAACAGAAGTTATTTTAACAATTAATTGTCAACTTGATTTCATTTAGGTTATTTTGTGTTTGGTACTGAGTATAAAGGATATATACACAAACAGTATAGGTACATAATATTTAATCATATACTGGGTGACTTTTCTTACCGAGTGGAAAAATTTACTGTGTATTTTGTACCTAAAACAATTGCTATAACTGTGTGTATTAGTGAACTACACCCGATATTATTAATTTTGGAATTTCCATTAAAAATCATAAATTTTGAAAACATTAGTGCGCATGCGTATTATTCTTGGTAAGTGTAGTAAAACGGTAGCGGGATGCGGCGCGGGAGACGCGCGGCCGAGCTGCGTCGCCCGCCCCTCGTGTGACTGAATATGCAAAAAGCGATCCTAATTCCTATGGTAGAAGTTCGAAGGGCCGGGTGTGGGGCGCGGGTCGGGATGTTAAAAGGCAAGACACGTGACTAAAGAATAGTAAGTAATAGAATAAGTTTCCACTGCGCAGGTGAATTACTCGGCGAATTCAATGATGTTTAGCGCGCTCGAAGTAGAGTGAATGCGTTTGAGTTTTGGTCGGTTTCGTATTTTTCTAATTATTTTTTAATATTTTATGTGATGTTAGTCTAAATCAACATAGAATTAGATGGTTATTAACAGAGGTAATTTATTGAATAAAGAAATTAAAACCTTTTTTGTTAAAGTGTTCATGCTATCGTCATCTATATCATTTACCTGTCTCACACTTTTATTTTCCTTTCTTTCTTTTATATAACTTGCTGAAAGGATTTCTGCACGCAAGAGCCACATTGTCATCACATACTGCCAATGTTCTCACCATTTCGGTGTCTGTGTGTGTCAATCTGCAGTAGATTTGAATACCGAAAAGCCATCGCGAACTAATTATTTTATACACTGATAGTTGGGCATTTTTAATTTCAGTTGCTGTGTTACGCAGCGGAAGTGACGAAATACAATAACGTTAATTTAGTCTACAATTAACTTAGATATGAGAAGAGATAAACGTAGAATACATAAATATATTATGCATGTTATAGGAAATATTTAATAAAATTAAATAAATTGCTATTGTTGTGTTATGTGTATCATTCAAAGTTCCGCAACGTCACGAAATGTTTTGGGCTGTTAAATAATAAAGGTGATCGTAAGATTTGAATAAACAAGTGAAAACTAAAGTTATCATTCTAAAATCACTATCACATAAAATAACACCATTTAAACTACAACGATATTTTGTTAAATTGATCCAATTCGTCACTTTTCGGTACAAACCATTCCTTATTTTTCATTTTACAATGTATGCGGCATTCCTTAAGATATATTAAGACTATACTCACTAAATATTGAGACTATAGATAGAGAGAATAAGTAAAGTAAGGTAGGTTGTACATGGCAGATAAATATTATGAAATACTCTCACGTATTCATTTTAATTTTATTTTGAATAAAAATTTAAAGAGTAATCATTTATAACATAACGTTACATTTATCGCGGGATATATACTATATTATCGTCTATTTCTGCGCTTTATATTTTTTCGGCTTTTGTTTCACCTTGTCTCTGTATCGTTAAGCGCGTTCTACTGCTTTAAACCATAGTTTTCTGCAAAAAAATGTTATTTATTCATGTGCATTCAAGCTCAAGCAATAAGCACATCTATGAAACAAACTTTATAATATTCATATTCACACGAAAGCACAAAGCAAACCAAATTATATTCATGCTATATGTTTTTGACAGTTTTGTTTGATACCTAAAGATACAAGAGGGTTATATCAAAATCACTAATAATCTCTTATAATGGAAATCAGAATCTCTAACAGACTACAATTCCACCAGAAAAAAAGCAAAAATCAAAGAAAAAATATTAAACCTCCCATAGAAACTCGGTCAGCTGATCTGTGGAATGTGTGGGAGGTTCATTTTTTCTTCGATGTTTTTTCGCGGATCTGTTATGCTCTGTTAAAGATTCGGAACTCCATATTTTTAAAATAATTCGGTACATAAACTAAAATAAACAACTTACGTTTTTACGTCTAAAACACAAGTTATTTATTTTAGTTTAATTCAATAATACATCCTGGAAATTTGTTCTTAAAATTCATTTACTAGCCCGTGCTGCCATTGTCATTATTTCAACTTAAAAACCGTAGGTGTGAATTATGCGTGTAACAACTGCTGTCACTTTTTGCGATCCGCATATACGTAACGTGACGATATGGATGTGACGATGCATATATATGCATAAAAATTTTAGAAATACTTTTCATCGTTAAGGAATGCAATTAGATGATCAGTCCAAACCTTTTCGCATTCTATAGATATTACAGTATTAGAAAAAAATATTTTAGTAATAAAAAAGTAATTACTATTTACTTGAAAAATTTGTGTCACGAATGCGGAATGATGGTTTTGGTGCCAGCGTATTTTTTTACACTGATGACGCTCACACTAGCTTTAGTGGATTTGGGAATGTAGCCGTTAATAAAAATAAAAAAAAAACATTATTTTGTAAAATTCGTAGAGGAAGTTGAAAAATTAGCCCGTCACGTTATAGTGGAATTCCACTACATGCAAATTCGTGGGACAGTGTTTTTATGTTGTTTATTCTATTTTATAGCATGTTTTATGTAGATTTATGACATAAAATTAATTTTTAAGCATATCGACTTTTAAATAGTGCTGCCAATTTAACCGCTAAAATAAAGGAACGGCTGGACCGATTTCGCTAACTCTTTTTTGTTTGTTTGTTATTGTAAGGAGAATGTTCTTATAAAAGAAAAAATAAGAAAATTGCGCAGATAATTAGAAAATTTAAGAATACGTAACCACCATATTAAATTATTTTTAATGTAACCTTAGCCCTTTTGACAATTTAAACTTTTTAAATGTATCATTATGGCGTTTGACACAACATTGACAGGAAGCGTGCTGCAAACGGTTACAATTTCCAGTGCCGTTAGCATAAATTTGCATGTCGATAAAATAAAGTTGTAAACTAAGTATCTGATTTTTTTTGAATTTAACCGATACCAATTCGAAATCAATATTCATAGTTAAGACAGGACAACGTCTGTCGGGTCCGCTAGTAATAAATAATGTTATGTCTGAGATCCCGCGCGAAATGCAGGCTAGTTTTTGTATGTTAGCTGTCATATTTGTAGTTGCAATTCGAAGAATGGCACTCAAGTTCTCATCATGGTTCGTTCATGCAATTAATTTGGAATTTAGAACTCATTTGTAAAAAAATTATAGGCCGCAAGTAAGACATCTGCGTGCTGCGGTTTGCCGCCCCTTGTATTAGAGAATTAAATAAATCATAAATTTATATCAGATAATTTAAGCTAATGATTCAATTTTTTGTTGTTCAAAGTCACATTTTCGTTCAAGCAACTGAAATTAAAAACGCCCAAGTTACAACCGGCGCATGACGAGAGATAGTTTGTTTACGCCGCAAGCGCTTAGGGGTACTACTACGCAAATAGTTTCTGTCTTCGATGTAAGCGGTGAACTGAAAGAGATAGACGGCGCCGACCGAGGTCAAAGTCGATTCGAATTCACTTAATAACCCCCTTGTTGACCATGTCCGGGCACTGCCGAGATCGGATGACACGCTAGTTTTATCTCGCTCTTTCTCACCGTTCTGAGTATGCGAAAAAGAGATAGCGTAAGGATGAAGGAACTATGATTGTATTTTGGCACGTGCCTATTGTTGTGTGCTATTGTGTATGCCGCTGTTTTCGTCAGTCTTAATACACTTGAAATAAAGCTTACTTTATTTTACTGTTTTCTTGAGTTTACACGAACACATACATTGAAATGAAAGATAAATTTACGGATTTAGAACGCGTTACTTTCTTTTGTTTAACAAATTTTCAATTGACATTTTAAAAAGTCTTATTACCTTGACTTAGGTTTTATTTTCGTTTGTTTATTAACTTTTTCTTTTCTATGTGCATAAAGAGGTGACCGTATTTTAATTAATTTTAGATATTTTTGAGAAAAAAACATATTTAAAATATGATTCGATTTAGTACTGACTTTGAACTACTTTCTCAGTGTGCGTTTATTCTGTTACACGTTGTAGGATAATTAAAGTACTTATAGGTATAATGGCACCAGTAGGAGAATGCAATGCGCATTGTAACTTTGCCGAATTGGCAACGTCATATTGTATAATTTCATCTGAATCCGTCGTCGTGTCAATAGTTATTAAGTCTAAAATCGCGCAGCACTTAAGTCATAAGCCGCAACATTGTTTTAATTTAGTACTTATTTTAACTTTTTAATACTAACTGTTCCCAACCTCAACACTAATACTATTCCTGGTATAAATCTTTCTCCTTGATACCTAAATGACGAGTCACTTTAATAATGCAACATAACAATGTAGGTACCTGTTAAAGTACCTAAATAAAACATGTTTTTGAAATCTTAAACTAGGTAAAAGTTGGTAAGTACCTACTGATTTAGTTCTTTATATCTTTTGACGACCTCTGTGGCGGAATGGCGTACACACCGGTTTTCAAGGTGTCGCCTGCGCCGAGGTCCCGGGTTCGATTCCCGGACGGGGTCAATGTAGAAAAAATTTGTTTTTCTACATTTTCACGTGTCTGGGTGTTAATGGTTCCTTCGTTGGTCCTGGTTTCCAAAACACGAATGCTTTAAATAGTTATTCAAATTGGGATCAGACCAATGTAAGTATGTGATGTTGTCCACATTTATTTATTTATTATCTTTTATATCTACAGGTTAATTCAATATGTTTGTTTGTGCCCAAATCAAATCGTCAATTTATTAAATCTGTGTATGGCTTATGGTAATGCAATGATTGGTTTTTAAAAATAATGCTTACAGTATTTTAAAACGTCTGCGTTTTATAATTAGAATCACTTCATTTATTATTTTTAATTTCCTAAAACTTAAAACAAATTGAAAACGTATTTTAAGTTTTCAGAAAATACTGAAACCTAAATAAAAATGTCCAAAAAAACCCTGACCCGAAAGTTAATTGAACTCTGGGCAACGAACGAGCATAATTTTATCGAAAACGTCATAACACTGCGTCCTTTCTAAATAACAAGTTTGCGCCATCTAGCATATGTTAGTATAAATGTTTGCAATTAAAACTGATGTTCAAACGTGCTATTTATCGAGATGTTCAAACCATCTTTAAATTAAACGAGCTAAAATCGAAATTGTATTTTAGACTTCTTATAATCACAGGTAGTTCTATTTTGAACTAAAATATTAGTAAGCATGACAAACTAAAATATAATAAGGCGATATTTTGCATATTTCAAACATTTTTTTACATGCGAGCTATATGCGAAACTTGTAACGCCATCTAACGTAATTTATGGTAATGACTCTCGCGTTTCTTAGACATCAGCATTCTTGTTTATCTTTATTTTCTTTGACGGAATTATACAAAAAAATACAATGTTTTTTTATAATATCTTGTTTTCACAAATTTTGTTTGGCGTTAGCTTAAATTGTGACGTAAAGACTTTTTCTGTAGTGCCCTTAGTTTATCCGGTACAAGTGGGCCCTCAATCCTCTATGTGAGGACTGAGGGCCCATCTTTGAAGTCCATATCTCTCTTATTTGATTTGCACAAATTCTGGTTCCAACTTTCACATTTATTTTGGAGTGTTCACTAAATCCTGAGCAAGTTTCAAAGAATTCTGAGAGAGTGGCCCTCAGACCACACGCACATCTATTATTAAGAATATCAGCTGACAATTACAGTTAATTGTCATTTGTTATTCACTCCAATTAACTCACATTTTGTTTCGTACCTAGAGTACATTTTAACATGTTTCGTACTCGTGCGCAAGTTAATGTGGTTTGAATTTTTCTCACTGCCCTGCTGAAGTGCTCTGTTTACTACCTATATTACCTAAAGATAGAAAAGGAACCTAGATCTTATCCAGGTAAAGTACCAAAATGCTATTTTTTTGTTAAATAATACATACATACATACATACACTCACGCCTCTTTCCCGGAGGGGTAGGCAGAGACCACATCTACACTTGCTATGATCCTTACAGACTACTTTCACTTCATCCACATTCATTAATGTTTTCATACACGCTCGCCGGTTTAGGGTACTCTTAACCTGACCTTTCTTTAGAACTTCCCCGATTTGATCAAGATAAGTTCGTCGAGGCCTTACCCTTCCAACATTTATATTCATACTCGCCATATATATCTTTTTAGTCAACCTGCTTTCATTCATCCTCTCAACATGTCCAAACCATACATAATAATACATGATATAGGTTATAAAATAAAATAAGTTCATTGGTTGATTTAAGTAACTTTCCTATTGTAGAAAGTTGTGAAAGTAGGGCTTATGAATCTTTTCAATATGCTATAATTTATGGCCAACGTCAGGCCCAAGATTGTATGGAAAACGGGTTTGTCCTTTAGGGAACTATAAAAGTACCCAGGACATAGAAGTAGTTATTTGACCTTTTAGTGAACAATATATCTGCAAATAATGATTTAATGAAGAAATAATATCTGAATATTGATAGTACTTACATTTATCGTAACTCAGCAGAGCATTTTTGAGTTCAGGCACAGTTTTGAGGCACTGAACTGTAGCATTCATGTAACAGGTGTTGCCCAAGTTGATCAAACCCTCCGGCATATCCAGCTGGAGACAATTCAATGTTATTGTTAGAATTAATTATTTTTTAATTTAAATTTAGACCCTCTAGGCCAGATATGAAGTAAGGTCTGTAGTCAAAGAATTTCATTGTTTAGCAGATTCAAGTCCCTTTAATTTGACTGGGTTATGAAACTGATAAGTATGATCTCTTAAAACCTTTAATTTCTTTGACAGTACATCTTTTAATGTTGCTTTATTTGTTTTACAAATATATACTAATATTATAAAGCTGAAGAGTTTGTTTGTTTGTTTGTTTGTTTGAACGCGCTAATCTCAGGAAGTACTGGTTTGATTTGAAAAAATCTTTTTGTGTTGGATAGTCCATTAATCGAGGAAGGCTTTAGGCTATATAAAATTACGCTGCGACCAATAGGACCGAAGCATGAGTAAAAATTGTTGCAAAAATAGTCGCGAAATTGACGCAGACAAAGTCGCGGGCAACAGATATCGCCTATAAACACTTAAGCGTGTTATAATTGACATTATTGGTTGGAATTACTCTGCTTAGAAATTAACTTAACAAAGACCTTGTTAAAAGGTTAAGTGCTGAGAAGCCAGGTCACGACTAACTTAAAGATAGGTTACCAGTTGTTACAAATACAGTGTACAAATTATTATTAAAAGATTTATAATCATTATTCATAATCATAATAATTTGTCTACATCAATCACGTCAAAGCCTGACATGCTGACAGCATTTTTACCTACAGTGTCTCACATTTTACAAGTGTTAGAGGGCATCTTGCTGTGTTTACCAAGTTGCAGTATCCAAACAAGACTATTAGTATCACCTAATTCACTACCTATCAGTTTTAAAACACATGTTTTTTATGTATGAACAACAGTAAATCTACAGGCAGCACCACATAATACAAAAAAAACAATAAACTATACTGTGCCTTATTCGCAAGACTTTTAGTTGTATTTATTAATACACTGGTTTTCAAGGTGTCACCTGCTATGAGGTACCAGGAGGTTGATTCCCAGACAAGTCAATGTAGAAAAAGTGTCAGTATTTAAACTTGAAAAATTATGTCTCAGGCGGAACTCGAACCCGCATATTCTTAACTGACTGTCAAACATCCGCAAAGATGTTTCTTTCGGGTATTAAGGGTGCAAACTCCTTACATTTGATGAAGCAACGCTGGCTTACAGCGATAAGAATATGCTTGCAAAATTGACGCCTATGACGTAGTGTCTCGGTGGATAAATGTTTAAAGCGCCGCGCCCGGCATGCGAGGAGATGCGGGTTCGAGTCTCGCCTGAGACATAATTTTTGAAGTTAAATACTGATATTAATTGCAATTTAATTTATCACTGGACCGGGATTTACGGTTCAGTGTTAAATGTGTAACAATGCATCAAGAAAGTTTAAAAACCTATGCAATTTATTTGCTTAAAATCTAATATATAAAATTCTCGTGTCACGGTGTTCGAACTTGAACTCCTCCGAAACGGCTTGACCGATTTTGATGAAATTTTTTGTGCTTATCCGGTATCTATGAGAATCGGCCAACATCTATTTCTCATCCCCCTAAATGTTAGGGGTAGTCCACCCCAAAATTTTTTTATTTATTTTTTAGACAATTTTTTAAATTTCTATTTTTTTATGATACAACATACAAAAATACATACAATCCTAAATTTTTACCCTTTTATCACCAACCCCTAGTTTTTAATAGCCATTTTAGTAATTTAATCATTTTTCATCCCACTCGATAACTGATCAATTATCGTCTTTTTTGTAAGGGTAGGGTAGGGGTAGGGAAGGGTTTAGGGTAGGGGTGGGGGTAGGGTAGGGGTAGGGTATGGGTAGGGTAGGGGTAGGGTATGTGTAGGGTAGGGTAGGGGTAGGGTAGGTTAGGGGTAGGGTAGGGGTAGGGTAGTGGTAGGGTAGGGTAGGGTAGTAAAAGATTAAAATTGTATATAGTTTTCCAGCTACGCCATATTTGATGGCAATGACATATAAGACGTCAAAATCAAATACTATTCTTAGGCGATACGAAGTTCGCGGGGTCTGCTAGTATCATATAAAGTATGTAGAAAAAGTGTTTTTCTAAATTTTCTTGGGTCTGGGTGTTTGTGGTGCCTTTATTGTTTCTGATTTCCACAATGTGAGTGCTTTAAATAGTTACTAACTCTGGGATTAGGCCAATTTTTTTTTTTCATCTTTCCACATATATTAGTTATTATAACCTGACGTTATAAAGTTAGATGAGAAGCTGTTGACTGTACAAAAAGTTTACAGAGATACTCACAGCAGTTGCAAGCTCTGCTTCGTTCATGTCTTCTACAAATTTTGTTTGCTCAACAGGCACAGCTGGCACATCCTCTTCCTTGCTACCCATTACTAGTACAATTGCATTCTGAAATATCATGAAAATATAATATCATATCATTATGTAAATAAAAGATTTAAAAAAATCATTTTCAGTGTCAGCAATTGAGTAAAATATCAAAACAAAGCAGTATTTAATTTTGATGTTGTGCATTGTTAGCCTTTAAAAGCAAAGGTACGAGGGCGGGTCAATAAGTCCATGACTTTTGGAATAAAACACAGATTTTTTGATAAACAAATGATTTTATTTTTCAAAGTAGTCTCCCTTGAGCTCTATACACTTTGTCCAACGCTTCTCCAATTTTTTTATCCCTTCCAAAAAATATGATTTGTCGAGGTCCTCAAAATAGGCCTTTGTTTGCGAGAAGACTTCATCATTGGAGTCAAATCTTTTTCCACCAAGTCATTTCTTCAGGTTTGGGAACAAAAAGTAGTCACTCGGAGCCAAATCTGGAGAATAGGGTGGATGAGGGAGAAATTCATAGCCCAATTCATGGATTTTTGCCATGGCAACTGCACATGTGTGCACCCTTGCATTGTCTTGGTGGAAAAGAACTTTTTTCTTGGCCAAATGAGGTCGGTTTTTTTTTCAAATCGTCATTGAAGCGGTCCATAAGGTCCATCCGGTAAGTTGGCATAATATTCCCCATTGATTGTTCTTCCCTTTTGAAGGTAGTCAATGTGGATTATCCCACGTGCATCCCAAAAAACAGTCGCCATAACTCTATTGGCTGACAAACCCACCTTGGCCTTCTTTGGCGCCGATTCACTGTTTTGACTGTTGTTTGGTCTCTGGTGTATTGTGATGGATCCATGTTTCGTCCACGGTTACAAAACGGCGCAAAAACTTCTCCATATTGCGATTAAACAACGCCAAACCTTCCTGTGAAGTTGTTACACGATTGCGTTTGTGGTCGACTGTGAGCAAACGCGGCACCCATCTTGCGGAAAGCTTTCTCATGCCCAATTGATCTTTTAAAATTGAAACCACTGTGCCATGCGAGATCCCTACGGCTTCCACAATCTCTTGCACTTTCAATCTTCGGTCGGCCAACACCATATTGTGAATTTTTTCGATTGTTTCGGGTGTAGAGACCTCAACTGGGCGTCCAGGACGTTCGGCATCTTCAGTGCTTTTACGGCCACAACGAAATTCAGTAAACCACTTTTTTACCATTGAAATCGATGGTGCAGAGTCCCCATAGTATTTATCAAGCTTAGACTTGGTCTCGGTAATGGTTTTTTTTCGCAAAAAATAATGCTTAAGAAGCACACGAAATTCACCTTTTTCCATTTTTTCCTCAAATTACTGGGTAGTCTGATAAAAATAGCTGTCAAACACAAACTAACTGACGCAGCAAGTTCAAATTTTGATAGGAATCAATGACAGATACCTGTTGACAGGAGTAGTGTTGCTTTTTCAGTAAAGAGGTCAGAAATTCAAAAAGTCACGGACTTATTGACCCGCCCTCGTAGTTTTAAGCCTTCTATTCAATTATTTTCAAAAACTGCTATTTTTCAGTTTTAGTTAATTTAATTTAATATAAAGTCTTAATATTAGGGGATAAAGTATGAAATTGCCGTTTTGTATGGACGAAATCGAGAAAAGTCATTTTTCCATACTAACAATTTTTTAGTTTTTTTAAAAACGCCTGTACCGTTTTCGATGCAATTAAAGGTGAAAGTTAGATGGTTATAAAGCTATGCATTATAGTATTAAAATTTCTGAAAATCAAAGTATATAATACAAATATACTTAATTGAAACAAGAAGGACAGCTGACACATTGTAAGGGGTCTTTTCAACGACTTCCTTTGAAGTAATAGGCACTAGTATTGCATTTTTTTTTAGTCAAAAGTTACTTTATTTAGTTTTTGATACAATACAAAAAGAATTACGCAATAATATGACTATACTTAAGAGCTATAAACAAAATAAAAAGTGGGAAAACAATCGGCAATTTCATACTTTAACCCCTATTACATTATTTGCATTCTTTAATGATGTACCTACATAGAAATAGATATTTAAACTGAATACCTGGTCACCTTTACCAATCTTTTTAAGCAGTACAATATGGTTATGGTAGTAGAGAAAATTAAGAATTAGTTATATCTACCAGTGTATGCTTTTGCACTGTATTTAATCCCTCAACCCCCAGGAGGCACTCGGGTGCCATGATAACAATTAATTTCAATTGTGTCTGGAATAACTCACGATCGAGGGATTAAACTATGATTATACCTGCATTTGTGTAGAATCTAGTAAAAAGCTAAAATAGGTACTTACACTAGTCAGTTTAAAGTTGCCCCAAGTGTCATCTCTGAGAGTTACACCTTTGCATACAACCTTCTGTCTCTCTGGCTGTACACCAGTCAGGGCAAAGATCTGCGCCTTGAACAGCACTGGGTCTTCATCTGTGTTCACTTCCACACCTGGATAAGTCTCTTTGCCCCATTTGACTTTTACTGCAATGTTGTAAAGAATACTTTCAGTGAGATTCTAATTCAGAAGCATTATTATTTTTGGAACATGAGAGTTTTAAACACATTACAGCAGTTGGTTTCTAATGTAAAAAGCCTAAAGTGAATTTACATGACATACTTACATATTAATTACACACAGTACATACCAAGTTAATACACTAGCTACAAAATCAAGTTTTGAACTGCAGAACTCAGTCTAATATGGTACATTCCTTTTAAAGACAGGTGTTTCTGAGTTTTACGAATTGATGCTAAATAAAGAACTTATGGAATCCCAAGATACAAATACCGGTTGGTAGCAGAATTGCGACCAAGCATACATTTGTTTACGAAGATGACAAAGCAATATTTGGAAGTTCATACCATTTTGAATTTATGCATCTTCTTTGACATGCTTGTGAATTATTCAGATTTTATATCCAAGCAAAGTTTAATTTTAACATAATCAATGATAAACGATAAAATAAAGCTTTAACCTATAAAATTTCCAGAACAAGCTAAATATATTTATTGTATATGACCTTACTATGACGTACCTGAAACCTTAGGCATTGTTTAAGATTTTAAATAATAACACTTCGGAAGTAAATAAATTGTAATTTTCTTAGAACTTCTTGAAAAACGAAAGTCACGACGAATCACGATTCGCAACCGTGGGATAAATTGACTGACAGTTGACATGACTGCGACAAACGTCAGATTGTACTTTTTTCATAAAATTTTAACGGCCTCAGTCGAGTCTATACAGCCTAATCTTTTAATATATTATAACTACCTTACCTAACCCTAAACTAAATAACCCATAAACGTAGAATATAAAAATCTATGAAATAACCTATCTCATTAAGATGTGAGGGTGGTTCACAAATTACAATAAACAATGGTATTGCACACAGGAACATTGATCTGAGTCGGACCGGATAGCTAAGCCATATTACTTTACCTTTCACTTTCATTTAATTAATCTTCCGTAATAACACCTCAATACGATAATACCACCATATTATCAAATAACAAAAATAATAAAAATAGACGACGGGATAGAAAATGTATCCCGTCGCTCGTCAGTTTGATAAGTTCATATTAATAATCAGCCAAATATTGTCATTTGCAAACTCTTTCATGCATGCATGTCATAAGTGTTTCCAAATTATTGTTCTGTGATGTCCCGGTAATTTTCACACTGCCCCTTTGTATTAAGTGGGTAAGTGTAAAGTATTAAGTGGATCAAATTAATACTTTTAAACCAAACTGGTTCCATTATGTAGAATAATACACATTTATTATTAGCAGAAATGTTTTATTAATAGGTACTACTATTTAGTCACTAAGCTTTAGTGAGAATACTTGGCACTCTGCTTATATTTTTAACCTATGGTTTTACTAAAGAATTCAAGTTTAAAAAGAATATTCACCATGCCTCGATCGATAGTAGGTATTATGTAGTATGTTGCGACTCGGTATTTTATTTTAACGGCCCGGTACCGGGTCGCGACCCGGCATATGGGAAACGCTATCTTAGAGCATGTATCACTCATGACATTAGGTATACATTTTATGAGTCGTGCTTAATCGGTTGAAGTTAGAAAAAGAAGTTGGTGGTTGGTGGCCAAATTAATCAGTGTTTGGCCATTAATAACTTTGATGTATAACGAATGTTTTTCAACCAACCCCTAAAATATGGTAATTACAAATAAGCAAATATTTATTTAGAAGGGCCTTTGCACTTTACAGCAAGATATTTATTGGAGCTTATCTTTCTTCAAATCAATATTTTATTTTTTTATTTTTATTTATTTGGATATCCAACAGCAAAGTCATAAATATACATTGGTGTGACACATGAAAAATAGTACAAAGCCAATAATAGGATATCACAACATGTTTTTTTTTTAATAAAGACATGTAAAGATGAAATTGAAATGAATGTGCGTTGACAATAATATGTTGGCACTAAATACAATGAAATATTTCGGTAAAAAAGCAATGCAAATACATATTAGCAATTACAAGCAAAACTAGCACAATATATAATATTAATATATATTCATATAGGTATATACAGGGTGAAATTTTAACCACCTTCCAAATTTTTATATATCAATCTACGACACAAAAAGCAAATGACGTATTTTTTCTTTTGGTATAGCCCAGTACAAAAATGTCAAGATAAAGCACTTAGAAAATGTCGGCAAAAAATCTAATATTTTTGATACGGCCGCCTAGCAACACTTTTTTTACGCGATTCACATCTCATTCATTCATTACGATACTATTCATACGTTTTTGATTTTCCCTTTATACCTTTTCAGGCCTAAGTAGGACCGTAAAAATTAAAAACTATATTGCGAAAAATATTTTCGGGTGAAAGTTTGATTTACATTTTTTACTTCATAAATGGGCTCTAAATACGATACCAAACGCTAATAAAAATTTTGGAATGTGGTTAAAATTTCACCCTGTATATATATATACACACAAATACAATACATTAATACATACACACAATACATATAATATAATATATATTCATAATATGTCATGTATACAATACCCATACAACACATATATGCAAATAAATTAAAGTTGATGTACCTATATAACAAGAAGGGACGAATTTAAACAACAGCAATTAATTAAGTAATACTATTTATGGATCAGATCAGCAGTCAATGGTTGTTGATTTCATCTAAAATTTTGCGTTTAAAGGCTGTCTTATATATTAAATATTATTAAGATCCGTTCAGCCGTTTTTTGATAAAATTTTGATTTATTTAAACATCCATTTAGGTGATAGGGAGAACAAAATTAAATACTACAGATGGCCACAGTGTCTTGTGAGTGTGATATACTGAATGTTAGGTAAATTAAATCAAGCCAAAACTAGCCTATTGTTAACATTGGCATATGAATAGTATAGTAAATTCTGAGATTTGATATCATTATAAATTTTTATTTTATTCATAACTTATCATAGGCTAGTATTGCTATACACCGTGCAATTTTAACCACCTGTAAAACTAAGCCCACGTTATTAGACCATTATGTATAACATCATGGCAGTGTTATTTATTTTTTTAACCTAACCTAACACTCGGGGCGAGGCACGATCGATAAATTTTGAATTTCCGAAATTTAAAAGAATTTAGAAGAAATTAAGGATTTTGACAGTATGGTTGCCTATGGTAACCATATCTGCCAAAATAACAGAAAAATTTAATTACAAAAGTCAAAATTAGAAAATACATAAAATTATAAAATTAAACTATTGCATAGCTTCTATCGCGGGCCTTGAGCGTGGAGACCGAATCCAGAAATTACGTAACGAAAATAACCTAACACCCCCCCACTCCGACCGGCACAGCGGTGATACTTTTTAGTTTTATAATTGCATAAGTTGATAAAAAATGCTATGCAATAGCTTAACCGCGGCAGTCTCCGAGTGCCACACGTCTTTTTTATTAAAATATTGAATATCGGTTCAGCTATTTATTTTGAAACACGCTGTGACGCCCACAGATGTAGCTGTGTAAGGTCCATTCAACCGAGACCCCGTCGCAGCAAAATAATACGTCTGGGCGCGTCACAGCGTTACAAAATTAAAAGTCTGAATCAAAAATTAAAAATTTTCTAAAATTATTTTTAATAAAAAAAAATAGCACTGTCATGATGTTATACATAATGGTCCATTAACGTGGGCTTCGTTTTACAGGTGGTTAAAAATGCACCGTATATAGCTATAAAATAATATATTTAAGAATAACTAAATTTGAAGTTTAATAACAGAGATAAAGATTCATGTGATTAGTATCAAATTTAACTACTTTTATTGGAGAGAATCAGCGTACGAATTACGTACACAATTTCAATAAGTACTACGTCATCATCAGCACCTCATTTCGCTCCTTGGAAATAATAATCACATTTTCCGAAGGCTTCGGGAGCGTTTTTCTCATGTGATGATCGCGTCGCCCGCGCCGCGGAACTCGTTCGATGAACTCGCAGGTTGCGCGGGCGCCGCGCCCAGCCGCGACACCTCCAGCCAGTCTCCAACAAATCTTCAACGTTACCACGCGTCCGTAACGTTAAGACACTCGCGTTTAATTTCTCACGACGAAAAAACTCTCTCTTTAGTGGCTGGTAGAGTGGAGTGATCGCGTTGTGATAGTGTCAATTAGTTATCAAAGATTCTAATGTGATGATAAGCTGATGTGACGAAGCTGCTCCAGAGCCAGCTTACTGTAAGTTTGCGAGCTTCTGCGTTTGACTTTTATTAGGCGTAGAGGCGTCTTATTGTGTCGAGGCCTAATATATTATGCTTAATGTTATAATTTATTTTATGACTCTCTTTCTTTGCGCATGTTAGGCACTTTCTTCTGACAATGTAAGTATATGTAGCGAATAGAGTGTGGATATGGTCAGCCAATATTCACAATTAGTTAAGATATTTAACTTCGTTGGTTTGTAGTTTTTGTTTTAGTAGGAATCTTCCTGAAACATTCATCAATTATAAACCGATTATGACTTACAAACTAATCCAAGCTAACTACCTAAATCATATCTTAAGTCAAATTAAATAAGATATTTCTGTCGCAAGTGGTTCCGTTTATAAAGACCAGCTACCTATCTTTATTTTAATCAGCAATACGGCTACTAACTTATTTATTCCTGTTAATTCTGCATGCATTTAGTTCAAGATATAGTTTAATGGGACATAAAAGTCTCGACTGGTTACATTCATTACATGCCACCAACCGAAGAACAGTGACAAAATCCTGTCTCACTTTATGCGTTTGGAATACAAAACGAGTCGAGCTGTATTCGCAAGGCTAAAGCTGTTTCCTCGATATGTTTTTGCCCAGCGTGTGGAATTTATAATGACGCAGGATCGTCTACCTGCCAGTAATAGGTATCCGTCGAATCGGATAGGACATATAATACTTACTACTAATGGGTTATGGCTTTTTATATGATTCTCTATTTAGGCTTAGTAAAGATTCAATAGTTGACTCTAGAATATGGCTAATCCTAGAGTCTTTAGTTTTACCACAGATAAGATAATAGGTACTGTTTTACACAGATTTTAGCAGTAGCTTTCTTAAAAGTTAAAAACCTATTTACATTTTACACCATTCAGCGAATGTATAAGTACTCGTATCTTTTTTCTATTAAAGGTATATTAGGTAATTAAAAAAAAAATGTTTTTGTTTCATTTTGATGAATACTTCAACTTATTAAATTAAATTCAATTCAATACATTTTTATTGCACAAAATAGGACACAAAAAACAGTAAATTCGTACAATAGGACTTATCTCTACCAGACAATCTTTGGGTAGCGGAAAATTAAAACTTATGAGGAATAGGGGTGGTATTCAGTGCGAGATATAAAACTTGGATGGAAAACTTTAATTTGGTAGCGATCGTATATACTGAGTCTGTTAAACGATTATGTACTCATAGTAACAAGGAGTACCACGGCGGCACACCGAATCGAATTTACCTAAATGATTATCATCGTAACTGGACGAAAACGAAAAAACAAATTAGATCGTTTAGACGCCAAACTGGTTTGTACTAGCTTTCACTGTTGCATAGTCTGATGCTGTTTAAATTATTCCGTATAAATAATATGTGAATTGTTTTAATATTGTGTTGAGACTTGGCTGAAACGTAACATTCATCTACATATTAGGATTGAAGAAGATGTGAAAATAATGGTACCTACTAAGACTTGGATGATAAACACACCTAAGATAAATGGACAATGATAGACACAGATTACATTAGTTAACTGTTATTCCATGTGACTTTAGACACTATTTCAGATCTAGGAGACCTAAATCTTGTTAATTTACTGACCGATAAGGTCCTTAATAATTTTGTTAATTATAATATTTTGGACAGTAGATATATGCTTACTATACTGTCTAAAATATTAAATTAATTATGAAAAGCAAATTAAATATTAAGTTCATCAATTGAATAATAATAAAGTGTTATTTATTCTTGACAAACAGCTCTCTCTTAAAGCAGCTCGAATGTTTATTTATTAGACACTTAAATTTATTTAATTATAAGTACTATAAAATTGCTTGATCAATAGTTAAGTACCTACAACGTCCTCCACATTCTGTCAGCACTCGAAGGTCGAGCCTCACGTGGCATCTGCGCGATCATTTCCGCCCCGACCAGTGCCGGTGGCACGAACAGGTTCACAAACGGTAATTACAGAACAACCGATACTTTCTCACATATTATCAGCAAAGCAGCAGACGTCAACTCAAGCTGTTTTTACAAACAGTTCTCACTTCATGAAACCGAGTGAAATCAATAAATCGTATGAGATTCCAATTTTTTGATGACGAATGATTTGATTGAACCGATGTCAAGTCAACCCCATTGTTTTATTGTTAACGTATTTGAATATAATCAGTCCACTGTGTTTAGAAGCGAGAGAATATATCGATTCTATACAAGAAAAATAAATTATTTTTCTTGTATAGAATCTATTCACGGTCGATTAAGGTGTCGATTCTCGTGCTCTTCTTATTTGCTTAAAGAACCCTTATAGAACTAATGCTGTGACTTAATAATGGGCAATAAAATATGCAACAATGTATGAACCTTGCAACAAATTATAGCGAGCAACTAATGTCTGAGTTTTACTTTCGTGTCTATCGATTGCGAGCGAGGTCGATATGCAAATCATGTTTTATTACCTATTGCTAATTTCTATTCAATGGACCATTATAGCCGAGACTGTTAAATATTAAAATGTGCGAAATTTAAATTCGTTTAATGTTTTTATTAGAGCGAGAAATATATTATGTCTGCTTTATTGTAATACAAACTCTAATGGATAAAATTTGATACTCCTACCACACTTTCTGTTAATAACAGCAAGGCATAATATTGTCATTTATTTTTTGAATAAGTACCTAAGTAGTGCTGGGAAATCTTAAGTGGATTTAAAATTTTGTAATAGATTTATCTGCCAGCATCCATAAGTTGTGTTTTTGAGATCATGTTTCCAAATCAAACAGCTGGCTTACAGTGAAATCAGCAAAATATGATAATTTAACAATATTCTGCAAAATGACTTTTGCAGAATCTTGATGATGACGAGCCTACTCTACATTAACATCGATTCGAGATTCGAAACATCTGATGTGTTCATCATAAATCAGATAACCATACCTAAAACATGAGTTTTATCTTTTTTTAAACAATTTTAATGCCATAATATGTCATCCATAAATACTGAACTATTTGATGGGTGGTGAAAGTTTGAGCTTCAACTACACATTTTTCTAACAAAATCTGGTAGGTATTTTAAATCTTGTTTTGTTCAAGCACACCGCCTTATCTTGTAGGTTTATTCATAAAACAACATCAGTAGCCCCTGGTTAGTTACTAGTGTAGGGCGAGGGGAATGACGAAAGTGATTAATGGTGTAAGCAACATGTAGAACAAAAAGGTGTAAACTTCTGACTACCCATTAACATATCAGTACATGCGGTACAGAGTACGGTATTGTTTATTAAAATTGAGCTCTCTTCAGTCATTCACCATTATCTACCACTGTAATTTTAAATGCTCACCTAACTGTTAACAGTTACGCATATCATTTGAGAGTATAGAATCATAGTTGATCTAAGTCAATTATTTGAATTTGTGGGTGGTTCACTGGCCAAAGACAAAAAAGGTTTTTTTTTATCGGTATTAAGTATAAATATGTAGAAACTCTTGATGGCAAGGTATAATTCCCGGAAAAAATACTTACATCAACTAAGTGACAACGAGAGATTCATTCAATATGCTCGTACATAGGTGGAAATGTCATTTGATTTTTCTTGCATTTTTTGTGTCCGTAGGTTACTTATATAAGTATATTGACTTTGCTTAATTACTTACCATTGAAGTGCGAACAACATTTTAGTTTACTCGTGAAAATGAACGCTTTAAACTTAAATTGAAACGTCGGAATAGGCCAAAATACAATCCGTAAATATATCTTTAATTTCTTTTCGAATAGGTACTTGTATAGCCTTAAGTCGTTTGCTGGATGGTGTAGACTCCATCTAAAGCCTCTCTCAGGTTAAAACTGGGATTCGAACTTATGATGACAGATATGGTAGAAAACTCCAACTAATGACTAACCACCGCACTTCAATTGTTTTATTAAAGGCTTGTCAATCTACCGTGATGTCAAAACTCAATCGATTTCCGACCTAAAGTCTTACACCCAAAGTTTAGTGTAGTAATAAAAATACTTATTAATATCTTGGTTGAATTTTCCTTTCTAAGTCCCGAATCTAACAATGTTTGTTCTTATAGCAGTGTGAAATTCGTGGGTCCGCGGTAAGACGCCCAGCGGCGCTGTCACGGTTCACGCTTCGAGGCGCGAGGCGGCTGGTCAGGTTTATTGTGACTCGGTTAAAATGCTCAATGTTTATCTCTCAAGTATAACTCGTACAATATTTTGTTACGTTATTAGTTAAGTTAGGACTAGAATAGGTATTGAAATTGAAATTAGAGACTAAAAACTTCGTATCTTTAAATAAAATCACATATCAAAGAGAACGCTGTTTTGCAAAGTTTTAGAATTTGCTACATTTATTTCAAAAGCGTAAATGTTACATATCATGATAGTTTTTTATCCAAGTCTATTGACTTTGGTCTTTGACGATTCAAATCATCAATTGTGATACAAAAGACATCAACGCGTTACCAAAGTGAAAAATTATCAAGTTTTATCATGGAAATCATTTGAACCGTTACTGGACATTAATCACTAGGTATCGCATAAATATTATTTCATTAGTTTTAAATATTTACTTTCATACACCGACAGATATTTAGTTTTTGTTATTTAGTAATATAGATTATCAATGTTAGTAGGTAAATATTATGTCATCATAATAATAATACATCTGATATATTTGTATTTTATTTGATTCTGGATTATCTAGTGTATATACAGGGTGTAACAAAAGGCTTAACGAAGCCACGTATTCTGCCCATTTACGATTATTTTTTTCCAAGACACCATACCTGGGAAATGAATCGTTTGTGTGATTTTTTTTACAAGTTCTTTGCAAAAATCTTCTGTATGTTGTGACTAAACTTTTTTCTTTAGTAACCACGCACGCACATTTAATTGTATGAAGCTAGGTCACATTCCTCGTCTGTAACGCTTCGTGCGCGCTATATACATTGCGGGCAATAAATACTTGATTTATTTTAATGCCTAAGAAAAAGTCATCCATTGCCATCGATTATTTTTATTGACTACGATTTGGTTTGATGAACCGAATGCGAGGTTTAAGGCTTCGTTAAGCCTTTTGTTACACCCTGTATAATGTGCAAGAACTAGTTTTATATCAGTATTTAAACTGAAAAATTGTCTTAGGCGGAACACGAACCCGCATCTCCTCGCATGCCGGGCGCGGCGCTATACCATTAAGATGCTGGCTGAGACATATTTTTCCAGTTTAAATACTAATATTATAATTGTAATCAAATTTCTTAAATATCATATAAAGTAACTAGTTTTCTACTTGAAGTGTTATCGACTTAGCATCTGCTTGCATTTGATAGAATTCTTTCGAAATTGCTGCGTTCCTTCGAACGAGAACGACTCATTGAAAATACAATTTCACTAAACTATAATATGTTATGATATATTTCCACTAAAATATTATTTCATCTACCCTAAGGTTGTCTGGTAGAGATCGCTTAAAGCGATAAGACCGCCTAATTTGTACTTTCTCCTGGATTTGTTATATTGTGTTATTTTGTAATTAGTGCAATGAAAGTGTTTATCTATCTATTTATCTATCATTAAATTATCGGTTGCCAAGACTAAGCGATTTATACAATAAGCGAAATGGTCCTAAAACTAGCTTTTTAAAAAAATATATATACTGACTTTATCGTAAAAGTATTGTTAATTGGTTTCCAACAAAATAATTTTGCACTTGACCTCTAACATTGAGTCTGTTACAATTCTATGGTAGGTATATAAGATAATATTTAATATTGTAACGAGATTCTAGTTAGTCGGGATATTGAACAGTGAAAGTCAATAAATACCCGGCGACTTTCACACGATGCTCTTAAAGCGGATGAGTACAGACGCGGACCAATATCAGTCGCGATTTTACGACCAATTTATCCTCAATGCGGTCTTTTATGGAATAAGGATGGATGTTAAATAAACTTTCTTGGTGACTACTACCGTCTTGTATGCCTTGTTTTTACGATAAATTGAAAAATAGAACTATTACAAATGATAAGTTAATACTAGTGAGTTTTGATTTCCTTTCTCATTCTACCCTATTTAACTTTCCTTTTCATGATACTAGATTTCAGTCCCTTCATCAAAGCCTGATTTAGATTTTTCTTTTAATCCCTTTTTGTATTTAATGCATAACAGTTATCAGGAACCAATGATTTTTTAAATATAAGTATGACCACTAGAAGAAAGAACCTCCTTCCTTGTGTAATAGAACCAACTTCTCTCGTTTGGAATGTAACTGAACTAAAGCAAACAATATACAACGTGTTCCTTTTGATATCCCATTACTCTAGGGTATTAAACAGACCATGGTAGAGAATCAAATTGCATAATATGAACTATTTTTCAATTATTAAAAAAAAATTATTTTTTCATACAAAATAATTCTAAGAAATCACGACGGCTTATGTAAAAAACCCTTACCTTCTTATGAATGAACTTTTGAATGAAAACGATTTACTCGTACCTAATTATCAATGAAACACCCACACACGTCAATGTTTTTGGCAAGTTACGCTCTCCCGCCACTTTACTACTACACTTTAGTGTAAGTTTGCCAACGTATACTGGTTTCATTTATTTAACAAATTTAACTAAAATTGATGTTATATTCGAAACTATTGATTTTTGAACCACATGTTCTAGGGTGTTTTATCCTATTTTTACCTAAAGAACATAACCTTAGGAGTTATGGGATATCAAAAGAAACACGTTGTATTTAATAAACCTAACCTTAAAATAGTTTTAAAAAAAATATTTTCAATTCAACAAAGTGATAGGTAATAATTGTATGCTTCCTAACATGCAGCATTCGTAATTGCACAGTGTGAGGTCTGAAAATGGATGTTAATTGGGTACATTTTTAAAACATTTTTTACGATGCACACATTAATGCAAAATATTTATGCTCCAGTTGACGAAATAATCGAGCCTAGCACAGCTAGAGCCAAAGTTATCTTGTTCGAATTCTCCAAGAGATCTCATGCGCTCCGGGAGTTGTGGGTCACATAGTTGTTATGCGGACTATTGAAAAATTAAACGAGTATAAATTAAAAGTTTAACGCGTTGACGCAACACGGAAACAGTTTGGAGCCATTTTAGGCACGAGAAGTGTGCGGAAGTGGTCACAACCGGCAATTTTATTATTATATTGGAGAAAAGTAGGCCAGCTAGGTTCGTGTGAATTTTTAACACTGATAAAGGCTGATGGATCTTAATACCTACAATCACAGTTTTAATAGAATTTCATAGACTGTCTAAAACATCGCTGTAAAAACCGACTAGACAGTAAGAATAAATTTCTTCTAAAAAGAAAAATTAAGAAATTTGTATATTACTCGTATCATTCTTTATCATACTAACCCTAGCTCTTCCTTAAAATAAAAATAATACAAAGTACACTGTGTATAGGCAAGTCGAAAAAATCAAACTAGGTATCTTACGCTAATTGAGCAGTTTAGCTACGCATAAATAAGTAGGTATTACATAATATGTTGTTAAGTTAATACCTAAGTTTTTTTTTGCGAGACTAACATATTAGTCTCGCAAATAAATTATGTAACAAGTGAAAATCTCGAATTAAATTATCATCTTTATTTGAATAACACATTCAGAACGAGAAGCCCGCTCGTTATTTGCGATATTTATTTTTAATAAATTATAATGATAAATGATATCAATATACAGGGTGAAATATTAACCACCTTCCAAATTTTAATATATCAATCTACGAGACAAAAAACAAATGACGTATTTTTTCTTTTGGTATAGCCCAGTACAAAAATGTCAAGATAAAGCACTTAGAAAATGTCCGCAAAAAATCTAAATTTTTTGATATGGCCGCCTAACAACACTTTTTTTACGCGATTCGCATCTTATTTATTCATTACGATACTATTCATACGTTTTTGATTTTCCCTTTATACCTTATCAGGCCTAGGACCCTAAAAATTTAAAACTATATTTCGAAAAATATTTTGGGGTGAAAGCTTGTTTTACATTTTTTACTGCATAAATGGGCTCTAAATACGATACCGAACACCTATAAAAATTTTGGAAAGTGGTTAAAATTTCACCCTGTATAATATGATTTAAAGAACTAATTAACAATTTTCTAAAGCCAGTAATTAGTTCTTTTCTAAATTATCTACATCTACATCTACACTTCTATAGCTACATCTATACATACTATACTATAACACTATACATACTACTAATACATCTACACTCATATTATAAATAGGACAGATTTGTATATTTTTGTGTGTGAGTATGTTTGTAATGAATAAACTCAAAAACTACTGTGCCGATTTCAAAAATTTTTTCTCCATTGGAAAGCTATATTTATTGCTAGAAAAGATTAGGGATCGTTACCAAAATTTTACGGGTCCACCCGGGACGTCCGCTAGTATGATATAAATAGTTCTTTTCTAAATCATAAACATTAAGTTACGTCTGATCAATGAGTAAAAAAACCGTCTGATCCACTAATTAGTATGAACGACAGGTAACATTTGAAATCTTTCGATTCGAAATCATAAATACGTGTAATGTTTTCTAAAACCAAAAAATGATTCTCTTATTCACTTTAAATTATGTATGAAACTGAAAAAATTCGTATTCCTACCATTAAACTGCATGCATAACACTGTTTTCGAGTAATGTAACAACTATCTATAAGGTTGACCAATGTTTTAAAAGGTTTTGCTGGCGATATAATGTTTTATTGGAAATTGTATCAGATGTGTACTTATTAATTAACAAAATCAGATTAAAACTTAATTTAAAAGATACGGGTTTTGCAATATTGCTAATTATGCTGATGGTAAGAGGCGTACGTGTTTCCTTTACATTACTTTTATTTTTATATATGGCAACTGTAGCATTCTCATGTTAAAAGACCATGGAAGTTTAAATTTAAATCAGTAGTAACATGTATGTTTTTTTTTGACCAGAACTAATTTAATGTTGTCCTGATGTAGATCTCGAATGAGTCGTTGCGTACTTAGCCAGGTATACAACAAGCACGACTGAGAAACGTGACTGCTGCAAGGCTTTACTCCGCAACGCAAAGTCCGTTCATTCGAATTGATCTTTCTCCCTTACTCATACTAGAGTCTTAGAGCACGTAAAAGAGACATATAGATCCGTATACACGGGCTTCGCGTTACATAGTAGAGCCTCTGCCAAAGGCAGATGCGCTCGCACCTGTCGCGCCGGAACCCTTGCCGCCAACGAATATAGCCCGATTTTAGAGGAAGCCTGACTTTTAATATTATTCTTATTACTTAAAGCTGTCGACTTCAGTAGACAATAAATGCGACAGAAACTATCTATTACTTACAGTGCAAAAATATAAGAACTAAAAATAAAATTACTTTGAACTGTCCACTCGTATATATAAAATTCTCGTGTCGCAATGTTAGTTACCTTACTCCTCCGAAACGGCTTTACTGATTTTTACCAAATTTTATATGTATATTCAATAGGTCTGAGAATCGGCTACTATCTATTTTTCATTCCTAAATTTTTACCCTTTTATCACGAACCCCTATTTTTTAATAGCCAATTTAGTAATTTAATCATTTTTATGGCAAAACAACGTTTGCCGGGTCAGCTAGTTTTAATATAAACAGCTGAAGTCATAATAGCATACCTACCGTAATGCAAATTTAACCTTATGTACAGACCACAGCACGTCAACCTACCACAAAACGTAAAATTTTCTCAATTGATATTGATCTCTACTTGTTGGACTTATAGTTGAAAATAAATTCAATGACCTTTGAATTTTTGGGTAGGTTGACCTGGCAGCCGTTGTCTGTACATGACCTAAAGATGCATACAACCAAGATAAAAGACCCAAACATTCAGTGGGTGCTCATTTGGGGAAGACGTCTTTCTAACACTAATTGTGTCTAGTCTTTTATTTTAAATCAATGATTACCAAATTTCTATTAAATAGGGTATTTAATTTATTTTCTTAATACGAGTACTACTCCTTTTTTCTAGATACAACAACTTTAACATATCTTTGTTCGGATAGGTCACCATTTGCGATATTTTAAACTTTTTTGCCCATACTAGTAAATAAATTGGGCTAATTACTTTTGTATGCGACGTAAAGTAAATAAGGGCCCGGGGATGATTTACTACAAAAATAATAAATAACAATAAAATAGGTTCGCCACAACGTTAAATTTACAGTAATGTAAGTAGGTACTTACTTAGCTCGATCATCATTTACTTGCCCTGTTCCTAGGTCATCTGGGATCGGCGCAGTAGGTTTTCTTCCATACAATTCCTACAAGTACCTACTTAGCTATTTAAATAAAAGTTCATCTCATAACAATGGCAAGATCGATAGCTCAAAAATAGAAAATTGTGTATTTATTATTCATATTAATATCCATTTAATTACATTAAATATATATTAAATATATATTACACAATAAATTTTTAATTTAATTTACAAATTTTTAATTTAAAAAAATCGAACAAGAGCACAAGACAATGCGTAAACACGCACGCGGGCAGTCACTGCGCGGGCGCAACAAGGACGCGGTCATTCAGAAACGGGTTTGCTGAACCGCCGGAGGCTGCCACATGTAGGTTTAGGTCTTTGTTAACCAAAAATCATAATTAAAAAACACAAACTTACACACGAAAGCCGTACACGTGCACATCTGGGACATACGTTTGATCATACCTAGGTACACTAGGCACAGCGCACATTTGTTACTCCACTCCCAAAGACACGATATGGATAGATTTGACGTAACTACCTAATAAATTGTGTAAATAAATGCAATGCGAATGCTATAATTATTTAAGTATAGGTACAAATGATATTAGTTTGTTTGAAGTTACCTTGCTTCAAAATAAATTTTAAGGGTTTGTACTCCGTATATAAATATTTCATTTTAATGTTCGCGTGAATTCTAGAAACCAATGTGTTAATTTGGCCAAAATTATTTATTATATTAAGACCAAACTTTGTGCAAATAATTGAATCATGCCTAACAACTTTACTTTTAGTCACTCAACGTAGAGGATTAAATTTAGAATAGACATTGCCTTTCCTTTTGTAGCTAAATCTTATAAAAGTTTACATTTATTTGGTGATAGAACACTTATGAAACTCTTTTGAAACAAAATCATGATTTAATATCCTAAAAAAAAAGTTTCGCCAACCCTAGACTATTGGCGACGACAGGTCAGGCGCCCTCGTCCTGACCGCCGACAAATTGAAACAGCCACCGATTCCAACTGGCATTTATTTATTTCACAATAAAAGAATGAAAAAAATGGCATGATTATTAAGAGTGCACTTTTTACAATTTTGAAAATAATATTGCTGAATATTATATGTTTCGTGTGGTACCGGCGCGTTAAAAGAAAAGCACCACCCCTTCTTTTCCAATGGGTGTCGTAAGCGACCAAAGGAATAATGTGACAAAAAGACGATCAGCAGCGTCTTCCCTTTACCATTGGCCAAGCTGCGATCGCCAACTTACACGATTATGACAAATTCCTCCGTTTGTAAAAGACTGTGTCCAGCAGTGACTGAAATGGGATCATGTTACATACACACTTTACATAATAATATTTTACATTTTGGTGGTGTGTTAAATAGCTGTAATGAAATTTATCATGTCTGGAATACTGGCCTCACACTTAAAACATGTTTGAAAATGATTTCTGACTGATTACTTACTAGTAAGAAGTCAAGACCTGACATTGCCAATTATTGCCAATTATGGACCAATAGTAAAATTGTCTGTTCAAACGATATGATATAATAACACTTCATTTGAAAGTACACAGTTACTTGCATCATATTCTGTACAAATATTTAGTCAGAATATCAGCCAAAATGCCTGAACTATAACATGATCAAAATAATATTTGTTTTAAGTAACCAATAAAATACCGTCTCGATTACTTCGCTGATTAATAACAAATTGCTTCACAAATTAGCAGATTGTTCGGGCGTTCGCTGCTAAGCAAAAACTCTAATTACCAAGTCGACTTTCTACCGAGGTAGGTAGTTATGTATCCGGAACATTACCGGCCTGTGTTTGGCCAGTCTCGAATTACACTGGATCTGATCATACAGCCAGTAGGGTTGACAATGTTGACACATATAACTATCATTGATCAAAACACTTCTAAAACCCATACCTTAAGTATCTTGCAATAAAGTGACTACACTTGTAGAAGTCTTTGAATATTTCATTAGTAGTGCAGCAGTGGTATTGTAGAATATATGATTTCTAATGATAGTTAAGTATAGTCTGTAAAGAAAAAAAACTACTTTTATTACAAATAGCAAGACATAGGGAATAGACATAGATAGCGTTCCAATCATCATTATTGCGTGCCATACGCAATGTCCTGCGTGAATCATGTTTCAGCTAGCTTGCGATGTTAGGTGTAGGTACATATGTGGACTTCCGACATTCCACCGGGCAAGCTGCGAACTGAGCATTCGTTTATTCGGGAAAGGTTTGATCACGTGCTCAGCAGTCGTACTGACAACGTTCCAATAAATTTGTTTTCAAAAATCATATTGTAAACTCATCTCATTTTCATCGTGCAGGTAATGAAAAGTACATCCTTCAATAGGGTGATGCACAAATGAGCCTACCATGTCTTAAAAGGTACCAACCCTGTACAATGTACCGTTTAGTGGTCCTGGCTATAGTCATCCTCGGGCGGCGAAATGAATGCCTTCGTCGAGATTCGAGATGCATTGCTCAGTTTACGTTCGTCACTCAAAATGGCTCGTCCCAGTGGCCAACTACAGGTTTATGGTTGAAACCATAAGTTGAAACAGTCTAGTGACATACAATGACGTCAAACGAGTCTTTAGTCCCATTGACGTGAATCATCTTACTATTATAATTGAAAAAGTTTGGATGGATTTTTGTTAAACAATCACGCCATTACGGCTCAACGAATCTGAGTGAAGTTTGTGACGCAGATAGACTATATAATAAGCTGAGATAGGAAATAGGCCACTTTTGATCTCGAAAGAAAACCAACCGAATATTCCGCATGCGTATAAATAAATTCACTGGTAATAAGTGGCTAGTTAAAGATAAATTGTCTTCGACACCTCTGATTTTCAAAAGAAATTTAAGTCTTTCAGAAGGATCATCGTAATCATCAGGCCTCTTCAGTCCATTGCTGGATTAGGCCTCTTCAATAGAAGGATTAACCCATGGTCGTCACGCTCTTCTTTAGCCGGTTTTACACCACCCATACAACAGAAAGATGTGGTGCTTAACTATTTTAAAATTTCCCCATCCCAAAAAGTGTCCTATTACATAATGCTACTTAACAAAGTAGTCACACAAGGCCTAGTTCAAAAGCCTAGACAACAAAGAGTTAGTTACCTATAATTTATCGTCTAATAGGTTTGTTGTTCACAATAATATGTGAATTGCTAATATTTAGAAATTTAGTCTAAAATTTCTACTTTCTAATCTACTAACATTATGTAAACAAGCATGTTGATATTTCATCTTACTTGACCACAGTGTTCCGATCAGTTCAAGAAAAACTTGTTATTAACCATATTCTATTAGAAGTTGCATGAAGTAGCATTATTGCGATAACACGTTGGTTATAAAATATCAAAATAGAGAATCAATCGGTAAACGATAAATTATAACAATTTCAGTTTTTATTCTTTTGCACATTTAAGACATTTAAGGACATCTAAAATTATGTATAAGACTATTCAGTATGTATATCCTCTCTGTAATACATAAGTAATAGTAGTTGTATTGGTATAGCGGCGGCTAAAATCATATTACCTATATACCATATAACTAAACTGCAAAATAATAAATTCTAAAAAATGTCATGCCAATGGTAGGTATCGCCTACTCGTTATTATGTTGGTAACATATTTAGCAATATTATATCTTTAATATTCATGTCGTGCCAATAATATTCATACTAACCAATGTCTTCATAACAACACATAAAATCACAGAATTTCAACTAAGTTTATAGTACGGGATTCTAAAGACGTTACCTAATCTCAGTCAAGCTTTCCGCATAAGTACTAAGTCCGATACATATTATAATGCAAACTAGTCTTCGATGATTATATAATCGTCAATAGTTCAAACGGTGTTTCGAAAAATCTCCACATAAGTGAAAAGGAAAGAGATTGACTTGAACTAAATTTTAGAGCTGACAGGTAAGAAAAGTTTCAGAATACAATGTACAATACAAAGTTCAAAACCCCAACGTAACATTAAAATATACTAGCTTTTGCCCACGGCTTCGCTCGCGTTAAATTGGAGGTAACAATAAAATTTCACCCCCTCTTTTAAGAGGCTGGGGGCGGATTTCAAAAAAAAAACATGCCCGATTTTTTTGTTAGTCACAAATAGTCCGCATACCAATTTTTAGCTTTCAACCTCGAAAATTTGCTGAATGCCTTATACAAAATTCCACCCCCCATTTTACAAAGAGACAAAAAGTATTCTAAGTCACTCTCCATCTTTTCAACTAGGTATCTCCAATTAAAATATCCCGTCATTTCGTCGCTCCGTTTTGCCGTCAAAGACGGACAAACAAACAGACACACACTTTCCCATTTATAATATTAAGTATGGATTATACTGACTCTTTCTATACTGCATCCTCTATCTGCAGTATCTGTAGTGAAAGTTAATTAATAAAAACAAAAGTAATTTGGCCGGCTCAGTTAATGAAATATCAAGACTAGAACAAACTTTTCTCGCGTTAACAAGTCAAGCGTTTTAAGTCCACGATGGGAAAGGAGTTTCCACTCCTTTCACAACAGTTAAAACTGTCAAACTGTCAATTTC
Source organism: Anania crocealis (assembly GCA_949315895.1). NCBI lineage: Eukaryota > Metazoa > Arthropoda > Insecta > Lepidoptera > Crambidae > Anania > Anania crocealis. Next base: position 14,801,956 of record OX438865.1, on the reverse strand, counting down.
GTCAACGAATGAGAAATGGGCGTTCGTAAAATATACTCATTCATATCACAGAAAATAACTACAAGTTGTAGCTTTAAATAAGTTATTGCGACTTTGTTGCCGACTCGTTTTAACAGTACCTACTTTGATTTGTACTTATTACTAAGAAAGTTAACGCAAGAAATTGTAATATTTGTTAAAGTTTTATATTTATTTACACTTATTATATTATTTATTAAATAACTTACCCGTTGAGTGGAGATCATATTAACCCACTTAATATAAGCAGACCCACATCCAATAATGAGTTGGAGATGATGGATGAGTGTGTTTGTAACAGTTTGTATTAGGCTAAGTATTTAATGAGATATTACAGTTTAATCCAACGTGTTAATAAAATTCAGACCGTCAATTGTTATTGAACCATTCAATTATTGCTAAATGCTCCATTGAAGCGTTACATCATTTCACTTCATTATAATTTGCTCTCATTTCTCTGTACAGCCTATATTTACTTTGTTATTCAGATATAAATTAATGCATCTAGAATTCGACAATGAACTAATTAAACTATCTTGCTATGCTAGATTTGCTGCCGGGGTGTCAGTCTGAGAGAACATAATATACTTACAGTGTCTTCTCAATACATTCTCGAGAATATTATTTACGTTCGTAAGAACATACATTTATTTCTTAAGAAAAGTAACGTACACAATTTTAATACGAGAAATAAAGATAAACTCGCTGTTCCAGGCTTCAGACTGCGAAAAGTAGGAAAGTCGTTCATGGGAAATTGTATTCATATTTTCAACAAATTACCACAGGGTATTGCTGAACTCTATGTACATAAACTTAAATCGTATGTCAAAGTAATTTTAATGAAAAAGGGCTATTACACTGTTAATGATTATTTAAATGATAGAAATGTATGGCATTAAATTGTCCAGGTCGTACTTGCTTAAACCTTGTAAAAATTACCTTACATTGTAAAAATTTATTTAAAAAGAGGCAATTGACAATAGTGACCGAGTTTCTTGCGCTGCTTCTTCTCGGCACTAGCCCAGACTTGTCCTGAAGCAGTGGTAGGTTTAAATACTGGGACATGTAAAAGCGCCTCCTGGGGCCTATTTGCTGAAATAAAACTGATTTTAACATACTGCTCCCGAAATATATCTGTTTAGCCCAATGATCGGCTGGTAGAGAATGCCTTATGGCATGAAGTTCACCTTTTGTACTTAAATTTCGTTAGTCTCGCTAAAACTCTAGAACGGCTGGGCAGATTTAGCTGATTTTGGTTTTGAAAGGAAAGGTTTAAACGATGAGAAATTATGGAAAATTTACGAGGAAAGTAATAACAAAAAACCTTTTCCAATGCAAACAGTTCTATGAAGGGAGAGTTTTAATTTCGTTAGGATAGGTGATACGAAGTACACCGGGTGATCTAGTTTGAAATAAATAAAGCATGTTCATATAAATGACATTGGAATAAAAATTGTTCGTTCGACGAATATCACCTTAGTCAACCCGTGACTGCGAACGCTATTTAATAAGTATTCGAAACCGCGTCGGGTTAAACCAAAATGTAGGTAATAAATGCGAGTTAAATCTATGTTTCATTTAAATATGTTTGCGTAAACCCAAGATTACAATATGAAATTAAATTGTTGAGCTACGAAATGTTAATTGCAACATTTCGGTACATTTGTTTATTTATGATTATCGCCATTTATTACAGCTAAATGTGTACTTATTCTTTGAGATCTAGAGATCTTTATTAACCTAATCGTAAATTTAGGGTTTTTCTTTATAGGATATACCTATACGTATGTAAATTAATTTGTTTGGTATGTATTATAAACATTTTGTGAAAATTTTGTCCTTTTACAAAGTAGGATATTCAACATATGAAGACCAAAAAAAGGTTAAAATACTTACTATTAAAAACCACTTACTAAACATTTAAATCAAATGTAAAAGCTTTCTCTTAATATTACGTTTTAGGACACTAAAGGTGTTATTTGCCTGTTGATACTCGTATTAAGTTTGTTCTCTGTTTATAACCTTCATTCATAATAATAACAGTGAATGCTCCGTGAATGTTACACCTAATCGTAGTCAGCAGTAAGGTCAAATAGTGATGAATGAAAATACGATAGCTCGAAATAAAACAGCAAGTCTACTTGACTAATACAGTTATTGTTTAAGTAACAATAACATACTAACTAACACAAAAAAATACAAAAGGAGGAGGAGCAATATAATTTGTGTTCTACCACAGTTTTTGTAACATAAATATTTTAAGTCGTACCTACGCCTTAAATTCTCTCTTAAGGTAAAAAAGATAGCATAGTCAATAATAATTTACCATATTTACGAGTAATACGTAAACTAAATTGACTTAAGCCACGGTATGTTAGTAACCTAGATCTCTACACATAAGCTTTTCTTATGTTATATAAGAGCAAAGAAAACACATATAAGAGATAAATTACAAATAGCAACCAACGCCCGGTCAACGATCAAAGTGCAAGTACAAAGAATAGCTGAACCAGAGCGCTATACAGAAATTACGACAATTATGCGATCGGGTGTCGGCAGGAACAATGGTCGTCTCGCATTCCGTTATGTACAGCAGGTTGAATGACTATATTGCGTCCGCGCACCTGATTGCCTCCTTCGTGCGTACGCGAGCTGATTGCGATACAAATACCGAACACCATGTAGATAGAATGTTACAACCATGGTGACATTAATAAAAGCCAAATAAAAAGCAACAAATAAACTGTATGAAATACTATTGTAAGTATCAAAAGTCTAGTATAATTTTAAATACGTATAATAGGAATTTAAAATGTGTTATGTACTTATGATCTGTTATGTGAAATTATCGCTGCATTTAATAGCAATCAAACAAAGACAAAGAACAATGTTTGAACTATTCTGCTTTGTCCGCATTGAAATTACAAAGTTACAAAGAGCTCAAAATTAGCTTGATTTCGTTTGATAAATAAATGTTAAAGCATTTTTCTTTTATATTTTAACCTTGACTGGTCGTACCCTAGATTATGACTTTGACAATGTGCGCATGACGGCATGACATGTTATCAAATCACGTAATGGCGGCGGATGGGTGCACATGGGGTGTGAATGTGTTCGAGTACAACATATATTTAAAAGCGAGATGGGCGTACTTAAATAGAATATAATTTGTGTTCCACCTGTGTGGTTAAATAGAATAGCGCCACCAATTCTCTGGCGAGGCGACTGAAGGAGTATCAGCAGAACAAGACGCTCCGTAGCGTCTTCTCTCCATTATAAATAAATCTTATATATAAAATTCTCGTGTCACAATGTTAGTTATCTTACTCCTCCGAAACGGCTTTATTGATTTTTACCAAATTTTATATGCATATTCAGTAGGTCTGAGAATCGGCTACTAACTATTTTTCATACCCCTAAGTAGGTCTGAGAATCGGCTACTAACTATTTTTCATACCCCTAAGTGTTCACCCTTAAATATTTTTGTTTTAATTTTTAGACAATCTTGTTTGTTTTTGTTTTTCTATAATGTGGCAATAAAAAATATATCCAACCCCAAATTTTTACCCTTTTATCACCAACCCCTATTTTTTAATAGCCATTTTAGTAATTTAATCATTTTTATGGCAAAACAACGTTGCCGGGTCAGCTAGTAAATAAATATAAATGTGGACAACATCACATACATTGCTTTGATCTCAATTTGAATAACTTTTTAGAGCACTCGTATTTTGGAAACCAGAAACAACGAAGGTACCACAAACACCCAGACCCGAGAAAATGTAGAAAAACTGATTTTTTACTACATTGACCCGTCCGGGAATCGAACCCGGGACCTCGGAGCAGACGACACCTTAAAAACAGGTGTGTACGTACGCCACTCCGCCACGGAGGTCGTCATCAATGTATTTATTGGTTAAACCGCCAATCCACCTAGTGCCCTGTGCCAACCGAGGCAACTATGGGTAAATATTTCTTTTGGAGATGCCTGGGTTACATATTTTTATAAGTTGTTATAAGACGAGAAAAGAGCTTAATTTACATATACTAACAATATAATGTTATACATAATGGTTAAATAACGTGGGCTGCGTTTTACAGGTGGTTAAAATTGCACCGTGTATAATTTACTAAAATAGTGGAAGTTGAAGAATGAAGTTAAATTAATTGTTTACATTCTTGAATAAAATCTCTACATTACAAAGTCAGTATCAGGAAGAACAATGAATATACATATAAGGGTCGAGGGCATTCAAAAGTGGTCATGGTCACAGAATAAGTACTTCATGGTGTTAAGTTCCGAAGAGTTGGTCTTTACAGAACAATACGGTGGCGAAGGCTAATCGTGGCTTCGTGTTCGAGGTTCAAACAAAGCGATATTATTTTGCGGAAGCTTACGAGGTCAGGGCGATGCATTGTTTCACACATATCCCATCAATAACTGCATAACAATCAAGAACACTTTAAATAAGTTTGGTGGGAAAATTATGAATATTCTCAAACCTGGTCAGATGTCAATTTATCGGCAACAACTGAAACAATGAACAAGTTAGATTCAAACAATCGCAACTTTACTAAGTTAAGAACAAACCTGCTCAGGAGTCAGGATAACAATAGAAATGTGTAAAGAGTGAAATACGTTTCGCATAAGCCATAAATACACAAGTCCAGAAATAATGCTTGTTTATATCGATGAATTAGTGGAATAAAATCTAAAAAATCGGTAGCCATCATTTGGCTTAATTAGATGATGAAAATAATTATGGAAGTATCAGGAAGCCCGCCGGCGTTTAATCGTACAAACCGAAACTGCTCACGAAATTTGCGAAGTATTAACACATGAGTAAATATTAATAAAAAAAAAATTTAAAAAAAATGCGAAAGTCGAACCGCTACATAACGATCACTTCATTCTTGATATTACTTTTAACAATGATTACTGATTAATCCCTCAACCCCCGGGAGGCACGCGCCTGCCGCAATAACAATTGATTTCAATTGTGTCTGGAATCACTCACGATCGAGGGATTAAGTTGTCAGGTTTAAGATTACCTATACCACAGATATAATAATACCCTATACACAACCGAACAACGAATTCTGCAATAAGATTTAATTAATGTTTTGTTTTAGTGAAAAGACAATGTAATGTAATATCTTTGAATTATTCCTGAAGCTTCTGAGTAAGTTCTTTGTTCTGGCATACCTACCAGTTTCAATTACATTTAGATTTATTGTGCATTTTGTTTTGATTGGATACGAGACCATTTAAAGGCAGACAGTTTGTCATAATCTTTCTTGTTGTTTTACGTTGTTTCATGTTTTAGTGGTGGCTTACAGCTCAGCTTTATTACCAAGTAGCATGAAATAATTAAATATCTTGTTTTGTGAAATTTTTGGGGTTCTTTTAGTGAACAGGAAACCTTAAGAGTTTTGCTACGTTGCATCGACTGTCAGTCTCTCTCTCTTTCTCTGCGTAAGACTCAAAGTGGAGTGTAAACGTAAACCTATACAGTCTGCTAGCGTTTTTAGCATAAATTGCTGCCAATTTCGAGCTTGATTTATTTAATTAAATCAACACTAAAGACGTTGTATATTTATTAATATTTTTTGTAGTAGGTAGGTACCCAAAGCTTTTATATGCTTAAACATGTGAACGGTACGTTGAAATGAAAGATCTTGTTTTCTGTATCCAGTCCGTAGAAACAGTACGTGAACGGTAGTTACAATAATTAATTTGTTCTTAATTAAGCTAATCATAGTGTAGTGTTTTTATAAAACAAAACTTTTCGTTGCTGTTTAGTATCTATATCTAAAATAAATTAACCTAAAGTATTTTTTATAAAAGTATTTCATTACTATCAATTGAAAAAATAACAATGTAAATAAGTATTAAAACTTAAAATTGTAAACTCAGTCAGTTAGAAATTGACGAAACTCACAATTTTATGCTGACATATACACTAACGTTCCATTTGAAACACAGAAATGGAACCCAGGGTGCGAACACATTTCTGTGAAACAGTCGAGCACTTGCCACTTTCCAGCAATGCGACTCCCACATTTATTTCAACTGTTCCGGTTCCGAGTAGAGCACAATGTCGCCTCGCCTTGAAACGGAATTTGTCTCAGACACCGAAGCTATTGGTGATTAGAAAATACACTGGGATTTATTAGAGATGAGCATTTATCTTATTATTGATAGACATTACCGTCTTCTATGAGATTGTTTCTTTTCTGTGGAATCCTTGATTTCATCAGAATAATATGTTTTCACAAGGATGTAGGTAAGTATGTTATGTAAATAAAAATAGTCATAAATTATTGAAATGGTCTCGTTTTTTAGGAACTGGTTTAATCGTTTCTGAAAATATTCCATCGTACTGTTTAATCGATATATCGAATTTTTCTATTAAAACTTACACAAATTTTCTCAGTTTTTGTTCATCTACATCAAGTAAGCGATTCTCCTTCACCGCGTTTGCCTATGTTTTCTTTTAAATTCTTCAGTATGGACCATAAGGTAAAGTTGGAATGTACCTAACTTAGATTCCTTAAAAATAATTACTGCTTTTAGCAGTCGTGTAGTAAATAAATTGTGCGTCTACATCTTATACATACAGCATCAGCGCATGAAATCGCGAGCTTTTTATTTTCACTATACACTTGAAGGTAGTTTTATCTATCATAAGTATAACATTGTGAAAAAGTGGTAGTTAGTTGGTCCATTCTAGGTGCGTCGACGTCGTTAAAGTAACAAGGCGATTGAATTAATTATGGAGCCGATTGCGTAGCCGGCTACACTATGATTTAGGTTATTTCACGGTGGATTTGCGGCAGTTCTAAATCAGAAAGAGTTGCAATTAACGAGATCAATGGCAGCTGCACGAGCGCGAACCGAACACACTAAAACAGAAACCGCAATCCTGACTTATATTACAGGGTGAAATTTTAACCACCTTTCAAATTTTAAGATGTATATCCATCTACGAGATTAAAAACAAATGACGTATTTTTTCTTTTGGTATAGCCCAGTACAAAAATGTCAAAACAAAGCACTTAGAAAATGTCCGTTAAAAATCTAAAATTTTTGATACGGAAATTTTTGAAATTATATACTTTTTTTACGCAATGCACATCACATTCATTCATTAAGATACTAATCATAAGTTTTTGATTTTCCCTTTATACCTAAACAGGCCTAAAACTGAAAAAATTTAAAAAATATTGCGAAAAATATTTTCGGGTGAAAACTTTATATTTACATTTTTACTTATAAATAAGCTCTAAATACGATACTGAACGCTTAAAAAATTTTTGGAAAGTGGTTAAAATTTCATCTGTAGGTATAATTTATATTTTTCAGAATAACGGTTAATATATTTATAATATAATTATAATTCAGTAAAAAAGTGAAGTTATATGGCATCTGAATTAACGCCAATAGGTCTGGTTAATTTTACAGATTTACAGCATACCAAAAACATTTAGTCTTTGACTCAATCTGTCTCTCACACTTTTGTATCAGTGAGGATAAATATTATAATATGCTCTCACAAGATGCCACCTTTAGATTTTACCACCTTTAGAATGTCTTGATTCTTTATTTTGCATAAATATTCAAGAATTCGCACAGAACCAGTAAACGCCTTGCGAAAATCCTTTGTTAAAGTTTAATAGAAATTATTATGTATTAATATTACTCCTCCCTAGCGAAAGGTACCTACGCAACGGAGAGACCAAAATCGCCACAATTCGCTTGCATACAAGGTTAAGGTCCTTCAGCAGTCAAACAATCAGCAAGCAATGCGTTACCGTAACACCACAAAACCGCAGACTGTTCACTCGACAATCGACAGTCGACAGCTAATGCGCACACACTCTTATACAGTCTTATCCGACACATCAACACTACTACATGGTATACCAGTAATTGGCCGCTGGAACACCTAATTTACTATCGTATCTGTTTTATATCCCGAAATAGTTAACCCGCCCACTTGCAAGGTTTTAATTAAGCCCAGGAAAATAATTGCGTGCTCTATACAACCATACTATTTTTGTTACATAATAAACGTTGTAGAGCATGATTTTATTTTACCCATCGTTCGTTACTATGTACAATTAATTTTATAGAATGACAATGCAGTGTGAAGGCTTATTAAATTGATTGCCAAATAAGTAATAGCAATTGCGTAAATTGTTTTGTGTTGTACTGGTTAAAACTATGACAAAAATGTTGGCGTTGTTAGATACTTGACATAGTTAACTTGCCACTTTAATTCTTTTTAATTTATGGCTCTAAATGTTTGGAATATTTTTTTTTTATTTGTTTAATTGCAAACTTTACAGCTTCTATTATTTTACATAAAATACTAAAAATAAAATTCTTAAATAGCCAATTAAAAAGTTTGTCACATTAAAATTTATATAAAGGACGATCTCCGTTTACTCATGTGCTAACAGTGCAGGCTACACGAAGAAAATATCTACTACTTAGTAACAAAAGAATGAAATGCGCGAGAATATGACCGGTAAGTGTGGGTGATGTGTGTGAGTGAATGTAAGTGTGAATGTGAGTTGAGTGTGGGATGCTCCGTTTACTGGGGTGGCTCACGAATCTGAGGTAGTTTTTCCAATACATATGAGATGAAATGGGTTCGTTTCAAGAAGAAAATATCAATATCACTAAAAGCCTTTTCAAAAGTGTTCACGATTCTGTGTATGACGGAATGAGCAGCATAGCATTTTGTTTAAAGAAAGGGTATTTTTATAGGATTAGATTAAGTGTGTTAAAATTTAGAAGTTATATTAGTTGCAGAACATCAAGAGGTTAAGTTCGGTATTTTATCGAATACAGTTTTGGGTCCCTCAATAAAATGAAGTGAAAAGTGTAATCAGATTTATCATATGTGTCCAAAATTTACGAAGCTACACAATATCATGGTGTTTTACTTTTCATACAAAATGGTCTTTACTATGATGTCATATATAATTGGTTTATTTAAATATTAGTTAGCCTATTATTATAGTTAATATGATTAATTTTTTTTAGTGTCCCAATTTCGACATTATCGTTCCGCATTCTGGACCGTACCTCTCCACTCCGTTTCTGTGCGCAGCTTTGTAGGATTTAAGCTATTTCCGAAACCCGGAGATAGCTCAAAGCTGTAGGTAACTGTATCGGTTATTTGAGTCAAGTATGATTCAACCGCAGGTAGGTGTATCGGCTTACATTACTCACAACCACGCTCGATCGAACAACTTGAGTGCGGAACCTTATACATACAGGGTTATATTTTTATATATCTTATAAAACAAATTATACCTACAGGGCCGGACTAACACAAAAAATAAATACCTACCTACCAAGAACATTATTTAACAAAATGGAAATCTTGCTACCCATGGCATGTAAAGTGAAAGTAATTTTCTAATAAACAAAATAAGGTGTTACGGACGGCCTATTTACTTGCGTTAATAGTGTTACAGACGGCCTATTTACTTGTATAGTCTATTTACTTTATTATTATGTTGTGTGTTATAGTTTGATTTAAAAGTGTTTAAAATTTGTAAATTACCTTTGTATTGAATAGTTAGTGTAAGATAGTGTTAGAAATTGTATAAGTGTTCTATTTGTTTATGTGTCTTATTTAAGTTTATCGTATGTTGTTATTACGTGTTGTAAAGTTTTACTAAATAAATAAAAGGCGAATAGGTACACTACACACCTTACACACATAAGAGGCTCTCCTTACGGTATTGCCGCGTAAGGAGGGTCTCATTTGCCATCTCGCTCGCACGATAGGGAGTTTCGCTCGCACAAAATATTGCTGACGCGTGCACTTGACGCTAAGCAGATATAGTCACTAATAGAATGCAGCGAAACTCCACATAACTGCGAGCGGGATTTGCAAAAAATAACATTCGTCGGAACACATTCAGACTGAACAGTCTACATGAAGTATCAACTGGTGCAGCCTCAAGAAATCAACATACAGTCCACTATACACCATCAAGCTACTATCGCCTTATTAGCAAGAAAATCCGCGTTTTCATTATCTACCTACTGGCATCTCCCTAGTCCAGCGCAATCCAGCAACATATATGTACCGACGTCACAATAGAGTCACACATAGGGGCGTTCGGTACATAAGGAATGTAAATATCTGTGTTCATATAATGTTATTTTTTATTCTTGCTTAAATTCGAGAAAGGCAACGGCTAGAGACCTATTTTGCTAACAATGGTTTAGAAATATTAGTGGATGTCTAGAAAATTTCAAATTGTGAGTAAATATGAAAAAATACGAGGAAAACAGTCAAATCAACAATATTTTTTTCTCATTTAAATATATATGTTGTCAAATTTTTACCTGACTGCGTCAGAAGTAGGGTTATGTTTTTCGAGAGTAGGTAAGTAGGTACCTTTAAATATATTTGGCACAACCTGCAGCCCAAACGACATGGTGGATTTTAACAAATAAGGTGTCGTTAGATTCGTGTTGGCTATGGGGGTGTCATAGGCTTTATTAAGAGTCTGAAATGTGTAAACGGCAAAAAAGTTGACGGTTATCCGAATCTATGGAACGTACAGGTGCGGCGCTAGCACTGCTGTACCTACCTATTAAAAATTTGAAAAAAAAAACTTAAAACCCGACTGCTTAAAGTTAAACTACTATATAATATAAAAACTGATAAGAAAACAAGTTCTACGATCCCAGTATTCAATTTGCAGTAGCAGCTTAGGGGACAATCATCAACCAAGCGGCCGAGGCTAGCTCAATTAAATCCGCAGTCTCTTTAGTTGTGATAGTGCCACCTGCGAATTGAATTCTGGGATCTTGTTGTAGAGCTTGTGTTTTTTCAGTTTTTATACAGTTATTTTAGCTGTCGGTTTTTCTTATTTTATTTTAATTGTCAGTGCATTTAGATGTATCTTTGTGAATTAGCTTAGATCTATCAAGCTACATAAATAAATATTAGAACAGAACAACAAACGTAATGATAACTTGTTCTGTGAGGAATGTCAACTGGGTTGGTAGGATAAAAGGTAAAATTAATCACCCAAATTTAAAAAAATAACCATAATAAACGATAACTTTGTTTCTTGCAAAGATTTAGTACCTATACTAAATCTATGGAAATTTAAAACTGTTACTGTAAGTTCGAAGTAAAATAAAATCAAAAAACAATAAAAATTTCACAAACACAAATACAACAAAGTTAATCCAAACAGGGTTCATTATACTTGTACCAGAATCCGCATGTAAGAGATCCTGAAGATCATGTAGTGACAGGTAGTCTCTTAGATATTTGAACCTTTCTCTACTTTTGTAGCAATTGATTGATATTGCTTTGAGCTTTCATTGCGCGTGTAAACCTCCGTGGTTTTTAGATGTTAATATTTCCTTTATGTTCATGTAATTTTCTTTATACGATAAATAAATTAAACAAAAAAAAAAGTTCTTTGTCAGTTTCAGAAAGCGCGTATGATTTCAAAAACAGACGTCATCGACATTTTAGTACTTTACTTGACTATCGTTTGATATAAAATTCGTTACGATACGATAGTACCTCCTCTAATAATCTTATATCATTCTTAATCCCTCAATCGTGAGTTATTCCAGACACAATTGAAATCAATTGTTATCGCGGCACGCGCGTGCCTCCTGGGAGTTGAGGGAATAATAATGATTGTGAATTGAGGGAGGCTAGCAGAAAAGCGCCTTCTCTAAAATAAAGTGAAGGATTTATTTGGTATTCTAATAGCTGAACAAACACTGCCGCATCAGTTAATTCGATTGTTCTCTCGTCACACTTTCGAGATAAACACATCTCGCGAAGGAAAGCAGCGGTCATTAAGCCGACGCCGGGGGGCGCGACTAACTAGCGAAGAAAGTTTTGCTCAGGGCTCCACATTATAATGGATTCTCTTCATTCAAAGGCCCATTATGCGAAGCTAGCTTGATCCGATAAATGAATAACGCAGGCAGTGGAATGTCGTGGATAATGGTAGGACCTTGACTATATAGAATTATGTTTTATGTTTGTTTTGAGGAGTGCGACGCTGCCTGCTGTTGTAATGACATAAAAATTGAAAAAAAGATATGTATGACGTGAGATGATACGAAAGGAGATATAATACTCATAGAAATAGTATACTATGTCTATGATACTAGTCTATGATACTATGTCTATGATGATACTTAGAAAACGTGGTTTTCGCTTTAATTTAGAATTAGAATTAATCTTGAATGCAAAATCTAACAACCAAATAAAACTTCAAAGAGCTCTATAAAAGTGTCACTCAGGAGACTCGTTAAACATGTTTTATTAATTTTGGTCAATTGGTGTTTATTGAAAGACTTTTATTTTGTCTTAACATACCCACCTCTAAGTTTTTCAAAACAACAAGAATTTGCGGAATTCCTGGATTTCTAGAGCATTCTCAACACGAAATTGGAAAATAATGTAGATTGGCGAGCGAGCTATAAAATGCTGATCTTAATTTATGTCTCAATAAAGAGTCAGTTAACTTCTCTGCCAATTTTACGGTCACCGCCGGTTTATGATCAGTGAAACTTCAATATTTATATACTTTTGGATTAACTCGTTTAAATTGACTATCCAAATATCCTTAATCATATTATTATTTTAGGGTATCTTAGTATTTAAATTTATACATGTAGGTAGTTTATGTTATTTTGTATTTCATGTAAATACGAGTATATCATTTCGGTAGGTAAATATATTTGTTTTACAGTTTTTTTTTCTCCTTTTGCAATATTTACACTGGGAAATTCTTTGCCGTCTACAAATATCCTCTACCTAAAGGTTGTCAGGAAGAAACCTTCATGCGTTAAGACCGACGGAATTGTGCAGCTCTTAGTGTATTTTCTGTGTTAAAAATATTTATATGGTGTGACTATACAGAGTGAAACTTTAACCACTTTCCAAAATTTTTATAGGCGTTCGGTATCGTATTTAGAGCCTATTTATGAAGTAAATAATGTAAATCAATCTTTCACCCGAAAATATTGGGAAAACTATAGTTTTCAATTTTACGGTCCTAGGCCTACGTTTTTGATTTTCCCTTTATACCTTATCAAGGTATAAAGGGAAAATCAAAAACGTATGAAAGTATCGTAATGAATGAACTTGATGTGAATCGCGTAAAAAAAGTGTTGCTAGGCAGCCGTATCAAAAATTTTAGATTGTTTGCGGTCATTTTCTAAGTGCTTTATACGAAAAAATACGTCATTTGTTTTTTGTCTCGTAAATTGATATATTAAAATTTGGAAGGTGGTTAAAATTTCATCCTGTATAATTTGTATCTATTTAGAATTACAAAAAAAAAACCTTTTTTAGAGAAAATATAAATAATTATACCATTTTTATTTTTATAAAAAAGTTTTATTTTAAGTTAGGCTTAGTCAAATCATATTTTTCTAGCCTTTGGGGTAGGTATACATCACTGAACAAGAAATCAAAACCGTAAAAAAAACATGTGTGTGGAAAGAAAAAAACCCTTTTACTGTCGGTTAAATATGTTAAAATATTGCTTATTTTCTTTCTTTTTTATAAGATATTAAAACGTTTAAATAGTAGGTACATATTGAAAGTATGTAAATAAATATTTTCAGTTATTTAAAAATAGCTCGTAAATGGAATGTACTCGTATTTAGTCACAAATAAAATTTAAGAGCTGTGTCGAAATTTCTCCAAATAAAAATTACTGAGTAAATAGAGATGTCTCGCCCCCAGGCGCAAGCGCATGATGGTGCAAAATCGACTTCAGATAACGAAAGTAAAACCATGCGGCAACAACTTGACTTGGACCATGCCCATAAAATGAAATAACACTAGCTGAGTTAATCTCATTTCACATCCTGTGTTTATAATTTGTATTATTTTTTCGGGCATGGCTACCCAATAAATTGATGCTACATTTTGCGAGAACAATATGTTATATACTTGACGACCTCCGCGGCGGAGTGGCGTACACACCGGTTTTCAAGGTGTCGCCTGCTCCGAGGTCCCGGGTTCGATTTCCGGACGAGTCAATGTATAAAAAAGTGATTTTCTACATTTTCTCGGGTCTGAGTGTTTTCCTTGTTTCTGATTAGCAAAATAAGAGTGCTTTAAATAGTTACTCATATTGGGATCAATGTATGTGATGTGGTCCACATTTATTTTATATTTAATAAAACATCGAAAGCAATCAGGAACTTCTTTAATTCGGTCGTTATATAGACGGCCCATTAGGTATTAAAAGTATGTGTTATTTATTTTCATCTTAATTTAAATAACTTTATGTTTTGTTAATCTGGTAACCCGTAAATTAACAAGCTATGATCGTGTAACTGCTACTAACGGAACTCATTATTATTTTATTACATAACAATGCCGCTGTTTCTCATGATTCTATATACATTTAAGCATAATTTGAAAGGCAATTTAAGAATAAGTAGTTATCACACCCTTATAATAGATTTTCGTAAGATTGCTCACTATAAGCTTGAATTTTAAATCGAAAGCCATTAAGGTATACGAAGAACTAATTCCAACTATCTATGGTAAGCCGAGCTAGGTAGTTCAAAACAGGTTTTATATTTTCGTTCGTCATGAGCAAATGACGAATAATGATCATATGTAAACACTTCAACTAAAGCAAATGGACCTCTACTCTGTTGTCATGATGATTTAACAATTGAGAACACAATGGGGCGATAAACCTAACCATTGATGTATATAATATGTATATTGATATGACCAATACCCAAATTTACATTACATTCTTAACTTTTAGTGAACAAAAAAAACTCGTAGCTAAAAAAAAAAACGTCCTGTTGGTCTAGTGGTTTAAATACCGAGCCAAGATCTCTGGGTCCCGGGTTCGATCTTTGGGTCGGGCAACTAGAGATTAGAATTTTTGAAAATTGATCGTGTTTGTGATCATCAACCCGCATTTGACAAGCGTAGTGATTATGCCTGTACCCATCATTGCTATGGTAACATACATTTAATGATGGAGGCCTTTGCCATGCAGGGATTAATTTAGGCCATTACCTTACTTTTTTTCATTTATAATATAGTAATATGAAAATTAAGGACTGTGCAACTGGAGAGGCCTATGTCCAGCAGTGGACTGCGATAGCCTGATGATGATGATGATAATGATATGAAAATTATGATAGTTTATTTTTTAACTAAAATATGAAAATATTATTACGGATAATACAATACAACAATGGGTTTAGAATGCTGTTGGGGTTGCCACGTTTCTGCAGCGCATCCGGGATGTTTGCGGAGAATCACTGATGGCTTTCATGCAGTCATCAGGAAACGGGTCGCGTCACTTATGAGGCGCCTACGTGGCAGCACCAACAGCATTCTGAGCACTCTGGTGGATAGATGGGATTCTCCGCTGCTCGGGCACTGGATGCGCCTGCACGCGCGCCCCTGTCCGGGTGACCGGGTGACTCGCATAAATCCCAAGTTTAGTCGTATTGTTTAAGTTTTTATATTATAATATTTGTTACTAACTCTATTATTATTGATTTTACTAGCTCTTTATTATGGGCTTTCATGCTAAGTTGCCTGAAATAAATGAATTTTAATTTTTAATTTTTTAATAAATCTAACATAGGCACAAAACTGCCTAAGTATCTCAAATTAAAGGCCTGACTGAGGCAAGAAGATTATTTTCTTTATCTTATTAATGTATTGCCTTTGTGTTTACTTGCGAATGTTGTTTTACCTAAAAAGGGCATGTAGACTGAAACATTGACGTTATGTACTTTACTTGAGATGTAACGTACATGCAACGCCATCTGTTTATTTTCGATAAAACTACATGTCATGTTGTCAGGCCTTGAACAACTTGAACGACTTACAAACAAACAGTGACAAAGTTTGTTTCTCCATTTTCCAGGACAAAAGCCGACACCGCTAATGTTCGGCGAGCGAGGGTCAATGGTGCGAATATGCGCGAGGAGGAGCTGGAGGTGGCGCTCAAGGTGGTGATCGTCGGCGACGGCGGCGTGGGCAAGTCCAGCATGATCCAGCGCTACTGCCGCGGCACGTTCACGCGCGACTACAAGAAAACCATCGGCGTTGATTTTCTGGAGCGACAGATCGAGTGAGTACCCTTTGCCATATGGAAGCCCTACTTCGTAACACGACCACATTATATTAGTTTTTATGACTGTTTAGCACATTTACGGGGAAATAGGCATGATAATGTCGAATTTACGGTTTTATTAATCATTTAGAACGATAAAACTGCCATAGTCATTTTTGTCACGTGGTTATAAACAGACGTTTAGTTAGTAGAAAGGGGTTTTGACTGTAACAAAAATTTGCATACTACAACTTATAATTCGCCAATGGTATCATGAATCTTAAAATTATGTTCATAAACTATATTTTTAAAAGAACTGTCTAATGTAATTCCTCATTATGGTATATAGACGTAGAATTCATCTCTACTTTACATGTAGGGCTAAAATATATATTTTTTAAATTTTAATTCACCACTTTGTCGTAGTGATAAATTTATATAATATTCCTTTATTATAAAAGAATACAATGTATTTAAGTTCAACCGCAGTCGGACAGTAAAGTACGGATCTCATAAGATAGAATTTTTACAATAGCATCAACAGCTAGTAAATAAATAAATGACGTTTCTTGTCGACTACAGAACCCTAAAAACTCATTTGCTTGCAATATGCGGGATGACTTTTTCATCACCTTCCAAATTTTTTATGGGCGTTAAGTCACGTTAAGTTACGTATTTAGAGCCCATTTATGAAGTAAAAAGTGTAGGGCAAATTTTCACCCGAAAATATTTTCGCAACATTCCTACTACTTAGTAGTTTTCAATTTTGACGATTCTTAAGGCCTCCCCACACTAGCGTCTCTCGAGCGTCGACGTCGCGTCATTGTCCGATCAGCGTTAAGTAAATGCCGCTGCGCTTGCGTTGCGTCAACACTGATTGGTTGCTGCCTCGACATCGATGCTCGAAAGACGCTAGTGTGGGCCTGTGCCTCTAAGCCTGTGAAGGTAGGTATAAAGAGAAATTCAAAAACTTCGGGAATAGTATCCTAATGAAACGATGAGATGCGAATCGCGTAAAAAAACTGTTGTGAAAAATTTTGATTTTTGGCAGACATTTTCTAAGTGCTTTACCTTGACATTTTTGTACTGGGCTATTCCAAAAGAAAATATACGACATTTGTTTATTGTCTCGTAGATTGTTGTATTAAAATTTGGAAGGTGGTTAAAATATCATTCTGTATTATCGAGCCATTATATCATAAAAACACGCTATATTCCGGGATTTCCAGCTATATGTCAGTCAACTACAAAATAGACTGTCGCTATATTCTAGGATCGATGGCGAGGAGGTACGGCTGATGCTGTGGGACACGGCCGGGCAGGAGGAGTTCGACGCCATCACGAAGGCGTACTACCGCGGAGCGCACGCATGCGTCCTTGCGTTCTCCACCACCGATAGGGACTCTTTTCTCGCTTTACACTCTTGGAAGTTGAAGGTAAGTTGGATTTCATTACTACTACTAACTACCTACTGATTGTCTGACACTGCCAGCGACTTTTACTTTTACTTATGCTACTAATCTATTAATACTAGGTGGTAGGGACTAGGAGCAGAAGTAACAGAGGACCATTTTGTAACATTGGTGATATAGGTATCAACCACTAAACCTAATACGTGTGTTCGTGAGGTTGAACATGCGCATGCGCATCGAATTTGCGACCCATAATATTGTTAGAAGCAGCGTTTACTAGTGGGTCGTCAAAAATAATATTTTGTACCTACTCTAGAACTAGGTAGGTACTATAGATTCGGAATAACCTCCAGATATTGGGCTAGTCCTCTTTTGACATCCATGGCAAGTAAAAATATCGCATTCGCAAGCTATGAGTAGTAGGTACCTACCCAATTATGAACTAAACAAAACACCGAATTTTCTGTGAATTAAATCACTAAGGTAACTTGCAAATGAAACTACTTAGTGGCAAAATAAACAAGCAGGTTACAATTACTTGCTTCTAAAACTTATCTCCGGCCGGCGAATAAAATTTAATGTTATCTGAAGTCGTGACTTTCGATCCGCTAATGATGTAAACACTGCTGCAGCTGCATGTGCTTAGCGTGTTCTTACATGTATCTATATAGAGATCAAAATAGGACACGCGTTCGGTTTCTACAATAGAAACGAGAACAGCTTTACTATTATCTCACAACACAAGCACACAAACACATTTCATATCTCGTTCAAACGTTGTTTACATATGCGGGCCTATATTTGGACAGAGTTGGTATATTAATCTTGATTTATTTTAAACCATTCGCGAAGATGTCCGAGAGAAAGTACGCAGTCGCGTGCGCTGTTCTTACTTTTTTGTCGGCATTAAACAGTGTAAGAGCCTCAACAAGTGAAGACAAGTGCATAGATTACTTTCAAACTGAAGACAAATTTAAGTTAAGCGAGTTGCAAGGCGATAGATACATCGTGTACTTCTGGCCGCCAAATCAGAGGCAAAGAGACAACTGCGCAGTAATCACTTTTAAGGAAATCTCGCAGCAGGAAGTAGAGACGACGTATGGAGGTTGTAGTAGCCTCAACGTGTCGAACCAAACTGTTATACAAGCATCGTATGTAAACAGCGCAGGGAAGCCGTTAAAGCACCTTTATTATGGAGACGACGAAGTGAAACGACAGTACAGAAGTTGTGAACGTATATCGAAGTATATATTTAAGAGAATGAGCGATAATTACGTGATGGGGATAAACTGTTCCGCTGGAGGGCGAGGGTTGCTGCTCTCAAAGACCTTGCCCAGTGCCTCCGAAGTGCAGGCGGCTGTAGATCAGATGGAAATCATCAGTGGTCGCGATGGGAGCCCGGATTGCACGTTATCAAGACGATAATTTAGATATCAAGCAAAGTTAACAGAAAATAGTTAATAGATCTTAAATATACTTAATAAATAGTTAAAAAATGTTGACTTTTTTTTAAATAAATTGTCTTAAACCTTGATGTCAATGTATAGGTACGATGTTCATATGTAATTGTAAAAAAGGTATACTTATGAATATTGTGAGTTTTACTAATGTTTTGTGTGTTTGTATTTTCAGGTAGAAAATGAATGTGGGGAGATCCCGACTATAATAGTGCAAAATAAAATAGATCTAATGGACCAGTGCGTCGTTGGACCGTGAGTATGCATATTTTTTTGTTTATTACAAATCCAATATTTGAGGCAAAAGTACTCGTATCTCGTATTATCTTCAGTATGCTATAATCATGAACCTACACATAAGCTGGACTGCGCAGTATCTCAAAAAAAAACGAGCCGAGAGAGAGGTTCGAAAGTAGATGTGCCTCCTTTTCTAATACGGTGTCCATAAAATATTATCTTCTCGGATAGCCTTACTGGATTGATAAATACTTAGTGAATTAAAAACTATCTAAAACGGGTTTTAAGCACTAATAGTCACCTGCTAGCCCATGCTATTTATCTTTATTTAATTAGGTATTTTCTTTACTATTGTGGAATAGGAGAGTTACAGTAGATTGTTAAGTTGAAGTGGTAGTAGACTCGTTTAGGACCGAATCGGAGCAAAGGAAATAAAACAAGAAATTAATGACAAAAAAATTATTAGAAATTTAAACATTATTGAATAAAATTATTATATGCAGCACGTTTTCAATCTTCAGCTTAATTATCTGTTTGCGATACTTTTAATTAGTTCGTGTCTTGATTCAGTAGTAAGAGATTGTAGTGATGATGAGGAATATCATTTAAGCGAGGATAAAATTGTTATTTTTCGAAAAATTTTGCTGTCATTGGTGGGTAACAAATATTTTATTGCCAGGTTTCTTTCCACTTTCCAGCAACAGATTCATCCTTAGGCATCTTGTACAGCAATAAAATACACATAGAGTAAAATCCATCCCTTTTATTTTCAATACCTACAGTAAAAGTCTAACTAAATATTTTTATTTAATAATTTATGAGCCGTGGTAGCCCAATGGGGACTACCGTTTCTTTGCTCACCAGTTAAAATTAAATCTTGAATCTAATTAAAGTTTATTATTTACGATAAATAACTATCTTGATATCAGAAAACTAACTTCTGAAATAGTTGCTCTTTGAGGCCGCCTATTTTTGCGCTTTTTCCTAATTCCACTTTCAAAGCGTTCACATTAATCGCCAAATAATCCATATTTGTGATAATTTTACGAAGGAGATCACTTTCCAGCAGTTAAATTAAAGAATATAAATTTATGTAACGAAGCCCGCTAAAACCAGTGAAAAGAGAATGTTATTGGACCTAACGCGACACAAGCGCCTCTAGTGGGAATTCACTAGCGATAGCCCCCATTGGAAAAATGCTTGACTCACACTATGAGGTTGCAGGTTCAAGTCCCAGCAGTGGCTTAAACTAATGATTTTTAATTAGTATATAAATTCATGTTTGGATCATAAATAATTATCATACTACACAATAAAATCACACATTTTGAGGATTAATGAATAAGCTATCATTATCAAAACATCAACCATCAAAATATACAATTTTAGACAGTGAAAAAAAACCCGGTCATTTCTAAATTAAAAAAAAAGCCGTGTGGCATTCGGAGACTGCCGCGGTAAAGCTATTGCATAGCATTTTTTATCAACTTATGCAATTATAAAACTAAAAAGTATCACCGCTGTGCCGGTCGGAGTGGGGGGTGTTAGGTTATTTTCGTTACGGAATTTCTGGATTCGGTCTCCACGCTCAAGGCCCGCGATAGAAGCTATGCAATAGCTTAATTTTATAATTTAATGTATTTTCTAATTTTGACTTTTGTAATTAAATTTTCCTGTTATTTTGGCAGATATGGTTACCATAGGCAACCATACTGTCAAAATCCTTATTTTCTTCTAAATTCTTTTAAATTTCGGAAATTCAAAATTGTTCGATCGTGCCTCGCCCCGTGTGTTAGGTTAGGTTATTTTCGTTACGGAATTTCTGGATTCGGTCTCCACGCTCAAGGCCCGCGATAGAAGCTATGCAATAGCTTAAAACTTATTATCATAAATTACTTATAGCGTGGATACCCTTCTCCATAACATACTTGCTAGACAAGGATACACTACTATTTTAGTTATCTCATTGGCTCGCTACTTTTCATTTGGCAGAGTAAAAGTAATCTTAGCGCTATTGTTTTATAGTGCACATTTGAAAATATGAGATATAGAAGTACTCGATCCAGGTTAATATTTAAATCCGTTGCTCTAATTATTAAAAATACTAAAATAAAATAAGGAAGATACAAAACCGTTAAAATTTTCTGAAACATGCCTAATCAAGGCAAATCATTAATGTAAAAGCTCTTTTTGTTAGTAAAGAAATGAAGAAATACCTACTTACGTAAATGCATGACCCTACATTTCAAGCTTGTGGATACCCCTAGCGTTCTCCCTTTTTTCAAGTTTTATATCAAAAAAAGTCTGATTAAACCGGCTCCGATTGTGACCAATGCAAACCCGCCACAAATTATTTTGAATTGCAATAAGCATAGTAGGTAAGTAGTAACAGCGTAAATTCATCCCAATGCAAGGAAAATGTCTCCATTATCGAATTAAAGTTACACACAATGATGGGAACAGGCATAATCACCACACTTTCCAAATGTGGGTTTGTAATCACAAACCTAGCAATGTTCTAAAATTCGAACTTTTCTCGCCCGACACCTTGAGATCTAGGCCCGCTACTTAAACCATAGAGCAAATAGGCCCCCTAATAAACCAACTTAAGTTTTAAATACATGTTTTTTTTTCAGTGATGAGGCAGAACTAGTGGCCAGAGCGTTGGGCTGCCGGCTGATGCGGGCGTCGGTAAAGGAGGATGTAAACGTGGGCGCCGTGTTCCGAGCGCTGGCCGCTCGCTGCCTCGCGGACATGCGGCGGGAGGACGCCGCCCACGAGGGCTCGCTGCCGCCCTGCGTGTCGCCTGTCATAGGTACAGTGTGCTTACATAGGTACTGTTATGTTTCATACTGTAGCGGATCCGAGTCACCCTGGCCAAAGGACTTAAGCCTTCTTGTCCCCCAAACAAACCTGAGTCCCCCCCATTACAAATCTTCTTCTTCTTATAAATTGTGAATTAGTGTTTTGGCAAGAGCCTTACACGATTCCGCCTTTGTCACGATTGGGGCAAATACACGGTAAATACCACAGAACATAAAAAACGAGTAGAAGTAGCAGCCACTCCTATTTGTATGAAAACCAGTGTAACCAAACTAACACATTTGTGATTAAATCACATTATCACGCACACCAAGAATGTCTTGTAGACATTGGTTAACTTTAAGTCATAGTTCCGCTATCCGACACTAGATGCCTCTTATTCACTATCAAATAGTTCCGCTACGCGACGATAGATGCTACCTAGAAACCATTGATAAAAGGGGTGGGATAGTTACGATAATCATAACAAAAATATCGACACTTGTAAGTGTCGATATTTTTGTTATAACAACATAGGAGAGACAGCGTTATGTTTAACATTGTCTCTCTCATCTTCTTAATTATTACAACTTAACATCTTTTCCAAAAAATTATAAATTATTAATGACTTCTTCATTCTAGGCTATAAATGAAAAAAAGACTTCCTTTGTTTCAAAATCTTTTTCCTAGAAATGTTTAGAGCAAATGGTGCATGTTTTTTTCAGGATACCAATTTGGCCTACCGGTTGCTTCTATCCATTTTCCTTTTATGTTTAGATTTCATTAATTAAATACGTGTATTGATTTATTTAAACAAGTTATTACTTATAAAACAAACGACTACAAAATAAGATAAAAAAAATTAAGGCAGGAAACGATAGCAAAAGACTCTCGCTGCAAGCCATTTTAATTTGACACACAATGTACTACCAAAGACCCTGTATATTTAATGACCTTTTGTAACATATTACTTTTATAGATTACTATTCTTTTTGTATTTTTAATTTTTTTATATTTACATTTATAAATAACAAAAAAACAAGCAATTTATAAATCTTTTTAATAAGCTGTACTTTTTTAATGACTCATACATAATTATAAGTATCGATAACTAACTTATCGATATTTTACCACATCCCTAAATGAGTAGCGATTCGAAACATTACAAAAATAAGTAATTACCAAAATATAGTTTTCACCTTATCTCTATGGGCAGTGGAATGGTTTTAGGTTGTACTTTTTAAGGATTGTTAATATCCACAAAATTTATAATTTCTATTGAAATAACGATATAATATTACTAACCGATGGTATGTCACGCCTCCTTTGGATAAATTCTTTTTAGTGCTTGTGTTTTTGCACTCTAATACTGTGCAGGTCGGCATATTTAAAGATTTTGTCAGAATAGCACAACGTCAATACGTTCTAGCAACTGTCATCGTCTGAAGTGCGTAAAAGGGGGCGGAGACGTGATATGCTCCATGCGTAGCCGATGTGTGGTACGCGGGGCCCGCCTACTTACTACTTCTATCGTTTTTTATGTTCTGTGGTAAATACTAAGACAAAAGAAGCATCACTTTTAAAACTTATAAAAAAAAGTTTCATTTTTAGACTTTCTTAGACAATTTATTTTAAAAGGCTGAAGTGTCCAATAGACTTGTATACAACCAAAGGTAGCTCCGATTAGCGGTGGACAAAGAGCAACCATTCTACACATGCCTGATAGTTTATTTTATTTCAATTGCATGGGTATAATATACACATTTAAATGGTCAACCAGCAGGTAATTTGCTGTTACCTACAACTTATCAACCTTTCCACTATTCCAGGCACGTTCACAAACCACAACAGCAACGGCACGATTCTGCTGCGGCCGGTGAAGCATCGGCCCGGGGGGAAGAAGAAGAATGTGCTTAAAAGCGCCTGCAGGATACTGTGATGGGCACCAGCACACTAGGACATGACAACACTACGTTGTTCTCATCGGGAGACACCGATAACCATATGACATGAAACATTTCAGTGGTGATATTGATTCAATGTTTTACATATTCAATATCAGTGGTGCGCACGTAAGATTAAAAAAGGACATTCTTAGCGGATCACTGATATCGATTGGTGTAAATCGGTTTTTCCACAACACTGCCGCGTCTTTTCGTTTAGTGCTATGGAAAAATGTATCCTGTTTATGAAGTTACTGCTTGAAGCGGTTGTCAATATATCACTTATTTACCTTCAAGCTGTCTATAGTCCTATAAATATAGCTCGTTTAGAAATTAGAATGACACTTGTCAAACTGAGGTGACTAGTGATGAGACTGACTCGACTGATCAAGCGAAAAAAAAAACAGTTATGACGAATAAAATAAAATAAAAATCAGATTTATTAAGATTTAACAGTAAGTCAGTATCGTTATCATTATGAGAATAATTGGATCAATCATGAAAATCAATTAGATTTTTTTTATCGCATATAGAATCTAAAAAATTAGAAAATGTTTCGTAAACTATTAATAATTGCAATTTGATGTTCTTAGCATCAACCAATGCTCGTTAAATCATTTGTAACATTTATGTTACATTACTTTGATTTTGTAATACTGTTAGTCTGGCGATTTCGATTTGTCCATTTTACGTTATCACTAACGATTATAAAAAATGACGTAACCTTATAGATACGTCTTTTAAAGTTAGGTGTAAATTTTGTGACTAGATTATTTTAATGTTTTTAACTTTAAATATCTATTTTGTATAATTAAATTGATTACTATGTACAAAAATGTATAAAAAAATATTCTTAACATGCCAGTTACCAATATTTTTTCGTGTGCAAATGTGTTTCACTTTTGTGACGCTGGTACCAAGTTACGTCGTCTCTTTCAGTGAGAACTGTCATTCTAATCAAGCTATATTTTAACTCCTTTAACGGCCGTTTTCAATATCCTATCTATCTTTAGTTTTGGCATATCCGAGATAGAAAACAACTTCTGTCTTTGTTTCTCTGGACGGAAAAATTAGAGATAGAAACTGTTTCCTATCTCCGATATGTCAAAAATAGCGATAGATAGGATATTGAAAACAGCCGTTAGTACCTTTACGACCAACCTTTGGTTGAAAAGTGGTTACAATATAAAATTTACACCATGTTGTTAATGGTTCTAAAATCTAAATGGTGCTTGTTGCCATTTGTGATCTGATCACCGTCGTGCGTAACCTACCTATAGCACCAACACGTGTAAGTGGCTTAAACGGCATTTTTTTAAAACAAAAATATCCAACGGTCAATGAACCGTCGTAACTCGTAACCGAAGACATTGATTTGTGGCAGTGGCCTCAATCTGATAATAAGTATACTGGCCTCATTGTCAGTTCAACTCGTGAAGACCTACTTACTTCCAAGTATTCTTCGTAAGCATTATTTACGACAGTTTTTCTTTGCGAAACCAACACGCATACAACAAAAATAGGATAGATATAGTGTAGAATAGAAAGTGTATATAATACATATAGTTTTATGTAAAAACACTTGCAAGTGCAATGGAATTTAATTATAGCATTCTAGCTCTTCAAATTATTGTGTGAATGTTCTGGCTAAGAGCAAGATGTTGTGTTCCTCGCCAGGCCATCGTTAATTATTATCATAAATATTTGTTAGTCATTTTTCTTTAAGCGGACATAAAGTCGTAACAACGAAGTTATGTAAATAGAATGTACCTACCTATTTTTATGAAAAATTAATAAATTATTTTTTCCAAGTGTAATATATTTCGTATCATTTTTTAAACATAGCCAAATAAAATTTGATTGTATACCTTAAGGTAAAAATGTAGCATTTTGATCAGCCTTATAACTCGAGGCCGTACTACGCAAACCAATGCCCGTATATACGAAACCATCTGTCTCTTTTATAATTATATGAATAAGACGGAGTCAAATATACGGAAATTGTGTGTCACCCGCCGGCGCCGCGGGCAAATGCTTAAAATAGCGAACGCTAAGGCCTCGGACATATCCAAGGAAGGGCGAGCCGTCTTCTTGCATGTATTTATTTTACCTTACTCGGTGTTGTGACAGGTAATGTGATCTAAGTACCTAGACTGGTGTTAACGAGCAAAAATTATAAGCAAAATAATTTCCAATTCATATTTACTAAATGTGCTTGCTTTATAACGGTTTTCTGATCTCTGGTTTAGCATTATCTACTACTATGTACTACGCATAAACTAGTGTATACCAAGTGTATAGTATTACGTACTAACCCTAAAAGCATGCGGGCCTACCCTCAGATTAACGACGCATTTAATATCCAGTTGAGCCAGGTTTTTTAAATGGACGAATAAGAAAAAAAAATAAGGCAAGGAAAACAAGCTGACTGAAAGTTGGTGTAATGTCAAAGGTGGAGCATAAGTCTCGGACATTAGTGTTTAATACTAAAATAAAACAAATCATGAATAGCCAGTAGTATATTTTATAAGACGCCTCAATACCAATTTAAGATCTTAGGTAACATTAATGTAACAATCATATGACTATAGCTAACCAAAATGTGCAGGTCCAAACATACCTGCGAGAGTTTATAGGTACTTGTCTAGAAATAAATATTTTACACAGATGGTAAACACATTCCGCACAACCATATCAATAGCGTCTTATTTAGTAAGTCTACAAGAAATAAAAATAAATGACAAAATTGTAGGTTAACTAACGAATATTTTATGATAGAAACACGAGCAACCACAACTTATTAGAAAAAATTGAAGAGTCCAATAAAAAATCTCAAAAAGCTTTCCCCAATTTTAGAAAAACAATTTATTTTATACATTAGAAAAAACATTAATTTGCTAATCATCTATCTATGCCAAATATTATATAAATTTTATTAACGTATTTTTTTATACTTATAATTTTGTAAGACGTTGTGATGTTGAGATTTAAAATCAAGTTAATTTAATGTTAAATTGTTTTGGACTAAGTCTTTAATATTATCAATTGTTGAATAAGTACCTAATATGTACTGTGGCGCTCCAATCATTAACCTCTTATACCTAAAAGGCAGACTCCCGAAAAGTATCAAATTTCTTGGTGATAAATGATAGTCGTTGATATATATCCCACGATATAATACGACAAACATTGCAAAAGTATATTTTGATACAGCTCAAAATGAACTGCCAGAAGATAATTAAAAGTATGAGGACGAAATAAAAATAATTCTATAAAATCAGAAAGTTGTATTAATTTCCTGATGGTAAATGGTATCAAAATATACTTTTACACTCTGACAATTCTTTTGACAAGCTCGTATGATGTGTTGAATAAGATTTTCGTGAGAATCAACTTAGTTTGTTGTAAATTTGATACTAATATAAAAAATATTAACAATATCATAACTCAGTTACTCAATCTTACCAACACATTCGACGAAGCAAACTTACTCCTAACCATCTCATCAACAAGCCAACCATGAGCATTATACTGTTGACGTACATCTGAATCGATTATCCTAAAACAAAACCTCCTAAGATCGTAATAACAAAAATGATAAAACGAATGTAATGGAATATGTTTAAGTGACATTAAAGTGCGTCACACACCGCAACGATTTCACTGGAACAGAAGAAAAATCATACAAATAGCCACCAAATGATAATATGTTAACAAACTCGTAAGCCTTACCGACATAATACAGGACATTTGAAGGAATAGGACACTCCTTAGTCAAATCAGATAATAATTGATTGTTGAACAACAAACTGGAAACAATATTCCAACGTTAAATTTGAAATATTACGCTACCTTTTTGTTGTATTTGCTCTTTTTAACATCTAGATTTTGTCCTACATTAAACTTGTTTTAGTTCAATAGAGTGTTCTTTTCTTATGTAAATCCTGAATAATATCACAAATTTAAATGCAATGTACTTATTAAGACATACAATTGAATACATTCATACAATGATCCCAATGGTGCTTTATAAAATTTACTTTACAAGTGCTACATTATAAGCTGCAAATACTACGCTACATATGGTCCTTAAGTGTTTATTGGGCGATACATACGCAAAATAGTACAGTTTATGAAAAATAAATACTCTACAATAATTTTACTAATGGTAGATATTATCCCAATTTCCAAAGCTTAGCAATCATGCA
Source organism: Anania crocealis (assembly GCA_949315895.1). Classification (NCBI taxonomy): domain Eukaryota; kingdom Metazoa; phylum Arthropoda; class Insecta; order Lepidoptera; family Crambidae; genus Anania; species Anania crocealis. The sequence goes on along the minus strand of OX438865.1, from coordinate 14,773,754 downwards.
ACAGGCCTGAGAGTCGAGAGAAGGTATCAGGGGATTTTCTAATCTACAGAATCTTTATAAAATAAAATTATATATTATTATTACTCAGCACAGTAATATTTGCTTTTACGCGATATACATTACATTTGGTGTCATTTCTAGATAAACTATTCAGTCTATTTTTTTTATCAATCAACTTAAAGATAATTCTTGAATGTAAAATTTATGAGATGATACCAGATACAAAAGTTAATCATGACTTTAAAACGCAAACAAATCTTCAACTTGTTTGTACGCATAGAGAAGTCGCTCTCCGAAGCCGTGTAAAAAGGAAAGCTGGTACGAAGCTCAGCGGAATACTAGTATATTTTTAGTAGGGCCTCTACTCACGAGCATGTGGTCACGTTGAGTTTCGCGAAGTATTCGAGGAGGCCCTGGAGTCGTTTCTTGACGCGTTTCTGGTCGTCAAGTGTGCAGCCGAGGATGGCCGACTCGAAGTTCTTGTCGGTGCCGGTGGAGGGGTCCGGCTGAGAGGTGCAAGTGTTCATGTACGTCTGGCAGCGGGAGTGCGCCAACACCGCGTCGTCGTGGACCGACATCACCAGCTGGTCTATGTACATGTTCACCTGGAAACAGTGGACGGATAGGTCATTTGAAGAGTTACTTTCGTCATTTGACATGAATGGACAAGTTACAGAGTAAGAACAGAGATATTAAATAAGCTCTAGATATCTACCTGACAACGCTTACAGCTGGGCATAGATAAGTCCTACCAATAAGCCACCCTTACGTCGAATCCACACGACGAGAGACGAGCAGTGCCGCTGGTATGAAATTATCTTACAGTGCGGCATCGTGGGAAATGGACTTAAACTCCACGACTATTGGTCCTGCCGTAACGATAACGGCTTCTCGCAACCATATCATGGGTGTAAGATAGTAATATACACTGTGTTACTTTGCATCCTTGCCATATTTACAGGGATAAAAGTAGGGTAGAATACCTAAGTATTATTTTAGATAAACTAGAGACTCCCATAAATTAAGCACATTAAGTTTTTAATAAATTTGGATTTGCAGTACACATGGAAATAAACCAATTTTTTAAACAGGCGCAATCGGAATAAACCAAGTGGGCATGGCCAAGCCGTCCACTACGTAATAAGTTAATTTCAGATTTTCCCTCCTAATTTACGGGCTTAGGACCGTCAAAAATACCTAATAACAATTATGGTTTTAATTAATGAATATCATAGTTCAAAACGTTATTCATTTAACAAATTAATTAGGTATTTTTGGCGTAGATAAAAAACTGAAATCATCTTATTTACAATTAATTAGTTATTTACAGGTTCCTACTTACAAAGTTTACGTACTGCGAAGCAAGTGTTCAAAGTGTCCTCCGTTCTGATGAAGGCGAAAACTAAAGCGAATTTCGCTTTATTTATAAATGTTTTGTCTCACTGTCTCGAAAGCTGAAACAATCCTTTCGCGTAACACGTTTACACGGTCTATCTCCTCTGCGCATACCAGTCGCTTCACGTCACTCCAAAAATAATAGTCCATGGGAGTTAGATCCGGGGATCGTTGTGGGCATGGCCACAACGATCCCCGGACTGGACCTCCACGTCCAATCCACTGTTCACCAAATTAATTATTTAGGTATTCGCGCACTTGACGTCCATAATGTGGAGGAGCAACATCCTGCTGGTAGTAGAGGTTTCGGTGTAACGCTAAGGGTACGATGTCAAACTGGCGATGGTCTCTGAGTCTCTGCGTGGCAGCAAGCATTGGGAAATATCTTCACAAACATTTCTACCGCTTGTCACAAACTGTAGCCACTTATTGCGTACAAGCGCACCATTTCCACTAACTCGTTGTTCGAATACGCTCAGTCATTTCAACGCGGCACGCGATCGCACATGTCTGCAAGCTATGCGCGTTCGACTGAGGCGAGCGGGAGGAGTGACGGCGGGCATTCGCGCGGGCCCGGCGAGGTGCGCGGCGTCGCGGGCGGTGATTCTCTTTTGTGCCGATGAATAGACAACAGTGATGTGCATGCACTATGAAAGTTAATCGTGTGCTTAACAGATTGTCGATAAAATTAAATAAATAAGATTAAAAAACTAAATTTCAGGTCTTTATTTTTTTCTGATTTGCGTTCAGTGTCAGTAATATAGTTACCTCTGTGAATATGGCAAGGATGCAAAGTAAAACCGTGTACATACAACCCACTAAAACTTTATTTACATAAACTCAATATACTGGTAGTCTTATACCTGATGGAGGGCTTCTTCCTGTTGCGGGTCGCGGTCGGTTCTCACAGCTACCTCTACAGTCATAGCGCGCGCCAGAATTCGGTCCGCGTATCTTACTATGTCGTCCTTGTCACCTGAATGAAGGTAATATTAATTGATAAAAATTGCATATATAATCTTGAAAAACACAGCAGGTATACTCTTGTGAAGCATCTCTACAAACGTTTAATTTTTAAGTTCTTCTGGAAGTACTCTTTTAGTCGCCTGTTACTACACCCATTGAAAGAGACATCATTACTAATACGTAGCATTATTCTACACTAGCTTTTGGATGCCACTTTGTCCGCATGAACTTCGGTATTGGGATTAGAGCATAGATTTAATATACTGTTGATAGATTGGCAATGGTCAGAGATGGAATTAAAAAAGGCATATGTCAGAATGGGATAGACATACAAAACCACTCACGTATATGCTATTGACTATTGGCCAGGTGTCAAATACGAGCGACACAAAATTGCCTCTATTTTTTGCTAAATCCAGTTTCATATATTAATAAAAACTTTTAAACTTTCGCGTTGCATTATAACTAAAACTTATAATTGCGGGTCTGAACGCGACGTAGGTGTGGTATGTAGTAGTATTGATACTACTTACATTCCTCGACGTTTCGGCCGTGATGCTACGGCCGTGGTCACGAGGGAACTGGTGCGCGGTGTCTCCGTCTGCATCGGGTGGCCGGTTCTTCTGCTACCCTCGAACTCTCCGATATTTGTTGTACACTTGAACTGGAGTCAGTAGGTTCAGTGCGACACACAACACTCACAGTATCCAGGTTAATGTTTATTAATAACGGCGACTCATGCGGTTTGCACTTATTAATCACTGGATCCAGTGATTAGTCCCCGTATTAACATCTGCTTAATACGGGGACTAATCACTGGATGGAGTTACATGACCCAAAAATCCTCTCCACGGATCGCCATTACCATACTAGGGTAATACGTGAAGAGATTGAAATAAAAAAAATACAAAAAAAAATTTCAATCGGGAAGACGGATTCAAGTTGTCAGCGGCCTGGAATCCAGTGATTAATAAGTGCAAACCGCATGAGTCGCCGTTATTAATAAACATTAACCTGGATACTGTGAGTGTTGTGTGTCGCACTGAACCTACTGACTCCAGTTCAAGTGTACAACAAATATCGGAGAGTTCGAGGGTAGCAGAAGAACCGGCCGCCCGATGCAGACGGAGACACCGCGCACCAGTTCCCTCGTGACCACGGCCGTAGCATCACGGCCGAAACGTCGAGGAATGTAAGTAGTATCAATACTACTACATACCACACCTACGTCGCGTTCAGACCCGCAATTATAAGTTTTTGTTCATATATTAATATAGTAGTTATTAGATGTAATTTAATAGTGGTTACGTGTACAGTACCTGCAAGTAACTCATTGATAAAATAAACCTACAACATTGTCTACTTCACGCGTAAGTAAAATCGCAACTTTTAGCAATTTAAATGTAGTGTTTTACAATTTTTACAAGAGTTTTATATATGTTACAGTCAAAACTCATAACCAGTCAAAACCACTTTTAACTACAAAAATCAGGCAAAAGTGGTTTTGACCGATGCTCTTAGTTAAAAACGTTTTTGACTGATATTTGCAGTCAAAGGTGGTTTTGACCGATGCTCTTAGTTAAAAACGTTTTTGACTGATATTTGCAGTCAAAGGTGGTTTTGACCGATGCTCTTAGTTAAAAACGTTTTTGACTGATATTTGCAGTCAAAGGTGGTTTTGACCGATGCCCTTAGTCGAAAACAGTTTTGACTGGTTTTTGCAGTCAAAAGTGATTTTGCCTAATTATAATTCAGACTATCGGTCAAACTTCATAAAAAGTTAAGGTAGTCAGTAAACATTACCAGGAAAATCATAAGAAAAGTGTTACAAAACAATTTTAAGGTGTAAAGTTTATGTGCTTTGTGCAAACAAAACCCAATCGGCATTGTACGAGATCTGTGAACTGCAAACACGCAGAAATAGTATTTATATAGCAGTTATTTTATAAGATGTTTTCTATTTGTATGTCAATTAATGTTCATTTGTTCAATAACTAAACGATTTTGTAATACTTACCTATGATATTTATTCAATATTTCCAGTTAAAGTAGTTTTGACTAACAATCTTAGTCAAAATCGATTCAAGTTGGTCAAAATCCTTATTACCCAATATTTTAGCAGTTAAAAGTAGTTTTGACCGATGCCCTTAGTTAAAACCTCCTTCGACTACGAAAATCAGTCAAAACTGTTTTTAACTAATACCACTTTTGCCTGATTTTTGTAGTTAAAAGTGGTTTTGACCGGTTGTGAGTTTTGACTGTAACATATACAACTCAATGAGGAATTTCATTATATGTATTAAGGATTTAAATACATAAGAATTATCTATCTATACTAATATTATAAAGAGGAAAGATTTGTATTTTGTGTGTGTGTGTGTATGTTTGTAATAAATAAACTTAAAAACTACTGTGCCGATTGCAAAAATTCTTTCATCATTGAATTCACCCTGAGTGAAATAGGCTATATTTATTGCTACAAAAGATTAGGGATCCTTATAAAAAAAAAACTTATGTCCACCCGTGCAAAGCCAGGACGGGCCGCTAGTAATTAAAATTTTAACAAAATTTGTTACTGTACAACGTATTTAATACGTTAATTTCAATTGTAACCTCAGATTTGACTTTTTAGAGATCAATCTCTATCTCTATCACGGAATTTTGTGATAAATTATAGCCTAGGTTATTCTATGCCTAAGTACGTTCAATAGTTTTTTACGTGAAAGAGTAGAAAACATCTACCTACATTTACAATACAGACTTTCGCGTTTATAATATTAGAGAGGATTATCTTCCGGAGTTTGCTGGCAGCAGCGGGTGTACTCACATTCGGTGATGTCAGCCAATAGGTCAGAGTGCCTGACGCTATCCAGTGTAGAGAGCAGCGAGTCGCGCTCCTCCTCGATGCAAACCGTATCGCGGCGCAGTCGCTCCACCCGCAGCTCCACTTGGTCTAGCACCGCTATTAGCCTGCAATAAGTAAATACTTTTGAAGCTAACTCGTGTTTTGGTAAAACAATGTATTAATACATTTCTGATTTTTACTAGCCTGTTTTTTTTATTTTACATAATGATTAATTTGACCACTATTAACCCTTTGACAGCCGCGCAAAAATAATAAAGCCAGAGTGAACACTGACAAAGTCGGCGTGAACACTGACGAGAAACTGATCTCCCACCTCTTGCTAGCCTTCATTGGCCGGCTGGAGATGAAATTTACTAGAGCAGAAATGCTCGGAGGAAAGAAGAATTACAATAAGATGTTGCCCGATCACTGAAACTGTCCTGAGAGTCATGTTATACCTCTCCACTTCCCAAGCATCTCAAGCTATGTTGCCCCTTTGTTGCTATATTACTATGGCCCACTATATAATACTATATTATTTCGGGGGCCCATTAATCGAGTGTACAATTCACCCTGTGTCATTTTTATTGCGTCAGTAACATAAGTCGAGCAGAGGCCATAGTCCTTCCATAGTCCCGGTTACCCAGACCATTAGCACAAAAACCCATGACCTAATCCTTTTATATGAACATATCAAATCTACTATTATAGTCCTACCTTAACCAAATCATCCGTCGATTGGTGTCACATTACAAAACTAAGATAAAAAAGGCTGTATAATAAGATTAATAAAATTTTAGATATACATAATAAATCTTTTTATATGTGTAAATATACTATTACAAACTGTGGGTCTAGCACGAAAAACTATCGAATTCGAATCGTTTGCGTGTTCGTATCGCCATCGAAATATTAAGTATGAAAACTTAAACAGCGCTCGCGCGGTCAAAACTACAACTACAAAACAAAGCACGAACTTTTGTCGTTTGCTTTCGATACGCAAACGATTCGAAGTCGATAGTTCTTTGTGCTAGACCCACTGGCTACAGAATCTGAGTTACAGTGAAACAGAAAAATTGTTAAAATATATTAGTTTTAGTTTATTTTTATTTTTATTATATTATATTATTTAGATTAGCAGTTAGCGCTTTACAAAGACATAAAATGTATTCTTTATTTGATATTTTAGCAATTAACCCGCATCTCTTCGCACGCCCGGCATGCGAAGAGATGCGGGTTCGAGTCCCGCCTGAGACATAATTTTTCAAGTTTATATACTGATATTATAATTGCAATTTAATTGCTATAATATCAATAAAGAATACATTTTACGCCCGGCATGCGAAGAGATGCGGGTTCGAGTCCTGCCTGAGACATATTTTTTCAAGTTTATATACTGATATAAAATGTATTGTTAAGAGAGAGCGGAGTTCTCTTGAAACAGGCACTTCCGTGCTTAAAAGGAGGCTCCCCAAGACGATGCGTAATATTGTAACTTTTGTAAAGCAATAAATAATTTTGAATTTTCGAATTTTGAATTTGAATTCTTATATTTTAAAACTTATTGTATGGTACTAAGGTCAGTCTTTAGAGTTAAGTAAAGTAAAGCATCATTCAGCCCATAATCGTCCTACTACTGGGAAAAGGTCTCCATAGTCGAATTCAAGTTACCACAGCAATGATGGGTACTGACTGACATAATCACCACTCTCGTTAAGTATATTTAAGCGTGTTTTTTTAAATCTTTTTTCCTTCTTAGTGTAACTAATGCACTTTTTTGATCATTCTAATGGTGTCCTACTTTCTTCCATAAGGTCCTCTGAATCAGGTGTATTTCCCCATACATAAGTCTTTGTTATTCTTTCATAACTTTTTTACTTAGAACAATGCTCTTTCCAAACCTTCCTACGTTTTTCTTCTAGCATTTCTTCTCTTGTTTTAGGTAGTTTCTTGTTAGGTTTAAGATAATACCTACGAAATACCTATTGCTCGACTTGACAAAACCTAGGCGAACAGTCCCCTGTGGTATAAACAGTCCCTTGTGCTATGAAATGACAGGGGACTGTTGACCAGGGGACTGTCATTTTCACTTGAATACTTAATAAAACAAAACTATTTTAACATATGAGATTAACGACGCACATGCAGCTACATACTAGATAATAAATTATTTTAAACACATTTTGGTGCTTGGTACGCTTTTGTTTTATTATTTAAAAACTCTTTAAATAATAAAACAAAAGCTTACCAGGGGGCTGTTTCCACTCACGATCAAGACGCGTGGTGGGCTATCAAACACTGTCGTAGCACCCTTAGCTCCTTAGCTTAGGTCCAAGTGACTACCCTTAGCTCCTTAGCTTAGGTCCAAGACCAAACGAATTTAATCCCGATTACGTTTTGTATCACCGTAGACATGTTTCGCGCTAAAACCAAATTCTACTACTCGCGGTTTTGAAATTTTACAGGGGACTGTTTTAATAATTTGAAGACAGCATTTGCACTTCAAGATTTTGCTCAAAACAGAATTGTAAAAATATAATTGGGATATACTTAATATAAAGATGCTTAATGTTTTTGTGAAGCATTTGTATATTTATTATTCAGTTATCTAGAACCAAATCTAAATATTCGTAGAAATATTTGTAATTTTGGAAAAGGGACATACCAGGGAACTGTTTTTTGGGGTGTTTAAGGATAATTTATTGAAATATTACATACTCAAATTACTAAGTTAGCTGTGGCGTGCCAAGAATTCCTAACATTATGTCATTATTGATACGAAAAAATTCAATAAATTTGGATTTGACGACCATTTGGATCAGCGGTAGTAAATGCTGCTTCTGAGCCATGGGTCGCGGGTTCGATCCCCGCACAGTACAAATATTTGTGTGCATAAACATGTCTGTTTGTACTTGGTCTGGGTGTTTTCTATGTATTTACAAAAAAAGTATATAGATAAGTTTATCGGTTGACTAGTACCCCATACGACAGGGTACTTAATAGTAGCTTAATTTGGGACTAGATGGCTCTGTGTGGCCCAATGAGGCAGGTCTTAAATATTATTTACTAGCAGACCCGACAGACGCGACGTTGTCCTGTCTTGAATTCTTATATTTTAAAACTTATTGTATGGTACTAAGGTCAGTCTTTAGAGTTAAGTAAAGTAAAGCATCATTCAGCCCATAATCGTCCTACTACTGGGAAAAGGTCTCCATAGTCGAATTCAAGTTACCACAGCAATGATGGGTACTGACTGACATAATCAATCTTAAATATGTATATTGATTACGAAATGGTTTAATGAATAGTTTTGTTGGTATTCCGACACTGCGGTAACAGGTGATATACTGGCCATGTGCTAAATTCAGTTTTGTTACCCTTTATTCGACGATGTCTGAATTCCAAAATGTACTGGTCCACACTATGCACAAATTTAAAAATAACCTTTTCCCAAAATGTCTGATTTTCTAAATGACTTAAATTTTGAATGACGGAAATTCGAAATGTCTGACACAAAAGGTACATTCAGATACATAAATTATGAAACATCTTATCTAATCAAAATCTAGTTAAATCAGTGTCCTATGCGTACAGACTCCTTTGTACATAAAATTATAATGGCCACTTATAATGACAAATGTCATTTAAAAAATAAAACACTATCCTAATTCTGTCAATATTATGTCAAACGCCATGCATTAAAAAAAGTTTAAATTGTCAAAAGCGATAAGGTTACATAATAATATAAAATAATTTTGTATGGTGATGAAGTTTTCTTATTTTTTTTTATTTTTGTGCGTAATTTTCTTATTTTTTTCTTTTATAAGAACATTCTTCTGACAATAACAAACAAAACATAAAAAAGAATGAGGGAAATCGGTCCAGCTGTTCACGCTTGATGCGATGACCAAGGGAAATAGGGATACATTTTTATACATATAATATAGATTATTTATATATTTATTTATTTATTACCTAGAATTAGCTTGGAACAGCGAATTTCCAATTAGTGGAGAAATGCCCATATAGCACTATAAACTTTGTAAATTTATGAAAATTTTACAAAGCTGGGCCCAGAGGTCAAGGGGCCCATTAATCGAGTGTGCAAGTCACCCCTGCCCTTTTATCCGTGTGAGTAACATAGGTCAGGGCAGGGGTCATAGTCCTTCCATAGTCCCAGTTACCCAGTCCACTAGCACCCAAACCCATAGCCCAGTATCCTTTCCATCCACTTTCTGCAATAGTCCTGCACTAAACGGGGGTTATCCTTGGGTGTACTTGTATAGTGCGCACAGGGATAATCGTCGGTTGGTGTCACATTACATCATTTAGATAAATGTTGTCTTACGGGCCTCTGCGAGTTGGCTTCGGCCCCTCGTATGCCTTCCAAAGGTCCGGAACTCTGTAGTACCGAGGTTGGAAAATACCAACATATTAATAATAATATTAAATGTGGACAACATCACATACATCGTTCTGATCCCAATTTATTACTAGAAAACCTTTACCTTTTTTTTCTACATTTACCCGTCCGGGAATCAAACCCGCGACCTCGGAATAGGCGACTTACACCTTGAAAACCGGTGTGCAAGCCACTCCGCCATGGAGGTTGTCATTATTATTTATTATTATTAATTCACCCATGGTAAGTAAGGGTAAACCAATTATTCAAAGGTTTGCCGCAGTTCAATAATAACCGAAAGAAACAGTTCATAATATTATTATTTTTCTTACTTTCATAACTCTACTTGGACTGTGTTTAGAGGTATTGTTGTCATACAAAATTTTGTTTGTTACATTATTCTTAACTAAAAAAATTGAACCGACTTCAAAAAAAAAAACTTACTAAAAAGTACAAAATAACACAAGAACAATGTTTTATTTTAAAACCTATTTACGTACTTACAATATTATTTTAACTACTAACAACTAAACAGATCGAAGTCGTTGCCGAGCCAAATAGAATATGATCAGTGATCACTACTGAATTGATTGCCGCTCGCCTTCACAGGATTTTTTGTTTAAATTCCACATTTGATTTGTTTCGTTTGTAGTATTATTTTTGTATTGTTTGGGCTCGGCACCGACTTCAATCTGTTTAGTTGTTAGTAGTTAAAATAATATTGTAAGTACGTAAATAGGTTTGAAAATAAAACATATTATTGTTCTTGTGTTATTTTGTAATTTTTAGTGTTTTTTTTAAAGTCGGTTCAATTTTATATTTAAAAATAATTTATTTTTCACTTTTTAGTGTTAAATAAATTACACAATTATTAATCCTCTGTTCGCCGGTAATAGTAACCTACATAAATAGTGATGACGACTGCTAGATGAAAATGTATGTATTGTTTGAGAAACTCCCTCCCTCATCGCTATAGTATCTTAAGAATCATCATCCAACTCCTTAGGAGTTTAACCTTCCATCATCAGCTCACGTGAATAATCTAAAGAAAGACAGCTATCTGACTATACGCGCCTATGATATTTAAAGAATTATACTCCTACTCCTAACCGTTAAGGAGTTGTACCTTCTATCATCAGCTCATCAACATAAAATAATGAGTACCAGACGCAAATACTGAAAAAACTTAAGAAATATATGCAAAAACGTAATACGTGCTTATAAAATTTGAGGGTTTCCCTCGATTTCCCCAGATTCCACCATCAGAACATGACTTCGTTAAAATGGGACGGGAAGCACCAGCTTTCAAACCAAAAAAAGAATTTTTAAAATCCGTTCATTCAGTCCAAAGTTCTGCGGTAACAAACATAAATAAAACAGTCGAAGTCGGTTAAAAAAAAAAGTATTTGTCGATGTCACAGCAAAAAAAAGGCGCCAAAATCAGGCATTGGCTTTTAAATGACGAAAAAAAATTTATATCAAAATAGTTAACAGTAATTCCCTTTTCCTTTTAGGTTCTCCAATTTTTGTTGAATCTATTTCTGAATATATTATTATTGATAATTCAATTACTAAATTTCAAAATTCTGCTGACCTTCTCCTTGAAATTAGTCCACATTATGCACTTTGCATCTTAAAATTCTGTCTTTACGTCCCAAAATTTACGTATGTGCTCCGTTGCTGATCCTTTTAGAATCACACAGATCTTTAGACTTTAGACGACTTAATTTAGATAAATTAGATCTTTAGACGACTTAATCAAAATTTGCTTAGAACCGATACTTAATATGCAGCTGAATGAGCAATCTTAGACCCAAGCATCCCTGCCCATACGTTATGGTGGTTTAGGGATTCGCAAAATTTCCAGTGTCGCTTTACCAGCCTTCCTATCTTCTGTTCATAGATCAGCAAATCTCATAAGTAAAATTTTAAGAACATCCCCTTCAAACTTTGAGATTGCTGGCTTGGAAGAAGCTAGAAACGCTTTCTTAATTGCATGCCCAGGTCAAAATTTTCCATTTTCTCTAAATTCACAGAGGAGCTGAGACGACATATACAGAAAATTGACTTATGACAATCTTTTGAGCTGTAGTACGGGTTCGGCGCGTGCTAGGCTTTTGGCCGTGGCCGGAGGCCGGACGCATGAGGCCGGCTACTGGCTTCACGCGTACCCGTCGTCAAATACAGGAACATTTCTTGAGTCTGACATGCTCCGAATCGCAACCTGCCTACGGCTTGGGGTTCCGGTCTGTGTTCCTCATAAATGTCCCTGTGGCAGTGATGTCGACAAGCTAGGACATCACGGACTGTCATGCCAAAAAAGTGCAGGCCACTTCTCGAGACATGCCGCACTTAACGAAATCATACGCCGGTCCCTTGCCACCGTCAACGTGCCATGTCTACTTGAGCCGACTGGTATTGCAAGAGACGATGGCAAGAGACCGGACAGTATGAGTTTGATTCCATGGATGATGGGCCGGGTGCTGGTATGGGATGCAACCTGTTCATACACGCTGGCCCCTTCCCTTCTACATGGAACCAATAACAGAGCTGGTGCGGCTTGTGAAGCGGCTGAAAAAGCTAAAGCATGCAAATACCGGGGTCTAGGCTCCGAATATGATTTTGTCCCATTCGGTGTCGGACCCTTGGTCCGTAGGGTCCTAGCGCTATAAGGCTTTTCAAGGAAATGGCAAAAAGGTTAGTCGACATCACAGGAGACCGAAGAGCTGGCAGCTAACTCGGACAAAGAATTAGTTTAGCTATTCAAAGGGGGAACGCTGCCAGTATCTTCGGATCCTTGCCTAAAGGGACTCCTTTTAATAATATATTTTAGTAATTGTATTATAATTTTTAAGGTTTTTAGTTTTAGGTTCCTCGTTCTTGTATATATATATATATATATTTCCATTATATAGTCATAATAGAAAAAACATGTATGTTATATTTATAACATAGATTTTGAGATCAATTAGAACTTTATTATAATAATACTAATATGAAGTTTTAACAGACATTTTCTTTATGACGCTTATTTTTTTTAGATTAGGATTTTTGATGAATATTATTAGAAAATAGTTGACGAAGTGTTAAAGCTAAACAAGAAGATAATTATCAAGAAACAACTCAAAATTGGTTGCTTGTTGTCAGTGAAATTAACACGAGATATCTTAACTTATTATTTCTAAGATATTATTTCACTGGGTATTTTTATATTATGTATATAACAAGTAAATATTTACAAAAAGGTAAATTTAAATAAAGTTTAACCCTTGTTTGGAGAGTGGGTAACTCCAGACACAATTAAATTCAATCGTTATCGCGACAGCCAGCTGTCGCGCGAGGTTCGAAGCGTTAATCATCTGTCTAGTAACTATACCGCAATAATTATTATTATGTTAGACTCTTCCAGTCTCATAACTACAGAGTTCCTGACTTTCGAAATGCATACAAGGGGCTGAAGCCAGCTCAAAGAGGCCTATTATATGGAGAATGTGATTTAGCAAAGCCTTGATAAGGGGAAATTTGTTTTTCATATATAAAATTTGTTTTAATAGTATTAATTCGAAATAATTCAATATCTTAAAAACGTCAAGGAGAAATAGACTGATTACTTAAATAAACAAATGTATTTGTTTCTCTTTATAAAAATATTCCCCTCAACGATTATAACAGTCCCCTGTCACCATTAACAGTCCCCTGTCACCATTTTGCATAAAATTGTTGATAACTCAAAAAACAAGAGAAAAATGTGTGTGCTTTTTTAAAGGATATTGTAATTTACTATTGCCTTTAATGTTATTAACAAAAATTCTCAATATTTGATAAAATTTGCTTAGGACAGTCTTGTATGGACGACTTTCCAAATAGTAGAGAAATGCCCATACATAGAATAGTTACTTTATATGATATTTTAAGCAATTAAATTGCAATTATAATATCAGTATTTAAACTTGAAAAATTATGTCTCAGGCGGGACTTGAACCCGCATCTCCTAAAAAATAAATAATAAGTAACAATAGCTAAATGGTTAAAGCGCTGCGCCCGGCATGCGAGGATATGCGGGTTCGAGTCCTACCTGAGACATAATTTTTAAAGTTTAAATACTGATATCATAGAATAGTTACATAGAAAAAAAACTCAACTGACAAAAGAACTCATTTTTTACTAAAACATTGCATTTTTTAAACAATAGGTACTGTTATTTATAGCCTTGGGGAGTTTGTTCCATAGTCACACGGCTTGAGAAGAGAAAGAGTTGAAAAATAATTTAGTGTTTGATCTAGGACACTCTAACATCGTAGTGATGCAATCGCGCCTAGAGCAGGGATCAGGAGGTAAAAGTTGGAAGCGGAAGCAAAGGTAAACATGTCTACTAAAAATTTACATAGAAATAATGTATTTTTGCCATAGTAATTATTTTAGCTCTAACAATGTTCTGTTATCATGACCCAAAACTATTTTAAAACTTATTTTCTCACATTAATATGCAACTCAAGTACAAGGATCCTTGCTGTGATTTGAGTAGGTACAAATAAATATTTTCCTCTTTTACTATTTACAAACAGCAGTTAGAACCTAATAATTGGATGTTACTGTGAGTGAAAAACGCTAAATCATTTCGGAGATTAATCTTCGATAGCCAAATGCGCTAATCTATAGGTGTGGGTGGATAGGGTTATTAACTTTTTATAACTAGGCCGTTACTGCTTTGACCTTTTTAGGAAAACGGCCTACGTAATGGGATCTATAAACTGCGTAACATGAATCGTCTTTAATATCTTGCGGTTAGGTTTTTCATTTATTAAGAAAGCTGGGAATCGTTATCACTTACCTATCTTTTGGAACTTGCGTTCCCAAAGTCGACGACTCATCAATAAGGGGCAGCCGAGATCCCTCGCCGGCATACCACTCCCCTGCGTACTGTTGGTCCACTTCCATGGTGCGCGATTCTTCTCGATAAGGCCCAGCCAGACTGAATCTAGTTTTGTATTAAAAATGCCGACAATATTGTTAAAATAACTATTAAATTGAGCAACACACACAATTCAGCCAGAATGCGAAACGTCAATGTCACAGAGTACTTGTCAAGCAAATTGAAGCAAATCAGTTGACAGAATTAATGACAGTAGACAACTAAATCTTTTTTTTTTTCTTTAATAAGTTTAACGGCCTCGGATACTTGTCCATACAGCCAATTCTTTAGTAATATTAAATATTGATTAATTTGATAGATTATTATATAAATCCTAAAATACATTATATTTACTATCAACTTAAGCAAGTTTTAGCAAAAAAATACAAGTTTTTTTTAAATTCATCAAAAATAAAATGATTGCACATTAAAGTGAAAATGCCCATCTCTTTGCACCAAGTGTAAAAATTCCTTGCTTTGCACACCCTGTTTCGCTTAATTTTCTACTAAAAAACACTAGCAACCATAGACATAGTTTAAATACTATTATTCTATACTACTATGTCTATGCCATCAACCCAATCTTTCTAGTTTTTTATTAATTTAAGTGTTGCCATATTAAAGATTCAATAAATTTTACGAATATTCCAGCCTCTATTGCAAGATCTAGACTAGATTCACCACTTGACTACAGGTAAATAAAAGAAAACAAATATTTTAAATTTTATTTGTGTGCCAAAACATTAGGTATATTATGATCAGTATATTAAATCTATGGTTATGATGCTCATTCAAAACAAATCTACATTTTACATTTACCATAGTTCTTTTTTACATTTATAACATTAAATAAAATCTTTGCTTTGTTTACAATAATTATAATAAATACTGAAACTGCATACCTATATCATTTTTTTATCCACACAATTATAAATAAAACATAAATACATCTACTTACTTCAAGAAATTTAGTTAAATACATTATTTTAACTTATAAAAAATATAACATCTCTAGGACAGGACGCACTATGTATTTGATGTTTTATTATATTTTTCAATAAATCTACTTTATCTTTAAAGTCTAAATTAAATATACTTCAACTTATAAATAAGCAGTATGCAATATCATAGGCAGGATGAGGGTTGTTATTAAGTAGGTATTCTAAATCTTACTATAGTCCTTAAAAAATAGCTTGATTAGAATGACAGTTCTCACTGCAAGAGACGACGTAACTTTGTACCAGCGTCACACAAGTAAAACTCATTTGCAGACGAAAAAATATTGGTAACAGGCATGTTAAGAATATTTTTTTATACATTGCTGTACATATTAATCAATTTAATTGTATAAAATAGATATTTAAAGTTGAAAAGATTAAAATAATCCAGTCACAAAAATTACACCTAACTTAAAAAGACGTCTTTACAAGATTACCTACGTCATTTTTCATAATCGCTAGTGATGAGGTAAAATGGACAAATCGAAATCGACAGACTAACAGTATTTCAAAATCGAAGTAATGTAACATCAATGTTACAAATGATTTAATGAGCATTGGTTGATGCTTAGAACGTTAAATTGCAATTATTAATAGTTTACGAAAAATTTTCAAAATTAGACTCTATATGCGTTAAAAAAATTCTAATTGATTTTCATGATTGTTACAATTATTCTCATAACGATCACGACACTGACTTACTGTTAAATCTTAATATATCTGAGTTTCATTTTATTTTATATGCCATACCTGTTTTTCGGTCGAGTCAGTCCCATCACTAGTCACCTCAATTTGGGTGTCAATCTAATCAAGCTATACTTTAAGGACTATAGCTGTTGGTACGGATTATGTTCGCGCGGCCTTCAACATAATTCAGAAATCTTTACCCGCGGGAGTAGAACAAAGTTTTTTCACAATCAGATTTTTAGGAGTGCAATTGCATACGCAACAAACAAATCGGTAATCACGACATGTAGATTAATAAAAGTTCTAAGTCCCAAACTTTTACCTAAATAGCCTAGATTTCGGTCTTGAGGTTTCGTAAAAATATACACATGCATTAATCCTATCAAGTTCTATATAGAAATTCCACGTGAAAAATGATGATTGAATAGAATCTTCAAATTTTGTATAAGACAGTAATTTTGGCTAACTAATGTTTAAGTATTTAAAAATATTTTTTAATGGGAATACAATTCCGTAAATAAATATGATACAATTTCGCTAGCGTAGGTACCTACCGCGTAAAGACTAAAAAAAAAAACTCTTACGCAAATTGGGTCTCCGTACCTATGTCAATGATCGAAGCAGTCGTCTGGTTAGCGAAAATTGTGGGTTCCACAGTCCCACTTAAGGCAGTGGAAATGTTTATTCAAGGAATCGTATTTTCAACTAACCGAATCAATCTTATTGCTTAGAAACAGTATCAAAACCTAGTTATTTATACAGTAAAATGATCCTAGTTTTGTTTGATGTGTTGCATTTCAACATTTGGGTGGTACACTAGCCGCTTAGTTCCCAAAAGGGACTTAAGCCTGAAGTTATCATGATCGTCAGCTACTTCGAAGCATGACTTATGCTATCCGAAGCATAAAGAAAGATAATGAATGGCAAAACATCCGAACGGCAGTTTTTTTTTGGCTAGGCCTTTATTTTAGCAAACTTGGCAAAGTTGCAAAAGCAACGGGACATGAAATCGCAAGCTTCTCTGTGTACCCACTAAACAATTTAAAAATATAACAATTAAGAGATGTCAGGTAAATAATCTGTAATATACCACTTGGTAATACAAAATTTGAAAATCATTTTTTTATTTGTTTTTAAAATTAATCTTAATTGGACATTGTAATCTGTTACACTGTTATAAAATATGAAAGACAAAGATTAGGACTCATAAAAACAAAGCTTGGTATGGGATATATCTTTAAAGGTTGGAACTGATAGTCGGGTTCTCACAATCTACAAGTAGGTACATGCCTAATTTTCTTATTATTTTAATAACACAAGTCTTTCACTATTGAAATAAAGTGATGTAAACAAACATCGTCAGGCTGAACAGTTGTAAGAGATGTCTAGGGAAAATTGTTAATCTGCCATGGTAC
This sequence comes from Anania crocealis, assembly GCA_949315895.1. Taxonomy (NCBI): domain Eukaryota; kingdom Metazoa; phylum Arthropoda; class Insecta; order Lepidoptera; family Crambidae; genus Anania; species Anania crocealis. The sequence goes on along the minus strand of OX438865.1, from coordinate 14,756,134 downwards.
TGAAGTGTTCAAAGACCTCTGATGCTGACCGTACGTACCGACTATACAATGTGTTAATAAAGAAGCGTAGAACCACAGGCACCCTAACTTATTTTTATTATAAAAGAATTTCCTATGTTAATTATTACTTTTAATTTTCGCGGATTATTTGCAAAGGCTTTTTTTGTTGGTTGCAAATTAAAAAGTCTATGATAACGACGCGCGATCTGGGACACGATTCTCGTGCAATAGAAAAAAGTTCACATTCGTAAAAAACTTCGAAGCTCGTATTTTTTTCGAACAAAACACAGCTTGTTATTCTCAGAAGTTCACACTCGAAATAGTTCGATTGAACGTCACTCGAATGCAACGAGTGCTACGGACCAGTCAAAGTTGAAGTTCGTATACGAATTTAGAAATTTTGAGGTTAGCTTATCCTTAAAAAGACTGATTTCTCTATTAGAAACATTAAAAATGAATGAAAAATAGTTTCCTGTTGATTTATCCACTAATTTGGTTAAGCTGTTAAATGCAACTTTTTTCTTCCTTAATAAATTAAAATTTAATTATTGCAACAAGTCTTTTTCGTACCCGGTTTTGTGTTTCGACAAATTGATTTTGACGCGTCATTTTGACGCGTCCTGTTACACCAATACACTGTATGAAATATAAATAAATTATGATTTTACATAATGTTTTGTAATTTAGTTTTAGGATAGTATCAGTTTAAAAATAAATGGACCTCGTCATTAAATTTGATCATATGAACTATTTTTAGATGGAGTTTTATGATTTAAATGCTCTGAAGGCTGTGATTTTTTGTAAATGTAGAATCGGATAGTTCGCGTACGAATTATCCGACGAAAAATCCGGTGCGACGATGCCGCTTAGCGCCGTACGTATTCAGAATCGAAATTTGACACTTTCACTCCTATCGCAACGGAACAGTGTTCCTTTTTTCTCACGGTGATTGAAATAATCCAAGGTAGGCATGCAAGTGTGTAAATAGGTTAGTAGCATATTATGTACATAGAAAGTTTAGTAGTACAGTTAAGTAATAATTAAACACGGCGTAATAAACATTTGTTTCTTGTTAATATTTTACTCCAATTGTTTATTAGTGGAATTGATTTAACTCTCGATTCTGGACAAACTAATTTCGGGTTTTGCGTTTCTTCACTAGCACGTTGTATATAAAAAAAAGTTTATTAATGTATTTCCCAATATTTGCATTATTCTTTGACATGTAACTTTGAATTAGTTGCACTAACATAAACTATTCCACAATGCTGGACTAACAGTTTAATAAAATAATCAACATTTCATACACGACTTAAATTTCTTATGAATCTCAATTTTTATCACCCATTTAATAGGAAACATAATATAAATTAAACAATAAAATAACTATTTTAAAATTCAAGCTTAAAAAGATGACTTACATGTTTGTTCAATTTTAATAGGAAATAATTATACTTAAATGCAGTTTTGTAATATTTGAGTACCTAGTTGATGCCTGAAATGATGATTCGGGATTATCTAACTAATTTCGTGCTGAAGTAACAAATACGCTGAAAATCATCATTACTCAGGAGCTAGGTATACCAAAATAACCTAACCATAACAGGGTAAATTTATACTTTATTTGATATTTTAGCAACTTAATTGCACTTATAATATCAGTATATAAACTTGAAAAATTTTGTCTCAGGCGGGACTCGAACCCGCATCTCCCGCCCGGCATGCGAGGAGATGCGGGTTCGAGTCCCGCCTAAGACAAAATTTTCAGGTTTATATACTGATATTATAAGTGCAATTGAGTTGCTAAAATATCAAATAAAGTATATAAATAGCTGTTTCATCTTAACTGACTGTCAAACATCTGCAAAGATGTTTCTTTCGGGTGTTAAGGGTGCAAACTCATAACATTTGATGAAACAACGCTGGCTCACAGCGTAAGAATGTGCTTGAAAAATTCGCGCCGTGTCGCTGTGTCTCGGTGGCCTAATGGTATGGCGCCTGCCCGGCATGCGAGGAGATGCGGGTTCGAGTCCCGCCTGAGACAAAATTTTTCAAGTTTATATACTGATATTATAAGTGCAATTAAGTTGCTAAAATATCAAATAAAGTATATAAATAGCTGTTTCATCTTAACTGACTGTCAAACATCTGCAAAGATGTTTCTTTCGGGTGTTAAGGGTGCAAACTCCTAACATTTGATGAAACAACGCTGGCTCACAGCGTAAGAATGTGCTTGAAAAATTCGCGCCGTGTCGCAGTGTCTCGGTGGCCTAATGGTATGGCGCCCGCCCGGCATGCGAGGAGATGCGGGTTCGAGTCCCGCCTGAGACAAAATTTTTCAAGTTTATATACTGATAGGGTAAATTTATTTAGGGTTTATGTCATGTTCCAGATTTTTTATGAGCTTCCGATATTTCGGCCCTGCTGCACGCGCCATGATCACAAAAACAACTGGTGTATCTGCCAATACCGGAAACTCATAAAAAACAAGCAGACGGTATAAACCTCAAATCAATGAAGTCTAGTAATACGAGTAGTACTATGAAAGTCTAAATCAGTACGTTACTTTAAATTTTGGTATACATACCAATTTCTTACCTAATAAAGTTTAAGATATGGAATCGGTTGACAAACATTATAAGAATACTAATTTAACAATTGTCAGAGAATGGCCAAATTCAACCATGGCTGGAATTAAACATTTTAATGTCCTTTTAAAGCTCATCTAAAACAATCAAAACATAAATTGTGCATAAACCCTATAATAAAATAACAATAACAATAATTATAATACCGCATGCTTGTAACTTGGTAAGAATTTCAAATAAACAAACAGCCTACATAACCAAACTACATGATCACGAACAAATAAAGCTCAAAAACTGTAATCACAAATATAGCTGTCTCTCTCACGAGTGTTCGTCAATGGCTGGATATGGCGTGTGCGAGCGGGCAAGCATCATTTCCCGGCCCACTCGCTGATTCTACCGTTCTCGAAAACGAGGTTTCTTCGAGGTAAAGGCACTAGTTTACCCCGTTTTACTATTCCCATGTCCTCACCGGGATAATACTGAAAAAGTTGTTCATTTATTTTCTCGATTCATCACTGTAAATCAGGATTTTATTTTACCCTAAATTTAGGTGATATAAAAACTTACTTGACATTGTGACACAAATTTCAGGACGTCAGTGCGAATAAAATCGTTATCTTCTTTTACCTTTTCAAACCTGCAGATAACCAAAACAGAATAGTATCAAAAACCTGTTAAGAACACGTAAAATTTTCTAAATCGGATATCAATACTGATATCAAATGAAAAAGATTGCCGTTTTATTAAAGTATGATGGGCTTATTAATGTAGAGTGGCTAGCACCTGACCATAAACAGCAAATTTCTACAATCTATTTTCAAAAACTTTCAAAACACAATGCATAAATATTAGTTAATTTGAGAAAACTAGAAAAGCTGTAGCTGGCGGAACTGCTGCTGTCTGCACAAATATGCGCCTTGCTTTTTCTGTACCTTTTTAATGATCGAATATAAGTAATGAATCTCGTATTATCTGGTAATATCCTTGTACGGTACCCGGTAAATAAAATTAAGTAACGCAACTTTTTCTATGTTATTTGCCTTATGTAAATAGAACGACTACAGTCAAGTTAATGCTTTGGATAACTGTCATGGCTTTACTTACAAGTCAGGCTTGGCTATCCTTTCAACAATACAATTGCAAACTTTTTCACATAAAACTTCATCAAACAATGGTATTCCGAACTGCAGATCAAGGATTGTCCATTTCTGAAAACAAGTGAAATTGTTATTGTTTATGGTGGATTATTTTATTGGAAAACAAACATAAATAATACCAATTAACCTAAAAAAAAATGTTGACCAAGCCAATCTTAGATTTGAGACAAATCGGTTGAAAGAGTTTGTAATTTTAATTAATTATGAATTTTTTTTAGTCCCGCCCTGTTGGTCTAGTAACGCTCCGTTGGTCGAGTGGTTTAAATACCAGGCCAAGATCTCTGGGTCCCAGGTTCGATCCCCGGGTCGGGGATCGAACGTTGCTCGAGTTTGTGATCACCAACCCGCATTTGGCAAGCGTGCTAATTGTAACAGTTCCCATCATTGCAGTCGTAACTTGAATTCAATGATGGAGGCCTTTTCCCTGCAGTGGGATGATTATAGGCTGTTACTTATGTTTTTTTTGCAGATTCTTTCGATAAAAATTTCATCTGTTAACAAACTCAATTGGTTTCAGTAAATATGGCCCATATTATATTACTCGTACATTTCCAATAATACGAATTAAATACTTTGAAAACCATTTTTAAACAGTAATACCTCAGGTTTGCAAGTCTCTTCGTCCGACATGTTGTGCGTGGTGTCAACTCCGCTGTCACCCTCAGCCGTGATCTCCGTCAACTTGTTCGATAACTGCGTGAACATGGATATCGATTCCTCCGCCGGACTCAACAGATCGTTCAACTGACTCATCGACTTCTCGCTTGTAGTATCACTCCCTTTCTTGCTATCGAATTTTAAATTCTCCACGCTAATCGATGTCGAGTTAATCGGAACCAAATCATCTGAGAAACTTATCGATTCTTTACTTGTAGAGTTTTCTAGGGAATGTTTCTTTTCTTTTAAATCTTCGATACTTGTTGACGTAGAGTTGATTGGTACGATGTCGTCCGAACACGCAATCGATTCTTTACTCTCATGTGATCGTTTCGTCTGATCATCGATTGCTAGGTTGTCTAACTCCTCACAAAGTAACTGGCCACAATCAACGCTAGTGAACCCGTTCGCAGGAGAGCTAGTCTTGCTGTCTATGGTCGGCGTGACAGCGAAGTGAGACTCTATAGGGGACTGTAACCTCTTTGCACAGACTTCAGCAGTTTTTTCAGTAGAGTCGTTGGACGATAGTGATATTTCGCTAACTGGTTTTGCCATACCGCAGAATTCTTTCTTTTTTCTAGGCGGAACTGAAAATGAAAAGATGTGTATGTTATAAATAGAAAATAGGTATTTAAAAACCTTATTAAGCACCTGGTTGAACCAGAAACCGCTATAATACAATACGAATTGGTTAATTGGTATGACGTTATCGTTTAACCTTTTTTTTTAATACCTACAACTAATTAAATAACAATAGGCTCCACCTAATTAACAAATTATTTAAATATGCAATCAAAATGTAATAAATTTTAATATTGCTTAGTTAATACTTTAAAATTTTAGTAATAAATAAATAAATGGTTAAAGCGCCGTGCATAATTTTTCAAGTATAAATACTGACATTATAATTGCAATTTAATTGCTTAAAATCTCATATAAAATAATAATGAGTTTATATCCGATTGATACAATTCATAGTAAATACAATAAAGGCAAAATAAAAGCCAACATCTTACTTAGCTGGACGGATGTGGGGGGGTGGGCACAGCCCAAATCCGGGACCCCTATGTCGGCCAACGTCACGTAGCCAGCGGAGCGGTGCAGGCGCAATCGGTTTAGCAGCCTCCGGAGACCGGCGTGGCGGTGCCACAACGATTGGTACGGGTCTATAACAATCATTGTTCGGTTTAATTTTCATCATCATCATCATCATTTTGACGACGGAGTCATTTACGATATAGCGTACGTCAGGGCTCGGAAAACGTTATATTTTTCCAAACGTTTTCGCCTTAAATGCCTAAAAACGTAAGTGTTTATGTTCGAACGGAATCACTAAAAAAAAGGTTTTGACGGGGAACGAAATTTTAAATCGTTCTAGCTCAATAAAACGTTTTTAATCATTTTAAACCGTTTTTTCCTATGTTAGGCCCTGCAATACGAACGAACACGCTGCAAGCGCTGTCACGGTTCAGGTCCTATTTCGTTTTTGTTATAAACAAAATGTTGAACAAGGAACTGTCCTAAACGTTTTAAAAACGTTACTTTGAAAAACGTTTCCGAGCCCTGGTGTACACGCACCGGTTTTCAAGGTCCGAGGTCCCAATGTAGAAAAAAAAGTGTTTTTCTACATTTTCTCGGGTCTGAATGTTTGTGGTAGCTTCGTTGTTTCTGATTAGGTACCACAATACGAGTGCTTTGAATAGTTACTTCTTCTGGGATCAGAACAATGTATGTGATATTGTCCACATTTATTTATTTATCATCATTATCACCAACCAACAAACGCAGCGCTGGCGGTACTTAAACCACCACATGGTTTAAGTACCAAACCAAGATTTAATTCTTTTTTATCTACTCAATGGATGGGTCGAAAACACTTGACATGAAAATCTAGTTATGAAATAGTCGCGAAATAAAATACCTATTTCCAAACTTACCGCTAACGCCATATCGCTCGTCGTGATCAGGAGGGAACATGATATGTATGACGGCAGTGGGTTGCCGAACGCCAGCAGCCTGCAACAAAAACACTTTATAGATAGTAAACAACAAAATTATTATTACTTACTTACTTAAATTATTATCTATCGACGCCTTAGAGTGAAAATCTAAGTGCAAAAGAAGGAACCTTTCAAATGAATGAAATCAGGATAATGCGTTGGGAGGTTTTCTTCCTAGGAAAGCTATAAAAAAAATTAGCAATAATGCATTCCCGATGTTTTCATTCTAAGGCGTCGGCGTCGCTATGTAGAAATTATCAACGCCAAATATAAGAACGCAAATTTGTGGCCATGAACGGACCGCACCGACGATTTTAGAGCCTGTCCAGATGAAGCGATTTACGCGTGAATAGACTTGCGCGCTATAATTTATATTGCGACCAGGTGCCGCGTTTTTACTTGCGTTTCTTGCGCAAAGAGGAATTTCCTGCCAGTTATAAACATGTACGGTCGGCCAAGAAAGTGGTGTCCCTGTTTTGTCAAAATTTCATGTATCAGTAAAATAGCGATAGGGACTATGCCGTTTTAGTATTAGTAGCTGTCAGAATATATTTGCTACGGAAAATCAACCCTCACTACCGAACGTGTCCGTTTCTGGAAGTTCTTCGAATGGTGTACCGGAAATATACGAACTCGCGCAGCGATTTCTTAAGACAAAAAATAAGGTCCTGGCAGTAAATAGGGACCCGCAGTAGCGACCCACCTGCAGCAGCACGGGCCCGCGCCGCAGCGCCGAGTTGGCCGCGGCCAGCGCTGCAGCCGCCGGCAGCGCGGGGCCGCCCTCCAGCGCCGCCCCCGCGCCCCCCCGCGACACAGTACACACTCCGCAGTAGCGACCCACCTGCAGCAGCACGGGCCCGCGCCGCAGCGCCGAGTTGGCCGCGGCCAGCGCTGCAGCCGCCGGCAGCGCGGGGCCGCCCTCCAGCGCCGCCCCCGCGCCCCCCCGCGACACAGTACACACTCCGCAGTAGCGACCCACCTGCAGCAGCACGGGCCCGCGCCGCAGCGCCGAGTTGGCCGCGGCCAGCGCTGCAGCCGCCGGCAGCGCGGGGCCGCCCTCCAGCGCCGCCCCCGCGCCCCCCCGCGACACAGTACACACTCCGCAGTAGCGACCCACCTGCAGCAGCACGGGCCCGCGCCGCAGCGCCGAGTTGGCCGCGGCCAGCGCTGCAGCCGCCGGCAGCGCGGGGCCGCCCTCCAGCGCCGCCCCCGCGCCCCCCCGCGACACAGTACACACTCCGCAGTAGCGACCCACCTGCAGCAGCACGGGCCCGCGCCGCAGCGCCGAGTTGGCCGCGGCCAGCGCTGCAGCCGCCGGCAGCGCGGGGCCGCCCTCCAGCGCCGCCCCCGCGCCCCCCCGCGACACAGTACACACTCCGCAGTAGCGACCCACCTGCAGCAGCACGGGCCCGCGCCGCAGCGCCGAGTTGGCCGCGGCCAGCGCTGCAGCCGCCGGCAGCGCGGGGCCGCCCTCCAGCGCCGCCCCCGCGCCCCCCCGCGACACAGTACACACTCCGCAGTAGCGACCCACCTGCAGCAGCACGGGCCCGCGCCGCAGCGCCGAGTTGGCCGCGGCCAGCGCTGCAGCCGCCGGCAGCGCGGGGCCGCCCTCCAGCGCCGCCCCCGCGCCCCCCCGCGACACAGTACACACTCCGCAGTAGCGACCCACCTGCAGCAGCACGGGCCCGCGCCGCAGCGCCGAGTTGGCCGCGGCCAGCGCTGCAGCCGCCGGCAGCGCGGGGCCGCCCTCCAGCGCCGCCCCCGCGCCCCCCCGCGACACAGTACACACTCCGCAGTAGCGACCCACCTGCAGCAGCACGGGCCCGCGCCGCAGCGCCGAGTTGGCCGCGGCCAGCGCTGCAGCCGCCGGCAGCGCGGGGCCGCCCTCCAGCGCCGCCCCCGCGCCCCCCCGCGACACAGTACACACTCCGCAGTAGCGACCCACCTGCAGCAGCACGGGCCCGCGCCGCAGCGCCGAGTTGGCCGCGGCCAGCGCTGCAGCCGCCGGCAGCGCGGGGCCGCCCTCCAGCGCCGCCCCCGCGCCCCCCCGCGACACAGTACACACTCCGCAGTAGCGACCCACCTGCAGCAGCACGGGCCCGCGCCGCAGCGCCGAGTTGGCCGCGGCCAGCGCTGCAGCCGCCGGCAGCGCGGGGCCGCCCTCCAGCGCCGCCCCCGCGCCCCCCCGCGACACAGTACACACTCCGCAGTAGCGACCCACCTGCAGCAGCACGGGCCCGCGCCGCAGCGCCGAGTTGGCCGCGGCCAGCGCTGCAGCCGCCGGCAGCGCGGGGCCGCCCTCCAGCGCCGCCTCCGCGCCCCACCACGACACCGACAGCCGCGAGTAGCCCAGCAGAGCGCGGGGGACGACACGCAGTACTGTTCCTGTGCAAGAAAAAAGGTGTCAGCCGGCTAAGTTACTCCCGTGATGAAGGATAAATGGTGTTTTGTCAAATATACTCATAGCGATCGCAGGATTTCATGAGACCGAATGGCGGGTGCGGGTACGAGTGAATCCCTTATAACCTTTACTAAGCTGCATGGTGGGCGGCCCGTAGCCGGCCACGTGGTAGAGGCACAGTCGCATCCAGGGCGTGGCGGGGCTAAACTGTACATTAACGGGCAAACTGTTAGCAGATCATATATTTTTGTTGAAGAGATTTAATGTTTCGATTTTAGCAAACGCACAGTTATTTAGAAAAAAATAATCAAAATTTGTCTAATTTTCATAGTAATTGCACTATCAACAATACACTGGACAAATTTTTTCTTTTGTGGTGTTTTTGGCAAACGTATTAGTTCATACAGCCACAAAAACCTGGTGTTAAAATCTTGGTGGTGTTAAAGGTTAGGTTAGAACAGTGACCATACAAGGCGCCTGAAAAATGCATAGAAAGTCAGATTATTTAATTCCTAACCTCAAATTTCAATCTTGAATATCTCTGAAACTATGCGTTTGCTACGATCGGAGGTGAGTTTGGGGGTAGGGGTCCCAATCCTCTTCCCGAAATTGAAAACAAACGTGCCCGTTAATGTACAGTTTTACCCGAGGCGGCCTTGTGCCGGGACGCGCGGGCGGCACGAACCTTTAGTGAGCAGCATGGTGGGCGGCCCGTAGCCGGCCACGTGGTACAGGTACAGGCGCATCCAGGGCGTGGCTGCCTCGGGCGGCACGAACCTTTAGTGAGCAGCATGGTGGGCGGCCCGTAGCCGGCCACGTGGTACAGGTACAGGCGCATCCAGGGCGTGGCTGCCTCAGGCGGCACGAACCTTTAGTGAGCAGCATGGTGGGCGGCCCGTAGCCGGCCACGTGGTACAGGTACAGGCGCATCCAGGGCGTGGCTGCCTCGGGCGGCACGAACCTTTAGTGAGCAGCATGGTGGGCGGCCCGTAGCCGGCCACGTGGTACAGGTACAGGCGCATCCAGGGCGTGGCTGCCTCAGGCGGCACGAACCTTTAGTGAGCAGCATGGTGGGCGGCCCGTAGCCGGCCACGTGGTACAGGTACAGGCGCATCCAGGGCGTGGCGGCCTCGGGCGGCACGAACCTTTAGTGAGCAGCATGGTGGGCGGCCCGTAGCCGGCCACGTGGTACAGGTACAGGCGCATCCAGGGCGTGGCGGCCTCGGGCGGCACGAACCTTTAGTGAGCAGCATGGTGGGCGGCCCGTAGCCGGCCACGTGGTACAGGTACAGGCGCATCCAGGGCGTGGCTGCCTCAGGCGGCACGAACCTTTAGTGAGCAGCATGGTGGGCGGCCCGTAGCCGGCCACGTGGTACAGGTACAGGCGCATCCAGGGCGTGGCGGCCTCGGGCGGCACGAACCTTTAGTGAGCAGCATGGTGGGCGGCCCGTAGCCGGCCACGTGGTACAGGTACAGGCGCATCCAGGGCGTGGCGGCCTCGGGCGGCACGAACCTTTAGTGAGCAGCATGGTGGGCGGCCCGTAGCCGGCCACGTGGTACAGGTACAGGCGCATCCAGGGCGTGGCGGCCTCGGGCGGCACGAACCTTTAGTGAGCAGCATGGTGGGCGGCCCGTAGCCGGCCACGTGGTACAGGTACAGGCGCATCCAGGGCGTGGCTGCCTCAGGCGGCACGAACCTTTAGTGAGCAGCATGGTGGGCGGCCCGTAGCCGGCCACGTGGTACAGGTACAGGCGCATCCAGGGCGTGGCGGCCTCGGGCGGCACGAACCTTTAGTGAGCAGCATGGTGGGCGGCCCGTAGCCGGCCACGTGGTACAGGTACAGGCGCATCCAGGGCGTGGCGGCCTCGGGCGGCACGAACCTTTAGTGAGCAGCATGGTGGGCGGCCCGTAGCCGGCCACGTGGTACAGGTACAGGCGCATCCAGGGCGTGGCGGCCTCGGGCGGCACGAACCTTTAGTGAGCAGCATGGTGGGCGGCCCGTAGCCGGCCACGTGGTACAGGTACAGGCGCATCCAGGGCGTGGCGGCCTCGGGCGGCGCGGGGCCCACGTGCGGGAGGGCCCCCGCGGCGGCCCCCGCCCGCGCGTCCCGGCACAAGGGCGCCGTTGATATTGCGAGCCTGCGAAAGATATCTTTATATTCTTCTGTGAGTGTGTATGTCACTGAACTTCTCTCAAACGACTGGACCGATTTTGATGAAATTTTTTGTGTGTGTTCAAGGGGATCTGGGAATGGTTTAGATTCACAATTTTTGGGGGTAGGGTAGGGGTAGGGGTAGGGTATGTGTAGGGTAGGGTAGGGTAGGTTAGGGGTAGGGTAGGGGTAGGGGTAGGGTAGGGGTAGGGTAGGAGTAGGGTATAAAATATTAAAATTTTATAAAACATATACAACCCTAAATTTTTACCCTTTTACCACCAACCCCTATTTTTTGTTAGCCATTTTAGTAATTTAATCATTTTTATGGCAAAACAACGTTTGCCGGGTCAGCTAGTCTTTATATATATAATTCTTCTGTGAGTATGTATGTCACTGAACTTCTCTCAAACGACTGGACCGATTTTGATGAAATTTTTTGTGTGTGTTCAAGGGGATCTGGGAATGGTTTAGATTCACAAGTAGGGTAGGGTAGGGTAGGTTAGGGGTGGGGTAGGGGTAGGGTAGGAGTAGGGTAGGGGTAGGGTAGTAAAATATTAAAATTTTATAAAATATATACAACCCTAAATTTTTACCTTTTTACCACCAACTCCTATTTTTTGTTAGCCATTTTAGTAATTTAATCATTTTTATGGCAAAACAACGTTTGCCGGGTCAGCTAGTCTCAATATAAACACTAGAATGTAATGTTCAAATGAAAGATAAATTTACGCATTTATTTGGTTTATCCTGACACTTCGCACACTTTATAGCGTTCGTGGTCACGGGTAGACTAAAGGGTTATTCGAATTATAGCAAGTAATTTTTAAAAATCATTAGTTACTTGCGCTTACCTGTACTTAGTGGCTAACAGTCTCGCCCTCGCCTGAGCGCCGAGCGCGTGAAGCGCTTCGCAGCGCAGCAAGTCTAACGGCCTGAGCCGCGGCCGCAGCGTCCGCAGCGCTATCCGCAGGCACGCAGCGGCCGCTAGGTACCGCCGGGCCTCGCCCTCTATCTCCGGGTCGGCAACTACCTACATATACATAACGTAATTCGTGTTTACAATCTCATATATTATAACAAAGTCTTGTTAGTTTCACCATTTATAACTCAAGAACAGTCGGACCGATTTTGATGATTTTGGATCTGTCTCCGTCCGGAATACGATAACAAGTAATAAGTAATAATAAAATAAAAAATAAACAAGCCTGTATTTCTTGCAAACAATTGAATATTACATATTTTGTTAGTAGTTAATGCTTAAAGTATGTACACACGGCGGCACATCAGACCATACATGTTGACCTTGAGACCGCCTTTATGCCCTATGTAATAAAAGCTGTTATCGCAATTCAACTGTTTAACCTGATGTGCTGTCGAGTGTACTTATTTCTATATTAATATTTATCCTAACCCTATTTATATAGTGTTAGTATTATTTAATTCTTATTATTATATTTTAATGAGATTAGTCTGCAAGAACCCTTTTGCAGGTAAAGGCCTCCTCCAATTTTTGCCAATTCTCTCTCGAGTTTGCAGTTTGCTTCCAATTTAGTCCAGCCGTGTTTATAATTTCGTCCTCCCATCTCTTACGAGGTCTTCCTTTTTTCCTTTTGCCCGCCGGACCTCTCCATGCTGTAATACTTTTAGTCCATCTCTGGTCTTAACAAGTATTAAACTATTATATTCATCAATAATTAAAAAACACTACCACCAACCCAAAAATAATGGTTGATATTATTTTTGGCTTGGTGGTAGAAATAAATATACATTTAATAAAATTGTAACAGGCTGATTTAAGAACATATTATATTGAATAAAACTTATAACAGGAGTGACGGGACAGAAGACATAACAACAGCGTTAAGAATTTTTGTTTGTAAACGCATCACGCAATAACTACTGCTTAAAATTAAATGCAGTTTACAGTATTCCTATTAGAGGTCTAATTTACAATATAAGCTTCATTTTATAACTATCATTTCCAGTGTACAAAGCTCGCGACTTTGCACACTGGAAATGATTCGCTAGTTTAAAATAATACTGCTGGTCTTTATCAATTAAATAGTACTAGTATAATTTTTCCAGGTACCATATTTACGGCTCATACATTTAAGAAATTTCGTAATTTGTTTGGTCAATAAAGACAAACAGGAAGGAATTCTTACCTTATCTAGTTCCATAAGCAAACTATCCAAACTCTCGTCACACAGTTTGCCGACTTCAAACAGTGTCACAGCATGACTTTTGAGATCCTAAAATAAACATAGCATTACATTTTTCGTTAACCGAAAAATAATCAGTCATTCTTTTGTAACTACAAGTAAATTAGACTTTATGATCTAGACAATAAAGTGCGATGTTTACCGGGGACAAATTTCCCATCATAAGATACGCAGCCAGCGTGGAGTCGAAGAGAACAGCAACTCTTCTACTGCTACTAGATGGGTCGGGTGCCTCATAATAGCTCTGAAATTGATGATATTACATACAAATTTAACAAATTGAGAGCCTCTACTGTTTTACATCCGTTGAAAAAAAAACAACATGTATCCTTACTAATATTATATATTATGTGAATGTAAGTTTGCTTATTAAGGTTTCACGCGAGAGCTACTTAACTGATCATAATAAAACTTTGTACACATAATGTTTGGAGGTATTAGAAGTTTAGAAGTAACATAGGATATTTTGTATCCCACTGTTAGGCAAAAGTTTCCGCACGCGCAATATAAAGTGTAGTTCACACGAGCTAAACCGCGGGCAAAGGCTAGCAAGACTATAATTCCTTTTTTTAAGATATTTGTGTCAACGAATTTATTAAAATGCTTTACGCTAAAAGCCAATGTAGTTATATTAATGTTTTTGGTATTGTACAGATGATTGATTTTGCAAAAAATTTATGTACTGGTGAGCAGGCCACTGTACCTCCATTTTTTTTCTTTACTTTTTAAAATGTGTCAGTTTTTGTATGATACAAAAGCTATTTTATATTAATCGATTGTGCATATCATGACTTAAAATGTTTGACTTAAATGAGATTAAAACTATGTACCTGTTTGGACGTCGAAGGTTCTTGTTTTATAAGCACCGGCTCCATTTGTAAAGTGTCATCGTCCCCACTCGGGTCGAAAGTTAGTGGTGTGATTTGTCTATATCTGTAAATAAACATAACTAACATTGTAACGTGTTATGCAACTTTTTTACAGAAAATTCAGCAAGATGTTACTGAATAAGAGGTCCTACTTAGCACCACTATGTCCGAATATTCGGTTAGGTATATACATATAGACATATGTATCTTTTACACATTTTGGGATATGGGCATGAGCAATTGAGGAAGGTTGAGCTGAATTTTTAGCCAATGCATTTCAGAGTAGGGAGTAAGCAAACGTGACCAATTATTATACGAGTTTTGAAAGCTAATAAAAATGCATATCATGGGCATTCCGTGTAAGCGAGCTAAACTTTAGCTACACTTCGTAGTAAAGAATCGTAGCGTAGTAAAAAAGTGGGTGACCTTCGGTTCGCCTAAAATTTGAAGTCCTAATTTCATGTTTGTAAATTAATTTTGCTCTCACACCCGCGTTATTCATCCGAGGCTACGTACAAGCTACTACACACGCAATCTCACACATAAATTCATACTCGCTATCTCTCACTGACTTATAGATACTGAAGATGCACGGACTCCGGACGGGTTCAATTGGTTTTTGTTTATTTTAGTTTTGATAGCTCTAAAATTTTTGAGTATTTTTGTATAATTTTTAATTTTTATTTCCTATATTCATTGCATGCCGTGGTAACTTGTAATTAAAACAGCACTGTAATCATCATGCCTTCTAATAACAGGTGTACATTACTATAATCTTGTGTAGGTATGTTTTGTAAGTTGTCCTATTAATAAAAAAAAATTAAATAAAATAAAAAAATTCATTTGGCCGAACGAAGCCGATAACGTATAATAATTATTGTCTAGCCTAAAAGTTGTTTTCGCACTATTACAGTTTGGTCTAAAAATTTAAAAACTTAATTTCAGTATATCTAATATCGAATGCACTAACATGTATTCGCATCTTTTTTTTTTGGCATTACACTAAACTCTTTTTTTTTTAAACCGACTAAGTTACAGAAACGAATCGCTCACAAACCGACCCCAAGCAGTCTTGTCTGCCCTACCCCTAGAGTGTAATTCAAAAGCGCGTAGGCGCGGAGGGGCAAGGCGGCCCGCGGGCGGAGGGGGGAGGGGGGTGGGGCAGGAGGCTGCGAGCGAGGCGCGGCTGCGGCTGGCGCCAGGAAGCCGCAGCGGTGCTGAGTGTAAGGCATCTGCGACGATGACCACGCGTGGGACGTGCGTGGGAAGCCGTCACGAAAGTCTTGTGACGAACACGGACGTACATATCTGTGTAAGATTAATTCATCCAGGTCCCTGCCGAAGCAGAATAATACGTCCGTGCGCGTCACGGCATGATTCAAAATGAATAGTCTTATCTTTTTACATTTCTCTGAGACTATTTTAATTTTTAAAAAAAACACTGTCAAGATGGAATATATTGTTTGGATGCATGCATGATTGCTTGTTTGCATGCATGTTTTCTTGATTGCATGCATGCTTGCTTGTTTGCTTGCTTGCATGCATGGCTATTTAAAATGTTGATCAAACGTTTTAACTTTTTGCAAATAAAAATTTGTAACTGTAAATGGTAGGCATTAGGATATATTCGGCTAAATGTCACATTTGGGAAATTATAAGGCGAAATACAGTAAGGCGTAGTAAAAATAGGCTTAACACTAGAGTTATTTAATTCGGGGTTTATACCATGTACCTTATTTATTATGAGTTTCCGATATTTCGGCACTGTTGCAAGCGCCATGATCACGGGAGAACTCCGAATTAAATAACTCTAGTGATAGTGACCATGAAAGTTTAAATCAGTAAAGGCTTAACACGTTTAAGAAAATTGAAAATGTGTGAAAAAAATTTAGGGTAAAAGTTTGCATGCCAATGACAATTAGGTGTACAAACAATTCGGCAATCCGATATATACCCAAAAAATATATATTAAGAGAAAAATTAACTAACGGTTGATGATTATGTGTGGTGACCGCGTCCAGCCAAGACGGGTGTTGTGGCGAGACGGGCGGCGGCTGCAGATTGTTCGCAAACCCGAGTCGGCAGTACAGGGACACTGCCTGTTTTACCAGCTCACATTCTACCTGTACAAAATTAAAACCCATTCCATTTGACGACCATTTGGATCAGCGGTAGTTAACGCTGCTTCTGAGCCATGGGTCGCGGGTTCGATCCCCGCACAGTACAAATATTTGTGTGCATGAACATGTCTGTTTGTACTGGTCTGGGTGTTTTCTATGTATTATAAGTATGTATTTACAAAAAAAAAAAAAGTATATAAGTAAGTTTATCGGTTGTCTAGTACCCCATACGACAGGGTACTTAATAGTACCTTAATTTGGGACTAGATGGCTCTGTGTGGCCCAGTGTGGCATGTCTTAAATATTTATTTATTTATTTATTATTCCGTGAGCAAGGAAAAAGTTTATGAGCAAATGCTTATACTTCTGCCCAAACATGAATGTAAGTGCGCTGTGAGTCTATTGGTCACGCGACGACAAAAGAATTCGCTTGATTGGCGTTCTGTGAACTCGTTTATGTATAGTGGGGGCACAAGCGGCGACATCGGTTCTTATAAAAATGGCGCATGACAGCCTTTTTAAACCTTTTCCATGTTCTGTGGGTTTTCCGAATTTAATTTGTACACACTACTATTTGATAAATTTTTTTCAAAATCCACATTTAATGGCTTCTGAGCTGTTGACCACTTTGCTGCATGGCAAGAAACGAAATATTTTAACTTGAATACCATAAACATATTTAAGTGATTTTATGTTCTCCGATGTCTACAGAAGGTCAATGTCCATCTCTCTATCCCCTCATAGAAATAATCACCTGTAACACTGACGCAAGTTCGGCAACGCTGGTGTGCTCATCAACGGACACGAACACTTTGTAGAGTAGCGTTTCGAAGTAGTCCCCCGCTATGCGGTTCATTACGAACCCTTTCAGAGGTGGCACTGACACTTTGTCCGCAGCTGTTATCGGCACGTCCAGGTAGACAAGACCGCGTCTGGAACGATTGATTACTTCTCTATATTCTGTTACAGGATTACAAATCGTATTCATATTAATGGAATTTAAATATTAATTAAAAGACAACGTGGTACAAATGATGGACTGGTCGATCTAACGCACAGCATAAAACCACTAGACGGATTTTGCTTAAAATAGGTCACAAAATGTTATCATTTGCTAAGAATGGATTTCAGGAAATTTAAACCGTAAGGAGGTATATTAGGGCCAAGGTGTGAAAGTCAGTAACTTTTACTAATACATAGAAATTATGAAAAACCTAATCTATATATATAAAAATGAATCCATATTTCTGGGTGGACCGATTTCACTAATTCTTTTTTTTGTTTGTCATTGACAGGAGAAGGTTCTATTCTATAAGAGAAAAAAATAAGGAATATGCGCGAAAAATTAGAAAATTTAAGAACCTTATCGCTTTTGACAATTTAAACCTTTTTAATGTGTGGCGTTTGACATAACATCGACAGAATGCGTGCTGCAAATTTATATCGTCATATAGGGGGTATAAAAAAATTATGGCCAGTAATATGTCCCTGTTACAAACAAATAATGTTGTATATCATCATAAAGCATTATACTAATAAACAATTGGTAACATTTTTTTCATTAAACTATTTCGTAATCAATATTCATAGTTAAGACAGGACAACGTCTGTCGGGTCCGCTAGTGCCTTATTAATAAATATGAATTACCTCTATCAGCGTCTTGCAGTGATTACTTATGGTTGAGGGGTTGAGACAGGTAATAGCGTAAGGTGTAAGTAGCAATTAATAAATCTTAAAAAAAAAACAATGGTAACGCTAAAATGTAACGACTTTATAGTTATAATTTGCATTTAAATCAGTAGCTTACCTGTACAGCATCTTGACGACATTGTAGTCGAGTGTACCCGCGGTCTGCGAGCCGCGGTCGATTAGCAAGTCTATTATCGCCTTCTCGTTCTCGCTCAAAGGCTACACAAACAAACAACGGGTATGCAAGCAACACTGTTATTGTTTTTGTTAGTTAGACGGATACAGTCACGTGCAATATGAGCAATCACGTCATTGGATTTTTGCTTAGAAAACTGTACGCAAATTATTAATATTTTTACAAATTTAAACTGGAACATTTTATGAGCTTAAACTGTCGACGAGTATTATGAATTGACATCAGCGAAATTACTCCACTGCTGGACCAAAACCTCTCCAAAGAGGATATGTCATAGTCTTTGGGACAGTGCGAGATTAGGGAAAAGCTTATCTAATTTAGGTCGGCACCGCAGTAAATGTCAACATGTTAGGCTAGCCTAGCCTTTTAAATAAAAATCACTTAGTCAGAGACTATCGCTTACAGACCGACTATCAACTCTGTACATGCATAGTACACCTATAAACAGCATATAGTACAGTAGTTATAATATAATTTAAAAAAGTTTTTAGGCTTCGTATTTATTTAATTGTACAGTCGCAAAACTAAAAACGTTGTTTTAAAACAAAATTGTAGCATCACACATTCAGTAAAAGCGAAAGCATTTTGATATAATCAAATAATCAAATTATTCGGCCCACCATTTCTTCCTAATCATTTGATAACTTTCATTAAAATCTTCGTCACTTGTGTAACAAACAATTTTATTAGATTTTAAATTATTTATTAAATAATGTTTTAGTATAAGGTCTTAAAAACAATCTTAAAACTCAAATCAGATAAGCAAAAGGACTTTAAAATTTACCTTTACATCATCTTCCAGGACATAGCCCAGTTCCACTCTCCACCATGACTGCATCGGGATACACAAGGGCACTCGAGGAAGAAGCGCCCTAATGGCCTTGGAGCGTCCTCGGCGTCCCAGCGACCGGGACTTAGCCACCAACTCCAAGTACTCATTGCGGCCTATGCCTAGCAGTCTAAGGCCTGTACAACAATACATAAAACGGTTATGAAACTACCATGTGACAATTAGTTATACTCTCCGATGCATCTTCAAAAATATCATTTTCAGACCAAATTAAACTCATACAACAAATTAATAGTAATTCTTTTGAACAGTCTATCTCTCCATCAATCTTCTTATTTATTTTAATTCCATTTACAAATAAAAACTATCAGCAGTTATAACGAAACACTAACATTTGTTATAAGTGCGCCACTTTGTCCTTATTTACGCCCCGGCCACCACCCAGCGTTTTATATGGTGGTACCCACAGAACACGGAAAAATGGTTAGAAAGGCGATGTAGGCGTCGCAGGCGCGCCGCAGTTTATGAGCAAATGCTCATACTTCTGCCCAAACATGAAATCTGCCCGTTTCGTTGAAAGAATACTTGTTTGGCGTTCTTTGAACTCGTTTATGTGTGCGAAAACTTGTGTTTATTATACGGTTTAAGAACTTTATTTTCTCAAAAGAATTACAATTAAATAATTCACTTCCTGAGAAATTACATTTTTTAAGTAAGAAAACATAATGAGCGTACAACTAGGATTAACCAAACTAAAGTAGTTATTGTTAGTAACAAGAATAAAAATATTGTCGGGTACACAACAAAAACAACGAGCCAAAATATGAACGAGATGCGTATGCGACAGTAAACCACGGACGTAGTGCGTACCGAGCGCACCTGAGAAGTACTGGATGCGGCATATTGTTAAGTTATTATAACTTATTTCGTTTTTTAAATTTTTGTTATATTTTTAGTTTACCTGATTTATTTATTATTTTGTAAATAATTAATTTTGTGATTTATATTTTACATTTATTTATATTGTTAAGAAAAGATTTGTTTTATGTTATTTATTTTTATTTTATTATTTTTATTGTGTATTTTATGTTAGTTTTAAACATTTTAATTTATTATTCATATCTCATTTAGCACGTAGTTTTTTAGACGTTTTTTAAAGGAGAGTAATGAATCCAAATCTTTTATTTTATTAGGCAATTTATTATACATTTTAACACCTTCAAATTCTATATTTTTTTTACCATAATTAGTTCTAGGAGGGCGCGTGATTAGATTGTTGGCATTTCTTAATTTCATTACTTGTACTCGGGCTGCTTTGTGGAATGATAGGGACGTATGAATGTGTTTGTTTAGAATTTTGTAAATTAATATGCATGTAAAATAGGTGTACGTTTGCCTAATGTTCATAATTTTGGTTTCATCGTAAACCTTTTGGGTAGACGTGCGAAAATCAAATTGGAATAAGGATTTTATTAATTTGTTTTGGGAAATTTGGATAACTTGTAAATTTGTTTTAGCGGCTGAGCCCCAGATTTCTATCAAGTAATCTAAGTACGGTTTTATTAGAGAGTTATATATGGTATATTTTATTTTGTGTGGCAAATACTTGGAAATACTGCGAATGGTACCGGTTAAAGATGTGAGTTTAGTTTTGACCTTTTCAATATGAATTTTCCAGTTCAATTGGTGATCAAGGATAAGCCCTAGGTACTTCTCGTGAGTTTTTTCGTTAAGTAATTCGTTATTAATTTTAAGTTGTACGGTACCATTGACTTTCTTGTTTTTTGCAGCAAAAATGACAAAGTTTGTTTTCGTCGAGTTGATAGTAAGTGAATTTGATAGAAACCAGTTGTTGAGTAGATCCAAATCGCTCTGTGCTTTTGCTGTTATTGCATTGATTGAGTGACCAAAATAAAATAAGCTTGTGTCGTCTGCGTAAAGAGTTATATCAGCTGTTAGGCCTATGTGTTGTATATTGTTTATGTAGATCAAGAATAAGAGTGGCCCAAGAATTGAGCCCTGGGGGACACCGAAGGTAACTGAATGAGCAGAACTTTGACTTTGGTCAATTGTAACAATTTGTTTGCGGTTTTGTAAGTATGATTTTAAGATGGCATAGGTAGAACCATTGAAACCAATATCGGATAATTTCTTTAGGAGTAATTTATGACTAATGGTATCAAATGCTTTTTGGAGGTCGATGAAGATCCCCAGTGCTATTTGTCTTTCATCGATTTTATTTCGTATCTTGGTTACAAGGTCCACTGTTGCTGAGAGCGTGTTGGATCTTGGTCTAAAACCGTATTGTTTTTTGTAAAGAAGGTCGTTTTTCTTAAGATGATTTTCAATCCGCGTGTAGATGACTTTCTCAAAAATTTTCGATACAACTGGCAGGATCGAAATAGGACGGTAATTGCATGGATCCGACTTATCTCCAGACTTAAAAATTGGTTTTACTTTTGCAATCTTTAGTGAGTCTGGAAAGATCCCTTTATTCATGCATTCGTTTATACAATTCGTGAGTGGAGTGGCAATTAGTCGAATAATACTTTTGATCGATTTGGCACTAACACCATCAATCCCACTACTTGTGTTAGGATCTAGTGCGTCGATGATTTTAGTAATTTCATCCGTGGTTGCAGGTTGAAAGTAAGACAGGGATTTAGATGGTGGTAGTTTCGGATCTGGTATGTTTTGGCTCGCCTGATGTTTCTTAGGGATTTTATTAGCTAACACTTCACCTATAGTTGAAAAATAGTTGTTAAAACATTCGCAGATTTCTTTGACATTAGTGATAGTGTTTGAATCCATAATAAGTTTGCTTGGCCCAGTCGTATCTGTCCTTTTGTTTCTTGCCAGTTTGTTAATGCCTTGCCATATTGATCTTGAATTCTTCGTATGTTTTCGAAAAAAAAAATGTAATAGTATGTTTTTTTGGTTTCTTGAATTACCTTCCTCACCTTAGATCTTATCGCTTTGAATTTTGCTTCTAATGTTTTGTCCGACATGTTATTTCTGTATGTATGCCATAATTTGTTCCGGTCATTTATAGCGTCAATGATGTGTTTGTTTATCCAATCGTGTCGTGGTGGGTTTAGTATTTTAGTTTTAATGACTTTACTATTCGACACGCTATCCACGATTTTCTGTTCAAGCTTGTTATATTCACAGATATCTTCATCTTCTTGGATTTTCATAGAATTTTCTAAACATTTGTATAGTTTATTATAATTTATTGCAGAATACTTGACTTTTTCTAGAGGTGCGGGTTGGTAATTTTCAATCTCAAGGAATATCTGCTTGTGATCAGACATGACTGAGTTAATAATACATAGATTGAAGTTGTTTTCTTTTAAATTTGTACATACATGATCAATAATAGATTGCGAGGTTTTTGTTTATGTGCACAAATAGTAGAGGGGCGAAAGCGGCGACATCTTTTCTCATACAAATGGCGCATGATAGCCTTTCTAACCTTTTTCCATGTTCTGTGGTGGAACTTTTTTTTACTTAGTAATGCTAGACAATTATTATTATTCGTAGATAAAACCCAAAATTTATTTTTTTAACATTTTGCTTGCTTACTTACAGTCTGCTGCAGTGAAGTTGGGCATAGTGTCATAACTCTTCTCCAACTCTATCAGAAGTGCTACCACTTCTAAATAATAGATGAAAGGAGTTATCCTCAAGCCTATTAACAGAAAGAACATTTATTAATTATAATGATAATAATAATGGATGGACGGAAACTATTAATGAAAACGTCATGCGCGCATTCGTTGAGGCTACAGAGGGGGGAACTAACCTCACCGCGTACCGTGGGAGGATGCTGTCTCTCTTTCAGGCCCTTGAACCAAGTGTCAACGTATCGGTACAACGACTGTCGGATCAGGTACGTGTCATCCAGCGGAATCATCTGCTGACTGACACCGTGCTTGATCGCATACGATCTGAGATACAGGGTAACCGTGTCACTCTCGTCCTTCCACGTGTAGCGAATGTCGCTCCGTCACAATATGCTTTGCAGCCAACTAACAGTACCAACGTGGATGGGAGTGACACGAATATTCATATAAGTACCCATGACAAAGATTTATTGAGAAGTACTTTGGAGGATGTAGTTCAGGAGTATCGATCCATGCCGCATCACCTTAGACCTCGGCTTCCTCGCTTGCCTATGCATAACGAAATAAAGCACTGGTGTGTACCCTGGATTCGATGCTCTCATCCTACTTTGAAAGCAGCGAAAACCTTACGGATACCCACTCCCTCCTGTACTGCGCGGCCGTTAGATGTCGTGTAGTTAAAGTAAAGTTTCCAAATACTAGAGCTACACGACCAAACCCAGATTTACCGGCTTGGCAGTGCAGGATAGAGCGGCGTATCACCGAGGCTAGGGTACTCATTGGCAAGCTCAGCAGCTTCAAGAAGGGCAACACACGCCCTAGAGTGATGTGAGGCGGGCATTTTTCAGGACAGATATTCAACCCCTAGATTTTATGTCACGTGTCACAGAGCGCATCGACTTCCTGACGCAGCAAGTGTATGCATGGGCTAGCCGTATTCGGAGGTACTGAAATATAGTGATTTGTAAGTTGTACCGTAACATGAATATTTTAATAAGTGTCTGCGACATGGTGTCAAATTTATGTTAAGTTAGCAGATATGATTTGACTGTGCTATGAAGTTATGTACTAGAGTTTATTTGAGTTAATAAATGTTCGACGTTCAAGCTGGACACATGTCTTTCTCTTGACCCTTGTCTGCGACGGAACCTCACCATCTTCAGAACACACCTCATGGCGACCCTGCCACAGAACTCAATGGAAGTTAGAAGAATAAAGAAAGGAAATCATTAAGAAATATGGAAAACAAGATTTAAGAAATTAATTGAAAACAAAGCAAGAAACTCAAATTCTACACAATATCAAGATCAGCATCAAGTTATCATCAAATTAATTATCATCGAGTATGGGGAAACAGCAAAGTAAAGAACAAGTAGTCATCGGCCAGACTGCCAGCGGTGATGCGAAAACAGAAAAATCTACAGACATGAACCTTGCCGAAATACTGGTGGTTGTAGTACTGTCATTTTGGTACTCGCACTAGCATTTATTTTCTCTACAAGAAGTGCCGTCAACAAGCTATGAAAGCCTTACGCCGTGAGTTGACCCGTTTCAATTTGGCAAGCAACGCCACGTCAACTTTGGGGCTAACGGCAACACCATAAGAAGAAATTGAACGAGCGGAGTCCAGGGAAATCCCGGCCCACGGAGTCCAGGGTATAGCCCGGCCCACCCATCATTGCAGTCGACGAGCACCTTCGTGTCTTCGAGCATCAGCCTTCCGCATGCAGCCGCAGCGAGCCCAGTCTTCTGCCGCATCAACCGACCTCTACGATGAATAAGACGTTCGCGAATCGCACTCAAACGGTTATTATGTAAGTAATTTTTGCTTGGCTTTAGTTGTAATGAGTAGTTAACTTTGTGCTTATTTTATAATTATTATGACAGATGAGTTAATTAATTTGCGTGATTTATTAAAATATTACAAAGGGTATTTAACGAAACTAGGTCCCGAAAGAAGGAAATCAGACCTAGCATTTAAAAAGTTAGCAGAAGCTAAGATATAATATAGTAAATTGGGGTTTATTTTGTCTCATGTGTACGAACAGCTAGAAAAATCAGAGATAAGTTCAAAAGACGCTATTTTAGTTAATCATTTAGTAGAAGAAATTAATACTTTATACTATAAAATTCAATCATTGGTCAGTGTAGTGGACTCATCAACCATAAAAATGGCCTCTGAACTGCCTTCTTTTGATATTAAAACTGCCATATCACTGTTACCAGTTATGACTGGACAGGAAACAGTCACTAAACAATTAATAGATGGCATTGAACTATACAGCTCTATGATTAAAACAGAATCGCAGGCGCAATTAATAACATTTGTCCTGAAAACTAGATTGTCTGAAAGTGCCAAATTACGCCTGAACACTAGTTACGATAATGTTCCCAATCTAATCAAAGACATTAAAGCTAAATTATTACCAAAACTTTCATCAGTCGTTATTCAGAGTCAATTGCAACGCTCGCAGCAAGGTCGTAGATCGATCGAGTCATTTGGTAGAGAGTTAGAAAATTTATTTGTGAAGTTAACATTGGCACAAGCCGACGGTGATGACAGTAATTATGAAATTTTACGTCCACTCAATGAAAAAATCGCTATAAAAAGATTTTCGGACGGACTGTCAGACCCTCGACTTAGTACCATTATTGCATCTCGTCAGTTTCCGTCACTTTCCGAAGCCATTACTACTGCTATCGACGAAAACTCTATGTCAACAACAGAGCACGAGGTCATGAAAGTTAGGCATTTTCAAAATTCAAATCGCGGAAATCGTGAAAATCGTCGATATCCTATTCAATCAAATCGACAAAATAATTATCATACGAATAATCATTCCTCAAATTTTAGTTCGCGAAATAACAACTCGAATAATTTACAGTTTCGCAATAATAATGTACCTAACACGTATAATAATTTCAACCGGTCAAATAACTGGCGACGACAATTCAGCAATAACAACGCGCGGAATACGTCAGGTAACATGAACCAAGGTACTAACGGCCAACGCGCTCGCTTTGATGCGCAGGCGACGCCGACGGGAACACGATCGCAGGCCGCGCCGCGTGTTCATGTAGCTCAACAGTTTACACATAGAAATGAACAGGAAACCGTTTCAAATAAAAACCAGTTTTTTCGTGACTAATGAAATAAATAATTTCATTTTAAGCTATAATAATAATAGCGTAATTTCATGTTTTATAGATAGAGATATAGAAGTTAAATTACTAGTAGATACTGGCGCCAGTCTTTGTGTAATTAAGTATGATTTAGTTAGGAATTATCCGGATATAATAAGTCAAATAGTTAGTGATAGAATTACCATAAAAGGTATAAGCGGAAATTTAGTTTCAATAGGATACGTATATCTAGATTTATATTTTAATAACAATGCGTTTACTCAAAAATTTTATATTTTTGAAAATATTTCATGTTCGGCCGACGGTATTTTAGGCCAAGATTTTTTCTCAAAGTATAACGCTATTGTTAACTATAAAGATTGCACTCTAACTTTATCAAATAAAGGGTGTTTAATCACAACCGAAATAGTCGGTAAGAATAAGTATATTCATGCAATTCCACCACGATGCGAGGTTATTAAGTACATTCCTACTAACTACTGTAGTGATTGTGTTGTGTTAGCCAACGAAATCCCTTCTCATCCAGGAATATTTGTAGCAGGAATGATTTCTAGACCACAAAATGGTCATGTCGCAGTACGTATTTTAAATACAACTGATGAAGAACGAGTTATAGATTTTTCTTATTTAGAAGTTCACAGTCTAAACTATTTTGAAATGTGTAACTTTAGTGAGAACCAAGTATCTGTTCAACGAGTTAAAACCTTGTTTGACTTACTCGATTTAAGTTCATACTTAAATGAAGAGGAACAAATTAATATTGAAAACATATGTGCTAAATATGCCGATGTTTTTCAATTACCAGGAGATAAGTTGTCAGTTACCAACCTTATGGAACATTCTATTCAATTAAAGGATAACACCACTCCTATTTATAGAAAACCTTATAGAATACCACATGCATTAAAGCCAGAAATTCAAAAACAAATTAAGGAAATGTTAGATAATGACGTCATTGAAGAGACGACATCTGAATGGTCCAGCCCAGTCCTTCTTGTTCCGAAAAAATCTGATAAAAATGGTGAGAAAAAATGGAGACTAGTAATTGATTATAGACAGTTAAATAATGTTATTCAAGACGACAAATTTCCATTACCGAATATTACTGAAATCCTAGATTCACTTTCGGGTAGTATTTATTTTTCGAAATTAGACTTATCGCAATCTTACTATCAATTATCATTACATGAAAACAGCAGGAAATACACAGCATTTCAGGTCGATAAAATGTATCAACTTTCATTGAATAAAGATTCACGTAATATGACAGCATTTACAACAGATAAGACGTATCAAATGAAAAGATGTCCTATGGGATTGAAAACCAGTCCCAGCGTATTTTCTCGGCTTATGACAATAGCAA
Source organism: Anania crocealis (assembly GCA_949315895.1). Classification (NCBI taxonomy): domain Eukaryota; kingdom Metazoa; phylum Arthropoda; class Insecta; order Lepidoptera; family Crambidae; genus Anania; species Anania crocealis. The sequence goes on along the minus strand of OX438865.1, from coordinate 14,729,151 downwards.
TGTCTGGATTAAACTATAAACAGGCATTTGTTTATTTAGATGACTGTATTGTTATAGGAAATTCCCTTGAAAATCATAACAAGAATTTAATAAGTGTTTTGGAACGATTTCGTAAAGTAAATTTAAAACTTAACCCACTAAAATGCGAATTTTTACGTAAAGAAATAATGTATTTAGGCCACAAAATAACCTCAAATGGTATATTTCCCGACCCATCAAAAACTGAAGTTTTAAAAAACTACCCCGTACCCTTACATACAGATGACGTAAAACGATTTGTTGCATTCGCAAATTACTACAGGAGATTTATCCCACGTTTCGCTTGTATAGCACGTCCATTAAACAGTCTTTGTAAGAAAAATACACCATTTATTTGGTCACCCGAGTGTGAAACAGCTTTTCATACATTAAAACAGGCGCTCATTAAGCCACCTATATTACAATATCCCGATTTTTCTGACGATAACACATTCGTATTACAAACTGACGCATCAAAACAAGGTCTAGGCGCAGTTTTATCAAATAAAAATGGAACAGTAATTTCTTACGCTAGCCGTAGCCTTAAGCCCGCAGAAATTAGATACCCAATCATTGAATTAGAATTACTAGCGATTGTATGGGCTATTAGACATTTTAGGCCTTATTTATATGGTAAAAAGTTTAAAATTTTAACCGACCATAAACCACTTATTTACCTGTTCAGTATGACCGATCCATCTAGTAGATTAACTAAGTTTCGATTATATTTGGAAGAATATGATTTCATTATTGAACACGTCTCGGGAAAGGATAATGCAGCTGCAGACGCATTAAGCCGTTTACCGATTACGTGTACAGAATTAAAGCAACTAAATGAAAAAGTTGTATCGGTCATTACTAGAGCACAACAGCGAAAACTTGATAAAGCATTAGAAAATAATAAAAGTACGGATTTGACAAACCAGGATTCTGCAACCTTAAGGCCTGATCAACCTAAAGTTGTAGAGATTCTGAAAAAACCTTCTGAAGGAATAGAACTTGTTATATTTAAGTCACATAACGATTTGAGTTTGAATAAATTTAAAAATGATGATGTTATTTATAGCCAATCAGGCAACTGTATTTTTGTGCCCTCAAGAAGTATTATTTACCTATTATCTCGATCGTCATCTACTTTCGAAGTGCTGATGAGAGAAATAGAGTTATTGTGCAAACAATTTCAAATCGAGGAGCTTGTTATTGTAAAAAATAAAGTCAATGAAAATGATATTGAATTACTTTTAAAGGAAATTGATAGTAATCGGACACCGCGTATTCTTGTGATTAAAGATGTTATTCGTGTGACCAATAAAGATGATAAGACTTTAATATTAAATGACTTTCACCTATTACCCACAAGCGGTCACGCAGGTATAAATAGGATGATAAATAATATAAAGAAATATTATTTTTGGACAGGTTTAACTAGTGACGTCACGAACTTTGTAAAAAAATGTAAACAATGTCAAATAAATAAGTTTACAAATAGACAAGTTAAAGAGCCTATGGTCATTACGACAACGACAAATAGTGCATTTGAAGTGGTTAGTTTAGATTTAGTAGGACCTCTAGATGTAGATAATTTTGATTTTAAGTATGCATTGACACTTCAATGTAATTTATCGAAATTCGTCGAAGCTTACCCATTACGCCGAAAAGACGCAGAAAGTGTAGCTAAAAGTTTCGTAGAAAATTTTATTTTAAGATTTGGCTTGCCACGCTCTATTATAACAGATCAAGGAACAGAATTCACTTCATCAATAATGACCAATATTTGCAAATTGCTAAAAATTAATAAACTACAATCAACTGCATACCATCACGAAACAATAGGTGCGTTAGAAAACACTCATAAAAATTTAGGAGCTTTTCTCAGAATTCAATGCGACTCTAATAAACAAGATTGGAGTTCATGGTTACCCTACTGGTGTTTTGCTTTTAATACGACCGTACACACTGAAACTAGATACACCCCATATGAGTTAGTGTTTGGAAAATTATGCACATTGCCAAGTAACTTTATCGTACCGATTGAACCATTGTATAACTATGATGATTACCCATTACAAATGAAATACCGTTTACAAAAAGCACAATTTGAAGCCAAGGAAAATCTTTTAGCAAGTAAGGAAATTAGAAAAGTTAATTATGACAAGAATTGTAACTCTGTTAGTTATAAGGAAGGAGATCTAATATTGTTAAGAAATCAAGTAGGAAATAAGCTTGATAACATTTATAGTGGTCCATATGTTGTAATCAAGGACATTTCACCTAATGTAATAATTTTGAAAAATGATAAGGAATTTGTGACTCATAAAAATAATACTAAAATGTTTTACACTTGAACAAAAATGCTTTAGAAAAAAAAAATATGTACCTTTTTTTTTTTGCTCTCGAAAAGCGGGGGGTGTAATGGTGAACTTTTCGGGGGAGGTGAAATATAGTGATTTGTAAGTTGTACCGTAACATGAATATTTTAATAAGTGTCTGCGACATGGTGTCAAATTTATGTTAAGTTAGCAGATATGATTTGACTGTGCTATGAAGTTATGTACTAGAGTTTATTTGAGTTAATAAATGTTCGACGTTCAAGCTGGACACATGTCTTTCTCTTGACCCTTGTCTGCGACGGAACCTCACCATCTTCAGAACACACCTCAGTACAAGGCACCGGTGGATCGATACTTCCAGAACTTCATGTTCCAAAGGGATCAGAGGTCGGTTTATAGATTATGGGAGCGATCTGACATGAAAAGTAGTGACGTAGGGCGGCCGGATGATGATGCCATTAAAACTTTTTGGCGCAACATTCGGTCGATTCCCATCACTCACTCTGAGGGCGATTGGATACATGTTGAGCAATCATGCGAACAAATTGTGGAAATGGGGGACACTCACATAACCCCTCAAGACGTAAGAAATGCAGTTTGTCGGCTACCTAATTCGAAAGCACCTGGACCCGTCGGACAGCATAACTTTTGGATAAAGTGGCTGCGCAGTTCTTTATGACTTACCGATTGATCGGCGCTTGCAACAATGCCGAAATATCGGAAACTCATAAAAAAGAAGGTACATGCTAGAAAGCTTGAAATAAAGTTGTTTCTGTAAAATGAAAGCTTTAAAGCACTTTAAGTTGACATAAGCATAAATTAGCAAGTTAGGAACGGCGCATGTCGTAGGTATTTCTTAATTTTTCAAACATCTTTTTTATTTCTTGTGAGCTATCGCATGTTATTTTCATCATACCAAAACTTCATTGATGATTTTACTTTTAAGACTTTTATTTGACAACATTTGTTTTTGTGTTAATATTTTTAAGACAAAAATAATCAGTTTCATACGTACAAAATTAAAAAGAACGTCTTCCCCGACCTATTATAAAATTGTTTTGGGTGGTATTTAATCGACGGTTGGAGACTGTTAACTTTGTATTAATTATTTTGATAAAATGAAATTCAGCAGGCTGAAGAAATCAGGCTAGGCTACCGTTTGCGGAAATGTGGCAAAGTATGATGACTTGAAATTTCTTGCTCCCAGCAGTTCTCATTTGATAGAGTTACTAAAGCTAACTCAAAACTTTAGTAACGATATCAGTATGGAATTTGGTGTGAATAAGTGTGCGGTTATGCATGTAAAGCACGGTGAGATAGTGGAATCCGAGGGGATCCAACTCACGGATTCCATTCGCTTGAGAGCACTCACCGCAACCGAGACTTATAAATATTTAGGTATGTCACAGGCGTTAGGAATCAATGGGACCGACATAAAACAGTCATTGAAGGAGCGTTTTTTTGGGTCGCCTGACAAAAATCTTGAAAAGTCTATTGTCAGGTGGAAATAAGGTACGCGCCTACAATGGGTGGGTCATGCCGGTCTTAACTTACTCCTTTGGCATACTTAAATGGACTCAGACTGAATTGGACACTCTGGATAGGATTTTTCATTCATTGCTACCGTATGCATCGGTAATGAGGTTATATATCCCACGGAAATGTGGTGGTCGTGGCTTTATGAATGCCAAGACTATGCATAACCGTGAGGTGTATAACCTTAAGGAGTTTATTCTCCATACCAGTGGTGGTATGCATGAGGATGTGGTTGCAGTGGATAACGGATTGACCCCACTATCTTTAGGTAAAGAGAACTGGCGCAGGCCTGTAGTTTTGAGTACTTATGACCGCAAGGAGGTATGGCAGAGCAAAGAGCTCCATGGCAGGTTCTATCGGGCCCTTCACGGTCCTGATATAGACCTTCCTGCTTCTGTGGCTTGGCTACGCTTCGGAGACTTGTTTTGGGAAACCGAAGGGTTTGTCTGTGCAATTATGGACGAGGTAGTGATGACGACTAACTACCGGAAATATATCCTGCGAGATGGGACAGTTGACATTTGTAGAGCATGTCACTGTCCAGGTGAATCCGTTAGGCATATCATTTCCGGTTGTTCGCGTCTCGCTAACGGCGAGTACTTGCACAGGCATAACCAAGGTGCCGTGCTGCATGACGGCAACCTCTAAGGCTGAAAAAGATAAAGCATGTAAATATCTTGACTTAGCTCATGAGGTTATCGACATAAGGCCCGTCGATTCGGCTGTCATTGAACCGATAGTCGTCCGTCTCTGCCCACGGACTGATAGCTAAGTGCCTCGATAAACACCTTAAGAGGCTCACGTTAGGCGCTTGGGTCAAGAGTAGGATACAGAAGGCAGTACTCTTGGACACGGCCCGCATTGTGAGGCGGTTCCTGTCTTTGGAGCCTTAACCACCGGTAGCTTGGACCCTGATCTCGATACCGGTTGGGAACTATTTTTTATATTTTTAAATGTGTTTATTTTTTATAGAGATATTTAAAAATGTAACTTATATGTTGTAAAGTTAAATAAAGGTGATAATAATAATAGTAGATACTTTAAAAATACATAAAAACATTATTGTTCTAGTGTATGACACATAAAACGAGCTGCTAGCCGCGATTCGCGATATTAAATGTCATGCAGGGCAAGGCTTCACTTGAATGCTGATATCTATTGAAATGAAAGAAAAATTTAAGGATTTAAGGATTTATCTTGGGTTTATTAGATTTTCTAATACTTATACATTGATTTATACCTACATTTCGAAAACTGCTGTAAATGTTGTAAATTTTCCAGTTCAATGTATCATGTGCACATAAATTCTTATTGACTACTACCTTATTTACCACTAAGCATTGTGACTGAAATAACCCACCCTCGAAGGGTCTTAGAAAATACATTAAGGACTGTACAATTCAGGCAATGCAATTATGTAAAATAAAACACATTATGTCCATACCTTTGACAATCATATCAGCTAAGTGATAGGGATAGAGCATGAGCCGCTGTATACTGCTCTGCACAAGAGTCTCATAATACTTCTTTTCATCTTTTCTGACTGTTCTGACTGAAATAAAAGTTACTCTCAATTTATTACCCTTTAAGTGCTTGCACGGCAGTAAATATTAACAAACACTTAACTAGAATTAGACCTTGGATCCCCTGAATTATAAATATTTTACATAAATCTTTTCCACTTAAAACTATTCTTGAAAGTATGTTGAATCATGCTTGTTTGATAGTTTTACACATGGCTTTGTAATGCTAACATAAAATAAATCTTAATACAAAGAACCATACTGGCTACTATTAAAGATTCTAAATCTGTAACTGTTATCTTTAGAAAAAAACTTGTAATTAATAATGCATTCATTTTGTTGCAACAACTGAATAAACACTTTTGAAAATAATGTGTTGAGCCACTTGTAACTCTAACATGAACAATGTTAAAAGTATGTTCATTGATGTCAGTACAGACCACTGGTTTTAGTATTTTCATGTAGTAGTAGTAACAGCCTATAATCATCTCACTGCAGGGAAAAGGCCTCCATCATTGAATTCAAGTTACCACTGCAATGATGGGAACTGGCATAATCACCACGCTTGCCAAATGCGGGTTGGTGATTACAAACCCGAGCAATGTTCGAAAATTCGAAACTATTTGTTGCCCGACCCGGGGATCAAACCTGGGACCCCGAGATCTTGGCCCGGTATTTAAACCACTAGACCAACGGTGCGTTAATTTTCATGTGGTGCCGGCAAATAAAAAGAATAGCAAAATCGTTTACTATTGGTTTCATAAAAGGCTACTAAAAGAGTACTGTAAGAGCAAAGAGAAGTTTGGCAGCAGCACATTCTTTTTATCACTAGCCAAACCTGCGTGCGCATCATGGTGATTATGATAAATCTTTCTTATTGGTAAGGCCTGTGTCCAGTGTGGACAAAAACAGGATATAATGAAGATAACTAGTAAGACTGAAAGAGCACAAAAAACACATACCTAGACTTCCTCTGTACCTCAATTGATTTTTAATGCTAAACTCAAATATATATCTTTCATATTCCTTTGGAGAATCACCTAGGAGCTGAAAAAAAAAATGATATCACAAAACTTCAAGACTATGCATTTTGTAAGGAGCTGGGACTTGTAAAATTATGAGTTCAGTATAAAAATCAACTCCATACAAAATGTCTTCGAAAATTCGCCTATGTCCTGCACCCCCTTTGCGACACAAGGTAGGAGAAAAGTGAAAAATTTTATAAGTCCCAGCTCAATACAATTTTGTTTTTCGAAAAATTTTGAAAATTTGTCCATCACTTTTTGATTGCTGTTTTTTGGAGATTTGTAAAAAAAATAAAGTGTTATTTAAAAAGTGTTCATGTTCATAAAACAATCAAATCAAATCAAGATATTTATTTGCATTATTTTTGGGTACATATGTGCTAGGTCAAAAAATTTGATCAAACCAGACTGGGTATTCACATGATTTACATACCTATTTCTGGTGGATAAAATGTATTCATAAAATATTTATTATTAAAATATTATTACAATGTCAAGTAAAGATCTGAAACACCAAAGTCATAAACCCAAAGCAGTATCATACAACCACAAGTGAAGTCAACAACAATTCTATGAAAGCGCAATAGTTCTATACCAAAATGTTAAACATCTTTGATTTCAACACTTTTCTTTGGTGTTACGTTGCAGCAACTGTTATAAACGTGAATACGTTTGTTTATATCACGTATCAGCACGTATCATTGAAGAATCAAAATTACCTTTTTCACTGTTGCTGGCAATTGCGGCCATTGAATCTTTTTTCTAATACATTCTTCAATTTCATCCTCCATGATAACGATAAAATTAACTTACAATTGTTACAACTACATTGAACAATATACTAAATCGTCCTTGATGGGATTCCAACTTCACCCAATATTTTGATAACACGAAAATGATTATTTTAATATTTTTACACTGCATTGGCTGCGTTCTCCAATAATATAAAAAAAAACTTCACACATATATGAAAAATTGTGTAAACCTTACTTGGTTGTTATAATTTAGTAACTACGGTACGGTAGTAAATACGGTTTTTTACTTGATTTATGTATATGAATACAGTTATCTATTAATCATCGCATTGAAGTTAAATATTCATAGTTTAAAAGTTTATAAGTAAAACGCTATGAACGCACCCTTGCACTTTACAATTTTTTTGACAGATGTGATTCAATGTTGCTATAAACAAAATATACCTGACTTATTTATTCGCTGAACGATTCAATAGCTATGATCCATCAAAAATTACATCAATTGTTTAATCGAATGAATAGTTATCGTTGTAACAAGCAAGTTTTGTCGCGTCGACACGTTTAGTCTCTGGCCAACCTAAAACCACGGTTGATCTCCATCTGGCTTATGTCAGCATAAATGTCTTTCTCATCGACGCCACCCACTAAAGCCTGTCCCAGATAATTAAGGCAAAGATAAATCCATTTTTTTTGAATAAGTGCATAAACTTTATTTAAATAAGAAAGACACACATTTTTGCTCGTCTTCACAAAGAGCCAACAAAATTAAAGCTTTGTCCTATAAGTCACTCTGACGTCCATCCAACATCAAGAGTACCTAGGCAAGGAATGACAGTCCATTCCAGGCTTAATACTAACTAGTTCTGCACACCGTGTACACAATATGGTGAATATACCGATTTCACCCGTTAATATGGGATTTGGCATGCGAATGAGCATGCTACTACCTACAGCCACGTTGTATAATAGATATGATTGTCGAAGTGGTTCAGTGATTCACACAACTTCTTATAAGGTCAAGGGCAATGATGTTTAAAAAGTACCTAAGTAAGTAGGTACTTTTTAAATATCTATACATATAATTATATATAAGGGTCTAGAATTCAGTTGCCGAATATATCCAGAAAACAACTGTCTCTCATCGGTGAATTGTATTCTAATGAGTCAATTGTTTTTTTTAAATTGGCTAAGATTGTAAGTACTTAGTGACACCCAGCTACCAAATTAAATCATCAATACCACGTTTAATATTATTTTCAGTAGCGCCCAACAAACTTAGAGAACCATGATCAACAAATCAAAAAATATTATAGCAATACCTACCTATCTATTCTGAAATACCTACCATAGTAAAAGTTTTGCATTTAACCTCTTTTACCGCTTTTATTTTAAATGGAATTAAGCTGTAATTTCTAAGCTACATTCAGAGCAATTTTCAGAGGAAACATAATTCCTTCAGTATTATGTCAACACCTCACAAATTACCTACAGTTTTTTACATTTTTAATTGATTCAAGATGAACGCGAATTTCATTGCGACTCGCACTCTCATTGCGATAAGGCGTTGTCAACTTACGTTTTTTTAAAACGCATAATAATATCCTTTTCATTAGTTTTTCTTCTTACATAATATTCTGATAATGTTTTGGTTAAGGTTCTTTTAAATTTTAAATGAAAAATCATGTGTCAGCCCATAGTAAAAGTTCTCAAACGATTGTAAATTCAACCTTTTATTTTTAAAAGCCTGCACTCGAAAGTTCCTTTCGGTTAAAGGTGGACCCTCAGTCGTCCATGACAGGTATCCATATTTCATAGTCCATATTTCATAATCTATTTAAAATTTACAACTGCTGTGCAGGGTAAGATTTTCAGTGCAGTGTTATTGGTTTTTATTAAAGCATTAGGCATTATGTTTTTATAGTGTTTTGATTATCCAAGATAATTATGTCAAATTTAATAATAAATTATGTCAACAAATTGTAATAATTTTTATTTACTTATCCCACAAAATTCTATTGTGTGGTCACCTCGACCGTAGTATTTCTTTGCAAGAGTTTGATTATTACTTGTAGTTAATCGGTAACTTTATCTATACCTACTGTTCGGTGAAGCAATAGTTAGTTTTTTTTTTGATCGGTAGTTAAGTCAACAAATAGTCAGAAATCTGATAGTTTATAGCAATTGCCTATTTACCAACCGAACGTAAATACGTAAATAGATTTTTTTTTGACATACGTTTCAATTGAGGGACCACCTTTAATCGATTGAAACTTTTGAATGACTAGTTCTACAAACTACAGATTGTATTTACAATGGTTCTAGTACTTTTACTAACTCTCAGTAATACCTATATTTTAAATTTTACTGTGGTTCTCACTTAATGAGAATTTATCGCGTTCAATTGAGGGATCACCTTCTTATTGAGTAAGCAGGATGGAGTGACCATTAATGAAATAAGTTTTACAAATCTTTTACTAAGAAAAGACATTTACAGCAGTTGTAAATTTTAAATAGGTACATAGAAAAGAGGATGTAGTGACCAGTATTGAAAAAGGAATGCTTAAATGGTTTGGACATGTTGAGAGGATGAATGAAAGCAGGTTGACTAAAAAGATATACCTATATGGCGAGTATGAATGGAAACGTTGGAAGGGGAAGGCCTCGACAACTTATCTTGATCAAATCGGGGAAGTTCTAAAGAAAGGTCAGGTCAAGAGTACCCTAAACCGGCGAGCGTGTATAAAAAGATTAATGAATGTGGATGAAGCGAAAGTAGTCTGTTAGGATCGTAGCAAGTGGAAAGATGTGGTCTCTGCCTACCCCTCCGGGAAAAAGGCGTCAGTGTATGTAAGTATGTATGTATGCAGATTATGAAATATGGATACCTACCTGTCTTGCACGACTGAGGGTCCACCTTTAACCGAAAGTAACTTTCGAGTGCAGACTTTTACAAATAAAAGGTTGAATTTACAATCGTTTGAGAACTTTTACTATGGGCTGACACATTCAAAAGCTCAAAATTCCAATGTGGACCCAAAATGGGAACGCACATTGAAAAATATACCCATAAAGAACTAAAAATATGGTTCACAGTCATAAAATAATTAGAATTTCATTTCATAAGCAGTTATTGTAACATTAAAATAAAAAAAATATTGATCGATAATTCATTAATATTGTTTTCATATCTGTCATCCCACACCGGACTTCAATTTAAGAAATATTATCATAATTATGAATGTGGTTTACAAAAATTAAAATTCATTACTTTCTGAAGCTTGCTCTTTTATACAAGTTATCTAATATTATTAATACTCCGGGGATAATAACACTCATTTTAATATATTACAATGTTATAATTAAATTTAAAAAATTGGGTTTTTTTTCTATACCTAATATTACCTTAGTCTTGCTTTTGTAAGCATAAGCTCTTTTACAGTGATTAATTTGATTGAGGCATTATTTGAGCTCTTTATGAGCTCTCAATAATGTAAAAATATACTATAAAACAGTCGGTGCTACAAAAAAACAACCAGTTTTCTTTATTTGCTGAATTAGCGTTAACATAGGCGATCTGATTTCAAATGATTTTAATCTATTTTTCGACTACAACGTATTTGTTTTTTTTTTTAAATAAAGTGTAGGTATGTAATGGGAAGTATCCCATGTAAATTTGATTCAATGAAAAAATGTAATGTGAATTGTTCCACATTAAAAGTATTCAATAATATTCAATGTAGATTAAAAAAAACACGTTACAGGAACAATCGCTATTTTGCAAAACTAGCTGAAAGGGAGTTAAGAAGTTAAGAGTTAAGTTTCCACCACCTATCAAATGTACTTGTAGAATGTCGTGGTCAACTATCATTGGCTCATCATGTGCATAACCCATGTAACATATTTTACTGTATTAAGCTGTGGTTGTCCATATTATAAATAAATAAATAAATAAATAAAAGAAAAGGCCATTCTTATTATGATTTCATAAGGTCGAGTTAAAGAATGAAATGTTCTTCTTAAATCTATACTATTATTATAAAGCTGAAGAGTTTGTTTGTTTGTTTGTTTGAACGCGCTAAGCTCAGGAAGTAGTGGTTCAAATTAAAAAAATATTTTTGTTTTGGATAGTCCGTTTATCGAGGAAGGCTTTAGGTTTTATTATTATAACATCACGCAGTGACCAATAGGAGCAAAGCATCAGTGAAAAATGTTGCAAAAATAATCGCGATCATAATAACAGAAATTGACGCGTACGAAGTCGCGGGCAACAGCTAGTGAAAGACAAAAATTACCCGTGAACACAGGATACGAAGATATTATGATGAGGCTTATTAATTTACCTAAATGAACAACAAAAAAAACACGCTTAGGTTAGGTATAAAAAAAAGACAAGCATGTAAATAAATGTATAATTTGTATGACATTAATTCGTTTAGTTCATAATTTCACTAAATGCTGCGGGTATTTTTTTTATCATGTCAGATGCAATCATATTTCGACCATTTTCCTTAAAAGCTAGTAAATTACAAGTTCGCGTAAGTGTTGATGCAGCAAAAATCGCCACACTTTGGGCAAGTTGAGTTGATTGTTCACTTTCACAAAGATTTGCTTTTAATGCCCAATTATAAAAAGTACCCAACGCACCGGCTAAAATATCACCCTGACCTGCTGCTCGCCGTGCTGATCCCCCACCTACTAGAGCCCATCTAAATTTATCGATGGCACAATAACATGTATCTTCGTGACCTTTGACCAAAACGGATACATTATCACCCCAATATCTGTGCCATTGGCCAGCTGTTGATCCATTGCGCGTATCATTAATAGCAGTAATTAAATGATAACTTTCCCTGCTGTTTGGTGTAAGAATAACTCCAGGTGCCGGATACCCACTAATAACCGAAATATTTTTGGAAAGGGCAAATAGGGCATCAGCGTCTAAAACAAGTGCTTTTTTTAAGACTTTACAAGTTTGTATTATATCTAACAGTAATTTTACTTGTTCTTCGTCCCTTCCAGCACCGGGACCAATGACGATAACATCAAATTTTTGCAGTAGTTGGTTGATTTTTGTAGCATAATTTCTGTTAAAATATGGATAGACTATTAAATCCGGGCTGTATGACCTAATAACTGGGGCAGCTTGTTCTGTTGTTACAACGTAAACCAAATCAGCGCCGACCTGGAAAAATATGTTTTAGTTAACGTTATATTCAATTAAATAAAGTAAATTTGAACTGAATGAACTTATATTTGACCTTGATGTACTTAGGTCTCTAATTAAAGGTAAGTATTTAATTAAAGTGGCATTTTTTTAATATTACTATAGACATAGATATCTACACTTCTACACTATATTAATTAATTAATAATAGTTTATTAATATTATAAAGAGGAAAGATTTGTATTTTTGTGTGTGTATGTTTGTAATGAATAAACTCAAAAACTACTGGGCCGATTTAAAAAATTCTTTCATTATTGAAAAGCTACATTCACTTTGAGTAACATAGGCTATATTTATTGCTAGGAAAGATTAGGGATCCTTATAAAAAAAATCTTATATCCATACGTGCGAAGCCAGAACGGGCTGCTGGTAATATTATATAGGTAATTATCACTTGGCAACTGTTTGATTGACGAAAATATGGGATACTTTGCCGTACACTTACCCTTAAAGCTGAAAAAGCCCCAAAGTAGGGAGCTCCACTAAATTCCAGTGAACCGCCAATGACACATATTTTTCCTGAATCACCTTTTCTTGTTCCAAATAAATCAGGGACTATACGTTTAGATAGCGTTATTAACTTCTCATTCGATAATAATCCTTCTGCGAGACATTCATCTTTCACAACACAATAAGTTTTATGCACTTGAAAAGATAAACAAATTATAGCTATAAATATCCAACCAATCCGATACATGATTGATGTAGTATTATATTTCAATATATTTTTAGACAATGTCGTGGATATAAGTAGTCTTGTGTTTAAACTCTGAACTTTTTAGAGGACCGTTCTATAATGTTGGAAACAACTACGTTAATAACGTGTGATTTTCTAATAATTTATGCGTACTAATCTCAGATCATATGAAGATCTTAATGATCTGAGGTACCAATCTACAAGTTAATGATAAAAAAACATTAGACAATCAAATATACATTACTATCATAATGATCGATAATTTTAGTCGATTTCATACCTTGGTTGCAACCAAAGACTCTAATGGCAACATTAATATGGAAATGTCATTCATGTCGGTCTTCTCTCGCGAAAAACAACACGATTTTATCGAAAAGCCTTTTTTTTTATTGTAAATTAAATAAATTGTTGTTAATCTTAAAATGGAAGAGGAATGTGAAAGTGTCAAGTTGTGTTATACTATACATAAATATTCAAGCTATACCCCCAATTATATACCGGAGTAAGTTGATTTTCATTTACAGACAAATAGGTGCAATAAATCCGTCCTAGCTCTTGTTTAACTGTATTTTATTAAGTATCAATGATCTATTTAATTTAATAATACATTTCACAGTAATATCGCTCGACACGGAGAATCTCTAGAATTATGGTTCCAAGTAGAATGTTAAAATTTGTGTATAAGAATGTGGTACATACTTTTTTTCAGAAACATAATGGTCAATAATCCATCAGACCAGCTATCAAAATGGTTTACGGACTGTACGACGCCGTATCAGTTTATTATGCTAAAGTTAAAGTCCCCATCAATAGTTGAGACAGTTAAATTTGGAAAATATTTAAAAACTCAAGTTAGTGATCTTAAGAAGTTCCAGATATTCGGCGGTACTGATGAAAATAACCTGTCGTTACTATTAACTGCGTAAGTATTTCTCTTTGAGTTGAACCCACAGAGGCTACCACCCTATGTTCACCCAAACAGGGCCCGCTAGTACATAGCCTGACCATTGTTCATCCTGCTTCTGAAGCTCTAGGTTAGGTGGTGCTATCAATAGAAATTTTGTCACATGTTAGGTTGATTTGTTCACTTGTGCAAAACTTTATTTTGTAGTAAGATTAAACGGTTATGGGATAATAAATATTAAAACGCTTCAAACCCCAAGCGACAACCGGTTTCGCGATAACAATTGATTTTAATTGTGTCTGGAATAACTCACGATCGAGGGACTAATTTAAAGTTTGTCAGTGAGCTTTAGAGAGATAGAGCAGTAGTACTATAGATATACATATGCAGTGTATGCTTTCCAACAAGCTGGAGTGTTTATAATTAAAAAATAAAGCAGCAAACATCTAATCATGCATTGGAAAAAGGCTCTGCCCAGCTGTGCAGGCCAATACATGTCTAGGCAGCTGATATACAAGCCCAAATAGTGTGGTAAGTGCTGCACTCCAGATTAGAAGGCAACAGTTAATAAAACATGTTCTAGCATAAAATCCTTTCCACTTGCACTTAAATGGAAAACTATTAACCTACCTACTAAAGTAAAGTCCTTATAATTTTATCTTAATATACTAAGTAACCTTAATAAAGTCATTATTAATGTAGTAGTAATAACACAAATTATCAAAGAAACAATGTGCTTATTATCTATTTACAATAACTTACTATTTACAAAGTTTTTGTTTGACTATTGTTAATTAATGATTAAGACTTATTTGTTAATATGGCTGTTAAGATAGTGATTATTCAAGTATCATACTATGTGTAAAAATTAAATGAATTTGTAAACAGTGGTCTGAAGAAAGACAGTTCACCTGAAACATTCAGGCTCCGACACAAGACTACAGAAGGGTCATTTTTACCAGTAAGGTATATCAAGATAGTGCCCCTGCAGTCATGGGGTCCTGCCTATAACTATTCTATATGGTATGTTGAGCTGCAAGGCAAGAACCAGGAAGACTTTATTAACAGTGCCATGGATACTATTAATTTGGTAAGTATGACTCAAAATATATTTATAAGTAATTTTTTTGTTATTTTTATTTTACTTAAACTTTCTTGGTTACTATCATTATCGGTTATTGTTGTTCGACACTGTTTTTTTTAAGCCCTTTACATGCTCAGCTCTGTCCCCTGTTATTTTTTATACAGGGATATTTTTATAGGGGTATTCTTTATTTATCTTATTTATATAATTTTCTTAATCTATTTCTAAAAATATTTAAACATCGAAATATATTTTTCTTATATCTATTTCCATTATTTTTTGGAGTCTGGATTACGGAGATGCAGATTTTCTCCAATCCTTACAATAACAACTTATTTTCTATCTAACTTCTATTTGCTTAGTCTAGGTTTATTCTTATTTCTACTTTTATGCCATTGCTTACTATCTATATGCACACATATATTTGAAGCAATGTTTAAACATCTTTGTTTCTCTTATAAACTATACAACATATTTTAATACAAAAGTTGCTTATGTTTTTATCTAATATTAATTTACTTAGGTTATTAATATTTAATCTTTCTCCGGTCGACTACTCAAAGTTGTATCTTATAGTTGCATGGATGGGACACTCTATCAGGCGATGGGGAACGGTTTCCTCCACAGACGGGTCACAGATGCATGCCGGGCTCTTCCGGCACTTGAATCGGTTCAAGTATTGGGAGGACCCGCCATGTCCCTTGAGTATCTGTGTTAACTGCCCGGTCGGCCGGATATGTCAGATGGCGCTATGTGCCTCGGTGGCGCTGGGGAAAAATAACTTCGTGACGGACGCGGTATCACCGCTTACGTATCTAGCGTTCCACTTTTCTACCGAGGCGCTCCGTATAATACGCTTCACGTACGATGTATGGCAACAATCGTAGTCCGGTCGCCTTTTCAGCTTCAGCGCTGCCTCCTTTGCGAGTTCATCCGCTCGCTCGTTACCGGGGAGTCCTGCATGGGCTATGATCCAGAACAAAGAAACATCTTTGCTCTGTCTCGAGGCCCGTTGCAAGTTTTCCCTGGCCCTGTGTGCAAGAGGATGGAGGGAGTCACGGCTTGTAAGTGTCTCGAGCTCTGCTTTAGAGTCACTATACACACCATAACTCCGTTCCACCCTCTTAAGGATAACGCTCGTTGCCTCGCCTATGGCCAAGAGTTCCGCCTGATAGACTGTGCAGTACGCGGACAGACAAAGCTTTCGGTTCTGGATCTCGGCATCGCCTTTGGAAAGTGATGCTCCGACCTTTCCCTCTATATAGCTTGCTGCCGTGGCGTCGGTGAAGATTCGCACCTCCTGCTCATCGTGCCTGTCTACTAGGTTTTGGTCCACCAAGCCTATGAACTCCAGGTCCATATGCGATGCCGGATGCGGCGATTCCGCATATCCCACCACACGCTCTATATCCCTTTCGCCCAACAGTGCCGGTGATGACCCTCTTTTGGCTTCGTACAGGGCTGCTACTTCCTAGGATTTCGGGGCGCAGGCTATTTTGGTCCCTGTGTGTCTCTTGTACACATAGTACGTGACACTTGGTTTGGTCACAGAGGTTTTTAAGGAGGTCTGCTTTTACATTAGAAAAGCCCTCGATATTGATGGAAACCACTGTGACTGCTGGGTCTGAAAAGAGCCTTTGTTTTGGTGTTTGGAGATTTGCCATTGTAGTGAAAGAATCAGTCAGCCTAGCCACTCCGTTACGGTGACTAGCTGCTTCCGGGGTGCGCCGCGGGGAGGCTTCTTTCGTGCACCCCTTTCATTGATGTGGCCACTTTTTGGGCGCAGAGAGTTTAATTGGTTGCCATTGACTCGAGAAGAAGAAGAAGAAGCTACTCTAAGATCGAGAGGAAGTATCCCCGACAACAGCTGGGCGGCGTGGAGAGAGACCGTGCGGTACGATCTGAAGAGTTTTTGAGCGAAACCTCTCTGCACTGTATTAAGCTGCTTCTGAACCCCTAACTTACGAGCTGCTGGTGCCCAAGCTGCTGCTGCATATAGAATTACTGGCTCTACCGCGGTTTTGTAAATACTCGTAGTTCTGACTATTTCTGTGTCTAAGCCCCAAGTAATTTTAGCTGCTCTAGATATTTGCTTGTAAAACACCTATGGTTTTTTTGCATTGTGCCGTCACATGGGAATTCAGGTGGTTGTCTATAGTCAGTCCCAAGATCTTAAACTCCTTTGAAAGGGCTATACTGGTCCCGTCCATGGTCAGCCAGGAGGTGTCATATTTTAATTTCCTTGTGATGATCATCGCGCAGGTCTTATGCGGGGCAAAACGCAGTTTGTTTCTAATTCCCCAGTGCTGAACATAGCTGAGAGCAGCATTTGCTCTTTCTTGCACTTCTTTCGCGGTGGCACTGTCGAATACCATCGTCACATCGTCCGTAAACGCTTGACAGCAGTCTCCTCTACTCTCCAGTCCGACTAGTAGCGGGTTTAGAAGCAGGTTCCAGAGAAGGGGACCGCCGATCGACCCTTGCACGCAACCTTTCGTGGTATTTCGCGTGCTCTCTTCCCCAGCAAACCTTACGGTAACTCTTCTGCAGCTCAGGTAGCTGTCGAGTAGCCTCCTTAAGTTTACCGGATACTTTTCCTTAGCCAGTCGAACTCTAATAGCTGGCCACCAAGCGCTGTCGAAGGCTCCCTCTATGTCCAATGAGACGAGGCAGACTAGCTTCTTCAGCTCGATTTCGCCTTTAATATGGTTCATTAGACAGTAGAGGGCGTCCTCAGTGCTTCTCTGAGGCATGAATCCAAACTGGCGAGTACTAATCCTTGGGTACAAGATGCCATTTAATCCTTGCTACTACCATCTTCTCCAAGATCTTCCCCAAAACCCGCAGGAGAACTATCGGTCTATAAGCCTTGGGGTTCGTGTAATCGTCCTTGCCTGATTTTCTGAGTACCACGACAGTGGCCTCCTTCCAGATGTCCGGGAAGTGCGCGATCTGTACGCACTTGTTGTACAGGGCAAGGAAGGCGTCTGGATCATGGAGTATAGCTCGGCTGCAGATGTCAGCTATGAAGCCATCCACTCCTGGGGCCTTCTTTGGATTAAAACTCCCCGCCGCAGTCTTTAGCTCTGCCATTGTAAACGGTCAGTCGTGTGGGTCACCACACTTCACGACGTTTACTTGCGTTGCCGTTTGTCTGACCCGGCGATGGTCCGAGTAATCCGTTTCCTCGAGGTCTTCGAGGTCGAGGAGGGTAGAAGGTATTTGCTTTGGGAATCAGATTTTTTCCCTCATTGGTTGTGTTCGACACTGTTGCAAGTATTATGATCAGGGAAGAACTGTTATTCCATCATTGTGTGTGCAACAAAACAAATGTTTATTGTTGTTTGTTATAGGTATAGATAAATAGTTAATTTATCTATAATACTCGTAGTATAAAACAAATTTTAAAAAATGTCATTTTTGGATTTCTGCACTGTGAAAACAGACAATAACTCTTATTTGCAGTTTATTCATTAATCTACAAAATATTATCTTTTTTTATTTCTCAAGTCTTTAGGTAATTCAGTCAAGTTCTGATCTGTTGCCAGTTGTAACACGCAAGTATTTCCCTGAAATCATTATGAATATTCCTCTGAGTTCAATACACTTTTGGGGATTTCGCCTATTAAGAACAAATGAATGTATCAGACAATAAGAGGTTATGAAACATGAATACTTGCCCTCCATACTTTAAATAGTTCACAAATAGATAATAAAGTTTTGGCAGTGAAACTTTTTTTCAGTTTTGTGAACCTCTATTTAAATTATTGTTAAATGCTTTTGAGTTAGTTACATAATATTAATAACTAGCTGTTCCCTGCCATGCTTCGCTGTGGCGCATTGTGATTGAATGGTTTTTGTTTTTTATTGTTTTATAAGGGTTTTTTTTCGCGGTCGCGGATAAATCGATAAAAACAATCTTTGATGCGGATTATATATCATGATAAAATTTCAGCTCGATCGGTGCAGAACTTTTTGAGTTTTTGAAGCGTACACTAACCAACATAACATTTTTATATATACAACGTGTTCCTTTTTATATCCCATAACTCTAAGGTTATGTTCTTTAGGTAAAAATTATATAAAACGCCCTAGAACATGTGGTTCAAAAATCAATAGTTTTGAATATAACATCAATTTTAGTTAAATTTGTTAAAAAAAATTAACCAGTATGGCGAATCCTTAGTTTTGCGAGACGTTGGCAAACATACACTAAAGTCTAGTAGTAAAAAAGCGGGAGAGCGTAACTTGTAAAAAACATTGAGTTAGTGGGTGTTTCATTGATAAGTAGGTACGAGTAAATCGTTTCCATTCAAGAGTTCATTCATAACAAGGTAAGGGTGACTTTTTAGAATTATTTTGTATGAAAAATTAAACAAAAAAAAAAATATTATTAAAAAATAATTCATATTATGCAATTTGATTTTTTACCATGGTCTGTTTAATACCCTAGAGCAGCGGTCGGCAAACCGCGGCGCGGCCCGCAGATGTCTTACTTGCGGCCCGTAAATATTTTACAAATGAGTTGTAAATACAGTAGAATCCGGTTATAACGATGGCCAAGGGACCGGTGATATTACGTCGTACTAACCGGAAGTCGTACTAAACGAACTGTAAATTTTTTGTTTATTTTATTTCTTCGCAATCGTTACATTAGACTCGCCAGCTTCTAAACGTTGTTAATTATACCACTGTTTTCTTCAATGGTGAAACTTTTTCGCTTTGTAGAAGCCATTTTTGTACACGTAATCAGTCATCACTCACAAATTACTGACGTAAATAAACAGTCGCATTCGAATCAGCGACGTGCAGGCAAGCGGGGTGCGCGGGGTGAAGATAGTTTCTTACTTACATTTACATATTTGTAAAAACGTCAACGCTAGACGTCGTTGCAACCGGACAATTTTATGTGAAATTCCGTCGTTAAAAGCGGTCGGTTGCTGTAAGCGGAGTTGTAATAAACGGATGTACTTTCATAGTGGCTCATATTAAAACCAAACATGTGCCTATATTTACGTCGCTAAAAACGGTTGGTTGTTATATGCGAAGTCGTACTAAACGGACTACACTGTATCAAATTAAATGCATGAACGAAACATGATGAGAACTTGAGTGCCATTCTACAAATTGCAACTACAAATATGACAGCTAACATACAAAAAATGCAGGCTGCATTGCGTGCGGGATATCCGACATCACATTTCTTTTGTTTTTTTACCTTTTTTTCTATGGGATATGACTAATTATACGTTTATATCACAAGTACGGCCCGCCATTAGTTCATTTCGCCATCTTATGGCCCTAGCCTGCCATAAAGTTGCCGACCCCTGCCCTAGAGTTATGGGATATCAAAAGGAACACGTTGTATAGATTTTTATATTTTGAGCATGAATACTACAGTGATGTGTGTACCTGCGCTTATCAAATCTGCAAAATTGAAAATCTTTAAAATGTACACAATCCAAATAAACAAAACTATTTTTAACCATGCACCACAACATCTACAAATCACCAAAAGTTATATTTTATAAATATTTGGTTGAAAAAATAGTAAATGTGTATTGCATACAATCCATTAGTTATCCATAATTTTAAATTCTAAATTCCACGCTTACGAAGTCGTGATCTAGTTTATAAAAAGGCAGTTAATTATAATAAGTCATTCCTATATTCTTTAATAGCACAAAGAAGAGGAAGCTGTTCGAATGATACTGAAGCACCTCCGTCGCCGTCGTTACAAAGACGCCTTCGAAGCGCTGTCAAGGGAGAGTGGAGTGCAGTTGGAGGGTCCACTGCAGGCTCGCCTGTGGAATGCCCTCGTTGAGAATGGAGACTACAAGCTTGCAGAGCAGATTCTTGAGGAAGCTGTTCAAGGTAACTACAAAAGGACGTATAGGTTATGTTAGATTGTAACCTTTTAGCCTAGCATAAACCATTACTGAAGGAGTCCTGTCAGACAAAGACGGGCAACATCATCTTCTCTTCATCACTGGCCAAACTGCGATCGCCAACCAACTGGGCCAAAAACTCCCTTTTTGAGAGGCCTATGTCTAGCAGAAGACTGATTTATAGGCTGTTGACATTAATGTAAAATAAAAAACTAAACAACCAAACAGTGCCAAAAAAATGTTCTAACCAAACGAGACCTCACCGAACATTTCGGTGCTCTTTTACCTTATTTGTATTTATCTTTAAATTGTGTACTATAAGTCGTGTAGTGTACAATAGGTTGAATGATCTTTTTTTTTCATTCAATTAGATGCTTCTGGGGAGGGTCTTGGTCTTTTAAGGGGCTCAAGCCCTCCCCAAAAGCATCTGAATCATATCATGACAAGTCGAATTCTGGTCACTTACATCCGGAATAGGTTACTACTTCCTTGAAAAAAAGACATAACTGTGTATCCAGTTCTTATATTCGATGGCTGTTGATAACTGCTGTTGCTGAATTGCTGTGCCCGAACAGGGTCTATATTGAACTAAATTTAATATACATACATGTAACATCTTTGTAACATTATAGAATGAAATAAAGTTGAATTAGATTTTACAAATTGGTGATGTACGTCGTTCTCGTTCCTCGTAGAGGGCGAGTTCGACTGGTACGTGTCGTGGCAGCCGTACAAGCCGGTGTGGCGGCTGCTGTCAGCGTGCAGCGCGGCGGTGGAGGCGCGCCTGTGCTGCGGCGAGCCTGCGCCCCCCGCGCCGCCCGCCCGCCCTGCCGACCTTCTGTGTGCCGATCGCGAGCCGCAGGTACGTGCCGCTCGCCCCGCCGACCTGCTGTGTGCCGACCGCGAGCCGCAGGTACGTGCCGCTCGCCCCGCCGACCTGCTGTGTGCCGACCGCGAGCCGCAGGTACGTGCCGCTCGCCCCGCCGACCTTCTGTGTGCCGATCGCGAGCCGCAGGTACGTGCCGCTCGCCCCGCCGACCTGCTGTGTGCCGACCGCGAGCCGCAGGTACGTGCCGCTCGCCCCGCCGACCTGCTGTGTGCCGACCGCGAGCCGCAGGTACGTGCCGCTCGCCCCGCCGACCTGCTGTGTGCCGATCGCGAGCCGCAGGTACGTGCCGCTCGCCCCGCCGACCGCGAGCCGCAGGTACGTGCCGCTCGCCCTGCCGACCTTCTGTGTGCCGATCGCGAGCCGCAGGTACGTGCCGCTCGCCCCGCCGACCTTCTGTGTGCCGATCGCGAGCCGCAGGTACGTGCCGCCCGCCCCGCCGACCTGCTGTGTGCCGACCGCGAGCCGCTGGTACGTGCCGCCCGCCCCGCCGACCTGTTGTGTGCCGACCGCGAGCCGCAGGTACGTGCCGCCCGCCCCGCCGTCCTGCTGTGTGCCGACCGCGAGCCGCAGGTACGTGCCGCCCGCCCCGCCGACTCGCTGTGTGCCGACCGCGAGCCGCAGGTACGTGCCGCCCGCCCCGCCGACCTGCTGTGTGCCGACCGGGAGCCGCAGGTACGTGCCGCCCGCCCCGCCGACCTGCTGTGTGCCGACCGTGAGCCGCAGGTACGTGCCGCCCGCCCCGCCGACCCGCTGTGTGCCGACCGCGAGCCGCAGGTAAGTGCCGCCCGCCCCGCCGACCTGCTGTGTGCCGACCGTGAGCCGCAGGTACGTGCCGCCCGCCCCGCCGCCCTGCTGTGTGCCGACCGTGAGCCGCTGGTACTTGCCGCCCGCCCCGCCGAGCTGCTGTGTGCCGACCGTGAGCCGCTGGTACGTGCCGCCCGCCCCGCCGCCCTGCTGTGTGCCGACCGTGAGCCGCTGGTACGTGCCGCCCGCCCCGCCGACCTGCTGTGTGCCGACCGCGAGCCGCAGGTACGTGCCGCCCGCCCCGCCGACGTACTGTGCGACTTGATTGGATTTGATTTGGTTACCTTTACTAATGAAACCCTATACCTTTGAGATTGTATTCGTATTCCAGTGATTAAGGGGCTGATTATAATCACGTGGTGTTTTAGCAACTTTTAAACCCGCTGCCTCCTCGTGATACTTTTTTTTAAAGTACCTCTCCCCCCCACCTATCGAATTTGTACGATACCTTATTGCTGACTGCCTTGGATTAAAGACTCTCTGTATAAAACACCTGTTCAAATAAAAATAAAATATTCCTATTCTTTAATGTCTTTCACAGGAATCGCTAGCGCCTAGTGAGGTGTTCGAGGATTGTGACGTCACGTGCGGTGCGACGGCTTGTTGCAGTAAGCCCGGGCCTCGAGGGGGACACCAGCTTGTCGTGGACGCCACTACTGGTAACAAAAACTATTTAGGATAATATCATGTCTTAAACATTCATTACAAAAAATTGTTTTTAAATGATAGACTTTTCTAAGTAAATAATTACACTTTTCCTAAGTTAGAAATTAAACACTAAGAAAGTAAATTCAACAAGTAATAGCAACGCAGATTAAAGGAATATGTTTATCAAACGAAACCTGTGATTAACACGAGAATAAGATGCCGTACTAAGACCCGAGTTCACCAACAGACGGTTAAAATTTAAACAGCGTTAAAATATTATTTGACATATTTTGTATGGGAATTGTGTCAAATTAACCGCCAATCTATGTTTACCGGCTGTTTAAATATTATTAGACGTTTAAGTTTTAAACAGCGTTTAAAATATTATTTGACATATTTTGTATGGGAATTGTGTCAAATTAATCGTCAATCTATATTTACCGGCTGTTTAAGTATTGGTGAACTCGGGTCTTAGTATATTATGCTTTTCTACAATGTTTCGTTTTTTAATATTCGTATTCTCAACATTTAATTTCATTGGGATTTTTTAAATTGATGATACAAATATTAAAATACGAAATAGGTATGACTGAGAAACCTGTCCAGCGATATCTAAAAAGTAAAAAAAAGAATTCAAATTTTCAACTAAGTCTGAAGTAATTTTACTTGATAGTGTATTATTAAAGTAAAGTAACCTAGTATAGTAAATTATAATCATCAGACTGCAGGGTAAAGACCTCTATCATTGAATTCAAGTAACCACAGCAATGATGTGTACAGGCATAATCACTACGCTTTACATAATTAGTGTATATTTATATCTATAACTGTAATATTCCTCCAGGCACCCTATACCTGTTCGGCGGTTGGAACGGTACTGAGGACCTAGACGACCTGTGGTCCTTCGACACAAATACCTCTCGATGGTCGCTTCTGTGCGCGTCGAGTCGGAGGGCGGGGGGTCCATCGCCTCGCTCGTGCCATAAGATGGTGTTCGACGCAGTTCACCGCCGCCTATACACCGTCGGCCGGTATCTGGACAATGCACAGCGCGTGCCTTCCGAGATGAACGTGAGTGAAGCGACCTACAGTATAACTATAGTCTGACCAACACCGCTGTGCCGACCTGTGGTCGTTCGACACTAGCGCCCTTACAGCGCTCGCGTTCGTGCCACAAGATGGTATTCGACGCAGTTCATTGCCGCCTATACACCGTCGGACGGTATCTGGAAACGAAATGAACGTTAGTGACGTGACCTACAGTATAACTATAGTCTTGACTAACTCCCCTGTGCCGATCTGTGGTCGTTCGACACTAGCGCCCTTATGGCGGTCGCGTTCCTTCCACAAGATGGTGATTAACGCAGCTCACCGCCGCCTATACAACGTTGTACAGTGTCCGGATAACTCGTAGCGCGAGTCTTCTGAGATGAACGTAAGTGATGCGACCCACAGTATAACTATAGTCTGACCGACACAGCTATGCCGACCTGTGGTCGTTCGACACTAGCGCCTCGCAGTGGTCTGGTCGGTTTGGTTCTTTTAACATTACTGACAAAGGCAAAGACTGATGGCTCTCCGGGCTCTACTTCACCCGGACCGCTCGTTTTATGCACAAGTGCACATTCCAGTTATTGTACAAATTCCTTGGACGCTTTCTCAGTATAACTATTGTTTGACCAAAACTGCGCCTTGGATATGATACGAGTGGCGAGTCAGGAGGGCAGAGCAACAGCTACGTTTTATCATTCCTCTGTCGTCGCTCACGGAAGCCGGTTGTGTTATTTTCTCCGCACTCAAACTCTCCTGAATTTGGATATCCAAAGATGGGGTAGTGTTTTATGTAGAGATTTGAAATCTCTACAAAACATGGGCTGTCGTTTTAATAGCGGACTAATATTTTATGAAAAAAAAAACAGACGCAGTTGGGCAAATGTAACTATTGTAACGGGGTGGTATTTTCCACATATATTTTTTTCCATTATATAAGCTTTTGCTGATAGCCTCAAATACTCCATCCTCTGTTACACGAAGTATAACTAGTAGCTTGTGATAATAGTTTTTATTTTTCGAACTGATTTTGTTTTATTTTCGAAACGTTGTTTTTTCTAATGCCTACCTATAACCGACCGTATTGAACACTAATAGCGCTAGGGATATAATATTTGTACAACTTAGAAATATTGAACTTACGATATATTCAGATCTGTCCTTCAGTACGTATCTCTTGTGAGTCTCGATTGTTCTTTCACTCACCTCACCGCATACCCAAGGCGCGTTGCAGTGGTTGTGGTCGATAAACAGTGCAAAATTGTATCTTTGTATTTTAAATCAGTAAATTATTAAATTTGTTATTGCAGAGTGATCTGTACATGTACGACATAGCCTCCGGCGAGTGGAAGCTCGTGTGCCACGACACGGCGGCGGTGGGCGGGCCGCGGCTCGTGTTCGACCATCAGATGTGCATCGACCCCGACACGCAGACCATATACGTGTTCGGCGGACGCGTCCTACCCGCCAATACGTGAGTGTTAAAAGCTCTTTACGACCTGGTTTGTGATAGTACTAGAAGTTAGGGATAAATAAGTATTTATCCCTTCCTTCGCTCGTACTATCATTTAATAACAGTTTTGTTAAAATATGAAACTGAAAGGGAGTTTCACACTAATTTAACGAAGCAACCTAATCGCGTTTTATAAATGTTAATGTGTTATATTTACTAAATATTTTTCCTAAAAACTTGTAATCGTTAAACAAACGGGAGAAGACTAATTTTCTTTTAGCGTAAGCTCATAATCCATTTGTTTTAAATTTTTCATTGTTTTTGTTAATTGCGTTAGGTTTTGAGTATGGTGAATATTTCAACCTGTGCCCGCTAAAAGCAGGTTTAAAAAGCGATGCTAAGTTTGTCGATTTCCAAAACACATTAGTGACATTATCTTTGAACACACATATTAAGAACTATCATATAAAATAACGATATCACAGCTTTAAACATCTTTTTAATTTAAATACAACGTGTTCCTTTTGATATCCCATAACTCTAAGGTTATGTTCTATAGGTAAAAATAATATAAAGCGCCCTAGGAACATGTGGTTCAAAAATCAATAGTTTTGAATATAACATCAAATTTAGTTAAATTTGTTAAAAAAATGTTACCAGTATGGTGAATCCTTAGTTTTGCGAGACGTTTGCAAATTTACACTAAAGTGTAGTAGTAAAGTAGCGGGAGAGCGTAACTTGTAAAAAACATTGACGTGTGTGGGTGTTTCATTGATAAGTAGGTACGAGTAAATCGTTTTCATTCAAAAGTTAATTCATAACAAGGTAAGGGTGTTTAACATAAACAGTCGCGACTTTTTAGAACTATTTTGTATGAAAAAATTAAACAAAAAAAAAAAATAATTGAAAAATAATTCATATGCAATTTGATTCTTTACCATGGTCTGTTTAATACCCCTAGAGTTATGGAATATCAAAAGGAACACGTTGTATACTTAGCTGTGCATGGCTGGGGCGAAGAACTTTGTTAGTAAAATAACATAGACAACTTACTAAGAAGGTGTGTATTACGGAAAATTTGCTTTCGTCAGTTTAATATCGTTCCGTGCCACTACCATGCCCTTAAGGCCTTGATCTCGAAGTCAGCAGGCGTGGGCGGCAACTTGCGATTTTGCGCATAACCCCCGAGAGAGCGGCTTTTTTCGTGACCGGTTTCATTTAACTCTATACATTGAAACGCGCCGCTCACCGCGCCACTGCCGCAGCATCCCCGCGGCTGAAGCATGTATGCTAATTTAGTTAAGACTTTATATTTTGTAAATGATTTTCTCAGGGAGGAATCGGCAAGTCCCGTATATTCAGGCCTGTACGCGTACTACATCGGGCCCAACACGTGGCAGCAGTTGTTGGACGACCAGTATGACGGGCCCACGCCTGCGCCGCTGCCGAGGGTTTCGCACTCTATGCTATTTCATCCAGTGAGTTTTATTATTTTTGTATTTCAGAAGGTGCTGATAATAACTTGTAAAAACTTTTTTCTTTAGTTTGTTGGTCTTCAGGGACTATTTGTTAGCTGGTGATGAAAAGACGCGCAAGAAACTTAGTCACCTTTCTCAGCCTTTACAACCTTAACAAAATATTAGTCTTCTTCTTTTTATCATATGAGTACCCATTTCCATGGCGTACTTTCCATGGCACAACAGAAACTTGTTATTTCCTTTATTTAACGCCGATTCATTACCCAGTAAAAAAGCTAACATAGTTGAGGTGTCGATCTGGTATCTTTGGTATTGTAGTAAACTATTATATCTAAATCTGGGCAACTATGGATTTTATCGATAGTTCGTATAATAGATACTATTAAGTAAGAGCTTCCTTCCTACTTATCGATAGTTTTTGGTATCTGTACATCCTTAAAACCAATTAACTGCCAACTCGTCCGACAGACACAGCGCCGCCTATACATGTTCGCTGGGCAGCGGAACAAGGAGCACCTGGTGGACCTGTGGTGGTGGGACGTGGACACGCAGCGGCGCGAGTGTGTGTGCGCCGCCGCCGCCCGGCCCCCGCCCGCCGCCGGGTTCACGCAGCGAGCCACAGTAGACCCCGACACGGACGAGATGTTCGTGCTCTCGGTGAGTATCTGTATTGTCGTCTTGAGACACTGAGATAATTTAACATTGTTTGTTTTTACCCGACTGCTTCAGAAGGAGGGTTATAGTTTTCGAAAGTATGTAAGTATCTATTTACTCGTATGCCCTACAACCCAAACGGCATAGTGGATTTAAAAGGTGTCGTTAGATTTTCTTACCCAACATAGGCTATAAACAATTCGGAATGTGAAAACGCATGCTTGACATAATTGCATGTCGACATACCTAATTTGGCCGGGTTATAAAGTTGACACTGGCATAAAATCAACGTCGTTCCTTTGAATATTAAACCAACCGAAGCTGCCATTAACAGGCGTACCCCGCTGCCAAAGGTACGAGGCCGCCGGTCATACCGGTTATACAGGGTGACTTTGAAGTCATTGGCATCCATTCGACCTATTATTGTACCCATATTATGGAATATTTTTATGGAAACCTAATACCATAAGGATTTATTAAAAAGTTAAAAAGAAAAGATAATTAGATAAAGTATCACGTTGAATTGAGCGGGTCTAGCTCATAGTAGGTACTACATTAATACGCGCGCCCGCGCCGCCCGCCCCACCGCGCCCGCGCCTCCTGCCGCCACACCGTGTGAACCCGCGTGACCCGACATCGCACAGCTGATTAATAACTTGATAATGATAACCCTTCATACTTTGATCGGCTTAGGACGGTCAAAACTAAGACAAACACATAAAAACTGATAATTAAAATATTTTTAAAAATAATAGTTAGGTAGGTAAGTTTACTTAATTTGTATTGTCGTAATTTTGGCGTATTTAAAAAGTTGGAATCACAATATATACAATAATTAGTTTAAATCAGCTATTTACAATAATTTAAAGATAGTCACTTACACGTATTTTAGTATATGTTCGAAGTGCTCGCATTTTAGTATATGTTCGAAGTGCTCGCCACCTCTTTCCACACATAGTTCAGCCCGACGCCTGTGATTGTCTTTTGCTCGGTTTAAAACAAAACTCTGGGTTTTAACTGTTTCAAACGCAGCGATGATTTTGTTTTTAAGTACTTCTCTCGAGTCACTCTCAATTTCATAAACGAGTCTTGTAATTTCGCCCCATAAAAAAAGTCAAGTGGTGTGAGATCAAGGGATCTCGCTGGCCAAGGCACGGGCCCACCGCGACCTATCCAACGCTCGCCGAAACGTTCATTCAGATAAGACCGCACGGCATGTTGAAAGTGCGTTGGGGCGCCGTCATGCTGGTAGTACAGACCAGCAAGATTGGAGATCGGTACATCCTCCAACTGCTCCTCCACGACATCTCTCAGCAGCTGCAAGTAGTTCTCCCCAGTCAATCTTCCTTCAATGAAATGCGGACCAATTATTTTGTCGTTCAAAATGCCTGCCCACACATTCACTGTGAATCAGTGTTGAAAAGAGTCACGACGAGTTTTGTGAGTGTTACGTCTCTGCCGGCTCCACCAATGTTCGTTGTGGATGTTAAACAGACCGATTCTTGTAAAGGTACTTTCGTCTGTCCATAAGATGTTGGCGTCAAAATTTTGTAACAGCCAGCTACAAAATTATAGGCGGGGCGCGTAATTGGCTAGCATCAACTACTGTACCTTTTGAAAGTGGTAAGGATGTTGACCCGAACTGTTCAATATCTTCCAAACGTAATACTGGCCTACTCCAAAACGACGTGCCGCTTGCCTAGTACTAGCTGTGGGTTGCTAATAAAATTGCGACGTATTTGGCGGTAAAGAACCATAGGTTAGACTGGCGCTCTCCCACGATCTTGGGCATGCACTGGCACATGGAAAGACGCAAAATTTGAAAGATTCTGAGTCGTCCTTAAAATGCGATCTCGTGATGGAATTGGCGCTGTCTGGTAATCTGGGTATCGGTGGTGAAACATTTCCTGTGTTAACACTAAATTGTTCGTAAGATCATATAATAAAACCATTTGTAGGTAATGTTGGTTTGTGTATCGTCCTTGCACATTACGCGGTCGAGGCACTTTGCTGACACTTTGTTAATAGCCCTACACTGTTACAAAATCCAATCCACTGCAATCCTGTCTAGTCGAGGTGCGCGAGCGATAGTTCCGGAGAGACGACAGACACGTCATCACATCTTATTAGACAATGTGGAACTAATTGGCGCGTGCCGAAAGGCGAAAGGGCCGGCCACGGCTGGTAGCGCGCGCGAGCGGGGGGCGGCTGTTAGAGGCCGGGCGGCGTTGTTTGTTTGCGTGTGCTAATTTGAATGAATCTAGGCAATAAAAGCGCGCGCATTTTGTCGGCGCATTATTGCAGTAGAGTAGGCTTGTGTGATACTTAAATGTTAATTGTACATTTAATTTTTTTTTCAGGAAAACTTTATTCTTTTATTTTAATTTTTAATGTATTATTAATCAATCGCAAAGTGTTTAACATGATTTTTAGGGTTTAATAAAAAAATCAGTTTTTGTGTTAATCGATTTGCCTCATATTTGGGGAAAGTACTATGAATCACGAGTAGTTTCTTATTTTCAAAGGATGCCAATGATATCGAAGTCATCCTGTATAAAACTAGTTGCCGCGCGTTCCACGTCATTCAGCAAATGCCAGTAGCG
This sequence comes from Anania crocealis, assembly GCA_949315895.1. Taxonomy (NCBI): domain Eukaryota; kingdom Metazoa; phylum Arthropoda; class Insecta; order Lepidoptera; family Crambidae; genus Anania; species Anania crocealis. The sequence continues at coordinate 14,698,588 of OX438865.1, read as the reverse complement.
CAAAACGGACCTGAGCCAAAAATGCCGAATCGCAGTGTTTTAGCGTGTATAAAGAAATCGGAATCCTCTAGTTTACATTAAGATAACGTTACTTTCCATTTCCAAGTATTATTTTGACTTAATATTAACAAATAATACAATAAATTAGTCAAATAACACTACAACAAAATTCCCAATCAATAAGTGTAGCCACTAAATAGTAATCGTATCTAATTTAGGGTAATTTTAAAAGATGTAGTTTATAAAATTTGACTTGACTTGATTTAAACGTGTAATTAAATATGCGTTTTGTTTATTACTATATATTATTGAAATTTCAATTCATAAAAAAATATCAGTAAATTTCATCTAACTTATATTTTAAATCGTTATTCTCTAATACTTTTAAATACGTGCTAGTAAACTTATCACGAAATGATGCATTTTTGAATTTAAAAACTGACTACACTGCAGGAAAATGAGGGCTGTGACAGCCCAAAACAAAGTCTGGTACGATAGGTTTCGAAGTGCCTACGATACAGACAGTATCTACCATCGAATTGTTTAGATCGCCACGGCTTAGCTGTTTTCAAGGGCTTCGATGCGGTTTATTGATATAAATAGCAATAATAAATTTTTACATTTAAATTGTCGCTAAAGTTCTTTCTAAAATAATAGGTCTCCGTTGCTTGACAGATCTTATAAAATGTGTGTGAAAATGAATGACTGTCGACCAACCGATTTTTTTAAGATGGTTCAATATTTTTTAGGGTTTCGAAACTTTGGACTGATATAGATGGAAATAATAGATAATTACGTTCAAAATCATCGCAGTATATCGTTTCAACTGCTTGACAGATCCTACGGAATGTGTGTGAAGCTGAATGACACGTTGTGTGTTGTTACAGGGCATGAGCAAGGAGAAGGACAAACGCGTTTACAACACGCTATGGGTGTTCTCTTTACGGCGCCGCACGTGGGCATGCGTGTACCGGAACGACACCGTCTCGCCGACAGAACCGAGGCCGCGGTTCGCGCACCAGCTCGTTTACGATCCAGTTAAGAAGGTACACATCACATCCTGCTGCCCAAAACTAACTTGAAGTAGTTGTAAAACAGCTGAAAAATAGATTTTTCTGACTCCTTTATCTAGCTGTAAGCACGTATACATCTTCTTTGGGTGCAAAAAGAAATTAACACTGTATTGAACTGCATTATTCCTCAGTATAAATGAATGTGTAAGTATACTCTGTTGGCCATAAGAACTCGTACGACCCAATCAAGAAAGTGCACCTCCACAATGACATAATCTACTTCTTCTGACCAACACAAACTAGCTCTAAAAGAGCTGCATCAGAAATACATACATTCTTTTGGTCCTATTATTTTGCTTTAGGCACTTGTGTAGGTACGAGTATCTTCTTCGAGTGCGTGGAATGTAAACCACATTGACCAGATATGACTGTGACACATGAGCATCAAACGCTATCGGTTAACGTGTTTTATTTTGATTAACAACAGATTCATTACCTGTTCGGCGGCAACCCCGGCATCCACAGCAGCCCCCGGCTCCGGCTGGACGACCTGTGGGCGCTGCAGCTGACGCGCCCCGCCGCGCGCGACGTGTGGGCCGGGGCTCGCGCCGCGCTGCGGGAGGCGCGCTACCGCGAGCTGGCCGCGCTCCCCGCCGGCGCGCCCGCCGCGCTGCACTACCTGCGCACCCAGCTGCGCGCCGCGCTCGACCACGCCGACCCCCGCCAGGTGCCTAGTGTGCAGCCCGCCGCGCTGCACTACCTGCGCACCCAGCTGCGCGCCGCGCTCGACCACGCCGACCCCCGCCAGGTGCCTAGTGTGCAGCCCGCCGCGCTGCACTACCTGCGCACCCAGCTGCGCGCCGCGCTCGACCACGCCGACCCCCGCCAGGTGCCTAGTGTGCAGCCCGCCGCGCTGCACTACCTGCGCACCCAGCTGCGCGCCGCGCTCGACCACGCCGACCCCCGCCAGGTGCCTAGTGTGCAGCCCGCCGCGCTGCACTACCTGCGCACCCAGCTGCGCGCCGCGCTCGACCACGCCGACCCCCGCCAGGTGCCTAGTGTGCAGCCCGCCGCGCTGCACTACCTGCGCACCCAGCTGCGCGCCGCGCTCGACCACGCCGACCCCCGCCAGGTGCCTAGTGTGCAGCCCGCCGCGCTGCACTACCTGCGCACCCAGCTGCGCGCCGCGCTCGACCACGCCGACCCCCGCCAGGTGCCTAGTGTGCAGCCCGCCGCGCTGCACTACCTGCGCACCCAGCTGCGCGCCGCGCTCGACCACGCCGACCCCCGCCAGGTGCCTAGTGTGCAGCCCGCCGCGCTGCACTACCTGCGCACCCAGCTGCGCGCCGCGCTCGACCACGCCGACCCCCGCCAGGTGCCTAGTGTGCAGCCCGCCGCGCTGCACTACCTGCGCACCCAGCTGCGCGCCGCGCTCGACCACGCCGACCCCCGCCAGGTGCCTAGTGTGCAGCCCGCCGCGCTGCACTACCTGCGCACCCAGCTGCGCGCCGCGCTCGACCACGCCGACCCCCGCCAGGTGCCTAGTGTGCAGCCCGCCGCGCTGCACTACCTGCGCACCCAGCTGCGCGCCGCGCTCGACCACGCCGACCCCCGCCAGGTGCCTAGTGTGCAGCCCGCCGCGCTGCACTACCTGCGCACCCAGCTGCGCGCCGCGCTCGACCACGCCGACCCCCGCCAGGTGCCTAGTGTGCAGCCCGCCGCGCTGCACTACCTGCGCACCCAGCTGCGCGCCGCGCTCGACCACGCCGACCCCCGCCAGGTGCCTAGTGTGCAGCCCGCCGCGCTGCACTACCTGCGCACCCAGCTGCGCGCCGCGCTCGACCACGCCGACCCCCGCCAGGTGCCTAGTGTGCAGCCCGCCGCGCTGCACTACCTGCGCACCCAGCTGCGCGCCGCGCTCGACCACGCCGACCCCCGCCAGGTGCCTAGTGTGCAGCCCGCCGCGCTGCACTACCTGCGCACCCAGCTGCGCGCCGCGCTCGACCACGCCGACCCCCGCCAGGTGCCTAGTGTGCAGCCCGCCGCGCTGCACTACCTGCGCACCCAGCTGCGCGCCGCGCTCGACCACGCCGACCCCCGCCAGGTGCCTAGTGTGCAGCCCGCCGCGCTGCACTACCTGCGCACCCAGCTGCGCGCCGCGCTCGACCACGCCGACCCCCGCCAGGTGCCTAGTGTGCAGCCCGCCGCGCTGCACTACCTGCGCACCCAGCTGCGCGCCGCGCTCGACCACGCCGACCCCCGCCAGGTGCCTAGTGTGCAGCCCGCCGCGCTGCACTACCTGCGCACCCAGCTGCGCGCCGCGCTCGACCACGCCGACCCCCGCCAGGTGCCTAGTGTGCAGCCCGCCGCGCTGCACTACCTGCGCACCCAGCTGCGCGCCGCGCTCGACCACGCCGACCCCCGCCAGGTGCCTAGTGTGCAGCCCGCCGCGCTGCACTACCTGCGCACCCAGCTGCGCGCCGCGCTCGACCACGCCGACCCCCGCCAGACGTTGTTGTTGCTTTTGTTTTAAATTTCCAAATTCATAACGTGTGTGTGTTGTGGGCAGGCGGCGCGGTTCCAGAAGCTGGCGACGGTGCTGTTCGCTGGCGCCGGCCCCGCGCGCGCCCCCCCCGGCCTCACCCCGCGCCGCGCGCGCGCCCTCCAGCGCCGCCGCGCCGCGCGCCGCCCGCAGCCCGACCCCGCGCACGCGCTGCAGGCCGTGAGTACCCCCCCCTCCCCCCTCGCCCTCCAGCGCCGCCGCGCCGCGCGCCGCCCGCAGCCCGACCCCGCGCACGCGCTGCAGGCCGTGAGTACCCCCCCCTCCCCCCTCGCCCTCCAGCGCCGCCGCCCGCAGCCCGACCCCGCGCACGCGCTGCAGGCCGTGAGTACCCCCCCCTCCCCCCTCGCCCTCCAGCGCCGCCGCGCCGCGCGCCGCCCGCAGCCCGACCCCGCGCACGCGCTGCAGGCCGTGAGTACCCCCCCCTCCCCCCTCGCCCTCTAGCGCCGCCGCCCGCAGCCCGACCCCGCGCACGCGCTGCAGGCCGTGAGTACCCCCCCCTCCCCCCTCGCCCTCCAGCGCCGCCGCCCGCAGCCCGACCCCGCGCACGCGCTGCAGGCCGTGAGTACCCCCCCCTCCCCCCTCGCCCTCCAGCGCCGCCGCCCGCAGCCCGACCCCGCGCACGCGCTGCAGGCCGTGAGTACCCCCCCCCCCTCCCCCTCCAGCGCCGCCGCCCGCAGCCCGACCCCGCGCACGCGCTGCAGGCCGTGAGTACCCGCCCCCCCCTCCCCCCTCGCCCTCCAGCGCCGCCGCATGTTACCTGAGGGTTGTAAATCGTTTGCATGTTAGCTCTAAGATAATGTACTCGAAACTGTGAAAGAACCTATTTGTTTTAACCACAAAACAAAAAGTAAAATGATTTGTCTGATCTAGGTCCTCGGCGCGGAGGACAGCGTCCCCGACCCCCCGCAGCCGTTCGAGGAGGTGAGCTGCCCCGCGCCCGACACGTGGGACGTGGGGCCCGAGGGCGAGGACGCGGACGCGGAAGCGGAAGCGGACGCGGAGTGGGACGCTCGAGCGGCCCGCGTGGCGCTATACGACCGACTGTGCGAGTACTTCCGGCCCAGCGCCGTGCCACCCGCGCCAGACGTGGCCGACCTCGTCGCCTTGTAACGGCTTGCCGGTCTCACCGCACTACGAAGTTCAAATAGCTATCGGTTTAAAGAACACCGTCCGTGCCGGCCGTTTAGCCACCTAGTGATGCAACCGATCCGAGAATTCACTGATTCCAAATACTGGTATAACACTCTGTTCGGTGTGATGAACGTACTATACCTTCAATATCACAGTAACACAGTTAAGATTTATAAAAAAAATCTACCGTCTGAAATTTTGCTCAAACATACTTTGTGCTTCTGCTAAACATGCCCTAAGTATGGCAGATTATTAGAGGTACTACCGTTACGCCCAATTACAAAGTCATGCAGATAAAACCACCGTATCAGTCCAGTTTACAAAATATATCACGAAAAAATTCGGTATCTGCAATCCGAATGCAGTTGGCTCTTAATATTTTTACTTTACTGTGAAGTAAGTAATATCAATCCGTAGTATCAAGATTATTTAAAATCAAAAAATATGTGTGTACTCTCGGAGGAGAGGCTGGACATTCGAGTTAAGCTTCATCCGCTCACCGAGTTAACTTTAGCAATTATTTTGAATGAAAATACAAACTCGTGTCAAATTGCATCAAATAAAAAAAGGAAAATTTAAATTGTATTTATTAATCATAAATATTGTAATAATATTATCTTATGTGTTTTGTCCATTTATTGTTTTGATAAAAAATAAATTACACTCATGTATGTCATAAAATATTATTTGCAGAAAAAGACGATACAGACGTAAACATTTATTTTAAAAGACAAAAAAAAATATTCAGTTGCAAATCAAATGTTACTTGAGGGTTGTAAGAACTTCTATTTAGATCTTTGAACATTTATTTACACCTTAAAAATATCAGTGGTTAGGGCAAGGACGAAAATTTCTATTGGTAATTTTTTTATTTTGGTAAATTATTGTAGAAATAATGTTCATTTTGTAATTGAACAATATTCTATAAAAACTGACAAAATCAAAATAATATTAACTAGACATTAAACTTTTAAGTTACTATCAATATACTGCTGTACCCGTTTTTATCTACTGTTCTATCGGTTGCATTATGAGTAATCAAATATTTGTAGGATTTATCTAGGAATGCCTATTTAAAATATCCACTGCCATTGTAAGCAATTAAATGTATATAAAAAAATAACGTAAATTATACTGTAAGCTAGTGACTAAATTTGATTAAACATAAATTTTTGTGTGAAATATTATGTCAAACAAAATATTTTTTATATTCATGCGTAATGATAACTTCAATTACGAAGCATGTCTGGAAAACGGCCCATCCACTAAGGATGCTTGAATTTTGCAGTAATACCTAATGGTTCTACAAAATAATTCGATGGAATATCATAGAAGTATTCAATTCAATTCAATTCATTTATTTACAAGAAAACATGGTACAATAAGATCATAAGAAGAGTACAAAAAGGTCAGCATGTCTCGCCATTATATTGGCATGTAAAAATTTAAATATTGATTAGTAAAGGTAGCAATAATAATCAAAATAGCAATATGTCAAAATAATATGTCAATAGTAATACTTATGTCAGCAATATACGAGTAGCAATATGTCAAGTATGAATAGTTGTTTCGAAACTGTTATGTAAGCAATCAAACTGCAGGTGAATATTTAGAATACAACTCCTTAAATAAAATGATCGACTGCCTAAGGCGCCTGCTCTAGCCAATTGGGCTACCGAGGTAGTCAGAGCTGTCGCCCAGTGAGCGGAATGTTGTGGGTTCAACTCCTACATGAGGCAGTTGACGTTTTTATTTCGAAAATTGTATTTTCAGTCATTTTAGTTACTAGTGGATGGCCACTAGCACAACATATTTTGCATTTTCGTAAAATTAACATGATCTATCAGTCTTCAAATGAATATGTTATTGTCTTCCTTAGTGGTGTATGTAAACATTTCTAAAGAAAAATAGGTGCCTATATAGATATAAGTTTTTATATTATAAATAACAGTTTTCACTAAAAGCATTGATGTTGTGAATTTAGTTGCTACAAGTTTTTATCCGGGTGTTTTAGGATACCTCAGTAAAGTAACAGCCTATAATCATCCCACTGCAGGGAAAAGGCCTCCATCATTGAATTCAAGTTACCACTGCAATGATGGGAACTATCATAAATAATCACCACGTTTGCCAAAATGCGGGTTGGTGATCACAAACCCGAGCAACGTTCAAAAATTCGAAACTAATTGTTGCCCGACCCGGGGACCCGAACCATAATTCACTTCTTATTCACGTAGTTGCTTCATGTAGGTTTTTTGATCAGAGTTAAATCCATTAATATAATTAAAAGAGGTAAAGACGGTACGTTCTTACATTGGTGTAAATAAGAATGAACCTTTATCCACTACAAAGCACGCTCACGCGCACACGTGTTGAGACACATGGAGAGCGTCAAGCTAGCGAGCGAGATGTGTGGTAAGGAGGAATGAGTAAATGATTATTTGAAAAGTCTTAACCACATCGTTCGAGAACATAGCCTGTAGCATCTTTGTTGACATCGCGTCATGGGAAATTTTGGGGCATATCTTCAGGGCATTTCTTGCAAAGAGCTGTGATTTTGTAGCTCGATGATTCCTCAGGCAAGTGCTTAAAATATGTACCGTCAAATAAAAGAAGCCGCAATATCCGCGAAGACTCAACGGCGGTGGCGGCAAGGGGGATAAGGGATCATGCATTTCATAATGTCGACGTCAATGTCTACCTTTTTAAAAGTATATCAATTTTTGTTTTACATTATCCCTTTATTATTATAAATTTTGACAGTATTACTATTAAACATTGTATTTGAATAGTGTTACATATTTCCTTCTGAAAACCTCTACGAAACTCCTGTAGTCTACAGTAAAGATTTGTTTTGTTCAAAAGACTATCTGGAATAGAAAACAAACTCACGTGATTGGTAGTGGTGATTGTCATTCATCGCGTATTATCTAGCTAAGCACCTCGATCACACATAAGCATACATTTAATTTATTTATTTATTTATTAATGTAAGACAAAATTATTATTTTTCTCTTTATACTCACAGTTAAAAAATGAGGCTTTTTTTAAGTGACTCGACATTGTAAATATGTAAAAACAATTTGGGGTTAAGGCAAAGAGCCTTTAACCACACATTTACAGACTGTGATACAATATTTATAGTCAACTCAATAGTGTGATAAATTTTAGTCATCTTTTTGTGATGAATCTCTTGCGTGTAGATTTCATCAGATTTTAACTATATGACAACGTACGTATTGCGAATTTGAGACTGTAATTTGTTTGTGAAATATACAATATGTTCAAGTGAGGGCTAGGCTTGTCACGTTTAACAGGACCTCAATTCTACTAACGTAAATTATCAAAACATAAACGCAATAATTGTCGAAACGCAACTAAACGTCAACTTTTCGTATTCTAATAATAACAATAACGGTAGCGTTTCAGCACACCTTATCGATCGATCAAAACTAAGTTAAACGATTTCCTAAATTTATATTCTACTTTTGATTTGACGTTGCTGTCAGTCGAAGCGCGCGCAGCCGAAGTTAAAATTACCGGTCGAAAATACGCTAGTAAAAGGCTACTTTTATTGGATCGATAGCTAGCGGTTCAGCTAACGTTTAGATTTCGTTTAGTAATAAATTATAGTTTAAAAAACTAAAAAACCACGCTTTTAAAATAGATTGAACTAAAAAATTGAAAATAATACTGTAGTAATCAATTGAAAAATTCATATTATTGTACAAAAAGCGTGGGGTGCTTGTTATGATATCCACAGATATAGTAAATTATTGATAAAATATTTACAACAATCTAAATCAAGCCCCCCACGCTTTTTGTACAATAATATAAGTTTTTTGATAGATTACTACAGTTTTATTTATAATTTTTTAGTTTAATCTGTTTTAAAAGCGTGGTTTTTTAAACTATAATTTATTTTTTACTTTTTATAGTTTATAAGATTTGATTCCTTCTTTATCAACTGTAAGTCCAAAGCTATGCAGGAATCGTAATTGATACAGATCGCGCGCTAGCTCTATCTCTTTTACTCCCTCTTATAGAGGAAAACTGGAAAACCGTTATTAAATTATTGCATTGTCATCGGTCCTTGATACGTGTGCAAAGTTTCGAATTAATCAAACTTCTAGAAATTGGTAAAAAATATGCTCAAAGATTCCATTACATACATACATTCATACATAGATACAACCCAAGCTAATAAAAGCGTGGTAAAAATGGTTAGTAGAATACTGTCTTGTGTGACAACTGAAGTTGACATTTAGTTGCGTTTCGTTAATTGTTACGTTTAAGTTTTGATAATTTATGTTAGTAGAATTGGTCTCCAGTACTCGTAATTGTAATATTAAATTCACATAAAATTTATGATTAGCTGTGACTTGATCTATCTTAATACCATGCAATTTTGTAGTAGGTATACAAATAAAAAGTGATTATAAAAATAAGCTCTGTTAGATTTCTTATGTCACCTACTCACTGGTTGATATACCATTTTATGTACTCAGAAATTTACTTAATATTTATTTGAAAATACTTATTTTTTATGCTTTTACGCATACTTTGCGTTGGCGGGGGGTAACCCCGCAGAGTAATAAGGGAATCGACCGGTATTAGCGGTCCCTACCCACTAAACCACCCTACGTGTCCTCCGGTGCCATTAGTGAGCTGGAACCACGGGTTAGCGCCCCGGGCGTTCTTACCCCGGGCAATCATCCGCAGTTTCCCCATCTGGCTGTAGCTCGCTTGAGCTCCACCCCACAATTCGCAAATACACTAGTGCCCCTCTTTACTATTTAAAACTACAGGGCTGTTGAAAATTACGTAAGCAGTTTAGTTTGCTAGTACCTCTTATTACGCTTTCTGCATTTCGTATATTTGCATGATTACGTTCCCCTATTGTTTAGAAGTCTGTATATTGACGTACTCTATTTTTCCTATGTCATAAAAATAAGCAGATAATTGACTACTACACAAAAGTGGTTTCAATATTTACGTAACACTTATATAATCCTTAATCTATCATAGATGTATACTTTCACAATACGGGTTAGTGTAGTGTCTAACAGCACATGTAAAGTTATTTTTAGTAATATTGCCCCTATTCTAGAACATGGACGATAGTTTTAAAGCTCTTATAGGGTTGTTCGTATATTATTATGCATGCCTTCGATTTAGGCTGATTATGTGATGTTACAATCACTATAAGTAACGCGCTTTTTGTAGTTAGGAACCGATTCTGCATTAATGTGCAAGACCTTTTATATACATTTCGATTAAAAGTATTTGATTATATAATGACTACTAATTTTTTAACCACATAAACAAAGAAATAGTTTAGGTATTTACTGAAGTTACATGTAAATACGTATGTATTTTAAGTTATAAGAATAATTTATGATTTCGTTTTGAATACATATTAAGTCTGTATTGCCTTATGTACACAAATATATTGTTTACTCATCAATAGTCTTATTATTTATCCTATTTGAGAATTTCGTAACTGAACATATTGAATCCACTGGACCCACCACACCGCAAGAGTTTCGAGTTTTCCCTCTGCCTATGTACGAGAACAAAGCTCCGCTCCACCTCCACCTTGGTTAGAATCATTTTTTGGTAGCCTTTTCTCGACCAAGAAACGACTGCTATTATTTATAGTATGAATGATTCTTTTAGGTAATTAACTACTAATAATGGCCTGCGCAGACGACGGACTTTTCTCCGCGGCGGAGGAATAATGGCCTGCGCAGACGAGGGATTTTTGTCCGCTAAAATAGATCGCTTACAACTGTATCGAGTAACGCAAACGAGGGATTAAAAGTACCGCATACAAAAAGTCTCCCGAATTACCGAGGAAATGCAGTGAGCGGACCGGACAAAAGTACGGATGAGTCCCCGAAAAAAATAGAAGTCGTGTGACTAGGCGAAGCAACGCACATGGCGGACTTTAGTCCGCGTTGTGCGCTCGAGAGTGACGTGCGTATGCACGACGATAAGCGAACAAATGATCACACACCGTGTGCGTTGAGTTCGCGGTAAATCGGCGGCGGACTTTTTATTCGCGGAGCGTACTTTTTTATCCGCCGCGGAGAAAAGTCCGTCGTCTGCGCAGGCCATAAATAACATGTATTTTTAAACCCGACAACAAACTCACGCAAAAATGCTAGGAGTCACCGATTTTGGATAGAAAGATATTATGTTATTGTTTACCAGAAACCAATGTGGTGGAATGAAATCGATCGAATTCATATTAAAACTCAACAGTACAATTAAAATGAGGTCAGTGAAACACAAACATTTTAAATATATCATTTATTATTCTCATACATGATTCATTTCAGTCATTGAGACAACACGGTGTGCCTTATAGTTTGAAAATAAATCCGCTCTGTGAGTCATGATATGTTCCCTGGGGCTGGTTCATTCGATCTGTCGTTGAATACCACGTTCGCGATCGTACTGAACTTTGCGAAGCTCGTCGGTTACACCTCTGAGAGATTCCAATTGGCAAAGACATGTAATCTGATGTGATTACACAAAGCTTTCAAATTATCATACGAGTGGCCATCTTGTGAAACGAAACTATAACAAACAATGCGATAGTGCACCGCCAAACTGCAACACTCGAGGGCGACGGCCGAAACAATCGATGATTTACTCAGCTACAGATAAAAATGAATCCATCATACGTCAGCGGGAACATTCATGCGTCAAGTTGTCCAACAATCATATCATGTTGCAATATAAATAGTTCAGCGAGCATTTTATATACTTTTTATCTTTAAATAATAAAACTCAATACTTTGCTAAAATATAAAATAATATCTATGCCTATATAAAATAAGTGATCTAAAGTGTTATACGACTGTATAAAGATATTTGGTTAATCGCTCATAATACCACCACCGGCCAGTGGCAGCAGACATCGAGCGACTCCAGTTTATGAACTTTGTAAAAAAAATACTGAAACTCATAATACAACATCTGAATACATTCTATCATTAACTAATCCGCCTCTCGGAAGTAATAATGTGCAACAGCACCGACCCAGACATTGCCTGCCATGGTCGGCGATAACAAATAACATTAAGAAATAAATAAATTATGTGATAATTTCATGATGTCAAAAACTTGTCACATACAGCGACATAAATAAGGTAAACATAACAATGTCAAAAGAGAAACATAGGCACGGCATTTAAGTAGACAATAGAGAAATAACAATAGTAATCGAAATATTGTTTCTACAACCATAACATTTATTATGTCGGGCGCCCCTGGCGGCGACCGGGGCGCGAGTGACTAGACATATTACACAAACAATACATTTAACGATGTCTGCTGCTAATAAGCTACGAATGAAAAAAATAATACTTAGAAAAAGATAGTCACTAAAGCTAGTATGGTAAGTCCATCGTTAAGTACACGAAGAGAATTCTATTATAAAAGCTAGTCAATATATTAAATCTAAAAACAATAAATGCAAGGCTATGGTCCTCGCCCCGCGGCCGCTCTCAGCCGCCGCGGGACATTTGAGCTATGCAAACAAATTATGCTACCGGTGTTCAATATTGCAAACCAATTTCACTACTCGAGAGCGGACTACCGCTTAGATTATCTACCAAGTATACGAAGGTTAACGTATCATCTAGGTCTATACCTAAATCAGTAAAAATACCTACTAAGGGCGAGTGCCCACACTACATGGAACGGTCGAACTAGCCTAATGCAGCGGACTGAGAGAAAAACTACGTCATCGACCGGTCGCGCTACCTCGACGCGAGCTGCCAACATTACATCCAATAACGTAAATAATATCGTAACATTTCAATAATCTTTTGTAAATTTTGTCTTATTAAATAGAACGCTGGTCGGCTCGGTGAGCAATGTCTTTGAGCAACTTCAAAAGTCATCATGTACAGATGTTACGATCTCGTCAGACACACTGTATTATTATAACAATTGTTATTAATTAGCTAGGGGCGACTATTATGCTTTAGATTAGAGTGGGCGTAAATATCGTGGAGCCGACCAGCGCGTGGACAAGAAGTGGACGCTAGTGGCGACGCCACAGGACGGCAGCGCTCAACGAAACATACGGAAACACTACAAATACAACTAGAACAAGATGGACGAAAGTATTCTGGCAGAGGGCCACAACAACACAACAAACGTATCAACTAGAGAACAGATTACATAGTCTTTTTGCGCACACAATGGATGGACATCGATGAATAATTTTAGAAATTTTTTGGACGTACTAAACATTCGTATCGAGTGGAGGATCCGTCGCTATAATATATACATAGAGAATCGCAGTAATACATAGTATGTATACAATAAAAAATAACGTCGCTCGGCCGGATAATACAACGGCCACACCCGTCCCCGGATAAATACTCTAACGGTCCGGTCGCGACGGCGTAACAACTGCAATAAATACATTCAAGATAATAAAATACACCGATCCTTACAAAAATACGGTAAACCTCCCGACGCGCAATAAATATGATCCCGGGGAGGCCGGCGCCTCCTCGATCGGATTGAACTTTATAAAACGTATAAATCACCGCGGTCCAGTCCCGCACCGGCGTTAAATTCGTAGACACTAGTGCACGAGGGCGAGAGTCAGTTCGTAGCAGCGGGCCCGTAGCGCCAGGCGCTCGTAGCGTCGCGGGCGCGTAGCAGCGCGCGCAGGGCGGCGGCGGCGGCCTTGAGCGCGCGCACGACGCGCTAGAAGTCGCGCCCGCGCGCGCGCGTCGCGCCGCCCGGCTTGGGCACGCGCCGCGTGCGCATCTCGCGGTCCACCTGCACATGCAAACAAACATTTATCGACAACATAACATTACATATTCAGTTAAAAAATATAACTGGTTGTATAGAAAACAAACGCCGATCCTGAGGCTACAAAATCTGAACATTGAACAGTCATATTACAAAATATTATCGCTGGGAAATAACTTTTATTTTCCTCATAAAAATATTATAATTCGTAGCGCGCACCTGTGATGACTGCTAATTTCAGATTATACGTCCGCGCCGTACATTGCGTATTGTAATTAAAAAGTCTTAACAAGCACGAAGCATGCATGGAGAAAAGTTTTTAAATAGCTTTTTAAAATAGTTTTTGTAATACAATGGATAACAAAATTGTGACTTTGACCCTTAATATCTTTGGAACCAGTTTCCCAGGTATGGTTTCGAAGAAAAAAAATATCCTAGTGATGGTGACATTACATGGTTTTTGAAGAAGTGGAACGTTCTGCCTGCGTCTGTTTTCCCCAATGAATACAATCTCAACATATTAAAAGTTTGAGTAAATAGGTTGCTTCTGGTTTCCTCTCAACTCTAGGATCATTGTGACGCCACATACTACACCATATACACATACAGGATGAACTTTAACCACTTTCCAAATTTTAATATAAAAATCTACGAGACAAAAACCAAATGACGTATTTATTTTTTAGTGTAGCTTAGTACAAAAATGACAAAAAAAGCATTGAGAAAATGTCGACCATAAAAATAAAATTTTTGATACGGCCTTCTAGCAACACTTTTTCACGTGATGCACATATCATGCATTCATTACGATACTATTCATAAGTTTTTTATTTTTTCTTAATACCTCAATAGGCTTAAATCGTAAAAATTGAAAACTATGTTACGAAAAATATTTTCGGGTGAAAACTTGATTTGCATTTTAAAATTCATAAATGGGCTCAACATACGATATTGAACGCCTATAAAATTTTTTGAAGATGATGAAAAAGTCATTCTGTATATAAAAAAATAGGTTATAAGCTATAACAATAGTGACAAATAAATAATCAACTAGGATCTAGGATGAATGGATCCCTTCGGCACCGACCTCCAGGTCCTCGAGGCGCTGCGTGAGCGCCAGCTTCTGCTGCACGGCGAGGCGCAGCAGCTGGTTGAGCGTCTTCTTCTCGTCCTCGGCGCCCGCCAGCGCCTGCGACAGCTCGTCCACCTGCGTCACGTACTCCTCGCAGCGCGCCGCGAACATCGCGCGCAGGCCTGGAGTGTGGAGCCAACGATTACCGTTTATTCAAATACAAATTATTTATCTCACACATAAATACATAAAATTTATAATAAAATACATTAAAATAAATTTAAACATACATATTTAAATTTACAGACAAGAGCTATACATACTAATATTATAAATGGAAAAGTGTGTGTCCGTCTTTCACGGCAAAACGGAGCGACATTGACGTGATTATTTAAGTGGAGATAGTTGAAGGGATGGAGAGTACCATAGGCTACTTTCTGTCTCTTTCTAACCCCCCACTTCCCTAAAATGGGAGGTGGAAGTTTATATGGAGCATTCCGCAATTTTTAAGGTAGAAAGCTAAAAATTGGTAAGCGGACTATTTGTGCCTAACAAAAATTTTTTTGTTAGGCATGCATAATTTTCTTTAGGAAATTCGCCCCCAACCCCTAAGAGGGGTTAAAATTTTATTGCTACCCCGAAATTAACGGGAGCGAAGCCGCGGGCTAAAGCTAATTTGTCTATAAATCTAAATATTGGGCGACAGGCGCGTGAAGCTGCTGCCAACAACTGAAAAGTGGAGCCCACCGTCAGCCAGCGCGCTCACGATACCATTCGAGCTACCACGCACTCGTGACCAGAATGACATGCATCGCTTTCTGAGGATTGTGTAAAAACAATCGACATTCGTCTCTGCAAACATAAGGGATGCACTACAATGGCTTGACAGGTTGAAGAGCATCCTGAACGCATTATTATATTTATGAATGCGTTGGTGCTTATCACGCGTTACGTGCGTACAGTCAAACACTGGTATGATGGGGCCAAGAATCTTATATCTATTCGGTAAGACATAACCAACCTTACTAATGTTATAAACGCGAAAGTTTGAATGTTTAGATGTTTGTTACACTTTTACGCAAAGTATACTCCTTTCCAATGTAAGTTACATAAAGGACATAATTTATCTTGAAATTTCGAGTAGTTGTATTTTGTCCAAGTCACGTGATACATACATACGATAACATCGCGTAAGAGTTGTTTTTTTTTTGACGGTTGGTTACCAATAGGTACCTTACACCACCGATGTAATATATAAAACTAGATACACAATCATTGTCACAAAAGGGTCGTTAATAGTTAAAACATGACATAAATATACATACTATTGCATGGCGACATAATTTGGCCGGGTTATAAAGTTGAAACTGATAAAAAAATTAACGGCAATCATTAAATCGAGGTCAGTTTTAGAAGTCATTTTTGTATCGCACCTAAATCGCAGTGTATATTCACACTACGCGATAGAAGCGAAAAAAACTGCGCTTAGCATGTAGGGGACTTCTGCACTACACGTAAAGTGGAATTGCTTATCCACCCTAAAAAACTTTACATTTTTTGAGTGATTGATTCATACCCATGCCAAATTTCAGCTTTCTATTACGAATAACTTCTGAGATTAACTTCGGTCGCACAAACGGACGGACACAGAGAAACCATAAGGGCTCTTTCTCTTTACTACAGAACCCTAAAAGCGACGATAGCCAAAACTGACGCTACTCACTCGAGAAGGTAGCGGCATCCTCCTTGAGCAGTCGCAGCTCGTTGCGCAGCTTGAGCATCGTCTCGGTGACGATAGTCTTCTCCGTCTCGTACTTCGACTTGAGGTTCGCGAGCGCCACCTCCGCCGTATTCTTGTTCGACTTGAGAACGGTGCGGAGAGTCGCGATCTGTTCCCGCTTCGTCGACAGGAGGGACTTCAGTTTGATCACTTGCTCCTGGAGTTCGGCGAGCTCCGCGCCGCGTTCCTCTGTCTCCATCACTGGGGGAAAAAGACGGTCAGATTGAGAAGAAGTGGTCCTTAGAAGTGTGATTATGTTAAGTTAATTTGATCATGTAAATAGCCGTAGCAGGATAAGAAAATAACTAGTTAAGAAATAGAAAGCTGCCTATAAATTGGAGGTAAAGAAAGGAGGTAAAATGGTCATAAATAAAAAAAATTAATCTGTATTAAAATTATGATTATGAATACTTTTATATTAACTCTTTAAACTCCGTGCTATCCCAGACAATTGATTACAATTATTATATCTACGCGAAGTCTGAAGAAAAAATCTAGTCAACTCATTACTTTTGCCATTGGTAAAATAACTACATTATACGTTAAAAATCGTTCTAAAATATACGCTATCTACAAATTAATCCTTGTTCATACTTTCTGCCGGTTTCTTCACATAATATACTGCAGCATCAGCATGCACGAAATTAAACTCGCCTTCACAGAATCCTTTATAGTACTCAACATATTGTCACCCTTATTTGCTATGTTCCTTACTTCACTATGCTTATAATGTAACGCCTTTGCTTGCAGTAACTTATCCGTCCATATCATATGTAAATTCAAATCTCTTTCGTTGACCTTTTTCGACAAAATGGTCTTCTTTACATGTGAATAAGGAAAAGAAGTCTTTGAAAGAGTTGGGATAGAGTTGGTTTTTTGGTACGGCAAAGGTTTACTGGCCCAGTTATCTTTGCTCGATATAATATCCAGCTTTCTATGTGAATCGTTTTTCGATATTTTTTCGAAGTAGTCTGTAATCTCTTTGACAGTTCGCCCTGTGCACACGGAGCTTTTTGCATTGCTCAGGCATTTATCAAAAGACTTTAGTTGGGACATCAGTTGATGCAGTTTTTTCTTTGTATCTGATATTTTAATTTTTGCATTGTTTTGTTCTTTCGTTTTCTTTGACGGACTCAGATTTTGACATTTGTACTTGCATGACGTTATTTCATTTTGCGTCGTTCCTAGACAGGGGTAGGGGTTAGTAAGGTTAGTAAACAGCTAATTAAAAAAAAGGATGATTATTTTGTGTTCGTATAAATTAAACGTAACAGAACACATGCATTAGTGTTACGTCTGTACTATTTCAAACAAATTGTTCAATTTATAGACATAACACAGAGATATTATTATCTCCTTGCTCGAATCGGCAAGGAGCAATTTTCATGAAAGGATCTAGTATTCGAATCTTGTGCAGTTTCGAAACGCATGATCTAAATGTGGCAGATGTTGATGACCTGCCATGTTTCTTGACAAAGCTATAACGGGTGTAAAAAAAACAAACGCAGATCCGAAAACCACGTATTGTCCCCATCACTAGGATCATTTTTTTCTTTAGGACCATACCTGGGAAACAGCTGGTTCCAAAGATATTGAGGGTCAAAGTCACAATTTTGTTTTCCATTTTATAACAAAAACTGTTGCCAAAGGTTATTTCAAAACTTTTCTTCTTACAAACATAGTATTTTATTTCATTATTTCGTTTATAATAATAACAATACGCAATGGACAGCTCAGCGCGGACGAATTTTGAACATAGCAGCTATCTTCAGCGCAGCTGCCCACGCTCCGGCTGCTATACATTGCGCGCTATGAATTATAATATTTTTTTGAGTCAGATAAATAAAAATTATTTCCCAGCTATAATATTATGTAATATGACTTAGTTTGCTTTTCAGATTGAGTTGCTTTAGGGTCTGCGTTTAGTTTTTTTACACCCTGTATAGTTCTGACCTCTTAGTGGATCACGCTGCACGGCTGAGCCACAAGAAACTATAGCCGTTACAAGCTGCTCCAAGAAACTATAGCAGCGTGTCGCCGGGCGGCCACTAGTCCTGCACACGCTAGCGTGTAGGCGCACGTACCCGGCTGGTGGCGCAGGCGCGAGTCGAGCGCGGTGTCGAGCGCGGCGCGCAGGTGCGTGAGCTGGTCCAGCAGCGTGTCGCCGGGCGGCCACTAGTCCTGCACACGCTAGCGTGTAGGCGCACGTACCCGGCTGGTGGCGCAGGCGCGAGTCGAGCGCGGTGTCGAGCGCGGCGCGCAGGTGCGTGAGCTGGTCCAGCAGCGTGTCGCCGGGCGGCCACTAGTCCTGCACACGCTAGCGTGTAGGCGCACGTACCCGGCTGGTGGCGCAGGCGCGAGTCGAGCGCGGTGTCGAGCGCGGCGCGCAGGTGCGTGAGCTGGTCCAGCAGCGTGTCGCCGGGCGGCCACTAGTCCTGCACACGCTAGCGTGTAGGCGCACGTACCCGGCTGGTGGCGCAGGCGCGAGTCGAGCGCGGTGTCGAGCGCGGCGCGCAGGTGCGTGAGCTGGTCCAGCAGCGTGTCGCCGGGCGGCCACTAGTCCTGCACACGCTAGCGTGTAGGCGCACGTACCCGGCTGGTGGCGCAGGCGCGAGTCGAGCGCGGTGTCGAGCGCGGCGCGCAGGTGCGTGAGCTGGTCCAGCAGCGTGTCGCCGGGCGGCCACTAGTCCTGCACACGCTAGCGTGTAGGCGCACGTACCCGGCTGGTGGCGCAGGCGCGAGTCGAGCGCGGTGTCGAGCGCGGCGCGCAGGTGCGTGAGCTGGTCCAGCAGCGTGTCGCCGGGCGGCCACTAGTCCTGCACACGCTAGCGTGTAGGCGCACGTACCCGGCTGGTGGCGCAGGCGCGAGTCGAGCGCGGTGTCGAGCGCGGCGCGCAGGTGCGTGAGCTGGTCCAGCAGCGTGTCGGCCGAGCGCGCCACGTGTCCGGCCGCGCGCAGCCCCTCCAGCTCGCCCGCCGCCAGCGCCAGCGCCTCGTCCTCCGTCGACCTGCCCTCCGCCCCGCCAGCTGGGGAAACATACATTTCTGTTAGGATGGGTCTACATCTATTACAATAACATACATCGCAAAAGTAGTCGGCCCCAAAAAAATACAGTGTACTAACCGTCTGCGTGTCCCGCGTGCTCGAGCAGCAGGCGCTCGGGCTGCGTGCCGTTGACGGCGCACACGTGGTGGTAGATCTGCGCGAGCGTCTCCGCCGCCGACGCGAGCACCGGCGCCGCCGTCGACAACGCCCGACCGGCACCTGGAACACAATGCGTTTTAGATTTTACATTCATATAAGCGATAATAAATCAATATTGTCAGACCTTGGCTGGTATAGTCTGTGCTGCGTGCCAATATATGGCACCACAAGACAATCGTCAAAGAAGATAAATAAATGAGCTGCCAGCCAAAGTATGCAAAAAATCCGCGTTAACCGGCGGGTCGGCGGCCGGCAACTGCCCGGCGGCACAAGTAGACACTCACCCCCCGCCAGGGTGCGCAGCAGGTCCGCGTCGGCCTGCAGCGCGGCACAGCGCACATCGGCCTCGGCCAGGCGGTCGCTGAGCCGCGCCAGCTGCTGCCGCTGCTGTGCGGCGGCGGGCGCGTCCGGCGGGTCGGCGGCCGCCAGCTCGCCTAGCGCCGCGCCCAGCGCCTCCAGCTCGCCGCCGGATACGCGCCACCAGGTCAGCCAGCGCCCGGCGCGCGCTGATATACCGCCTTCCACTTTCTCATCCTCCTGGATAGATAAATGATTCCAAATCAACAATTTATAGCACACGCTTACTAAGTAGGAAAGAACAGAGAGAAACCTTCCCTGGTGAAAGAGTGTAAATACCTATTTTGCCTATTTGAGCACGAGTTAAAAGACTTATAAATCACTTTATGTTTTAAATGCCGGCAGGCATGACCGCCAACCGTGATTCTGGGTGCCATCACTATCACAGGATTCAGTCAGGGCTGCAATACTGTCGCAAAACAATGTCGGAACTGCACCACCATCGCAAGACAAAGTCGGGAATGCAACGTTGTCGCAGAACACAAGCGGGCTGGCAACAGTGCACTGACCAAGGGTGCGCAGTCGGCATGCAGCGCGTGCAGCGCGGAGACGCGCGAGGCGGCGCGCGTGAGCCCGGCGCGCAGCGCGGCGGCCGCGGCGCCCTCGCCCTCCGCCGCCGCCTGCGCCGCCCGCATCACGGCCGTCAGTTGACTCTGAAACATATCATAAAAATATTGTAGCAAATACAATAAATTCCCCTATGATAAAAATATGTCGACTTCCTGAGGTGGGGCCGATTTATCCTTTCGCTTACCGGGAGACTGCTTTAACTATTGAGCAACCCAGACATTTTGTGTGTCGACGAACTTATTCAAGGCTTTACGAAGACAGACACTGGCACTTAATAAAGTCGGTAAGATTTATAGCGAGAGATAGTCCCCCTTAAACAAACTTTGACTAACGACAGAAAGAACTCACGATCATTCCAGAATGATGTCAGACTGATGGAATGTCGTCAGTCTCCTCAGACTGATGGAATACTAATCGCGTGATCTCACATCTAGCGTTAAATGTTTCGGGGTATCTATCATACCTACTCTTAAAAACAGTTATTCTATGATCATGGCGCTTGTAACAGTGCCAAATTTTTCAAAACTCATATTAAACTAAATATATAATAGGGGTTAAAGTATGAAATTGCCGATTATTTTCCTTCTTTTTATTTTGTTTATAGCTCTTAGGTATAGTCATATTATTGCGTAATTCTTTTTGTATTGTATCAAAAACTAAATAAAGTAACTTTTGACTGAAAAAAAAAATGCAATAAAAGTGCCTATTACTTCAAAGGAAGTCGTTAAAAAGACCCCTTACAATGTGTCAGCTGACCTTCTTGCTTCAATTCAGTATATTTGTATTATATACTTTGATTTTCAGAAATTTAAATACTATAATGCGTAGCTTTATAATCATCTAACTTTCAGCTTTGATTGCATCGAAAACGGTTCAAGCGTTTTTAAAAAAACTAAAAAATTGTTAGTATGGAAAAATTACTTTTCTCGATTTCGTCCATACAAAACGGCAATTTCATATTTTAACACCTAATATGAAACAAAGAACTCTTCAGGAAATAAATATGTACCATTAATAGTAATAATATGAACAATATTAAGACGTGCCACTTTGGGCCATATTTGTACTGAGCGTATATGGCTCAGAAGCAGCGTTTACCACCACTGAACCAAACTGTTATCATATCATTATAAGGACCACCTCGTAGATGAATATGACTCACGTTCTCGTTGTGCGCCTGCTCAAGCTGCTTCTCGAGTCTCGAGATCTCGTGCAGGTGCACCTCTGAGAACAGGTCAGCGTGGTGGTCACCCATGGCGGTAGCGAGCTCGGCAGACGACGTGCCAGGTTCGCCTTCATCCTCTGTGCTGTCTTCTGGCATACCTGGACGACAACGAGTCGAGTCACATTTAACATATTCAGCGCCATCGTTTCCACCGGTGACTTTCACACTATAAAATGTATGTTCTATCTAGTTCCAACTGCTTAATCTCAAGACCTGTTAAGACCTGTTTTGTCTGAGGCAGAGGTAGAAGATTAAGGCAAAGTAAAGCCTTCACTACGAGTATAAAGCACAGGTAAATTCAGAACTGTGACTGCTTTACTTTACGATTAGATGTAAACTTGAATCCATATGACTACGATGTGTACCAAAAATAACACACAACTTCTTAAGATTATGATTCTGGTGTTAAAATAACAGGTCTCAGTGTGAGTTTTTTTTTGTAATGGTCCTAGTCTACAAAGAAGGTTATTGGCTCTAATTCGATCGATTCTATTCTATCGACTTGTGTCGAGGAACATTTTCCGAACTCGTAACGAAATTTCAATGTTAACATAAGTAAAATTACAGCCTTATCCACACAGCCCTATACTTGTATTTTCTTCTAGTTCACAACCTTTCGGCAAGCGATTACAATTATATAGATATAGCTTACATATTCATTTAACGTTACAGACATACAAACCTCGTATACTAAACGCCAGATTCGTGATATTGTACGCGGCTTCTCTGCTAAGATGTGCGTCAAGTTCTTTCTTGGCGGCAAACTTGGCTTCCCTCTCTGCTTGCAGCGCTTCCAGCGCTTCGGCGAGCTGCCTCTCGGCGATGCGACGCAGCGCCGCCGTCTCGTCTGCGGCCGCGCGGGCGTTTTCCGCCTCTTCTCGTAGTTGGCGCACTTCATGCTTTAGGCCTTCGAATTCCACCTATGGATGTTTTTTAATTATTCTTATTTTATGTATGTTAAAAAAACACTTTATTAAATGACCTTTTTCATTAAAACAGTTTAGAAAACTAGAAAGTATCCAATAGTTTCAATCAAAAGTAATTAACTTTAAAATGGAAATAGTTTAGTTCAGTAGAGGCCTTAAAAACTATTTTGTTTTACAATATAAGGATGGATTAATGCTATAACATCAAAATAACTTTCAAAGCGATGAACATTAATGTGAAATGTACCAGCAAAATGTAAGCGCTCCTATTAATATTAGCATATACGCCCTCCACCAATGCTGAATCTTAACAACATTTATTTTTCGTTACAAATCAAGCTCGGTGATGTTACTAAAATATTTTGCGTTTGGTATCTATTACCTATTGTAAGTAAAATAAAACATTTTATCATTAGTAAAGTCATTTACCTGTGAAGACCTGAGCGCAGAAACTTGTTTCTGTAGCGATATGTTCTCATCTTCTAAATCTCCAATGTCCACTAGCAGTCTTTGCTCACGTTGCCTCGTTTCCCTTAGCTCGGCGCGCAGGGCCACTCGCTCGGCTTCACGCGATGCTTTGTCCACGCCCAGCTCCGAGCTCTCGGCTAGCAACCGGTCGCGTTCGCTCACTACGCGATCTAGCTCGTGACGAAGCTGTAAGGAAAACATGAGTTGATAAATAAAAACATATTATGGTCAGATTTAGCTTACACAATGTAAAAATTGGTTCTATACCTAATCGCAACGTGGTGGATACGTGTCAGTCAATCATCCAATGCTAAATTTATTGCAGTATCATTTGATTTCTCAACCCCGTTTTTCAAATATCAATTTATGCTTTGTTGCGATGAAAACCGTTTAGAACTTTCTATGTTAGCATGTAATAGATAGAGATTGAACCTTGACCCGGCCAACTATTTAGACTAATACTCGTATATGATAAAAAGTGATGAATAATTACAAACTTATTAATTTAAGGAAAATACTGGACGTTACTAAAAGAATCTAAGTCAGCGACATAGTTTTTCGATTTGCCATAGGTACAATAAATATTGCTATATACCCAGCGGAAGTAGACCTTCCACACGGTGGATACAGTTTATGTCAGAGAAAGCCATTAGATGAAAACCACCTACAGTGCTCGCTGAAGCATTTCATATAAAAGGATTGTGTCCAGTAGTGTAATATTTGAGGAAGGTTTATGACTCGAGAGCCAGTTTTGAAAGAAACGAAAATCTCAGTAAAAAGAGTAACAGCCTTCCCACTGCAGGGAAAAGGCCTCCATCATTGAATTCAAGTTACCACAGCAATAGGTGTACTGGCATAATCACCACGCTTGCCAAATGCGGGTTGGTGATCACAAACCCGAGCGACGTTCGAAAATTCTAAACTTTTTGTTACCCGACCCGGGATTCGAGCCTGGGACCCCGAGATCTTGACCCGGTATTTAAACCACTAGACCAACGGGGCGTTCTCAGCCTCATTAAAGCCTCAGTAAGTAGTATTATAGTATCAAACGGGTAAAGGAATCCAATTAACCTCACACAAAACTAGCATTAATTACGACGAAATAAACGCAGTTCCAAAAGGCTAGGCCGACGCGCAACGTAGCTAGCACTTTGCTGATTGCTCCTGTCTAGGCAACTCGACAAATAAGGGGCGAGGCGTGGGCGGCATACATTTTAGCTGTCGTTATATTTGAGTAACGAACTTATAATGAAAAATATTACCTTGGATTTTTCGTTCATAACTCAACTTCGGCGTTTTAATTAAATTACATACCTAAATCAGGTCAAACTTCAACTGGACTGTGGTGAAAGTACTAAAAGGTAAAAAGCGGAAAGTTTCTAAAAAATATTTAATAACGTTGAGCTACCCTCATAATTTCGGAAGTTGAACTTTTCTCATTTGACGTATTCCGCGTCTGCGTTTTTAATTATTTTACACGCAAGGGCAGAAAAACATAACATCATTATTTGTCGACATATTATATTAGTTATTTACCTACACTACAAAGAAAAGTTTAGTTGAATAAATTATGTAAATGGAAACAAAAAAAATTGACGAGAGCGTTTTAAATATACACTTTCATCTGCTATGTTAGTGCATAATTAGTCTAATTTCATCAGTGAAAATCCGATATAAGTGGAATATAAAAGAGTTTAGAGCTCGCAGAAAACATTTACATTAATTAAATAGTTTATTACTTTGCACATATTACTCAACAAGTTTATGCTACGATGCCGCAATGGTCGAAATCAAATTGTGAACTATCGCATGGAGTAAAACAAATAAAAATTATAGTAGTAAATATTCAGAATAAAACCTTAAATCGAGAAGGAAAGCATGAAACAAGTAGCTAATTATGAGGTGGCGCATGAATATCGATTTGTTCTTTGGCACCGATTAAAAATGTATCACTTCAATAACGTGTTATTCAGTCCTCATTTTTTTGTTTGGAATTTTAATATTTTGTTGCATGTTAACTATATTCTTCGAACCTAACGGGTAAGAACAACTTGCACTAAAACTAATATTATTAGGTTAAAGAGTTTTACGTTATTTATAGATGGGTCATTATTTGATGAATGTCATCTATCTATTTTATTTAGAAACTAGCGACCCGCCCCAGCTTCGCACAGGTCCAATGCTGATACTAAATACAAATTACAAAAAAACTGTGAACGTTGTATATAAAAAAAACATAGTAGCTTCGCACGGGTATGAAATATGTCACTGAAAAAATGATTAAAATCGATCCAGTAGTTTTAATTTATTCATTACTGCCTGTGGCCCGCACGTGTTAAATTTGGAGTAAAACAATTCTCCTTTCCCTAATACCATGAAGATTTCCTGCTGTCTTTGGAATATCTAAATTCCGCGCCGCCGCCGCCTTGGCCGGCCTACCGCCGCAAACGCTTCGTCCCGTAATTTTTAAATCTGTAATATCTTCGAAAATATTTATTTAAATCATATTCTGTAAAGGGCCATATAGATCAATATTAAATCAACAATGTATTTAAAGTATTTAATTGGATAAGGATTAATGCTGTATTGGTTAAAATCGCTTCGAAAATTAGCCATTATTTGTCGTAAAAAGTAAATGACAAAAAAATTTTATTGTGGGATATCCATAACAGATAGACATACACCATCGAGGAGTTTTCTGTAGACCTTTTCAATATGTACAATACTTAGTACATTATTTTGATAAATTTTGTAGGGTTTAGCCTGCGTTTGCAATGTAAGCGGAAAAAAATGAGAATATTTACGACATCATATTAGAAACCTCAAAAATAACAGTATTTCTCCACTATGTAATGGATGTTATTATACATATGAACCTTCCTCTTGAATCACTCTATCTATTAAAAAAAACCGCATCAAAATCCGTTGCGTAGTTTTAAAGATTTAAGCATACAAAGGGACATGGGGAAAGAAAAAGTGACTTTGTTTTATACTATGTAGTGATTCGGTGAAACAAATTCAACTATTACTTTTGAGTTTATACATCTGCTACTGCAGGAAAAACCTTCCCGTTGTGTAGAAGTGACAAATGCTGCAAATAAACAAAACCGCGTAACGGCAAGCCGACACGCGTCTAAATAAATGTTACTGACTGAACGCACGCGATGATAATGTTTGTAATGTAACAATGACACAGGGCTCGGGTTTGATTTGAATTCCCTTGCTCCAATATACCAATCGATGTGATGTCATAATTTCAGTAACAGGATCTATGTCGCAATAACTTAACAGCAAGCCTTTCACGCATCTCTGTAATATTAGGATGCCTATTACAAAATTTCACACTTATTATAACCGAGACAATATTCATTTGCAGACATTTGTTAGAACTCCAGCACCTGCTTGTGTACTGAGGCCTTACCCTGCACGAAGCTCGTATTTACGGATATATCTGTCTCTTTCAGATACTTTCAAGACATCGGTATGAGTGACAAGGACAGATAGATTCGAATATACGGAGATTGTGTTGCGGAGTAAGGCCTCTGTTCCAATCTTACTCTAACTAATAATAAAAATGCTAAAGTTTGGATGGATATTTGTTACTCAATAACGCCAGAACGACTAAAGGGATCTAGGTGAAATTCTGCAAGCGGACAGATTATGTACGTTTCCCTTGGATTACTATCAAATAATAACATGCGTACGAAGTGACGGGAAACATCTAGTTATTCCTATTTATTAGCCTTAGGTACTCCTTCAATCATAAACAATGTGTTGGTTTCATAAATGCAACCATATTAGTTTTTGTTTAGATCAGATATGTCTAATTTTATACAAAATAAGTCAGTAAGACCCGAGTTCACCAACAGACGTTTAAGTTTTAAACAGCGTTTAAAATATTATTTGACATATTTTGTATGGGAATTAAAATTAATAAAATCAATCGTCAATCTATGTTTACCGGCTGTTTAAGTATTGGTGAACTCGGGTCTTAGGAAGATAAATTTTTCAGTCATTTTAACTTTTTAATCTAATGCATTTTCTAGGGATAAGTACGTCACCAAACTAAATATTTTCGAATATTTTGTGATGATCGTCGTCGTTTAATAAATAAATAAACTTGGATGTGTTAGCCTTATATTTTATATTTGCAATTATTATATAGGCATTAACATTTCTTAAACTACCAATACAAGGAATACATTCCTTGCCATATAAGAATATGTAACTTTTTAAATGACATAGAATCTAGATGCCAAACAAAAACACTTACGGCCGGTGGTCCTAATAACCTATCTATCTTCAGTTTTAGCTGACAGAAACTGTTTTCTATCTCCGAAATGTCAAAACTGGCGATAGATTATTGGGATCGACCGTTAAACAGTGTCAACTTGGTCTTTTTCATACTATAAGACGGCTAATTTCAACAACAATATTTTGATACATTTTAATTTGGCCGTCTTATAATTCGAAATGGCTTAAACCATGTTTTTTTATGAAACACTTTAGTAGTTTTATCATTAAAGTTCTAATGTCAACGAATTACGTGCACATTCTGGTTGAGTCAGGCATAGCTAATGCAAACAGTGCCGATAGCGATAAACGAATCGACCTACATTATTCGTCATACAACCTTTCAATGCAGGATAACTATGCAAATTTTTCACCATTTATGAGCAGAATACTCGTAGTCGTAATTGGATGGCGGCTTATTTCCAAATATGTCTTCTCTTTCAATAAAAGAAAGGATACTCTCAACTTTCCACGCGTCACATTATTCGGGCTTGTCAGATTTCAATTAATTTCAACCGATGAGAAAATAGGAGATTCTCAGTTCGAATGTTTTGGTGTATATGTATGTGCGCGCCTTTGACTAGATATACTGATTTGTTGTTTTTTTCGATAGCTCAAAATTCACGCAAAAATAAGGCTAGATAGCCTTAAAAAAGTAAAGCTTTCAAATAAGCCAAAGACTGTGGCTTATTTCGCCATTTACGTTGGTTAAATTTATTGTGAAATGAAGTTTTATTAAAGTTGTCCTCCACAAATAATATTTATCGGGTCTACGAAATATACCGTAGTTATTGTCGGAATGTCGGTAAAAGATTCCTGAATGTAAACAGATGTTAACATTCATACTGTCTTGCATCTGCCAGTTTTTTTAGGTAAGTATTCCATTTTTATTTAAATAAAAAAAAAACTAATAACAAAATCCAATTTTAAGATGTCCAATATTTTATAAATATTGTGAGGGGCATGGCTTAGCAGGGAAAATATTTATAAGGTATATCGTGTCGTGACATGTCGATTAAAATATTCTATGTAAACTATCTGAAGATACCGATTTTTATACGTATATTATAAATAAAAATAAATAATTACAGACCTCGTACATCTCGTAAACCGGATGTTGAATATTTTTGAAACTGCAATTTAAGAAATATTTAATGTGTTCTTTAAGCAAATAAATAGCTAATATATTAAAAATACAATTAATTGAATAATTTCGACTGTCTGTGGTGGGACTCGAACCCATGTTGAATATCGAATCGCGCTACCGTTGGGTAATACAATTTCATTTCGTTCGAGTGTTTCATCCTGTTTCATCGGATGATCGATCGTCATACATGATATTCAATAAGCATCTTCTTTATACGGATTAAGCAATTAAAATAAAAGTTTTTATTTTTGACGTTAAAGCAAGCCGGCAGGCCCACGCACGAAAAAAAACATTTATTCGTAAGCAAAAACTGGATCCAAACTACAGGAGCGCGGTTTTGTCTTAAGAGCGATTGACATAAGAAATAAAACATCTAAAATTATAGATATTTCCTTGTTCATGCAAAAGTGCACTTCTTGAATATGCAATTTACTAAATTTGAAGACTTGTGGAAGATCATCATTTACCATCATCAATTATTACGGTGTTAAAAGCAAAACATAACACTGGCTTTATGCGGGTGCTGTTTAAAAAGAGCTTCTGAGTAACTTAGTTAAAACTGGAGACTGCAGAACAAACGACTCACTGAATGCACATTGTTACATTACTCATGCATTTTTGTAATTTATTTTTGGGCCTTGGTCTCATGAGCATCCCGCATCATAGGATTAGTAGCTCAAAGTTTTAATTAAACACTAAAATATTACGTATTTCATTCTTATAAAGCGACCAAAATACTTAAAAAGATCAACGTGAACGTTATGATGAATATTATAACTTTTACTAAACCATTTTTTGTTGTAAATAATAAGCAACGCCCCTAGCCATAATTTACTCTCGGTTCATCATAATAACACTTCTGAATCACATTATCAATAATAAAGAGCACTTCGTTACAACCGAAAATATATTTGGAAATAAATATCAAAGTGACTATAAATGGACAAAAAGTTTGTTCCTTTGGCAGAGGGCCAAGCACTAAACAACTGTCAACAATGTTCCATTAACCGAACAAACATAACATGTAACATGAGTGAGCGTTCCTTTGGCGGGTCCACCCCGACACGCCAGGTTATTAAAAAGAATATACAGTACCTCGTCGCCACCATTCATCTTTGGCGAAATTATTGTCGCATTTTGTTATTACAATACAATCACTTGGCACGAAATTTACCGCACGATTTACAAGACATTAATGCACTGTACGTTTTTGCAAATTCAAAAACTACACACCATCGAGTATTGCGTGAATACGTTAATCAAGGCTGGGCAAATAAAAATGTATTTCTGGAACAGTGTTATGGATTCCCGTCGGTTGCGCTTACGCCATTCACGGCATTACATCACGCACGATAAAGGTCTTTTTGGTTCACGCTCATATTGAATCGTGATTAGTTGGGTGATTAATGGCGATTACTGCGATAATGAAAACTGAATGCAACTAAAATTTTCTTCTCAGAGAGTAAAAACAATGCGTTAGGAGGAGTCGACTCGCGCGCACTGCTCGAGGGCCGACAGGCGACCGATGATTCACATCAATTGCTCCCGTTTCATTAAAATGAGCGTAGGCATTCGTCAGATGCGTCTGGGGAAACGAAATTGTCTGATGAGAAAATGACGCGTGCGCCTCCCATACTCAGGGCCTGTGAACTGTGCCAACTTCCGCTAGCTAATCAACCGTACATTTTTGCATGAAAAACTTGAAAAACAGGCCTCTTATCATTAAGACAATTCTAGCGGCAATTACAGTGAATTTATTAAAATTGTGGTTTAACGCACCAATCAAAAAGGGTATAGTTATACATACGAGGGCGGGTCAATAAGTCCGTGACTTTTGGAATAAAACACAGATTTTTTGATAAACAAATCATTTTATTTTTCAACGTAGTCTCCCTTGAGCTCTATACACTTTGTCCAACGCTTCTCCAATTTTTTTATCCCTTCCAAATAATATGATTTGTCGAGGTCCTCAAAGTAGGCCTTTGTTTGCGAGATGACTTCATCATTGGAGTCAAATCTTTTTCCAACAAGCCATTTCTTCAGGTTTGGGAACAAAAAGTAGTCACTCGGAGCCAAATCTGGAGAAAAGGGCGGATGAGGGAGCAATTCATAGCCCAATTCATGGATTTTTGCCATGGCAACTGCACATGTGTGCACCCTTGCATTGTCTTGGTGGAAAAGAACTTTTTTCTTGGCCAAATGAGGTCGGTTTTTTTTCAAATCGTCATTGAAGCGGTCCAATAAGTTGGCATAATATTCCCCATTGATTGTTCTTCCCTTTTGATGGTAGTCAATGTGGATTATCCCACGTGCATCCCAAAAAACAGTCGCCATAACTTTATTGGCTGACAAACCCACCTTGGCCTTCTTTGGCGCCGATTCACCCTTAGAAACCCACTGTTTTGACTGTTGTTTGGTCTCTGGTGTGTTGTGATGGATCCATGTTTCGTCCACGGTTACAAAACGGCGCAAAAACTCCTCCATATTGCGATTAAACAACGCCAAACCTTCCTGTGAAGTTGTTACACGATTGCGTTTGTGGTCGACTGTGAGCAAACGCGGCACCCATCTTGCGGAAAGCTTTCTCATGCCCAATTGATCTTTTAAAATTGAAACCACTGAGCCATGCGAGATCCCTACGGCTTCCACAATCTCTTGCACTTTCAATCTTCGGTCGGCCAACACCATATCGTGAATTTTTCGATTGTTTCGGGTGTAGAGACCTCAACTGGGCGTCCAGGACGTTCGGCATCTTCAGTGCTTTTACGGCCACAACGAAATTCAGTAAACCACTTTTTTACCATTGAAATCGATGGTGCAGAGTCCCCATAGTATTTATCAAGCTTAGCTTTGGTCTCGGTAATGGTTTTTTTTCGCAAAAAATAATGCTTAATAAGCACACGAAATTCACCTTTTTCCATTTTTTCCTCAAATTACTGGGTAGTCTGATAAAAATAGCTGTCAAACACAAACTAACTGACGCAGCAAGTTCAAATTTTGATAGGAATCAACTGACAGATACCTGTTGACAGGAGTAGTGTTGCTTTTTCAGTAAAGAGGTCAGAAATTCAAAAAGTCACGGACTTATTGACCCGCCCTCGTATATCCTGGGTTTAATTAATATTTGGAGAAATGTAATAGGTAAAGACACATACATGTCAGTACCTCAAATTACCTAAATAATGAAGTAGGATATCATATCAAGGTAACTTTTTGACCTGACGAGAAAAACTGGACACTAAGGACGGATTCGATTCGGATCGATATTAAATTAAATTTATTGGTAATAAAATAAACGCAAGAAATACGCTACCAAGTTTAGCCGTTAACATACAAGAAATCGCCGACAGTTACCTTTAAATTATGTGCATAAAAGTCACCAATAAAAATACCAGTCAAATGTAAAAATGGTATTCAAGCCAAAATCAGCTTATGCTCACATACCAAAGGAAATATTACGGTGATGTCAAACATTATTTAACAGCATATTGAAAATAAAAAAATATATATACAAAGTTATTCCTGGCAGATATGACATAAATTTTTGACTTCACCGTAGTATTTAGATGCATTTATGTTATTATAGGCTGCTTTCAGCTTCTAATTTCATTTATCTTAGTGTCAAAACACACTATGCCGAAGGCGAAGGTATATACGCGGTCGAAGTGCGGCTTGATTACGCCTGTTATAGATATATTCAGGATGGTCTGCTCTGACTACCTTGAACGGAAACTATTGACTTTTGGTAAATTTTTCGGAAACTTTGGTTAGGTTTAGCTAGCTGATAATTTTATCTAAGTAAGTTTAATTTATAAGGATCATACGGCAAACAAAAACTGACATAACATAATAAAAAGTGGAGAAACCATTTTTTAAAACTGATTACAATGAAAATTCAGAAAATTTAAGAAAAAAATTTATATCTCGAATACTAAGAAAAATCGGGTAACATACATTTGGATACCCCGGGATGTAAGAAATCCAAAAAAAAAATTTGGACGTCACCGTTTAGACCATTCTGTATAAAGACAAATTACTTTTGTTCACATTAAGGTAGTTACAGTCAATAGTGTGCAGAACAAAGTATAGTACAGTTTTGTATAGTATTTGTATTTTCGGTTGGTACCTGCTTTGGCTTATTCTCGAATTTTAGCGGGACGGCATTTAGTTTTCATATACAATATATTTACTGATGATAGGAAAATGATTTCGAAAAATAGTTCGCCAAATGGGTATGTTTTTTTTTAAGTATAGAGTTATGTTCGTTAGTTTTATTTTTTTTAATTTTTTTATTAAAGGCAAAAGTTTAAAAATACCTTATTTTTGATTCGCAAGTAGTTTTTTCCTCTCTTTAAATTGTCTACATTGGGAATCTACAAAGTATAATAGGTGAACATATTGTCTATGTAAATTGTTATGCTTTATGTAAATGGATTATGTTTTGCTGTTGGTGTACCTTATAAAATACAAAATAATAGGTCTTTATTGATACGTTAAAAATTCGAATTCATCATGGATACGTTAAAAATTCGAGTAATTATGGAATATGAGTACCGTTGTGGAAGCAACGCGGCACAAGCGGCACGCAACGCAACATCAACGACGTTTACGGAGCTAACACTACAAACCAACGCACCACCTGTTATTGGTTTGCTCGCTTCCGTTCTGGAAATTTTGACCTGAAAAATGAACCTCGCGGTCGTCCGAAGACTTTGGTCGACAATGACGAATTAAAGGCGATTGTGGAAGCTGCTGATACACAATCTACGGCTGAATTAGCAGCAGCTTTCGACGTTAGCGTCAAAACAATATTGGTCCATTTGCGTCAAATTGGCAAGGTAAAAAGGCTTGACAAATGGGTGCCTCACGAACTCAATGATCGCCAGCGCGAAGTACGCGTCGAGGCGTGCCTTGCACTGCTCAACAGACACACAAATGAAGGAATTTTGAACCGCATTGTTACCTGCGATGAAAAATGGATTCTGTTTGATAACCGCAAGCGCTCAGCAAGTTGGTTGGATCCTGGTTCAGCACCTAAAAAATGCCCTAATCGAAAACTTACTCCTAGAAACGTTATGGTCACTGTTTGGTGGTCTAGCGCCGGTGTGATTCATCACAGTTTCTTACCAAACGGGGTGAGCATTACTGCAGATGTGTACTGTGAAGAACTGAACACAATGATGGAGAAGCTGGCACATCTCCAACCAGCATTGGTCAATCGCTCGTCTCCGCTGCTACTGCACGACAACGCGCGACCTCATATTGCACAGCAGACGGTCTCCAAGTTGCAAGAACTGGGGTTGATGGAAGCTCTCCGTCATCCGCCCTACTCACCAGACCTTGCGCCTACAGACTACTTCTTTTTCCAGAATTTGGATAACTTCTTGGCGGGAAAAAAAATTCAATACACGGGAGGCAGTACAAAATGCCTTTAAAAAATTTGTTGCCTCCCGTCCAGCTGATTTCTTTAAGAAGGGCGTTAATAAACTGCCACTGCGTTGGCAAAGATGCATTGATTGCATGGGTCATTACTTCGATTAATATAAATAAAAAATACATGAAAAAAATTCTTTAAAATGTTTTCATACAAAACGGCAATTTCGTAAAAACCTGATATAAATAAATCCCATTGGTACCACAGATAATGACATAATAATTAAAAGCAAACAGAGATGGCAAGTTGAAATCAGTGAAAATTTAGGATCTGTACGAAGAGTTGCAGCAGACAGAGTATAACAGCAACAATATATCTGTGCCACAAGGCACATTAAACCAAAAACATGTTACGAGTATCATGAAAACTTTCTATCATAATTTAAAAAAAAGTAAAAAAATTGGGATTTTAACAAATAAATTAGACTAGCTTTTGCCCGCAACTTCGTCAGCGTAGACTTCGGTATTGGATTTATAGGAAAACACATATTGTATTTAACACACAAAATACAACTATTATGCAGTGTTCCTGCAGGAAACTCACGGAATTTCAGGATAAAATGTATCCTACATGTTTTTATGATATCTAAACAACATTCAAAAAGATTGATAGTTTTATCGAAACCAATTAGTTTTCGTGTGAAAGAGTAACAAAATTTATACATAGAAACTTTCGCGTTTATAATACAGTGAAATCTCACTAATGCGGCACTAACAAAAACCGGAGGGTGACGTATTGTTGGAATGTTCGGGTTACTGGATTATAGTGAAAAAGTTATAGGTAATGAATCAAATAAAATAAATGTATGTAATGTATTAAATTAACATGTAGGTGTATAAGTAATTAACTTGTTTTAAAATAATAAAAAAGTTTTGAGATTAGTCTGCTAGTCGACGACGCAGCGACTGAAGCGCACAGGTATAGAGGGGCGAGGGAGGCGTGGGCGGAGGGTGCCGGAATATTGGAGGTGCCGAAATATCGAAGTGCCGGATTAGTGAGATTATACTGTATTAGTAGAAAAGTTCCTTTGAGCAGATTTAATTATTATATTTCAAAAATAAAGATGAATAAACAGACTACAGCAATAGCAAAGTGCAACTAGAGTACCAATCCAATAAGTACACTTCTTTCTTTTTGTGTTGGATAGTCCATTTATCAAAGAAGGCTTAAGGCTAAATTATTTTAAAAACTTCTTAAACGCGATCATAATAACAAAAATAGACGCGAAAGAAGTCGCGGGCAACAGCTAGTCAAATATAACACCATTGGCCATTTATCATAATTTATAATTCATACATCATGGCTCAACAATATAGTACTCAAGTTTTCTCTAAAGTTCAAACAGACTATGCACACCAGACTATTTAAACCAGCTCAATTAAGATCACAGCTGGACACAGGCTTCTCCATAAGAAGGAATTTGTCAGTTTGACCAATAGTGGAGGGAAGACGTTGCTGCCTATCTTATTTGACAGTTTCATCTTTTTTAGGCGCCTCTTCTGACACCCACAAGCAAACCATTTGTTTACACTAAATGTTTATTCGCAATAGTCAGCTTTGCCCATTTTACTGGCTACTATTACTATCTGAACTTTTTTGCTAGGTGCTGCAAAATCCATAACAAATAAGATGCTAAAAAAGAATTTGACCCTAATAACATTTTTATTACTGCATTGCATGCACATACCTGCTTAGTTTCTCCCTCCAGCTCAAGTATCTGAAGGGTAAGGGAGCTTTCCATGGCAGCGGATTCATTGAGGAGGGCATTTTCTTGCTCTATACCACTTCTCGTGGTCACTTTCTGTGTTGTGTCTAATTTCATAAGCGCCTGTCAACAAAATTCAAAAATTAACAGTTTTTTAATGACCTAAGCTAGTTTTAATTGAACAATTTAATTTAACATTCTGAATGCAAGATTTGAAATGACTAATATTATAGCTGCCTTCTTAGGGACAAGAATTACCTATCTATTAAATTTTTTAAATAAATTTATGATATCATGGCTTTAACTAACACCCCATTAGTCTAGTGGTTTAAATACCGGGTCGGGCAACAAAAAATTCGAATTTTTGGACGTTGCTTGGGTTTGTGGTCACCAACCGGCATTTGGCAAGCGTGGTGATTATGCGAGTACACCCATCATTGCTGTGGTAACTTGAATTCAATGATGGAGGTCTTTTCACTGCGGTGGGATGATTATAGGCTGTTACTTTTTTTTATGGTTTTAACCTCATAAGACCCCGCGTACTTTTAAAAGAACAAACTAAAAATAGTAGTTCAGACCTGACATTTGAATGACATAGCAAGACTAACTGCCTAATGTACTTA
Organism: Anania crocealis; assembly: GCA_949315895.1. Taxonomy (NCBI): domain Eukaryota; kingdom Metazoa; phylum Arthropoda; class Insecta; order Lepidoptera; family Crambidae; genus Anania; species Anania crocealis. Next base: position 14,662,290 of record OX438865.1, on the reverse strand, counting down.
TAATTTGCTTTTTTGTTTACTTTATAAAAGCCTTACGAACTTCCAGAATAAAACTATTTTTAATATAGTCCTTTTAAAAGAAGTATTATGCTACAAGTACAGCAAAAAAATAAATAAACGCTTCCAAAACTACAACCCCTTTTTATCTCAGTCTAAAACACTATTTTTAGTTTGTACTAGGTACAGTACAATCGGCAGGTATTAATGCTGCAGTTGAAAAATCACAGGACTTACGAGGTTAACATAACTTAGCATTACTAAAAGATAACTTTACTAGCCAAATAGCTAAACTGTTTGCAGAAAATAATAATGTTATAGGTACTTTAAAATTTATTTTTTTAACTATAAATGTAGGAATTTGATGGAAAGAAGACCTTATTTAAAGATTTTAATTTTTTATTACCAAAACTTATCATGCACACATTATTTATAGATAAACACTCGAGCAGCAAAGTACAAAAAGAGAACTTAATTGAGAACAAAGATGTAAAAAGAAATTATCATAGCCTGATTACTGATATAAATTGAGTAAATTTAAGACCTATTTAAAATTCCACACAATTTTCAAAGTAGCCATTAATTTTTAAACCCTTGATTGTGGGTTATACCAGCCACAATTGAAATTAATTGTTATTGCGACCGCCAGCGGTCTTTAAATGATCCTGTAGGAGTTAAAAGTAGTTCCAATCTAACATTTGGGTATCTAAAGCTATAAACTTTACCAGGTTACTTTATCATACTCAAACAGTTTGTAACTACTGTGTGAACAGACAAGCAATGGAAGGCAGAAGAAAATTGAATTTTTTTTTTTAAATTCATCATAAAATAGAGTGCTTCTAAGAAACGGCCACTTCACTAGTTTTTTATTTACTTAGAGCTATCTTTAATCATGTAGGTTATAGAGAACAAATATTTTCTACTGCCAGCAATTTTTGAAAGTAGTTCAAAGTATGAATACAAAATTGAAAAAGAGATGTTTAAAAATTTCAGCTTCTGCACGATTTAATGCATTCATTAATGCATGAAAAGTGAAAATAAAGAAACAGAATGTAGGCCACTAACCTCTTGTGTGATTTTGAGATCATGTCTGGTGTTCTCGTAAATACTTTCTAGTTCGTCATATCTCTGTTGCAGCGCACTCTTCTCTTCTAGAAGCACCAGGCCTAGCTGTGCTGATTGTATCTTCTCGCTGCTGGCCTGGTCGAGCTCTCGGCTGAGCCTCTCGATCTCCGCCTGCAGTTCTACCACGGACATGTCGCATTGGGCCGTGGCTGCCATTGCGACAGTTAGACGGCCGGGTGTGTAATCTTCATAAACAAAGTAAATAATCTCAGAAAAACAACGATATAAAACGTGTAAAATCAATTGTTTCTACATTCTCCCAAAAGTAAAACGTCTTGACAGATCGTAGACAGTTCGCGTAGTGTTGTGTTGTGATTAATAATATTATTTCCTTTATGGTCTATGCTATTATGGAGAGAGGGGATCGATGGATAACTTTTACTCGATTCTAAAATCGATTAACGGTGCTCAGTGCGTATTCGATTTCTAAACATACAAACATACTAAAATTCTTACCATAACGTTTTTCTAAGTTCAAAGATACAAATGCGTAACTTTTGCAGCCTCGTTATCACTGAAGCTATCTTTTCGGTGAAAATCACTTGCCTGCCATTTTTCTCCTGCCTACTTACCGGACGAGAGCCAAGACATGGTTCGTATCTACTATGAGGATGCCATGCGATCATCATAAAAAAAAGTTATACAAAAACGAAAACTCTAGCTATGGTAGGTACATCCTCCTAAGATCTAATGTTAAATATGGTTATCCCCTTGGTGTTACGGTATGGAGCAAGTAGCGAGTTAATGACTTTAGCCAAGATTTTGTGGTTGTAAAATCTAACCAGTACTTTTCAGTTTCCTGGGTAAGTGAGTACAGTATTTAAGGAGAAATTAAACTTTTTAACTTTTTTCCTCTAAAAGTACGCCTTTAGGCCGACCAAATTATGTAGATTCCTTATTAAAAATACCAAGATAGCGGCCATTTTTTGTTTAAAGGGCCGATTCTGTTGAAATGTTGTTGGACATTACATTCAAATATTAGTACACCATAATGTAATAGGTACACTTATATTACCATGTATGCAAATATTGGTAAACCACATGCTCTAAGGTAAACCATAATGTAATATACTTATATCACCATATGGTGATATAAGTATATTAAATTTAATGTATATTCATATCAACATAGTAATGTAGATAGATAGTTTTACCCTAAGGTTTTAAGGTTTTACCCTTTTATGATTTATATCTCCTCTCCCAGATTGGGTACGTCAAAATGGAACCCGACCGTGTTTCGGCGGTGCCACCGGGTTTCCCATTTGGATGGGTGTGGCATGAGCACCCCACAGTGGCTCGGTCGCGCTCGTTAATATAGAGCCCAACACGAGTGGAGTGAAACCCTGAGGCTTTTCTTCACGAAGCAATGAACAACATCAAGCCACACCGAGTTTAAGTTATTGTTTATTTTACCAATTGGTAAATCATACATACATACACTCACGCCTTTTTTCCCGGAGGCGTACTACGATCGGGTTGCTGCGATCCTTACAGACTACTTTCACTTCATCCACATTCATTAATCTTTCATACACGCTCGCCGGTTTAGGGTACTCTTGACCTGACCTTTCTTTAGAACTTCCCCGATTTGATCAAGATAAGTTCGTCGAGGCCTTCCCCTTCCAACGTTTCCATTCATACTCGCCATATTATATATCTTTTTAGTCAACCTGCTTTCATTCATAAAAAAGTCATAAACTCATTTTACAGCCTTAATAAATACTTAGCAGTTACACAGAATTGTAGCCCAAGGGAGTTTACAATCTACATATACACTTCTACACTAATATTATTATGAGGAAAGATTTGTATTTGTGTATGTGTGTGTGTGTATGTTTGTAATGAATAAACTCAAAAACCACAGAACCGATTTTGATGAAATTTTGTACGATGGTCGATCAGACTTGGGAAAGGATATAGGCTAGCTAGGACTTTAAACCGACTTTAAAAAAGGGGGATGATGTTATTTTATTAAAAAATAATAATAACTACTTCACGCGGACGTAGTCGCGAGCAAAGGCTAGTTAAATATAACCCTATGTGTACTACATTTGATTTGCTTTGGGGTTATAAAATAATTTGTAAAACAAGTCAAGCTTGTTCATGAAATACGTATATTATACTATTATAATAAAAATAGACGGAACAAAAAAAAATATTAAAAAGATTTTAGTTAATTACAATGAATTTTATTTAACATCAATTGACTAATATTACAAAATTTCACAAAAATTCGTCATTAGCATTCCAGACTGTTTTACATTATAACTGTTTATCTTCAATAGAAATACAAGACATTGGTAAAATAATAACCTAATGTAGGTACCCAAATGAATAACAAATAAAACAATAAAATTTTATTATCTGGGTCATAAATGACTAAAAATTAAGATAAACAGAATCAGTCGACTTTTACATAAAATATTCACTTGATTTATGAAATTAATTCAAAACAACTGTGACAATAAGAAACTGACTTGAATAATTAACATTTAGCACCTGATTTTTTTTATACAAGTACAGAAACACACACATTCACGCTTATAATTGACCAAATTACTGTACTAATAGTATTCCTATTATTATGTTAATTTTATAGTACAATTTTAGTTATGTTTATTTTATTTCGAAGTTATTATTTTAAGAACTACTAGGGAATGTACCAAAATAAACTTCATGATCTAAAAAAAAACGGAATAATAATATTAATGAATACTAGGAGGTCTTGGGTTAGAAAAAGCATTGAGGAAAAGCTTGTAATATTTTCACTGGTGCCTCTGTTTGTGTCTATTTATCGGTTACTCCATTATTAATACAATACATATATTTTCTAAATAAACATATTTTTAATCGAATGTTAGACTGGATTCTTAATCACCCCTGAAAATTTTCTGGTACATTTTCGCACTCTGTAGTAAGTAAAAAAGGGGTTTGCTTAGAAGAGTGTATTGACTAAGTATAGATATCTTTTACGTATATTATAATTTATTAACAAATGTAGTAGATATAAAATTAAATTGTAACGTGTAAATTAAATTATAGTCACAATGTTTTTATTTTGTACTAAAAGGTTACTATGAATATACTCTTACTAATTTAAAGCATGCCCTGTGACAGAACTTGGCACCAAGATGGCGGGTGTAGATGTCTATTGTACAAACAATATGTTATTATTACTGTTAATATTTATTTTCTCGCTGATTTACATTTGTTGCAATTCGGTTTTACCATGTTCTAACTAAACTCTTTTAAGCTACTCAGTGGATGATGGGAAACTTACTTTGGAAATCTTAGTTTAAAATTTATTAAGTATCTTTAAATGCATTTTAAATCGTAATGGTCTGGTAAAATCATCATTTCAACTAAAATTGCGTGTTGTGTTTGAAAGGTGTAACGGAGAACTGTATATTATAACAATAGCTAATAATGAGTGGCACAACTGAATCACTATCTTTACCGGAATATCAAATGAAAATTTTGTAGGTAGATTACCTAATAAACAATAATAAAAAAAACACGCACGCTTAGAAATAAGAAACAGGTAAAACATTATTCTCGTACGATGCGTTTATATTAGGTCCTTACATATAAAATTGGCGTATTGTAGTACTGATCACTTTGATCTAAAGAAACACCTCTTTGGTTAAGAATTCCAAATTCAAAATACAGTTACTTTGTGTTTTGTAAACTGTCATCCATTTGCATTTTTTCTTTTCTTTTTCTCTTTGCGTCACTTAGTTGACAAAATGGAAAACTTGAAATATAGCGTTATTTAAGAGTACGAGTTCAACCGTGGCACCAGTGATGCAGAAACGGCTCGAAGAGTTAACGATTGTATGGCGGTCGTGTCGCAAAAGAAAACACCATCCCACCACGTTTTGGTTCTAGAAATATCGACATGCAGAACAAGCTCTGTGGACGGCCGGAGACCCTAGTTGATATTGAAGAATTAAAGGTATCGTTGAAGCGGATCCATCGTCAGAGTTGGCTGCAGGCTGCGGTGCTAGTGATAAAACTGTTTTAATCCATTTAAAGCAAATCGGGAAGATTAAAAAGCTTGAAAGCTGGGTACCTCACGAATCGAGTGAAGCAAACAGCCTAACGCGCGTCGACTGCTGCGTTACATTACTTAACCGGCACAATAATGAAGGGATTTTAAATCGAATCATTACCTGTGATGAAAGGTGGATCCTGTACAACAATCGAAAGCGCTCATCGCAATGGCTGAACCCTGGCGAGCCAGCCAAATCCTGCCCCAAACGAAAATTTACCCAAAAAAGTTACTTGTGTCGCCGGTGTCGTTCATTACAGCTTTCTCGAATCTGGCCAGACGATTACGGCAGATGTCTTTTGTCAGAAAACCATGATGGAAAAGCTAGCTGCTAAACAACCGAGACTGGTCAATCGTTCTACGCTACTACTGCTTCACGACACCGCTAGACCACACACTGCACAACAGACGGCTACCAAATTAGAGGAGCTCCAATTGGAATGCTTAAGACATCCATCGTACTCCCCGGACCTTGTTCCAACTGATTACCATTTTTTTACAAATTTGGGTAATTTCTTGCAAGGAAAAAAATTCAACTCCGATGAGGCGGTACAAACAGCTACTATTGCCGTCCGAATTGTTTTTTTAGTAAAGGGATCAATGAACTACCCACAGAACATAGAAAGAGGTTTTCCATGTTCTGTGGAACTACCCATGAGATGGCAAAAGTGCATAAATAACAATAGTACATACTTTGATTAAATAAATATATTATATTAATAAATATTTGACTTTATGTTCCTCCCATACCAAACGCCAATTTCATATGTAAGGACCTAATATAATGTCATATAGACAAGGTTTGAAATAATTTGTTAAACAACAGCAACCTACAGTAGCCTAAATTTAACTAATTATAATTTTTAAAGTCAAAAGTTTGTATCGCATAAAAGTTAACATTTTCTGCATTTTTTTAATAGTTTATAAAGAGTTGCTGATTTGACTTGCAGCCAAATACCGTATTGTGTAAGTTTGTATTTGTGAATTTAACCACAAGAATATAATATTCAATATTATCATGCTCATCTCATAAAATAGGCCATTTCAATGCTTACTAGGTATGTTGTGATACTTATTCACAGCTTCGCAAGCATTGAAATGGGCTTTTTTATCAATATGACTACTATTTTGAATTCACTGTGTCAACTATTATTCTCTCCTTTATGGGCATTGTCCAAAAAAATTATGTAGCAGTTTTTTTTTTGGCAAAAATTGAGTATTTTGAGTAACTCATTTGAATATTTTGTCAAATTGATGCTTAATTATTTTTAAATTAAGAGTTATGATTACAATTTTCGTTTAAATATTTAAATGGACTAAACTTTGAAAAATATTATTTTTGACTTGGCACAAATACGATAATGTTGCCAATGTTTTTGTTATACTTGCAAGTGCTTTAGCAATGTGATTACAGTGTGATTAAAGAAAATGAGACAGAGTTTGTTTAAAAGGTGTTGTTTAAAGTTTGACATTTAAAGTTAGCTGCTCAAAGTTATGTTAGAGTAAATTAATGAGATTACATTTTGAGCAAAAACAATAAAATGCGATTAATAAAATACTAATGAGCAAGAGCAATTACTATCTATTTACTAAATAATATAAATTTGTTATTGCCAAAGTTTCCGTTTCGAGAATCGCACCGTAATTTGATATTTATGGTACTTTAATTAATTAACTATTACTATGTCTAGCTATCAAAGTAAAAATGCTATTGCTATTTCTGTTGTATAATGCCCGTAATAACTCCGCCCGAGAATAATAATACATTAGTTCATTTTTTATAAATATCGAATGAAAATATACTAAGGTAAAGTATTCGGATATTTAAAAAACCGGATCTGTCTAGATATGAAATATATACATTTTATTATGAAGGTTATCTTCATTTTTTAATAATAAAGTCACTAAGATATTGTGTCTCCTCACTATCGCATATCTATTTGTTTTATACCTATAACAGATAATCGAGTTGGTTGAAACAGTTAATTTAAAACAAAAATAATTCTAGTGTGCATAACATTTTAGAAGCGTTTAATCAATGATGATTAAATCTATATTTAATTAAAATTCTAAACCAAAACACATTATTCCATAGGGATATAATATTATTAAATCTGAGGAAGACCTGATCTTACATTTACTTAATACTAATAATAATCGAAAAAAACTGGGATCATACACGTTTAGCTGACAACTGGAAAACCCTTTAGGATCACTTTGTTAACCGCACATCCGTCTGTATGTCAAGACCGATAACGCATAAAGCGACTTGAATCCGCTATACAATAAATTCCTTGACTCTACGCGTAAACAAGTACGCTAGTCCGTTCCTTGGCGTGGTTCAACCGAACGCTCAGGGTGTACGAGCAATAATGTACACACAGTAGAACCGTATCACATTAAATCGAGTCTACAACAAAGGGCCACTCTGTATAAAAGTTTTAGAAATTATAATGTGACAAAGTTCTATAGTGTTGACATATTATTATTATTGTTTGTGACTGTACGCCCCTCGAGTGAACACGTCTACTTCACGCAACCGACGGAATGGAACGTACGACTTGAAAGTTAAACCCGAACAAGTAACGACCGCAAAGTAACTGTGAAATGTACTAATAAAAAAATCTAACTATCTATTTTCGCACAACATTTTTATTGGTATTTTTGATACTGATTATACTAAACCAGATCTTTAGTAATAATTTACTTAATTCACACCGTAACTACCTACAATTATGCTACTTATGCTGTTAGTAATTCTACTTATCTACGACTAATTCTAAATATCAAACAAATTCAATTCAATACTAAATAAATTGTAATAAATACGTCGATAAAGAAGACTAGAGGAATGAAAAACAAATCAAATGATAGAATACAATAATTGATAAGAACTATTCAATATAATATCAATATTAAAAATTATAATTATTTAATCAGCACCAAGACAAGTGTTCTTGATAGTATTGTAATGTAATCAATTGGCTTGCTATGTGCTGTCTTCAACTTGAGTTAGATCCACTTGAGCGCGTAGTCGAGCCCATTACCACTTTTAAATGCATTGGCCGCACAACAGTTAATAAAGAATAAGATTTTTTTTATCCGTGTGATCCGTGGCTAATTCAATCTGGTACCAGCATAGATTTAATATACTGCTGATAGATTGGCAATGAAAAGAGACAGAATACAATGCAGCTATACGATAGAACGAGATAGATCACAAGGCCGTTCACGTACACGCTAAGAACCCGTAGCGTTTTTCTGAGTTCTGGCGTCTATCACGCGCAACACAATATTCCCTTTAGTTTTACTAGTTTCATTTTTATTATTGTAAAAAAGTGTCGAGTTGATGTATTTTCATTATGGTTACATGTTCAGTACCTGGAAGTAACTCATCTAAAAAAGGGAACCAACATAATTGTACATTTCACACGTCAACACACAATCGCGATTACCAGCAGCAAAATGCAATGTTTCAGAGCTTTGACTAAAATTCTGTATACTAATTGATAGGGCATTTCACCAGGACAATGATTTAAATTCATATGAATTCAATTAAAAATAATATCAAATACGTGAATTTCAACAATTACTAACGTCACTTTTGTATTTTAGTGATTGACGTTGTCGATGATATCTTATCGACATTTCATTAGCTGACATATTTCACATTGTAAACCGCATACAGCCTAAATTGTTAAAATACGTTAGAAAAGGTTGAAATTGCCTAATAGAAAAGAATGTTCGCCCAATAAATATTCGAGCATTTGCAGTTTACATTTGGGGTGGAAAACCTAAGTGTTTTTAACACAGAGGCGATCAGCCTGTAAAATTACGCTCTGGATCAATGTCCATATTGTTCAAGCCCCCATCAATCCCCATTAGTTAAACATTAAATATATGTATACTCGTATTTAGTGTACGTTTGTAATGTGTAATTGAAAAATAAATATCAGTTTTATTTCAACTTTGGCGATCGCGATCGCAAAATGAGGCAAAATTGTTAAATACTGGCAAGTAAAGCCTACGATATTTTTTACAATAAATTGATTTTGTTCGGGGATAAGTAATTATAAAATAAAAAACATATCTAGGTATTTACTTGCAGTTTTTTGGCGTTCTTTTAATAATACTAAGAAATAAGTCACCTGCGTCAACGTAAACTGTGTCGATGGAATCGATATCGAAAGCTAGCAGACAATGCAGTACCTGCACTATTTATCTCACGCACATGCTCACTTTATGCACACTAGCGTAACCTAGTTTTGGTCTCGTTTTCAGGATTCAATTGCCAATCTATCATCTATATTAAATCTATGGGTACCAGGATCGGTCAAGACAAGCTATGGATGCCTATACAGTAAGGGTTGTAACAAATTTTCTCCCCATTACCGAACATTAAGACGAGGACCAACAGTTGCGACTGGTATTTACAAAACCCTTGAACAAATATATTTCCGACGTAGATTTTATAAGTAATGTCACTTTCACGTCGATAAAACTAACTCCGTAGTTTGATACACATTTTGAATTAACTAAACTTTTGACTTATTTAATAATGTTTTTTAATTAAATTTATCGCGTTATAAAATTTTACTAGTCATTTATAAAATCAAACCTTACATGACGGGCGCATGAATAAAAACCATATTTTGCTATATTTCCTAATTACCGAAAGTGACGTGAGAATCACCCTATTTATGCTTTAGGAATATGTGAATAAAATCTACTGCTCTTGCACTCAATAATTAAATCAAAAACATCCATCCAACTGACACATTACGAATCACCACAGCCGATATCTATCGATACATCGTTTTACGATTCATAACATGTAATGCTAATGCTATACTTACAGTACAGCAAACATTAATACAATGTGCAATTCTTTCGTATTTTACACAAAAAAAATATTTATAATCTGTTTGAATCAAAAATTTCAATAATACAAACTGAATAATTAGTCAGACTTAACCTATACCTGTGGTTTCCATTAAGGTGTAATAGATAAAGAATTGTTAATTTCTAATATTCTTTTCCATATCTCAGATTACAAGATTTTTACAAAAGGTGTTTTCATTTTTCATCACTCGTTCTCAACTTACATATTGAGAAATTGACTATAAACTGTGAATCATAGTTCACCCTTCACGTAATGGTACAGCCGGTGGAGACGTCGTGTCTTGCGGGCGGGACGTCTCGAGGCGACGGGCTGGCCACCGACGCCGGTTCCTGTGCCGGCGGAGATTCTTTCCTTAGCGACTGTTTTGATACCTAAAAAAAATAAAAAACCATCTTAAAGACTGTGGCACAGACAACTACGTCATTCAAATAAGTCATTATATTCAGTAAAAAGACTTGATATGAAAAAGATAACTGTAGATGTTATAATTGAAACAATAAATAAATTTGGATTTAAAAATAAACCTTTGTTGAAACATATTTATATAGTCTATGAGGTTTTTGAACGCTTTTATATAAAAGCTTGTAAGTAAATCTTGGGATATTAATTGATAATTTAAGTCAGTTTATTGTTGGTATCATCATCTTGCACCCCGATCGCTTTCATCTAAATCGGTTAAAAAATTGTTCATTCTTCATACCAATTTGCTACCCCACTTCATTCCCCTGAAGGATAATCTCTAGGAAAAACTATCCTATCTTACCTACTAGTTTCCGCACTTTTGCTCCAAACTCACAAAAATTCAAATCTCTACTTTATAATATTAGTTTGTCGTTTGATGTCAGCGGTATTGTGCGGCACCACCCCTTCTTCTCCTATAGGTGTAGTAAGCGGGCACGAAAGCAGTACTGCCAGAAGAAGACAGGCAGCAGCGTCTTTTCTCAAACCATTAAATTGGCTTAACTGCGATCGCCAAGCCGCCTGCCAAGCGTTATAGAAAGGACCTCCTCTAGATAGGCCCACAGAACATGAAAAAAGATGGAAAAGGCTGTTATACGCCATTTCTATGAGAAACACTACACTACACATAAACGAGTTCAGAGAACGCTAATCAGGCGTACTCATTTGACAGTCATAAAAAGAAATCAATCACAGCGCTCATTTACAATAATTTGCGCATAACTTCTGTGGCGCGCCTGCCTCGCCTACATCGCCTACATGTTCTGTGGATAGGCTAGTGTCCTGCAGTAGACTGATATAGGTGTAGGCTGGTAATTATTATAATATTAGAGCAGAGAAATATGCAGTTAGGAATGTATATACCTCCTGAACTTTCTGTGGTGCGGGCATCTTAGCGTCCTGTGCGGGTTGCGGGCGGGGGTCCTGGTTCAACGACCCCGTGCTCGGCGTCCGCACTCGGGTCTTCACCATCGACATGCGACGCTCTCGCGTGTTTATTATCGACGTCAGGAACGGTATCTGGTTACTGATTGCCAGCATGAAGGGCTTGTAGCCGAGGCTGTGGAAAGAAATAGTAAATAAGTTGTTTTGGTTGATTCTTGTAGTGATAAACTAGCGCAGGCGGCGCACGGCGGGCAGCCCCACGTGCGCGCTACACACAGGGAGGGGGCGGGTACAGACCACTCGGCGTCGGTCCAGGCGCACAGCGCGGCGAGCGCGCGGCGCAGGCGGCGCACGGCGGGCAGCCCCACGTGCGCGCTACACACAGGGAGGGGGCGGGTACAGACCACTCGGCGTCGGTCCAGGCGCACAGCGCGGCGAGCGCGCGGCGCAGGCGGCGCACGGCGGGCAGCCCCACGTGCGCGCTACACACAGGGAGGGGGCGGGTACAGACCACTCGGCGTCGGTCCAGGCGCACAGCGCGGCGAGCGCGCGGCGCAGGCGGCGCACGGCGGGCAGCCCCACGTGCGCGCTACACACAGGGAGGGGGCGGGTACAGACCACTCGGCGTCGGTCCAGGCGCACAGCGCGGCGAGCGCGCGGCGCAGGCGGCGCACGGCGGGCAGCCCCACGTGCGCGCTACACACAGGGAGGGGGCGGGTACAGACCACTCGGCGTCGGTCCAGGCGCACAGCGCGGCGAGCGCGCGGCGCAGGCGGCGCACGGCGGGCAGCCCCACGTGCGCGCTACACACAGGGAGGGGGCGGGTACAGACCACTCGGCGTCGGTCCAGGCGCACAGCGCGGCGAGCGCGCGGCGCAGGCGGCGCACGGCGGGCAGCCCCACGTGCGCGCTACACACAGGGAGGGGGCGGGTACAGACCACTCGGCGTCGGTCCAGGCGCACAGCGCGGCGAGCGCGCGGCGCAGGCGGCGCACGGCGGGCAGCCCCACGTGCGCGCTACACACAGGGAGGGGGCGGGTACAGACCACTCGGCGTCGGTCCAGGCGCACAGCGCGGCGAGCGCGCGGCGCAGGCGGCGCACGGCGGGCAGCCCCACGTCGTGCGCGCGCGCCGCGTTGCAGCAGCGCAGGACGGCGAGCGCGTCGCGCAGCACTACCGCCACCAGCAGGGCCCACTCTACGCAGCTCGCTTCCGTCATCAGTTGGAGGAAATATCTGTAGTACAAAGTTTAATTTACGAATAGAAATAAGAAAATATATTCATAACAAAATGACTTTCTTTCTTTTGACTAAACGGCAATAACAAGGCTCAAATCGGACAAAGGTGAGGCATCGATTAATATAAAATAAAAAATTAAGATTGCTTTAGAATTCAACGATACCTGAGTTGTACATGAGCAGTATGAGATCCCCGTTCAGCTTGGTGATGGTGCAGGCGCTCCATGAGCGCCGCGTATCTTCTCTCTGAGCCCCCAGCGTCACCATCCCACGCCACCCCACCTTCGGCTACACTGCCTTCGCCTACAGAACTGAAAAAAAAAAACACCGCTGGCGATAGGCTGCTAAGGTTAACTTGACACAAAGTTTAATTCATACAAAGATTTATTGATGTCAATAAATATTTTTATAATAATGATCATGACCAACCCGAAAACCACAAACAAAATGTTAATTTTCTTAGTCCACATTTTCATAGAAAAACAAAACATTACTTCAACAAAGTTCGATAGACTACCGACTTTTCGAACATAAATTTCCACGTAATACTGTTATATTGTTTCTTCCTTAATTTTATGATCATTGTCAAAAAACATTTGTAAATAGTACGGCATATTTTTTAAAAAGCATTGTGTTTTCCAATTATTTACGTACGAGACGATCCGTTGATAAAATAATGTTAAGACCATTAAGCTGAAGTTAACATAGTGCAGAGAACTAACGAGCGCGGAGAATCAAAGACCACGCACTAGAAGGGCACAATAAGACGAACGTCTTTCATATGAAAAATTACGTAATAAAGGCTGCAAGTACGGCTTCGTTTGAACTGAGATTAATTAAGCATAGTGAAGAGCCAAGCCGCACAGCCACACTGTGCACTGACCAATCACAGTGCGCGAATTCTGTGATCTTTGGAGCTTTTGAGGACTACGATCGGTCAATTCAAAGTCCGCTCTGCTTTACTCTGCCTAGCTACAATTCTGTGTAAACTTATAGGATGAATTCTAACCTATCTAGGCAGTTTGTTCTTCTGTAAGTAGTCGGAGCTAGGTCTTGTTTATCGATGCACTTTATTATAAAACTATCGTGAATTTCCGTTAGCAGACTCTATTAATATTGAATTGTAAGCTAAAAGATCAGGGAAACAAAACTGTTGCAATATTAATAATTATGCTGAACATATACGAATACTTTGAATAGGATTTATATTATGTACTTTTGTTACTATGATTAATATTAGGGGTTAAAGTATGAAATTGCCGTTTTGTATGGACGAAATCGAGAAAAGACATTTTTCCACACTAACAATTTTTTTTAGTTTTTTTAAAAACGCCTGAACCGTTTTCGATGCAATTAAAGGCGAAGGTTAGATGGTTATAAAGCTACGCATTATAGTATTTAAATTTCTGAAAATCAAAGTATATAATACAAATATACTTAATTGAAGCAAGAAGGTCAGCTGACACATTGTAAGGGGTCTTTTCAACGACTTCCTTTGAAGTAATAGGCACTAGTATTGCATTTTTTTTTCAGTCAAAAGTTACTTTATTTAGTTTTTGATACAATACAAAAAGAATTATTACGCAATAATATGACTATACTTAAGAGCTATAAACAAAATAAAAAGTGGGAAAATAATCGGCAATTTCATACTTTAACCCATATTATTTAATATACAGTGAAGAGAGGGGTAAAACAGGTTTTATTTTAATTAGTAGTTATGAATAAAGATTTTTTTAAAATACTACGACAAGGGGTACGCACAACTTGAAAATTGCTGATCAGATGACTACAGAAGTACACGTTTTATTGGTAGTAATCACGATTCACTCCTTGTTCATCTTTTCGTATGACATTCCTTTGAGGTTAGTCAGTGTCAGTTTTTTCAACTGTAACTTGTTTTGACGACTGCCTTTACTAGCCAAGATCAAACCGCTTAGCGTGCCTTACAGAGTTCGCATATAAACCCCCCACCTCTTCCAGAAACATAACCATTTAGAAAAGACCGTTCCTTAAATTGACCCAAATTTGGAATCGTACCCAGAACCCTTGCGCGGTGAGCAAACGTCAAAAAATTATATTAAAATTCATTCTTAATTGATCTAAATTCACCATAAGTCTGTCTTAGACATAGATTTAACATACTGTTGATAGATTGGCAATGGTAAGAGATTGAATATAGAAAAGGCATATGTCAGAACGTATAGCATATACGTATAGTGGTCGTGTATGTCTCTCTCGTATGCCTGTATTGGCCTAGTGTCAAATACGAGCGACACAAAATTGCCTCTATTTTTTTGCTTAATCCAGTTTCATATATTAACATAGTATTTATTAGATGTAATTTAATAGTGGTTACGTGTACAGTACATGCATGTAACTCATTTATAAAAGAAACTAACAAAATTTCTTCTTCTTTCTCCTTCACGCGTATGTAAAATCGCAACTTTTAGCTATTTCAATGCAGTGTTGTATTGTACAATTTTTACAAAAGCTTAATACACAACTCGATGAGGCAATTCATTATATTGAGTATCTGAATACATAAGAATTGCATTGAAAACTTTAAAAAATACGTGAATTTCAACTAAAGGTAACCTTACTTTTGACTTTGACACTATCGATGACATCTTGTTGATAAAGTGAGTAATAAACATAGATATAAAATAAAAAAACACGGATACAGAGTTAGTGACCTAAACATATTTTAATGAGTACCCAGTGACCCGCTCATTTGTTGAGGACGTTACACAATCTGTAATGTCACCAAATTTTGATGAGCACCCACTGGGTGCTTATTTGATAAGAATGTTTTTTTAATCACGGATTGTATGTCTAGTTTTTTTATTTCATATTGTATCTATGCATATTATTCATTAAGCGTAAGCATACCTTTCTAAGGACGTACTACCGATGCTTTTTAAATAAGTATTTTTTTTTGGATCTACATAAAAATATATAAGAACAAATATGGTGTGATGTTTCCTCGTCTCATATAGAATAAAATTATCCTGCAGTAATAAGTTGCTTTACATACACTGTATCGATAAAATCGATATCGAAGTCAGACAGACAGTGTATAGTACTGCGCTATTTATCTCGCACACATGCACACTATACGCACACTAGCGCGACCCAGATTTCGTCTCGGTCATATTATTCAATTACCAATCTATCATCTATACTAAATCTATGGTCTAAGGTATATTTGACTAACCTGACCGGTCCAGGCGAAAGCGGTGGAGCGGCGCGTAGTTGGAGGCTGACGTAGCCACTGTCGCCGCATACGCTATCTGACTCGGCTGAAGCACTGTAAGAACCTAAAAGCAACAACCACTTCCGTTAAATATGAGTAACGTTGAAACCTGATTCAGAAAAGAGATATATTGCTTTTCTGAATCAGGATCGTTCCAGTCCTGTAGTTATAAACTAAAAACAAAAACACTCATTTAAAACCTTCAATGACCCAAATGATTCAATAGTTTTATTACACGAAAAAATTAAAACGAATTGAGTGTGCTAAATTCCTTGACTGTACAGATATGGGTGTCTTTTTTTACGCCTAGTTTATTCATTTAGGGTTTTGTACAAAAACTCGGACAACTGCGTGTACGGTTAGTGTAGTGTGTGAAGGTGCTTAAAGAAATCCACACGGAGTGAGTGCATCGATTGATCGAAACGTTAGGTAAAATAAAATAATATAAATAAAAGTAGTTAAAAACAAACATAACATCGGCCAAGGTCAACCTGGTGTTATGCGTTGTCATACAGTAAAAATATATAAACGAGTCGCTCCTCTTTTGTTTAACTAGTGTAAGCCAAAGCTATATAAAATATGCACTAACTGGTAACCGTGCTTCCTTTCCTCTGCATATAGGGGTCTGCATCATGCGGTACCACTGGATACGGCCACGCGAAGTCCTCGTGTAATCTCTTTATACATAGCACAGCATTTTCCACCCTCGCCGCCCGTTCCCTTTCTCCCGCTAACCACGCCACCAAGTGGAGATCTAAGGAGGCTGCCAGGCGGCCTAGGGCGTGTAGTCGGGCTGATGACAATAACACTCTTGCGTGTCTATGAATCATTATGTCAATGAAAAACTCTTCTGCCGTACCGTTGTAACTTTCACTGTAGATTAACAAAAATGTTGGGTTAATTTTGTAATCAAGAAACTTTATTTTTTTTAGGGCCGATTTTTCAAATGTCCGGTAAAACGTATCAGACTGATAAGTATAAAACGACCGATTTTAAAATGTCATTTACGTAAATGATTGCTGAAAAATAGGTGATGTTTTCAAATTAGCCATATTGTATTTTATTTGAAGATTATTTCTTGTCTGACTATTGAAAAATCAGGCCTTAATGTGATTGAATTATTATGTAAATGATAGAAATGTATGGCATTAAATTGTCATAAATAGCACGGGTATATATCTTTTTGTAAACAAAGTTATTTAGAAAGAGGCTGACAATAGTTGCCGATTTTCTCGGCCCACACTTTTCCCGAATCAGTGGTAGGTTAAAATAACTGCCTGGGGCCTTTTTGCAATTTTTGCAATAAATGTTTTTACTGATTTGAAATAATTATCCGCCCAGGTGATAAATGAACAATCAAGCGACCTTTCGTACCGTTGTACGAACTCGACCCGTACGTACAATTTGGTTGCCGTAGGGTAACTTTAGGTAATACACAGCGTTTGGTGCAACACTGATAAAACTTATCTCTTTTTGGTTACACGTCATCAATTCATGCGGAATTGCTAAAGTATTACTAAATCACTTGCACTTTGCTTACTCATGTCTTTTTAAAGATTACGAAACGAAAGTAACAGTAACAACAGAGTTAAAAATACATTCATATTGATTGAAGACATTTTCCCAGCCCCAACATCACAACATGCTTGTACACAGATAGCAAACTGTTTTTAGAATAAACCCATACGCAAGTTAGTAGTTCAACACCACTTCACATTTGTGTTAGGCGCATAAAAAAGATTATTTGACTTCAATTTTCAGCGTTATGAATAAAGAGTAACCATTAACATTCCACAAAATATAGCAATCAAACAATGGATAAAGTGTTACATGTAGGTCTGTTCCGATTTAAAATGTAATGAATAAATTCTGTAATTATAATTGCTAAAATATTAAATAAAGTAAATTCTGTAATTGTATATTTCAAAGACTATTGATTAGTTAACTAAAGATATTATGACTGTAAATAAAACAAGTTGTTTTACAGCTCAAAGGATAAGTAAGCTAATGTAGCAATGCGCTGGTCACATTTGATGTAGATCTGATCAATATAACTGTTATTATTTCCAACTTTTAGATAACTATTGATAAGCAAATCAAGTAATCAAAAGGTGGCAAAGAATCCAAATCGTCTATCATCTGTCACGCCCCGGCTTAGGCAGATAGTTAAAATAAATGTACTGAAAACATCACTACTATTATATCCCGCCATGGCGACAAAGTAAATAAATAAAATAGATTGCAAAGCATAAAAAACATATTATACGATTTTGGCAAGAGCACTGTATGTTTGTGTGGGAGTCAGATTAACACTTCGGGATCCTTTGAACGTATGCGCATACAATAGATACCTTAGCCATCGCTACAAACTTTATGTCTAGAAACACTAGTATCTTTTAATCGGTCGTATAATCGGAACAGACGAGTGAGTTAGTAGTAGCAAGCGTATACCGTTCGGATCGGGTCGGCACCGACTTTTTCCGCTTGACAGCGGCTGTGGCGCGGGCGGGCGGCGCGGGGGGCGCCGGTGCGGTGAGCGGAGCGGCGAGCGGAGCGGAGAGCGGCGCGTGCGCCGGCGGGGACGGCTCCCGCGGAGATACGGTCGTACTGAAGCTCCGCCCGCGGCCGCCTGTTAGCTGTGCAGACAGCCAACGTTAGCAACATCAGTCTTTACAGTCCACTGCTGAACACAGGCCTCTCAAAACGGAGGAGTTTGTCATAATCGCTACGCCTGGCAGGCAGGATGGGCATCATACTTGGTAGAGAGTTATTAACGCTGGCAGTTCCAGACTGAACGTATAAAAGTAACAGCTTATAATCATCCCACTGCAGGGCAAAGGTCTTCATCATTCAATTCAAGTTAACATAGCAATGTTGGGTATATGCATAATCACCATAAAATTAATAGACTCAGGCGTTACTTTGCGGAAATTCATAACTAATTATGGATTTTAAAAGTTATTTTGCTAATGATTTCCGCATGTTAACACCGGCCTAGGTACCTTCACCACACTACCCGCACTAACACTGATGAAGCAGGCACTATTTCATGCAGGAAAACCGTCCGCCCTCCCTTCTTCGTCGGAGCGCAGCGAAGGCGACAACATCTCCTGAGGATGCTACGTGAAGTGGCGAAACGCGTCGAGGTTTTTCTTATATCGGTGTTGGGTACTAATAATTGCATTAACTGTAATGCATGCATTTTTAAGGGAGGGCGGGCGGTTTTCCTGCATAAAATAGTGCCTGCTCAATCAGTGTTAGTGCGGGTAGTGTGGTGAAAGTGGTACCTATGCCGCTGTTAACAAGCGGTAATCATTAGCAAAATAATTTTCAAAATCCATAATTACATATGCTGTCAAATGCGGTTTGGTGATCGCAAACCCGAGCAATGTTCGAAATTTCGAAACTATTTGCCCGACCTGGGGATCGAACCCAGAACCCTGATATGTCGGCTCGATATTTAACCTTCGACACTAACCTGCATGCTTCCAAGAATAACAGAGAGGTCTTCAGCGTTCGGACTGACTGTCTGCGACTGAACAATCTGTCCATACTTCGCTTGGACGTTGACAGAATTCCGGGGCGAATCTACGTCATTCGGATCTGTAGACGAAACACGAATAAAAATAAAAATGAAAATTGCCTTAATTAAAATGCACTTTATGTTATGCAAGATATTAGGTTTTTTATGGCAACCTACAATAATTGTCATCAATGGATTGAGAATAACTTAATAACAGATATTATTTTAAAGTAAAAACCTAATCAATATGTTTATTGGCATGCGTTTTACACATTTTTAATGCAATTATTTTTGCTGTTTTATATTCATATTACTTTTAAGTTTACTTTTACTTTAATTTGACTTGTAAATACGAGGGCGGGTCAATAAGTCCGTGACTTTATGAATTTCTGACCTCTTTACTGAAAAAGCAACACTACTCCTGTCAACAGGTATCTGTCAGTTGATTCCTATCAAAATTTGAACTTGCTGCGTCAGTTAGTTTGTGTTTGACAGCTATCTTTATCAGACTACCCAGTAATTTGAGGAAAAAATGGAAAAAGGTGAATTTCGTGTGCTTATTAAGCATTATTTTTTGCGAAAAAAAACCATTACCGAGACCAAGGCTAAGCTTGATATATACTATGGGGACTCTGCACCATCGATTTCAATGGTAAAAAAGTGGTTTACTGAATTTCGTTGTGGCCGTAAAAGCACTGAAGATGCCGAACGTCCTGGACGCCCAGTTGAGGTCTCTACACCCGAAACAATCGAAAAAATTCACGATATGGTGTTGGCCGACCGAAGATTGAAAGTGCAAGAGATTGTGAAAGCCGTAGGGATCTCGCATGGCTCAGTGGTTTCAATTTCAAAAGATCAATTGGGCATGAGAAAGCTTTCCGCAAGATGGGTGCCGCGTTTGCTCACAGTCGACCACAAACGCAATCGTGTAACAACTTCACAGGAAGGTTTGGCGTTGTTTAATCGCAATATGGAGGAGTTTTTGCGCCGTTTTGTAACCGTGGACGAAACATGGATCCATCACAACACACCAGAGACCAAACAACAGTCAAAACAGTGGGTTTCTAAGGGTGAATGGCGCCAAAGAAGGCCAAGGTGGGTTTGTCAGCCAATAAAGTTATGGCGACTGTTTTTTGGGATGCACGAGGGATAATCTACATTGACTACCTTCAAAAGGGAAGAACAATCAATGGGGAATATTATGCCAACTTATTGGACCGCTTCAATGACGATTTGAAAAAAAACCGACCTCATTTGGCCAAGAAAAAAGTTATTTTCCACCAAGACAATGCAAGGGTGCACACATGTGCAGTTGCCATGGCAAAAATCCATGAATTGGGCTATGAATTGCTCCCTCATCCACCCTATTCTCCAGATTTGGCTCCGAGTGACTACTTTTTGTTCCCAAACCTGAAGAAATGACTTGGTGGAAAAAGATTTGACTCCAATGATGAAGTCATCTCGCAAACAAAGGCCTATTTTGAGGACCTCGACAAATCATATTTTTTGGAAGGGATAAAAAAATTGGAGAAGCGTTGGACAAAGTGTATAGAGCTCAAGGGAGACTACGTTGAAAAATAAAATGATTTGTTTATCAAAAAATCTGTGTTTTATTCCAAAAGTCACGGACTTATTGACCCGCCCTCGTACGTAGTTCAATAAACTAATATGGCAAAATAAGTAAGCTACGAGTACTTCCTTTATTCTCTTCGTTCTTTTCTTGTTTTAAGTTGGTTTTTAAAATAAGTTCCTCATCTGCGTATTTTTTTGTGTCAAATTTCAGCGTCTCTTTTCGTGGTTCGAAAATCCAAATGGAAATTTTACAAAAACACCTGATATTCAGTAGCCAAAGAATTCGAGGAGAACACATTTGAATACCAAATTATACATGGCTGTACCCTGTATAATTTGGTAACCCTGTATAATAAAGACGGCAGACATTTTACCGGGAAAACACACAATTACGCATTTAATTAATTTGTTACGTGAACAGACCGCGACCCAATATGCTAGCAATTATTGTATTTCCCGTCTGCAACTACGTAATTATCGATTTGATTTTCGATTATATAATTGATTCACCCTTTATCGACAGTCATCTGCCAGGAAGTGAGATCGAACACATTCCTCGAAAATTTGTAACGAATTCTAAACACTTCAATTTTTATAAAAATATATGTATTTGAAATGTTGCGTTTCCACATAAGCGGAGCTGGACGAGGTGGAGAGGAGCGGACTGTGAATTGACCAAATCACATTGCTCGAAATCTGTGTCTATTAGAATCTCTAGAAATTATTTGAAGGTTTCTCTTCACTCCCTCCTGCCCTTGTATTCTCTTAAATATGATTCGTCGCTTGTCTTGTGGCTGTGATCATGGATGTCCCAGCCGTAACATCGACCGCTGTTGTCAAGCCTTTTCGACAGCATTTTGTTTTGTAGCCATGCGGAGCTAGTGCGTTCATTGCCGTTACAATAGCTTTAACCAAAGCTGATAGTATGACATTTGCGCTAAGAGGATTCACTGCAGCTTCTTCTGTGGGAACGTAGCTTTAGATACAGATAACGAAAAGACATGACTTTTGACTTGATACATTGAAAAAAGTTCCCAAGAAGGAATGGAAATATTTTATCCAACATTTAACGGTGTAAAACAGTCAAGATTGGCAATGAAAAGAGACAGAATATAATGCAGCTATATGATAGAACGAGATAGATCACAAGGCCGTTCACGTACACGCTAAGAACCTGTAGTGTTTTTCTGAGTTCTGACGTCTGTCACGCGCAACACAATATTCCCTTTAGTTTTACTAGTTTCATTTTTATTATTGTAAAAAAGTGTCGAGTTGATGTATTTTTATTATGGTTACATGTTCAGTACCTGGAAGTAACTCATCTAAAAAAGGGAACCAACATAATTGTACATTTCACACACAATTTCACAATAATATCAGTATATAAACTTGAAAAATTTTTTTTTTTTTTGTCTCAGGCGGGACTCGAACCCGCATCTCCTCGCATGCCGGGCGGGCGCCATACCATTAGGCCACCGAGACACTGCGACACGGCGCGAATTTTTCAAGCATATTCTTTCGCTGTGAGCCAGCGTTGTTTCATCAAATGTTAGGAGTTTGCACCCTTAACACCCGAAAGAAACATCTTTGCAGATGTTTGACAGTCAGTTAAGATGAAACAGCTATTTATATACTTTATTTGATATTTTAGCAACTTAATTGCACTTATAATATCAGTATATAAACTTGAAAAATTTTGTCTCAGGCGGGACTCGAACCCGCATCTCCTCGCATGCCGGGCGGGCGCCATACCCCCATAATGGTATGGCGCCCGCCCGGCATGCGAGGAGATGCGGGTTCGAGTCCCGCCTGAGACAAAATTTTTCAAGTTTATATACTGATATTATAAGTGCAATTAAGTTGCTAAAATATCAAATAAAGTACAATTTCACAATGTTTTAGAGCTTTGACTAAAATTTTGTATACTAATTGATAGGGCATTTCATCAGAACAAGGATTTAAATTCATATGAATTCAAATAAAAATAATATCAAATACGTGAATTTCAGCAATTACTAACGTCACTTTTGTATTTTAGTGATTGACGTTGTCGATGATATCTTATCGACATTTCATTAGCTGACATATTTCACATTGTAAACCGCATACAGCCTAAATTGTTGAAATACGTTAGAAATGCTTGAAATTGCCTAATAGAAAAGAATGTTCGCCCAATAAATATTCGAGCATTTGCAGTTTACATTTGGACCCTAAGTGTTTTTAACACAGAGGCGTTCAGCCTGTAAAATTACGCTCTGGATCAATCTCCATATTGTTCAAGCCCCCATCAATCCCCATTAGTTAAACATTAAATTTATGTATATTTAGTGTACGTTTGTAATGTGTAATTGAAAAATAAATATCAGTTTTATTTCAACTTTGACGATCGCGATCGCAAAATGAGGCAAAATTGTTAAATACTGGCAAGTAAAGCCTACGATATTTTTTACAATAAATTGATTTTGTTCGGGAATAAGTAGTTATAAAATAAAAAAAGACGTGTGGCACTCGGGGACTGCCGCGGTAAAGCTATTTCATAGCATTTTGTATCAACTTATGCAATTATAATTATTTATTTATTTTATTTATGCAGTATTTCTTTTTCTTTGATATTAATTCGTCGTAACCGCCTTATCGTATAATTATATTTCTCGTGATGTACATTTATATAGATATAATATCATATATACTTTCTCTGCGCGGCATTCATGTGCATTATCTACACTACATTACATCTACACCAAAAACAAAGGTACTGAATAGTATCGCTCATTTTAATCAAAAATTTAGGTTATCTTTATAGCAGTATTATAATTTCAATTCAAAATTAATACTGCATTTGTGATTATAATAAAATGTATGTCTATAGAGTACTCGCTCATTTTCTTTCACTATAATTTCGTGACTTTCTTCATTAATAATAAATGCACTTTGTTCATTCATATTCAAAACACTTTATACACAAATTTTACAAGTACAGCTATTCACTGTTGTACATAAATACCTAAACACCTATATACTTTCCCATAAACAGCTGCTTATGTATTCGTCCCGATTTCGGAGCAGCTCGTCTCGATTCGTGCGAGTTTCGTAGAGTCGTACGATACGTCTAATCGCACGCACACAACGCCGTGTCGAAAACTGCCGAACTGAAACGACGTTAGACGATGCACGGCCTTCAAGCCACACCTCCGTGCCCGTCGGAGTGGGGAGCGTGAGGTTTTTTCGTTACGGAATTTCTGGATTCGGTCCCCGCGCTCAAGGCCCGCGATAGAAGCTATGCAATAGCTTAAAAAACATATCTAGGTATTTACTTGCAGTTTTTTGGCGTTCTTTTAATAATACTAAAAAATAAGTCACCTGCGTTAACGTTAACTGTGTCGATGGAATCGACATCGAAAGCAAGCAGGCAATGCAGTACCTGCACTATTTATCTCACGCACATGCTCACTTTATGCACACTAGCGTAACCTAGTTTTGGTCTCGTTTTCAGGATTTAATTGCCAATCTATCATCTATATTAAATCTATGACGACGATTATCATTCCAAAGGACAAACCCGTTTCCCATACAATCTTGGACCTGACGTTACAAGGCTGGGAATTGGCCATAAATTAAAGCACATTAAAAAGATTCATATGCTCTATTTTCACAAATTTCTACAATGGGAAAGTAACTTAAATCAACCAATGAACTTATTTTATTTTCAAACCTATATCACAGTCTATGAACCATACAGTTGTTCGACGCCTTTGATCTCATGGAAAATGCCGACAACGTCTAGACAGTATCGTGACGACCAGGGTTGTCAAAAGTAAACAATATATTAAAATATTTATTTATTGCAGATAAATCTACTCGTAATCAGCACCCCAATGAACCTCAAAAGTGACACACGTATCAAATTATAAAAAAATACGTCCCCCATCTTAAATTTTAAAAAGGATGGCATAATGGTAATCAGCCCCCTAATGAACCTTAAAATTGACACCCATGTCAAGTTATAAAAAATTACGTCCGCCATCTTGAATTTAAAATAGGATGGCATTTTCGAGATCGGCACCCCAATGAACCTCAAAATTGACAACCATATCAAATTATAAAAAAATACGTCCGCCATCTTGGATTTTAAAAAGGATGGCATTTTCGTGATCGGCACCCCAATGAACCTCAAAATTGACACCCATATCAAATTATTAAAAAATACGTCCGCCATCTTGGATTTTAAAAAGGATGGCATATCCGAAGCACCCCACTGAACCTCAAAATTGACACTCATATCAAATTTAAAAAAATTACGTCCGCCATCTTGAATTTAAAAAGGATAGCATTTTCGTAATCAGCAGCCCAATTAACCTTGAAATTGACAACTATTTATCTTATTAAAAAAATATATGTTCACCATCTCGAATCATTCGATATCAACATTCCAATAAATTCCAACAAACAAATATAAAATAATTTAAAACACAAACATTTGTTAGCCCTGAATGCTGTGTCCCGAACTGCTAACATCGTTTTGTTCGCAGTTCGGGCTCGGCCTTCCCGCGTCTCGCCCCTCACACCCCGCACAATTGCCCTGTCTAGACGTCTTCGTCGAACGACTGTATGGTTCATAGACTGTGCCTATATCATGTATTATTTTACAAAAAAAATACCATTTTGGTACTTTACCTGGATAAGATCTAGGTTCCTTTTCTATCTATAGGCGATATAGATAGTAAACAGAGCAAACCACATTAACTTGCGCACGAGAACGAAACATGTTAAAATGTAATCTATGTACGAAAAGGAATGTAAGTGGATTGGAGTGAATGACAAATGACAATTAATGTCATTGTCAGCAGATATTCTTAATAATAGTGCAGCCTGTTACATCGGGAATTGAACTACTCAAAATGTTCAATTGTTTTATCAATGATTACTTATTGAACTGCAAACCTCGTTAAATGTTAATTACATTCTTTAAGTTTTTTATATTTATATGAGGCTTTTAAAAGAACTATTTAGCTTATTCCTTAAAAAATGCAATTTAAAAAAAAGGATTACTATGAGTCGATTTATTCCAAATCGATTAAAACGTTAAAAGCCCCGCTCTATGAAGTGACAGAGCGTTTACGGAGATAGTTACGTTTTAATTAAATATGTGTAATAATGTGTATAACGGTTTACAGAGACTGTTTAAGAATTAGAAAAAACAATATGTATTTTATCAATTTTCTCTACTTGTCCATTGCCAATTAAACTATTTTTTTGAGAAATAGGCAAGTAAAATTAAAGGGATTTTTCGGCATAATTTCCATTGTTGTAACGTCGGGCCCAAAAATGGGGTTCTCCTTTAAATCCAATACCAATTTTATATGTCGGCAAATGTCTTTGTCTAAATAGTTAGACTCTTATTGGAATAGTTGAGAGTACCTATAGCTCTGAGAAAGCGCACTAAGTCCCTGGCGAGGTCCCACCGCTCTTGCTGCAGCGCTGTGTCAAGCAGCTGCGTAGCCAGTTGCCGGCTCACTGCAGAACTTTCTAGATTCTACACGAAGAAACATTCGAAAACAAATCATTACTTATCGTGTCGACAGACTTTGATTTCTTAATTATAGATTTAATAGGTTCGCCTTTAATCGTGAACTTCTGGTTTACTGATTCATGATATCTACATTTAAATTCTATGGTACTCTGTTTTTGTTGCAACCGTTATTATTTTTAACAACATACTTAACAACAATATTAGAGTACCTTATCTCGTAGGCCTATCTCTACCTGAGCATGGATTAAAATATTGCTCCAACTAAATGAACAGTAATGAACTCCGATTAGATACTGGTAAGATATATCGTGCCTTTGGTTACCCGAATAGAATCTTTTCGAAAAATACAGAAGCACGCAAAAAGCACTTATTGCCTTTG
This sequence comes from Anania crocealis, assembly GCA_949315895.1. Taxonomy (NCBI): domain Eukaryota; kingdom Metazoa; phylum Arthropoda; class Insecta; order Lepidoptera; family Crambidae; genus Anania; species Anania crocealis. The sequence goes on along the minus strand of OX438865.1, from coordinate 14,635,372 downwards.
AACACATTCCGGGTATCATCATTCAACCCCCCAAATTTCCCCAAGTTCTCTTAAGGCTCTAAATGCGAGTCGGTTAAGATGTTTTAAAAATTAACTGCTATCAAAAACACTAACGGAACAAAAGTATACCTGCATTAGCTGCAATAAACGTTAATGTGTAACAGTAACAAATTTTTATATGAAATCAATTTACAGGAAACACAGGAGTAATAATCCGTCCAAATTTACCTGTAAAATGATGAGGTATGAGGCAGCCGTGTCTAGCATCTTCCTCTGAAGGCACTCTTGAAATAGCTCCTTAGGCTTACCGGCCGCGGAGAATAGATACGCCCAGAGAGCTATTTCTGTTTTACGAGCGCATTGCACCACTGTCTGAAAGAAATTTTATTTTATAACTAGCTGACCCCGAGAACTTCGTATCGCTTTAAATAATATAATTTGATTTTGACGTCTCAAATGTCATTGTTGTCAAATATGGCGTATACCTTATAACGCCATCTGTTAGAATCGTATTGAACTCACAGTTTGTTAAATAATAAACAAATAATTTGCAATAAAATTATACTGCGACTATAAATTGAGATGTAACTTGATGTAGGCTATCCTATCTTTCAAGTTGGATCAAACTGCACACGGTGAGCAAATTTGATTTAAATCGGTTAAGTAATTTAGGGGTCCATCGCGGACAAACAACGTGACACGTAATTCATATATATTAAGATACAGACAGGATAAGCAGCCCATGGCTGTGCTTTTAATATGCAACGACTTGCCATAAGGTAAAGCAATGATATACAATAACTTGAATGACGACCATTTGGATCAGCGGTAGTAAACGCTGCTTCTGAGCCATGGGTCGCGGGTTCGATCCCCGCACAGTACAAATATTTGTGTACATGAACATGTCGGTTTGTACTGGTCTGGATGTTTTCTATATATTATAAGTATGTATTTACAAGTAAGTTTATCGGTTGTCTAGTACCCCATACGACAGGGTACTTAATAGTAGCTTAATTTGGGACTAGATGGCTCTGTGTGGCCCAGTGAGGCATGTCCTAAATATTTATTTTATTTATTTTATTACTTCAGGTAGCAGATGTTATAGAATAGTCGAGAATCAGGCTCAGTATCGCACTGATCTGTATGCCTAACAGGTGGTTTACCCTGAGCCGATCCATACATGATACAGTCAGGCCAGTGAAATTTCATTATAAAGCTTTTAGCTAACATTTTGGCGTAGCCCTAAGACAAGGATTAAATACCTACCTACGTATTCAGCAAGAGTGAGAGAGCAGGATACACAAAAATACCTTACCAACTAATTTACACATACATACCTGTAGATAGACGGGAAACTCATGCACGAACTCAATAACACTCGGCAGCTGCGCGTCAGGTATAGGCTCTTTGCTAGTGGCCTCTTCTTCTAGCACTTCATGCAATAATAGCTCTAGGGAATGCGGAAAGTATGGGAGCGCAGCACAAGAACGAGCAATTTCCCACGCGTGGTAACCGAGGTTCCGCCGTAATAGTTGACGTAGGATTTGGTGGAGGTATACTTGACTCTGAAATAAGGCATACATACATACCTTTTAAGGCTTTTTTAGGAAAAAGATTAGTAGAAGCTGCTGTGATCTGTGGTTTTACAATCTTCTTCTTTTCTAACTTTCCCCATCTTGTTTTAACCCCGGATAGAAACTAGTTACAAAAACATCATAGATAATAATCTAAGCTATTATTCAATGAATTTCACTATCATGTCTATGGTTTTAACAGAAACAACGCACTTATTTCAGCAAAATAAAACGCCGTAGTTTTTAGCATGATGTGCAGTAAACTTTTAAAATCATCAACTAAAATAATTAAGCGAGTTTCTGAATTAAGAGTGTTAGCGCTTTGACTAGCGCTAGCTGGGAGCTTTGACGAATGGCAGAAAGCAGACGAAAGATACATAACTTGAAAAAATTGTTGTTTTTTTTTTTTAAAGAAATCATTTATACTTACTGTTCGATTGACGACACAGAATGGTAACGAAAACACAGAGTTCGAGTCCGATGCATACAGAGTTGTATCGTTTTCAGCACCAAGCAAGATCGCGTCGTCAAATAAGATTGCTGCAAACAATGAAACTGATTAATTCAAAGAAGTTATCTTGTCATACATTTCCTAAAGTCAATACTTTAGGACACATGTTCTGTTTGGCATCTACACCATAGCTTCAATATGCTTTTCAACTCTAACTTATTTACAATATGTTTCAGTCTGACTTACTTAGTGGATATATGTCAAGATGAAAAGGTAGCATGATCCTTTTGGCCATAAACGTATGTCGAGAGGAGTCTGGGTGTCGGGTGGCATCTTTAGGCAATAGTGGCAGCCACACTCGAGCCCCTAAAGCACCACACCACAGCCACAAAGCCCGAGACAGCTGCGTTTGGGATGTAGACGCGCCGCCACATGACCAGACACTCTCTACGCACGATGCCAAGACTGTGGCTGGGAGGCAGCTATAAGCCTGAGAAAAAAATATTTAGAGATATCAAAACGTAAGCCAAGATCAAAATTTTGCTAGCGAGTGCTAGGGTTTGCCACTTCTTAGTTTTCTCCCGTATATTACCATAGTCAAAAATGCTTATGACCTTTCGTAACTATTTCATTCTCTTCACCAATTTCTTTACTCTCCCATCTCCCAGGTCAGTTGTTCTAGTTTGTATCGGAAGCTGAATATTTTTGTGTCACAACTGATTTACAATTAAAGTGTCCCACTAAAATCCAATAAAATATCTCTTTTAAAACAAGTCGTTAAGACTACATTCATATAATTGTTGGAATTAAAAAAGCTGTAAATATGTACAATTAGCTAATCGAAATTGTGAGTACATAGATCGCAGTCCGGTATCAATATAAAAAAAAAATGTGACTAAGCGTTACTTAATTGTTTTAGTTTATCATATTTTGTTCAATTTTACACATTCTTGTTATATTTATTATGATGTAAGTAGGTGTATTCAACATATTTAATATTAAATATTTTTTGTAATTTTATTACATAACTTTGTTTACATTCTTAAAAGAGCTATTAAATGTTCAAGTTCACGAATTCAATATTGCACTCCGTTCGTGTTATTCAACTAAATGCCGGTGATAGCGATCTCATTGACCGACATCGGTTCGCGTGTGGTGCGCGCGCGTCGGCATCGCACGCGCTTGCCATACGCGAGCAACTGGAGCAAAACGTCACATTACTAATTCAACTATATTGCGTCAACAAGACGGACACGCTTCAAGTACTCTTTCTTCAAATGTATTTATTGAGAACAATACTTTTTGCGCTCAAATGACATTATAATTTTTTCCTTGCAACCATAAAAGAAACACATGTGTGTAAATTTAAACTTGCATTACGAAAATTTCGACAATTAGGCGCTTAGCATTCAAAGCATCTTGCTATATGTATATTTAGTATGATAACACATAATTAGCGCCATCGCTAGAATCGAAAATCAATTGGCGAGCCGACAATGCTGACGCAGGCGTCCGACGCAAGAGCTCAATACATATTTGACTCCGTTTTCACTGTGTGAAGGCTGTTCTATGAAAATGAGGAAGCCTGATGCAACCCCTGGTGATTGTTGTAGCAGGCAGCGGTCGCCACGCGTGAAACAGTCCACATCCGGTGCACGTCAGGACCCGAAGGTCTAAAGCAATCGCCTATAAATTACCTCAAATTGTTCTTATCGGACCAGTACGTTTTTGACAGCAGGCGGCAAGTGCGTTTCCATGAAAATGAATTGCTTCTTAACGGTCCGTGTTATTCACTTCCATATTAATAATAATGTTATTATTAAAATACAGGTGTTTAAAAAATGATTATGAAATTGTTGTGTGAAGTGTGAATCCGAATTTCGCAGATAACGTGTCTCTTGGCTGTGACGGCATCCACAAGGGCCGATGGTGGTTTGGGCGGATTAGACGGACTCGTTTACGCCCCTGGACACGCTACTGCCGATTATTATGTACGTGATACAACGACTAACTCTTTTCAAACTAATTTTTTTGATAAAACTTAGTGACTGTGAATTTTTTTGATTACAGGCGTATCCAAGGTATGCATTTGAATACGCAGTGAAAGATCCTCACACAGGAGATAACAAAGCGCAGTGGGAGAAGAGAGACGGAGACGTTGTCAAGGGTAAATAAACAATAACATATTTATACATTGTTTACACACATGAATTCAGTCATTCAGCAAAATTATATTTGTTTACAGGAGCTTATTCATTGGTGGAACCTGACGGCACGCTTAGAGTGGTGGAATACTGGGCCGACGACAAATCTGGCTTTAATGCGGTTGTCAAACGCCTCGGGCCAAACCTTCACCCGGTCGCAGCACCTGCTGCGCCGATATACAAAGCCCCGATTCCAGTTCTTGAAAGCCACGGACCAATCGCGCCTATCTCAATCGGACCCGTAGCTAAATACCACGGACTGGAGAGCGCTCCCCTTATCACAGGTCCTTATTTAGGAGGAGGCGCGGTTTCTTCTGCAGCAGTGTACCGACCAGCTCCAGTACCTATCGTTAAAGCTCCGGTAGCCCCGATCCTATCTGCGCCTATTGCCTCAGCACCGATACTGCCAGCTTCATACGCTCATGCCCCACTCGCTCATGAACCAATTCTAGCCCCAGCGCCAATTTACAAATCAGCACCAGTTATTACCGCCCCATATTTGTCAGCGCCTTACGGTTTGTCCTCTCTAGGAGGTTGGGGAGGTCTGTACAAGGGTGGATTGGGGGCTGGCTACCTCGAGGAATTGGGTCACGGTCTTTTGAACAAGGGAGGTCATCTGCTGCCGTCATTAGGTCTAGGATACGACCACGACTTAGGATACAAACACTAGAACCGAAGCCTACATGTACCTGACGTGCCTGTTAATCTACTTGCCGCTACCAGCTGTCACATCTCCCCTTACCAGACTGCTAAGCTGTAAACTAACAAGACGAATACTCTTTATCGCTGTAAGATATTTATATTTTTGTACATAAGTTAGTTATTGAAGCACAGTTTTAATAAAGCATATACCACTATGTGGTAATATAATAACAGTTGTTTCATTCTACCCAAATTTTGGATCGTAATAGGTCGTACATTACATCGTAATTGCATCCTTCCTTTGGTTACCACAAAATTAGGTAATAAAATCTCACATAATATTCAGTTACGGTCTGAGTATCCTTTTAGCCCCAGTAAGTATCCGTTTCATTATTTAATTAATGTATTTAGCTGCATCATGAACCAACTTTGTTTTCAGTAACAAGTTGTGTGATAGAAAAATATTTGCTTGTAGACCTGTAAACATAGTTGATCACAGAGGTCACATAACAAACATACGTTCAGGCCATTAAAGGGAACAGGTTACACCCGTCTTGGAGCTCACTCTGCAGCGTGGAGTGAATATAAAGGCTTTCAGTACAAACTAAAAATCATTCCACATTTCAACACCGAGGAACCACCAGCAAGATGACACGGCTATTGATGGTAAAGTTTAAATGTAACATTTTATACAAAGCAAATAATTGCAATAGTTTTATTATGTATAATTTTTAAACAAAATTACAAGTGTTAACGTGCTGTAACAAACGTTAATGAAACATTTAAAGTTTATAGCTTGAAGTTCTTATATCAAATAGCGACTTTGACTCGTTTTACTCCAGACAAATCTTGAATGAAAGTAAAAAAAAACTTAAAAAAAACAATACTTAAGCTGCATGATTGTCGACCTGTATTAAACAAACTTTATGAAAAGATGTGACAAAAACTTCACATTATCAATAATAGGCTTGATAATTATGTGTTACGTATAACATGTATGTAATTAGATATTATGACAAAGTATTACTTTCAGACTGCGTGTTTACTGGTGCTCGCCGCGACACTGGTGTCGAGTAACGCGATACACACGGTACCCATCATTGGTCATATTGTAAGTATACTATTAATAATTATCGTTAAAATATATGACGGGTTTATTTCCATTATATGCCGTTATTGACATTATATGCCGTTGCTGAAAAACAAATTAACAATTTACTCGTCAATATCTGATCTCTTTTAGATCCTTCAGCTAATCGACCGAATAGCATTATTATATAGGATATTTCTTCACAACTTCACCATGAAATTCAAATGTATTTTTGTGAATGTATTTAAGTCATAAGCTACCTAAACACAACCAAATTTACTATGAAAATACATTGACCATTGCAATTGATTCTGTGAATATTAATACTATTGTAAATGTATATGAGCTGCCAAATACATTAACTTCTTTGAGGAATTGCAAGATGCAAAATAGACCCTACATAGTAAGTGTGCATCTGCGTAATACAGACTGTGTTATAAGTGTATGATTTTCAGGACCATCCAAGTTACGCATTTAACTATGCCGTAAACTCGCCGCACACGCACGACAACAAGGCACAATGGGAGACAAGGAACGGGGATGCCGTCAAGGGATCCTACTCGCTCGTCGAACCTGACGGCAGCCTGCGAGTCGTCGACTACTCTGCCGATGGCAAGCACGGCTTCAACGCGGTCGTCAAGAAGTTTGGCCCAACAGTACACCCCAGTAAAGTCCATGCACCAGTAGCACCGCTGGTCGCGCCGGTAGTGGCTCCAATAGCCCCAGTGATAGCTCCCATCACCCCCCACTACGGCTTCGGTACCACCCACTTGGGCATCGGCCACAAGAAAACCATTCTCGGACCCTGGAGCCTGTCTTGGGATCCTCACACTCACTCCTACGGAGGCTGGGTTCCTATCAGTGCAACCGCACATGGAATATTCGGACACGGACTTCCCGGACGATCCGCGACGATAATAAGCAAAAAATACGTCGATGGAAAACTTTACAAGTGGGCCACTGGACCCATTCCTCTTCCTTACGGCAGCACACTGTTGTTCAAGAAGAAACATTAATATAGCTTTATTGTGGAGTCCCCTTTAATAGAGGAAGAACGAAATAATCATACAAATACTTTATTTAAGTTTGTATTCGTACTGGATTCACAAGTACCTGACTAGTCCTAGTGCTATTTGTAAATACGTTCGAACTGTTTACTGAACTTTAAATGTAAATAAAAGTTTACACTATGTTATATTCAAAGTTTTATTTTTAAAACCAATTTAATAAAAAATTAAAACATATTGCATTTTTTAATTTATTATTACATGACATCTATCTAATACATATATTAACTAGATTTATACGTTAAATTGATGGAAAAACTAATTTCACACAAAAAACTCCATAATTCTTATAAAGTTAATAAAATACAGTTTAAATATTGTAGCCTGGACTAGGTAAATGTAAAACAAACCCGAGTAATAAAAACTCATGCTACGCTCTAATTGCTTGTCCAATAAAATACAAACTACATTAGTTACTACACGTTGAACTACAAAAGCCAAACATTTACGCAAGAAAGTAACAAATGAAGTTATTTTTAAGCTATTGCATAGCTTCTATCGCGGGCCTTGAGCGCGGGGACCGAATCCAGAAATTCCGTAAGGAAAAAACCTCACGCTCCCCACTCCGACGGGCACGGTGTGGCTTGAAGGCCGTGCATCGTCTAACGTAGTTTCAGTTCGGCAGTCTTTGACACGGCGTTGTGTGCGTGCGATTAGACGTATTACGAAACTCGCACGAATCGAGACGAGCTGCTCCGAAATCGGACGAATACATAAGCAGCTGTTTATGAGAAAGTATATAGGTGTATAGGTATTTATGTACAACAGTGAATAGCTGTACCTGTAAAAGGAGACAATTTTTTTTAGTATGGCGAATGGGCCCACTAAAAAATTGAGACGTATAGTAATGAAAAATATATCAAATTGTTCCTTATAATGTCTAGAAAACATTAGCAATATTAGTATTTCTTTATCTAACGGGAATATTCAGAAAATAATCCTAACTAAATGACCTTAAATGACATAACCTAAAAACTTTTTACAAGTTTTATTTGATTATTTGCATACACAATGCTATTTATATCAAAGATATACCAACAGCTACTGTAAGATAATAAAACCCACATGTTTTGTAAAATAATAAAAATATTTTAAACGATATTAACTTTTTATTTATTTAATAAAAGAAAAATTTGTTTTCTTATCGGTCACCACACTCAAAAAGTGTAACTTGAATTCAAAGAAAAAGAAATACTGCATAAATAAAATAAACAAATAATTATAATTGCATAAGTTGATACAAAATGCTATGCAATAGCTTTACCGCGGCAGTCCCAGAGTGCCACACGTCTTTTTTTTAAATGGTATCAATATGGACATTAGGGTTTTTCATAATGCTAGTGTATAACATCAATTCAAATATGTTACAAAAAATCAAGTCAGTCTGTCAATTATCTTATGCTTTAAAATTTGCCATGAGATATTAATTTTAATGAAATTATTATTGATTAGAAGAAAGTTTGAGACCTTGGGAAGGATATAGGTTTCCGCGGAAATAATCCATTAAAGGGATAAACAGGGATAGAAAGTATGGGGAATCAATGATCATTCAATTTGTATAGTGATACAGATTAATATATAAAGTGATAACTGTGAAGGACGTTAAAACCGAGGATGCTCGGGAGCACGATATAACCGAATTCTATGAGGACTAAGTCACGTTGGGACGAATCGCTTTTACATGATAAATCAACGGGTATAGCCTAGCTGAAAATTAAAAGCGATAAAGAAATAAAATTATTACATATTAATTATCCTATGTAAACATAGGATAAACAACATAAAATGTATTTCGCGTTTAAGCAGAACCCCAAGACAAATTTCCTATGTAGTTTCATACCCGAGAAGCTAGAATTTGAAAACTTGATGTTCTACTAAAATACATTTCCTGATATCCTTGGATATCTAAGGTCAAAACACACCCTCAACTTAGATTTAAAAAAAAATTCAAAAAAAAAAAAAAAACTTAAATGTACGGGTTGTACACTTAGAAAGGAATGGTAGATAGAAAGTCACTGGTGAAATGGTAATATACAAAAGTTTATTCTATTAACAACACGAAATAATACAGTTTTTACACGATATTAAAATATGATAAAGTAAATGGTTAAATGGTGGTGGTATGAGTGAAATACGCGCGATTGGTATGGTGATCGGATATGCACTAACTATAAAGACAATTGTAATTAGCTATTAAAAAGTATGACCTAAATTAACAAATTGTCGCGCATCGGGTAAATCCGCTGACACGTGCGTGACTAGGTTAATGAACGGTTAAAGACCGTACAGTAATCCTTTTTTGCCCGGAAGAAGTTATAAGTTATAATGGACCCTAGAGTCTAGACCACATCGTCGCATAATAATACAATAACTAAAAACTCAGCGGACCCCTTCGGTGCCCTATGAACTACGGGTTTTGCTCCACAGTCCCAGATTTAAAATAAACATGGCCTGCTTTAATGGAACAACTCTTCAAACCCCGCGCAATTCCAGAGACAATAGGAAGCAATTGCTATCGCAGTAAACGGCTACCGTGCGGGGTTTCGAAAGATCCCCCTATTTGATTTAAGTTATAAGATAAAGCAGCAATGACTTCGACGACCTGGTATACTCGTAATGGTGAGAAACGAGGGCTACAAAATCAGTGGTAGCGTTTTCAACGGTAAATTTCAAGTGATGAGCACTATTTGTACTTAAGTGATCGATTTTTATAAATACATTTAAGAATGTTTATCGGTCACCTAGTTATCATGGAATTTGCTTTGCTTAGTTTGACCAAGGTAGTGTCTATAGGAATTTATTACATACTGTAAGGTGTAATAAAATTATTTGCCAAATTTTAAAATAACCTGTATCATGAAAACAAATCCGCAATATTTAATGAAAGCACGAGGTATCTATTTATCCTCAGAATATACGAAATCTGAACAGCGTTTTATAAACTGCCTAAAACCAAGTTTTACCATACACAAACTTGTTTTGCATGTATCAAAGTGCTACATTACTTAATGCATCATTATCATCATCATCATAATCACCAACCAGCAGATCACTGAAAAGAGGCCTCTTCAAAAGGAGGATTACAATACAATCGCCACGCTTAGCGGCGGATTGGCGATTGCAGTTCGCCCAATGGTGGAAGGAAGACGCTGCTGGCCATCTCCTTCTGGCAGTTATCCTTTAGTCGCCTCTTGCGACCCCTAGGAAGAGTAGGGGTGGTGCTATTTTTAACGTGCCAGCACCATACATGCATACAATATGATATTATTATAATACTAGTTGTTCCCCGCGACTTCGTTCGCGTCAATTTCTGTTATTATGAACGCGATAATTTTTGCAACATTTTTCACTGATGCTTCGCTCCTATTGGTTGCGGCGTGATGTTATATAGCCTAAAGCCTTCCTCGATAAATGGACTATCCAACACAAAAAGATTTTTTAAATCGAACCAGTACTTCCGGAGATTAGCGCGTTCAAACATACAAACAAACAAACAAACTCTTCAGCTTTATAATATTAGTATAGATTAAAGAGTTGCCACTCTCTAAGTTGAAGAGATAATTGGTTTATTGGCTTATGAGTAAACTACTTGATAGTAACATTGGACTAATAATTAAGAGTTAAATTATGACTGTATGTGTTTTCTATTAATTACTGTTACTATTTTATTGTATTTGATGTAATGATCGATTGAAATACGGTTACAAATATTTTATTGGCATTCCAAATGCTATAGACCAGATTAAAATTTTTCAATAATAACGTTACCAACATTTTAAAAAGTGTTCGCAAAATTGTTATCAGCAAAACGTAGCAAAGACATCTATCTCTACGATAGGGATTTCATAATGATAATTAACAATCTAGTTGCATGTATCCATTTTCTTAAATATATAGGATACTATCTGTTGCCCGCAACTTTGTGCGAGTGGAAATATTTAATTTTGCATCTATCTTACGAGAACCTTACCTTGTTTCGGGATAGAAAGCAGCCTTTGTGCTATTCCAAACTATATTCTATCGGTGTCCTCAATTTCGTCTTGATCCGTTAAGCCGTATTGGGGTGATTGAGTAACAAACATCCATCCAAACATTCGCATTTATAATATTAATAAAATAATCGCTTTTTTTATCTAAGCGGCGTATTTTAACTTTTTGATCTTAACAAATTTAAGTTTGTGAAATACGATCAAAATTGTTGCACACTGTTTGCATACAATTAATGTCATACAAACACATAATTAGACAATTACTTTAAGTACATAACACACAAATTATTCACATAACGGGTTTTGTTTGAAGGAAGGAATAAGTTTGCAAGTAAAAAAATGCTTAGTGAGTCAAACCATCCGTGGAAACGAGAGGTCTATCAAAAACCGGAGCGCGGCCGGGTCGAATAATTAGTGTAGTATAAATATGCAGGTGTAAATTGACAAAAGCACAGTGCAATTCGTTGGTTCACAGGAACACATTGTTAGCAAAATGAACACATACTTCGCGGTAAAATGTTTAAATATTATTTATGATTTTAATTTCCGCTTTATCTCAAAAGATATAGAATTTTAATTTAACTATTTTAAAATATTTTCAGGTATCCTGCCTTTTGGCATTCACTGCAACAGTGGCAGCTGCGCCATATGGAAGTGGGGTGTCGTATGTACCCGTTGCCACCATAGATAAGATTGTAAGCGAAATTTAGATGTTCTATGGCGAACTGACAAGTTTTTTGAAACATATTCTTGAAATAAGTCAGAAATTAAACCAATATTCCTTTACAGAACAATCCCAATTACGCTTTCGACTACTCAGTGAACGACCCTTCGACCGGTGACAACAAGGCGCAGTGGGAATCGCGCCACGGCGACGTTGTACATGGCGCTTACTCTCTAGTCGAGCCTGACGGCAACATCCGCTTAGTGGAGTACACTGCGGACCCCGTGAGGGGCTTCAACGCAGTCGTGAAGAAAACAGGACCGACCGTTCACTCCGTCGCCCTCCCCGTCGCTAAACCGGTCGCTGTCGCCCCTGTGGTAGAACATGTCGCCCCCGTAGTGCACAACGTCGGCCCCATACTACACGAGGTAGCCCCGTTCGCCCCGGTCGTCCACGACGTGGCCCCGCTTATTCACGATATCGGCCCGATCGCTCATGCGCCTCTCATCACGCCTATCGTGGAAGCACCCCTCATCGCTCCCTTCGACGTACACTACCCACTCCTCCACTACGCTCCGTCACACGGGCCCCTAGTCTCAGTCTCCGGAACCACGTATGGTGCGAAGGGCAACATCGTCCGCCGGTGGACCGCTGGACCAATGTCCCTAGACGGCAAGAAGCTGACCATTAGGACGAAACACCACTAACGAATATATTGTACAGTAACTTCTCCGTGTATAAGTAACATAATTAGTTACTCGCGGCGCTAGTGTGTTCTTGCATTGTCTGTGACGTGCAAAAATACACATAGGTCATATAGAAGTTAAGAATAATTTTATGATTTCGAAGCAACGAAAGTGTACCTGACTCCGACGAATATGTATTCTGTCGCTGTGAATAATAATATTTATTTCGAAAATGTTGTGTTTAATTTCTTGTATGATTTCGTCGTTTATGAATAAAGATGTGGCCGGCTTTTGTGTGAGATGAAGCGTGGCGGTGCGATTACAATGTTACGTATATCGCGGTGCGCGCGCGCCGCTCACTCACGCATATCAAATAGCCTGGTTTACTAGGTTAACTATAATTTATCCAATTACATGATGATTTTCGGTAATAAAGTTAAAATTTATAACATCAACATTTATAAATATCTTTTCATCAATAAATTGTATGGAAAATTATAATCAAAGATTCAAGGATCAAAGTTTTACATTATTATTGGTAATGTAATGATAAGTAAAACTTTCAAAGGTTCAATATCAAAAATGTAGAGTTAATTAAATATAAAGGTTAGGATATAATGGAAGCGGCTTCTTAAAACATGTATGGCGATTCCAAAATTCCGGGATGTTTTTGACACAAAAGTGTATTCCATAACAGTCAAAACTTCAACTTTAGGCAAATAGGCATCCGAATATCCGCTCTCTAGTTATAACCAATTGTTCAAACTTTTATTGTTTTTTCCTTTTACCATTGGAAGCCCTATTACTTCGATCTTTATGTTCTTGAAATACGATTGAAAACAAACAAAACAAATGTACCATTAAGTGGGTTATTCATTATGTTTCTGCTTTGGTTGATAACAGTTAAGAAATATCTTCTCACATTTATAGAAACGTTTACTAAAATTTTACCCTAAACCTTGTTTATAATGGAATTACACTCACCGGATTGTTGTCTTCGTCGACGTCGTACTCTTCCCTTTGGACCATCATGAGTTTGCCGCTAGCGTTGATCACCTGCAATAATAAAATAACAGTTAACTACATACGAGAAGTTTTGTCTACATTTTGTGTAGGTAAACATCGAATGAGCTAATCCAAGGAACATTCAAAAGTGTTTGATGAGACAAAGGTTATCCAAGGAACATTCAAAAGTGTTTGATGAGACAAAGGTTATCCAAGGAACATTCAAAAGTGTTTGATGAGACAAAGGTTATCCAGTGACACTCAGAATAGGAACGGGGATTATGTTGGTACAAACAATATTCGTACAATATCCAAATGGTTGGATTGCGTAAGAAAGTATCAACGCCAGTTTCCAGATGAAAATTAGGCTAGACTTACTAACAATACTAAACTTGCCGTAACTTAGATTCCATAGTAAGAAGAGTAACTTAAAATATAATGGATTGATCATTAATTCTTTTCCCAAACACTTTGTTCTCATTTTTCTACGTCAGCACCGTAGTCCTGCAGCCGGCACAGCGACGCGGACACAACACACGCTCGCTCTGTAGTCTGTACTCACACTCACACTCACCAACGAGTCGGGCTGCCGCTGCACGTGCACCATCGGGTTGGAGGCGCGGTGCTGCAGGCGCGAGTGCGGGTAGTCCTGCAGCCGACACAGCGACGCGGACACAACGCAAGCTGGGTGCGACAGGGCGGATATGTCCACTGCTTGTACGCACCGCATGTCGATGTTGCCGGCTGTTGGAGAAAAAAGACACAATTTACATTCTGTCAAAACAATATAAGGAATAGATGTATCATTTAGATTAAATACAGTTCTGTTTAAATTTACAGATTTCCTGTTCGGAGTCACTAAAACGGCTGTACCCTTTTAGTGACTCCGAACATAAGTTTAAAAGCGGTCAAGATGTGATGGAAGAATTGCCTCTGGTAGGCCAAAAGCGTTTTCAAAGTTAGCATCGCAAAAGTAAGAAAATAGTGTCTGAAACTCCTGGTTTAAATTTAAGAGAGATAGCTGCTGGAGTTTTTATGTCTCACAAGTCGATTCTGACCATTTTAAATAATAATTAAGGTATGAAACATGTCGCCGCCGCTCAGCTTATCCCAAAAACCTTAATATCCTCCAAAAACTCAATCGCATAAGAGTCACTGAGGACTAGAGCGAATCAATTCCAACCCAACATTTATGAAACGCTTTGTTACTGGAGACGACGAGAATTGTATTTACGAGTTTGACACGCAAACTATTAATTAAGCTTTGGAGAAGGACTTCCAACTAAATCAGAACCGAAAAAGAAACACTTTCAGTTTTTAGTCCGAAGGACATAAGAAGACATAAAGGATAATTCGTGGCGAGAACTGAACTCTACTCCGGAAAAAGCGTTAATAAATGTTTTGATGATCGGATTTTTCGTAAGCGTAAGTGTCCGGTTTCTGAAGGAGCCTACTTCGAAGGCGATTTGGACGAATATCTATCATTTTGTGTATTCTTTACCGAGAAGTATATCGATTTCACCTCTTGTCACACTATACAAAATGGCTCAATTTAAATTTGTAATTAATGGAAACCTGCAACAAAACCAAATTTTACTGTATTGAGACTGTACTTACGTACATTTATTTCAATATTACATACTAATTAAGTTAAAATATAAGATTGTTATAGCACCTAGTCTAAAATCGTTTGGAATTAGATTTATACGTGATGTGCAGGTTACTGAATATGACTTAAAGATGAATTCAACTAAAACAGAAACCAAATATTCAGAGGGTCATCTGGTGATGACTTTTTTTTGTTACTGATAGTAAATTCAGTTTTTTATTTTACGTCAATGACAAGTAAGGTAAAAGTAATGAGTTATAATCAACCCACTGCAGGGTAAAGACATTCATCATTGAATTCAAGTTACCACAGCAATGATGTGATTACAAACCCAAGCAATTTCGGAAATTAGAAATTCTTGTTGAAGGGTCGGACTCAGAAACTCGAGGCCCGGTAGTCAAATCACAAAAAAATTAAACACTAGAAATCATGTCTTGCACGTAAAGATTTGAGAAGCAATATTTACTCACCATTGTCTAGGCACGAGAGCTCGTATATGGTGACGAGCGCGTCGGCACCGAACACTACGAGTTGGTCGTGCAAGATGTCCAGCACGAACACTTGCGACTGAACGCGGACAATCCGCGCGAATTTATTGTCTAGTTTCGCGTCGCGCGGATAGAAGCGGATCTCGTCGTGCCCGTCTAATATGCTGTAGCAACCTGAATAAATAAATTTAGAATTACATACTTTTAAACCAGAACAACTACAAAAGCTAATAGCGGGACATGGCACAAGTAAAAGCAACTCATAAGCCAAATCGAGGATTTAAAATCCTTATTTTGAGGCTTCCCTAATCTTTCCCTGTCTAGCTTTGCTAGTATAATCGAATGAGCATACAATTGGCGGTGTAATCACCTGGTTTATATTATCGTAATCTTATTTGACGATGTCACTTGCTCCGAGTGTTTTAAATGTAACTTAATTTGGGATTAGAGCAATTTTAGTGATGTTGTCTACATTCATTTATTTAGTTTTGTTTTATTGTTTATTTTTTCCCTATCTAAATATGCGATAAGAACCAAGCGACATCTCAACATCTTGTGTTTGATCTGCAAGCAAGCGTAGTCTTACCTCACAATAACGCATCCCTAAATAGTCATTCTAAGTAAATGGAGAGCCCGCGTCACACTCACCGATGACTATGTAGTCCCTGTACCACAGCATGCCGCCGGTGACGACGAAGTCCTTCTCCTGCGCCTCGTTGCCGAACAGCGTCCAGCCGGTCGAGCCCGCGTCACACTCACCGATGACTATGTAGTCCCTGTACCACAGCATGCCGCCGGTGACGACGAAGTCCTTCTCCTGCGCCTCGTTGCCGAACAGCGTCCAGCCGGTCGAGCCCGCGTCACACTCACCGATGACTATGTAGTCCCTGTACCACAGCATGCCGCCGGTGACGACGAAGTCCTTCTCCTGCGCCTCGTTGCCGAACAGCGTCCAGCCGGTCGAGCCCGCGTCACACTCACCGATGACTATGTAGTCCCTGTACCACAGCATGCCGCCGGTGACGACGAAGTCCTTCTCCTGCGCCTCGTTGCCGAACAGCTTCCAGCGCCGCGATGCGCAGCTGTAGTGCGCCAGCCCGGTGCGGCCCGCTACGCACACGTTCGTGCCCGCTTCATCTATCGCGCTGTACTGGAACCAATATCAGAGCATTAAGGTATTTTGATACAATGCGCGTGCAACTCTGGGCTAGCGTCGTATGATGTCAGCAAACACTGACGCGCGCTTTAAGATCACTGATTTTATACAGGTGACTTTTTCGTCATCTTTCTAAATTTTTTATAGACGCTCAGTATCGTATTTAGAGCCCATTTATGAAGTAAAAAATGTAGGTCAAGTTTTCACGCGAAAATATTTTTCGCAACATAGTTTTAAATTTTTACGGCCTTAAGCCTGTGTAGGTATGAAGGGAAAATCAACAACTTATGTATAGTATCGCAATGAATGAATGAGCTAGAGTTAGTTGCTAGGAGGCCGTATCAAAAATTTTAGATTTTTGGCGGACATCGACATTTTTGTACTGGGCACAGGGCTGTATCAAATGAAAAAACCGGCCAAGTGCGAGTCGGACTCGCGCACGAAGGGTTCCGTACCGTTGACTAGGTAAACAACAGTAGGTACATAAAGGAGATGTCCTAAATTGTACGGAGGCTAGGCTCACAACCTGTACACATTGCCAAAAGTTAGGGCAATATACCTACAACACTTTGTTATTATCCAAATTCTTTAAAATGGCTTCGTTTAATGGCTTAAACAAAAATAAACTTATTAGAATAGCAATACTTAACAACAAAAACTATCATGGCGGAAGATGACACTTCAATGACATCTGTCAGTTTTAAAAATTTCATAATGGCTTATCTCGATTCGAACAAGTGATATTGTTTGCTTACTTGTGCTTGTTGTAATAATAACAAACAAAACAAAGAGTTTTAACCTAAGTAATGCCTAAAGGATAATATATTTGCGATTATATGTATAATACATAATAGCTTTTCACGTGAGATTGTGACGAGTGGCAAAAACTTAAAAAGAAAGATTATGTCAAATATTGACAAAGGAAATCTGACAGCTACTGACATATAGAGTTTATAGTTTTTTCTTTTTTTCGTCAAACGCCATCTTGTATCCCTAATTGAAAGGGATATTTATTAGATTGCATTTACTTTTGAGCCGCTAAATTATACGTTATAAACAGTTATTTGTATTTTTCCGAAAGTCATTGGATTTTTCTTGATTTTTTAGAATACCGTACAATGTCTGGGCCTGTTATGGGACATCTCTTTTAGTTAATGTAGGGCCTACCTGTTACCATTTATTAATATCGAGAAAAAATAGGCAAAAAATGGCGTTTTTTGTATGGGAGCCCCTTAAATATTCATTTTATTTTAATTTAATTATTAAAATTAAAATACACCTGAGTGTTTTGTGAAAATTTTTACTTAAATCGCGTTTGTTGCATGGGAGCTCCCCTTAAATATTTATTTTATTTTGTTTTTAATACTTGTTGTTATTGCGGCAAAAAAAATACATAATGTGTGAAAATTTCAACTGTCTAGCTATCGCGGCTCTTGTGATGCAGCCTGGTGACAGACGGACGGACAAACGGACAGATAGCGAAGTCTTAGTAATACCCGTTTTTACCCTTTGGGTATGGAATCCTAAAAATACGTCATTTGTTTTTGTTTAGTAGATTGTTGTATTAAAATTTGGAAGGTGATTGAAATTTCATCCTGTACATTATAACCGTAAAGGTGAGTGCGCGCTTTTGACTCGGATAGACGCATTTAGTCCATTTCATAAGTTATAAAGACGAAACTTTATTACATATTAAATAATTGTACGTTAACAATGTGTTACCATTAAATTATCAGTATATCGGTAATGTTACTTTAATAAAACATGGCTAATTAATACGGCAGTTCAAATGGAAAGTAAAAATATAATGAATATGTGTTTATTTAAATATTATGATATTAAATTGCACTTACCCTTAAGGGCCAGTTGGTAGCAATATACGTAGCTGGCAGAGGCAATACTATCCACTGTTTCCTACACTCATTATCATCCACAAACTCTCGGTACTTAGCGCTGTTGTCAAACTCCATGTTAGCCTGGTCCGGGATTCCGTTCTCGGCCTGGTAAGTGTCTGAGGATGAGTCTATGATGGACAGTTTCGTTCGCCTTGTGAGGTTGTCTTCTAGATTTACGTATAATTTGTCGTCGGCTTGCAGGTACAGATGCCTTTGATTGCTCTATAAAGAGAGTTTCATTTGATTTATCTTGACAATTTGCTATAGGAAACTAGATGTAATTCCAGTGATGTTGTCATTATAGATTATTATTACATTATAGATTATTGGCAAACGAGTATTAGAATATAATAATATTATTTATTCCGGAAAGGCAGAATACGGTTAAATATTAGAACGGAAGTACCATAAGATAAAAAGGAAACATTCCAGAGCAGTTTTACAAAACATTTCAAAGCCTTTAATTTCGTGTAGCTGTGTTAAACTTATAATTAATTTCAAATATTGTGTGTGTCTGTGTGATCAATATAGACCTGATATACGCGACGTGAGGGAATGAGGGGTCAGGAAACGGGAATTAAATAAATTAAAATATAAACAATTATAATTTTACACGTGTTGAAAGCAAGATCACAATGACAACTAAAAACAATTAAAATAAGACAAGTAAAAGCTCAGAATCACAACAATTTAAATGTAAAGAGGTTCGGTTCGCCACACCTGATATAGAAAACTCATTTAAAAAACAATAGTAAGAAATTATCTTCAAAAGTGTATATTAACTATTGTTATTTTTAGCGATTTTGTAACGAGTACACACAGCTTGTTTGACAGAAAACTGGACAAGCATTTGTATGTATGTAAAAAAATAAAAATTAAAGATTTACTTACCATACATGGATTGACGCTTAGTGGACTTTTGACGAAGTCAAGTTGCAGAATGTTTGTACTTGAATCTCCTTCTACCTTTACCATCCAGAGCTGATAGCCTTCTGTAGCCCATTCCTGTAAACATTTACTAAGTCATGAGAAAATCCAATAAAGTACCTTAACAGGGCATGATCCTTTGCTTAGATTTATGAGTTAATTAACACAGGTTCTTTTTTATTTTATTTAAATAATAAAAAGCTAAATACTATGAAATCGGTTAGCTCCATAGAAAGTAAGTGTCGTACCTTATGACGTACCGTTAAAATAGAAGGTTTTAATTGTATTTTTATTTTTACAATTAACACGTTGTATACTTACAAGCACCAATCACTATTTTATTGGTTCATAAAAAAATAAGTTGAGGAAGTAGGTACTCGTAGTCGAGTAGCATGTAGTGTTACCAGGCTGGAGACGACGAGCGGGTTGTGGCGGCCTAGGTCCTGGCTGAGCCCGTGGTCCCAGGCCAGCGAGCACATGAGCAGCGCGCCGAACGTGCTCCACGCGGACACGCCGCCGCGCTCCCAGCTCACCGCCACCGCGCGACCGTCCGCTGTCCATCTGGGGTTCAGTAGAACCAGTGTTTTAATTATGTTTATATTTGTAATAACTTTATTTTATGTTAAGACGTCTCCTATCTTTAATTACCCTTTTGCGTATATATACATTCATAATGCTCATATTGTATTTAAATGTAACATCCTCTGTACCTACATTATGGTTGCAAATAAAGTATTGAGTAATTATTGCAAGTAGACGTTTCGAATAACACCTCGGTCTAGAGGTTTAAGCACCGGGCCAATATCTCGTGATCACTAAACCGCATTTGATAGGTGGGGTGATGATTATGCCTGTACCTATCATTGCTGTGTTAAATTGAACACAATGATGGAGGCCTTTGCCCTGCAGTGGGATGATTATAGGCCGGTACTACCACTACTAGACCTTTCGATAAGATGTTACACGTCCCAATTTGATTATCCTACCACTGTTTACAAATAATGGGGTTATTGAAACTTCCGATCAATTGACATCCGTGTTATGATTTACCAAAATGAAAATTAGTATGGCAGTACAAAACAATGACATCACAATTGAACTTTACTCAAATAAGAGTAAGAGAGACAAATGAAGTCGAATATTTGGACATTGTGTTGTGGAGTAAGGCCACATTTGTTGCCATACAAAATAAATGCCCAAAGTAGGTTTTGACAGATTATAAGTAGTAGGTCAATTGATTAAAATGTCAGCAACAGCTTTAGTGATTGTAGACAATATTACAATTTTGGATGGATGTTTTCTACATAAACATGGATAAAATCTGCTACGAAGATTATGGAACGAACTGGTATATTATGATCTGGCAATATTTCCGGTCTCAGTAGGATAGATTACATTTGTTTCCTACAGATCAAGGTATTGAGAGATCAACATGATTTATTGTATTTGTGGTAGTTTAGCGGTCAGAGAACGACATAGCCTACAAAAATTGAAGGCGCGAAATATATTTTGAGCAACGACTACGAAGACAAGAACCAATTAGATGAAACTAGAGCGTATAATATCTTAACTGTAAAATGAAATAGCCAAAAACAGGTGCAGTGTTTGGGCTTCAATAGAAGATTTAAGTGTCTGGTGAGCCTATGTGCCCTTGTCACACATCCTATCGTCAAATCAGCGTCGTGATAAGCTAGTAGCTGTCACTAATGCTAAGCGAGAACCTTTTTGACACTTTTTTTTATAAATTGAATGTTTAATGTAAGTGTAAGTTTATGTATTCATTACTGTGTCAGAAAATGTTTTCTTTCTTTTAACCTTTTTCATTTAATTTCTTGGTAAGAAAAGCCAATCACACTTTCAACTCTGTCGTCTGAAGATTTATAATGTTGTTACTATAATTTACCTATTTAGTACTTTTGTGAATTTATACACCGTGCTTTTTGAATCACCTGGAAAACGAAGCATGCATGTTATTGAACCGTTACGTATAACATCATGGCAGTGTTATTTTTTTTTTTCAAAAAAAACTTTTTTTTTTAATATTAAATTTAGATTCAGACTTCTAATTTTGTAACGCGCTATGACGCACACAGACGAATTATTTTGCTGCGGCGGGGTCTCGGTCGAATAGACCCTACACAGCTACATCTGTGCGCGTCCCAGCGTGCAAAATTAATAGCTAAACCAATACTTATTGAATATTTTTATGAAAAAAATTTTTGGTAAAAAAAATTCAAATAACACTGCCAAGATGTTATACATAATGGTTGCATAACGTGGGCTTCGTTTAACAGGTGGTTGAAAATGCACCGTCTATAAATATCATCTCTAAGTAAAATGAGTTTGAACTAACCTAACACATTTAACTGGTCCAGGATCCCCAGGGAAATCTTTGGAACTAAGCAACATCGTGTGGGATAGCTCCAACCCGCCGGTCGCCTCGTCTATCGTGAACACGTCTACCTGAGAACTGTAAAATGGTATGTTTGAAATTGATTCTTCATCAATTATCATGCATTCATTCCTAGATTTTACTCTTGGACAATTGTGAATGAACAGAAATTTTCGAATTACATTAATCGGTTTTCATATAGTGATGATAAATTCTTGCATATACAATAATTATAAATGCGAATATAACTCTGTCTGCCAGCCGTTAAGCTTTCACGCCTAAACTACTGAACCTATTTTGATGAAATTTGATACAAAGATAGATTCTAGATCCTTACCTAAGGTTTAGACCTTGGATAAGGACATAGGCTATTTTGTATTCTACTGCTAAGCAATTCTAATGCTAAATACCGTCTGCACTATTTATCGTGTAGTTACGCTACACAATAATTAGTTGTTAATGTATCGCTAAATTCTAGTTATGAATATATCGATACGTACTTCTTCCTGCCAATAGCAATTAGTCTAAATTTATGGTTAACTCTTGCACAAGTTGCGTCGTCAATACCCTGCGCCCATATTCCTTGGACTGCCTGAAAATAAATTAATCAGTTTTATTTTTGCAAATGCATGTGAGACAAGAGGTTAAGTAAGAAAAAGGTTGAAACGAACGATAGCCATACCTTTGTGAAAAAATAAAATGGTAAAAATTAATCACTCTAAACGAAAAATACAAAAGTCGTTAATATCATCATACAAATTAAAATATGTTTGATTAACATTTCTTCACTCTAGTGGCCACTGTTATTAACAGAGGTTTAAAACTAGCGACAGCCTACCTTCGGATTAGAGATGTACTTAAACTTAAAAAAATATGTCTCAGGCGGGACTCGAACCCGCATCTCCCTTATAGTTAAAACATTTTCAAGGTAAAATACTGATATTATAATTGCAATTAAATTGCTTAAATATCGTATAAAGTATTTAAATAGCTGTTTCATCTTAACTGGTGAAACAAGTTGGCTTATGGCTATAAGAATATGGTTGAAAAATTGACGCCTATTTTCCTCGGTGGTTAAATTGCTAAAACGCTTGGCATGCGAGGACATGCGGGTTCGAGTACCGCCGTCCCGTTAAGACATAATTTTAAGGTTTAAATACTGATATTATAATTGCAATTAAATTGCATAAATATCATAAAGCATATAAGAGATGTTATTTAAAAAAAAGAACATATAGCAACACAAACAAGATTTAGCTATACCTACACTTTGTGGGAATAGCATAATACAGGTAACAAAAATCAACCTCTGAGGAAAATGAATTAGTTACTTTGGGGTGGCACACCACTGAACACTTCCACACTCTTCTTTCTTACCCTTAAATCTGTATCCGATAAAATCTGGATGTAAAAATGATTATAAAATATACATTATTATTTTTTAATTATACAATGAAATAGGTGTGGTACTTCTAACCCGCTAAGGCTAAGTACTATATCTAAATTCATCGACAAAAAAAATATGGGGAGTCCAACCCCCTCCCTCTGTAAATTATTACTATTTTTATTTTCTTTTTAATGTACGAGGGCGGGTCAATAAGTCCGTGACTTTTGGAATAAAACACAGATTTTTTGATAAACAAATCATTTTATTTTTCAACGTAGTCTCCCTTGAGCTCTATACACTTTGTCCAACGCTTCTCCAATTTTTTTATCCCTTCCAAAAATATGATTTGTCGAGGTCCTCAAAATAGGCCTTTGTTTGCGAGATGACTTCATCATTGGAGTCAAATCTTTTTCCACCAAGTCATTTCTTCAGGTTTGGGAACAAAAAGTAGTCACTCGGAGCCAAATCTGGAGAATAGGGTGGATGAGGGAGCAATTCATAGCCCAATTCATGGATTTTTGCCATGGCAACTGCACATGTGTGCACCCTTGCATTGTCTTGGTGGAAAAGAACTTTTTTCTTGGCCAAATAAGGTCGGTTTTTATTCAAATCGTCATTGAAGCGGTCCAATAAGTTGGCATAATATTCCCCATTGATTGTTCTTCCCTTTTGAAGGTAGTCAATGTGGATTATCCCACGTGCATCCCAAAAAACAGTCGCCATAACTTTATTGGCTGACAAACCCGCCTTGGCCTTCTTTGGCGCCGATTCACCCTTAGAAACCCACTGTTTTGACTGTTGTTTGGTCTCTGGTGTGTTGTGATGGATTCATGTTTCGTCCATGGTTACAAAACGGCGCAAAAACTCCTCCATATTGCAATTAAACAACGCCAAACCTTCCTGTGAAGTTGTTACACGATTGCGTTTGTGGTCGACTGTGAGCAAACGCGGCACCCATCTTGCGGAAAGCTTTCTCATGCCCAATTGATCTTTTAAAATTGAAACCACTGAGCCATGCGAGATCCCTACGGCTTCCACAATCTCTTGCACTTTCAATCTTCGGTCGGCCAACACCATATCGTGAATTTTTTCGATTGTTTCGGGTGTAGAGACCTGAACTGGGCGTCCAGGACGTTCGGCATCTTCAGTGCTTTTACGGCCACAACGAAATTCAGTAAACCACATTTTTACCATTGAAATCGATGGTGCAGAGTCCCCATAGTATTTATCAAGCTTAGCCTTGGTCTCGGTAATGTTTTTTTCGCAAAAAATAATGCTTAATAAGCACACAAAATTCACCTTTTTCCATTTTTTCCTCAAATTACTGGGTAGTCTGATAAAAATAGCTGTCAAACACAAACTAACTGACGCAGCAAGTTCAAATTTTGATAGGAATCAACTGACAGATACCTGTTGACAGGAGTAGTGTTGCTTTTTCAGTAAAGAGGTCAGAAATTCAAAAAGTCACGGAGTTATTGACCCTCCCTCGTACTTTGGCACAGTCGATACTTTATGCGATATGAAAGGTTTCATGCGTTGTAGAACATGAAAAAAATAGCAAACGGTAGCTAATGACACTGGCTAACTAATCAATTACTATGTTTCATATGTTTAAGATTATTTTAGTGAGAAAAAAAAACATTACTTAATTATTTTGTGATTCAAAATCTTATTTTTTTTAAATGTATTCAGAGATTACTCAAAAATAAGTCTAATAAAATAGTTAATGATTTGCACTTATTTAAAAGTATTTCTTCTTTAAGGATACCAAAAACATCATCATAACTTCACAAATCAAGTATTAACAGTTATGGGGAACCCCTTCTCAAGAGCATCCACTGCATAGTAAAAGACAGGTAGATTTTGTGTGCGGCCGAGTGGGAAAACAATTTTAGTGTAACAGACAAGGATAGGAAATAAATAAAAAACAGATTTCTGCAGTTTTTGAAAGATCAATTTCATGACGAACTTATGAATTTGTCACGTAGTTGTCGGCGAAACATGTGGCTGCAATTAGACAGTGCACCTCCGGCTCATTTTGCCTTATGTGTTCGCCAATATCTTAACGAACTTTTTACGCCATGGCTTGGACGCGGCAAAAGAGTTGCTTGGCCTCCGCGTTCGCCAGATTTAACGCCGTGTGATTATCATCTTTGGAGATAACCATACACCATAACTTCACAAATTCAAGTATTAAGAACCTCTGCGTAAGCGTTAGCAACTCATAGTTAACATTCGTAAATGAAACGACCAAAAAGAATGATAAAAATAAATACTAATAAATACGAACTTAGTTCAGTTACTAAATAAGCCAGATGTTAATTATTAATAATAGGGGTTAAAGTATGAAATTGCCGATTATTTTCCCACTTTTTATTTTGTTTATAGCTCTTAAGTATAGTCATATTATTGCGTAATTCTTTTTGTATTGTATCCAAAACTAAATAAAGTAACTTTTGACTAAAAAAAAAATGCAATACTAGTGCCTATTACTTCAAAGGAAGTCGTTGAAAAGACCCCTTACAATGTGTCAGCTGACCTTCTTGCTTCAATTAAGTATATTTGTATTATATACTTTGATTTTCAGAAATTTAAATACTATAATGCGTAGCTTTAAAACCATCTAACTTTCACTTTTAATTGCATCGAAAACGGTTCAGGCGTTTTTAAAAAAACTAAAAAACTGTTAGTATGGAAAAATGACTTTTCTCGATTTCGTCCATACAAAACGGCAATTTCATACTTTAACCCCTAATACTATGTAATCTACACTTTACTTAGGATTGACGTAGTAAAATAAACTTACATTAGGGTCAAACTTCAGATTAGGCGCTGTAAGATACGCAGCCCTTCCATCGTTGAGAGTTATTCCGAAACCGCATACGAGTGGAGAGTATTCGATGTCATTTACATGAGTGTTGTCTTCCAGAATAGGTTCCGCTTGAAAAGAAAAAATAGTTACAGGCACGATAGTACCATATCCTAATGTGTGTAGCAGGTCCTATTTACTGATACGGCAACACCTCGGTATCCAACGGTTTCCTTTCGATGTTACGATGAACTAAAAAACCTCTGCGTTAATATTTTGAATTACTAAGCATCTCGCCTTACCTTTGGACACTTGCTGATTGATGGAGAAGGGTATGCGACCGAGGTCGAGGCAGTAGTCCCGGTTCTGCACGCCATCCCACCGGTAGCGCAGTAGGTGCGCCCGTGTGGTGCACACCAGCAGTTCCGTGCCAGAGATGCAGCACATACGTGTGATCTGACCATCCCATACTAGGACTTCTTTGAACTAGAACGATTGTGCAGTATAATAATTAGTTGTCATGTACAGACAACCGCATACCAGGCTAAAAGAGGTGTAATTTTGCTACAAAATAGTCCGAGGTCAAACTCAGGTTTGTGATGGGGCCATAAAGTGACGACTAATTGGGTCATAAACAGTTTTAACCAGAAGCGGTAGAAGGATCATGTCACATGGATGTCTTTCGTACAGTCTCATATTCTATTGCAAAACAATAACATTGAAATTTATTGTTTTGCAATAGAATTTATCAGTCTAGAGTACTTATGACACCCTACCTAAAGATTGATGACTAATGCTTTACTATCCATGGACTCCGATTTAAGTTCGATCTAGGTGCAAGGTCGATCGGGCTTTAAGTGGGCTACATAGCTTTGCTTACCTACTATCAGCCCTATGTCCGAAAATTGGAAAAAACAGCTAGAAATAACTTAAGTCTGTGTCAGCTAAAATGATATCAAAGTCTGCATGGAGCATGCGGTGATTTGTTAATAAACCACCTGTTGAACATGGTAATAGATCATATCAAAATGAGTCCCGGCCAATGAAATGTTAAAGAAGGACTCTTTGGAATAGCAATAGAGTGAGTTTCAATAATGATATGGATGTGCAAAGTGTTTCTTATCAGGTTGACTACTATAAAATCAAACAAACCAATGTTATTTTAAGTGATGGTATGACTTCCTTTACAAAGAGCTCAGCCGAGTCCCGGCGTAGGCTGGCCGTGGGCGGGTCGTATTGTTGATAAGCAGTCTGTTCTGTTAGCCCCTCTACAGTGTATAAAATTAGGTGTCCTTCCGAAGTCTGCAAATTAAAAAAAAAACAGTTAAACATGTTTACAAATTAAATGAGCCTGTTTTTCAAATAATTGACCAATAATAAATAATGGTTAAAATTTTTTTTTTACTAAACCATTTCGTAATCAATATTTATAGTTAAGACAGGAGAATGTCTGTCGGGTCCGCTAGTAAAATCTAAATAAACCATTAAAAACGATTGCACAATTTAGAATAGGTATTGCTCACAAATTAGGCCCAATCATATCACAAAAAATTAGATTCATAGGTCTAGTACTTTTAAAGAAACGAGATACAGATTTTTTCTCAGGTCGGCGGTGTGAGTGTTCCAGTTAATTGACCGTAACTTTTTATTTTTACTCGTCACAAATTTTTGATCTTCACCATTGAATTTGCTCAATTTTTTCCTAAAAAAATCCGTGAATTTCTTAATATTTGGATAAACTTTTAAAAAAGAACACTCAATCCACACGCACATACCAAAAACCCCTGGGTCTGAAAAGAAATCAAGCAAAATACATTTTTCTACAATGACCCATCCAGGAATAGAAGCCTCATACACGGCATAAAGGTAAATGTAACATGTTGCAAGAGCACCTAAATACTCTAGTGAGCCCTCATATGGCGAGGTTGTATTTCTGACACTGATAGTGTATCTAGTTATTTATTTTACATCTTTGTTACTGCCAAACAAAAAAAAAATTTTTTTAGTTGCAGTAGTTTTGATATGATCATGCAACAGTGGAGAAACACCAGAAACTCATAAAACACAACCTATATGGTGAGAATTGTGATACTATGAACTGTTCTCATTTTGAACAAAGTGTCCATTTAAGGGGGTTGCAGGCAGAGGCATGTACAGGAATTCTGGGTATGCAGTGCCTAAATAAAGTAAATAACCACTAATTTAAATATGACATCACTATAAAGTCCCCAATTGGATAGTTTATTTAGTTATTCGTAGTGGGCAAGTGTATGCAGTGCTTATTTGCATTATGGTGTGCACGTCCCTGGTTGCAGGATGGGGGTAAGAGAGGATTTGGTTTAAAACATTTATTTATTTTACACTTTATTGTACAAAAAAACATAGTACATAAGTACATGTTCCATTATAGATACAGAACTGTTAGTTTTGCAACTATTTTAAAACTAGTAAAAAATATTGACATATAACTTAAGGATTCAAAATTTTGAGGTTTCAAAAATGTATTTACATACCTATTCAATATTCACAGATGCAGGCAACTTGATTCTTAATCTAACCCATTTGGCTAAAATCAATTTCTATTAAATTTTAAAGCAAGAGATCAATTTTTTTAATACAAACCTAACAAATTACCAGTTAGAATAAGATTTTTATGAAATTTATGTGGTCTCAATTAATCAGTTAAAATCAGTTTTATTTCTGCAAATAGGCCCCAGGAGGCGCTTTTACACGTCCCAATTTAAACCTAATCCCTCAATTGTGAGTTAAACCAGACACAATTGAAATCAATTGTTATCGTGGCACCCGAGTGCCTCCTGGAGGTTGAGGGATTAACCAGTTTGATGGGAAAGACTTACTGAAATGCATATCATAGATGAGTCTGGTTTCCATTCTACTCCAACATTAACCCCAAGCCTTTGGAGTGATTCTGCATTTCGTTTGTGGTATACTATGGGCACGGTGGGCTTAAAATAAAACAAATATTAAAATATGTTCAGTAAATAACAACACAACATCATCTCACTAAAAGTTTTACTTTTTCACTGTTTATGTCTAAAACTGGTAAAGATGAATGCAATGCAAAATCTAAAAATATCACATACCTTACAAAACCATACCACAAGACAATCATCACTTAAAGATGCAAACAAAATTTTGTCTCTATTGGAGACGATCTGTTTGATAATTTGATTATCTGCGCCCAGATTCTTCAGGACTTTGGGCCATCCAATGGGAAAATACATTTTGTTTTAAAAACATTGGCTGCTTTTTGTGAATATGAATACAGTGTCAATGTATGGCTGTAATTACAAAAATATAGCACGAATGTTTTAAAACTCGTTACAGTTCTACATAATAAAAACTATGCAAGAAAGCAAGAAAGACGAAAAAGTTCGTCAATCGTCAACAAATAAACGTCATGACACTTTAATAAATTATAACATGACATGCCATTGCCATGACACACAGACACTGTCAGACACATGAAACCAAGGAATTTTCATATTACATAACTGGAATGTACACTAGTAACAAAACGCGGTCCGAGTGACAGAGATAGAGGCCTCTAAAATCTGTAGGGTGACAACCCTTATCACAACTTATTGAGACCACTTAAATATTAAGGTCAAATAAATTTTGCCTAATGCAGAAACTAAACAATTATACCTATTAAAATTTTTGTATTCACTGTTTCTAGCTTGATTTTCGATGCAACCTTTTTTTTACATAATAGATAGGTATTATTTTACATAATAGCGTTGAAAAGTAGAAATATTGAAAACATGTTGTAAATCTAGGTAAGAAAAAATATACCGACATCAAAATAAAATAGCTAATATATCAAAATAATTTTTCTCTGTTACCAGATGTTGTTCCTTGTGATACTGTTACCGCGGTCTGACCTATTATAGGTACCGTACTTTCAATGTTCTACCTATGTACGAGTGTACGAGTACACCATTTTCGAGTTACAATTTAGTTTGTTCGTTCAGTAACTTTGAAGAAAATGAACATCTCATGGGGCGCGACTGGAGAGCATGATCTCTAGCCATGCCCCTTAGAATCCTTATTTCCAGATGCAATGTAGTATTGTTGAATTCAGTTGGTGTACAAATAGTAATAAGTATGTGCGTGATAAAATGATAGAAAGTAAGAAAGTAACACAACCTATAATCATCCTAGTGCAGCAGGGAAAAGGCCTCATTCATCATCATCATCAAGGCAGGGAATCATTGAATTGAAGTAACCACTGCAATGATGAGAATTGGCATAATCACCACGCTTGCCATATCGTCAATCACAAACCCGAGCAACGTTCGAAAATTCGAAACTTTTTGTTGCCCAACCCGGGGTTCAAACCTGGGATCCCGAGATCTTGGCCCGGTATTTAAATCACTAGACCAACGGGGTGTTGGATAAAATGATAAGGAAATTTAAATTTGTTACCATTTTATCTCACTTAAAAAATATATCCTTATTTGCATCTGTCACTACAAATTTTGTGAGCAAATGTTTTTTTTACTTTAAAATTACTGAACGTATATACTAGAATTTCGATTTTAATTCGTAGGTACATGGTTTATTTAAAAGAACTAGTTAGTATATTGAAGTATAATACATAGGATTATAACACTTTCCTAAACGTTAAACGAAATGTGATTTTCCCAGTAACCAAAGTTCTTAAATCGCAAATTTATAAAATTCTAGGATGAGACTTAAAAATAGTTAAACAAGATATATAAGTGAAAACTTTTTTAATGTAGAGTATCTACAATACTTAGGTCCATACTTACTTGGCCCCAGGTCTTACAATCATTGATGACTTTTATCTAAAGATATCCTCGGGGTTAAAATGCAGGCTACAAATTACAGAGTATCTTCGAAAGTTTTCTTTAGACACAAACTTAGAAAATTATATTACATATTAGGTATTCTCTACCAGTCGAGCATTTAGTTAAGTAGTCATGTTTCGCAGAATTTTTTCAATAAAAATAACAAACACATGGTTTCATATAAGTATGTAATATAATTACAAAAAAATATAAGTATTTCAAACACATATTAAAATAAAAAAGACATACTTAGTATAATAAAAGTACTTCAGAGCCATATGACAATTGATTTCTATTGTGCCTGAAATTACCGGCAAAAAAAGGGGTTACAAAATACATCAATAGGTACAAAAGCTTATTGGTGAACCTCTTCATCTGTGAGATAAATTGGCTGCATTGCAAATGTAACATTGAAAACGAGTCTGTAGAACACCTATTGATCTCTCTCTGTTGTTATGAGTTTTTACATGTCTCTGTATAGGTATAATAGGCTTCAGGAAAATCTAGTTCTGCTTTAACAATTGTTGTCAACTTGTCATCATAAATATGAGCAGTGGATAGCTAGAATCACCAACAATAAAAAGAAATATTCATTTATTTTATCATCTTTGTAAGACTGCTGCAAATGTGTTATATAAGAACTAAAACTTTGTTGTCTTTTACACCCAGGCGATATTTAATAAAACAAAATCAGCAACATATTGTGGTATGTAGATACCTTTTTACATATGTAAATACCTTACCTTTTGTTTCTGGTTCATCTCATTATAGTCATTGTCTTATTATCATCATATAATTTATGATTTCTTGTAATTTAATTTTTTTTACTAATTTTGACACTAATATTAAAATTTTCTTGTTATTTTGGCAGACATCGTTACCGCTGGCAACCACCTTGTTAAACGTTATATATATTTTTTTAATAATGTATATTCATCTAAATTTCGGTTAGGAGATACTGTATTTTGGCCAATTTTAGATTAAACTTACCTTTTTTATGTAATTTTTATAGCTGCTTGTGTAAATATAGTTATAATTTTGAAATATTTAAAAAGAAAATAGAATTCCATCAGTTTTTGTTATAAGTAGACGTACTTGTCAAGGAGCCATCACTTCTTCTATTCTTGGCTTTGAGGTTATTACTCTTAAATTGGCAGACTTATCTTGGAAATTCCACACACAAGTAAATACATTTATTTGACACTTCTGGACCCTGGTACGGTCACGTAGACCGCCGGGCCTTCTACATTTAGTGTTGCTGGATCCTGGCGGTCACGTAGACTGCCGGGCCACCTTCATCCCGCATCTAATATATTAACTGTATATAATCTTATCTTTATTTTTATTTCGGGAACTATATTTTCTGTCACCAAAATTTATATTTGTCATCAAGTTGTATCACCAAATAATTAGATCT
This sequence comes from Anania crocealis, assembly GCA_949315895.1. Taxonomy (NCBI): domain Eukaryota; kingdom Metazoa; phylum Arthropoda; class Insecta; order Lepidoptera; family Crambidae; genus Anania; species Anania crocealis. The sequence continues at coordinate 14,603,085 of OX438865.1, read as the reverse complement.
ATCACCACGAAATATTTTCGTTCTCAGATAAACAAATGTGTTCCCAGGTATGAATCACCAAATTAATGTTAATATATGTGTAAAATAAAATATGGATCACCAAGAAATTGTAGTGCATTGATTGAATTAGGTAGTTGTAGGTTCCCTTAATTTCCCTCTTTCTAAATTTTCTTTTGTAGCGTAGCAGAACCTAGGTTTCTGAGGGTATTCCTCTTCAAGGGTACCCCAGATATTCTGCTACATACATATTACATACATATTATGAATATAATTCCGTCGTATCTTCAACAGCCAATTCCGTAAAGAGTTGGTAGCTTGCGCCATGAATGGGTCTTCTAATAATCCATTTTCGAACCCATACTCTTCTTGGTCTTGCAAGTTCAGCTTCCAAAAGGTCTTCGGTTTCAGACACCACCGCGTTTAATGCTTCTTTCAGTACTTCTTCCAATTGCAAGCGCGCTTCTCGATGTTCGTCCATACTTGCTGGTCGACGGCCAACTGAATTTAAACAGAGCCACTAAACAAGAATTGGACACCACTCGCACTACTCACCTGCACTCGCACTAATCACCTGCACTCGCAGTGAATTGGATACTACTTGCACTACACACCTGCACTCGCACTAATCACCTGCACTCACACTAATCAAAGTGTAAACCAGGCTTTAATATTAGTAAGAAAGAAGAGTTATAAAATTTAGAAGTACAGTTTTTTATTATATTATATTGTATATATCTATTACATCACAAAACCATGCTAACAATTTTGTCGAATTTGTATTTTCATTTTGGTAAATGATGATGTAAACATTTTATACAAAATACTAATTCAAAGACCTTCAGGTTTCTTTACACTGTAATTAGGTTCCTTAATCTATAATGAAACATGTAAATTTTCACAAAACTGCTGAAAAAAAGTCTGAGAAACGCATACAATACCTATATCGAAAAAGTTTGTGTCCTGTATATATTATAGTAACTTTTCAAGATGGCTAGCTTCGCTCAAAAGAACGTTTACCAGTTTACCTGCTGTCAAATTGAGTGTCATGGTATGAAAAGTTCATAGTAAAAAAATGGTGAACGGTTTTTTTTAAAAGTTTAACAGCCTCAGATACTTGTCCATACAGCCAATTCTTCAGTATTTTTGTCTTTATTTTGCATTAAAACGTTGATGTAAGACGTTTTAATGCTTCGATGGAGTTTTTGGAGACAGTCGTAAGATTGAAGGAATTTAGAGAAGTCTCCAAGAAAAAGGTAAACTGTTCGCGTTCCCGCGCAAAGTTCACGGTCCACTTTTCTTGGTTACGACCCATACACCATGATATTTCACCGAACTGTATATTGCTCACTCGCACGACACTTTGTTTCGCAAAATAACACCACTATTACGACCCATAAATCACTATAAACAATAAAAATTCGATAAAATAAATGGACTCCAAACGTATCTCACGAACTCCCGTCAAAAAAAAACCGTAAACGGTTTTGAAACGTCGACGTAAATTGGCCTGCCACAGGCCTGCTAAAAACGATGTCATATAGTACAAAAGAACAGTTACACATGAATATACTTGCCCATAGTTATGACATTCTGGTCTTTACAGAGACCTGGTTAATACCTGAGATCTTAGATAGCGAATTCATCGATTCTCGATACGTTGTCTTCAGACATGACCGAAGCCGTTTACTTACTAAAAAGAGTGATGGTGGTGGCGTTCTTATTGCAGTATTATGCCAGTTACACCCTTATCAGCACAGAAACTCTGCTAAATTTAGTAATAGTATCGAACAAATTACTGTTGTTATTCCATCTTTTACAAAAAACAACATTGGTTATTTGATTAGCACAGTATACTTTCCACCAAATACAGACGAAGCGACGTATATTTCATACTTCAGCGCTATGCAAAATGTTATCAACGACTATGGTGACAATAGTTTTTGCATATTAGGAGATTTCAACTTGCCTTATTTACACTGGACTCTAAACGACAATACACACTTGGGCTTCTCCTGTCTCTGCACAAATGAAATATCCAGATCCCTAGGAAATTTCTTATCACATAATGACGCTTCTCAATATAACACTTTTCTGAATAAAAATAATAGAATACTGGACTTGGTAATTTCTAATATCAAATGTCAGTTACTCTCAACACCTATCTGTCTACTTCCGCCTGATGCTCATCATCCTCCTTTCTATGTTATAGTACCCTTAAAAAATAACAATCCCAATATGGTCCGCTCTAATATAAGCCGATTAAATTACTACAAGGCTAATTATATTAACATAAATCATGAGATTTCTATAACCCCTTGGGATCAACTACTAAGCAACCTTTCAGCAGAGGAGGCAGTTAACCGAATGTATGCCATAGTCCATAAAATAATTTATAAAAATACACCAATAACTACCTCTAAATCTGAACGTTTTCCTAAATGGTTTTCACCATCACTTATACGCATTTTTAAAGATAAAAACAAGGCTTGGTCTAAATGGAAGACTTACAAAAATATAAGTGACTACGAACAGTTCTCATTGTTCAGAAAAAGATTTAAATCCGAAAGTAATAAATGTTTCAATAAATATATGACATCGGTTGAAAAAAGCATAAAAACAGATGTTAAACACTTTTGGAAATACATACATAATCGAAATCGTAAATCAGGTTTACCAGCTACTATGTACTATAAAAATCATCACTCAAGTGATGCAAAAGAAATTTGTAATATGTTTTCAGAATTCTTTACATCCGTTTATGAACCCACTACACTAGACACAGACATATGGGCACCTCCTGATAAATTTACAGATAGTGAAACGTTACTTACTAACTTGCATTTCAATGAACTGATAATAAAAAAAGAAATAAAATATCTTAACCCAAACAAAGGTCCGGGGCCGGATGGCATTCCTCCTCTATTTTTTATTAAGACCATCGATACGATTTGCGTTCCTCTGTACATAGTTTTTAATAAATGTATCATTGAGGGCGTGTTTCCTGATATCTGGAAGGTGGCTAATATCACCCCCGTACACAAAGCGGGATCCAAGCATGACGTTGAACAATACAGGCCTATATCCATACTAAATGTTCTATCTAAATTATTTGAGCGTCTCGTCCATAGTGCTATATATCCTCATATCCATTCTATCATTATCCCTCAACAACATGGTTTCACTAAGCATAGATCGACAACTACAAACCTAATAACCTTTACTACATATTTGTTTGAAAGTATGGACAGGGGCGAGCAAGTTGATGCCGTCTACACGGATTTCCAAAAAGCGTTTGATAAAGTGGATCACAGGTTGCTTTTGGATAAAATTGCATTTAATGGCATACGCGGTAACCTCCTTCGCTGGTTTACCTCATATATTTCTAATAGATGCCAAAAAGTCGTAATACTAGGTTTTGAGTCACACATAAACAAAGTCACCTCTGGAATCCCACAAGGATCTATTTTGGGCCCACTCCTCTTCATACTGTTTATAAACGACATTCGAGACTGCTTCTACCATTCAAATTACATACTTTACGCCGATGACTTGAAAATTTATAAAAGCATCAAGTCTGAAGCAGACTGCCGATTAGTCCAAAGTGACTTAGATCGCTTCTCTAAATATTGTACACTTAATAAATTACATTTAAATTTACAAAAATGTCATAAAATAATATTTACAAAAAATAAAAACATAAAGAAATACGAATACACATTAAATAACGCAGTTCTAATAGAAGTATACCAAATTAGAGACCTAGGCATCACACTTGACTCTAAATTACATCTTGATATACATATTGATCGAATTGTCAACAAAGCTTTTCAAATGTTTGGATTCGTGATGAGAGCCACAAAAGAATTTAACCGTCCAGCAACTTTCATCACACTATACAAATCATTAATTCGCTGCCAACTTGAGTACGCGGTTTCGGTCTGGGACCCATTCTATGCCAAATATAAACAGCTAATTGAAAAAGTGCAGCGAAAATTTCTGCGCGCCGTCAATTTTAGATGTCACCGTCATAAATTATCATACCCTGAACTACTTAAAACTTACAATATAACATCCCTTGAATCAAGACGGCTATTCCTTAATGCCACTTTACTCCACAACCTGTGCAATAATGTATTCGACTGCATTGAATTAATTGAAAAACTCCACTATAATGTCCCAAGATTATCGCACATACGTAGTAGTAGGGTCCCACATCTCTTTTCCACCTATAGATGCAGAACAAATGCGGGTAAACGATCTCCAATGCATCGATTGGTTGATAATTATAACAGACACTTCGGTGGGGTGGACATCTTCCAACTTTCAGCACCCAGATTTAAAAAACATATCACTGATATTCTTGATAGGCAATAAGGTCATTCATTACAAATAATTACTCTATAGCATTGCATTCCGTAGTAATTATAATGATGTTCTAATCATCCAGTGTGATTTCTACCACTTGTGCCATAAAATATTATATACTATACTATCCAAATTATTTAAATATGTATCCTTATAATTAACACCGTGCAAAGGCAAAACCGGCGCACTTGGCGGACGAGCGTCGGATGGGGGGAAGAATTCGTGAATTCTCGGCGTGATTTACAGTATTTTCGATTACGGTGTTGTTTGGCGACTGTATTAATTAGCTTTTCTTATTCGGTTTCATACCAACAATTCAAATTAATAACAACTAAATATATTACCACTACTAATAAATAAATAAATAAATCTTTGCCAAATAATAATAATATAATAATATATAATAATATTTTTTAAGACATGCCTCATAATATCTACATATTGTGTATCTCGCCGGGACCTGAATAATTTTGGCTCGTTTGGCGTCAGTCTGTTTGTCAATTGCGGCGGGACGGCCTAAAAAAAGTTTATCATTGTAGCTTTATTGCCGCTATGGATTATCCTGTTCGTAAAACTCGAACCTAGCCACCCTAGTGAATATATTATACCTAATAATTTGTTTATTTGTTACTCTGTGAATAACGTGGTTGGTTATGCATTTATTCAAACTTCACATATACATAATAATGTACTACTACTTAATGTATAACTGTTTGTTGTTCCAAATAAATAAAAATAAAAAAATAAAATAAAAGAGCAATGCAGTCCAATAGCAGTCCTGCTTTAAGAGTTAATGGTAAGGCCTTAGCTATTTTAATTGCAGTTCGATCGAGATTGAATTGGGCGATTTTGATATTTAGCCCATACTAGAACTGTTAAAAACTGATATTTTTTTTCAGAAATAGGCACCGGTTAGTAGGAATATATTACTGATGGACAGCCTGGCAACATTATTGACATCTTTTTTTTCTGTCTTGTTGGTATTGTCTATGCCCACAATTGATCATTGGTTTAGTTGGTAGATTTCAGGATTTTTAACGAGTTGAAGCAATTATCTATTGTGTTTTTCTCGATTATTTGATATTAGTGACTAAATGATAATTTATTTATCAATATTTGTGGAAATATATGATGTATGTTTTGGTTCCGATAGTTACGGTGATGATAAGTAAACAACATGTCGGAAGAAACTAACTCAAGCCATATCTGTACTACAGAGGACGCATTTGAAAAATTTCAAGCTGTATCTATGTATGAAGAAGATGACTATATCACTTTGTCAGATCTTTTGCCTTCACAGGCCCAGACGCCGGAACTCATGAACGAGATTTGCGACGTCCCTTACGAAAATGAGGTTGTTTTGGAATCGGCCCTAGAGGAGCAAGTGCACGAAGTCAATAGCACCATTGAATCGAGAGTCGATGAAAATAAAATGTCTGGATGTAGCGACGACCAATTCATATCTACTAGTGGAATTATAGACGCCGGTCAGTACGAAAATATCGAAGCAGGTCATATTGAAGTTCCAGAAGCAGGTCATATTGACGTTCCTGAAGCAGGTCCTAGTGAAGTAATTGAAGAAACTGTCAAAACTCGAAAATCAGGGAGACCTAGAAAAAAGAAAAAATTTGGTTCCAACTATACTTCTGATACTGAACTTAACAATAGTATTAAGGACAGTATGGTTACTAAGGAACAATGTGGTGAACTCGTAAAAACTCCCGGGCAGCGTAGGAGAGGCAGACCTCCCAAAACTGTGAGTCAAAACATTGATATTGATGCTACTACACCACCTCATAATGAGGTGTCTAAAGGGAATAAAAGTTCATCAAATGGAGCATCACCTTTGAAAGAAGATTTTCAGAATGACTCCTTAATTTATTGTAAACAGCAAACAACTGTTAAGAAAAGAGGAAGGCCAAGAAAAAATAATACAGATCAACAAATGTTGGATGTATCATTGTCATCAGATACTGATTTACAGGATGTTAATAATAGCAATGAAATTGTTATGAATGCTTCTGAGATTGATCAGTCTGCTAATGTACCCCTAAAAAGGCTAAAACGTATGAGATTATTATCATCAGAAAAATCGGATGGTAATCTAAGTGAAAGTGACAAAAAAAATACTTCAAACATCAGTGACAATCATCCTAATAAAAAATGTTCTAGTAAAAGAGGTAGACCTAAAAAAAAACAGTTGGAAGACAAAGTTTTGACTCTTGAACAGCCTAAAGTTAATAATAACCAAGACTTGGAGATAGAAAAAGGTGATAATTTACCAAATAATGATGATGATGATGAAACAGATGACATCTGTTTAAGTAAATTGAAAACTTCAATAGATTCTCAAGATTTAATTCATTTAAATGAAGGTAAGGAAACTGAAAAACATGAAGCCAGCACAGAAAACCTAATAGAATTAGAAGAGTCTGAAAAAAATATGCCACCTGCCGATCTTTCTACTGTACATATTGAAACTAATGATGTGAACACAATCACAATATCAACTGAGTCAGAAATGATAGACTTTGAACATACCATAGACAATATTGTTAGTGTCAATAATGAAAAACCTAAATCTGAGAAAGAAACAGTAAATGATTCTGATCCATTTAACTTATTAGTGGAAGACACTTCTAAAAGGCCTACTCGCAGAAGAGCCCGGAAACCATTGCAGTATGATGAAGAATCAGATGAAGATCCCTTTGCAAATGTTGAATTATCAGACGATGAACCAATAGGATGTAAAAAAAAATATTACTCTGATGAGGAATATATTCCTGGTAAAAATAAAAAGGGAAAACAATCAGAATCTTCTGACTCGGACAGTGACATAGATCTTGACAATATTGAGGAAGAACTTTTAGAAAATAAAAGAAAGAGAACATTCAACAAATCAGAAGGATCACCAAATAAAGGGGCGAAAAGAGGTCGAAAAATTGTACACGAAAAACGATCAGAAGGATTACCTACAGATGTTGCATGTGAAGGAGGCCTTTCAAAACCTGAAAGCAAAATGGACGATGATATTGAAGTTTGTCTAATGCCATCAGTCATCAAAACTACTGATAATAAAAAAAATAAAGAGTTAGAGAGCTTCTTGGCCAAAAAAATTCAAGGGACAGATATTCAAATTAAAAAGGTGTCTACTGTGCAACCTCTTGAGATCCCTGTTATAGATCCTAATGAACCAAAAAAGATGACAGAAAGCTCAACGCAGACTAAAGAAGTTTCTTTATCTACAGCTGGTGTTCAAACTGTTGCAACATATGATATACCGATCAAAGAAAATGTAAAACTGACAGCAGAACAGTCAGAGAAAGCTTGTGAATTTTTAAAAAGTATAGTAAAAACAACTGCTGATTTAGGTGATTTGATGACTCAAAAATCTCAAGACTTTATGAAAAAGAAAATAAATGTTGAAAATGTCACAGACACATTAAAAATGGACTATTGTGTTAGGAAATCTTTTCTGTTATTCAAATTAGCTAAGCATAATTTAATCCAAATGGAAGAAGATTTAGCTCAACAATATGATGCTTTTCTGAACACACATAATTTACAGCAATACAGAGAGCAACCTAAAGTATTAACCGCAGCCCCAAAAACTGGGGACAGTGACAGTGATTGTGAAATAGTTGAAACTCCCATCATTCAGAAAACACCAAAGAAAAAAGAACCTGCTGCATTTAATCCAAAAACAGTCTTCCTTAATAAGGAATTGTCTATCAAGATAGCAAAAAAAACTCCAGATAAGAAAAATAAACCCGAGGAAAAAAAAATTAACATAAAAGGTAGGCATACAGTATGGATAAATGATTCGGTTATGGTAAAAAAAGTAAAACCTACGCAGTCTTTTTTAGCCCAGGACAGCCGAAATAAAAAACCACCTGATTATGTTACAATAGAAATGGTAAATGACTTCTTTAAGCAATATTATCGTCAGAAAGCTCTAGCAGCATGTGCCCCTTATGTGTCAACCGATTGGCTGGCTAATACCAAAAGTGTGTGCTGTTATTTTTTTGCTAATGCTGATGGTCTCTCCGTCAATAATGATTTACCAAGTGGCAGTGGACAATGTGCTGTTCCTGAAAGTAATTCGTCTACCTCAAATGTCATTTTAGCCAACAACCTAATAAACAGAGAAATGAGTCCGAAAACTTTATTTTCGCTATGCACTCGAGTTTTACAGGTCAATTTATATAATAGTATGAAATGTCTTGGTAAAATGAATGACCTGAGAATTGTAGCTCCCAAACTTGAATACAATCCTAATACTTTGTATGGATTATGTGTCAACACTATAATTATTTTGTGCCAAAATAGTACTACTGAAGATATGAATTGTGTATCAGCATCAACATCTCCATACCATGAAGTAGATCAAGAAGACAAGGACAGTGTATCAGCATCACCTCTATTAGAACAACAAGCTTATAGAGATACTGATTCCACATCGTTGCCAGCTTCCTTATGTCAAGATTATGCTGAAGATGATTATGAATCATCATTAACTTTGTTACACCATGAAGAACACAATGATAACATTAAGTATAAAACAACATCCACCTTGAAAACATTATGTCACAAAAAAATTGTATCTCTAATATTTGATACAGATCAAAGTAAACTGGAATTTTCTGAGCGTGACTTTATTTGTGATGAACTAAATATGGCCAATATTGATGAGTTCCAAAGATGTTTATCTTCCAAAAAACTCGAATCTTCATTGAAAATACATGAAAATTATGTCAAATCACTGTTTACTTTATGCTATGATTTGATTTGTTCTCATATGACTTTCGGAAAGGTAGATAAGAAATGCATAAAATACAAACATAATGTTAAAAAGAGAAAACAAACACCAAAAACCTTAAAATTCCTAACGTTCAAGTGTGTTACTGATCCAATTAACAAAAAAAGAGTTTGCCCAAATGTGAGTAGTATGGATTTACCAAATCAGGTAAAAACATTATCCAATCTTTGCTTTCAAATTGTTACAAAATCTATTTCAAATAGTAAAGATACAACTCTTCATGAAGGTTTGACCATTAATTCAATTAATACACTGACAGAAGAAGCTTATCATAACATTCAACATGCAGAGTTGACTGAAAATTTAAGTTATTTTGAGGATTATAACAGTAACTTTTATGATGATGAAATAGAAAGTGGCTTAGATAATTTGGAAGGTAACAATGTAACTGTTGATAGTAACTGGTTATCACATGTTCAAATGAAAGAGTTGAGGTCTTGTTATACTCCTAATATACCACCAGAGACCGAAACTGAGCCTTTTGTATCTATTAAAATAGAACCAATAGATGAATTTCAAGAAAATATAGATTTGCCAGCTATTGTTAAAACTGAACCCTTATCACAACATCCAGATGAAATGACAATTATACCCGAAAACATTGTTGCAAAAACTGAATATGTGGATACTCCTGCTATTACACATGCACCGATTCAAAGACAAAATAGCAGCTCCTATGACGTCGACACATTTGAAGCTTTTATGGCTACAAATAAAATGATGCATAATATTGATGAGTACTCTAATGATGATGAGGAAATATTTAGTCAGAGTACTTTGAGAGTTCGTAGACAGTTTGAGCCTGATGACCTATCTGAAAGTGATATGGGTATGAGTTTGTTGATTCCTCAAACATTCGAACCGTTGTGCATTGAAAATAATGCCAAAAACCGTCTCATGGAAAGCAGTTCAGATGAAGGTAGTAACAGTAAAAAAGTACCTGGTAAAAAGAAAATAGAAAAACGACTTCGTGGCAAACCTAGGAGAAATGATAATAAATCTGGTAATAACAAGGGACCAGGCATAGTGCCAACAAAAGAAAAAACCCAAACTACTAATGAAATTGCTATTTTAACTCGTAGAATGCGTGAAAAAATAAGACAAGAAGAGAAAAAAGTAGTTACCTCTGAATCTGACAACGAAAGTGAAAGTATAATATCAAAGAAATGTAAACTAAAAGAAGATAAATGCAAATCCTCCAAAGTTGCTGAAGATTTAAAACAAAATCAGACTGCTGTGGATGTTCAAAAAACCAAACCTGCTGATAAAGAAATTCAGTGCAGTAATGTAGATTCAACAGAACAAATTGGTGAGGGAAGAATTGCAAGCCCTAGTGTGGATAATTTCACTGGGTTCACTGCAGTAGATCAAAATGAAATTTCTTCATATCAGAAGTATGTAAAGTATGTTTATGACCAAATTTTACCCAAGGTAACGGAAGAAACACAATCAAGTTTGAAAGAAAGTGGAGAACAATCAACCATTAATTATGAAGAGCCTGTTGAATTACTGGAATGTGAGCCTGCAATGGATTTTTTCTCAGAGACACCTAGAAATGTGATTCGAAAACCAGGTCCAAAAACCAAGACTCAAAACATACAAGATATCAAAAATGTACTGCCACGAAATATAACAGAAGATAAAACTGCAGAAGATAATAAAGAGAATAACATTTTTATTGAACGACATGGATGGAAATGTTATCCACTGGATAGTAATGATACTAAACTATACCAAAACGCACAAATACTACTGGAAAAACTTCCTGAATCATTTGTGCAAACCTACTTTACATATCAAGATATAGCTGCCAAGACTAACGAAGATGAAGAAGTCAATAGGTAATATATTAAACATACTGGAATATTGTATGTTGTTGCACTGTGTTTTATAATTTGATATCATTTATGTGTATTTTGTTTTCAGACTAATAAATCTACAGACTTTAAATAGATTGGCTATTAAGGAAGGTAAAGGTTATAAGAGTAAACATAAAAGCAAAATTCTACAAAAGAGCTCAGAGCTGTTGGGGAGCGAAAATAACCATGACAGGATATCTGCATCACCTACATTCTCTGAAAATTTAGATGAACTGACACCATCGGAGGATGAAGGTGCTAAAGTAGAAGATGAAATACCATCTCCGGTAAGTTTAGTTCATACAAGGTTAGCATGTTTAAAATGTATATTGTTATATTTTTGTGTTTTTTTATGATGTTTAGATTTCGAAACCTACGTCGGACAATAACTTGGCGAAAAATTCTCTCATGGATGACCATGACAGTGACAGTGGTATGCCAAAAGTTAAAGAAGAACCATTGGATTATGATCAGAATCTCATCAAGACGAAACCTAAAATAAATAAATCTCATACCAAGATTGGTGAACAAGTCCCACTTGACCCTGTGATGCTGACTGCAGATAAGATGATGAATAAAGAATTAAATCTCTTACACGCTCCTGTTAATTTGAATGAAACTATTGAGCCTACTCCTTCTAAAGGACGAGCTACCAAAAAACAGGTAAGGTATAAAAAAACGTAGGTAAAAATATTTATTTAAATGTTAACATAATCTACTAAATTTTATTGAAATTAAATAAAATGAAATACGTTTATTTCTTAGAAAGTGGTAACATAAGATCTTAGTAATAATACAGGTGCGACACTTTCTGCCATATCTGGCGTCGAAATATTTACTGTCAAAATTAGTAATCAAATGTATAAAATCAAAAGTTAAACATGTCATCTTTTAATGTCAAATCCTTAATTGAATAATAAACATTCTATCAAACATTATTCAGACAGTATATCAGTTATACAGCGTGTTAGGTAAATGGTATAACAAGCCAAACCAGCGTAGATGTTAACATATGAATATAAATACTATGACCTGGTGAAGTCAGAAATTTGATATCATATTTCTTTTTTTGTATTTTCATACAAATCAGAATCTCAAATTTTTAATTTTTATGAAAATTAAAAATAATTAAATGATGATATCACATTTTTGACTTCACCATAGTATTTATATGAATATGTTAGTCTGTACTAACATACAGGCTGGGTTCGACTTGTTATACCATTTACATCCTGTAATATGGATTATATGTATAATGCAATGAATTATAGTAACACTTTTGCAACAATACGCTCATTTATAATTTTGTAGCTGTATATTACAAATAACCGGGGATCGAACCCGGGACCCAGAGTTCTTGGTCCGGTATGTAAACCACTTGACCAACGGGGCGTTAAATAATTATAAATATAATTATATGTCCCTAAGGCTGCCTGTCCACCGAAGCGGGGCGAGGTAGCGGAGCGGAGAAACGGAGTAATATTAACCAATAGGATTGCACAATATCTCTTATTTTTTGTGTAATCCTATTGGTTTATATTTGCTGGCTGCCTTACTTTTTTTCTCTTTATTTGGAAACTCAACAGCATTTATGTTAAAATCATACATAATGTTTTATCTTATTCTAGCGCTTAGCCAATTACAGAGTTTCACAACGTGAAGTATGAAAACAAAGCAAAAATAACCGTGTGAAGAAAACATATACCTACAATTGCAATCTGTGCTTATAAGCGGTCAAGCAAAGAGAATGACATACATAAAAATACAATCTGAGGCTAACTAAAATAGATCAACAATCAAAATAAACTACACATTAACTTCTCAACTAACAAACAAAGATCAAGATTTCAAACACTAAAAGCAAAAACAATAAACAACACACACAAAAACAGACACAACTGCGGTCACAGTGTAGTCGTACTCCAATCTTAAACCAACAACATAATATTCATTATCGTCAAAAACATTAACATTATGGCAACCGTGTAGTCGTTAGGGCAATTAGTTAAGTAAGCAAGGGTTGAGACACTGGGTCACAATCACACATTGTAACGCACTAAGTACTCTCACAAGAAAGCCACAAGGTGACATCAAAACTTTCCTTGCCCAGATAGTTTTAAAGTAACTTGTTTTTTAAAACGAGGCAAGTGGATTATGTCTATGCTCCGAAATTTTGCTTTATATATTCTGGGCAGGCGAGTTATAATGGCGTTGCTACCGTAGTTGGTGCGATTATTAGGGGTACTTAGTAAGGGGGTGTTTCTGGTACGATACTTCGGTGTGCAGAATCTAACAGAGCAAGAAGGTTAGGGCAATTTATTTTATTATGTAAAATATCGTGTAGAAAACACATATCAAGTAACTCCAGCGATAATAGACCATGTTTAACACATTCTTCAGCATATAAGTTACTATGAGACACGCCAAGTTTAAAATTAAGATGCTTAAGAACAAGTTTTTGAATTCTCTCTAACTTATTTATATATTTCTTATACTGTGGACACCATATTGAGCTACCATATTCAAGAATACTGCGACAATATGCGTAGTAATTTTTTAAAGTGTTTGAATTGTAAAAATGTTTACAAGTTCTTATAATAAAGCCCAAATTGCTATATGATCTTTTCACTATGCCATTAATGTGATCTGAGAATATCAATTTAGAATCTAAAATAATTCCTAAGTCTTTAACATTTTCCACCCGCTTAATAGCTTGACCATTAAAGTGATATGAGAAATTAAATTTATTATTTTTACGACTGAAACTGATGCACTGACATTTATTAATATTTACATTTACATTTAAAAGTATTCACATATTTTTTTTACATGCTTGTGCCATTGTACCCGCCTGTCTTCGGCTTTCCGCATCTTGTTTCTATAGTTTGATGATAACGTAACAAATTTACAAAAGTCTCCTACCGTCGCCATTACTCTCTATTTTTACGATATTTATACGATTACTGTGGCTTTGATGTCATAAACCCACCATAAAATTCATATAAACGGTCTATCTAATTTTCTCTTCCTGCCGTTTGTAAACCAATTCATGCCAAAATTTGACCATTTCTTTTTTTCTCTGTTTGTGTATGACTCGTCCACTCGCGTTATAAGTTTTATGACATCTTAAAATCTAAGTACAGTTAAATTCGTAAATAAATCTTACATTTTAATTATGCTGTTTTCAATAATTCCTAGTGTGTCTGGGAATAAAAAAAATGTTTTGTAGTTAGAGCTAAAAGAGTAATTACTTGACCCGGGTGATATTGTTCATTGGCTGTGTCAATAATTTTTTTATTCACACTTTTTTAGATTTTTCTACATTGTTTTTTTTTTTCTATCTAATTTATAGAAATTAGACCCACGTTGTTACGACCCACATGTTGCATAGGCAAAAAACGTTTATTAATTCTTAATAGGTTTAACAAGCAAAGTAACTTAAGTCATAATGTGAATGTAAGATACAATAAGCAAGCTATTTTGTGGCTGCCTGTGCCTTGACTGACTGACAAGGAATGCACAGTTTTAAATACCATAAAATTAAATACTTAAAAATCGTAATAAAGGCTTGTCATGTGTTTTTTCAGAAAAGTGTCAATAAGACGAGCCCTAAGGATCACGTAAAGGCAGAAGATGACTCATCATCTGAAGAAGAAAAGCACCAGTGGTTTACAATAAAAGAGAAACTTCTCAAGAGGATGGTGAAGAAAAATGATACTACTCGGTAAGTTTTGGTATCATTATGGAAGCATTGTACTGTTTGCTAGCTTATAGTAGATATAGCTTATCTATCAACGATAATAACGACCGTTACTTATTTCGCGACTTTTACAATATAAAAATAATTAAAAAATTGACTATTGTGGAAAAACTCTGTTATCGATCTGCTTACGGCAGTTCGGAATTGGAAGAGAAGGTGGTGAAATTGTTTTTTTTTGTGACAGCACGACTACCTGCAAAGATTTAGGTACTTAGTTCCCTTGTACCGACAGGTGACCTGCTTCGCGCCAAGATTCTTGCAGGTCTGACGCAGCAGCGCAGCTGGAATCGTGTCCTCTATATTAATTAACATTACAGGAAAATTTTATGTTAAATATCATAACAGCATGCATACAATATTGAAGCTAAACCGTCTAATTTTATTAATTAACTAGCTGTGCCCGCGCCTTGCATGGTTGCCTGGCATTCCGTAGTCCACGCGGACGAAGCTATGCTTTGACTGGACTATATGGTATGCAATTCCAAAATGTATAAATACTTCTATAAATACTTCGGAAAACTATTTGTAAGTGTCCAAAAGAAAGTCTAAGTGTGCCGAAAGTGGTTGAAAGTGGTTGAAACTATTTCGGAGGGATCATAATAACATAGCGAAAAGTACAAATAATTTCTTCTGTGTGGACCATTTTGATGTAATTAAATATAATTTTTAATAATTAGGAATGTAAATATTTTGTTATTGGTTTGGGGTGTGGTATGTGATGACAAATTGTATCACGTACCCATGGGACGTGATATTGAGCTAAAACAATAACTTCCTTGAAAATAGTCACGCTTGCCTCTCTTGTCACGTATTGTTAAATAGTATATAAGGCTAGCCATCATTGGTGAATAAAGGACTATTCCACGGAAGACTTGTGTATCATTTAGAGTCTACGTCCCAAGCCATTACAGGGGTTATAGAACCTACCTCTAATGTTTTTAACAGAATGCCTCTTGCAACTCACTTCGAATATTTACGATGTTTTCATTTTATTAGCTAAAAATTGTAGCTACAGTCTTATTATTGCAATATAAAGATCCCGATCAGCTAGTTTGTTTGCTACAGATTTTAAATGAATGGGCTGGTTACTGCTTTTTTGCTTCACAAAATTGTTGTCTATGGTAAAAGTAATTGACAGAATTTGTAAAATATTGGAAATAAATCACACGAAAACAATGAATACTATTATTATACAATATGTTATAAAAACCCTGTCCGATCCATTAAGGTGTTATTAGGTATCTATATAAGATTCTATTTGTGTAATAATTTTCATGAAACATTAGAAAGAAATTACCCCATGAAAAAAAAAATACAAAATTCACTACATTAAAAAAGCTTACATGGTAATCCCAAGAGGCGGTGACCGGACGCGCGGGAGGCGCGGAGATGCGCCGGCGCTCGCACTCGCAGGTAGCGAAGTCATGACCCCAGTTGACCCCGGTACTTATTAGTCAGATAATAATGTGTCAATTGTACGAAACTGAGACTTCTTGGAAGCTCTGCAAGTAGCTTTTTTATTTGGTAGTATGAGGTCACTCAATAAGGAGACTGATTTGATGGTTGTGGCGAAGATGTTGTTCCATATTTCTGCCACCGTCAGAAATACAGGCTTCACAGCGTCGCAATAGGTTGTCCCGCACCGATTGTAACACACTCGTATCCGCTTTAAGCGCAACAATCCGCACACGCATTTTTGCTTCACTGTCACAAAATTTTATGAAAACTACTAGCTGTTGCCCGCGACTTCGTCCGCGTCAAATGATATGAATAATTTTCCCCGTTTTCGCAACATTTTTCACTGCTGCTTCGCTCCTATTGGTCGCAGCGTGATGTTATATAGCCTAAAGCCTTCCTCGATAAATGGACTATCCAACACAAAAAGATTTTTTCAAATCGAAACAGTACTTCCTGAGATTAGCGCGTTCAAACAAACAAACAAACAAACTCTTCAGCTTTATGAGCAGAACGGTACGACCACTCGGAAGTAATGTCTTCGCGAAACTGACCTGTCGTAATAATAAATAATAATGCATGATCAGGATATATCCACCGACACGTGCCGCGCGGCGAGTTGAATCAAAGCGGGCGGCTACCTTTACGCTATGTCAAAGGCGCCGCCTATGTTTATTGCGGTGCCGAAAAGCGAGTAGTTTGTTTGCGTCAATGCCGACAATAGAGCCGCGCGACGGGGAGTGTTAACACATTTTGAAAATTTCCCCGTTGTAGGGTAAATGGGTGATAAACCTGTTGACTTTAAAAATCGATAAAAAAGTTGTATTCATGAATTACGTAATTTTGATACTTATTTTGGTTATGTTAATATAGCAACTTTATGACCCTTTCGGATCTGACAGGGTTTTTATAACATATTGTAGAAAAATATTATCAAAAAATTTTGAAAAGCTATTAAAACACAAGTAGGCAAGCGAAGTTATCAAGCAGGTGACGTCATCATAAACCCGACCAATCAGGAGCCTTTCGTGTCACGTGACAAACGCTTAAATAAATGCATTTTTATTTCTGGATTTATAAATGAATCGTTTATCATTTTCAACTTCCGTTACTAAATAACCATTTTTAAACTCATAATATAATCTGATAATAGTAATTCGCATTATATTTTGCGCATTGTCAAATAGCCTACTTTAAGAGGTGTTTTTTTGAATTTTCTGTCCCTCCCTCTTCCTCTGGTGAGATGTCGTGAGATTTTATTCAACCCCCTCCCCCATCCCCCAATCTCACGTGAGATTTTCAAAATGTGGGTTTCTTACGTAAACGCGTTGGATTGTTATTGTAAAAAGAAAAAAAAATGCCTCGTGCTTTTATTTACGACTAGTTAAGACTAGTAATCAATATTGCTGAGAATTATAAGTGTAATACAAAATTTAACAATAAAATACTTAAATCGTAACTACTGTGATTAAAAAAAGAATATCTACTCTAATTCAGTCCATGAAGAATCATGCGCGGTCTCAAGAGAGACTATTGGAACCAACATGTCCATATGATTTTCAGTAAAATCATCTGCTCCTTCAACTTCGTTCTGGTCTCGCCACTCTAAGCCGTTGGCGCTTGCGCACAGTAACTCATTAGCTTGTCTTGTGACCATCCGTGAGGGTCGCACTTTGCGGAACATCGCGCTTGCTTAGCTGGTGCAATGTGGGCTGCTCGCCTGTGCTCTGATCACGCTTAATAATAAATCTTAAGCATGTACAATCTGGATTAAATGAACCAAAATAGTATAATATTTTTTGTTTCAATCAAAAAAAAAATGCGTGATATTTGCCGAGACCCCCTCTCTCCAACGTAAGATTAGATGAGATTTGACTCGACCCCCTCCCCCTCTTAAACATCTCACGTAATTTAAGGACGCCTCCCAAAAGCTAGGATAATATCATTAACACTAGAGTTGATTGATACGGGGTTTATACCATGTACCTTAGTTTTTATGAGTTCCCGATATTTCGGCACTGTTGCAAGCGCCATGATCACGGGAGAACTGATGTCTATGCGGGTGGGTAGTTGTTAAGAGCAGACAAATCGGTCTACCCTCCGTCGTAGTCTTTTATTACACACGATACCGGTACCACTGTTTGAAAACTCACTATTACTACACTTCTGTTCTCGACACACAACACTTACAGTATCCAATCGAGATATAGCATTTTTTGAATTACTTCTGTTTCCGCAAATTTGAACCACTGGATTCCATACACTAGATAATTTAAAGCCATCTTCGCGATTGAAATTTTTGTGTTTGGTAATTTCAATCGCTTCTCTGACCATCCTTGGTATATAGTGGTGTTCTGTAGAAATTATCTTCGCGTTGTGAAACTCAATCCAGTGATTAGGACCCGAGTGTATGAGGTGTTCAGCGATAGCTGATTTATGTGTGTCGTTATTTTTGACCGCTTTAATGTGTTCCTTCACCCGGCAAGCCACCGTGCGTTTAGTTTGGCCGATGTACGAACTTCCACAACTGCAGTCAATCTTATAGACACCTGGTTTTTCTAAAACGAGATTGTCTTTAGGTGATCTTAGACACTGTGATACCTTTCTTAAGGGAGTGAAGACAGTATTTAATGAGAATTTCTTTAGGATGTTTGAGATCTTGTCTGTCACTCCTTTTATGTATGGCAAAAACACAGGTTGCCTGTCAACCTTATACCTTTGGTGTTTTAACAGTTTTCTGGTAGGAAGTCGTCCGGTGTATCCATTTCTCCGTAGTACATGTTGTACATGATCTAGCTCCTCCTGCAGGTGTTCTTCATCGCATAGATCATATGCACGGTTGGTCAAGGATGCTACTACGGAGTTGAGGTGTCTAGGGTGGTGGTGCGAAGTAGCGTGAAGGTAACGGTCAGTATGTGTAGGTTTTCTATACACTGAGTGGCTAAGTGAACCGTCTCCCCGCACTCCAATTTTAACATCTAAAAATGCCAGCTGTCTGTCATTCTCAATCTCACAGGTGAAGTTAACCTTGGGGTGGATACTATTAATACTTGCTAAATTCATTTCAACATCGTCCCTGTCACATTTCAGTATGCAAAACACGTCGTCGACATACCTCTTCCATAATTTAATTTCTGTGGGTGCAGTGGCGATGGCTTTCTCTTCCACATGTTCCATCCAGATATTAGCAGCAACTGGAGCTACGGGGCTACCCATAGCGACCCCCTCTAATTGCAGGTAGTACTGACCCCTATACAAAAAATAGTTTGTCGACAGACAATGTTGCATCAACTTGGCATACTCTATAGGGATGTCGTTGTTTTGTAGCTTCACCTTTACCACTTCCAGACATTCGGCTACTGGTACATTAGTGAAGAGCGATTCTACGTCAAAACTGACCATCAGCTCATTCATCTCCACCTTAGTTTGGTGCAAAATGTCTATAAAATGGCGAGAATCCTTGACATGCGATGACGTTCGTCCCACCAACGGCTGCAATACACTTGCAACGTGTTTCGCCAATTCGTGTGTAGGTGAACCAATTTGGCTCACGATTGGCCGCAGCGGCACATTTTGCTTGTGTATTTTAGGCAGGCCATATAGTTTTGGAGGCTGGACATTCCTGGGACGCAGTAGAAAATTGAGAATGTCGTCATCAATGACATGCGAGCACTCCCTAATTAGAGCCCGAGTTTTGCGATCTGTCCGAGCTGTCGGATTGTAATTTACCTTTCTGTACGTGTCTTCATCGCTCAGCAAATTGGAGATTTTTGTCTCATACTCAGCGGAGTTCATAACAACAGTCGCATTTCCCTTGTCCGCTTTCAGCACTATTATGCCTTCATCGCTCCGGAGTTCTTTTAATGCGTTCAGCTCGAGAGTGGTAATGTTCTGTCTCGGTGGCTTAGCATGACGTAACGCTACGGCAATGTCTTGTCTTAAAATGTCCGCATCTATTGATGGTATTTTGTTGCGTACGATACTTTCTTCAACCGATCCAATCACCTTCTCATAGGGAATGCGTGATGGTGTCATGGCGAAATTCAATCCTCTTTCTAAAACTGATAACGCAGCGTCAGACAATTCAGTGTTAGACATATTCACGACAGTTCGAGTTGGGAGCGAGTTCTCATGGTAGGTGACCCATGACTTTTGCTTTTGTAGTAGCGATTCATATTTGCGATTTTGTCTCAAAGCACTTATTTCTTGTGAACGTTTAGCTTGTAAGTAGGTTACGCGATCGCAAACATCAAAATCACTAGCTAAAAGAACCTTGCTGCATTCGAGATGCACTTGGTATAGTTCGCACTGCACTTTGTCAATTTGGTACCTACAGTTTCGAATCGATTTGCGTAAAAGTTTGACACTCGCGTTTCGTAGAACACTTGCGGAGCCATGGATGTCCAAGCGAGGCTTTATGCGAACACATACAGGAATAATGTCCGCATCACGACACTTCACTAAAAAGGATAGCGATTCCTTCAAACACCCACTCTTTTTCCGCGCGCGTTCAAGATGTTTAATTAACATGGTATAAACCCCGTATCAATCAACTCTAGTAATAGTGACCATGGAAGTTTAAATCAGTATATCATTAACACTATATTCCAGGCTGTACTCTCTAAGCAAGATAACTGTGTGTCAAATTCATGATCAAACGCCAACTTCAATATGCTTGGTGATAAATTTGACTGTTGTGTTTTTAATCAGAGAGGACGATGCGAAACGCGCGAAACTCGTGAGCGAGTTCATCGAGCGCCGCGGCGATAGCTCGGACGCCTATATCAAGCGGAGAGGATGCCGCGGCCGACGGGTCTCCAAGAAGACGATGCTGGAACGACAGAAACAGTTAAAGTAAGCATTTGTTATCCGTCTTTACTTGACTTGGTATGCGATTTTACTATGCTTAATAGTAGCCTTAATTTGTACACTGCAATGTCACCTATACTTAAATTAAACATTTGATTGGTAGGTTAGTTCAGATTGTTTCATCTGAGTACTGACAAAAACGAATATTTCGCGTGACGTTCAGAGGATCTACCTTGATCCGAAATTTTGCTGCAAAATAAATAATATAAATAAATAAATAAATAATGTACATAATTTAAACTTGTTTATGTGTTTCTTGTATTTTACAAAATTATAGATATTTTAGTAATGTTTCATGTGTCCTCGCGTTCCTAAGCGATTTGATTTTAACTGATTTTAACTATACCTTTGGGACTTTGAATCGAAACTATAGAGCGTTTTGGCAACATAACGCTCGAGTGAACCGGTGGCAAATATGGTGCCGATTAGTAAATGAGATACTGCTATTTAGTAAGGCTGTATGGACGCCTCTTAGATATGTTCAGATATATGTTTTATAGTATTATTAAGCTTTGAATCATTATTTCTGTGTTGTTACAGAGTACTCACTCGCGAGCTATTTGGCGATCCCTCGAACGATGCGTCTCTTCTTCCAAAACGCTCCCAACAAGCTTTATACAAAGGCAGACGAAATATTCGAAAAGTAAGATAAAATTGTCTTTAAAGCTAAGTTATTTATTTTAAAAAAATTACATAAAATCTTTGCAAATACTAAAAACGGCATTAATTTCTAGGTCATCGACAAGAAATCTCTAGCAAGAAGTACTGTGGTAGCCAACATGGAAGAATTTGAACGCAAACGGAGAATTAATACCAGGCAAAGCAAATTGGTATGATCCTATAATAATATACTAAATATTGCAATATTATTTTGGTTTGCTCTCACTCTAGATAGAATTGGG
The DNA here is from genome assembly GCA_949315895.1 of Anania crocealis. Classification (NCBI taxonomy): domain Eukaryota; kingdom Metazoa; phylum Arthropoda; class Insecta; order Lepidoptera; family Crambidae; genus Anania; species Anania crocealis. The sequence continues at coordinate 14,581,056 of OX438865.1, read as the reverse complement.
TAATCTGAGTTACGAACACATCGTATGTATGTGGCAGTGTAAAACACAATTAATCCTCTCAATCGCACGACTAATGATAAACGGATTTATCATTAAAGGGTGTGCATTTTAAAATCGCTCCATAAACGCTTTGCCTGTCTAAAGACTTGTTGCCGCTGCTTACACTGTGACGAATCTTTTATTTTTGTAGTTGTGTATTGTTATAAGCTAAGTTATTCTTTTTGAAATTCATGGCCACTATCACTACAGGTAATTGATAAGGGTTTTATACCATTTACGTTGTTTTATGAGTTTCCGATATTTTGGCACTATTGCAAGCGCCAGGATCACGGAAAAACACAGTTCCTGGTTTGGAAGAATTAATTAACTCTAGAGTAAGTTGTTATTTTTCTTATATGCTATAATAATACCTAAGTTCTGTTTTATTATTTTCTCTGTTTCTAGCGCGAAATTATGCAATGCGAAGATGGCGTGAACGTCCTAGTCATCAACGATGAAGTTTGCTTAGAGTACGACTTCGAGGCGCACCGGCCGGTCGTCACGATACACCCATTCTTCACCAGGGTGATGAAGGCGCATCAGGTAAACATTGCTATAATAGTTTTAATTAGGAACGCTTAACGAACAATAGTGCACGTTTTTGGAACTGGATGAACTCATTATCGATACCAATACCTTAAATTTCGCGTAGTATTATTTAGTACCTTTAATTTTTTGCTTCCGCCTTTAGGCGCACCCAATAAACAAAGTTAAAAAAAAAATTACAACTTCTTATTGAACATTAATTCATCGTCGATCATGTAGCTGAATATCGCTGTTTTTTGTGGAGTTGTCTGTAAACCTACAAACTTGCAATACAAAAACAACTAGTAACATTCTTCGTATTATTAACGCTAAGTTTCCTTGTTATCTTGGTATCCACAACACAAGGAAAAAAAAGGAAGCAACTTTTGACGGTACGGATTGCTCCGTACCAACCATATTTACAAACTTTAAGGCGGGTTTTAGTGTCACGCGAACCGTCAGTACGGATAGCTTCGTACCGACCAATATGTATTTACTTCAAGGAGCGCTTTAGGCGGTCCATCAGCTTCACTCTAATGAACTGACGGTCCACGTGACACTAAAACCCACTTTAAAGTTAATAAATATTGGTTGGTACGGAGATACCGACAGTCAGGGTCACACTAACACCCGTATTTATAAAAAAGTAAATACTTATTGCTTGAGAAAGTCATAACTTAAGGTGTTTCTACCTAGTGCTTAAGTAAAGGAAATAGGTCACCATTAATAGACAAATTATTTGGCTGAGAATACTAACTTTTCATAGTTTTAACTTCTAGTGATTAGATTAAGGAATACAGATTGTCACCTGAGTATTTACTTTTAGTCAAGAAATTACTTTTACTTGTTTATAAATACGGGCGTAAAACCCGCCTAAGGGGTGCTAGAGTGAATCTGACGGGTCCGTGCAGACATGGAGTTACATACTGGTCGGTACCAACCATAATGTTACGTTTCTCGTGTTCACAGTACGAAGGCGTGAAGTTCATGTGGGACGCGTGCTTCGAGAGCCTGGAAAGTATCGCGGCCGGCAGCCCCGGCGGCGGCTGCATCCTGGCGCACTGCATGGGGCTCGGCAAGACGCTGCAGGTGCTCGCGCTGCTGCACACGGTACGTCGCGGATCTTATTTACTTTACTTAAGTGTGATTTTGCAACGTAAATGAACAGTCTGATGTGTGGTACACTGTACTAGTTGAAAGTTTAAAGAAAAAGGAATTTTGTGCATTCAAAAACATAATATAGTCGGTCTAATTAACACAATATGTAACTCCGTTTAGGTAAACTTTACAGGAAAACATCATTATTTTTTTTATATTTAGTAATAATTTTTTTATCGTGTCTTGATCCAATTTAGTAAGCAATTTGAGAATTTAATTTTAGTAAAGCCGTATAACATATTGGTAGTTGTATTCGCAACCGCATACCAAAACCAAAAACAGAAGAATTTGGACATTCTGATAATTTAGATCCGCTATGTGGTGAACAACCGGCAGCGCCATCTAACGTCTTTTTCGTGACTTCACACAAAATACTACTGTCATGCCGTGTTCCTGCACGTTACACGATAGTATTTCTGCAGGAAGATGTAATTATGTTATCCTGATGTATGATAAATTTTATTGTAAAGTTTTGCTAAAAAACATTCAGCAGTTTTTCGCTTAAAAAAGTACGCTTCCGAAATATCGTGTTCAGTCCTGCTATTACAATTGCGACTGCAATTTTACTTACTTTATTAAACTAGCTGTTGCCCGCGACTTCGTCAGCGTCAAATGATATGAATAATTTTCCCCGTTGTCGTAACATTTTTCACTGCTGCTTCGCTCATATTGGTCGCAGCGTGATGTTATATAACCTAAAGCCTTCCTCGATAAATGGACTATCCAACACAAAAAGAATTTTTCAAATCGAACCAGAACTTCCTGAGATTAGCGCGCTCAAACAAACAAACAAACAAACTCTTCATCTTTATACTATTAGTATAGATAATGCAAACGCTTGTAATAATGTATAGACGTTTTACTTGTTCACGCAAAAACGGCTGAACTAGATAAAATTTGGTAATATAAATAAATAAATAAATAAATAAATATTTAAGACATGCCTCACTGGGCCACACAGAGCCATCTAGTCCCAAATTAAGCTACTATTAAGTACCCTGTCGTATGGGGTACTAGACAACCGATAAACTTACTTATATATATATTTTTTTGTAAATATATACTTATAATACATAGAAAACACCCAGACCAGTACAAACAGACATGTTCATGCACACAAATATTTGTACTGTGCGGGGATCGAACCCGCGACCCATGGCTCAGAAGCAGCGTTAACTACCGCTGATCCAAATGGTCGTCAAAAATATACAGGTATATATTTACAATATAATATATTGAAATTTTAACCACCTTCCAAATTTGTATATATCAATGTACCAGACAAAAAACAAATGACGTATTTTTTCTTTTGGTATAGCCCAGTACAAAAATGTCAAGAAAAAGCACTTAGAAAATGTCCGCAAAAAATCAAAAATTTTTGATACGGCCTAGGAGGCAACACTTTTTTTACGCGATTCGCATCTCATTTATTCATTACGATACTATTAATACGATTTTGATTTTCCCTTTATACCTTATCAGGCCTAGGACCGTAAAAATTGAAAACTAAATTGCGAAAAATATTTTCGGGTAAAAGCTTGATTTACATTTTTTACTTCATAAATGGGCTCTAAATACGATACTGAACGCCTATAAAAATTTTGGAAAATGGTTAAAATTTCATCCTGTATATATTTTTTCGATTCAAATCTATCTAAATCTATCATTGGCTGCAGGTGCTGACGCACCCCCGCGTGGGCATGCAGCGCGTGCTGGTGTGCTGCCCGCTGTCCACCGTGCTCAACTGGGTCGACGAGATACACAAGTGGATAGGCCCCGTCACCAGCCAGATCAAGGTAATCGACTTCGTGACGTAGCCCGTAGGAAAGAGACCGTCCGTCGTCGACAAGTGAGGCTTGACGACGACGATCTTTATACTTGAGGTTGTAAATAAGAAATTTAATTTTGCGAGGTGTTGGTAGTTGGGTGGATAGATGCTATGACATATTAAATAACTATTATTAAATGACATACACATTTTTAACTTTTAACTACTTTTAAACTTTCGCGTTGCATAATTATTTGAAACGATAACGGGAATTAAACGCGATCATACCTTATTATTTTGCCTGACGTTTCGATCGGGTTGCACCGACCATGGTCACAGGCTGACTGGATACAGCGATGCACTCACTTCGAGGGGAAGGTAGATTCATATAAATCTACCTTCTAAATGTTTATTTCTCCAAACACCGTCACACACCACACTAACCGTGTCCTTATTTCGCGAGACAGCTGCCGCGTCCGTATTACGATGCTTACTCGACTGCGTACTAAAAGGAGGCTTTGTATTTTCAATCACCGGATTCCACGTCGCAGACAGTTTGAAACCGTCTTCCCGATTGAAATTTTTGTGCCTCTTTATTTCAACCGCTTCACGCACAACCCTTGAATAAAAGTGGCGATCTGTAGAGAGGACTTGCGTTTGATGAAATTCAATCCAGTGATTGGTGCCTGATTCAAGCAAATGTTTCGCAATCGCAGATTTTGCTGTCTGGCGATTTTTCACAGCGGCGATATGCTCCTTCACCCTTTCCGCAATGGTGCGTTTCGTTTGCCCTATATACGACCTACCGCAACTGCAGTCGATTTTGTAGACACCAGGAGTTTGTAGCGGTAATATATCTTTCGGCGAGCCCAGTATGGTGTTAACTTTTGACCCCGGTGTGAACACCGTTGGAATGGAGTACTTCTTAAGCAGGGAGCCAATTTTATCAGTCACTCCTTTCACATAGGGCAAATATGCGGGATGTCTACTCACATTCGGACTTTTACAAACTCCTGACCGCGGCTTCAATTGTCGTGACGGCATTACAAATCCGTTTCTACTAAGTACCTCCTGTACATGTTCTAACTCACGACTTAAATGCTCAGGGTCACACAGATCATACGCTCTGTTGATCAGAGATGTCATAACGGATTGTAAATGCCGGGGGTGGTGGTGTGAAGTCGCATGTAAGTATCTATCGGTGTGTGTAGGTTTTCTGTAGACACAGTGTGATAAGGACCCATCTGATCTTACTCTCACCAGGGCATCCAAAAATGGCAACGATCGGTCTGTCTCCAATTCATAAGTGAATTTCATCTTGGGATGAATGGTATTAAGGTGTTCCATATATTGGTCTACGTCCTGTTCGTTTCCTTTGACAATACAAAAAATGTCATCCACGTATCGTTTCCAAAGTCTGATAGTCTTAGGGCCGAGGCGTAAAGCTTTTTCTTCAAAATGCTCCATCCAGAGATTAGCTAGTACAGGGGCTACAGGACTTCCCATTGCGACGCCATCAATCTGAAGGTAATATTGACCTTGGAATAGGAAATAGTTGCCATCTAAGCAGTTTTTTAATAAACCAATATAGTTAAAAGCCATTTCGTTGTCACATAGCTTGTCTTTAACTAGGTCCAAACACTCCCCGATTGGAACGTTGGTGAAAAGGGACTCCACGTCAAAACTGACCATAACTTCACCAGGCTCCAACCTAAGGCTTTCTATAATTTGAACAAAATGACGTGAATCTTTTACATAAGACGGTGTTTTTCCCACCAGGGGCTGCAGAACTGACGCAACATGTTTCGCGAGGTCGTAAGTAGGTGATGCAATCTGACCTACGATTGGTCGTAGAGGTACACCTGCTTTGTGTACCTTTGGCAGTCCATACAGCTTCGGTGGTTGGTGTGATTTGGGACTATGTAGTCTTAAGTACTCGTCCTCTGTAAAAAGATCTTGATTCTCCTGGATAAGAGTCCGGATCCTGCGTGTTACTCTGGCTGTGGGGTGATAAGACACTTGTTTATACACTGTGTTATCACCTAGCATTCCGTGTATCTTCTCTTGGTAATCCGTTTTATTCATTACTACAGTGGCGTTTCCCTTATCGGCCTTAAGCACTAAAATATCTTTATTTTGGCGGATATCTTCTAATGCTTGACGCTCCTCCCTAGTAATGTTGTTGGCTGGAAGTTTTGATTTTCGTAATATCACTGCAACGTCTTGTCTTAATGCATCAGCATCGCCAGGAGGTATTTTATTACGAACGATAGTTTCCTCCATGCATCCGATTACTTTTTCACATGGAATCCGCTTCGGTGTCAGGGCAAAATTCATGCCTTTGGCCAAAACATTGGTTGCAGCATCACACAAATTCACGCTTGATAGGTTTACTACGGTGTTCTTTATTTCGACGGATGACGTAGTATTTGAGGTGTACCCTCGGTCATATAGCTTCGAGAACTTTCGCTCATGATCGTTACTACATAACTCGAAGGTCCGACACGCCTGAAAGTATGTTATCCTATCACACAAATCATAATCCTCGCGAGACAAAACGACACTGCAATCCAATTGCAACACATATAATTCACACTGTATCTTGTCTAGTTGACGGTGCTTGTTTTTAATTAATTGTCTCAGGAGCCGTTCACTCGCGTTTATTATAATCCTACTAGAAAATGCGACGTCATAACGGGGCTTAATACGCACACACGTAGGTAATAAGCATATCGCCGCTGTGAAAAATCGCCAGACAGCAAAATCTGCGATTGCGGAACATTTGCTTGAATCAGGCACCAATCACTGGATTGAATTTCATCAAACGCAAGTCCTCTCTACAGATCGCCACTTTTATTCAAAGGTTGTGCGTGAAGCGATTGAAATAAAGAAGCACAAAAATTTCAATCGGGAAGACGGTTTCAAACTCTTTGGAAACGATACGTGGATGACATTTTTTGTATTGTCAAAGGAAACGAACAGGACGTAGACCAATATATGGAACACCTTAATACCATTCATCCCAAGATAAAATTCACTTATGAATTGGAGACAGACCGATCGTTGCCATTTTTGGATGTCCTGGTGAGAGTAAGATCAGATGGGTCCTTATCACACTGTGTCTACAGAAAACCTACACACACCGATAGATACTTACATGCGACTTCACACCACCACCCCCGGCATTTACAATCCGTTATGACATCTCTGATCAACAGAGCGTATGATCTGTGTGACCCTGAGCATTTAAGTCGTGAGTTAGAACATGTACAGGAGGTACTTAGTAGAAACGGATTTGTAATTCCGTCTCGACAATGGTGACTACCGTTTCTTTGCTCACCAGTTGGCGCCACTGTAGACTGAGGTCCGGAGGTATAGCTGTCAAAGGCGATTGGCGCCGAAACAAAGTGTTATATCTTGAATCTAATTAAGGTTATATTGTTTATAAATAACTATCTTGATATCAACAAACTAACTTCTGAAATAGTTTCTCTTGAGGCCGCCTATTTTTGCGCTTTTTTTTAATTCCGCTTTTAAAGCGTTCACATTAATCGCCAAAAAATCCATATTTGCGATATTTTACGAAGGAGATCACTTTCCAGAAGGTAAATTAAAGAAATAATAATTTATGCAACAAATTCCGTTACATCCAATACAAAGTGAATGATATTGGACCTCACGCGACACTAGCGCCTCTAGTGGCAAATTTACTAGCGATAGCCCCCATTGAAGCCGCGGTCAGGAGTTTGTAAAAGTCCGAATGTGAGTAGACATCCCGCATATTTGCCCTATTTGAAAGGAGTGACTGATAAAATTAGCTCCCTGCTTAAGAAGTACTCCATTCCAACGGTGTTCACACCGGGGTCAAAAGTTAACACCATACTGGGCTCGCCGAAAGATATATTACCGCTACAAACTCCTGGTGTCTACAAAATCGACTGCAGTTGCGGTAGGTCGTATATAGGGCAAACGAAACGCACCATTGCGGAAAGGGTGAAGAAGCATATTGCCGCTGTGAAAAATCGCCAGACAGCAAAATCTGCGATTGCGGAACATTTGCTTGAATCAGGCACCAATCACTGGATTGAATTTCATCAAACGCAAGTCCTCTCTACAGATCGCCACTTTTATTCAAGGGTTGTGCGTGAAGCGATTGAAATAAAGAAGCACAAAAATTTCAATCGGGAAGACGGTTTCAAACTATCTGCGACGTGGAATCCGGTGATTGAAAATACAAAGCCTCCTTTTAGTACGCAGTCGAGTAAGCATCGTAATACGGACGCGGCAGCTGTCTCGCGGAATAAGGACACGGTTAGTGTGGTGTGTGACGGTGCTTGGAGAAATAAACATTTTTAACTTTTATTTTCAAGCCAGCGAAGTTGAGGAGGAAGCTTCAGGTAATAAACCTATTTCAGCATGATAAAAAACTTAATAAAGGTGCCACACTTTTCTTCAGTTATGGTCACTTATTAGCAGTATTTCCTTGCTAATATCAAAGCGTATATTTATTTAGGAATGATTCCAGTGCATGCATACGCAAATACAGCTTAAGCTTTCGAATGAGTCTGTACGCAGTACTTACTTTTCTACTTCAACAAAGGTTTTTCCATTAGAGCTATTGGTTTTGTGTTTTAGTTTTCTGTGTGTGTTCGATCGGAGTCAGCGTTGAACACCTCAGTAGCATGACAAAAGTTAAGGTCACTGCATACGTCGGACGTAACGGGGACAGGACGGCAACGGAACGTAGTTGAAAAACACTGACGGGAATTTTTCAAAGTTCTTTCAAAAACAAAAAAATTTGTTACCTTGACATGTTACTAAATTTAATTGTGATGCTGACTGTAAATTAAATTAATTAAAACTAGGTTTTTGAGCTGTCCAAACTGAGGAAGACTTCCAACCGCGCGTACCAACTTGAAGATTGGTACACTGGTGGCGGTATCTTCATCATTGGCTACGAGCTGTTTCGGAGTCTCACAACCCTGGACCCGTTTCTGGACGATGTGCGGCCTGCCGTCGTCAAAAAGATACGGACAGCTTTATTAGACCCAGGTAATCTACAATAACAATAATACAAAAAAAAACTTTTAAGAGACTATAAGTAAAGTTATACTTAGGTTCTATCACTTAATTAATCTTGTGATACCTAATCGTTTCTAAGATGTTTGATGACGCTAGCTCACATCCTTTACATCTATTGCATCACAGGTCCAGACATAATAATCTGCGATGAAGGTCACTTGCTAAAGAACGACTGCTCAGTGCTGGCGGTGGCCATGAGCCGCGTGGTCACCCGTCGCCGCATCGTGCTCACAGGGACTCCGATGCAGAACAACCTCAGGGAATACTACTGCATGGTTAACTTCGTCAAGCCTAATCTACTAGGGACATACCCGGAGTATTCTAACAGGTATTCTATTGATTAAACTATTTTAAATAAGTTTTTATTAAACTTAATATTACGGGTTAATCAGTCCTCCTATTTATTTAAATATTAAAAATTTTTTGTGTCATATCTACGATCAAAAGTACCTCTAGCAAGTCAGCTACAGTAGCAGTGATGTCATTTTTCATTTGAAGTAGGTCTGCAGTGTGCAAAATATAAAGGATAGGACCCAGCACAGATCCTTGAGGAAGGAACCCCTGCCATAATTTTGAAGAATGTCGTATGTTGCTGTCGGTCTAATAGCTAACTCAGTCATGTGTGTCACTCACATGGGTGTAGAGTTACTCTTGATTATTTATTCTAACCACCTCTATGTTTGTACTTATACGTGACCGCAAGAAAGCTATTACGTTTTTGGAAACAGGGGACTGGCTTATATTAATATCACTAGCCGTACTGCACGGATTCTATTTTGTGGAACTGTTTTACTGCGTTTTGCTTCAAGATAATTACTATTCGTAGCTGTTTGGTTATGAAATAGACCAACCTATTGATCAAAAATTCAGACTAGAAAAATACCTTTTAAATCAGTATAACTTTTAGTCAACACTAAAAAATCTTTTTTTTTTAACTAAATTTTGTTAGTCCTGTAACTAATTAACCTGTGTATGAATTGAGTAATGGAACCTATATTGTTTTGTCATAATCATTTTTGTTACAGATTCGAAAACCCAATCATGAATGGTCAACATCGAGACTCACAAGAAGAGGATATTAAACTAATGAAAGCTCGTACTCACATCCTCCACAAAGTCCTTGAGGGCTGCCTCCAAAGACAAGAGGCCTCTGTCTTGTATGCTTATTTGCCAAAGAAACACGAGTACACAGTATTCATATCACTCACAAAATGCCAATGGGATTTATACAAACACTATCTGCAGAACTACGGTCACACGGCCAATAACAAGAGTATACTGAAGGATTTTCATATACTGCAGAAGATCTGGTCCCACCCTCAGGTGCTGCATAACTTCCAGAATAGGTCAGAAGAAACTAGGAATAAAATTAAACGTGCGTATCATGATATTTATTTTCTTTTGTTAATATTTTTTTCAATTGCCGTAATGAGGCATAAACTGCCTTAGCATGTTAAGAACATGTAGGAATTGTCTCAAATTCTTATTGTAGAAGAGAAGTTAGAAGACGACCTGGCCCGCGAAGACCTGGACGCCACCGAGGACATCAAGCCCGCGGACACGGAGGTGTGGTGGCTGCAGTACCTGGAGGGCGGCGCCATGCTGGACTCGTTAGCCAGCTCCAACAAGTTCGTGGCCATATTCCGCATACTTGAAGAGAGCATTGCGGTGCAGGATAAAGTGTGAGCATTATAGTTTTCTTCAATGCTTTTTTTTCTCACAGAAGATCACGTAGGAAGATCCTATGCAGTATGTGTTGTTTTAATTATTAAGAAAGAGTGATTGAGATTTAAATATTGAGATTTTAAACGTTTTAAATCTACATTTATACTAATATTACCCCCGAAATCGTCCTTTAAGGAGTTAAAAGGGGGGTGGAAATGTGTATTTTAATACATCAATGTATTCTTAATTTGGACTTTAAAAAAAGTGCTAAGAAAAGCGATGTGATTGCGAACGTAATGTGACATTGAGGCATTGCGATATAGTCGCTTTTCCCGCTGATGAAGTCGCTGTCTGAGCGCTAGATAAATTATAAATCTATGCCGGGCTTTTTTTTTAAATGTACGCTCATTTTTATAAAAATGTTTTAAATTTCACGCAAGGAGTTAAATTATACGTCTTTAACTACCACCCGCATATTATAGAATAAATATACAAATAACAGATGATGATATAAATTTATGTGTAACTTGAAAAATGTTTTGTCGACAGTCTCATATTCTCCACGTCCTTATACACCCTGGACGCCCTCGAGTATTTTCTAAAGAAGATAAACAACTGGAGCCTCGGGCAGGAGTACTTCCGGCTGGACGGCTCCGTGCCCGCCGAGGTGCGCCAGAAGTGGTGCCGCGAGTTCAACGCGGAGAACAACATTAAGACCAAGTTAGTTACTAGTTCATATTTTGTTACAGGGTCACTTAAGGCCAGTGGCGGACTTGTGATGTTGTTATGGGAGGGGTTTGACCTGGCGGGTAGGTTATATCAGTGTAGTAAGTTACCGGAGAATGATTGTAATGGAAGAACTGCGATGGTTTGAAGACTTGAACTTCTTCCATCTGCTGATTTATACTTTCATGGTCACTATCACTAGAGTTATTTGATTCGGGATTTATACCATGTACATGAGAGTTCTCCTGTGATCATGGCGCTTGCAACAGAGCCGAAATATCGGAAACTCATAATAAATAAAGTACATGGTATAAATCCCGAATCAAACAACTCTAGAGACTCTTCCATCTGTATCTGCCACTCCTTATGGTTAGTTCGCTAGTTATTATCATTGCTGTTTCGTTCGTAGTCTCTCGTGGCATTGTAGCCAGCTGCCATTGCTGGTTCTTAGTTGGTTATGTTCTAGTATTAGTTCCAATTGTTTATTTATATTATCACTCATGGTCACGTAATGTCATAGGAAGTTTATAGTCAGTTAGGGCCAAGTAACTATTTTCCATTGCAAGTTCATAGTCACTTATGGTCACGTGGCTAGTTGCTATTCCAAGTTCATAGTCACTTATGGCCACGTGACTAGTTTACATTGCAAGTTCATAGTCACTATAAGGCCATGTAACTAGTTGCCATTGCATATTCATAGACACTTAAGCCCCGTGGCCATTGCCATGGTTCTTTCACTTCCAAACTTTTATTCTATAAATAATTATTTATGAAAAACTAAACAGTGTTAATATTGTTCCAGATTGTTCCTAATATCTACGCGCGCAGGTTGCCTTGGTCTGAACATGACGGCGGCCAACCGCGTCATCATCCTCGACACATCGTGGAACCCCGCTCACGATATACAGAGTATCTTTCGTGTTTACCGATTCGGACAGAAGAAAGATTGCTTCATTTACCGATTGGTGGCGCTGGTGAGTCCAAATAAAACAAAGCATTGGTTGATTTTGCATACTTCTAACTTTGAGAATGCGATATCTTGACGAATCTCGCTTGGATAGATAGCGTGCCGAAAACTAAAAAAATCTTCGCCTCCAAATTAGTTCTCTTTCTGAAGACAGAATTCGGACAGCAAGTAATGAATAGAACTATGTTCCGTATTTCCTCGAGTGCCGTAATTTATTATATGGCAACATAATTTAGTGCTACTCGTAAGTTGTTTTATAGTATAAATAATCTTGATAACTCGGCTACCTGTCTAATTTGAATTAATGTCATAGAGTCTACTTTGTCCTATCCAGGGCATCGAATCTGGGACTCTTAGCTTACAAGGCTAATTACTGCGCCCATGGTTAATCGTCAAAATATCTCGTTATTTTTACAAATAGTAGTTAGTCCCATCCTACTAGAAGTTTAAAGCTAACTCATGTATTAGAAGGTCCCGACCTTACATACATTGTCTATAGATTATGATCCAGAATAGTCAAATATTATTTAGATTAAGCTTTGTTTTTAGGGCACAATGGAACAAAAGATCTACGAGCGGTCGGTGACTAAACAAGCCGTGGCGTGCCGTGTCGTTGACGAACAGCAAATCGACCGCCACTACAACATGGCGGATCTCACTGAACTTTACAAGTAACATTATTTACTATTTACTTTTAGTTAAATACACCCAACACCATCAATCTGAAATGTATCCTTGCAAATATGTTATTCTATTCTATTCTATTATATATATATAATGATTTTTATATCACGCACAAATCTGGCTCCGCTAAGTATATTATCCCTTTAATTATGATGTGACCAACTATGTTGAGTTTACAGTAGTGTCTATCTATTTATAAGTTTCCTAAAACATTCTTGTACTGTAAACTTGTTTGTGGTCCAAGTTTATAATAAAATAAAAAATAAATAAATATTCTATTTTTTAAAACTTAAAAAGATACGCTAATTATTGCAAAGTATTTTATTTAAAATCTTAATTAATTATTAACACATTATGCAAGTTGAGACACATTATTTCTAGAGTAATTATAAATTTTAACGCCCAATTTGTCTAGTGGTTTAAGTACCGAACCAAAATTTTGGTGCTAGAGTTATTTAATTCGGGGTTTATACCATGTACCTTATTTATTATGAGTTTCCGATATTTCGGCACTGTTGCAAGCGCCATGATCACGGGAGAACTGTTGTATCTGCGGGTGGGTAGCTGTTAAGAGCAGACAAAACGATCTACCCTCCGTCGTAGTCTTTTATTACACACGACACTGGTACCACTGTTTGACAACTCACTATTTTTACACTTTTGTTCTCGACACACAACACTTAGTATCCGATCGTGACACAGTATTATTTGGTTTTCTTCGGTTACCGCAAATTCGAACCACTGGATTCCATACACTAGATAATTTAAAACCATCTTCGCGATTGAAATTTTTGTATTTGGTAATTTCAATCGCTTCTCTGACCATTCTTGGTATATAGTGCTGTTCTGAAGAAATTATCTGTGCGTTGTGAAACTCAATCCAGTGGTTTGTGTGTCGTTTTTCTTGACCGCTTTAATATGTTCCTTCATCCGGCAAGCCACTGTGCGTTTAGTTTGGCCGATGTATGAACTTCCGCAACTGCAGTCAATCTTATAGACACCTGGTTTTTCTAGTGGGAGATTGTCTTTAGGCGATCGTAAACACTGTGATACCTTTCTTAAGTGAGTGAAGACAGTATTTAAAGAGAACTTCTTAAGGATATTTGAGATCTTGTCTGTCACTCCTTTTATATACGGCAAATATACAGGTTGTCTGTCAACCTTATATCTCTGATGTTTTGACTGTTTCCTACTAGGAAGTCTACCGGTGTATCCATTTCTCCGTAGTACATATCGTACATGATCTAGCTCTTCCTGCAAGTGATCTTCGTCGCATAGATCATATGCACGGTTAGTCAATGATGCTACTACGGAGTTAAGGTGTCTAGGGTGGTGGTGTGAATCGGCGGTAGCGGTCAGTGTGTGTAGGTTTTCTGTGAACTGAGTGACTAAGTGACCCGTCTTTCTGCACTCTAATCTTAACGTCTAAGAATGCCAGCTGTCTGTTATCTTCAATCTCACAGGTGAAGTTAAGCTTGGGGTGGATATAAAGCCTCGCTTGGACATCCACGGTTCCGCGAGTGTTCTACGAAACGCGAGTGTCAAACTATTACGTAAATCGATACGGAACTGTAGGTACCAAATTGAGTGCGATCTATACCAATTGCACCTCGAGTGCAGCAAGGTTCTTTTGCCTAGCGATTTTGATGTTTGCGATCGCGTTACCTACTTACAAGCTAAACGTTCACAAGAAATTAGTGCTTTAAAACAAAATCGCAAATATGAATCGTTGTTACAAAAGCAGAAGTCATGTGTTGCCTACCACGAGAACTCACTCCCAACTCAAACGGTTGTGAATATGTCTAGCACTGAGTTATCTGACGCTGCATTATCAGTACTAGAAAATGGAATTAACTTCGCCATGACACCAACACGCATTCCCTATGAGAAGGTTATTGGATCGGTTGAAGAAAGTATCGTACGTAACAAAATAGCATCGATAGATGCGGACATTTTAAGGCAAGACATTGCCGTAGCGTTACGTCATGCTAAGCCACCGATACAGAACATTACCACTTTCGAACTGGACGCATTAAATGACCTCCGGAGTGACGAGAACATAATAGTTTTGAAAGCGGACAAGGGAAATGCGACTGTTGTAATGAACACCACTGAGTACGAGAGTAAAATCTGTAACTTGCTCAGTGATGAGGACACATATAAAAAGGTGAATTACAATCCGACGGCTAGGACAGATCGTAATACTCGGGCACTAATTAAAGAGTGTTCGCATGCCATTGATGAGGAAAGCCTAAATTTTTTGCTGCGTTCCCGGAATGTTCAGCCTCCAAAACTATATGGCCTGCCTAAAGTACACAAACAGAATGTACCGCTACGGCCGATCGTGAGTCAAATTGGCTCACCTACACACGAATTGGCTAAACATGTTGCAAGTGTACTACAGCCATTGGTGGGACAAACGTCATCGTATGTCAAGGATTCTCGCCATTTCATAGATATTTTGCACCAAAGTAAGGTCGAAGAGAATGAGTTGATGGTCAGTTTTGACGTAGAATCGCTCTTCACGAATGTACCAGTAGCAGAATGTCTTGAAGTGGTAAAGGTGTAGCTACAAAACTACGACATTCCTATGGAGTATGCGAAGTTGGTGCAACATTGTCTGTCGACGAACTACTTTCTGTATAGGGGTCAGTACTACCTGCAAATAGAGGGGGTCGCTATGGGTAGCCCCGTAGCTCCAGTAGTTGCCAACATCTGGATGGAGCATGTGGAAGAGAAAGCCATTGCCACTGCACCCACAGTGATCCAACTATGGAAGAGGTATGTCGAAGACGTGTTTTGTATATTGAAATGTGACAAAGACGATGTTGAAACTCACCTGGCAAGCATCAACGGTATCCACCCCAAGCTTAACTTCACCTGTGAGATTGAAGATGACAGACAGCTGGCATTCTTAGACGTTAAGATTAGAGTGCAGAAAGACGGGTCACTTAGTCACTCAGTTCACAGAAAACCTACACACACTGACCGCTACCTTCATGCCGTTTCACACCACACCTTAACTCCGTAGTAGCATGATTGACTAACCGTGCATATGATCTATGCGACGAAGATCACTTGCAGGAAGAGCTAGATCATGTACGATATGTACTACGGAGAAATGGATACACCGGTAGACTTCCTAGTAGGAAACAGTCAAAACATCAGAGATATAAGGTTGACAGACAACCTGTATATTTGCCGTATATAAAAGGAGTGACAGACAAGATCTCAAATATCCTTAAGAAGTTCTCTTTAAATACTGTCTTCACTCACTTAAGAAAGGTATCACAGTGTTTACGATCGCCTAAAGACAATCTCCCACTAGAAAAACCAGGTGTCTATAAGATTGACTGCAGTTGCGGAAGTTCATACATCGGCCAAACTAAACGCACAGTGGTTTGCCGGATGAAGGAACATATTAAAGCGGTCAAGAAAAACGACACACAAAAGTCAGCCATCGCTGAACACCTTATACACTCGGGTCCTAACCACTGGATTCAGTTTCACAACGCACAGATAATTTCTTCAGAACAGCACTATATACCAAGAATGGTCAGAGAAGCGATTGAAATTACCAAATACAAAAATTTCAATCGCGAAGATGGTTTTAAATTATCTAGTGTATGGAATCCAGTGGTTCGAATTTGCGGTAACCGAAGAAAACCAAATAATACTGTGTCACGATCGGATACTAAGTGTTGTGTGTCGAGAACAAAAGTGTAAAAATAGTGAGTTGTCAAACAGTGGTACCAGTGTCGTGTGTAATAAAAGACTACGACGGAGGGTAGATCGTTTTGTCTGCTCTTAACAGCTACCCACCCGCAGATACAACAGTTCTCCCGTGATCATGGCGCTTGCAACAGTGCCGAAATATCGGAAACTCATAATAAATAAGGTACATGGTATAAACCCCGAATTAAATAACTCTAGTGATAGTGACCATGAAAGTTTAAATTAGAAAATTTTGGTGGTCCTGGGTTCGATCCTTTTTGAACTTTACAGTAGCTTTCGAGGCAAACTTTCTTTCCATTAGGCGTTTTGCAGACGTAGCAACTTAAGTTTAGAAAAATGACAACTTAGTTCAGGCAATTATCAACTTTTTTTAAAGTTACCAGTTGCTACAACTAAAGCGTCTTCAATTGATGCAACTGACAACCTTGTAGATGCCTCACATCTATCAACTTTTTGTAATTGTTCTAAAAGTTCCAGTTGCAGCAACCACCAATTAGTCTTTACGGTGTCCGCAATTTTATGGCAATCTGCTTTGATAGGTGAGTCTACTCAGTCTTGGGCTGCCCGCCCACGTCAGACTTTTTGTAGGACCGATAATCGGGCCGATTTTTCTATAGTAGGCAGCAGCATACACAATCATGACCAATTTTTTGTAGGACGTGTGCGTTGCTCTATTGCTATCAGTACGTTCTATTTTACTCATACAAAAAATCGGTCACCGATTATCGGCCGTGGGCGATCAGCCTTACTCAGTCTACGATGGACAACGAAGAGGCAGCACTTGTTGTCATTATATTACGTCGCCGACGGCGGCAACGACAAATTATTCGCAGCAATCTTCGGTCTTGGATTCATCCCTTCTTGCAAGATAGGACTAAATTTATTAACATAAATGAGTTTTAAAAACATAATGATAAGTGTGAACAATACTTCACTTTACTTTACTTTACCCCCCGCAGTTTGCGGGGGGGTAGACAGGTGGAAGGGTGGAAGTTGCGATGCCAGTTGAGAAACCCAGCGATTTAACCAAACTCGCCAGTTGCTAGTTGCTGCAATTAGAAACAAACGTTATGCGACTGCCAGTTGGTGAAATCTGCAACTTTACCAAACTCGCTAGTTGCTAGTTGCTGCAATCAGAAACTAACTCCAAACTCAAGTTGCTGTGTACACAATTCAATTGGAGTATATATGCACAACGAGTTGTCAGTTGCCGGTTGCTGCAACAAGGCGCATGAAGTTGCTACGTCTGCAAAACGCCTAAGCTGTTTAAAAAGTAAATGAAATATTAAATATATACACTTTGAATGATACAACATCTTGAAGTGTCATGTAAAAGAAATGATGCGGTTAACGACACCGGTCGGGGAATGCCGCAAGCCCGCAAATGCACAAACGCGAAGCAACGTAATCAATACTTGCGTTGTATTTGCAAATTTCATAAATATAAAATTTATGAAATTTGCAAATAAAATTTTCAAGCAATAAATGCTTGAAAATTTGCTGTTTTGTCTTATCCGATTCTTAAGTTTTTCTAAAAATATTTCTCCCGAATGTCAGAGGAAGGTATGTAACCAAAAACATGGTTTCCTGGCTTACAGCGTAATTTTTTGTGTCTATAAATCAATACTTGGCATATAACAATGACTTTTCAATACTCATTCTCCAATTGCTTTATGATCTAAATACAACGTGTTTCTTTTGATATCCCATAACTCTAGGGTATTAAACAGACCATGGTAAAGAATCAAATTGCATATGAATTATTTTTCAATTAATAATTGTTTTTTTGTTAAATTTTTTCATACAAAATATTTTTAAAAAGTCACGACTGTTTATGTAAAACACCCTTACTTTGTTATGAATGAACTTTTGAATGAAAACGATTTACTCGTACCTACTTATCAATGAAACACCCACACGTGTCAATGTTTTTTACAAGTTACGCTCTCCTGCTATTTTACTACTACACTTTAGGCCTCGGCCTCGAATTTCGCGGGCACCGGCGCGGCAGCGGCGCGGCACTGCAAATGTATGGACAAGTCGCGCGGACGGGCGGCGGGCGCCTACATTTGCAGTGCCCGCGCCGCTGCCGCCCCGCTGCCCGCGATATTCGAGACTGAGGCCTTAGTGTAAGTTTGCCAACGTCTCGCAAAACTAAGGATTCGTCATACTAGTTACTATTTTTTTTAACAAATTTAACTAAAATTTATGTTAAATTCGAAACTATTGATTTTTGAACCACATGTTCTAGGGCGTTTTATATTATTTTTACCTATAGAACATAACCTTAGAGTTACGGGATATCAAAAGGAACACGTTGTAGATTAGTTTGATTTGAGTCTATTTTTTTTAATATACAAGATACTAGCTGTTGCCCGCGTCTTCGTCCGCGTCAATTTCCGTTATTTAGATCGCGATTTATTTTTGCAATATTTTTCTCTCATGCTTCGCTCCTATTAGTCGCAGCGTGATGTTATATAGCCTAAAGCCTTCCTCGATAAATGTACTATCTAACACAAAAATAATTTTTCAAATCGGACCATTACTTCCTGAGATTAGCGCGTTCAAAAAAACAAACAAACAAACAAACTCTTCAGCTTTATAATATTAGTATAGATTACATTTACTGACAGAAACCGGCAACCTCAGCTACATTAGGTTCACAACTTCATTACTCTTCATTTTGAATATATAGTGTTCCGAATAAAATTAAAAAGACATTTTGATCACCAAAATTTTTTAAATACTTACAAACTATAGGTGTGGTATTTAGTTTTATTATTGTCAGAATATTATGCGTCCTCACAGTTTGTTAAGTTACTACTACTTCAACCACAGAACATAGATAAAGATTAGAAAGGCTATGAAGGCGGGGCAGGTGCCACAGAGGTTATGAACAAATGCTTGTAAGTGAGCGCTGTGATTGGTCGCGTCGTCAGAAGAATTCGCTTGATTGGCGTTCTTTGAACTCGTTATGTGTAGTGGGGCGCAAGCGGCGGCATCAGTTCTCGTAAAAATGGCGCATGACAGCTATTCTTATCTTTTTCCACGTTCTGTGACTTCAACTAGTCAATCTGTTGAGTCAAACCAACAACGAAACGTGAACACAGCTTCCTACTATATTTTTGTCAAAATTGGTTTGGTCAATGGGCGTGGCTAAACTGACTGGACACTATTATCGCGAAAACACTATAGTGACTATCACTTAAAATAACGTATGTGTATTTTCGTTCAGGTACGACGAAACAGGTTCGGGCGTGGCGGGGGGCGTGGCCGTGGGCGTGGAGGACGTGGTGCTGCTGCGGGTGGCGCGCGACGCGGCGCTGCACGCCGTGCACGAGCACGACTCCCTCCTGCGCGGCTCGCTCGAGCAGAACCTGCCCGAGCACGAGCGCGACGCCGCCTGGGTGCAGTTCCAGGAGGAGCACGCGCACAAGCGTGAGTACACACTCGAGCACGAGCACACGCACGAGCACGACTCCCTCCTGCGCGGCTCGCTCGAGCAGAACCTGCCCGAGCACGAGCGCGACGCCGCCTGGGTGCAGTTCCAGGAGGAGCACGCGCACAAGCGTGAGTACACACTCGAGCACGAGCACACGCACGAGCACGACTCCCTCCTGCGCGGCTCGCTCGAGCAGAACCTGCCCGAGCACGAGCGCGACGCCGCCTGGGTGCAGTTCCAGGAGGAGCACGCGCACAAGCGTGAGTACACACTCGAGCACGAGCACACGCACGAGCACGACTCCCTCCTGCGCGGCTCGCTCGAGCAGAACCTGCCCGAGCACGAGCGCGACGCCGCCTGGGTGCAGTTCCAGGAGGAGCACGCGCACAAGCGTGAGTACACACTCGAGCACGAGCACACGCACGAGCACGACTCCCTCCTGCGCGGCTCGCTCGAGCAGAACCTGCCCGAGCACGAGCGCGACGCCGCCTGGGTGCAGTTCCAGGAGGAGCACGCGCACAAGCGTGAGTACACACTCGAGCACGAGCACACGCACGAGCACGACTCCCTCCTGCGCGGCTCGCTCGAGCAGAACCTGCCCGGCTCGCTCGAGCAGAACCTGCCCGAGCACGAGCGCGACGCCGCCTGGGTGCAGTTCCAGGAGGAGCACGCGCACAAGCGTGAGTACACACTCGAGCACGAGCACACGCACGAGCACGACTCCCTCCTGCGCGGCTCGCTCGAGCAGAACCTGCCCGGCTCGCTCGAGCAGAACCTGCCCGAGCACGAGCGCGACGCCGCCTGGGTGCAGTTCCAGGAGGAGCACGCGCACAAGCGTGAGTACACACTCGAGCACGAGCACACGCACGAGCACGACTCCCTCCTGCGCGGCTCGCTCGAGCAGAACCTGCCCGGCTCGCTCGAGCAGAACCTGCCCGAGCACGAGCGCGACGCCGCCTGGGTGCAGTTCCAGGAGGAGCACGCGCACAAGCGTGAGTACACACTCGAGCACGAGCACACGCACGAGCACGACTCCCTCCTGCGCGGCTCGCTCGAGCAGAACCTGCCCGGCTCGCTCGAGCAGAACCTGCCCGAGCACGAGCGCGACGCCGCCTGGGTGCAGTTCCAGGAGGAGCACGCGCACAAGCGTGAGTACACACTCGAGCACGAGCACACGCACGAGCACGACTCCCTCCTGCGCGGCTCGCTCGAGCAGAACCTGCCCGAGCACGAGCTCATCGAAATGCAAATTAAGGCAGAGCATTGCAATAGTAAAAAAGATTTAGCTAAGCTGCTTTTGTGTACTCGTCATCTAAGTACATACTTATGCTGTTATAAATTAATAGATATATTTATAATTTTTCAGAACAAATGCAAGAAATGCCGCCACCAGTAAAAATCAAGAAAGTGAAAGTAAAAGTGCCTACTCAGGCACCTGCCGACCTGACCAGTAACATAAATTTAGGCGTCGTGAAAACCGAGAATGAGGAGATTATACTGCCCAACGACCCTGATTTCACACCCGTATCGACCAAATCCAAGTCAAAAAGCAGGAAGGGCCGTAACGTTAAAAGCACCGTGGTCAGCTGCTGCATACCCATACAGCCCGAAGTGACCGAAGCAGAAGGCTCTAGCTTGGACGATGACATGGTCAAAAAAATTACCCATATTTTAATCAAGCACAACTACCAAAATAACCAGGGGCCGCGCGAAATAGCCGAACTAGTGTCTAGGGTCCGCAGCCTTGTGTACAGCGGGAACATGGATCAGCTCGACAGCAGCAACGAGCTCACCATGAGCATTGCCAGAGTGCTCCTCGGCAAAGACGCCGAGGCAGCTTTGCCTCCGCTCACAGACATTTCGCTCGATAAAATTACAGACGAACCGAGCACCTCAGCTTCGAATCAGATGAATGAAGAAACACCTAGTACAGCGGCGAAATCGAGACGGAAGTCCCGCAGAGGTCATGTGGCTGAAGAGAAAACAAAGAAAGGCTACGTGTACGAGGAAGTCCCGTCCACGTCTGCTCAGCCCGCCGGCCCAGAGGGCCGTAAGAGACGACGGGCGGCGTTAGCGGCCGAAAAAAGCTTCGAAGCACTGCCTCCAGCGGATCCCGTCGACGATTTACATGACGACGATTCGCTCGACAATGAATTCCTACCCGAAGCACCGATACAGTTTGACGAACCGCCTAGGGCAGCTAGTGACACGGATTCAGCGGAAGAAGTATTTCCAAATATACAAGTGAAATCTGAGATTCTGGACAATTCTTATGAAAATGCGAGTAAACCTCCCAAGAGTAAATTGAATAAAAATGACAGTGTAAGTGTGGAGGATAGAAAGAAGACTGATAAATTACAACCAAACAATTTGGATGAGCAATCGAGTATAGTTTTAAGTGATGACGAGGATTATCTTCCTCCGGCTTATGTCATACGTAAGAAGCCAGGGCGGGCTAGAAAAACTATTAAAACTGAAGATGTGGAATCTCAAGCAGCTGGTAGTAGTAGTAGTAGTAAAAATGATAATGTAGTGTCGCTTCACCCGACGTTGCTTAGCAACAAGAATTTCATAAAGATAGTGGCGCACACCTATTTGTCCGGAAACCCTATGTTGGATGAAGACGCAGCGACTTTAGCGGCCCAGTACAGCACTTTCAAAGCTTTGAAAGAGTTCGAGGCCAGCGGAAAGAACATCGATAGTGGACCTATTTACGACATCGCAAAAAAGGCAAGTTTATCTTTTGTTGTTGAACCACCTTATCAAATATGTTGTTTTTAAAAAAACAGGGCAATAGGTTTGTATGTTTGGCAGGCACTAGGCATTTCAATCAAGTGATGATTATATACACAGATGTAAAATAGAAAAAACTAGATTTCATATCTCAGGTATAAAATGACAGCTATGTACATGAAATGACTGTGTATCTCGTTGCTATTGTTAGGGTTCCGTAACCAAAGGGTAAAAACGGGACCCTATTACTAAGACTTCGCTGTCTGTCCGTCTGTCCGTCGCTCTGTCACCAGGCTGTATCTCAAGAGCCGCGATAGCTAGACAGTTGAAATTTTCACAAATTATGTATTCCTGTTACCGCAATAACAACAAATACTAAAAACAAAATAAAATAAATATTTAAGGGGGGCTCACATACAACAAACTCGTTTTTTTAGCCTTTTTAGTACGGAACCCTTCGTGCGCGAGTCCGACTCGCACTTGGCCGGTTTTATTTATCTTAGGACATCTATGAATTACTTACCAATCTATTTAAAACTAGTATCATCAAAAAAGAATATCTACTTACTACTCTGAGTAATGCACATCCAGTAGCATCACCCGCGAAATACGCGCGAGTCGAGAGTCTGGCGTAATGCACGCGATTTACGCGCGTATTTTGAATTCGCGCGTTGCTTGTGGACGCGATATGTTGGTGCCTAGTATCTCACTAACACGCGATCGATTTCGCGCGAAACGTTTTGCGACGACTTCGCCCCTTCTGGAAAAGTTCTAAGGGCTATCCTTAGAGCTTAGCGTAAGATGCGACTAAAAGAGTACTGCCAGAAGAAAATTCAGCAGCATCTTCAATCCACGATTGGCTAAACTGCAATCGCCAATCTGCCTCCAAAGCGCGCCGAAACCGGTGAAATACATATTATGGAGAGGCTCACCAGCAGTGAACTTATATCGGCTGGTGATACGATGAACTAAAACTTACCTAGTTATGTAGGTTTGTTTTTTATCGCTAGTTTAAAAATGTTATTAATCGAAGTAAAATAAAACAATTCTTTGTTTAGGTTCTCGGAGTCGACGTACTGAAAAAGCTGCACAACAGCCACATTAAGTTCAGCACAAGCGAAATGGTGGCGCAGCATCCCATCAACTCGCAGGATTCTGCTCCCGCCAAAGAAACCGTCGTTAACTCTGCTATAAAACAAGCCCAACACGTGACTGACAAAAAAGTAATTCAAGAAAGTACGCCTATTAAGAAGTCTAAACCAGGACCGGCTTCAAAAAAGACAACAGCAGTGGCGCAAGATTCAGAGACTGTTTTGCCTTCGGTACAAAAGTATACGATAAGACAGCCAGCACAAACGCAGAGTCAACCGGTGCCTTCGCCGGTGACGCCTATAGAAACGAGTGCGCCGGAAAAGAAACCAATCACGATAAGGCTCAAATTACCGAAAAGTTCACTCGTGCCCAAAAGCATCTACCCGTCGGTTCCTGCCTCCGCGACACCTGCGAATGTTGTGCCTGTGGGATTGTAAGTATACATGTTTGACTGAGGTTTGCCAATTTCGATGTAGTAAAGTTTGGAGTGGAATGGTATAATACTAAAACTTACGCTATATTTATACAATACTAGCTGATGCCCGCGGCTTCGCACGCGTGGGTTTTGATCTGTTACAAAGTTTTCGTCACGACTTACCCCCCTCTCCTCCACTCTTTTCCTCCACTTCCTTTGCCTAAGGTGCCGAAGGTGCCCATCTCGGGCGAGGTGGTGGTGGGCACTTAGTAGGAGTCGATACGTCGTTGCCGACTTACCGGGGCCCGTTGATACAATAGTTGGATGAAAGGGGCCGATTTAAACTATTTAGGGATCCGATGTTAGTTCTCCTAGCGAATCGTGGTCCAAGCGAGCTCGCATTTACATGAAATCTGAAGTACAATATCATTTGAAACTATCAAAACTGTTAACGCTGTAGTACAACAAACCATTCAAAGCAGCTTGCAAGGCTTTATTCGAATATGATCAACACTGGCGCAGAGCACTGGAAGAAGTGGCCCTGTGTAAAAAACCACATTCTTAATTTCCAACCAAGTAGGTTACCATTTTTCTCGATCCATAAGCGTTAAAAAGGCGATTTTACAAAGACAATTTGCTTGCATACTACGTTTGGATAGAAGACCGGTGTAGTACCAGCATCGGTTTAGAGCTCTGAAAAAGCCAGTCCTATGTCATTCTCCCTTCATGATCGATAAACGAAGTTTCAAGTACCTCAATATGATGTTAAACACAAATAATTAACCACAAAATTTTCAACCGTTTTACACCCTCTCATATATTTAATTATAAAAAAATCCTTATAAACAACATAACAAAATTTATACCAAAAAGCTGGCGTAGTTTCACAAAACTTTCATGTGGGATGTAGGTTCGAGGCATGAATGGTAGAGGATGATCAGTAGGATAAAAAGTGTTCAGAAACTTGACAGGATAGAGAACTGATTCGACTGTACTGACCACTGTGTCTATAAATTTTTATATTTCTTCAGCTTCAAATGATGTCAGCAAAACATCATTAATTACTGCTGCTTGGTCATTAGTGGGTGCGTGGTGGTAGCTATTCCTAAGTTAAACAACACGGAATTATGAAGTGAGGTGATTTTTTTTTCAACGTTTTATTTTCATGTTTTAAAAGTATGTTTTTTTAAATATGGAGGATATTAAAAAAAAAGATAATTTGGATGCGTTAGAAAGGCAGTTTCACTAAACAAACTTTGCCAGGCCCCCAAAAGCGGTGCGTCCTAGAAAAAATAAATCGTTACTAAATGGAAGTTTATCAAATTATCTTCTAAATGGAAGCTTGTCAAATAGTCTACCAGTCTATATTGATTTAATCCACCAGTCAGCTGCTTAGTGTTGTTGCAACACACCTGTTATCTTTTCCTGTCTGAGATACGGGTCTATGCCCAGTTAAGGAATTATTTTTGTAATGCTATATAGTTGATAATGTCATAAGGTACAACAGTGTAATTCTATACACTTTTTTCGATTTCCCAACATTTGTCTCTACCGTATAAACAAAAATCGGCCAAGTGCAAATCGGACTCGCGCTCGAAGGGTTCCGTACCATTGACTACGAAAACAATAGTAGGTACCTACATTAATTTAGTTAATGTAGTGCCTACCTGTTACCATTTATTGATATCAAGCAAAAAATGGATTTTTTTGTGTGGGAACCTCCCTTAAATATTAATTTAATTATTGATTATTAAAGTTAGAAATATAACTGAGTGTTTTGTGAATATTTCAAGTGCCTACCTGTTGCCATTATTAATATCGAACAAAAAAGGACAAAAAAATCGCGTTTGTTGTATTCCCATACAACAAAAACGATTTTTTGTCCCTTCAATATTTGTTTTATTTTGTTTTTAGTATTTGTTGTTATTGCGGTAGCAAAAATACATAATTTGTGAAAAGTTTCAACTGTCTAGCTATCGCGGCTCTTGAGATACAGCCTGGTGACAGGCAGACGGACAGACCGACAGACAGCGAAGTCTTAGTAATAGGGTTCCGTTTTAACCCTTTGGGTACGGAACCCTAAAAATGATTAAGATCTAAATAATACCATTCTTATGGTAAGTACCAATATTTATTTTCTGAATATGTACCAATATACATATAGATAAGACATCCAATAGGAATTTTCAAGTTTTGTCTTTTCGTTACATAGCCTCCTTATTTCTTCATCAACTTTGTCCTTCAGGGCATATGGAATACGTCGCGGCTAGATGAAAATTGGTGTCACATTTTCTTGAAGCACTAATTGAGCTAAAAAAGTTTTATATTCAAAGAAGAGTTCCGTCAAACACCATTGTTAAATCTTCTAGTAATCTGTCCAATTTTGAGTTGTTGATAATTTACTAACTGAATTTTATCCTGAGTGAATGGAGCGTTGCACGCTTTTATGAGCAGTCAGAAGGTATCCGAAAAGGCCCGCCAGGCTGTGCATGGAGGAGTGTTGGTTCGAACACTGATGTATGGGAGTGAAAGTTGGGAGTGGCAGAGAAAACATGAAAGCAGAGTAAATGCAGTAGACATGAGAGCGTTAAGAAGTATGATTGGAGTCAATCTGAGTGACAGGATTAAAAATAGTGTGATATGGGATCGATGTGGTGTAAAAGAGGATGTAGTGACCAGTATTGAAAAAGGAATGCTTAAATGGTTTGGACATGTTGAGAGGATGAATGAAAGCAGGTTGACTAAAAAGATATATATGGCGAGTATGAATGGAAATGTTGGAAGGGGAAGGCCTCGACGAACTTATCTTGATCAAATCGGGGAAGTTCTAAAAAAAGGTCAGGTCAAGAGTACCCTAAACCGGCGAGCGTGTATGAAAATATTAATGAATGTGGATGAAGCAAAAGTAGACTGTAAGGATCGTAGCAAGTGGAAAGATGTGGTCTCTGCCAACCCCTCCGGGAAAAAGGCGTGAGTGTATGTATGTATGTATGAATTTTATCCAACTCTTCAAATTCTAACTCACAAGGATCCCGTGGAGCACAAAAATATAATATAATACGTTTTCTGATGTAATTCTGGGCTCAAAGATGTATGATTGACGTGTATTTCCTTGTATCGATATCATCATATCTGTTCAGTTTTAAGTACGTATCCAAACGTTTAATGATGTTTTTGAATGTTTCGTCCTTGTCTAATGGTACTGAGTTCAATTTAGATGTCCTAAGATTTGTTTGTGACCGACCTTTGCTCCTCAGTACCTTCTGCATACATGGAATTGTTTCGTGCTATCGAATTCAAACTCTGCAGTTTTAGTTTAAACTGTGTTGTAATACCCTGAAGGTTATTTTTTTCTTCAATCTCAGTTTCTAACTGTGGGTCATCAGTAATATTATTTGTAGTCGTATCTCTTCCAAATTATTCTTGGTAAATTTGTTCATTTGTCACTTCACCAGCTGATCACTCACTAATTTTAATTCATAATCAGAAATTTCTCGTAGGTTTTATATCTGGCTGCCGAATTTTGTAATGCAGCCTTTAATTAAAGTTCTATACGTTTTAATTCAGTTAATTCATCCATTTCGCCGCCAATTATTAAATTCTAAAATAATACCATTTTGTTTGTAAGAAATTACCTATTTATTTTCTGATTGACACATTGAATGTCATAACAAACTAAGTAAAGTCAGAGAGTACAAATATGTAAAAAGTATGGATATGACGCGGAACCGAACAAACTTTGCCCCCATTTTTTATCCCCATAATGATTAAATTTTCGAAAATCCTGAAAGACGTCATTCTTAATTTTTAATCAGGTAGCTGGATACCAATTTTCATAGACTTAACTTCAAAACTGACGGAGTTTCATACAAACTTATGGGGCACTTTTTACCCCCTTAGAGGCGGAATTTCCAAAATTCCTTTCTTAGTGCTCACCTACACTATAAAAGGAAGCACGGTGAAAATTTTCAGATTTTAAATCCCAGTAGTTTGGGCTGTGCGTTGATATGTCTGTCAGTCAGTCAGTCAGTCAGTCATTAAATCAGTTTTCATTTTTATATATTTAGATTATTTACTTATAATGAAAATTACCAATAGGAAAATTTAAATTATTATCAATAAAATGAAAGATAAGTTTACGGACTTAAGACGCGTTTATTTTTTTATTTAACCCGACGTTTCGAACCCTTTACGGCGTTCATGGTCACGGGTAGTCTACCCGTATATACTGTTTTCTTAAGTTTACGCGAACACTGTATACTGAAATGAAAGATAAGTTTACGGATTTCATATGCGTTTATTTTTTGATTTAACCCGACGTTTCGAACCCTTTACAGCGTTCATGGTTTACCCGTGACCGTAAACCGTAAACTCAAGAAAACAGTATATTATCAATAATTTTAAATGTGTTTGTGTAATTTTTATCATCAAGCTGTCTCCCTTATCGCGGGCAAAGGCACGATGTATGGTAAAATAGGTATAAGTGGAGCGAGCGAGGGCGGAGATATAAAAAAAGAGCAAATAAAAGGCCGATTTGTGATTGCAGTTTGACCACTTGTGAATAGAATACGGTGCTGATTGTCATCTTCCAGCAATGCTCTTTTATTCTAGGGCGGCCACACACGGCAACTTGTAACGTGTGTCACGTTTATTTCCAGATTCAAAGGAGCCGCAGACGTTCCGGCGAGCGAATCTTTATTCGCGGATGAGTGCATACTGCCGGACGACGACGACGACATCCGCATCGTGACGGAGCCCGCGCCCGCGCGCCGCGCGCTCAGCTACCCGCTCACCGCCGTGTACGCCGCTGACGCGCCCCCCGCCCCCGCGGCCGCCGTCCCCGCGCCCCCGGCCCCCGACCTCAACACCATCTCGCTCGACAGCGACGACGACGAGCCCGCGGCCCCGCCCCCCGTGCCCCGCGGCCCCGCCTACGCCGCCGGCGACCGAAACCCGCCCGTCCCGATATCCCTCACCGCGGTCCACCCCTCGAGTGTACCGGCGCACGTGCGGCCCACGTTCGGACACAAATTCAGAAAAATCCTTCCGCAGCCTGCCGGGACGTCGATTATATTGCAGTCCGCGAACGCCCAGGCCGGCGGGCTGAGCGAGATGTTGCCCGGCGGCGGCAAGTACATCCTGGTGCCGGCGTCGAGCTTCACCCGCACGCCGCCGGTGCTGCCCGTCGCCGGCGACGAGATCCTCGCCTCGGCGACGCAGCCGAACCTCACGACCGCTCCCCCGGACCCGTCGAATTTGACACAGTTCGTTCCGCAAGAAGTCAATCCGGCTATCTCCACCGACGTAGGCGCAGTGCGGGCGGTCGAAACGACCCTCCCGAATACGCAACAGAATATTGATCTCACAAAAGGTAGCAAAAGAATTTGCAAACCGGGTGACATATTGCGTATCACCAAAGGTGGGTCGATCGAGGTGTTGAATAGAAAAGATGCGCCGAAGACAAGGTCAGTCGCCGAAAGCAAACCTCCGTCACCGCCGGCGACCCCGGTACACACTAGAATGTCAAGTGGGAGTGCAACATCTTCGTCGATTGTTTCAATAGTGATAGAACCCACGAACTCTGAAATAACCCAAAACGCTGATCAAAAGTCTCATTCGCGGAACTTTGTTAGCACAGATCTCAAAACACCGGCAACTAGTACGACAGACAGAAAAGCTTCAAAGACTAGTGCCACTAGTTTTACAAAAGAACCATCGAATACCGTCAACATTATAAGTTCGAGATCTCCGAGTCCGAGCGACATATTTAAAAACGTAATTCACATCGAAGCGGATGACTATGACTGTGCGATACGAAGTACTAGTGACTCGACGGATGCGAGCACCTCGGCAAAGAAATCTAACCGGAGCACCATTAATAGTGATTCAATCACAAACGAACCATCGGGTGTTTCGAACACAACGCCGTCGGAACGTGATATTGTCAGTAATACGACAAAAACGATATTGTCGACCTCAAAAACATCTATTTTGAATACTAAAACGTCAGCGACGAATACGAAAGGGTCAGCGACGTATACGAAAACGTCAGCGAATAATTCGAAAGCGTCAGCGACGAATACGAAAGCATCAGCGACGAGTACGAAAGCGTCAGCGATGAACACGAAAGTGTCTGTGACGAAAGCGAAACCGTCAGGGTCAGAAGCAAAAGCCACTGGGACGTATACGAAGGTGTCTGTGACGAAAGTGAAACCGTCGGAGCCAGAAGCAAAAGCGGCTGCGTCCACCTCAAAACCGCATAGATCTTCCTTACTAGCTCGTAATGCCCCAGTTTCCGGCAAGGTTACTACTGCACAGAATAAAGCCAAAGAACTAATTGTGGACTCGGTAGATTTGACGGACATTGACTACTTACCGCCGGTGTCGTTGAGCTCCTCCAAGAAGTCAAAGCCAACCACTATAGTCGGAACCTCGAAAAGTATTATATTATGCGCATCCGGCAAAGCAGTTGCTAAACCGGGAGCAAGCACCAAAACCACCACCACCACTCCGTATGTATACTTTTATATTTATTTTCTATATTATTACGAGACCCATTACTAAATTTTGATAAGTTATGTGTATATTTAGTCATTAGTCTAAATCCAGAGGCCCTACAAGTATATATTTTTTTAAAGTTGCCATTGTCGTATAAAAGGGCCGCATATTTAATTCGTTTATAGATTTTTACAACTTGTTTTTGGTATGCTGTGAGAAATGTGACACTCAAAATCTACTAGACCTATTTGAATAATTCTTTCACCAGTAGGGTTGTATGCTATTACTCAATAACACAGGCTGTACGTTCAGTATAAAAAATCTTGGTACCCACGAAAATACCCACTTGTGCAAAGCCAGGACGAGACGCTAGTGTACTGATAATAGCTTGAACAGTTAAGCTATGAAAGTATTCTGCTTATTGACGTGACAACGTCTTATAATTCGATGGAGCCGGCTGCACGCACGAAAAAACATGACTCATGTGGCGTCACCTCGCTCTGAGGCGTTCCATTTAAGGCTTAAAGTGCAAGCGAGAGTGCGGAACGAGCGACCAAGAGGCACAATCGGCCTCCGCGTTCGGCAGCGTTCGACATCTGTCTCTCTCCTACTTGAGAGAGCGATGCGTCCGCGTGGACAGCTGCTATACAATAATCCATTTACATGTTTTCGTCAAGTATGAAGTGCAGTGAAAAGTGAGTGTGGTGTCAATTGTTTATAGCAACGATAATTGCGGCGATAAAGGTAATGATTGTTTCGATATTAAATATATGTTCAGTGATATATTGTCGAATATTTGTGCTTTCATCATTAAAATAAATAGCATCGGTCCGCTAGTGCAGCGATTGTAGGTTATGCTATAATTGACAAAACTATAACATTATGTTAACAGAACTATTTCACGATGAGGCTTTACTATTCGATCGAAATCATTATCGAGCGTAGCTATGATTTCAAAAAATTAAAACATAAATGTTAAATCTTCGACATATATCAAAGTGTCTGAAATGACAGGTTGGACCAGCCAGCCGTCAAAGGAAACAATTTTCTCCTTTATCAAACACATTGAAGCGGGATTTTTAAAAGCAAGCTTAATTTTAATCATGTTTCCAAATTTTAAATTTAAGATTTATGAACAATAATTTAATCACCGTTTATTCTTATAATAAATTATTCAAAATTATTACGTTTTTACAACAAATTACAAATAAATTTGCAAAAATAATTAAGTAACTAATTGAACAATAACTTTTATTCAGTTTTCTTGCTGAAAGAAATAATGTCAATACAAAATGTATTATTATAAAATAATAAAATAAAAAAATAAATTTTAACAGTCGAGTAGAAATTTAAACAATAAATTTTATGAAGTATTTTGTAAATTTAAAATTATTTTCTGAACGAAGAATGTTATGAAAAAATTTTCTAAATTGTTTCGAATGACGATTGATTTTGCAGAACCGCTTACAATCGCACCATGGAAAAACAACCTGACGAACCAGAGGATTTCACGAATGAGCCACTACCTTCGATGAGTAAACCCATGGAGGTTCAAGATGGTGTAGCATCTACTTTAGCAACGCCATTCGCGCAGCCAATAATCGCGGCTTCAAAATCGAAAGCACAAAAACAACGTGAGTACAGACAGCGTATCGCCGCATCTAGAACTCCTGCTCAGGCGGCTGCTGCGAGAAAATCAAAAAACGAAAGACAACGCAACAACAGATTACGCCAAGCTGCTAACTTCGCTATTGCCAGTGGTTCTCTTGAAGCGACAACTACATCTTCATCTCGTTCAGGGGAAGAGTCGAACAATGTCCAAACTAGAAGTCAACGACAACACGCGCAACAACAATCTACCATCACTGCAGATTAACCTGATGAGCGTGTCAATCTCACGAACGAGCCACTCTTTCCGGCAATTCCTGTTCCCATGGAGGTTCAAGAAGCTGTTGCATCTACCTCTGCGACGCCATTTGCAGAATCAATAACTGCTGCTCCAAAAACAAGGGCACAAATACAACGTGAGTACAGACAGCGGATTGCTGCATCCAAAACTCCTGCACAGGCAGCAGCTGCAAGAGAAGCACGTAATGTAAGAGATCGAAACAACAGATTACGCCAAGCTGCTAACTTGGCTATTGCCAGTGGTTCTCTAGAAGCGACAACTACATCCTCATCTCGTTCAGGGCAAAGGTTAAACACCGTCCATATTGATACTCAACGACAATTTACCGACCAACAACGTCAAACTTTAGCAACAGAACCAGCAGAAACTATTGTACAACCAAGTACTTCATCAGATCAAATTGAAGTTCAAGCATAATCTACTTAGAACATTAAATGGGCATCATCAATCATGAGATTCAAATCTACTTTTTTGGACAACGATTTTGGCTACGCTTGCTCGGTCTGCGACAGACTTTGGTTTAGAAACGACATTTAACCCATCACTGCAGCACAGCTGAAGATAATTTCGGATTGGTTAATCAAAGAAAATCGACAACTGAGCAGAGAAGAATATAAACTGGTTGCAAACCATCATGCAAAAAGTCACTGAACAAACAATCGATGCCACCGCTAGCAAAAATTAATGGGTTCTCATATCCTGACCCACCACCAGGCCTATCACCGTTAGATCCCATCAGTGAACGATTGATTTCGCCTCGTCTACCATTTATGCAAGTGCGTCGTCTGCGCCATGATTTCTCTTATGGAGTCGTAGGACAAGTGATAAACGTACCAGTCGACGTACAAGAAATGGTAAAATGTTTGCCGCGACAATTGGATGAGGACGACGTTATTAATGTAAACATTAAAAGAAACCTTGCCCACAAATGTGTTTACATTAGCTAATCCAAGTCAAAGTCCAAAATTACAGTTACTTCGTGGTTAACTGTTCTGCAGAACCCATTATATCGTTTGTACGAAATCAAAGTGGACTTGTCGAGACTGAATCTTGCTTTGCCAGACCTCGATGACGTAGAGGATGACCCGTCAAACCGTATAGAAAATATATCCGCAGAACAGAACCCTGAATCTGAGATTCTCGCTTCAAGACAACATACCGTGATGTGGAACCAAGAAGATTGTCTCAATATCGCACCAGGACACCAGGCAACTCCCCTTAAATCATTTACGTCGATTCCACATGGAAGTTTCAATGACACCTTACATTATGGCAACCAGTGAAATACGACGAAGCGATAGACGCGGAGCCACCCCTCAAAAAATCTTGTACGTAGCAATGAAAATTTTGCGGCTACGTATGGTGGATGGAATTTACAGCACGTTTCGCAACGTTTCAGTCATAGAAAATGTTACACGACGTATGTTAGAAGACCCATACTTTCTGAAAGAATATGTCTTACAAAACCTCGCATTCATCAAGACAGTGCCAAACTCCGTCCAATACTGGGCTTCTCACAAACGAGATCTCTTTGCCACGATTCGCCAACTTGGTAAACCAACCATCTTTCTCACTATAAGTGCAAACGAAATACGATGGATGAAAGTGCTTACTATACTTCTCAGACTGAGCAATAAATATCCTGAAAAACAGCAGGAGAACTCAACACTTCCGAGCGCTGTACTTCAGTTAGCGACGATCTTGTGACGTGCTGCATTTACTTCTACAAGCTCGTCGGTTCCTTGATGAAAATGCTGGAATCCAAACAGTCCTATAATCCATTCATAGAGTAT
Source organism: Anania crocealis (assembly GCA_949315895.1). Lineage (NCBI taxonomy): Eukaryota > Metazoa > Arthropoda > Insecta > Lepidoptera > Crambidae > Anania > Anania crocealis. The sequence continues at coordinate 14,546,825 of OX438865.1, read as the reverse complement.
TTTGTTAGAGATTACTTCATTCGTATTGAGTTCCAGCATCGAGGAAGCCCCCACGCACACATTTTATTGTGGTTAAACAACGACCCACATAAAACCCCGTCAGAAAATATGTCAAAAACCATTGAGCTCGTAGAAAAACTGAGTACGGTAGCCCGGAATGATGTACCTAACAATTCCATCTACGCCAACCAGATACACAAACATACTTTCACATGCACGAAGCGAGGTGAGACAATTTGTAGATTCGGAATTCCGTACTGGCCAATATCTACGACTCGTGTATTGGTTCCAATGCCTCAATCTGATAAACGCCGTCGAACACTACAACAGAAGGCGAAAGAGCTGCGTACTTTACTAGATGAACGTCGGTACGCGGGCATGGATGACTTTCTTGAAGCTAATGGTTTGACACACGATTCATACCTCGACATTGTGCGCTCAATGCGACGTTACGCAGACCAACTCTTCTGTTCAGATGAAACTTTGACGAACTTATGACAAACACGTTCAATCCGTACATTGCTGGCGAAGTCAACTCAAACATCGACATTCAATTTATCTTGGATGAATACAGCTGCGCAGAGTATGTTGCGAAGTACGTAAATAAATCAGCTCGTGGAAAGGGCAATCTACGTCGTGAGCTTACTACGATGATGCAAGAGCATCCCGAACAGGACTACACAGACCAGTTGAAAGCTTTAAGCATCAAGCTGCTTAACGCTGTCAAGATGCCAGCGCAAGAAGCAGCATGGTATCTCCTACGTAAAGACAACGTTGCCACAAACGTCGTCAACAAATAGACCGCGAAGGGCATGACGGAAACAGTACTGGGGGGCTAAAAAGGCCACATTGGCAGAATCATATTGTGATCCTATTATGAATTGTATTAGAAATCGCAAAATGGCCACTTAGAGGCAATTCCTTTAATGAATCATATTACGATTCATTTCCGCAATTCATCGTTTTGACAGTTTTCTATGGAGATTCGTAAAATGGCCTAATATTATGAATTGCTTTTGTGTCAAATAGCAGATTCATAAGAAGTTACTCTCGAGTAACTTTTTACAATTCATATTCACTAATTCAAGACTAAAATTATGAAATATTGTTAAAAGTTAAGATTAAGGACTAAATTAAAGCTTTTAGAGCATCGAGAGCAACTTGGAGCATCTTTTAATGTTAGCAAAGTGAAAATAACCTCTTTAGACAAAACTGAATTTGTCCAATTACACGAAACACAACAAAAGTGTGTGCAGTGATTAAAACGAGTTGGAGCCCTATATTTGCTTACACATCATCGAAACGGAATAAACTATGGTGAGTCATATTTTCAAATCACAAATTAATCAGGATTCATAAGTTCATAATATGTTCGGTTGTCTAGATATTATTCGTACTTAGAGCGTCGTATTCTACTTATCTCACATTGCATTGTCATTGCAAGGTCTGCAGAATATAAAAAAAGATTCTTCAATAGGAAACTGTATCATTCTCTACAAATAGTAAGTCCCTAGTGTATATAAAACAGAAACTTCTAACAAGGTGAGCCTTATAATAAATAAATACCTAACCTCATATAAAAATACTTAGTAAGAAGGGCGAGAAGAGGTTGTGCTATTCTGCAGGTGCATAGCACAAAAAAATTATAAACAATTGTTATAACAAAAGGAAAACTTACTAGCAGAATATCCTACTTAATATATATAATAAAGGAAATAATAAGCAAGCTTTTATTAAGAAAATTATTTATTCGTTTAAAATTCAGTTTAACTCTTGTAGACTTAGTAGGAACAGCCATTAAGGATATAAAAAAAAGTGTTTCTTTTAACTTATATAATATACAAATACTTCTTTTACACATTATTATTATGTACATAATTTTGTTTCAGGTTTGTGACTCCAACTCCCAATATTTTGATGATACATAGATGCCAGCTGTGGTGCAGCAAACCAAAATTCATTTGTTTGGAGAATTCATACAATAAAATTCCATCTGGAACACCTCCACTATCCTGAAAATGAAACAAAAAACATTTTTTTTAAGTATGTACTATTGATATAAATATTCATTATATGAGTAATGTTAAAGTGATACAAATTACAAACATACATGCTAGTACTTTTCTAAATGTATTTGAATGTGTTACATTATTCTAAAATTAAATTTTAATTTTCAGGCACATGTACAGACAACCCGGACTACCATGAAGCCGAAGGTACCGCAGTCAGAAATATCTCTGTACGGATAAAATCTAGTCAGCTACACATAAATTCCTGTGTTGTTTAAAGATTGTGTTTGAAGTGGTTAAAATAAAATATGAGGTTATGTTTTTATTTAAAATAAATATGTACATTTTTAATTTAAAAAATAGTTTAATTTTACTTACCTAAGTACTAGTGTGTAGTGTGAGTCTAATAAATTTTAGCTGCCTAGTTTTCTATAGTGGTCCTAAGGGTGACCTAGAAAAAGGTTTTATATTAATATAATACATAAATATAAAATAATGTCAGTTTCTCTATTGTTTAATTTTAATTACTGCAATATCGAGTATAACTCATTGACAATTTGTTTAGGAAAATGTGGTGCAGCAATGTCTGTCTCATTATTATGGATTAGTGGTTTATGAAATTATACATATTGATGAAAGAATTACTTACTTTTACACGAAATGAAAGTCTTGATTTAAATAAACCAAAACATTAATATTATCCATTGAAACCTCTCTATTTAAGCCACAATGCAGCTCCAGCATAAGGAATAAGTGTTTTCATATTCGTAGGATAAGCATTCAATTCACTTATCTAAATATATCCATCCTAAACAATACAATTTATTTCCAAGTTCAGTTTTTGTCCAAAACATTAATATCATCCAATGAAACGTCTCTATTTTAGCCACAATGCAGCTCCATAAGGAAGGACTACGTGTTTTCATATTCGTAGTTTATGCATACAATTCACTTAATTAAATATATCGATCGTAAACAAATAAATCAAATTATTATTTCCAAATTTAGTTGTTGTTGTTGTTGTTTTCTTCACCCATTCTGGGTAGGCAAAGGGAACTATGCCCATACAGCCAATTCTTTAGTAATATTTTCTTTATTTTTGCATTAAAACGTTGATGTTAGACGTTTTAATGCTTCGATGGAGTTTTTGGAGACAGCTGAAAGATTGAAGGAATGTAGAGAAGTCCCCAAGAAAGAGGTGAACGGTTCGCGATCCCGCGCAAAATTCACGGTCCACTTTTCTTGGTTACGACCCATACACCATGTTATTTCACCGAACTGTATATTGTTCACTCGCACGACACTTTGTTTCGCAAAATAACACCACTTTTACGACCCAAAAATCACTATAAACAATAAAAATTCGATAAAATAAATGGACTCCAAACGTATCTCACGAACTCCCGCCAAAAACTCTCTTTCCAAATTTAGTGTTAAGTTTTGAGAGGTTATAATTACTTTTTTTTAAACAATGACATCAAATTTATTGCCAGTGTGATGAAAAAAATAAGTTTAAGTCGTAAGTAAATGAGTTTGTTTAGCTCTGAGAATAGCCATTATAGCAAAATATATATTTTTCTTATCTTATTTCATTATTACAAACTCTTAAAAGTCATTAAGCTAGTATAAAAATATTGAAAACATTTTTTTCTAATACATTCGTTCACTCGTTCTATGTTTTTTGCATGTTACAACATTTTCGTCAAATATGATTCATCTAATGAATTGAATTGTAAGTGATTCTCCCCAAACTTAGGCCATTTTACGAATTTTAGAGGAATTGCAACGGAATTGCCCAAAATTCAGGATATGAATTGCTAACGGATGAATTGCTCAATGTGGCCTTTTTAGCCCCCCTGATCTCTGGACCAAAAACATAATCCAGCGCTATGAAGAGCGTCCTGCATCTTTAGAACAAGTGTAATTAGCTGAGTTTGCATCGTGGTATGCTAAAGCTAATGATTTCGTTCACGAGAAGGACGACGTGCACGTGGATGGCGAAGAAGATCTAGAAAGTGAACCCGCTGCAAAAACGTCAAGAGCACAAAATCAATACCGCAGACGACAAATCGGACGAGTCATACGATACAGATATTACGACATGGACGAAACTGTCAATTAAAAACGAGAAATGGTTCTACTGTACGTACAATTCCGCAACGAAATGTTAGAAATTGTTGATCAAAATAAATTTCTCCAATTATTTGTCGACAACAAAGACGCGATCATGGAACGCCGTAGTCAATTAGAGTCTAATTTGAACATTGAAAACTTGAAGCGATGATGATTTTGCAAAACGAAGAAAACAGTAATTTGCGGGAAGAAGAATCCAGAACAGCCTTTGTTCAGCAGTTGTTAGGAGAGGATGGTGCCGAAAACGTCGATGATGTTCACCAAATCGTCCCACGACAAGGATTAACATAACATAACATAACATAAATACTCTTTATTGCACACCATACAGGATAAATTTTTAACAAGTAATACATTTTAAGCTGTACAATTTAGGTGCTCTTATCGCTACAAGCGATCTCTTCCAGACAACCTCAATAAAGGAAAATTAAATCGATATAAGTGGGGAAGGCGGCAAAGAGTTATTAAAGGATTCTCGATTGTAAAGAAACGCAGCAATGTAATGTCAAAGCAGCAGTATTGTGAACTTTTACGAACAACTAATCCGGAACAACGGCAGATCATCCTTGAGGTTATACATCGATTGCATGGTTGTGGAGATTACACTTCTGAAGCAGTTCAAATTTTCTTCACGGGTCCTGCAGACTGTGGAAAAACTTACACGTAAAAGTGTCTCATGGAGACATACAACCGCTATACTCAGGAGCACAACTCAATGAACAACGCCTACATTGCCTGTGCAAGCAGGTAAAGCCGCTGCACCTCTTGGTGGCACTACAGTTCATTCAGCGTTTCGTCTCACAACTTCTCGCGTGACAAAACTCTTATCCACAGAAAATTTGCAAGCTTACAGAAACATGTTTGTAGGCGTCAAAGCTGTTTTCATCGACGAGATCAGCATGTTAAGTTCAGCTATTTTTCAACAAGTTAACTACCGATTGCAGCAGATTACTGGCATATACGACAAACCTTTCGGAGACATTCACGTTATATATGTGGAGATTTCAGACAGCTTCCACCTGTACGAGCAACTCCATGTGTATAACATGTGTATGCCGATCAACCAATTAGGAGGTCCGATTCTTTGGCACAGCATTGATTACTTCCCACTGGCGACAAATCGATGAGCGGTTTTCAACGATTCTAACAAAAATCGGCGATGAACTTCAACTAAGCAACGATAATACGAGGGCGGGTCAATAAGTCCGTGACTTTTGGAATAAAACACAGATTTTTTGATAAACAAATCATTTTATTTTTCAACGTAGTCTCCCTTGAGCTCTATACACTTTGTCCAACGCTTCTCCAATTTTTTTATCCCTTCCAAAAAATATGATTTGTCGAGGTCCTCAAAATAGGCCTTTGTTTGCGAGATGACTTCATCATTGGAGTCAAATCTTTTTCCACCAAGCCATTTCTTCAGGTTTGGGAACAAAAAGTAGTCACTCGGAGCCAAATCTGGAGAATAGGGTGGATGAGGGAGCAATTCATAGCCCAATTCATGGATTTTTGCCATGGCAACTGCACATGTGTGCACCCTTGCATTGTCTTGGTGGAAAAGAACTTTTTTCTTGGCCAAATGAGGTCGGTTTTTTTTCAAATCGTCATTGAAGCGGTCCAATAAGTTGGCATAATATTCCCCATTGATTGTTCTTCCCTTTTGAAGGTAGTCAATGTGGATTATCCCACGTGCATCCCAAAAAACAGTCGCCATAACTTTATTGGCTGACAAACCCGCCTTGGCCTTCTTTGGCGCCGATTCACCCTTAGAAACCCACTGTTTTGACTGTTGTTTGGTCTCTGGTGTGTTGTGATGGATCCATGTTTCGTCCATGGTTACAAAACGGCGCAAAAACTCCTCCATATTGCAATTAAACAACGCCAAACCTTCCTGTGAAGTTGTTACACGATTGCGTTTGTGGTCGACTGTGAGCAAACGCGGCATCCATCTTGCGGAAAGCTTTCTCATGCCCAATTGATCTTTTAAAATTAAAACCACTGAGCCATGCGAGATCCCTACGGCTTCCACAATCTCTTGCACTTTCAATCTTCGGTCGGCCAACACCATATCGTGAATTTTTTCGATTGTTTCGGGTGTAGAGACCTCAACTGGGCGTCCAGGACGTTCGGCATCTTCAGTGCTTTTACGGCCACAACGAAATTCAGTAAACTACTTTTTTACCATTGAAATCGATGGTGCAGAGTCCCCATAGTATTTATCAAGCTTAGCCTTGGTCTCGGTAATGGTTTTTTTTCGCAAAAAATTATGCTTAATAAGCACACGAAATTCACCTTTTTCCATTTTTTCCTCAAATTACTGGGTAGTCTGATAAAAATAGCTGTCAAACACAAACTAACTGACGCAGCAAGTTCAAATTTTGATAGGAATCAACTGACAGATACCTGTTGACAGGAGTAGTGTTGCTTTTTCAGTAAAGAGGTCAGAAATTCAAAAAGTCACGGACTTATTGACCCGCCCTCGTATCTCCCTTATTGAGTCCAGACATAAAACTCAGGCTTGGTGTAAGGAAAACGTGCCTGATGCTGTCAGGCTGTATTATAGTAACAATAAAGTGGATTCGTACAACCTAAGCGCAATTCTAAATGAATACAACTGTCTCGCACATGATATTATGCTTGGTTATTCAAGTGAACAAGAGAAGAGACAGTACCAAGGTAAACTACACAAGATGACAGTGGCAGAAACCAATGGATTACCGTACCTGCTGCCATTGGCAGAAGGATATCCCTACATGATAACTTCTAACATAGATGTCGCTGATGGGTTGGTAAATGAAGCTATTGGTGTCTTACGACATATCGAACGTCAGCAGTCAAATGTAGATGACAATTCTGCAGAAACAGTACCATCGACCAGTACAACTTCGCCAGCAGCTAGAGAAGAAATTGTTACTTTATGGTTCGAGTTTCAGAAGAAACAACAGGAACCAGAGCAAAAGTTAAATGTCGACCTCACGTGCAAAGCAAGCTAAACACTTTGTCCACAAACTGGGTACCAGTTTATAAGAAAATAGTAAACATTACACTAACAAAAACTATAAAATGCAAACGAAAACACGTTCCTTGCGTTCCTGCTTGTGCCATCACTCTTCACAAGTGACAAGGTGGGAAGTTTGCTGTCATTGTTTATAAATACTCATCCAAGCAACCGCAACAGTTGGTGTACGTGGCGCTGAGTCGGGTAACAAGTATAGAAGGCTTGCATATTATCACCAAAAAAGATGCTCCATTTCGCTTTAAACACGGACGGGAGGGAAACGATTCACAGACAACAAGAGGTATCCGTAACGAATACATTCGACTTCTTGGACACACACTTAGAACAATTACTGATAATGCAATAAAATTCTGTAATGACTCAAACAATGGGACAAACTTTAAATAACGAACCTTAATTCACAGAGTTTGCCTGCTCACTTCTGGTCTGATTATTTGATTCTTCTTCAAGGTCTGATTATTTGATTCTGACTGAAACGTGGAGGCGTGACAATTGTGCTCGAATTTCAATTGAAAATTTTGAATGTGTAACCCGGCAGAATAGTCGATCAGATTCTGAAACAAACGCAGCAAGTGGAGTGGCAATTTATAGAAACTTATCATCGACATCCACGGCCAAAATTCTCAACGTTGAACTGTCGGATACAACCCCCCTTATTAGAAACACTGGTGCCGTTTGCTTGGCAGAAGTTACACGCTTCACCGCTGATACCACGTTTAAAATGGTTCTTGGCGCAGTTTATATTCATCCTGGAGCAAGTATCTCTAACATCAGTGTGCTACTGCATCAAGCACTATTTCCGTATGTTTACAACAGCCAGTATGTACATCCCATCATGGAAGTTGATACCGATGTACCAATTCTTCTTTGTGGTGACTTCAACACAAACGTAAAAAATGACGAAACATTTATCAAAATCATGAAAGACAAATCCAATCTCGATTGTGCATCAGACGTTAATAAGTCAACAACACTAAGAGGCACCACCATCGATTTGACTTTTTCAAGACACATTACACTCTCATTTCCTACTTTTCCTATCATCGTCCTATTCTCAACAGAATAACACTAATTGTAAGAAGTTAAATATCAAACATGTTTAAAAGTTGTAAAACAATTGCTCAAAGCACATTTATACTTGTAAAAACTATGTTACATGGTAAAAAAAAATTACATAATTGTATTTATGCGTACAAATAAATGTAACTTGATCAATTCAATTGTGATTTCCTCCTTCTCTATATCCATACAAAATATCTATCAAACAGGTAAAATTAAAATTTTCTTTTGAAAAATGCAACCATTCCATTAGTATTTTCTTATGACGTTGTCACGTTCAACTATCGTCAGTAAACCGACTTTACAGACAACCGTTTTTTTTTAATAAGATTTGTGTGCTATTTCTATCAATTATAGCATTATTTTCTGTATAAACTGAACTAATAAATAATAATATGTTTTGATATTTATAATAAATAACGTAATTGTTTACAGAGCTAAGCCATCGCCAAAGGCGGACCAAGTTGCGACAGCGTTCAAAACAGAAGTTACTAAGAAGAGGCCGGCAACTGTGGACAACAGTTCGGTGAAAAAGAAAAAGACTGACAGTAAGTAGAAGACAATAAATTAGCTAAAGTAAAGATTTGGTGCAAATACTACAAATAAGTATTATTTATTAACAAAGTGACTATCTTGCAATTACCATATCGATTTTGGTTTTACTTACGCACTCAAACTAGCAGCAATTACAACGATTCACTCTTATATTCAAAGCTTGGACGCGATTGGTTGCTTCAAGGTCACCGCGTGAATAGCGCGCCGCGATGTCCCTATATCACGCCCCGGCCACTAAAGGATTTATTTCGTAGAATTGTTTTTTGGCTTAGTTACCCTTCTAGAGAATTATAATTTGTAGGTTGGGAAAGGGTGCCATAGGCCATAATGTTTGCGAGAGACGTTTATACAGGATGAAATTTTAACCACTTTCTAAAATTTTTATAGGCGTTCAGTACCGTATTTAGAGTCCATTTATGAAGTAAAAACAGTAAATCAAGTGTTTAGTTATAAAGGGAAAATCAAAAACTTATGATTAGTATCGTAATGAATGTCATAAGTTCAATTGACATACATCATATGGCATGTAGCTCATAACGCGGCCGATACCTATGCTATGTAAAGCATAGGTATCGGCTAGCGAAGCATACAAATTAATAAGCATAATAGTGTTTAGCAATGTTATTATTACGCATAAACATTATAACGCAGATTTTTGAAAGGGATAATAATAAAAGCCATAATCATATAAATCTATATTTTCATTTGCCATATTTTTATAAAGCATACTTTAAAACGCAGATTTTAATTATGCATATTTATGCTTATGAATATGGTCATTTGACCATATTCATAATTTTGTCTGACATACCTTTATAAAGCATAATTCAGTGAAGCCAAACTTTTATAAAACGTATCTATAAATATCTATAAATTTAATGTTTACTTTTACTATGTATGTTTATTTATACCTATGTAATTGTGTTTTAATCGACACAGCGAAATATTTTTAATGCTCAAATTGTATTATACATTTCGAAGTAAAGAAATCAATTTTAATACGAAGTAAATTATATTAAATCCGATTGGCTGTGGTCCTTCGCTGTGGTACTAGTCTGCCCTATACTAGAGTGCAATTTAAAAGCCGGAGGCGCGGAGGGAGTGCAGCACTCGCCCGCTGTAACAAGCCTCAGGCGCCAGGGCGAGCTGGAGCTGCTGCGCCGGAGAAGAGCAGAAACTGTTGCACGCTGCATGTCTGCTTGCATGCATGCATGCCTGCTTGTTTATGCATAGAAATTTATGCTTTCTGAAATTATAGTAAATAAGTGTTCCAAATTCCTTAGGAGCTTAGGGATTTTGCCGGTTATATAAATATATGCTTTTTAAATATTATGTCTTTTAAATATAATGGTCAACAAAAATTATGCCTTTCTATAACTATGCCTTACAGATTTCGTCCATAATATGATATTATGCGTAATGAAGTTATGCTATAATGGCTTATGGCAAGTGACTATTATGGCGAGTAGTATTATGAATTGTCTGTTTATGGCGAAAAACGTTATGCGTTTCAATAGGTAACCATGAATGTGATGTGCATTGCGTAAAAAGTGTTGCTAGGCGGCTGTATTAAAATTTTTAGATTTTTGGCGGACATTTTTTATGTGCTTTATCTTGATACTTTTGTACTGCGCTATACCAAAAGAAAAAATACGTCATTTGTTTTTTGTCTCGTAGATTGATAATTATATTAAAATTTGGATGGTGGTTAAAATTTAACCCTGTATATTAAGTAGACAGAATATGGTAATTTAATGTTATTTTATTTTATTACTTGCCTTGGTACATTTTAATTTCTCCATTCATCATATCTTATCTATACTAATATTATAAAGCTGAACAGTTTGTTTGTTTGTTTGAACGCGCTAATCTCAGGAAGTACTGGTTCGAATTGAAAAATTGGATAGTCCATTTATCGAGGAAGGCTTTAGGCTATATAAATCACGCTGCAAAGTTACCATTGCAGTGGTAACTTTGCAGTGGTACTTGCCTTGGTACATTTTAATTTCTCCATTCATCATATCTCATCTATACTAATATTATAAAGCTGAACAGTTTGTTTGTTTGTTTGAACGCGCTAATCTCAGGAAGTACTGGTTCGAATTGAAAAATTGGATAGTCCATTTATCGAGGAAGGCTTTAGGCTATATAACATCACGCTGCGACCAATAGGAGCGAAGCATTAGTGAAAAATGTTGCAAAAATAATAGCGATCATAATAACAGAAATTGACGCGTACGAAGTCACGGGAAACAGCTAGTCTTACATAAAGGATCTTTATTATATCACACTTATACACCTGGTGTATTCATAAACACAACACGCGTTTAAAATATAAACAACTTGGATTGTATATGGGAAAGGGCTATATTTTAATACATATTATCAGAGACAGTTATATCACGCAGTATTATTTAATTTTCAGAGCCCATGACGCTGAAAGACTTCGATATCGACGACATTGATGACATCATCGAGCTGGACTAGTTGGATAGTGTGTTGTTTTAGTGTAAACAGAATGAGAGTGACTTTCAGAATTATGTGTAAGCAGAAGTGATACTATTAATTTACTTTTATATTAAGAAAAACATTATTTTAAGTACAGTCTGTGTTGATTAACCTGATTGTTTGTTTTCAATTGTGATAGTATGGATGATTGTTTTATAACTATGAGAATTATTTTTGTCTGAATGGACTTCTGATTTTATAAATGTTTATCGTAACAGAGTGATTGAAGTTACTGAAAATTTAAAACTAAAAATATTTAGGTGTCCCATACGTGTACACGCAGTAGACATATGTTTTTTGCTTATTTGAATTAGATGTTAAATGAAAATGTGTATCGTCTTTTAATATTACAACTAGGCGGCTTACAAAGCCCTGTCAGCAGGTCCTGCATGAAAGTCTTTGTCGAATATGTGCTATTCAGTTCAGTCGCATGTGTCAGCAAAACCTGCAAGCAGGACTTTGAGAGCACTGCAATAATAAAGTCGAAATATTATGTTGTAAAGTAACACTTGTTTTCATTGTTTTAATAGTCAGTATGGTAACATGGTAAATTCGAATTATAATTATCATAATAACTTACACCTTTCATTTAAATTTTTAATCATAAAACATCACAGTTTAGTCAAAATAGTGTAATGATGTAAGTATTCGTTTTGGAAGATATTTCCAGATTAAAAAATTCCATTGAATTTAAAAATCAACGTTTTTAATTTTCTATCTTGAGTGTTTCCAAAATTATGCTGTTTTAATGTAAGTGTAGTATATTCGTTTGTAGTTCGTGAACATTAAAAATAATTATCCTATTACTGTAATTTTAAATAAAACAATTGATTACTGTAACTGTATATTCTCTTACAATTACAACAAAATATATTAAAATTTATTCATAATTTATATAACTAACAGTAAAATATTAAAGCTTCTACATATATATATTATTTAAAAGTAACTTCGTAGCAAACCAAATAATAAAGATGACTGACCAGTCGTTTTATCACTTACACCTTAAAATATATTTTTGAAACTAAATACTTACACAATAATAACAAATGTTGCAGCTGAATTTGTTCATAAAGTTTATTAATACTAACACTGATAAATCTAGTCCTTTGTATATTTACTTTCTTGTACTAAAATACATTACTTGTTTTCTATGTACAATTTACAACGATCTTAAGTCTGTTTTTCAATTACATTCAATGGGGGTTATTGCTAGTGAATTTGCCACTAGAGGCGCTAGTGTCGCGTGAGGTCCAATATCATTCACTTTGTACTGGTTTTAGCGGAATTTGTTGCATAAATTATAATTTCTTTAATTTACCTGCTGGAAAGTGATCTCCTTCGTAAAATATCGCAAATATGGATTATTTGGCGATTAATGTGAACGCTTTAAAAGCGGAATTAAGAAAAATCGCAAAAATAGGCGGCCTCAAGAGCAACTATTTCAGAAGTTAGTTTTTTGATATCAAGATAGTTATTTATAAACAATATAACCTTAATTAGATTCAAGATATAACACTTTGTTTTGGCGCCAATCGCCTTTGACAGCTATACCTCCGGACCTCAGTCTACAGTGGCGCCAACTGGTGAGCAAAGAAACGGTAGTCCCCATAGAATCAGATTAGTGACTAACTGGCCTAGTATTTGGCAGCACTATCAATTGGGCACATGACACTGGTCACAACAAAAAAATTATTACCTGAAAAATAATACGTTTAAATTGTTAATACATTTATTACTACGAAAAATTATTTAACATTCATTCAGTTATTGAATTTAGAAGTGACTTGCATAAAAACGTTAATCATTCAATTATTATCATTTGAAATCTATGAAGATATCTTATTTATACAGCTAATAAAAAGTATGTCAGTTGATAAGTTGTGTCATGATCCCTTTTGTGAGATTATCGACCGAATACTGCAACGACACTGTAAAGGCTTCGTTATTATGACGTCAATGCCACCTAAGTTGGTATTTCAAGTTCTTGTAAAGTTGACTTTTACCCTATCCCTCCCTATAAATGATAACTACTGCTGTACAGACTTTAACTGCTAAGAAAATCTATTCTTCAAAAGTGACCGGTGGGGCTTGGGTAAATGAACGTGTTAAGTCAGAGGTACAAAGATATGATACTGTTAATGTTACCTAAAGTAAGTAACAGCCTATAATCATCCCACTGCAGGAATAATGCCTCCACCATTGAATTCAAGTTACCACAGCAATGATGGGTGTACTGACATAATCACCACGCTTGCCAAATGCGGGTTGGTGATCACAAACCCGAGTAACGTTCGAAAATTCGAAACTTTTTGTTGCCCGACCCGGGATTTGAACCTGGGACCCCGAGATCTTGGCCCGGTACATAAACCACTAGACCAACGGGGAGTTAATGTTACCTAGTTCGTCGGTCTTAATGCCACCAACACTCAGTTTACACAGTATCCATATTAATGTGTCGTGTCTGTTTACCTATCCGTAGCTCCTTTACGCTTAAACCATTGAAAATATTTCGATAATATTTGGTAGGAAAGTAGAAAGTTTGAGTCCCGAAAAAGGACATATCGGGGTATTTTTTTTAGGAAATCATCCCTGGAACGAGTGTAAAGGGGCTGGGAGATTTCAAAAACAATAAATAATTTTAAGTAGATATAACCGCGAACGTAATATAACCAAATTTTACAACAATAAAGTTGTAGGTGGAGCGCTGGTTGAACAATAAAGTTATTACTATCACGTCGATAACGGGGCCTTAACTTTAAATATCGTTACTGTATATGGGCGTTAATTTGTTTAAATTATTTGCCAGTCCTAAAAACCAGAACTGCATGTTAAATAACGCTTCTGATTTTAACTTACTTACCTCTTTCTTATTTTTATTACATAATATAGAACCAATATCTTAGTGACTTTATTTTAATACAGATCATATTACTTACGCCGGTAATAGAATCTTATATAGAGATCCTTCCAATATCATATAAATTTAGTTTATACTTATAATCTATACTAATATTATAAAGCTGAAGAGTTTGTTTGTTTGTTTGAACGCGCTAATCTCAGGAAGTACTGGTCCGAATTGAAAAATTCTTTTTGTGTTGGATAGTCCATTTACCGAGGAAGGCTTTAGGCTATATAACATCACGCTGCGACCAATAGGAGCGAAGCAATAGTTAAAAATGTTGCAAAAATAATCGAGATCATAAACCGAATTTGACGCGGGCAACAGCTAGTCTCTCATAAAATAGTTAAAAAAAAAGTTAATACAAAGTTAGTGGTCTGGATAGACAAATGCGTTTAAAATAAGCTATCGATTGATTAAATACATTTTTCTTTGACTTTATTACGATTGCATAACATTCAAAGTCAGGTATGAATTAACAACCTCAAAAAAATTGTTAATGCTATATTTACTTTCTGCATGTTAACCTCTTGCTGCTCTCGTCTATCTGTTGGTAAAGTCAACCTATCTGAAAGAGGCTTGCATCTCTACATCAAAAAAATCAGTCCTGTCACAGCAATGGCGTCTCATCTGCGTCATTTCCATCTCCCACGTACAAGTTGGTTCGGAACAGGGTACGTACGACGCTCGCCCGGGCTCACCGCGCCACGCGCGCTAGACGCGAGCGGTCGAATCCGCAGATAGCGCCCAGAAGCGCCGAGCGGTCGGTCGCTTGGGAGTTGGCCGCGGCACAGTGCCCGTTGTCTCTGGGCTCTGCACCTGTCCGGAAACAAATAACTCACAAGTTGGTCTAGGTTTAAGACAAACAGGGTACACGACGCACAAATATTAACTATTATTCCGGAAATCAAAAACATAAAATCTTTTTTATCGTTTAAAAACAAGGATAAACACTATGTTCTGAACCAATTTCATTAAGAAAAGGCAGGGTTCGAAAATATCCGATATTTATTGATCAACGCAACACGACGCGACGCAAAAATATTATTTTTTATTCCGGAAATCAAAAACTTATTAGTATATTTCATTACGAGTGCGGAAAGCTTGTCATTGCAAAGAGTTCCGACAAATTAATGTCTTCCCGAGCCGAGGCGCAGCCGAAGGACAAGACAATGACGGTTCCGCACACAGAACATAAAAAACGATAGAAGTAGTAAGTAGGCGGGCCCCGCGTACCACACATCGGCTACGTATGGCGCATATCATGTTTCCGCCCCCTCTTACGCGCTTCAGACGATGACAGTTGCTAGAACGTATTGACGTTGTGCTATTCTGGCAAAAATCTTTAAATATACCGACCTGCACAGTATTAAAGTGCAAAAACACAAGCACCTAAAAAAGAATTTATCCAAACGAGGCGTCACATATTATTATCATGGGTTAGTAATATTATATCGTTATTTTAATAGAAATTATAAATTTTGCGGATAATAACAATCCTTAAAAATTACAACCTAAAACCATTCCACTGCCCATATAGATAAGGTCGAAACTATACTTTGGTAATTACTTATTTTTGTAATGTTTCGAAACGCTAACTTCATTTAGGGATGTGGTAAAGTATCGATAAGTTAGTTATCGATACTTATAATTATGTATGATACATTAAAAAAGTACAGCTTATAAAAAAGATTTATAAATTGCTTGTTTTTTCGTTATTTATAAATGTAAACAAAAAAATTAAATAAGTACAAAAAAAATAGTAATCTATGAAAGTACTAAGTTACAAAAGGTCATTAAATATACAGGGTCTTTGGTCTTTGGTACATTGTGTGCCAAATTATCTTATTTTGTAGTCGTTTGTTTTTCGTATATAATAACTTGTTTAAATAAATCAATACACGTATTTAATTAATTAATTGATATTATTTATTTGAGGTACCCTAAAGATCCAAACATAAAAGGAAAATGGATTGAAGCAACCGGTAGGTAAAATTGGTATCCCGGAAAAATACGCACCATTTAATTTTGCTCTAAACATTTCTGGGAAAACGATTTTGAAACAAAGAAAGTCTTTTTTTCATTTATAGCCTAGAATAAAGAAGTCATTTATAATTTATAATTTTTTTGAAAAGATGTTAAGTTGTAATTATTAAGAAGATGAGAGAGACGATGTTAAACATAACTCTGTCTCTCTTAAGTTGTTACAACAAAAATATCGGAACTTACAAGTGTCGATATTTTTGTTATGATTATCGTAACTATCCCACCCCTATTTATCAATGGTTTTTAGGTAGCATCTATCGTCGCGTAGCGGAACTATTTGATAGTGAATAAGAGGCAACTAGTGTCGGGTAGTGGAACTATCGGACAGTTAAAGTTAACCAATCGCTACAAGACATTCTTGGTGTTCGTGATAATGTGATTTAATCACAAATGTGTTAGTTTGGTTACACTGGTTTTCATACAAATAGGAGTGGATGCTACTTCTGCTCGTTTTTTATGTTCTGTGGTTCCGCACGTGTACTGAACAACTATTTTTAATACAGTAGCGAAAAACTGAAGCAATTTAATAAAATAATACAAACACAATAAATGGCGCCAACCGTAAAAGAATATAAGCAGAGACTTTTTTGTTTTCTTAACCCGTTCTGGGTAGGCAAAGGGGTCTATGCCCATACAGCCAAGTCTTCAGTAGAATTTTTTTATTGATATGAAATGAAAATAAAATTTAATGAGATGAAATGAAATGAAACCTAAACTAACTCATTGAATCAAATCATTTAATCTGATATTGAAACAAATTAGTGGCTTCTTTTTAGAAATATTTGCATGAATCATAAAAACTTCTATGATTTTTTTTAGTAAATATAAATAAATAAATATTTTTAAGACATGCCTCACTGGGCCACACTGAGCCATCTAGTCCCAAATTAAGGTACTATTAAGTACCCTGTCGTATGGGGTACTAGACAACCGATAAACTTACTTATATACTTTTTTTTGTAAATATATACTTATAATACATAGAAAACACCCAGACCAGTACAAACAGACATGTTCATGCACACAAATATTTGTACTGTGCGGGGATCGAACCCGCGACCCATGGCTCAGAAGCAGCTTTAAGTAAAAACTTCGTGGTTGGTTTTTTCTTTTTAATAGTATTTTGACAGTTGGGAAAGAGAACGCACGAGTTCGGAAAAGGTAAAGAAAAAGCTCGAGTATGTAATAGCCTACATCCCGAACGCTATACGTCCCTGCAATACGCCACTTTTTGAGCAACTGTATTAAAAAATCATTTTCATCGTTTAAAAACAAGGATAAACACTATGTTCTAAACCAATTACAATAAGTAAAGCAATTAAAATACAAAAATATACACGAATTTTGGTTACAGCACTTAAAACATGCGATACGTAATTGGGCCTGTTGTTGCATTAAGAACTGCTGTTTTCACAAATCAAGATAGAGTAGTAAATAGAGCTGTAACAAACCGTATGTATTCGGTACTGAGTAACGGGTACTCCGTGTAGTACCGAGTAACGAATCGTTACTCACGAATGCATTTCGTTACTCGCATTTTCCGTATTAGGTCGCAAAAGTATCATTGATGCGTGTGTTGTAACGTTTGCTGATCGTATGAATTATCGTATTGTGATCGTATCGTTTTATGAATTCGTGCCTAATTCGGTTATTTGAAAAAAAAAACCTTAATTTTGTAATTTAGATGTATTTTATCTACATATTACGATTGATGCGACTCCGTGATATCATACTTTATGTATGATATCTCGTACGCAATACTACTAGATTTGTTGTTCCGCACTGTGTTATTAATGAGGTATCAAAAGTAACGAGTAACGTAACGATACGAAAGTAACGAGTACTCTTTGTCAAAGTGACGAGTTCATACGGGTACGCAATATTTCGTTACTTTTACACCTCTGGTAGTAAAGTGCATACCCATCGTGGGCGGCGTGGGCGGCGTGGGCGACGACGCCGTGCTGGCGCTGTGCGAGCGCACCGTCTCCGCGAGGGACGACGTGGATTTCCACAAGCTGTCGCGTTTCTTCTGTAACACCAACAATAACGATCATTAACCATTCAGGTGGCAAGGACTATGTATGTAGTGACTACATAGTCCTCCGCCGCGTCTGTCTGTATTTTCGACAAACTTTTAAAAACCATTTAAATGTTAACAGGAAATTAAACACGATCGGGTTTCGGGACGTATCAGCCTGTGACCATGGTCGGTGTAACCCGATCTAAAAGTCAGGTAAAATATTAAGGTAATATCGCGTTTAATTTGCAACGCAAAAGTTTTAAAAACAACTTGACAGTAATATAGAGAAATTATTGAGGAAGGTTAGGGAAAATAATTTGATAAATTATATGCCTAAACTTACAAATGCTAAAGTTTAGATAGATCTTTTTTTAATTACTGCATTGAAAGGATTTACGTCTTAGCTTGCTAATGCCATAACAAAAACAAAGGAAATATTGCATTTCTATAGCTCATAAACAATATTTACCGCTCGCCGTTTCTGTTTTTTCATCTCTTCTTCAGAATTTAGAATTTCTTGGATTCGTACTTCTCTTTTCGTACTTCTAACCTGAAAATAAGAGACAAAATCTAAGAGTTTTAATAGAAAAAAGCCCTCGATTTATCAATTAGGTACCTACTTTATTTGTTTATGGTGCTACCTCATAAAACCTCACAAGCCACATAATATCTAGGAAAGTAAAAGATATATATCAGTACTAAAATAATGTGACTGAGTTATCAATACTACATACGTATTGACTAATTTTAACAGAATCGGTAGAAGATGCTTTAATTATATTTTCATCCACCCGAAAATATATTTTCAAACATATACGAGACAAACTTTAACTAATATTTCATCCAATAAATAATCGGAATCGTAAAACAGAAGAATTACTTGATTTACCTCTCACTTTCACAGTAAAACGCATTGCTTATCAAGTAGAATGTTAGTACATACCTACTCATTGTCATAAGGAACGTCACTGGTTTCGAAATTGGACACAATAATAACAATAGGTACCTTAAGAATAGATGAACATTCAAATAACCTATTTTGATTTAGGAAAACCACTTTTTTATTTGTGCATATAAGAACATGACGTCGTATTGCCCCATTTCAAATAAAAATAAAAGACCTTTAAACTTTAGATTCTGAATAAGGTATTTTCTAATATTTTATTAATATGATAAATTTGACATTTCGTATTGAATAATTTAGGACACCATAGCTACAATTTTATCTAAAACTAGCGGCCCCGTGAACTTTTGACGTCTTAAATGTCATTGTCTGAAATATGGCGTGTTTCGAAAAAATTGTAAAGAAATACATTTTATTGATCTGTGTTTGACGTTTTCTTTCCAACGTTATCCTATTCCTCACGAAGACAAATCCAAAAACACCAAAATCATAAAAATCAGTCCAGCCGTTCTCGACTTATAAGTGGTGTAACTAACACGACTTCCTTTATTTATTAAGATAGTTATCATTTCACATTAACAATCCTTACCATCTTCTGTTCAGTCCTCAACCTAGCTTCCATCTGCGTCACCGCGTTCCTTATTTGATCTTTGAGCGCGCGGGGAAACTTGAGATGGGCGCGCTCGTGCTCGTGCTTAAGCGCGGACAGCCCGTTGAGGGGGGCGCGGGCGAACAGCGGCTGGCACTGCAGCAACTCTAGCGATGGACCGCCGTACCTTAGCGCGTTGCGGGACAGACACAGCCGCAGCACCGACTCTGGGGGAAAAGGGCCACAGCCATTGATGTCACATAACAAGTACCTATAAATATTGTGAGAATTGGAACGTGACTACTTCTCTGACACTGACATAAAATCAAAGGCAATGTTTTTGAAGCAATACACGTCCGCTGCTTCTGTAGCGGAAGCGCGACGAAGCAGCTACATACGTGTAGTTGAAGCACGCAATACTTGTACAGTACACAATATATTCTTGACGTCATTTAACTCACCTAGGCTTTCATCTATGCCATCAGGATATGTATCTACATAAGGCTCGTCGGGCGTTTCAGCGAACGCCATCTCGTAGAGAGTGAGCGCGAAGCAGTACACGTCCACTGCTTCTGCAGCGGAAGCGCGTCGAAGCTGCAGTACGCGTGCTCTGTTGTAGCACGCGGCGCCGCACAGAATATTCTCTACGTCCATAAGAAGGGCTCTTTGGTTCTCTATTGCTATGTTGCCGGGGTGTATGTGACCTAGTAAGAAGGAGTTTCATTTCATCAAGCGAAGTTGGAGAAGTAACCTACCGTGGGGTTCGAATCCCAACTCATTTAAGGTGATTTTTCTTATTTGAGGATTACATTTTTAATAAGAAATTGAATTCTAATCGATATAATATAAGATCTAGATATGCAGTCCCGTACAAATATGACAATTCGATATGTCTAAGTTTAAATCATATGTCTAAGTTCAGCATTATGTCATACGTTAGCAAATTCAATCTTACATATAATGCTAAAAGATAAATGCAACTAAGATTAATGTGCACCAAAATAATGTTCAGTGGGGGCTCTTTTGGTTAGAAAGTGTTTCTTTCACTGATTGTGCATCTAGTCTTTTATTTTAAATTAATGTTTCTTATTCCTAAAAATACTCCTTATTTAACGTCTGGCACCAATTAACCTTACAAGCACCACTCCTCAAACGCACTACCGTGCCTTGTACGTCAATAGCAAAAAGTAAACAAAAATACCTACGAAAAAATAGTGTTGCGTAACACTACATATCGATACCTACAACAATAACACTCATTGACTAATTTTTGTTAGTTTTTTCATGTAATAAATGAGTTCATATTATCTGGGATGTTTTATTTAATCATGGGCTATCGCCCACTCTTTATTTATTTTATTTATCAGGTTCATCTGCGTTTGTTTATATGAAATCATTCATAATACAACTTAACTCTAAATGTTATAGCTATAGTCCTTAAAATATAGCTTGATTAGAATGACAGGTGTCACTAAAACAGACGACGTAACTTTTTACCAGCGACACACAAGTGAAACACATTTGCACACGATAAAAAATTGGTAACTGGCATGTTAAGAATATTTTATTATACTTTGCTGTACATAATTAATCAATTAAATTATATAAAATAGAGATTTAAAGTTAAAAACATTAAAATAATCCAGTCACAAAAATTACACTTAACTTTAAAAGACGTCTTTACAAGGTTACGTCATTTTTCATAATCACTAGTGATGACGTAAAATCGACAAATCAAAATCGACGGATTAACAATATTTCAAAATCGAAGTAATGTTACAAATTATTTGATGAGAATTGGTGGATGCTAAGAACATCAAATAGCAATTATTAATAGTTTACTAAAAATTTTCAAATTATTTAGATTCTATATGCTATAAAAATTTTCTAATTGATTTTCATGATTGTTCCAATTATTTTTATTATGATCACGATACTAACTCACTGTTAAATCTTAATATATCTTATTTTCGTTTTATTTCATTCGCCATTACTGGTTTTTTTTGGTGGATCAGTCGAGTCAGTCCCATCACTAGTCATCTCAGTTTGACAGGTGTCATTCTAATCAAGCTATATTTTATGGACTATAAATACAACAGGCAAAATAAATTTTCTTCGTAAAATGTACATAAACAAAAAACAAAAATCACAAATAAAATAGTAATTAACCACAGCACTACTTTCCACCGTTATGATGACGTCATTGTCACGACTGGACGACAACGGCGCAGCAGACATTCCTTTTTAAAGTAATGTAGCCATGTCCCACGTTGTGTATCGACTTTAAAATCGATATCGTCCAAATGACAAAATAGACACATCGATTCCAAATATTTTTTGTGGACGGATGGAGGCGGATGACAAAATAGACACATCGATTCCAAATATTTTTTGTGGACGGATGGAGGCGTAGCATAAGAATAAAAACGTTACGCTTTTATGTAGAGTAAATTGATGGTCATATGCCATAAACGTCTGCCATTAATGATAAATGCTCGGACGTTAGTGACAATAAATGTCCAAAATAACAATATTATTAGGATTCCGAAAATTCCGGATTATCCTCCTCGACGCCTTCCAAAAATACGAAGTAGAAGAGCAATAGCTCATATTGCACTGCACTAATTTTCCTTCTCTTCGTATATGACGTCATTAGCGTGTCGTCTATCCTTGACCATGGCGTCCAGAGCACTGATTATTGGTGACGCGCTAAGGATGCGCTAGAGTTCAGATATTAGATTTATTTTTATTTAAAACGTAGCGAACGATAGTTAATGATTCTTACCTTTTGTTAAAGCAAATATCAATAATAATTGAAAGAAATAACGTTTTTTGATTTTGAATTTTAAATAGTTTTTAGGAATGTGGCATATATTTCTGCATTACAGTCACATCACTAGCGGTCAACTATAGACAACTTTGGCGTGCTGGACATAGAATTTGCTTGGATAAAACTCCATGTTTTTTAGTTCAATATTTTCAGTAATTGTGGCCTCTAGGAGACTTGTTTTTTATGCTGTCATATTACTGTGATATTCTAAAGTAAGGATAATAGAAATGATAGACCGTTAATAATGTTTGAATATACTAAATTCTAATTTTTGTTGGCCGGGTTTTTTGTCACCTATAGACGTCGTTAGCGCACAGGGCCCGCAAGTGCTTGTCAAGCATAGATGACGGTGGCGTTCAAAAGGTTAACCTAGACTTTAGCAAGTATTTTGTTGTAAATACAAAATATTTTAATTTGTTTTTTCTTATTTAAGTTTATTATTTAAAAAAAGTTTCAACTGATTTGAATAAAACTTAATAGTGAAGGATGGGGTAGCAATATTTATTTTACACAATGCACGAAACATTAAACAAGGGTTTGAAAGTAAAAAGAAGCAAACAGATAGTCGGGTCAATTTAAGTAACAATATTTTCCTAATTGGCTTGGGTCCGTGAGGGGTGTGTTGTTTGTAGTGATGTTTCGAAAGGCACATAAAGCCGTTAGTTCAGGCTTCGAAAGTCGTAAAAAATAGTAAGGCATTTGACCCGACGCCTTAAAAATTCGGCTCGGCTTGGAAAATTCTGAAACCAGATTACCCTTGAAAGTTAATCACAACAAGAAGAAGAATCATCATCAAATATCCAGTCTAGATCAGTCCTTAAGAAAAGGAGAATTTTGCCGAAAAGCGTCACTCACACAGTATTCCTTTAGTCGCCTCTAACGAAACACATAGGCACTAAGGTATGAGCAACACACTAAATAAAATGTCACCTGTATACTTGTCACAAGACAATACTTACCATGCGGAAGTCCTTTATCGTGTAGAAACTTCAATGCTTGCAGAATTTGGTACCCGTAATGGGCTATCTGCCCTATCGTGAATGGTTTCCGCACTTTAGGATTCCCATATTTGGCTAAGTGGTTTTTAGAATAGTCAGTCCCATATAGTATATCTCTCAAGCTACCTGTTTCGTGTATTTTTCTAACTACGTAAGCACCTGTTTCTAAATTGTGAATTGCTAGTATTTCATCTATATATGGATGCTGAAACAAAATAAATTGTAGGATTAAATACAGACTTTGGAGATATGATATATGTTTGAATGAGTCATTCATTTACGCAGTATATTTTTAACCACTCTGGTTTTAGATAAGAATCAAGTTGTCTGCTCATGAAAATAACTTTGACTATCAAGTAAAAACGTTCAGTAAACCTTAGAGTTTTGGGTTTAAGCATCGTGATGGTCTGTTAAAATTTTGACAAAACTATTTTTGAACGTGGTAAAGGTACTCACTATTGACATAGGAGGTAAGGTAGCCAAGCTATTACATCAAAGCTTACCTACCTAAGCTATTTACATAACAGCTTAGGTAGGTAATCTCTGTTCGACCGCAAGTGAGTCTAATCTTACATAATAATACATCCGAATTGAGTAAATTATGTTTCTGGTCACGTTAAAAATACATTTTCAACAAAATATCCTAACAATTAATAAGTTCGTTTCCATAAATAATATCCCAGGTACTCACAGAAACATTTTGTAAGCTCTTGAAAGCAGTTTGCAGGTCTTTGTCATTCAGCGTCCTGTCGGGTCCGTAGGTCTGCCAGGACAGCATACAATTAGACCGATTTTCTATGTCTGTAACCTAAAATAAAAACAGTTTCATTGACAGTGTTAATGATTTTTAAATGTATGCTCATCCGAATAGACGAAAGTTAGCCTATTGATGTGTGACTCGGACTACAAAACTAGCGGATGCGGGTTCGAACACCGAAAGGTCCAAACGTTTGTATGATCATCAACATATTGATCTACTGCTCGACACAAGCCTATCTAAAGAGGAATATTGCTACAATCGCCCACATAGCAAGCAGGTTGGCGATCGCAGTTTGGCCAATGGTGGAGAAAAGACGCTGCTGTCCGTCTTCATCTGATTCATCTCTCGCATTTAGGGTTGCCAGGTCGCCATTTGGGAAGAAAGGCCGGACACCCTACATTATTTTTATTCTTTGTAAATGCGAGAGCTACCGACAGTCGGCTCGGCGCTCGCTCGTTTGCGAAATTTTAAAGGCCTAACAAAAGCGGGACAAGCCGGACACCGTTTATTTTGGCCGGACACGATACCAAAAAGCCTACCTATGTCCGGCTTTATCCGGACGCCTGACAACGCTAATCGCATTAACCATTGATCCTTTAGTCGCCTTTTACGACACCCATAGGAAAAGGGATGGTTCTATTATTTGTGTGTGCCAGCACAATATTGTGTGATAAATTCGAACATTCGAAAGTTTATATGTGATCTAGCCACTATTGGATAAGCTTTACTAGCTCGGGACCAGATAGATGACTGTTGTTGAAGTACCCAAAATATGACCCAGGTGCGCCCTGAATCAATATTCAGGTACATTGAGATTGCTCTGGGACAATTCCCAGAACATCCTCAACAATTTGAGTATGTAGCTCTATACATATTTAATAGGCTAACTCCACTTCATTGACCATATTAAGTTTTAATAGTGCGCATGTCAGACTGTCACGTGTTCAGAATGTTTAGATGTTTGATTCGGAGGTAGGATTTTAGGGGACAGAGCAGTATAAACTATTATTTTATAAACATTGACATCAACGCAACAAGAGTAATGCCCTGAGTAAGATAAGGCCAGGGTGTCTTTTAAAACAAAGATTATTCACGTCATA
Source organism: Anania crocealis (assembly GCA_949315895.1). Taxonomy (NCBI): domain Eukaryota; kingdom Metazoa; phylum Arthropoda; class Insecta; order Lepidoptera; family Crambidae; genus Anania; species Anania crocealis. Next base: position 14,521,393 of record OX438865.1, on the reverse strand, counting down.
ACATTGTAACATACTTTTGCTGTGTTCAGCTTATCAGTCTGACTGATAAGTGAAAAATAATATGTGAATCATAAAATTGCATATTTTTAACTTTTCAAACAAGTGAAGATTGGGTGGGTATTATATTTCATTCCATTTCGGCGACCTCCGTATCGGATTTTCAAGGTGTCGCCTGCTCCGAGATTCAGGATTCGATTCCTGGACGGGTCAATGTAGGAAAAAAGTGTTTTTCTACATTTTCTTTGGCCTGGGTGTTACCTTCGTTGTTTCTGATTTCCAAAATGCGAGTGCTTTAAATAGTTACTCAAATTGGGATTAGAACAATGTATGTGATATCAGTATATAAACATGAAAATTTTTTTTTTGTCTCAGGTGGGATTCGAACCCGCATCTCCTCGCATCCCGCCTGAGACAAAAATTTTTTCATGTTTATATACTGATATTATAAGTGCAATTAAGTTGCTAAAATATCAAAATAAAGAATGTATGTGATGTTGTCCACATTTATATTTGTATGAATAAACAAGCTGTTTACCTTCCTTAGCCAGACCATTTTCGAGCTTGCTACAAGATTATCCACACTATCTGAAGGTGCAGATTTCTTTACGGTTTTGGACTAAAAAGTATTTTCAATTTATACTAAACATATTCTAAAAAACGTAGATTAACGATGCATCTTTTAGTACATTTAAACAGCCTGTATGAGTCCAATAGTCCACAGCTGGTCACAGGCCTCTACAATAAGAGGATTTTGCCATAGTCGCCACGCTTGGCAGGCGGGTTGGCGATAGCAGTTTGGTCAGTTGTAGAAAGGAGACACAGCTGCCCGTCTCCTCCCTGAACTCCTATAGTTTGCTTTTACGACACACATAGGAAGAGGTCGCACTATTATTTAACGGTGCCCGCACCACACGACACAAATCGATGAATCGCTGAATAAGTTGCTAAGCGCAAATCTCAAGAACACCCCTTTTTTCTTTTTTTTTTTAATATTCCTTGAAGTACGAGGATGGTTCTTACGGTTCTTACAAAGAGAAAAATTTTAAAAATTGACAGAAAGTCAAAAAACAAAATTTTGTTATGCTACCATACAAACAAAAATTATTCCAACCCCGCCATGTTTGATAACAATAATGACATTTATGACGTCAAAATATGAGGCGATAAGAAGTTCGCGGGGTCCGCTAGTAGGTACTATAGAAACGCTTTTTTAATATTATTGAAGACTATGCTAATAATGCTAAATATCTAAAAATAAAAAGCACTGGCTACTACTTACTAAAAAGTAGTGTTTGTGTGGCCTCCAGCCAATGTCATTGAGAGGTCCCTTCAGCTCATACCGACCGTCGCCACGGAGCGCAATCGATACGCTCTGTAACGCTTGTTCTACAATATAAATACATAACAAATATTAAATTACACCATTCTAAAGGCATATTGCATTAAAAGTGCTCTACCCAAATATTAGAAATCAATATTCTCTAATGCACTTCATTTGAATTACTGTTATCCTGCTTATTAATACAAATAAAGAGAAGAATAACAAATATAATAACAATATATGTCAAACGAATTTTCGTTGTTTTCGAGATATTTTTTTTTTATTTCTTAAATTTTAAATTTTTTTGATCTAATCCATATAAAAAATAGTTTCTCCACTTTTTAAAATAATATGTCAGATTTTTTTTGACAGTGTGATACCTATCAATTAAACTTAGTTAGATAAAATTATCAGGTAGCTAAGACTAACAAAAGTTTCCAAAAATTTGAGCGAGGTCAATAGTTTACGTTCAAGCTACCTAGTGAGAGCTTAATTTTGACTTTGAATAAAAAAAAAAGTGTTTTTTCATTAATTATTTTAGGGCCATTCAAAACTAAAAAAAAAGCCATATTGCTGAGTATTGTAGGCACTAATATGTTTATTAAATATTAATGAAATCATTATAATGGGAACCCTTCACGTAAAGATTAATAATAATGACTTATTAAGTTTTATTTACTACTCATGGTTCTCAGATATTTGGATATCTTCTAAATGTGCAATAATCATCACTTAATCCCTCAACCCCCAGGAGGCAGGCGCGTGCCGCGATAACAATTGATTTCAATTGTGTCCGGAATAACTCACGATCGAGGGATTAAATAGATTTTTTTGTCCACGGGGTATTTACATAAATTTTAAGAGTGTTCATTATCACCACTTACAGCAATTCAATAGTACTAAAAAGGTTTACAAGTACCAATGAATATGATTCTGAATCATATAAGTGTTTCTTAGCTCTAGAGAACTGGTTAAAACCAGTGATGACAAAAAAGCTGTCACCCTTAGAAGCTGCCACCATAATTCATACAGCTTATAAGGCAAAATCAAAAACATATGTTTTTTTCTGTATAAATTGCCTTAGAATGAAGACCTCGGGAATGCATTCTTGCTCTTTTTTATTTATTGCTTTTCTAGGAAGAAAACCTCGAAGAGCATCCTGATTTCATTCATTTGAAAAGTTTCTTCTTTTACACTTTAAGGTGTCGAAAGTAGATAATATCCAATCCAATACTGTTTAGATAAAATTGTACAGAAAACTACCTGCTATTGCCAATGAGTAGTTGTTGGGATCCAAAAAACTTCTCACTTGTGAGGACAAGGCCAGCACCTGATGTCTTAGCACTTCATTGATATAGTTCTAAAAATAAAAGATGTAGGTATTTTTATTAATATATCCGGCTAAAAGAAACTTTGTATTTTTGAAGTTAAAAAAACTTTACAATATTAAACTTAGCTCACAATAATACAAATATTTTGTGCATCAATACGTATTTTTAAGAAAAGAAATTAAATTAGTTAGTCATTCTATGGAAACATTAATAACACTGGTAAATATGAGGAATAAAAATTATTTATACTGTAAGTTTCTTTTTAAATATTGAATGACTTGATGATTTAATGGATTTGTACAGACAGCAGCTCATTAGGCATACACAAACTTAATAAATAATGTAATGCATTCAGCATAACATTTGGTGTATACATAGGTGTATCTCATACCTGCAGTGCTATTTGCCTCTCAGCAATAAATGATGGTTGCATGTTCCCAATAAGTTTTTTTGGTGGCAGTGGCAGGTCAATGTTAGCCTGCTGGAGGCTGGAATGAAGTGATGCAAAGTCTCGGTATCTTCGGGACACATTCCAACAGTTTTCCTTTCTGGGACCTCGCTGAACTCGCAGGATATATTCCTATGACCAAGACTTACACTAAACACTATGATTTAAATGTTTTGCAGAACTGATTTTGCACAAGCACTGCAATATTGTTGTTTGAACCGGATATTATCATTTATGGAAGACGCGGTTTATCGGTCATGTTAGAAATAATCTATACTTACTGTGTGTTTATTAATATTTTGTGCATTTTCAACTGTACATAAAAGAATTTCGGTATCATCTACAATAGTTTTGGTTTGAGATGGACTTTCAAATATAGACATTAGGTACACTTGCTACGTAAATGCATTGATAGATGGTTTGGTGAGAGTATATTGAACAGTACAAATGACATAAGAACTTTTAGACTACAAAGAAGGATGAATCTTGAGAATTAATTTCTGCAAACACTTCTAGAATTCAGACAGGTAATAATATTGTATTCAGACTTCACAGTCACTGTACAGAAATACGCTTTTGTTGTGTTGACTGACACTGACAGATGCTGACAGACATACAGAGAAATTGTTGTTGTTGTTGTTGTTTTCTTCACCCATTCTGGGTAGGCAAAGGGAACTATGCCCATACAGCAGATTTTTTTTTCTGATATGAAATGAAAATGAAATTTAATGAGATGAAATGAAATGTAATGTAACCTAACCTAAGTCATTGAAATGTTTAAGTGGTTCATACATTTCAATGATTACAGGAGTTTTACGCGAGAACGTGGATAGTCAAATAGGAGCGCCTTTCCTTGTTTCTCTTTTTTATTTGATTTATCCAACATTATTAAAACAATGCCACCACTTTATCACAATAAATTCCGCTTAGGATAATTTCACAAAATTACGAAACGAAGTCCAAATTCACGGTCCACTTTTTTTTGTTACGACTCATACACCACGTTATTTCACCGAACTATATATTGTTCACTCGCACGACACTTTGTTTCGCAAAATAACACCACTTTTACGACCCAAAAATCACTATAAACAATAAAAATTCGATAAAATAAACGGACTCCAAACGTATGTCACGAACTTCCGCCAAAAACTCTAATCTAACCTAACCCTAAACTAACCTAACTCATTGAAATCAAAGCCTTGGATACCACAGTATCCACGGTGTATTGAGTGAGTATTCTGAATGCATACAAACACGAGCTTCACTCAGATGGCATTATAGCAGTTAAACACATTTTTCCTTTTATGTTCTCAAAATACAACTTTGGTCGCACACTTTGAAGTTTAAAGGAATGACGGACACCAAAAGTGAGACGCTATCTACCGGGAGATTCAGGACAGAGAGGCACGAGCGTTGTTAGGCCATAACATTGTGATTACTTGTTCAGTGGTTAGACGCAAGAGCAAAAATGTCTAGTTGCTTGTGGCGAAAAAAATAAGAATATTTTTTATGTCTCTTAACCCGTGCTGACTATTTCCTAAACAAGCACATCAACATCATGTGTTAAACCACAGATAAGATAATACTAGTTAACCTAGTTTAAAATGTTATAGAGCCTCTTTCCACTAGACGCTCAGCCGCAGTCTAATAACTTATTGTATCATTAGTCTAAGAGCAGTGACTAGTTACCACGGATTAAAAGTGTAGGTTCATGCTAGTTACATTCTGTTACATACTCTTTGGAGCAATGTGTTTGTTTTTGTGTCATTGTCCGTCAGACTTTGTTTCGTAATTTTGTGAAAATTGTGAAACAATCCTAAGCGGCATTTATTGTGATAAAGTAGTAGCATTGTTATAATGATGTGTCAGTGAGTAGGATAAATCAAATAAAAGTGAGAAACAAGGAAAGGCACTCCTATTTGACTCTGTTTCACGTTCTCGCGTAAAACTCCTGTAATCATTGAAATGTATAAACCACCCATACATTTCAATGACTTAGGTAATAGGTTAGGTTTCATTTCATTTCGTCTCATTAAATTTCATTTTCATTTCATATTAATAAAAAAAATTTACTGAAGACTTGGCTGTATGGGCATAGTTTTTTTTGCCTACCCAGAATGGGTGAAGACATCAACAACAGCAACAATAATTGTCCGTCAGTGTCAGCCGTCAAAAAAAATGCGGGAATGATATGATCAGAATGATGGAATGAAAGAGTTTATGATAATACGATAGTTGTTTTGCTATTATATAGTTTTATCGTAATAGGTTATTGATTTGCGTAGTGCAAAAATAAGTAATATAAATTCATTCCAAATCCAAAATAATAAATCTACCAACAATGGACAACTCACAAAGTTCAGATGTGTTCTCAGATCACAGTACCGGTGTTTTAACATCTTGCAATGGTTCTTCAGTAATTGTATCCTTTTATGATTGTTGTGTATTAAGTCGTGATTATGTGCCTCTCCTTAATTTCATTAACCTTTGAAAAAGATGGACGCCTTGGACTACGACTCCTTGCTGCATAATACAAAAGCTGCAATAAGCAATAATATGCAAATTCAAAAGGTGTCATTTCCTAACGATTTTACTTCCCTTTTTGATGATTGCCGGATTTGCATCACTCAAGTTAGTATTCATATTTTTTATTTGATAAAGTGCTATAAATTATAGTTACCTACTTACATGATTATTACATGAAGCTTGGAAGCTGTAGCTGTCAAACACTCACTCATGATTATTTGCTCTCTAATTTCAGAGCTTAGATTTTGTAAGGACTATCTTATTAGATTCTAATGTTCACCTAACAAAGCTTGCACAATATATGGAAAATGCCGTCTGTCTGCTGCAAATGCTGTCTGATCTAATAAAAAATGTGATAGAATCTATATCCATGTCCTGTTGTTCCTTTAAGTCATTTCCATCTACAACTGGACATATTTTAATGTTGGTTTTCACACACTGTAAAAATAGGTAAGTATTTTTTGCTAACAAAGTATTATGTACTTTAACAGGTAATTTTAAGTTCTATTGTAGTTTTCATATTAAAAGTTGTTTGTATACCTGATGAAAACAGCTTAAAATTTATGATACCATTAAAGTTTTAAGAATACTTCTGCCTGCAACAAAATTACCATTATGTTTCAATTATTGTTATTTTGTTTTATATTCATTTTTTTATTTTTCAAGTGCCTCTTGGGCTCCCACTGAAAATCAGCATCGCAGTATGCCTTCGGCTGTTGCGACTAATACTGAGTGGGGGCCTTTTTGGCACATTAATTATTATTATTATTTGTAAATTAATCCAATTTGAAGTGCCAAATAAACATATTCTGTTCTATTCTATTCTACATGTTTGTACTTAACTGTAGAAATAATAAAAATATCAAATTTTTAAGTGACTACCTACCTACCAACCATAGGGATAAAAAGTAGCCTATATGTTATTCCAGCCCATAATCTATCCCTAGGCCCAATTACATCGTGATTCATTCAGCCCTTTCTATGTAATTGAGTAACAAACATCCATCCAAATCTTTGCATTTTTAATATTAGTAAGGTATTTACTTTTAAATAAATAATAATAAATAATATTTAAGACATGCCTCACTGGGCCACACAGAGCCATCTAGTCCCAAATTAAGTTACTATTAAGTACCCTGTTGTATGGGGTACTAGACAACCGATTAACTTACTTATATATATATTTTTTTGTAAATACATACTTAAAATACATAGAAAACACCCTGACCAGTATAAACAGACATGTTCATGCACACAAATATTTGTACTGTGCGGGGATCGAACCCGCAACCCATGGCTTACAAGCAGAGTTTACTACCACTGATTGAAATGGTCGTCACTTTTATTACTTACTTATCTTACATGTAAGAAATAAGATAAGATTTACTTATTTATTATCACAACAAAACAGGAACACAGATCAACACTTAGTTTATGATCATGTGTTAATGTGATCGAACTTATAAGACGCTAAAAAGTTTGTCTCATTATTATTATCAATTAGAATTTTTACACTACTACATTCTATTTATTTGTAAATTTTATTCTTCTTCTTAGTCGTTCACTCTTGATAGAGTGGGCGTGATTATGGATTCTATTTCCTGCAATAGGCCGCTGCTCTAGCGACCGCCCCTTTACGTATTGCGATCTGCAGCCTTCCTGGAGCAAACAGTTGCTGGGCACTGTGTAACAGCTTTAACGAGATCCAGCCATCTAGTTGGAGGTCGACCGCGTGACCGCTTGCCTTCAATTCGACCTTCAATTACCAACCGTTCCATAGCGTCATCTTTACGGGTAATATGTCCAAAGAACTTTAGGATTCTTAATTGCACAATCGACGAAAGCCTCTGCGAGAAACTAATGCGTTTCAATTCAATATGGAGGCGTTGGTTCGGTGGGCCGTCCAGCGTATTTTATGAAGGCGTCGCCAACACCAAATTTCTAAGGCGTCGATTTTTCTTCGCTTATTAAGTCTTAGTGTCCAAGTTTCAGCTCCATACAGGAAAATTGGAAAAACCAGACAGTACATCAGTACATCACACGAACTTATGTGTTTTTTGTAATAAATTCTGCGGTCACATTGGTGATTTCTGGTTTGTTGTTATGTTTACGGTCCACTATCATAACTTTGGTCTTATCTCGGTTGATTGTGAGTCTGAAGTCCACACTGGTAGATTCCAGTAGTTGGAGCAGCTCATCCAAGTCTTCTTCGGTTGTTGCAAGAAGAGTGGTATTATCAGCGTATCTGAGGTTTGAAATCACCTTTCCTCCAATTGATATACCTTTATCCCAATCCTCGAGAACATGTCGCATGATGTGTTCAGTGTATATGTTAAACAAGAGTGGTGAGAGAATGCATCCCTGGCGTACACCTGCCTGCGTCTTGAAGTTATCTGACTCGACCCCATCAATTAATGCACGCTGAGCTGTCTATGTACAGTGATTGGATGAGGTAAACAAGATGATAAGGTACACCCATTTCTAGCAGAATATTCCACAATTTGGACCAGATTACTGTAATATACATGGAGCAGTTAAAGTCCCTAGACTTCTCAATTAGTTGCCTCAAAATAAGAATTTGCTCGCGTGTTCCACGACCTTTTACGAAACCAGCCTGTTCAGGGGCGATTTCGGGGCCCAAAAATGCCTGAAGTCGGGTATTAATAATACGCAGAAGTATTTTGCTGGCATGTGAGATAAAAAAATGAGCCTGTAGTTATTACATTTCTTGGTTGATCCTGTCTTATGAAGCGGTATGAATAGCGAGTGTGACCAATCTGAAGGCCATTTGGCTGTATTCCATATTCTTCGTCCACGACTTCGTCACTAGCACTCTTTCTTTGTTGGCGCATAAACTTGAATTATGTTAAGTGGAGCTGGTGATGCGCTGAGTTTCATAGTTATTATACTATCGCTGATAGGGTTGTAACCTACAACTGCTTTACTCCATGATTTTGGAATAGCTATAGCTACGCCTGTAAAACTATTCGTTGGGCTGCCTGAACAGTAAATGCTGTGCTTCTCAGTTTCGAAATGCCCGCTTTCCTTGATGTGAGTTTCATTTATTCCTGTAATGATGGGGTTGCATCGCTCGAGTTCATGATCCAATATCAAGTTTTCCATCTGCGACTAGACCTCGCACATTCCATGTGCCTACGCGGATCTTTTTGCGTAGTTGTAGTCTTCTTCGAGTAGCATCCTTTCCACGGCATGCCTGGTTGTCAGCATAAACGTAGCCGGTAACACATTTCACACCCCGTTCCCAGGAAAATCAGGGCCGCGGTCGCTAATCGGATCACAAGGCGGTCTTACTTCTTTATTATCTGACATCCTTAATTCTCATGGGAAATAGTAGCAGTGGTTTCCCGTTGCCTTCTGCCCTAGATATTTCATAGGTTATTTAGAACTATAGGCTGCTAAAGCCTCTTCTAACCAATCTTTGGCTAGGTGTATGGTTATTCCGCCATTGCTCGGACGCCAGGTCCTCGTCTGTTATCTAGCAGGAGGTACCGCAGCTACAAAATGCTGCTGTCTTAAGACACGTGCAGGTGAGGTTGACAATTGGGCCGGATAAGATGTTGATTCCGTTCACCCCTTACCACCCCTATTTTATATTTGCATGCTATTGTATATGGCTAAATAGATGCTACTGTATCTTTTACTAAACATCGACATATTTTCGTATCACACTCTATTTTGTAGCAAATAAAGTACATATTTGAATTTGATCTAAGTACAAAAATTCAACTTGTGTTTCAATTAGATTTGTAAGATTTTTGTGTTTAGGCAAGTATTTCTTAAACTTTTATGGTGAATATTGATAATTTTTCATTGGTAATTAAATAAACTGGTATTCTGTGTAATTTTATGATAGTTTTATTTATAACACTTCTTTTTAATTTTAATGTGACTTGGAATTCATAATCTAAGCCTTAACATTCTCAGTATATATGGAATCCTGTGTGTCATAATCTAAACAATATGTTATTTTTTTAAGGTTTAATTTTTTTTTACATTTCAGTGAAGCTGTTTATGGGGCGCAGTTGAAAAAAGTGCAAATGCAGCTTAAAGACATGTTTAGGACGTGCCATGACTTGCAACTGACATATCTGATGGCATTAGAAAAGCACTTCATATTCGACCTTAGCAAAAGAGAACAGCTGGACATCATCATTGAAGGTAGCTTTAAAATCTACCTAGATGAAATGAACAGATTTGCAGATCTTTTTATGTGGGAAATGCATTTAAACGCTTACTCTACTACAATGGGAGCTGTTCAGAGCTAGTTATATTCGTCCAGAGTTAACGGACCCTACGGAGCGGAGCTTATATATATAAAAGAATTTTTGAAATTGGTCCAGTAGTTTCAAAGCCTATTCAATACAAACAAACACACACACAAAAATACAAATCATTCCTCTTTATAATATAATATTAGTGTAGATGTAGGTAGATACGGGCTCAGGCAGGTGCCATTTAATGAGTCGGTAGTACAGGTACAGGTCAGTGCCCCATTGTTATCTTAGGCATCTGTAACTTCACAGTGTCTGTGGCTCGCTTGAGTAGCGAGCGCCGATTACCAGAAAATGGGGCGAGGACACGCATAACACTTATTTTTCGGGCGACCAACACGGGGGTGTTGGTTGAAGTTAATTAAAATTTAAAGTCTTAAATAAAGTTTATTTAGTTAATAAGTGTTAATTTATACATTCATTTATTTATATTATTTTAAATGTAGCTTTAGATATCAACCTGCAGATAGGAGAAGTGGTGCAGTCCCTAGACGTTAAAACTATGGCGGAGCAGTGGAAGGCGTACACAGCACTGTGCGAGAAATACTCGAGTCATCTGACTGATAAACTAATTTTCCAGCAGTGTGTACAATCACTGTGTGGCATGGTTATGAATAACTTCACAACTGCACTAGAGGTAGGTATAGATATAAATTACTCGTTCTTTCAATACTATGTAAGGTTCTTTTTTCATGAATTTGTTCCTTTTTAAAGTATTTAAACGTACGAGTGAACAAGTTTAATCGCCCCGCATCGACTAAGGGCGGGGCCTTAAATACTGGGTGACTTTTTTTACCGTCTGGAAAAATTTACTGTGTATTTTGTACTTAAAACAATTGTTATAAGTGTGTGTGTTTGTAAAATACACCAGATTTTATAAATTTAGGAATATCCATTAAATAAATTTAGATTACATTAGTGCATGCGTATTATTCTTACCCCCGTATTTATAAAGGAGTATTTACTTATTGCTTAAGAAAGTCAAAACTTAAAGTGTTCATACCTAGTGCTTAAGTGAAAGAAATTGGTCACCATTAATAGTCATATTATTTGGCTGAAAATGCTAACTTTTGGTAGTTATAACTTCTAGTAATTTCTTGATTAAGGCATACAAATTGTCTCTCAAGTAATTACTTGTAGTCAAGTAATTACTTTTACTTCTTTATAAATACGGGGGTAAGTAAGTGTAGTAAAACGGCAGCGGGGTTCGGCGCGGGAGACGCGGCCGAGCTGCGTCGCCCGCCCCTCGTGTGACTGAATATGCAAAAAGCGATCCTAATTCCTACGCTAGAAGTCCGAAGGGCCGGGTGTGGGGCGGGGGTCGGGATTAACATCCCGATAAGGCACGAAACGTAACTGAAGAATAGATAACAAGAATAAGTTTCCGCTGCGCAACAAAGAAACAGGTGGGATTCATTGATGTTTAGCGTGTTCAGAGTAGAGTGAATATGCGTTTGAGTTTTGGTCGGTATCGTATTTTTTTTTATGTGATGTTAATGTCAATGTCAACATAGAATTAGATGGTTATTATTAAGATAGGTAATTTATTGAATAAAAAAAATTTAACACCTTTTTTTAAAGTGTTCATGCTATCGTCATCTATATCATTTACCTCTCACACGTTTATTTTCTTGACGGTAAAAAAGTCATCTAGTATGTTTTAGTTATATTAAATATATTTTCCCTCTCCCCTCGATTATAACGGGTGTAAAAAAACCAAACGCAGATCCGAAAACCACGTATTGTCCCCATCATTAGGATCATTTTTCTCTTTAGGACCATATCTGGGAAACAGCTGTTTCCGAAGATATTGAGGGTCAAAGTCACAATTTTGTTTTCCATTTTATTACAAAAACTGTTGCCAGAGGATACTTAAAAACTTTTCTTCGTACAAACATAGTGGTTGTTTTAATTATTTCGTTCACAATAAGGCTTTATTAATTACAATACGCAATGTACGGCTCAGCGCGGACGACTTTAGAACTTAGCAGCCATCTCCAGCGCAGCGGCCTACGCTACGGCTGCTATACATTGCGCGCTACGAATTATAATATTTTTTTGAGTCCCATAAATAAAAATCATTTCCCAGCTATAATATTTTGCAATATGGCTTGGTTTGCTTTTCAGATTGCGTAACTTCAGGGTCTGCGTTTAGTTTTTTTACACCCTGTATATTAAAAAGCCAGAAAAGGGTAAAGGAAATTAAAATACACTGCCCTGGGGTCCTGATAGGGTAATCCGCACGCACGCACGCACGCACGCACTCACTCACTCACTTACTCATTTACTTACTCACTCAATTATGTAAATTGCAAATACTAAGTTGCATTACAATTTGTGTGGTGCTACCATTAAATGAAAAGCAACCCTTATCTTCCTGTGGGTGTCGTAAGAGGAACTGACTCACTTACTCACTCGCTCGTTCATATAATTTGCAAACACTAAGTACATTACAAGTGTGTAGTGCTAGCATTAAAAGACAAGCATCTTTCCCTGGGTGTCGTACGAGAAACTGAGTTCTGCTTGAAGAAGACATCTAGCAGCAACTTTTCTTTACCATTGGCTGCGATCGCCAACTCGCCAATAAAGCGCGGCGATAATGGCAGTATTATATGACCTCCAGGGCGTAGTGGCGTACACACCAATTTTCAAGGTGTCGCCTGCTCAGAGGTCCCGGGTTCGATTCGCGGACGAACGGGATCTATGTGTGGTGTAGTACCTACCTTTGTTATTTCTGAATTCCACAATACGAGTGCTTTAGAAAGTTGTTCTTTTTGGGATTAGAACAATGTATGTGACGTTGTCCACATTTATTTTATTTATCTTCCCTTTGGAGATATAAGCACGCTGAAGTGGCAGTGGGCTGGTCAAGTCTGCCGTAGAACCGACAACCGTTGGAGCAGACGAATTCTGGAGTGGAGACCACATTTAGGCAAGCGTAGTGTAGGACGCCCTGCGACTCGATGAACTGATGACCTAAGGAGAACTGTTGGCAGCGGCTGGATGGGGAAAGCCCAGGATAGATAATTGTGGCGTGACTTGAAGGAGGCCTTCGTCCAGCAGTGGTCGGACAATGGCTGTTGATTGGAGTGGCCGGTGCATGGTGTCCAGTTGTAGACTGAAATAACGAAAAAACCTTTTCTAACATATTATTTTTATTTTCAGGTGGACCAAGATGAAAAAGTCATAATGAGGTCATTAAAGGTGACCAATTTTGCTATTAAAATAATGCTCAAAATGTGTATTATTTTTAAACAAGCTTCTCTGAAAGATTATTCCCAAATTGTTGAATTAATGATATTTTTGCATTTGTAAGTACCTTCAAATTCCGTGTGTAATAGGTACTTTTTAAATGTACATATTTAAATAGTATATTTTATCTGGATTCCATTGGAAAGTCATCTTTACTGACTATTGTTATTTTTTTCTTTGCAGACACGACCAATCCTACCTTGAGTTGGAAGAGTATCAGCCACAACTTATAAACGGTACAATCACAAATATTTCTATTCCCACTAAAACTCTGTTAATGGAACTTATCAGGGATGAAAAATTTGTTAATGTTAGTATGTTGATAATAACATATATTTAATTATTCAGTAATAGTTATTAAAGTGCTAGCCGAGTGCAGGAACGTGCTCAAGCAAGTCTAGTCAGGGTATGCAGTAACTAAGTTTCAAAAACTTAAGTATAGAAGTAATGCAGGGATCGATATTTTATTAAGTTACACGTAGGTAGAAGGCAGGGTATGCAGTACATTGGCATATTTGGTATGCACGCCACTTGCCGTGTGGTGCCATCACAAAATTTGAATGGCAACTTCGATTCGTGGGTAAGAGGCGGCTGAAGGAGTACAGCCAGAAGACGTTCGGCAGTGTCTTCTTTTGCCAGTGGCCAAAATCACAATACACGCTACATTAATAGTGAAGACGAATATTTAAAACTGGTGGACTAATGGTAGCGCTGATAAATCATTCACGATATCATTCGTTCATTCATTGAACTAATAATTAAAAATATTTCCAAACAATCTCACCAAGATTGTAATTTGGATACAACTGAACGAATGATACTATACTTTATTTGATATTTTAGCAACTTAATTGCACTTATAATATCAGTATATAAACTTGAAAAATGTTGATTTTCAAGATCAAAATTTTTCAAGTTTATATACTGATATTATAAGTGCAATTAAGTTGCTAAAATATCAAATAAAGTATATAAATAGCTGTTTCATCTTAACTGACTGTCAAACATCTGCAAAGATGTTTCTTTCGGGTGTTAAGGGTGCAAACTCCTAACATTTGATGAAACAACGCTGGCTCACAGCGTAAGAATATGCTTGAAAAATTCGCGCCGTGTCGCAGTGTCTCGGTGGCCTAACGGTATGGCGCCCGCCCGGCATGCGAGGAGATGCGGGTTCGAGTCCCGCCTGAGACAAAATTTTTCAAGTTTATATACTGAATGATACTATCTTATGTTTACCAGTTTGGTAATGCTAATGCAGAAAAAAATATTTTGTTCTGTTCACAGATCGTTCTTATGTACGACTTGAAAAATATATACAAAGATGAGAAACTGCTAGGCTATATGCTCCTCATTGTAAGCATGATGAAGATTGCATCAGCGTACAGTGAACGAATACAGGGTTTCCCAAAAGAAAAACTATTGGACTGTGTTTTCAAATGTTTACCTTACTGTAAGTTTTTTTTATTTATATATTATGGATATTGGTAATATCGCACTCCTCAGAGATCATTTCGATTCTTCGAATTGATATCTCTGTTGATTGATTTCATATACAAACTTCCACATCCCTTTTTTACCTCTATTAAGGTTTGCTAGGGTTTCAAACACAGAACACGGAAAAAAGGTTGCAAAGGCGATATAGGCGGGGCAGGCGCGCCGCAGTGGTTTAGAGCAAATGCTCAAACGTTTGCCCAAACATGAATGCAAGTAAGCGCTGTGATTGGTTTCTTTTGGACCATATTGGTCGCACGACGTCAAAAGATTTCGCTTGATGGGCACTCGTTTGAACTCGTTTACGTGTGCGAAAGTTTGTGTTTATTATTATTATTATTATTTACTAGCTGTTTCCCGCGACGTCGTCCGCGTCAATTTCTGTTAATAAGAATTCAATTATTTTTGCAACATTATTCACTGAGGCTTCGCTTCTATTAGTCGCAGCGTGATGTTATATAGCCTAAAGCCTTCCTCGATAAATGGACTATCCAACACAAAAAGAATTTTTCAATTCAGACCAGTACTTCCTGAGATTAGCGCGTTCAAACAAACAAACAAACAAACTCTTCAGCTTTATATATTATTAGTATAGATGTGCACAATTAGTTGTGGGGCGCAAGCGACAGCAGCCTTTCTAACCTTTTTCTATGTTCTGTGTTTTTAAAAGTACTACCAAATTTCAAACAAATTGATTCAGGATTTTAATCTTAAAATGTAACAGGCAGGCAGAGAGTTGCTCTTATCTAATTAAATTACGGAATAATGATCCATATTTCGTGTACCTTTACAGCTGCTCTTTGTCCTGCAACCAAATTCAAAGTAATAAGTGTTCAATTTTGTATGATAATACGACAACATTCGTAGGGATGTGTCCGACTCGCACTTATAAGAAAGTTAAGAAACTCTTTGAAATACTGCATTTGGGAATATTTTTTTTATTAAATGAAGAGAATAAATGATTTCTGGCATAACAAAACAAAAATCTTTATTTTTCAGGTCATTTGTGGGTTAACATAGGCCTGAAATTCGAAAATGAATCAAACCGTCGCATTTCCTATGGATTATATGAATATATTCTCACTCACACAACCGCACTGGCTCTGACTGTGAATTCTGCAGAAATGAGCCATTTAGAAAGGACGATGTACGAAGCAATACTCGGAACTGAATGCCTTACTGCGTTGTTTGCATCCAACTTATGGACTGCTTTATCAAAGTATAAACCTGTTAAATTAACAATCAATGCAAAAAAGAAAAGGATCTCACTTTGCAACGTATACCCTTTTTATTTTTTGCTGCTTATCAGCCCTTTATTTCAATTCAAATTTGACCCTAATTCCACGAACTAGGATCTAATTTAAATTGGTCATAAAAAAACACAGAAAATCATATAATAATAAATACTATATATATATGTATGAACTGAGAACCTGCTCTTACATCATTTGAGAAATACTATAATTTCATTAATGCGAAAAATCTTGTATATTTTTAGTCTTTAATCTCTATCACCATTTCAGATTAAGTGACAACAGACAACTGCTGTTATCACAAATGATATCGTTATGCCAAATATACCAGAAGTTGGAGACACATCAATTATTTTCACTTTCCCCGCAAAAGCAACAACTGGCTCACACGTTGAACTCTCTTTTCGAGTGTATGCGCCAAGAAGACAGGATAAGATTATTCAAACAATTCAATCCTTTGGATCGCAAAAATATGCCACTTTGGGTTACCTTGAAATTAGCTAACCTACCCAGTGATATCCAGGGAAATATTCGAGAAGAAATATTGGAAAGATTTAAACATCATACGACGTCAAATCTCGGTACAAAAGAATCAGTCGATGATTCGGTATGACAGTATTGTTTTAAATATATTTTTTTTATCACCTTTATAATAATTACGTACTTAGTTACTGAACTGGTAAAGTAACAGCCACTGCAGGGCAAAGGCCTTCATCATTGAATTTAAGTTACCACAGCAACGATGGGTACTGGAATAATCACCATGCTTGCCAAATACGGGTGGCATGGCGCCAGTCATAAACCCGAACAATTTTCGGAAATTCGAAACTCTCTGCCCCACCCGAGAATTGAACACATGACCCTGAGATCTTGGGCCAGCAAACCACTACACTGGTAATAGATGAATATAATATTTGTCTATGAGGGGAGTCTGAAAGAAACCCAAACAAAAAATGTACATTGATTAATGATATTCGGTAAATCAACATATTGTTACTAGGCTTGCACCGAATAGTCTGGAAAGCCGACTAGTCGGCCCCTTTTTTACTCCTATTAATATACTTAAATTTTTAAATAGGGTTGTTATTGAAATGAAATTGAAATCTGTACTGTTTTTATTTTTATTACAGAATCAATTTTACAGTGTACTTTCAGTACAATCTAGAACAGGATAGGAAACTAGGAACCATTCGTTCGATACATTAAATAATTGGCTATAATTAAGATTACAACTTACAAATTGGAACACTACTTTTGACAATAATAATGAATTAGAACTAGACCCAGAAATAAAATAAAAAAATAAACTTCTTATTGTGACAACAGGAAGTAAAAATAAATAAATTCTACTACACTACAACAAACGAAGAATTAAGATAACAATCAAATAAAAGAAGGCACCAATCATCAAAAATGGCAATACAGTGTGATTAGAGCATGTTACTCTAATTATTATAACCAAACGCAATAACCAGCTATTTTTGTAGTCGACTAGTCGGCTAGTAGGCCAAAGTGATAGTCGGCCCATCTCTAATTTTTACTAGTGTAACGGGTTAAAATGGCCATTCTTAGCGTCTTTCAGCTCTAAATCCATTCAAACACGTTCTCTAACATTTTAAGGAATAAATGATTTTGACTGTGCTTATAAGAATAGTTTCTTATTCCAGGTTGAAATAATGATGTTGGCTGCTTCGTGTCACTTCACTGGAGTCGACGACGATGTGGAGGACTGTCTCGTTCAGGCGTGGATGAAGGCATGCCCGAAAAACTACACATACCTCACGAAAACATTAGACACATGCACATTGTCGTACTTTAAATATGTTGCCGCTCTCGCCAAGTTCACGCAAGCAGTTGAACAAACGTTTTGTCAAAACAGTGTGAATTTAATTAAGGTATGTTCAAATTATGTTATACAAGTCTACTAGGCCTAGTCGATCGGGTCTCGACAAATAAATGTTTCAGTATATAAACTTGAAAAATTATTAAAATTATGTCTCAGGCGGGATACATAATTTTTCAAGTTTATATACTGATATTATAATTGCAATTTAATTGCTAAAATATCAAATAAAGTAAATAAACGTTTCTTTTCTTTCTTAACTAAAAAGGATTAATTATGACCATATTGCGCATATTCGCAGTACGAGGAGTTATGCGTTATTGAGGAAACGAATTAAAAAAATGTTCTAGCTATGAGAAAAGTTTCTGAACGGAACAGACATTAGAATTTTCAGTATCTTTCGATTTACAAAAAGGACTTTTACAGAGGTCCTTTTTTTATGATAACTGACCCTTACACTTTGCTTCTTAAGTTTGTCGTGGTACTTACTGGACACCTGTATAATTTAACGCAACTGTTTCTTTGAGTACAAAGCGTTTACGAGTAATATGGGTCGACAATCACACTTGACCATATAAGTAAAAGGGTCCAAAGCAAAGCTTTTAAAGAGCATAACTGTAATTGCAAGGTTATTTAAATAACGCAATACCTCTTAGGGGTCGATTCTGGTGCCAAAAAATATCATTTTATTGTTTGATCGTCGAACACCACACATCGAGTAAACGTAGTAATTTGCAGAATAAGAGTTATAAGAATTTAATATTATATTGCCTTTTCAGGTTCTCCATGTGATATCAAATATAATGCAAATCGGTAATACGGAATTAAACCTATTGCTAACAGACTTATTGTGTAATTTAGCTATTATTGCCTCTAATGATGTACATAAAGATTCTGCTCTCACACTGGTGAACGAATCCTTTAGATCATTACTCATTCAAGATTCCACTAACAGTAACAAAGTCGTGACAAACAACCTTTTTCGAATTAAAAGTACTTCTGATAACAAACGTTTAGAGCAAATTGTTTCGTCAGTGGTTTCCGAAGACTCGGCTTTAGAAGAAATTTGGGATAGTTTGTATCGATCACGAAAAAAGGATATTGATAAAGCAACATTAAAAGAGAAACTAATGATAGCATGCGAATCCGAATTTGTCCATAAATGTATAGAAACAAGGCTTAAAGTTGTCCAAAATTGCGAAACAGTTAGTGGGATGCAAAAGACCTGTAGTAATTTCGATTTTGCCGACCTGGATACTCTGTTTGATAATGAGAGTGACTCTGAGCAACCTGTCAGTAAAAAAGTAAAGTTAGACTGTGGCGAAGCTCAAGCGATTTTGAATAGATTAGAAAATGATACTTCACTACTTTGTACATTAAAGGAAAACGTGTTTACCGACGAACACAGAAGAAAGATCAAAGATCTGTGTGCTAAGTTGATAAGCATAGTTGATTAATGTATTTACATCTCTTGTTGAATAAATTGTTTTTCTAAACCTTTTATTTGTTTGATTAATTTACTGTCTTCTGTTATCTTAACCGATGGGACTTTTATGCACCGTGCATTTTGAACCTCCTGACAAACGAAGCTCTCGTTATGTTACCACTATGAATAACATCTTGGCAGTGTAATAGTTTTTTTTTTATCAAATAACTATCTTATAAAAATATAAAATATTGATTCAACAATTCATTCTGAAACACTCATTGACGCACACGTACGTATCTGTGTAAGGTTCATTCATCCAGTCCCCTTATTCGCGTAACCAAATCGTATCACAATCGTAATTGAACGACAGGTTTTTGACAGTTCTAGTATGGAATAAATGTCAAAATAAAAAATAAAAATAACACTGCGAAGATGTCGTACGTAATGGTAATATAACATGGGCTTCGTTGGTCAGGTTGTCAAAAATGCAATTCAATTGGTGTATAAATGGATGAGTAAATTAAACAATGAGTATCTCACATTTATATTTATTGTTGTGTTAAAAAAATCTATACAAATAAGTGAAATAGGTATAATAGTCATAATAATAACCATATCCGGTGTCACACTGTCATACACAATTCTGTTATGTCCGATAATTAATGGGAGATCAAATGAAAAATAATTGCGATCGAGTAAATGGGGCTAATGCTAAACACACGTCTGGCGTGTTGCCAATAGTATTTTATAACAGTGTGATACCGGAGAAAGAGAACTTAATATATTTAATTGATACTCGGAGGTAATAAGACCTTATCGTTCATGTCAAATAGTATCAACTAACATCAGTCGAAGTTGAATTTTTGACTTCACCCTACAATCGCGACGCATACTTTGTACAGCTGTACAGAACTGCAGACCGTGAGTGGATGTCGAGTAACACAGCAACAATTACTAAATAAATTCTAGTTAAAAATATCTAACACACATTTTTCACATCTTACACTAAGCGTCTTATTGATTTTCAGTTTATTTTATTATTGTGATGGCGATATAACATTACGAGAAATACTTAAAATTGGCTAACTAATAAAATCAAATATAATTGTAATATTGCCGTATAGTAGCGAACTTAGCCATTCCGATAAAGCGTAAGCCTAAAGCGTATTTATACAGCTACAACTTAATTAAAATTAAAAATAAATTATACAATACATGAGAGTAAATAAACCAGTTGGAATTGTCTTATGTCGTGAAACATCTTCCTATACCAATCCATCCATGACACATAGTAGATTCTTTCAACGTCCGAATACTATACCGAGTAATTTAAATCCAGACTAATTCAATAAACTTTCATACCTATACATTACATATCGTGCTCTATCCACAGTGCATTGAATATGTGGTCTGTTAACGAGTAATGGTTCAGGCTAGGAGGCGGAGGTTGGGCGCAACCGCGGCACAAAAAATACCACGAGCTACCAACGACATTTACACAACGCAAATTGCTTCCGTTTTAACTACTCAATCCTTAGATCACTTGATGCGAATACTACTCGTTGAGAGACCATTATAATACTTTGTGACGTAAAATGCAAATACTTAGGCACCTTATGATTAGATTTAAATGTATATTTTTGTGCGAAATAGGTAGTTGCATTTTGTTTCGTTGAGACATACAACGACATTTACATACGTGTTACATTGGGCCTGATTCTCTGCAGCTACAAATTTTTAATTGATTCTAACTAAGTAGTTTAGGTAGGTATATGACTTGTTCTACTTAATGAAAAAAAAGAAACATTTGATAATTTATTGAACTGTCAAACTAGAATTTTATTTACGACCTGAGACGAAGAGATATCCATTGAAAATTAAAGCAGAGTAGGTGCAGGGAATCAAACCTAATGTATTAGTCAATTATTGCGCTCCGTTTGGAATGATCGTGTCGAGAGAGGACTACGAAAACGCTATACTGTTTTGAACGTTTTATACCAACACTAGTATCACTCATAACCAATTCTAGTTTCTGTTCTATTTACATGTGAATGTGTGAAAACCAATTTATAAGATAAACAGTTCTCGCTGTTATAAAATAATATAATAATAATCATAGTTTACTTTGTTTTTAAATAGTTATTTTGTTAAATGTTCTGAGGATGTGTTAAAATAACGCGCGAGTTCATACAACTCTCGTCACATGTAACAATAGTAAAGCACCGGGTTTGAATATACATATTGCACTTGCCGCCTTCCCAATCATGTGCATTTCTAACGAATGAGAACAATTTTGATGACGTCAATGGTGCATCGACAACGTCCAGTACAAATACATACACTAAGTTATACTAAAACGTTAGAATACAAAACCTACACATTGAAAAATACTAATTTACTTAGGCCAATTATTCTTACTCGTAAGGAATAAATACAAATATTGGGTAAACAATAACTGATTTGTATAAGTGGCAACATTAAACTTTCGCTTAAACTAAAAGTCTTGGCACAAATGAAATATCAGTTTCGGTTCATATACGATACTTGGAACTTATGAAGTTGAGCATGAGACGGTCTGAACGGGAACCCAATATGCGAGATACACTTTAAACACTAAATAAATAATGTGGATGCGCCTTTAGATCCGTCCGATGATAAGAATAGCTCACCGCGTACATTTAAATTACATAAATAAAAGCCTAACGTCTAAATACCCTCAGAACAATTAATATGTATATAAAATTCAGTTCTTTATTAGGTTTATTTGGCATCTATCACCAAGATATTCTACTTTAAACATGGTATACGAAAGTGAAATACCTAATCGATTAATGCGCCTCTTCGAAACGTAAATCCTTCATGATCGTGTCTACGCACGATGTCCCTGCCGATCCTAGAGTTCCTCCTTCACGCACACGCGCGCACGCACACACACACGCGCCCGCACTCGCTGCTCACGCGAATAGCCTCTGTCTCCCCTCATTCTCCACCTCAGATTCGCCCGAGCCGGGACTAATCCATTTTGTTGATTTTATAATCTAAATAATGATTATGACGCAAATAATACCCGCGATCACACAAATACAGCGCTAACGAGAAAGCTCAGGCATATAAAACTGCAAAGAATATTGATATGTAATTTTATTGTTTTTTTTAAGCGGTGCAACATCGACAGCGCTGGAACCGCGCTATTAAACCTATACCGACAAACATCTAGTAAAGAGGCTTATTCAACACTCGAACTGTAGCTAACCTATGGTACGCTAAATACATTTAGAGAAATCGTAGACTGCCCTAACAGTAATTAAACTTATTACCGGTTGAAGATATTACGTCTACGCCAGAAGCCGCAAACTCACTCGAGCCACTAACATTTCCCTATATTCATGGGCACACGAAAAGCATAAATATTCACTACAGCAGGAATGTATATTCGGTTTGCGACTTCTGGATATCAGGAGCACTATCCAAAAAATTGTGGCCCTACTACGAAGCGAAAAATATATATTGACAATAGAGTATTCGAATGTTTCGAGTACGCTTCGCGGTAGGGCGTTATCATATTTTTCTAGTGGGAATGAAACACCAACTCTATTCATTATAAAAATGAAACAATTCAGATCCTAGTATAAATCGTAGTAATTTGAAAATCCCTCCCTTGGGTTCAGTCGCGGTCACCTTTCCGTCGTCGAGATCAGGGTTGCGGCGCAAGCGGGGTCTAAAGCGTTCGTTTCATTTTGTCACAATAAAACAAAATTAAAACTTCCACTGCGCAGAAAATATTTAGTATGCCACAATAAAGCGCAGCGCAAGTTAATATCCGGGAGGTCGTGTTCTAGTATGTACAGGGTTGCCATGTATTGATTTTAACGATTACAGCCAGGCAATAGTTTGGCTAGTATCCTTAAAAATTTCTGGTCTGAAGGGTCTAAGCATGGATATGTCACCGGTTATTTGGGTAATAAGTCCTTAAAAGCTAAAAAGTTTGAAGTTGGCCAACCCATTGTGGACATTCGACTGGAGAATGTGTTTCGGAGTTTCGGCGCTGTGGAGGGGGCGGACGCGTAGTGGCGGCATTTAGGGCGCGCGGTACACGGCGTGCAGCGTGTTGTGCCGCGGCGCGTGGTGGTGGCACAGCGCTCGCTTCGCTGGCAACGCCGGGTGCGCGGCCGTGTGTACACCGACCTGGTGAACGCCGGCCTGGTGAACACCGGCCTGGTGAACGCCGGCCTGGTGAACACCGGCCTGGTGCACGGCAGCCTGATGCACGGCGGCCTGGTGAGCCGCTTGCATCTGGCTCAGGCTCGCCTGGTGCGCCGCCAGCTGGTGCATCTGCAGATGCTGCATCGAAGCGCTGCTGTGGAGCATTTGCAGCTCCGGCGGCATGTGGTACAGGCCTGGAGTCTGTGAACGGAAATATTTGCAATGTTTTTTTATTCCGTGATTACGTTTTTAAGAAAGTTGAGGTTTAGCGTTTTTGACGATAGTAAAGTAAAATGGGTATAATATATTCATGGGGATAGCATGAATGCTAAACAAAAATCTCATAAGTGTTTCATGTCATACAAAAAAAGGTTAAAGTGAATAGAGTCATATTCATAATTTGTGCCCATCAATCTATCTATAATAAATTGCATTAACGGTCTTGCATATAATGCAGACGAAATACTAACGTGATGCGAGTGTGCGTGTCGGTGGGGCGGCAGGGAGGGCCGGGCTCAGTAGGCGGACGCCTCCTTGTACTCGGAGTTGTCCATGGTGAAGAAGTCCTCGAGCTTCCACTGGAGCGTCTCGAAGGTGGGCCGCTTCAGGGGGTCCTTGTGCCAGCACTCCAGCATGATCTCGTAGAGCGCGGCGGGGCAGTTGGGCGGGCACGGCATGCGGTAACCGTGCTCCACCTGATGTAGGACTTCGGCGTTCGTCATGCCTGGGGAAGAATTATTATTGAAAATTATATACAGTTTCTTGTAGAGGGTGCTGGGTCTTTGGATATTTGGCACGCAGGTTTTTAATATGGTAATTACTAAACATCCTACACAGTATGAACTAAAATTTACAATAATACAAATTCGAACAACGACTTTTAACGTGTTTAAAAAAAACATTCATCAGTCATTGTTAGGAGAATCTTATGTACTAAATCACAATCAATCTAATCTAATAAAATATTTTTTGTTTGACATTCGCATCTCAAAGTTTTATGCCGAATAAGTGGACAACTTTAATCTACATTTTAAATCCTCAAAGCATGCGCGACAACCCGTTACCGAGATAATAGTTGCACTCTATTGTATTTGCGATTTTACAAATTAGGACTAGTTTATTATCCATCTCGGTATCGTTATTAAATATATTTTTGTACTTGAATCATCAATCAATCATGATGATGATTAATGTTTAGTCTAGAGGGGTCCGTATTCAACTTAGTATGATGTCACCAGTGCACGATTAAGATGCTTCAAATGATACTTTATTTGCCACAAATGTGGGAACAGATGAACAAACGTACATTCATACGAGCCAAATCACAGTCTTCATTTTGGCTTCGCCATGGACTGATAAATGTTTTGATATTTGGACTATTGATGCAAATGCCTTGCGGTAGGTACCATGTAGTGCCAGTTGTCTCACCTGGGTAGGGTATCCTGCCATAGGTGACGAGTTCAGTGAGCAGAATGCCGAATGACCACACGTCAGACTTGATGGAGAACTTGCTGTAGTTGGCCGCTTCGGGCGCCGTCCATTTGATCGGGAACCGAGCGCCCACTCGTGCTTCGTATTCATCCTCCTGTGACAATTGAATCACATTGTTAATATTAACAAAATAAAAGTCTCCAAGCTCTAAACTAAGCAAAACTTTAACTGTAACCAGCAATGCTACGAGCTTTTTGGCGATCATGGCGCTAGCAGCAGTGCCCAAATATAGGAAACTCGTAAAATCAAGGTACAGACAACAGCACGTCAACCACCACCACATAACGTCAAATTTTCTCAACTGATATTGATCTCTAACTGTTGGACTTAAAGTTGAAAATCAATTCAATGACCTTTAACTTTTTGGGTAGGTTGACCTGCCGTTGTCTGTGCATGGTATAAACCCCAAATCATTTTACTCTTATGAAGTAAGAATCAGTATTTAACACAAATATCACATAACCCCTAAGGGCTTGTGGAAAAATGTTTCAGTTAGATTAAAATTCATAATAGAAAAATATGATGGAGAGGCTATAGAATACACTTATTTGAAGTAACAAAATATTGTAGACTAGCAGCCCGTCCCGGCTTCGCACGGGTGGACATAAGATTTTTTTATAAGGATCCCTAATCTTTTTTAGCAATAAATATAGCCTATGTCACCCAGGGTGAAAGTAGCTTTTCAATGGAGAAAGAATTTTTGAAATCGGCACAGTAGTTTTTGAGTTTATTCATTATCATACACACACACAAAAATACAAATCTTTCCTCTTTTTAATATTAGTGTAGATGTAGATTAGTGTAGAAATCTCCTAAGTGGCCTTAGTATTTTAAGATGAGCACCATATTGTTGTATCGCTTTATTACTAAAAGTTTAAAAAAACAGGATAAAGCATTCGTTTGCAAATTTTTTACCTAGTCATTCGGATAAAATTTCAATAATTTTATCCGAATGACTTACGACAACCATTTATCTAGTTTAGTATTCACTACCAAGAATATGATGCTTGAACCGCTTCACAGTCACAGAACTTTTAAGTAGCGGTGGTCACATAATAATATGAGGAGTTCAATGCCTATAAAACACGAAACATTTGGAGAAACTATCGGAGTTTCATAGTGTTATTTCATTCGAGCTTTTTAGTCCCAAGAGAAAATATTTAAGTACTTTATGTTTTAAATTTAGATGCTTAGATTTGTTTGCAAGAATGATATAGCTGTAACAAGGAAAACCAAAGATGAAAATGAAGCGTAAGGAAAAGTAAGGTGGTAAAGATAAAACAGAAATTGCTTCTTAGTTAACAGCACAATGCGTATCGTAACTAAATATACAGGGTGTCTAGTTAGTACCACAACAAACTTAAGGAGAAGCAAGGTGTAAGGGTCTGCTACCATACAAAAAAAAACCTGTGTAAAATCGTCATAGTTTTCGTAAGTAAGGGGCTCAGATTCACTAAATTCTTAGTAACGAGTTTAAATGAAACTGCGGGTATTACTGCCAAATAACGTGCTTAATAGTAGAACAGCTTATTATTTTGCAGCTTCAGACGTTTATGGACAGAAAAAAGCCTAGTTTAATTTTTTTGTTAGAGGTAGGTTAAGGCAAAGAAAAAACTATGACACTTTTACAGAGGTAATTTTTTTGTATGATAGCTGACCCTTACACCTTGCTTCTCCTTAAGTCTGTCGTTGTAATTACTGGACATCGACATGACATTGTAACGGATGAGGACAGTGACAAGTCAGCTGTCAGACGATGAACATATTGGCAATCACTTGGGACGCACCTTACTTCAAAGTAGATGTGAACTACGAGAAAATAGAGATGATGCTATGCCGTCTGCATCTTCAGGTCTACAATCATCACATATTGAAGAAAGACGTCAATCAGTTCAAGCAAGAAGAACATGGCTACAGCGATAACAAATTTTCCGACGGTGTATTTGTATCGCTGGAATGACAAATGCAGTCACTGTGGTCACTAACTTCGAAAACTGAGCCTTGACAAAAATTTTGATCCCGCAGCCCTCAGTGATTGCCAGCTGCAAGTAGTATTTGGGTGTGGTGGACAAATGTGATCAAGCTATCGCTATCTACGCACAAGGATGCGAATTAGAAAATGGTGGTGGCCTTTTTTTGCCTTTAGACGGAGCCAGAGCTCAAAGCTTGCTTGCCACACATAGAACTCCACCGCATCAAGGGAAAAAACCAGCTAAACCCTTGTCTTCCACACGGAAAGATTGCAAATTGCATTGGATTGTACCCATAAGTACGGAACACCGCTGTGCTTGTCAATATGGAGGGAAATCGAAGTTCAAGTACCTCAAATGTGATGTGGGTCTTCACCCTAAATGTATCATGGATTACCATGTAATTATCCATTCATAGTAATATTTGCACCCAATTCATTTGTATACTTTTTAAATAAATAATGCAAAATATTCAGCTGTTTTATTCCTTTAATTTTACACTGCACCAACGTAGCATAAGGTTTCATAGTGCATAGAATCGTAACTATATTTATTTTCAGATTTTTTTCTGATAGGCCTTTTCATATGACCCCCAAAAAGACCTTATATTGCATAAAAATAATAATTACTATAACAAACTTTATGCTCTAATGGGTTAACATCGGACCTTTGAAATAGGTATATAACGTGATTTAATATTTACTGTAGAGTCGAATTCAACAAAGGGTTTAATTATGTTTTAAAACTCGTAATAATAACACCCCGTTGGTCTAGTGGTTTAAATACCGGGCCAAGATCTCGGGGTCCCGGGTCGGGCAACAAAAAGTTTCGAATTTTCGAATGTTGCTCGGGTTTGTGATCACCAACCCGCATTTGGCAAGCGTGGTGATTATGCCAGTACACCTATCATTGCTGTGGTAACTTGAATTCAATGATGGAGGCCTTTTCCCTGCAGTGGGATGACTGTAGGCTGTTATACTATACTCGTAATAATTATTATTACGTTTGCTGTTTTGATTATTATTTTTGTGGAACCTTTGGCAACGGAAATGGACGAGCCGATGTTCGATGTTAAGAGTCGTGAGGGGAGCAGCCTCATCAAAGTAACACCAGCAGAAATTGCTGAAATAATTCGGCACATGGCAAGAGGCAAGTCTCCCGGACATGACGGTCTTAGCATCGAACATCTGCAACATGCGGGTTTCCACCTACCTAGAGTACTTTCACTGTTCTATACTTTCTGCATTCGACACAACTATTTACCAGACGATCTAATAAAGACTATAGTGGTACCCATAATTAAAAATAAGAGGTAACATATCTGACAAGTGCAATTATAGGCCAATATCCTTAGCCACTGTATTAGCAAAGGTATTAGACAGTGTGCTTAATAAACATCTAAACCAGCATGTGATTCTAAATGACGCTCAGTTCGGCTTTCGACCAGCACAGTTCGGCTTTCGGGCAGTACTCAGAAGCTTTTAAGATGAAATGTGGTGTAAGACAGGGAGGGTTGTCTTCACCTACTCTTTTTAACATATATGTTAATGGGCTGATTGAGGAGCTCAGCAACGCTGGGGTGGGTTGTTCGGTAGACGGTTGTTATGTTAACAACATTAGTTATGCCGATGACATGGTGTTGCTGAGCCCCTTAATCAACGGGCTTAAGATATTGCTAGCAATATGTGAAAGGTATGCTGTGGCCCATGGACAATGTTACAAAAAGTGAGATCATAGTTTTTAAATCTGGCAACAAAACTTATTCAGTGCCACCAGTAACGCTGAATCCTCTTAAGATTGTTACAAAATTCAAATACTTGGGTCATTGGGTCACGGACAACCTAAAGGATGATATAGACATGGAAAGGGAGCGCAGGGCGCTTTCGGTAAGGAGTAATTTGCTGTCACGGAGGTTTGCACGTTGTTCTCGCGAGGTAAAAATCACTCTTTTCAAAACATACTGCCAAACTTTATACACGTGCAACCTCTGGATCAATCACACCAAAAAGACCTTTAGTGCTCTGCGCGTCCAATATAATAATGCCTTCAGAGGGTTGTTGGGGTTGCCCTGGCACTGCAGTGCTTCAGGGATGTTCGCAGAGTGGAACACTGATGGCTTCGGAGCGGTGCTGCGCAAGCGAGTCGCTTCACTCTGGAAAAGAGTGCAGGGCAGCACCAATACTCTTCTGAAGGTTATTGCTGAGAGAATGGACAATCCTATACAAAAGTTTTGGATGTCCTTACATGTATATATAATGAAAACTTTAAATTCTATTAATTTTTCTTTTATCTTTTTGTATTATTTTTAAGAATTGTATGTGTTATTTTATTTTTTAAGATGTGTAGTTGTAAGTTACTTGTAATTAGTTATAATATGGATTAATATCTGAAAAATAAATTTGATTTGATATGATTTGATTTGTAATAGGCTAATGCCTTTTTATTATCTCTTATGACTAAAAAATCCCACGTAAATAGGATGTGAAACATCAGTATATAAACTTGAAAATTTTTGTCTCAGGCGGGACTCGAACCCGCATCTCCTCGCATGCCGGGCGGGCGCCATACCATTAGGCCACCGAGACACTGCGACACGGCGCGAATTTTTCAAGCATATTCTTACGCTATAAGCCAGCGTTGTTTCATCAAATGTTAGGAGTTTGCACCCTTAACACCCGAAAGAAACATCTTTGCAGATGTTTGACAGTCAGTTAAGATGAAACAGCTATTTATATACTTTATTTGATATTTTAGCAACTTAATTGCACTTATAATATCAGTATATAAACTTGAAAAATTTTTAATCACTTTTTCAAGTTTATATACTGATATTATAAAAGCAATTAAGTTGCTAAAATATCAAATAAAGTAGGATGTGAAACAATTAAAGTAAAATCATTCAAGTAGAAATAATTGCCGATTGTAAGTCAGTCAACCAAGAAAGTGGTGTACGGTGTACTAGTTTTGACAAAATTTCATGTGTCAGTAAAATAGCGACAATGTTGAATTCATGGAGTTATGACGAATATATTAGTAGCTTCCAGAATATTTATTCATGGGAGTAGTGTTCCCAGGCGTCCGGATAAAACCGGACATAGGTAGGCTTTTTGATATCGTGTCCGGCCAAAATAAACGGTGTCCGGCCTGTCCGGCTTTTGTTAGGCTTTTTACATTTCGCAGACGAGCGAGCGCCGAGCCGGCTGTCGTTCGTTCTCGCATTTTTAAAGAATTTACAAAAATGTATGATAATAATAAAAAAAAATTTACATAAAATGTTTTCGTACTTATTAATACTGAGACCTAAAATCCTCAATAACGTAGGGTGTCCGGCCTTTCTACCCAAATGTCAGGCCAAACTGGCTGGTCTGTCCGGCTATTAGGTTTGGTGACCTGGAAACCCTACATGGGAGTATCAACTGTCAATTGCTGACTTCCCTGTACATAAATTTAAATCATATATCAAAGTTGTTTTAATGAAAAAGGGCTATTATACTATTAATGATTATATAAATGATAGGAACGTTTGGCTTTAAATTGTATCAGCTCGCACTGGCATATATCTTATGTAAACATGTTTATTTAAAAAGAGGCTGACAATAGTGACCGAGTTTCTTGCGCTGCTTCTTCTCGGCACTAGCCCACATTTGTCCCGAAGCAGTGGTAGGTTTAATATTGGGACGTGTAAAAGCGCCTCCAGGGGCCTATTTGCAGAAATAAAACTGATTTTAACTGATTTTACCAACTCTGTTTTTCTGTAACATGCAAATGATTTTCAACTTTAGGGTGATAGACCACTTTCTTGGCCGATCGTACACTTTTGGAAACAAACCAATTTAAGGTGCACTAACATTTTTCACTACTGTCGGTTTTCAGTGGATTGCATGACTCTTCGCCCTTTTACGTCGTTCCGGGTACGAATCCCCCAAAGGGAATATGTTAGTGTGATGAAAGTGAGTTTGGTGTTTTTTAGTACGTTTGGGACTAGAGAATTTGTGTGATTGATGAAAAAATTCAAGAAATCGACCCATTTTTATCGCTTACACGAGAATGAAAATTTTAAAAACAACAATTAGAAGATTTTTAGAAAAGGCCTATGTCCAGCTTTGGACATGCCGATGTTATAAATTGGGGATAAAATAACGAGTACACCCAATGACGTGTGGCAAGTGGTAATGAAAAATAAACACGTTCCTTCTAGTCACGAGTCAGTCAGTCAGAAGACTCAATGAATGCACTCTAATCAATTGGTCGATAATAAAGAACCTAACGCTGATATGTGGGTAACGCTTGTATACTAATAGGCTTTGCTATTAATAGAAATATAATTTGTTCACACAGCCATGTGTTCAAGTATTTCTGCCCAACCTTGGCTTATCAACGTTTTGCCGTGATTATGATAGTGCCCGCATTGGAACCATCGGATATTGCTTTTGTTTTAACAGACTGTTACTAAGTACGTGTAACACTATCATTTTTATTAGCTTCCTTTTTACTATAATTCTATTCATCGTTCAGTAGTTTTTGTTTCCGTAATTTCGATAGTAGAATAACAAAACTCTACATTTCGCGCGCAGTTTACAAAACTATTGGAATCACTCACTTAGGTGGACGAATCAAACGCCGACCAATTTATATCGAGTCATTGAAAACTTCATTGCATATTCAAAGAGAGTATTTATCGGCATAACCGCAAATGGCTCGGAAAATCTTCAAAGTGCTTATTGTGATAACAAATTTATTTATGCAGGTTGTTTTGATTCAGACACCCTCAACATAAAATTAGTCACAGGTAGTTTTTAAAATAAGCTAGCTAAAATGTGTATTACAATTAAGATTTATTACAAAAATAATAAACATTCTGTATAATAACGGTAAGAGAAGCGGCCTTGAAGTGACATCGTAAAGCAATAGGAAAGGCGCTAAAAGCCCGCAAGATGTCTCTGCGGTATTACTGAATCACTTTCACGCACGTTTCTTATAGATATTAACCGTTATGTTATCATCTTTGTTTCGATTAGTTCTGCTGTTTTTATGGCTACCCATGATGACGCAGTTCTTTTGTTAGCTTGTTTTTTAAAGAGCTTTGAATAAGATTGTCTGGTTTTTGCGAGTATAATTATAAAGCGTATTATGTTGTAGGGTTACTACGGATGAGATAATATTAAAAATTAAAAGATCCACGCTAATTATGTTACTTCAAAGCCAAAGAAAGTCATTATTCGGTCTACTATTAAAAAAACGGCCTTGTAGTTGATGTTATTTGATAACAACAAACTTTGTTACAACACGTTCCCAACATTCTGTATCATTGGCAGCCGACAAGTGACCACCGCTTATACTTCTTTATCATTGATAAGCAAAAGACAAGAAATATAATAATTTATTTCTTTATTTATTTATAATAGGTAACTTCTCAACAAAAAACAATTGAACTTCATTAATGGGCTTAGGGTATTTGTTTCTCTTCAAATCGAATACATATTGCGAATGTATGATTAATATTATTATTACACTAGAACTTTTTAAAAGAGACCGCTTACGTATACGTAATAGGTACAAAGGGATCGCCTGGCGACTCCAAAGCAAACAACATGTAACCCAATTAAATCAAAGATACCCAAAAGAATTTTAATACAAGATGACACCATACAAGATTATCATCAATCGAATTGACAAATCATAGAATTTATCAATGAATTCCGGAAATATCCGGTTTCAAATTAAGAATCACAAACATATTAACGTCAAGTTGTATGATTAATGTGCTAGTCAGACGATGTGAATAAAATGTAAGTAAATATCATAAAAGAATGCGACAAAAATAAATATTATGGCATATCTATAACATGTCTAGCTTTATTTTATTTATTACGTCGAAAGTTTTATTTGAAGGATTTATTATTCTTTATTGAGTAATGTTATTCTTTATCATTTAACTCTGATGATAATTAGTTTGACAGGTGGCCAAATATGTAGTAAAACGTCAGTATCTAAGCATAGTAGTGAAATTGGGCGTACCTTGATAAGCCTAGCGAGTCCGAAATCGGCTATCTTGACTATGTTGGCGTCGGCTACCAACACGTTCCTAGCCGCTAAGTCTCGGTGGATGTAGTTCTGCGACTCCAGGTACGCCATGCCGGCCGCTATTTGAGCCGCCATGTCGATCAGCTGTTGCAGTTTGAGGCCGCGACCTTTGCCTGATTAAAAGAAAAAAAAAATACTTATTCACTTGATACACTTATTCAATGTAAGCAAACATTGGTGCACGGTTTATAAATAAATATTAAATTAAAAACATATAACAGCTAAGTGAGGCATTGCAAGTTGACTATAGGGTCAAGACCATTGGAGTTTGTACCAAAATTTAAGTAAGTACAGACTTTTTCAATATACATGTGTATATTGTCTGCACATTGGTTGATTGTCTTTTAGTGTGTGACTAATAAAAAAAACCATTTGATTTCTATCAATCCGTCCCGACATTACCCACGCACTAGATTAACGATTACCGTATTGACAAGTACCACAAACCGTTATGTGAATTGCCGCCATTGCCGGACCGGAAGGAAGCGCTTACTACACATAAACAAAGTTTACTTCCTTAGACTAAGAGGCAAAAGTATTTAATTTTTCAGCCAAATACCAGCGATCAGAAGAAAATTAGCTCTGAACTAACTAAATAAATACAGTTTGTTTCACATTAAATATTGAAACTACTCGGACAGTTAAAATAGACGATAAAACCCCACCACCAGCAGAGGCTTTGTAGGTTATAAAAACGACACGTATTGATTAAACATCAAATTCTATAGAGTTCGACAGGGCTCAATCAAATATATGACATCACCGAATGACTCTCGACGTTTTACACAATCGATCGAGGACAAAAGTGCATTCCCACTAAGCGGACTTTGACCTTTTATTTTTTAGTGTATATTATTTAATCCGTGCCTTTGTTTATACGGTAGAACAAGGCAGATAAATACTTAATTCATTCAATTTAATTTCGCATTGGTATAGGTTAACCAATGAGTTATTTTTAGTATAACGATAACATCGATGTTTATGTTGCGTCATTTACGCAATGAATGTGAACGCCGTTTATACAATGCCACATAATTGTAAGGACTATTAGATAAGACATATTCAAGGTGCAATACACCGGAGATTATTATGTCACTCCTCAACATGTCTAAAGCAAACAGAAATCATCGGTGACATGAAAGATCAATGTTCGACTCTAATATGTCTTAGAAAACATCTCCGATTAAATCTGATTCGTAACCAGATAAAAAATTGTTTACGTTTTGGTATCACCTTTAACTTAATTACTTGTACGTTGCAAATTGATAAAAAAATAAACTACGCAATTTACCCTGTGACCAAGTCGGTATTCTAAAAATCAATGCAACGCTAAGTCACCTCAAATAATAAGTATGCCTTATGCCTGCCCTTGCTCCCAGAGTAAACATTTTCTGGTGCTTAGAAGAAGGAGCAGCGCAACTAACGCAGTTAACCAATACAATATTCCTAAGTATCTAAGAATATTTCCTCTACTATTTAGTCAATAACCCTACGCTTTCTTCAGCGTAAGAGATAGATATAAGGCAAGTCCTCTTACGGCCGGTCCCAATAATCTATCTATCTTCAGCTTTGGCATATCGGAGATAGAAAACATCTTCTGTCTCTGATTTTGACGTCCAGAGAAACAAAGACAGAAGTTGTTTTCTATCTCCGATATGCCAAAACTCAAGATAGATAGGTTATTAGGACCAGCCGTTAGTATTGAAATAACAAAACATGACTAACCTTGTAAGTAATCCAGCAATGATCCATTCTTCATGAGTTCAGTGATGATGTAGATTGGTTCCTCCAGTGTGCATACCGCGTACAGCTGAATTAGTTTGTTATGTCGCAATTTCTTCATTATCTGGGCCTCAGCGAGGAAATCCTTTGGGTCCATGGTCCCAGACTTGAGGGTCTTGATTGCTACAGGCGTTGTGTTGTTCCACAGTCCCTCCCACACTTCACCGAACTGCCCATGACCTAGTTTCCTTACGAACTTCAATGAGGATCGGTCGATTTCCCATTGGTCGCGCGTTCTATGTGACAGACCCTCGGTAACTGGTTTCTCGACCTGCAAATAAAGAATTCAATAAAATATTTTCGTCCTTTCAACTTGACATTGGCTAAGATCACGAGGAAGCGAGTTAAGAACGCTGTCCGTCATGCTTTGTAACTGGTTATTGGGATCTTTAGAAACAATATCTGTCCGAACGATTTAAACTTTGATGTCCGTGAAATCCGAACCAGGCAACGCCAGAAGCCTCGACGTTTCAATGAATCTACTGCGTGTTAAGCGTAAACGACTATGAAATGAATATTTCTCATTATCTTGATTGCTTTAACAATCATAAGATACTAAAGTAGAAAAACATACGAGTAATATTTATTACGTAAATTAAGTCCATTAACGTACCAGTAGATAATTGAAAAATGTAATGAGAATATTTAAAAAACACTCATGCATTTTGTTTGATAGGAATGTACATAAACATCCTTATATTTTCGACTTGTGTGGTGGACTCAATTTAAGCCTAAATACTGTATCAATAATTCAATGAAGTACCTATGTAAGTGGTTTAGATACTAAATTAGCTCGACGGGATTTGCTAACTCTCAGGTAAAACGTTAAAGTAAATTTATTGTTTTTCTGACAATCAACTCCTATATTACTGGAGACTGGACTGAGATATTCGTCTAAGCCGAATGCTTCATAAACATCTGCATCAAAACATTAAATACTCGTCAAACATTGTAAATGTATGTAATTATATCTGTTGGCGAGGTGGAGCAAAGAGTCTGAGTAATAAAGCTAGTATTTATCTTGTCAACTCTGGTATCATTGTCTGCCTAAGAACTGGTTATGCATAAGTGGCTATCGATTTGTAAGCAAAACTAAACGGAAGATAAAAATTATTAAAATATGTATATAGATAGGTAGACAAAAACATGGATTTTATGCAATGTATCGCTTTACCTGATTAACAAAATGAACTTGTAATAATAATATTTTTTTTTAACTTACAAATAAAATAGATAGCATTAAATATTTTTGTTGTTTAGTCAATTGGGCGAAGTTTACGAGTACTTCGAGTAGTAGAGCAAAGATTAAGCGCTGCTGGCGCTTCGATAAGTATTATTATTTCTTTAGGTGTATAGCAAAACAATGTCTTTTCAATATCCAGGAAATTAAAATTAAAATTGCTACCATTCTTTAATCCAATGATCTTTTAAGTAGGTGTTTTGCATTGCTAAAGCCGGCGTTGACTCATAAATAATTTGGGTAAATTTCGTCAACCGGCGTGCAGACTATTGCCTATATTACTAATATTGCCAATGCTAAGATAATATATCTAATAATCATTATGATTCATTGAAAAACCTCGTCTCTACAATAACGTTACCATTTTTTATCATAATCGGTCGGCACTAAAATGCTACAAGTTTGTGTAAATAATTAGATCTTTGCAATTAATTAGTAGGATTCACGTCAAGTCTGTGTAATGAGAGGTCCACGGTAACAATGGGTCATAATAATACAATGTCAATTGTTATAGAGCCGTGGACGAGCGGCGAGCGGCGCGCGCGACTATTATTAATTTCCCCTGGAAATTAGACATTTAATGCCAGGACTTGTGTCCTGTTTACAGTTACTTAACGGTGCTTTAGCATCTCTAGCTAGGGGTGTGCTGATCGGAATATATTATAATATAAAGTTTAGATGGCACACGATTCGGATTGGATGGACCAGAGCCATTAGAATTTCTTGGGGACCCCAGATAAGCTTACAATGACGGAATAAAGAGTATCTATTAGAAAACCATTTAAGGTATTTATTATGAAGGACAATCAAAAAAGAAACCTATAAAATTATGGCCTATTCGCGAATCTTAAGAAACCGCCATTATCATACCTATGAAAGATCATTGTTTTGGCACCACGTCACGCTGTGACGTCTGGGAATAAATAACACATTGTTAACGTTTTGTATCGTTCCTTCACCTTTTGGGGCGAAACTTGAACTGTAAAGGATTTTCATGTATGAATACAAAGGCAACATCGTCTGAACTCTGCCCAATAACATTCGAATATTAGCAAACTTTCAGTTTTGTCTTTTTTTGCCATTCAGGTCACGGGACTAGATTTTTTGTATGTAAATTACTTTCACATACTGTACTTTACTATA
This sequence comes from Anania crocealis, assembly GCA_949315895.1. Classification (NCBI taxonomy): domain Eukaryota; kingdom Metazoa; phylum Arthropoda; class Insecta; order Lepidoptera; family Crambidae; genus Anania; species Anania crocealis. The sequence goes on along the minus strand of OX438865.1, from coordinate 14,484,291 downwards.
CGAATTCTCCCAATATAGAGTTAGCGAAAATCAAGAAATCAGTACGACAAAATTCTGATTAATCAGGATTAACTAGAACATATTATTATTTTGTTAAAAAATATTTAATTACTTTTAATTAACGCCCCGTTGGTCTAGTGGTTTAAATACCGGGCCAAGATCTCGGGGTCCTAGGTTCGATCCCGGGGTCGGGCAACAAAAAGTTTATCTGTTGTTAAAGTCACAACGTTGCTCGGGTTTGTGATCACCAACCCGCATTTGGCAAGAGTGGTGATTATGCCAGTTCCCATCATTGCAGTGGTAACTTGAATTCAATGATGGAGGCCTTTTCCCTGCATTGGGATGATTATAGGCTGTTACTTTACTTTACTTTTACTTTTAATTGTTGTTTTTTTGATGACTTAGGGATATTCGAAGCCTGAAAGCAAAACAACGGTTCAGCTAAATTAAGTTATGAACTCTCAAGAGAATATAGACTTTCGAGAAATAGCCATTGAAACATTTTTTGTTAAGCGGCCTACACGTTTTTAATAATCAAACTTTTTTTGGATGAATGTTTGCTAAATTATGGCAGAACAGTTTAATAGATGTGGTTCTTGAACTTCTCCGAAACGGCTAGGCGGATTTTAAATATATATTTTTTTTCAGGACTCAGAATAGGTTCGTAGGCTTTTCGCAGATAATTTATTATCCGGAAAAAACTACGGTTAACGTGGAATAGCTCCAAATTCACAATTTCACGTATGAAGAAGCAGCAAAAGCTATTTAGATCTATAATCTAAGCATTCAGACTGCGTGACTGTTCTGATCAGACTGGATGGCGGCAAATAACGACTGGTGCAGCTCAAACGTTTTATTGTATGGTAAACGTTCGATACTTCACTGCATGACACGATCGTGTCTGTAAACCAAATTGTAAAATGATAGTTTGTCAGCAGATCACATAGAAAGCTAATTTTATAGAGTTACATCAAAATTAAGTATGTAAGCACAAATCTCTACAGTTAACAAGTTCAAGTACAAGTGTAAATAAAAACCGATTAAGTCTAGAACGTGAAATCAAACATCTGTGTGTTTTTTTATTGGAGCGATTTGTCAATGCCTTCACTGTTGCAAAACTGATGAGCAATTTCCTCATAATTGTTTTCCTTTTCCGTAATGCAATCGATATCTCTTGAATGAACGGTGTTTTAAAAATAGGGAGATATCTGTGATAGTGTAGTTCAGTGATATCAAAAGGCAATGATCACATACTTCCAAGATTATGTATGACATTATTCAGGATGTCCGGTTAGTGGTATTACAAGTCAATATCAGTCCATGTTAATATGTGCGTATAAATATTTAGGCGGTGTCAAAATCTTGAAATAACAAGTTTTTTTTCATTTCCATACTTCTCTCTAATTACTCCTGAGAAACAAATAAAACATATATATATTTTCAAAACGATGAACAGAATATGACAATCTTTTTGACTTCTAGGTATAGTATTCACATGCGCATATCGTCATAGGCTGCTTTCAGTTTTAACTTACATAATAAAACAAGAAGCTTAAAGTTTTATCAAGAACCCGAACAGTTGGTAATTGGTTTATCACGTTTAGATTTATTTAGTTATCTTATAACCCTTTTAGTATGTCATGTGTATAGTGATTTTTATTCGCGCCTCGTTGTAACATGAGAGCATGCAGAGTGCGACCGGCCGCGCCGTCACGCATCGATCCACACACGGCCGCCACATTTCCTCATTTTGACCTTTGCGATCAGGGAAGCCGGGAGTTGCGATGATTTTATTATCGATTTGTGTCTACATGTACAGACTGCGACTCATGACTGTCGTAGATATCAGAGTTTATTTGGCAGTAAAGGTAAATTGGATCTTTAACAAGGAGACTTACCTTTTTGAACATCAACGCTTTATAAATTCTTTCTACGATAATTTACTTACGCCCATTTTTTTTTTCAATAAAGTATTACTGACCATGTTAAGAAGAAGTTTTTAAAAAAAAACATGATAAAGATCATCGTGCGGATTCTTTTCAATGACATAAGCGCATTGACTTTATAACCTACTTAGCTCCTTATAACTGTATTTCCTGTAACAAAGGCTGACAAAAATGACCGAGTTTCTTGAGCAGCATCTTCTTATTAATTACCAGCAAACATGTCGTTTACGTTATTTTCGTTTTACGTCTTATATTTTTATACATGTATGTAGGACATTTCTTTCCGTCTATGAACTATACGAATGAAGGTTTACTCTAAAAAGTAGTTTAAAAGTATGACCGCAGGAAATCATTTAGTTTGCAATAAAATAGTAGAAATAATAATAGAAGTTGACATTATTAGTCATCCATCAGTGCAATTCGATTATAATAATAAAATATGATTCAGTATATAAACTTGAAAAATTTTGTCTCAGACTAAATACTTTTCAAGTTTATATACTGATATTATAAGTGCAATTAAGTTGCTAAAATATCAAATAAAGAAAATATGATTCATTGAAAAATCTCAAGTGCTGACAAGACAGGTTTTAAAACCTTGTGGTTTTCACAATCTTACAATCTCGGTACCAGGCTGCACTAAAAGTATCGGGAATGGAATATTTCCACTGTTCCTGTCATATTAAATCTTATAATTGCAAACTCCTTGGTTTTAAAAATCGAATACCATTTATTTATTTAAAAAAAGATTCTCGGTCTTATCACAAGGTCTTGTCAAACTTGTTTAGTCGTTGAGAAAATGGAATTGACTCGAGAAAATTCAAGAGCGATGATTATTATGACTTTCGAAGTGGTTTAACACAAAAACAGTGTGTTGACCGGATGATTTCTGCATTTGGTAATGAAGCCCCATCCAAAACCACAATTTATCGCTGGTTTGCTGAATTTCAACGTCGACGTGTCAAGCTCAGTGATGACCCCCGTCAAGGTCGTCCAAAATCTGCAGTCACCCAAGAAAACGTTGATGCTGTGCGTAAGCTGATTGAGGAAGATCGACATGTGACATACCGCGAAATTCAGGCAACTTTAGACATTGGCATGAGTCAAATACAAATAATCTTCCATGAACAATTAGGTGTAAAAAAATTGTTTTCCCGATGGATACCGCATTCGCTCTGTGAAGAGCAAAAAGCGGCTCGCGTTACTTGGTGCGTCAGAACTCTCGAAAGATTCCACGCAGGATCCTCAAATGCTGTATACAACATTGTATCAGGTGACGAATCCTGGATATACGCGTACGAATCCGAAACAAAAAACCAGTCACGAGTTTGGGTGTTCGAAAAAGAGTTAAAGCCAACAACAATTGTTCGTTCACGAAGTGTTGCAAAAAAAATGGTGGCCACGTTTGTCTCCAAAACCGGCCATGTTGCGACTATTCTTCTTGAGGGACAAAGAACGGTTAATGCAGAATGGTATGATAGCATTTGTTTGCCACAGGTCGTTTCTGAACTCCGTAAAGAGAACTGCAACCGCCGCATCATCCTTCATCACGACAATGCGAGTTCTCACACCGCGCACAGAACAAAAGAGTTTTTAGAGCAAGAAAACATAGAATTATTAGACTATCTGCCGTACAGCCCCGACCTAAGCCCTAATGATTTCTATACTTTCCCTAAAATAGATTTTCATCACCTGAAGAAGCTGTGGACGCCTACAAAACGGCCATTTTGGAGACCCAAACTTCCGAATGAAATGGTTTCTTCAATGATTGGTTCCGTCGTATGGAAAAATGTGTCAAATTTCGCGGAGAATACTTTGAAAAGTAATAAATACATTTTTAAATAGTAATGTTGTGTCACTTCCTTGATTCCCGAAATGTTCAGTGCCGCCCTCGTAGATATAATAAATTCAAATTTTGAAAACAAATAATAAAATTAAGTTTAACGTTAAAAATAAAATAAGAATTTGCCATTCCAAACAGGGGTCCCTGTTCACTCGATCCAAAATATATTCTGATAGTGGATGAGAGAGAAAAGGTGAGCGGATTCATGGTGGAAGAAATGGTTAGCCGGCAGAACAAGAAAGTTTACGCACGCAGTTCTATTGACATATAGTCTTTTACACGTAATATTTAACGCATCCATTATCCGGCAATGTTTTGATTCGGTGATGTGGGAAAGTTGTATGAATTTTTTGCAAGCAATCAACGTCTCATCACTTTATCGTCCTATGTATGATTTTGATAACAATCAATGCAACAATCAAAGATAAGATAAGATGGATACGTACCTGATTAAAGATAATTCAGTTTATCACTTATAAAAATGACAATTAAAGCAGATATTTGCCGTCTCTGCACTAAATATACGTAGCAAATAATACGTAGCTAACAGATTCGGTAGACGTTGTCCTGCCCGGGTATAAAGCAGCGCCACCAGCCGGGTTCAATAATGTTTTCTACATTTAGGAATCTATTGAAATATACAGGTACAGAAGAGTATAGCTAATCATCAGCCTATGTTACTTCAGTGCTGGAAACGATTACGGAAAGCCAAAAGAAGGATTTGACATAATTGCAACGCCTGGTAGGCGGGTTGGCAAATGGTTGAGAAAAGATGCTGTTGCCTGTATTCTTCTGGAAGAACTCCTTTAGTCGCTTCTTACCCCACCCTTAGGATATTATAGGACCCTATACCACATTTTAATGTTTTTGTAGTCATCAACAATATTTACAAGTTAAGTTTTAAAACGAAACCGGTCAACCTTGTACAAAGTAATATGTACATTAAAAAACCCGTAAAAAAAAAGCTACGCGATTTTTTGATTCGCGTAGGTACGGGTTTTTCCTATTCTTTTTTTTTGTCTGTCAAAAAGGGTAAAACTTATTCCAAAATACCGGCTTGCGAGTTCAAAGCTGACGTAATCGGCCGGAGTGTAGCCCCGCTCCGAGATCGTTATACAATCAATCACTATACCTAGCGTCTGTCGGTCACTATAAGTAAAATCCTAAATGCCTAGATTTGTAATTTGTATGCAGTGTCAAAAAGAGCCACGTTTAGCTTCTGCTAAATGTAAGAAATATTGTAGAGCACGATAAAACGAATTGTTATAAGTATCGATGTTGAACTAAAGGTATCATTTTGAAACTTATAAAAATGCTAAGATAAAAGTTCGAAGAAATTAATGATGTCTTTACGTTAATTTACGAAGTTAACACCATCTAAACGGTTAATTAAAAAAGCAATAACAAATCGAGATCGAGACTAAACTCTTTTTAAAAATAAAAGAAACGCTAAATCAATATTCTCTAATCCTGTATAGCTATTACTTAATCACCGTCCGTCTTGTCGGTATAACATTTTTGTTTATTGAGGCCTTCTATTTATGTTCGTCGATTTTATATAGCGATGCCAAAGAGTGGTTTAACAGAATAAATAGCAGAAACTGCGAATGCTACATTTACTGTTATAAAATAATGTTATTTGGTAGTATATTGTATACCTATGTATTTACTTATCTCTTATGATAATTACCACGAATGTCAAACCTAATTTCATGCCAGATTTACTACTAAAGCACCAACATAAAGCTCAGACACAAAGTACGTCAAAACTGCAGATAAATCTGACGCATGCAAGCGGAAAAGTGGCGCGTTACAAAGTACAGTTAATCAATTTGGTACAGAACGGAGTTATTTTCGGCTTGGTGGCAAATAAATTTTATCGAGTATCCCTGCCGGCGAATAATAAAATCGATTTTTCATTTATGTCTCTGCACGAAGCCAATTTTCTGGGCAACGTTCTGGTATCTGTATGTACCGTGAAATTATGAATTAAAAGGTCTTGGTACAACTGTACAGTTATTTTGTTGTGAAATATGTGACATCATTATTTTACTTATTAAGACCAGATAGTTTTTAGAAACGTGGACACTGAATATGTATCTTATAAGGAGGATCAAGGTCGCGCAGCGGACAATGGAAAGTGCAATGCACAAGTTATCTGCACCATGGAATCAAAAATGAGGAAATCTGTAAGAAGAATTGCTATGCTTAAGTGGAAGTGGCAGGGACACATCATGATGGAGATCCTTAGTGGAGGTATTTATTTATTTATTTATTTAATTTGGACTGCCAGGGATAATTACATTGGTAAATTACTTATATAATCTTCATAGGTGATACTTATAAAATGTAAAAATCTTCTTAAGGCGGCCACATCATGCACAATACGGACGGAGTTAGATTAAAATTAGAAACTAATTATAATGTGAAACTAAAATTTTGAAGGACAGTATATAAACATGTATAAAATAAATGAGCTCTACAATATAATAATAATAATAATATTTTAAGACATGCCACACTGGGCCACACAGAGCCATCTAGTCCCAAATTAAGCTACTATTAAGTATCCTGTCGTATGGGGTACTAGACAACCGATAAACTTACGACTTTTTTTTTTTTTTTCAAACAGACATGTTCATGCCCACAAATATTTGTATTGTGCGGGGATCGAACCCGCGACCCATGGCTCAGTAGCAGCGTTTACTACCGCTGATCCAAATGGTTTATAAAACCTAAACATAGTAATAGGACTACACCTCCCTTAACAACTCGGTTATCTTAGCTTTGAACTCAGTGAGAGAGTCGTGAAAAATGTCGATACCGTCACTCAACCTATTATAAGCTTCTGGCAAGCGGTATGAAGCAGCATGAGATTGGACGTTGGTGCGCGCGATAGGCTTACCAAATAGTGGGAGTGGATGACGTGGTGGTTGGCGAGGGACTCTAATAAAAATACTGCGGAGAAGCGGAGGAGTCCACTACGTTTTTAACTACCTTAAAAAGAAAAGTAAGGTCTAAAATTTTGCGTCTAGTAAGAAGACTATACATCTTAAAGTGTTGGATTCGCTCAAAGTAGCTCATGACTTTTTTAGCCAAACCACAACTAAACGAAAGATGCCGTGTGAACCGCTTCTGAATGCGTTCAATGCGAAGCTGGTGCACACTGTACTGAGGGAACCAGACCACAGAGCAGTACTCGAGAATGCTTCTGACGAAACAATTGTAAGTTACAATTTTAGACAGGGGATTTTTGAACACTTTAGCGTTTCTAATGATAAATCCAAGTGTTTTTGAGGCTCTCGTAATTATGTCATCAATATGCGGAAGGAATGTTAATTTTGAGTCAATAATAACGCCTAGGTCACGAATGGTATTAACCTCTTCTAATTTAGTGTCATTTATTATGTACTGTGTGTTGAGGCACCTAGCTTTACGAGATAATTTAATATGGTAACATTTTTTAATATTAAGGGACATTCCATTGGTTTTGCACCATTTAACTAAATTGTCGAGGTCTAATTGCAGAAGTCTAGCATCCTCATCACATTGTATAGCTTTGATTAGCTTTAGATCATCTGCATATAAAAATACCTCACTGTGCCTAATGGCATCAACAACATCGTTTATAAAAATATCGAAGAGTAAGGGGCCCACGTGTGAACCCTGGGGTACACCTGATGTAGCAAAATATGGTTCTGATCGATAGCCTTTTAAAACTACATACTGAGAGCGGTTAGATAAATATGATCGTAACCAACGAAGCAAGGGACCGCCAAACCCGTATTTTGACAGTTTGTGTAACAATATCTCGTGACAAATTTTATCAAATGCCTTGGAAAAATCAGTGTAGACAGCATCAGTTTGTAACTGGGAGTCCATATTATTAGCGATGACATTAGTGAAAGTAATGAGATTTGTGCTGGTTGATCTCCCTTTCAGGAATCCATGTTGTCTATCAGTAATTAGGTGCTTAACTTGAGCATACAAGTGTGGATATATTAGCGCCTCGAAAACTTTAGGGATGATTGACAGTATTGAAATTGGTCTATAGTTACTAATGTTTCTTTTATCACCATTTTTGTAAATTGGAACAACTTGAGCAATCTTCCAAAAGGTTGGAAATTGCCCACTACTGAGAGATTTATTGAAAATAATGTGGAGCGGTAGAGCAATATAATCAGCACATTTACTGATAAAGTAGGGTGGGATGTCATCTGGACCAGCGCCCTTTGAAAAGTCAAGTCTTTTTAATAAATTGCGGATAGACTCCATTGTAAGGTGCATATTAGAAATACTACAGTAAAAATAATTGTTTATTAGGTGAGAATCTTTTAAGGTAAAATCCTGTGCTGTAAAGTTAGTGTAAATGGACCGAAAGTTTTTTGCAAAAAGCTCACAGATGTCAGGTCCGTTCGTTGCTGTTTCATTATTGTAAGTCATTTCTGAGGGATAGTGAGAATCTGATTTGTTTTTGTTTTTTATGTATGACCAAAAGTATTTAGGATTACTTGCGATGAGTCGTTCAATATTATTTATGTAAATTTTATAGGAACGAGTGGCCAATGCAGCACAACGTTTACTCAAAACCAAAAGCGAAATGTGGTCTAGAGGATTTTTATGAATTTTATATTTGATTAAAAGCTTGCGTTTCTGTTTTAATAGCTTAATAAGGATTTTAGGAAACCATTTGGGATGGTTATCTTTTTTTTTTCAATGTTTTAGGTACGTGCTTACTAATTAGAACATGCAAATTATCATAAAATAGATCAAGCATAGCATCCACATCACCGCACCTGTTTAGCTCACTGAGCCAATCAATCTTCTCTAAATCTTCTATAATTGACTCAAAATCAGCTTTATAATAATTATATCTATAAATTTGGTTTTCACTGTGTATATGTCTGTACGGCCTTTCAAATGCAACATCAATAGTAACTGGAGGATGGTGACGGTCCACATTCACAAGCACATCAGTCGTTTTCTCAACGCTTACACTCTTATAGTTAGAAAAAACCAAGTCTAGTACTTTCCCATTAGAATTGGAAACATTATTGAATTGAGTGAGGTTGTTAAGAGAGGCGAAATCCATCAAAATCTGCGCAATACTAGAACCATTATGCTTAGGAACTGAATCGGTGGAAAACGGTAAACCTGGCCATGTGATACAACCGAGATTAAGTATATTATTTAAATTATGACATTCTGTGATTTTGTTAAAATTATTAACAAAAGAGTCCATATCACTTCTTTTGACCGGAGGTGGAAGGTACAGAGCGCACAAAGTATAAGATTTATTGTCTAAAATTAAACTTACCCACAAGTCTTCGTTCGTACTACTTTCGAATATTTCAATACGATGACTGTTATATTTTTTGGAAACTGCTATAAGTACACCACCTCCGTCTTTAACTTTACCTGTACTATTAAGTACATGCCTGTCGCGTCTGTAAACAATAAATCGATCGTCAAAGAGTTCTGAGTCGTAAACACTGTCTTTTAACCAAGTTTCTGTAAGTACAATCACATCAAAGTTGAAACATAACAAGTTACAATAAAATGTATGAGTCTTCATGCGTAAACCTCTCACGTTTTGGTAATAAATTTTTAAATTATTGAATTTTGTAAATATAATATCCAAATCACAGCCATAATATGTAAAACAAAACCAGGCTCAAGGAAAGATAAATTAATATATAATAATGAATAAAATTACCAGACAAAGTTATCCAGAAATTCCTTGTTTTTTACATAAACGTGATTAGAAGTCTCGTTTTTACGCATGAAAATCTTACCGAGTTTTACCCATACAAACTTATACCCGTTCTCTTTAGCTTTCAGGCGAGTAGCGGCGTGTAGGGCTCTGTTCACGGGAGATAGATGTTCAGCTACATATATCGGTTTTTTATCTCCGCCGAAACCAATATGACTCGTGTTCAGTTTGTCATTGCTATGCTTTTTGTTGTAAACAATTGCACATGCCAGAAACTTGTCACGAATACGTGGGGTTGCTAGTTTAACTATGATGGATCTAGGTCTTGGGTCCACTTTGTTGTTCTTTGCGACTCGTGTGTAATGATGTATGTCAGCATCAACCAGATCGCAACAAATTGTTTTAGATAATTGTTTTATGATTGTCGGTATGTTTTCATTGTTGTACTCTGGTATACACTGGATTTCAAGATTACAAGATCTATTATGTTGCTCTATGCCTTCAAGTCTATTTACCATAATTCGGACGGTCTCTTTTAAGTTTTCATTTTCATTACGCAATAAATACATTGATGAAGTAGTAGAGGCAAGCTCTTTTTTAATACAATGGTATTCCTCCGTAACAAATGAGACAGATGTCTCCAAGCAAGTGATAGCATCAGAATTTTTTTTAAATTCGGTCTTTACCATATAGCGTAGACTTTCCTGTAATTCTGATATAATTGACTCTTTGACTTTACTTAATTCTTCCCTAACAACCTCTCTTATGTCGTCAATCATGAGTGTAGGGTTAATTGGTGAGTATACGGACCGACTAGATTTGTTGCGTAATGTAACGTTTTCCAGATCTGAGGCTTTTGCAGGAGTTTGGGAATTATCACCGCCTTTCTTGTTGACAGCGTGACAATCAGGACAAGTCCAGTTCTTTATTTGGTTAGTAGAAAGATTATAGGTTTGAGTGCACAGCAAGTGAAAGGTCTTTTTACATGTTTTCCTAGTACAGGTGATCGAGTCTTCTTTAGAGAAAGCAGTGAAACAGCCAGCACAAGACATGATTTTCAACTAAGATTTTCAATTTAAAATTTTTAGTAAAGACAGCAAAACGTCATTGAACAACTTCACACGAATAATTTAACAAAAACACTATACTTTTTTGAAAACAGGTTATCACTTCACAAAATAGGGATTGTAATATTTCAGAATTATATGTAAATCAGGGCGAAAACTATTATTTAACGGTCTTAATTATTATACAAAGAAGGAGCTGTAGATAAAGCATATAGGTATATCTCGCATTGGGCGTCGTTCTCAATTGACCGAGATGATGATTATGATAGTGCAATATGCTGAAGGTAGACCATAAGGTATCGCTATTGTTATTAATTTTCGTTTGGTTAAAAGACTACTGAAACATTCCGTTTACACAACCAGCACTAGAAAGATAATATCACCTATCAACACAGGGCATAAGGTATATTGGTTTCGTTTCAACGGTCAGAGATCGTATCAGTACGTCTAAAGTGCGAATTAGAAGCACTATGATTTTGTAGCTTTATTACAACTTCATAAGTAGGCATAGGTAGTGTGCATGAAACTCAAAACTGGAATAGATGCGATTGCAAGACAATCTGAAACCGCAAAGTCATTGAGAAACAGCTAAACTAAAGCGTCCATGACACAACACGGTGTAGGAATATCTTTAATTGAAATGTAAGATGTTGAATTTTGACAGTTTTTAAAACGTAAACAGCAGCTTAATTATTAAAGTTGAATGCGATTTTAATTGACATTCTATCGTATATCCGTAACCTATTGTGAATTCGATTTAAGAGTTAGGTACTGATAGTTTCCGTTTCCAGATAGGAGGCGGAGTCTAGCGTCAAGGAGTAGTTCAGAATCTAGTATCCTTATCAGTTATCGAATCGAATCTATAATTTAACAATTTACATCCACAACATGCCTGATCTAAATAAGTAAGTTTTCGAGTTTTTAAAACACTCGTCCGTGTGTACAACCCATATATTATTAATGTAATGTTTCGCTGTACATTTGTCCACTATTTTATGGCATGTTCTAAAAAGCTATTGGCGAGGGTAAAATTTCCTATGTATCAATCAGAGAGACAGTTCGTATTACATAACATAAATAATATGAAATGGTGGGCGATTACGAGGTTTTTACATAACGATAACTTTTTGTCAGTATTAAACAATAGCAGCCGTAAACTATCGTGACTGATTGGCGTCAGGAAAGAGATGATTTCACGTTCAAAAACTATTATAAACTACACGTGTTCTCGTTCGCAACATAGCAGGCTAGATGTTGGAAATGCAAATACCAAAACTAATTTGCATTACCGAAATTTCACTATTGTCACCGACATTGGTAGACAAAAAAGATAGAAAGAGATAGTTTTCTTAATCAGTAAAAAGTTTAAACCTTAGGTATAAATCAAAATTTTACTTTAATTTACTTTAAAACTCAAAATGTGTTTTCTCCTTAGGTAATGGCATTGAGATTTTTTGTATGAAACAACATATTGGAAATTTGTAGAAATACAAACACATGAAAGTACATAGTTCCGGTTATAAGAATAATATGGTTTATAATAAGTTTTAATACCGAAGATCATTAAAAACATACTCTATGATGCTATAAAGATTTGTTAATGAGCTAATGTTTAACTAACATCTAAATACGATGTTTAATAGTTTTAAACAAAGTCGTTCAGTAGATCCGTATCAATTTGAAGATTGCATTTACGTCACATAACAAATAATGTATCAATTCCTTTAGTTCCAGATTTCAATTTGTTCATAAAACATAAAACACTTGGTGAACATTAAATATTTAAGTTCATTGTCTTGTATAAATCAACTATTTACCTAAAGTTAAAACAATATGTCTTAATTACAATAATTTTAGTCGTCGTGTGGATTGTTACTTACTTTGATCATGCATTTGATTGTATTATTGGATTTTCTATTTCTTTTAAAAATCTTTTGTTATTAACAGTGACAAACAACTGACTATTCCTGTGGTTTCCATAAATTACTTAATTATTTTTAAATCATAAAACCAACGTTGGGTTTTATTGTTTAATTAGCTAATCACTTTTGTGGTGACAACGAAGATTCCTTTACTAATATTAGATCAGCAACGCTATCCGTTTTTAATTAATTCGGTAATGATTATGCATAGTTATTTTTATTGAATTTACGTGGAAGGTCATTCTGTATTTTTTTCATTGTAAACTAGTGCGAAGGCATGTTCCTAACCTACGCTCATTCATTGGAATAACTCATCATTTCTACTCGTCTACTAGATACATTGACTTATATATTTTTTCAATCTCCTCTGTTTACATTGAAAATATTGTATAAGATTATGTATACATTAATCACCAATAAATCATTTTGTAGATGTAAGGCTATAGATGGTTTTAGGTCAATCGTTTTACAAGCCGAAACCAGCCATGTTAACAAATAATGCATATACCTACATAGGTACTGTATTAAAGTAAAAAAAATGAGATCAGTATTTAAAAAAATAGCGCCCCGACGCACTTGTGGTTTAAATACCGGACCAAGATCTCGGGGTCCCAGGTTCGATCCCCAGGTCGGGCAACAAATAGTTTCGAATTTTCCAACGTTGCTCGGGTTTGTGATCACCAAACCGCATTTGGCAAGCGTGGTGATTATGCCAGTTCCCATCAATGCAGTGGTTACTTAAATTGGAGTGATGGAGGCCTTTTCCCTGCAGTGGGATGATTATAGGCTGTTACTTTTTTTTTTAAATATTTTTTCGATATTAAACTTAACAAGTCAGGAACCATTTTGTATGAAAACATAAATTTTCAAAATGCTGATACAATTTTTTTCCTTTGCTCTAGTATTTAAATGTATTAGTTAACATAAGCTGGTATGTGATACCATTTACTGAACAACATGTATAAATAGCTCGCCTCGTTGAAACATAATATCATGGTACCTGAGAACTAGAGAAGGGCTGTAGCAGGTTAATTAGCATGGGACTAAGGGTGGATTAGCTACTTGGATAAATATAGTTCCAGTAGTATGACGTTCAGCTATGTAAGTTATGTAATGGCGTGCCTTTATTGCATAAATCATGTAATATTTACCTTAAAGGCCGCATAGTATCTCACATATTTGATAAATGCGGTAGAGTGTTGTAACAAATACATAACGATGACACAATTGAAGATACGTATCTTCTAATAATCTAATATATCTAATAATAACTGCGAAAATTTTTTTTTATAAATGATATTATATACCTAACATTGACAATCACGGGGTCAAGGAGATGTCATAAAAATAGAGACGGATAGAAAAAAAACTTCACCGACAAGAGCATACCATTTAAAATGATGATGATGATAATTATTATTTTAATGTTTATGAATATTTTACTACAAAAAAGCGTATTATGTATATTTATATGTTAACTCTATTATTAATCGGCTATAGTCGACATCTTTTGCCCAAACTGCGGCCTCCTACCCTGCCTGCTAAGCATGGCGATGGCAAAATCCTACTTTTGACGAGCTTGCATCTGGCAACAGACTGATGGCTAGTGAGCTAATAATGATTAAAAGGAAACACTACGGGCGAGAGAATTGAAAAATAGGTATTTGTAAAATCTATTGCTGTCGCGCAGTGCCAAACGCCTTCACCGCAGAGTGTGATACAGACAACTGCTTCTTGGACCGAAAATACCTACTAAAAACACACCAAATCAACGTTTCGTAGTCCCCGATTACTTTTCCAAAACTAGACCGATTTAAATACTTTTTTCATTAAAAATTAAAGGAAGGCTTTGGCCGTGTTCGTATGTTTTCCTTTTTTTCTAAAATTTATATATATTTATATAGCCACATTTGTTTTCTGGATGTTTGAACACAGCGGAAAATCTGACGATTTGTGAGGGCTCATATCATTTTTATTAATTAATTTATGAAAAAACAGAAAACATAGAAACATGCTAATAGTGGCCATAAATTTTTGTTATAAAAATTATTACTCTACTGGCTTTATCCAGGGAGGAAACAGGGGACTGCGTTTGTATGAAAAACAGCCCTAGTATTTCCTCTTAAGTCTTCAAAAAGTGATTTATTTTGTAACGTAGCTTTGGATGGTGTCTGTTTGGGGTTAAGAAAGAGGGCGTATAAACGTACTCTAGCGCCACTCCTTATAAAAATATTATCTCGTGAATGAGACAGAGTTTTTAATAACGTCTCAGATAAGACCCTCGGTAAGTGTGTCAATATTCTAATACTTTTTACACAGTATCATATTAAGACACGAAGCAGAAAAACATGATCTAAAAACCGACCGCATTCCTCTAGATCACATTTTGTAGGTGCTTATCAATATGAAACTTAGTAAATTTTATTAGAAAACGCTCGTAGTGAGTCTGAGTCGTTTTTCATTATTCCGTCTTATTTCACGTTTATTATATATTTTTAATAAGCGACCCAAGTGTATCTTTATAAAATGAAGATTTCGACGTTCGGACTTCATAATGTAGTAAATATGTTTTTGTAGAAAATTTTCCGATAAACGTGAAAACCACAACAAATAATGAATAAAAACAATAGTGTTGTCGTCGGACGAATGTTGCGTATTGTACGCAACGTCCGTAACGAAAGTGGAGCCTTCTCGGCCTTGGTCGTTCGCTTGGACGATCGCGAAACTGGAACGCTAACTTTTTTAACATGTTTAACATTTATTATATAAGTTATTATCTACTGAATGCACGGATATCGGCTAAAGGACTTGGACAGTTTCATTTACGCAAGTTACGTAAAAAAAGAGTAACTATTATATTATAATTTTTGACAGTTTTAGAGATACTCAATGATTAAATTTACATGCAATGCATTTTACACAATACATACACATAATAGTAGTAGTACTATCAGTATAGTAGCACATGTAAAAGATAAATTTAAAATTATAGAACGTTATACTATAAAAAATAAATAAAACTACAAGTTTAAATAAGTTCTTGGTATTTGAATTATCATATTACTTTTGGTACAAAACACTAAAGTGTATTTTTCTTTATTTTTTATTTGCATAGTCCTAAAAATAAATTTGTGTAATAATGAATATGTAAAGCTGCTGTGCTCTTTAGAGATCATTCTTTTATTTTTAATGTGCATCATCGTAAATAACTATGTAACTGTAGAAAAGTAATAGGCGCCTTAAACAACATAGGTAGTTGCTGTTTTGACTGCTTTAAAATACTTCAGGATTCCGGATTAAACTTTGGTCCTATATCAACCTTTTCATTATCTATTGTTGTTATAATGAAACGCCTTTGCTTCCAATAACATAAAAATAATATTCAAGTCATTAAAGAAGAATTCATAGAGAATACTTTTAATTGCTACGTGATGTTGTATCGACTTTGTTGTGTTTATATCGGAACAAGGAATTTACACGTGCTGCGTCAATTCTTGTGTACCACCATAAGATATGCGAATGACGTAAACAAAATTTCTTGCTATAGAAAACGTTACGACAGCGGAAAAAATCAAGGTAAAATGTTCCATTGATTTACTTCAATGAAAATAAAATTGCATTTACTCTTCACCTTGACGGTTTAGTTTAAGCCAAGAAACAAGAAGACAAGCCAGTCGGTAAATGTAAATTAAAGCAATATACTCTAATCAGATCTAAAAAGTCTGAAATGAAGTGTTGGAGTGTAGGATTCCAGCATGAACCGTAAGGAGGCGTGGACTGTAGGGTTGTTGCCCATGGAGGCCTACTTCGCTGAATTTAAAGCCTCCATACAATGCCTCGTAATATTTCTCACGCGCGAACCAAGCTTGACCGTCGAAAACCATAAATTTTATAGTCGTCCCGATATTGAGTTTTGCAATTTATGCGACTTCGTAATAATAAATACTGCGAATTGCTTATTCCGATCGCGTGACCTTGATTTGACAGTGGAATCTATCGATTCTGTAAATATCGAATAGATCGAATACAGGAATACTTGTTGAAGGTTATGTCAAGACAAGACATTTTGTTATGATTATTAACGTGACGTGTATAATAAAGTGGTATTCATTCAAAAATGAATATCACTAATTTAAATGGACATAGGTACCTACATACAATCAGAAGATCATAATCAAAGCATCTGATTAGATATTTCATAAAGATTATAAAATCGAATTATATTGACAGAATTATGTATGCAGCGGTAACAGCTTTGTTACGTATAAAAATGATTTACAAAACATATAAGATACGGCTCATTTTGTACTTTATTCGGTATTTTTTTGTACGTAACGTTTTATTTTTATTGCTCTTAATCAGTTCAAATAATTTATACGTCACGTTTTAGTTGGTCAACCTTTTCTTTTTCCTTAGGGTCACACCCTTCGGATATAGATATACGGGACCAACTTTTAGCTGTATCTCAACAATACCTCATCAAAATCAATCAACCCGTATAAAAATTATGCATAATATATTAAAAAAAAACATCAGTATATAAACTTGAAAAATTATGTCTCGAACCCGCCATCCTCGCATAACGGGTGCGGCGCTTTACCATTAAGCTAAATGGTAAAGATATCATTTAAAGTATAAAAATATCATCTATCGAAAATTCTATTTTAGTTTCTTTGCTTGAAACCATAGGCTAAAATAATTGGATAAAGTAATCAAGAGTAAATGGAAACGTTATTGTATGGCTGTTACAATGTCGCGCCGCCCGGCCCTCCCGCGACTATCGAGTTACGGTGCGCCCGCGCCACACAGGAAAGATCATCGTGCAACATCGGACACTACTTGAGACTATACATTTACTGTAAGTAAACAATGCACTCACTAACCAAACAGGAATAGTCAGTAGACACAATAAAAAAGGGTAATTCCTTGTCTGCAATTGTCTGACCTACAACAACGATGATAATATTCATTTTGTTTTAATAGATGGCATTGACTGGGTCGAGAGTCAAAATGTAATTGAGCGGTATTTCTAATTTTTTAAACATAGTTGTGTATCGAAATTATATTAATTTCCGACTTATGTATGGACAATTTTACATATTGTATAAAAAACCTAACCTGACCAAACCTAAAAAACATGGTGTATTTTGATTTTTATTACAGTAGATTTATTAGAATTACTGAACATTTAGTTCTTTGTCGCATCGTCCCAAACATTTATGACTAGATTAATAATGCCAAGTGGAATAAAGATTATATCTATTTTTAATTACTTTTTTAGTAAATGCATTGTATTTAAAATAAACGTTCAAATACCTGCACGCATGGCTTGCTGAGCGAGACGCAGAGCCCGTCGGCATCCTTGCTGTAGTGCTCCACAAGTTCTTGCAGCGTTCGGAATGTGGTGCGCCGCGCGATGAAGAACCCACCCTCGTCCAGCTGCCTGATGCGGTAGTGCTTCACGGTGTCGCCATCTCGTACTGTTGACAAAATCTTGGTCTTAGCAAGTTTATCGAGATTCAGTGAGGGTTCAAGCAGTACGGAGTGGAATCGGAGCATAAGGTTCACTGTTAATGACTAAAATGGTAGGTATATTAATCCGCTTTTCGTTCCCGTACTTCCCGTAGAAAAAATCGGTACACATACACTGATAATTTGTAGTCCTTGTAGAGTCCGCCTTTGAAGGCGGGTTTGATACTGAATATCAACAGTTATAATATCGACATTTAAAACATCAACACCGTAAGACCAACGATTCAAAATCTCAACACTTCAGAATGTCAGCAGCTTAGTAAGTCAATAGTTCACAAGATCAAAGTTTAAAATCTCAACATTTTAAAAAATTTGATTGCTACTCTAGTGGAAGTGCTACAGACATACAATTAGTTCACCTTAGTATTTTGCATATTTAGTAAGTCTAAGAATAGGTGGTAAGCTTTTTTTCATACTGAGTGGTGGAGGTGTGTCACCGCAAAAACGTGTTTTATCTATTATCTTGTTATTATCTTTAACTACTATCAAAATTTTTATCTTGGTATCTAAAATTTTGGGTTACCTACTTCAGAGCGAAAGCGAATCAAATCGAAAAAAATCATCGAATTTTGTTTCTTCGAAAACCTTTCATCAACATCACCATACTGAGACGCCTTGTTAAATCGATGTCTTGTTATACGATGTTCAGTATCAAACCCGTCGTCCCCTGCCACGGGTGTAAGCGAGATTCGACATTCCAGTATCCTTCTCGGCTAGCGGCTATAGTTCATACTGGCCAACATTTGTACGGATTTACGGTCATTTATTTATTTAAGTGTCGGCTGTGAGCTGTCCGGGTAACCAAATATAACCTTATTTACTCACTTTAGAACTTGATTCATTCAACTTAATTAAAATGGATAAGGCGATTTTATTTAAGGCTTTACTTAAATATAATCGACTACACAAACAAAGTCTTGGTAGCCAATTGGTTAGAGCAGTCTCTCGGTAAGCTAAAGGGCGTGGGTCCCACCTAAGGCAGTCGAAATTTTTATTAAATGAATTGTATTTTCAATTAACAATAAACTTTTAATCTAGCGAATTATATTAAAACCACAAAATAGAAACATATTTTCTGAGGATGATGATGAATGAGGAAATTAACATTAACTTAGGTACTTAAAGATGGCACTATAGTAAAAATATCATCATGATTATTTGTGTAGACAAAAGACGTGAAATATTGCAGACACGTGACCTGCATACTTTTATTTGGCTTTTATTTAAACGCGTCGCAGAATATTATAACTTTATTTATAGTAGAACGTATGTATGTATATATACTGCAAACAGAAGTCGGCATCATGATTCCAAAATAATGAACAGACAAATAACCTATTTTAGTGCAACTGGTCAACAAACAAGGTAACAACTCGAAAGGTGGAAAATTCTCCCATATTTAAATGGGCAACTTTGAATCTATTGGTTAAATAGAACATCGAAAATGGTCAATGCTGTAAAAATTTATGAGTGGTCGTTGAGAATCGACAAAAAATTGTTTGTCGGTGAAAATAAATCCTAATACACAACGATGCAATAGCTTGTAATTTTAAGTCTATAATTTATTTTAATCGGTACATCAAAAGTATGTGTGTAAAACATTCAGAATAACAAATAACGTTAATTATACAGCAGATAATTTCATATACGGGTTATTTTAATAGCCTATCTAGGCTATTAATGAGCACATCAAGTAAAACTGTTTTTCCTATTGATTAACTTAAGAGGTCAGAATAAACATAGGAGTTGTATTAGATTATACGGCGTATATAATGTTCTTTAAGGTTTTCATTAATTTAATTAAATTTATTGCCAGAACATGCCTAGCTAGTTGCATCCATAATAATAAAATCGTGTCATAAACATAAAACGTATCGTCACACCTCAGTAAAGAATCAGACTTATCATAGTTTTACGGTATATCATATGAATCATGGCTGTGCTTCTGTTGAATTTGACAAACGACGCACTAGGCGTCACAGCGTAACGAAAGGGAATGAACTTAAAAAAAACAACATGGCAAGCGTAATTATGAATATTGTTTCAGTACAAAGCTCTATTTTGTTTTAATAGATATTGCAAATACAGATCTCAGGTGTTCCAAAAATTAATTTTAATTATATAAACGGATGTATCTGCAACATGTGTTTTTAGTTATAGCTTTAGTTTTAAAAATAATATTAGGCTAATAATAATTCAGTAACATCCGTACTTATATGAATGATGAGTTTGAGCTATCCTGAGCTATCGGACAGTCAGATTTAATATATTTCTATACTTATCTATAACACCCTATCTTTTGAATCTGATATGATTGTGATTATGGTTCAATCGGTACTAGGTGCTATACATAGAGTGTGGTCATATCCATTAATTTCATTTTATCATTATACTAGCTGTTGCCGGCGACTTCGAACGCGTGGAATTTTGACTTTAAAACGCTGTACACTCCATACATTCTCATAAACTTTCGCGTTTATAATATTTGTAGGATTTGCAACTCCAACCTTTAGCACTTGGAAAAGAAAGTGGATTTATTTAACATTTGCTGTTTTTTTTTTTTGTGAAACACTATTTTTTAAAGTGTTGTCTATTCTTTTTATTTACCTCTCTAGGTGGACTTTCTTCTTTGATATCAAATAAGACTAACTTAAACAATATTCTAACAAATAAAAAAAAGAGAATTAAGAGTTTATAGTTGGTAAAAAATATATATTAATTTATTATTTACGTGCTCAGTATTATAGCGATAACTGAGTAAAGAAATTAATGGAAACTCACTTTCGTTCACTGTGAAAGTCTTGCCGGAAAATTTATGCGAGCACTATTGTAAAGAAGAATTGCAGAATTTTAATGTCTGTCGGAATTTTGCTTGCCACAGATATAAGTTTTTGAGGAGGTGTATACAAAATTCTTAATATTGATATGAAATAAATATATCAAACAATACACATACAATTTTAATCTATACTTAATATTATAAAGCTGAAGAGTTTGTTTGTTTGTTTGAACGCGCTAATCTCAGGAAGTACTGGTTCGAATTGAAAAATTATTTTTGTGTTGGATAGTCCGTTTATCGAGGAAGGTTTTAGGTTATATAACATCACGCTGCGACCAATAAGAGCGAAGCATGAGTGAAAAATGTCGCAAAAATAGTCGCGATCATAATAACAGAAATTGACGCGAACGAAGTCGCGGGCAACAGCTAGTACGTTAAATAGCCATACACAATAGGTTTATTACTGTGCATTATCTGCAACCTCTTCTGGCTAAATTTAATTTTTTCTTAGTAACGCGTATACTATCCAAAAACGACAAACGTAAGCTTGGACACCCAAGTGTGACCCAAGGCTGAATTCCCAGTTCCCACGGAAACCGGTCTTCCTACATAGCTAGGATGTTTTATATTATACATTTCCATAGCACACTAAAACGCCATGTAACGTTCTTTTAGTAGCAATGGTGTTTCAACTACTGAAATTTTCTAGTGACATTTTGTTCAAGAATAAGTGCTGAGTGCGGTGAGGAATATTGGTTTATAAAAAAAACAACAAATCTCTTTATAGAACTTCCAATTCAATATCGTTGAGTAAAATAATCGGAAATTAGATTCTGTTTAAATTGCACCTTTCGTTAATACTTTTTATTTTACCCTAATGATTTTACTTGTCTACAATAATATTATAAAGAGGAAAGATTTGTATTTTTGTGTGTATGTATGTTTGTAATGAATAAACTCAAAAACTCCTGTGCCGATTTAAAAAATTATTTTACCATTGGAAAGCTACATTCACCCTGAGTGACATAGGCTATATTTACTGCGGGAAAAGATTAGGGATCCTTACTAAAACTTAATGAGTCCACCCGTGTAAAGCCGGGACGGGCCGCTAGTATTATTTAATGAACAATGCATTTTTTAATGGTTTGTATGTACATTAAATTGTTTAGAATATATGAACTAAAACACGAAGCTGACGCCTGACGCGTTGCCTGGCGCGCTGCACTGAAGGGTTTCTTAGTGTGCCCCAATTGCATTAATTGTTACATCAAGATGGAAAAACTATACATTATTACAAACATACAGGCAAATATATTACCACTTTTACTATGTCTGAATGTCTAGACCAGTTCCATGAAATCTTAAATATAATTTCAACAAGAATCTTATTGTTAAATTTACGTTCAGAGAGATCGCAGTTACAATAGAGCCTTGAATGGCTATCACTAAGGAGAATGTTATGAATCATAATGTTTCATTGCCGCATCTTCTCATTGAATATTCTTTGGTAATGGAATATTTAACTCTATTATATGTTGAAGTGGTTTTTCTATATTTTTGTAGCCTTAAAATATTAGGCTATTTCAAACTAACCAAAATACTATACATATTTTTTATGTATAGGTATTTAAATAATTTAATTTATCGGATATGGTAAGATTATTACAATGTTTACAATTAGTTAACAGGAAATTGAACGTGGTACTAAAATCACTAACAAGACAAGTGACAGTCCAACACGGAATTGCTGGGTGCAATTTGTGTTTCAACTATTGCCATTAAGAATGTTTTTTATGATGTTCAATGTGAAAATTAAACTTACATCCGGTATACTAAGAAAGTCTAACTTTTTGAACACAAAGTATTAAATTGAGTTTCATGGTAGCAAAAATTGTTTCTTATCGTAATTGGAGGCCTTTTCGTCCGAGTTGTTTATAATCATCAAACAATTAACTAATCACTGAATTACTAATACAGAGAACTACGCCGGTGTCGATAGTAGCAATCATTGATAAGTTTCCTCATTGGCGGGTAAAACACCAGGCTGGTCCGATTAGATGGAAGTTTGTGTTTGCATATTTACCTATATGCAATCAGCATTCCAGTCCAGAAATTATGCAATACATCTAATATGTAGTTGGGGTAAGGCAAAGAGTTGTAATACGGAAAAATGATATGATACTATACGGAATAGATGGGTTGCTCTAGTAATGTTAATGCTATGTTATGATGTAACATACGGCAAGAACTTACTATGTGCAATCGCTGTATACATTTTATGTTCAAGCCTACGCATGTAATTCGAGTCGGTGTATGTTACAACCCTTTATTTAATTTCGATAACAGTTTTCTTGTTTTATCATGGAATAATGTTAAATGCCTGAATAACGCTGCAATCATAAAAAATAGTCAGCGTAATATATTTTTTTCCTGTTCGGGAATGCAATATCACCGTCCTCAATATTATAATCTATAAGTAATTGTGTTGATACATAAAATTCAGTTAGTTCGTGTGACTGACTATATTTGCACAAAATCTAGAGGAAAAATATTGATAATTTAAAAACAAAAAAGATTTTGGTTGTTTGTCATTCTATTATCAAAAACCTACATTTAAGTCTTATCAATACCTTTTTATTGGGCGTTTCTATTGCGCAGTTTTAAGTATAAATCTTATTCTTTAGATTCTATGTATGCCAGTCTCAAGTCTACAAAACGGCTTCAACTCTACAATATATCAAGTATTCAAATTTTGATATTTCGTAGAGTTCAGAAAATATGATTTTATACATACTGTTAAGCTAATATTGCTACGACCGCTTACCGGTTGGCACAGCTATTGTGTCTACATATTCATTTTACTGATTTAATCTATTATAGCTAATGTTAACCCGCATAGATTTCAGTTCTTCCGTGATCATAATGCGGTCAAAATATCGGAAACTCATTAAAAAACAAGGTAATACATGGTAGAAATTGCAAAACAATTGACTCACAAATATTTATTGCAATCCTTGTAGTTAAAATACCCAGACCACTGTTTTTGAATTCATGGCGTCATATGGAATCGTTTTTTGCTACAAACAAAATGTTCAAGTGATTTTCTTTACAGCATGGTCGTCGCGGTATGCATACTCGTTGCCGTACTGGGATTTACCTTTCAAAAAATAATTACGTTATTAGTGTGAATCTAGCCTTAGTGACGGTAGTAGACGTCACGTTTTGTTATTTTTCATTTAGCGGAAGTCAGGAAATCAGACAAGTGGGCCTTGTGCAACAATGTGACTCCAACGCGAGTGAGGTGTGCGAAAAACCAAAATACATACATTTAGCGCTCTTACAATCTATTGTAATAAACAGACTTTCATATATTTTACATAAACATACGTAATGTAGTTTTTATTTACATCTCCAGTCGGATGAATAGACCGTGTTAGTAAGTAAACAATGAAAAGAAACATGCTTAAAATTATTTATAGGTGAACAAGAATTCTGAATGGACCATGTAGCCCTTAATTAGACAAAAATATTAAAATAGGTTATTTGAGTAAACATGGCAGCGACCTACAATGTCAATACGACCATAGATCGACAGGCAATCGGCGCGCGGCGTAAGAATTCATAAAAAATACACGAGACAGTTTTAAAAGAGGAAATACCAATGATGAAAATTAGATTTATCCAATATGCCAATGATCGAAAGTTTATCCTTATTCATAGCTAGTCTTATCAAAATTAAATATTTGTATAGCGGAAGAATTTTTAAGCGTTGTTGTGCATGACCAACAACTAGTAATAAATTACAATTTCAACCACAGAATCGTCTAACTGGATTGCAGTTCACTTTAACCCCTCATTATGGCTTCTATTGTGCAAAGTCGCGTCAGACATGACTATGATGTGTTTATGCACATAATAAATTAGCAGTAGCTCATTCAATTTGTATAAATAGACTAACGGTACGGGCCGGCTGAATCGAGAATAGTAATTAGTATGGGACATCAAACATGCGTGTCCAACCTTTATTCCCACGCGATGCTAGATAGTTTTTAGAAAAAAAAAATACAACCAGTTTTCGTCAGGGAACGACTTTACGGGTTCTAATAGGAGTAAACATAATTCGTTAGTGCAACTTTCAGTTTATCGATTTTATTATTGTTTTATTCGTCGTCGTCGTTTAAGCGCAATTAAATAAAAATATCCACGGATCGAATGTAGTAAGCCGTAGCTAATTTACCACTGGACCAGACTAGTTGGTTTAGTTACTCTTAAATTACTGATATTAGCCTGATAAGGTGTACATCATTGATTGGCCAGTTAGACGAATGTTGTGAAGGTCATGAAATGACGTAGAAAAATATAAGAAACTCGTACCGACACAATGTAAGCGAGGGAGAAACTATTGCATACAATTAAATATGCATTTTCGAAATAATAGAAGAGTAAAGCATATACAGGAGGGCAGAGAACTAATTCAAAATATTAGCTTATTTGCTGTCGGTTGCCAGCCAGCATCGAGCTTTTGGTCAAAATTGGAAAATAGACACTTACGGATGATGGTATTATGCAGGTCAATCTGTTACACCTAGCAATCACACCGCGGTGGAACATTTAATACATGTGGCTATCCGATCTCTAGAGCTTTGCTCAAGTTGGATGCGATAAGGTACAGACAACAGCTGCACGTCAACCTATCACAAAACGTCAAATTTTCTCAATTGATATTGATTTCTACTTGTTGGACTTAAAGTTGAAAATCAATTCAATGACCTTTAACTTTTTGGGTAGGTTGACCTGCCATTGTCTGTACATAGAACGTACCCAGTATAGCCAGCCTTGCTGTTTCTGACAGCAAGCATAGTAAGTGACGATAATGAGTTACCATTAGGAGATGATATGGCACTGAAATCTTAGAAAGTGGGAATTGTAAGAAAGAAAATAATTGAAGTACTTAATTAAACAAAGCCACTGATAGTTGTTATCTAGGTTAATGACCATTGACGAGTTATAAACTGAAGAATCAATTATAAACAAGAGCGCTACACAGATAAGGGTTTATAGCGTACCTGATAAAGAGAAGTCGTTGTGACGACTTTCCGAATCCCTGATGAGGAAGGCGCCATGCTCGTTTTCCGGCAGAAGCAGTTTTTTTTCAGCTTCGATTCGTTTGATCTTCCGGAAGTACCATCTGAAACAAGGAAAAAGAAACGTGATATTGACTTGTTTAGATCAAACACTATTACCATATTTATTTTATTTGTTTCGTCGCGGATTCCTTGACATAAACTTGTTGTCTAACTGACAAGCTCTTTATCAAGTCCCTAGTTGCAAAAGTTCACATTATTCCTGGGATTGATACCCTAGGGGGTCGATTTAGAAAACGATCTTTTAAATTAGCTTAAGATGAAAGTTGTAAATACAAAACACGACAGAGGCCTGTGATAGGCAGTTTATAAAAACTTTGACACTTGCTTATATCCTTGTAAGATAACCACATGAACTAAAAGTAGTTCTTTTACCAAAGTCCAAACACCGTATAAGTTTGCATGAAACTGACTTTTGTTTACATTATTTCGATTGTTTAGAAAACATACCTACTCTAAAATGCGCCCAGTTCCAGTCTAAGGTTCAAATGTCAAATTACTGTCCCCAATTGGAAATGAAACACATATTTTGTAGGGTAAAATAAATGATACAGATGCTTTGCGACAGATACATTAAATTAACTATACTTATTAGATAATAATTATAATATTTTTGGACCTAAATAGCATAGATATGCTATTTGAATCCAAAAATATTATTTTATATCCAAAATCGTAGAGCTTTAATTAGAAAATATACACGGAAGATCACAACAGAACGCTTTAAATAAAAGACAATTATTAAGCTGAACGTCTATAGTCTATAGCCGCATTATATTACAGCCACGATTACGATATAGCTGCGATGTGCAAGTATGTCTGCACCTCAAGATAGATTCATTTGCAGAGGCCTAATAAACGCATGTATATTGACTTAATGGTCTCAGTATTTCTTTAGTCGCCAGTATTCCATGTGAGCTTGGATGAGTCAACGTTCACGAATGAAAAGTACTCTGTATTCAATCGTCGCACCGCCGAGACAGGAGACGACCGGCGTATTGTATGTAGTGCCGCCCGTTAACATTAGAACCTTTGCGAACAATGAATCATAATTTGTCACCTTTTGGAACATTTCTTAGAAAGAGAGAAAGAGAAAGAGAGAAAGAGAGAGAGAGAGAGAGAGAAAACAGATGATGGCAAGTTGTTCTTTGACCTTTCCAAAACATAACACCTTAGAAATTAACAAGTCATCCTAAAAGCTATGAATTTTGATGAGCAAACTTTACGTCTTTGATGCAAAGATGTCCGTATTGTCCGTGTAAGTTATATCTAACTGATTTAAAAAATAACTGGTTCTGAATCCAGTGCACGCGTGTGTAATGTGCAAACGGCTTAGTATTTGTACATGTTATTCTACTTACTATTCTAGACTTGATGCGCCGGTTCGTGACAAGACAAGCAGGATTTTTTTATAAACTTTCTTTCAAATGTATTTTGATCAAAATATCATAGGTATTCATTTTACGAAAAGAACATTCAACACTGTTTTGCTATGCGGTTGATATATTCAAGACATGATCTTAAAACATCTGATCATTGTCACTATGGATAGCAAGTAAAGGTCAAGATATTGAACATGATAATGGCAGGTGAGATAATAAATCATATGTTAAACCTGATACGCAGGTAGGCGACAAGTTCATAAGAATTAAGAATGAGTGTAGTTCAAATTCGTAACTTGTGCAACGGTGGCCCAACAATAGTATTGCATCAAACTGCGTGCAACAGACGGGCGAGGTTGTCTGAGCCGTATAAAATATTCGTTGACGAATCACTGGCAATGATCATATTTGGACCCTGACCGGGTACGCTTCCACTGAAACTTATTGTGACCATTCATTGACACTGGAGACAGAAAGTATTCTGTACCTGCATGGTTTTTGGTCATGTAATTATGATGTAATTTACCTTATCAAAACATTGGTTATGATTTGTCTTGTGGTGAACATATTTGTTTAAAATTAATTGCACAAATTAAGAGTTCAATGTTCGGGCTTAATATCATAACCTGCCTGAAAAGTTTTGAACGGAAAAAATATATATGTTTGGTATGATATAAGCAGGTTCGAATTACATTTAGAGAATTAATTTGTGAGTATTGCGTAAAACTACCATGAAATCCTATACGGCGGAGTATTAATCTATAAGATAAACCATTTTAGTCTTGTTCGGTAATTGGGTTAGAGGCTCCTTTAGCTTAGTTAGTGACCGATGGTGTATATTAAACTATACACCATAATATCTACTTCGAAGCTTATTTGTAAAAAGTTTCCTCATGTATCAGACAAACTCAATATTACTTAATTGACATCCCTGGTTGCTGCAGTTTCAAAAATTAGCTTATACAGACAAGGCAGGATGCACGACAGACAGATATGGTAAAGGTACTTATTTAATTCATATTCTGTAGTGCATGTAGTGATGTAACGGATATATTTTTAAATACATATTTCAATTGCATGAAAATTTGGATTTTTTTTGACACACATTAAACAATCACACAAACACATTACAAATAAAAAAGTGACAAAAAGGACTCCCGCTCAGTATATGTCGTGGCTGCTTAAGGCGTGCCACGACGCTGATATTCTGCAGGAGCCTAGAATTTAAATAAATAAAATAAAATAAAATAATAAGATATAAACATAAAAATAGAAAAAAAAGTACTTACTTACATAATATAACAAGACAATAATTTGACTTCACAAGAAACACATACAAATAACTAAACAAAAATAAATAAATAAAAACAGAAACAAAAGGAAAAAAAAAACAACAAGCAACAAACTAAACCAAACTATGAAAATTAAGACAAAAGAACATTTTGTATTTACAATTTATCACAGAGGTGGCAACAGTAAGGGTTAAGTGCAAATAATTTACTTTATATGATATTTAAGCAATTTAATTGCAATTATAATATCAGTATTTAAACTTCAAAAATATGTCTCAGGCGGGACTCGAACCCGCATCTCCTCGCATGCCGGGCGCGGCAGTTTACCATTCATTAATTTTTCAACTTTAAATACTGATTTTATAATTGCAAATAATTTCTACATAGATAACAATTGTTAAAATATTCTGCAGAATAAGATGCAATGTAATTATAAAAAGTACTTGTCTTTTCTCTGAGATCTTATTTCGCAGACAGGCTATTTTAAAAATACACTGCAGAACACTGATTCAGTCTGAATACTGTCTGCGAATCTGTTTGATAACAGCATCATATTCATTCATAGTTATCATTTTTGTTTGAATAATTTACTTGACGGGAGACGAATTTTTTGTTGAATGATTTCTTATAATAAAAGCAACAACCATGACGGCTTAAGTTTTATTGTCGATAATGCACTACATTTTTAACACAATTTGATAAATGGCGGACAATGGAATAACGCGAAAAACACTAAAACATTCATTTACCTACACATATTAAGTTGTATATTTAATTTGGTGAACGTATGACTACGAGTTTAAAGTTTAAAGACAATCTTCTACTTTAAGCGTCATTCAGTCGGCATTAACAAACTGACAAATATTTAAAAAGTTTTTCCTGCTCATATTCCCAGAACATCAACGCGCGTGCTAAATTAATTATTGCATTAACATATTCGAGTGAGCGTCAATTGCGGTTTACTTAAGATCGAAAGGCCAAATAATTTTTACAATTAAAAATTTAGATCGTCAAGAATTAGTTCTTGAAATTAGATACCATTATATTATCGCATGGTAGCGTAATATTGTTGTCTTACTATGTAAAAGCAATATGCATTTTCAAATATAAACAAATTATTTGGTAAAAATTTCGACAGTTCAGCCGGATCCAGCAATCAGAATAGTTCACTTGATCGGTAACCGCTATGTCCCTTGAATCAAATAATAATTAAATGTTCAACGTGTTAAATCTTGTATGATGGTAATCTTTGTGTGCGAATTCGACTAGAGTTAAAAATAAGCTTTTCCTTAATATGCGGCAAAATATCATGTAACTACGTAACACGAGGCTGAAGGAGTTTAGTTTTAATTTAAAAATTAGGTGTTTGTTGCAATTTCCTGCAATTTTGTGATATCATCCTGCGATTACTTCGTGACGGAGACCATTGAGTGATTGCTATTGTTTTAATACGATTGGAATAGGTTTAGTAGTCTTACTCCAAACGGCAAACAATCGGGGTTCACACACAGTATACGTTACTGTTGTTCCACCTCGCTATTAATTTAGGCAGGTACCTGACTGCTGCTTTGGAAGGCGGCTGACCGAAACCAAGATTACAAACGAGTGCATTCATAGTACGGCTTCTTTTTGTAAGGGCAGCTATGCAGTTCAGTAAGTGACATATTGTAACCAATATTATCTGACATCTTGGGATGCGTTAGCTGGATGCCGTATTCTGATCGAGTTTGCAGGATTGGTCTTTATATGGAAAAACATTTGTTTTTTTCAAGAAATTCTTTTTTAGTATCGTTTATTGAGTGTGCTGAATCGGTGAAGCCACTTGCATTTCTCTATTGTGATCTTATGGATTATTCCTCTCATCTGCTGTGATGCACGGGAGGACCTTTGGTTTGCAATTAAGAAAACGTGCCCGGTGAGATTCTAATCAGCTTGTTAAGTATATCTATTGTTAAGATATCTGATCAATAGTTAGTTTTCCATGCAGGCATTATATACTTACTGTAATGAGGGTCAAAAGCTATAAACAAACATTATTGTTTATGTGGTAGTCATGTAAACTTCAGAGTGAGACAAATTGATTAAAAGTATTTTTCACATAGAACACATTGACGCGGTAACGTTTTGGCGATTTTTTGTTTGAGCTGACAGTGTACATAGTCAGGTCATAAGTTCTGTCACACAATAAAAACTTTTGAATTTAGAATGCTAGCCACAAAAAAGTTTATTGAATTCAAATTTCGAATTTTTCATGAAAATAAAAATGTGTACTTTTTAGAATTTTCCTCATTTTTAGGGTTCCGTACCCGGGTTCCGTAAAGGGTAAAAACGGGACCCTATTACTGAGACTTCGCTGTCTGTCCGTCTGTCCGTCGCTCTGTCACCAGGCTGTATCTCAAGAGCCGCGATAGCTAGACAGTTGAAATTTTCACAAATTATGTATTTCTGTTACAGCAATAACAACAAATATTAAAAACAAAATAAAATAAATATTTAAGGGGGGCTCCCATACAACAAACCCGTTTTTTATGGTATACCCTTTTTGGTACGGAACTCATCGTGCGCGAGTCCGACTCGCACTTGGCTGGTTTTATTAAATATGGAGTGGACAAAAAGAAGACCGTGTCGCGGTTATTGCGTTGCATCGTTGCGGTTACGCGCCAATTCAGATTTTCGACTTACTGAAAAATTTGAATATAACCAAAAGATTCGTTTATCGTACCATAAAACGATACAATGAAGACTCTACTGTAGATGACAGGTCAAGAAGTGGTCGCCCTCGCTCTGTTAGGACTCCAGCAGTGATAAAAGCTGTGAAGGCGCGAATTCAAAGAAATCCCATACGTAAGCAGAAACTGTTGTCCCTTCAGATGGGGTTAAGCAGGACCACGTGTTAAATGAAGACTTAGGGCTTAGGGCATATCGAAGAAAAAAAGGACATCGTTTGGACGCTCGTTTAATGGACCTGAGACTGAAGAGATGCCGCGCTTTGTTGAAGCGGTACGCGGGAAAAAAGCATCGGGAAATTCTATTTTCGGATTAAAAAATGATAAGGTGTACGCACACAGCAGTGAAGAAGCGAGCAACCGTATTCCGCGTGTCCAACGAGGTCATTTTCAATCCTCGCTCATGGTTTGGTTGGGAGTCTCTTATTGGGGCTTAACTGAGGTACATTTTTGTGAGAAAGGCGTAAAAACTAATGCAGTTGTGTATCAAAATACAGTCCTCAAGAACCTTGTGGAACCTGTTTCTCATACCATGTTTAATAACAAGCACTGGGTATTCCAACAAGATTCTGCGCCAGCTCATAGAGCGAAAAGCACACAAGACTGGCTGGCGGCGCGTGAAATCGACTTCATCCGGCACGAAGATTGGCCCTCCTCCAGGCCTTTTCCTTCAACAGTTGGAGGAAAAGGCCTGCTCAAAGCCTCATCCTGATTTGGAGTCACTCAAGGCATCCTTGATTAAGGCAGCCGCCTATATTGACATGGACCTCCTTCGTGCTGCGATAGACGACTGGCCGCGCAGATTGAAGGCCTGTATTCAAAATCGCGGGGGTCATTTTGAATAAACTTTATCACCATATGAATCTATGTTTTATTAAGTTCATTTTGCTATATAAATGGTTACATAAATAATAAACATGTCTAAATTATTTCATATTACACATGTGACAGAACTTATGACCTGACTAGGTATATGTTGCAGGGATATTGTTAAAGCCGTGATATTATAATTACACTGAGTATTTAAAACGTTTGCATTACTTACAATTTAACAATTTACTGCAAAATTGAAGCGACTTGAATCTGATAAGAATTTAATTAAATTCCTGTACTGTGTACTCGGTCCTAGTTTTACTGATCAATGTATCATCTCAAGACATGTCAGAAAAAAAGTGAATCATTGTGGAATGTAATAAGCGGGTATTTAAGTTAACTACGTTATTGTTCTCACTAAATTGGCTTCCTATTAAATAGGTTTAAAAGAATAATCACAATCGATTTCAACCGAAAACTATTCAGAATCCGGCTGCAGTAGGTACCTCTATATAGGCTAACGTAACAGTAAAATTTTAATCACGCGAAAACAAGTCATATTATCATAACGACAGTATATCTGCCACAGATTAATTTCTCCCAATCAGTTTTACGAGTGTTACGCCCAGGAAATAATAAAGTGCTATCTTTAATAAGGCTTTAATGAAGCTCTTTTAAAACACGCGACTTGCAAAACGAGGCAAATCGTAAAAATAATCAAAGTCGATGTAGTCGTAAAAGTAATGGTCGGATAGGGCGTTCTGACTATCAACACGGCAATGGACCTTGTCACGCACTGAGGATGCCCTTAGGGTCATAGATACTCTACTAGGTGATACCGCTGAAGGTTCGCGTGGAAAACGTGTAGGTACCTTCTAACTAAACAAATGATTCAGCGCACGAACATATTTTACTAGTTGAATATGTTCATACGACTACATAATGAAGGTTGTTTAATGCCTTTTTGCCTTCTTTCTTTCTTTTTTTTATTTTTTTTTATTTTTTATTACATATTTTTATTTTATATTATTTATATTATGAGGGTTCTACTAAAAACGTTATAGTATGCATCAATACAAAATCGTTGTTACTTACGGGTTGTGTAAAATTACATATTTCTTTGAGACTTTGATATTAGTTTTGTAGTGAAAAGTTGTAATTATTGAGCATTAGCATCGCCTCTTACACGGCAATTAAGAAATAAAATAAGAAGTAACGTAATGTCTGTTATTAACTAAAAATTTTTATTGAAGAATAAGTCAGTTGAAAACATACTAAATTCAATATTCGCTAACATAATCAGAATGACAGTGTGTTCAAATGCCCAGTTATCAAGTAAGAAATTATCTCATTTTTTATGGTCTGCAAATGATTACGTCTTGAAGGCAGTTGCGCGTGCATGCTATAAAAAGACACTTTACATGTTAGTATCATTTATTCATACAAGTATTTAATTACAGTCTAGGATAAAGCAGCAGATAGCAATGTATGCGTTAGCAGCTCCCAAACCAGAGGCGGTAACTTCTTAAATCCGACAGCGCTCAAACAGACGATAGTTCGACCTTGACCCTCTTCCGCTGAGAGAAATCGTCATCTGAATCATGAGTCTGATACATATTTAACAGGCAAATACACACTTACCTCTAAATGCAAATGTGTGATAGTGTTTACAGAGCGATAAATAACACCAGACTGACACATACCACGAGATAGACATTATTTACATACGGATGTGACAGGCTGTGAAATTTTCGGCTTCAGAGACAAAGATATACCATTTTGCGCGCCATGATATTTAAAAATTCGTATGACAAATGATATTATTTATTTTTTATTTATTTTTAACAAATGTTATTACTAAAAAGATAATAGCTAAGGTTATATCTATGAAGTCATTTTTTTAAGTTGAACGCAGCGTATTTAAACAATGAGCTGCTGTTTTACAAACTTTGCAAGTTTCAATTGTCGATATTCGAAAGCTCAAATACAGTATACAAACATAATCTGTCTAGGCTTCAGAAAGTGTTTCTAATAAAACAAATTTATATTAGTGTTAACTCTGAAAGCGAACTCATATTTAACCAAATTTAAAATACCTACGTAGAGATTATAGATATAAATTGGGAATTGTAACTTGGGAGTTAGGTACACTACCTACTCTACCAGCTAAACGAACGTTTAGTTTTTGGGTTAAAATGTCACGTCGTTAGCATAAGTATTCGTAAATCGCTTTGGTGGGAGAAACGGAAATACTCATTAAATTATTAGGCTAGTTATATCACTCTTTTCCGGTTTTAGATTAGACAAGAGAAATGAAATTGAGTAGTTAGAAAAGAAATTTATTTTTTCGAGGGCAAGGTAACATTCAAGTTTACTGCTAATTACATGAAGCTAATTGATTGCGAAGGCTAGGCAAGAATGGGTATTTATGAAATAGAGGGGCCCTTTGACCCGGTGACGGTAAATGGCGTAATCAAGAAAATTAATAGCGTGACTTTCGCTACGAGAATTTTATAATAACGAGTTAAGATGAGGCGCCGGTCAGTGACCGGCGCATGCCTACGTAGCCATTTTTTTTTGCCAAGGCAGTCTCGGCCAGCTTCGGGTTGCTAGATGGGTTATCTAATTATAGGGTTTCTGTGTGAGGACCTAGCTTTAAATTCCAAGATTAGTTCTTTAGGTTTAGAAAATAAATGCAACAGAGTAAAAAGTTGCAAATAAGCTAGCCGTATAATTCAGTGATTACATCGCAAGCGGCCGTTGTAGATACTGGTTTGAATCCTTGCTCGCTCGTGGAGTCGTTGCAAATATTTGAGCAGTTAGTCACAATCTAGGACTATTAAAAGTGAAGCAATTCATTGTTTCAACGTGTATTTAAGCCGTTTGGAGGTTAATAAAAAATATTTAGGTTAGTCTCTAAAAAGTACTTATATGTAAATTGTAAACTATCATTGAAAAGGTAGTATGTTTGAACAAACAGAATTGTGCAATAGCAGTAAATAACAATCGACTTATTTTGATAAAGTGTACGAGATATGAACCAACAATAAAAATTAATCTAACGATAACTACACAAATCTCACTCTGCCACGTTCGTATGTAAACGTAAAAACAATTCTCACTTTAGAATACCACTAAACTAAATTTTCAACGCTAATAATACGCATGCGTATTGTCGATAAAAATAGAGCATAAGAGCACAAAATTACAAAAACAACGCAAAACGAAGTCCACGTGTTCAGAAACGTTGGTGTAAACGTCTAATCGATGGTGCGTGTCATTAGTCGAGCGACTCAGCACCAGCACGGCCGGCGTCTCACATTGTTCTATTCTCCTCTTAATGACGTGGGAACGCATGCATTATTAATTCAAATATAATTACATCGATCGAAGTTGTTTATTGAGGATCAATAGATTTATATTTATAATCCAGATCCTTTAGGTTTCTACCAAAAATTAATCCAAATTGGTTAAGTTGCTAATTTGAAAGAGACGCCACGTTACTGTCAAAACTCTGCAAAACGTGATGGCCCATTTACAAAAGAATTGAAACAAAGAGTAAAATAATGTTAGGTTTGTTGGTGTGTTGAAAAGCATCGGCAAAATGATTTTGTAATGAATGCTAAAATGCCAGTCTGTAGTAAAAGTAACAGCCTATAATCATCCCACTGCAGGGAAAAGGCCTCCATCATTGAATTCAAGTTACGACAGCAATAATGGGTGTACTGGCATAATCACCACGCTTGCCAAATGCAGGTTGGTGATCACAAACCCGAGCAACGTTCGAAAATTCGAAACTTTTTTGTTGTCCGACCCGGGATTTGAACCTGGGACCCCGAGATCTTGACCCGGTATTTAAACCACTAGACCAACGGAGCGTTCTCCAGTCTATAGACGAACCGTGATTTGAAGATGGGGTCTACAAACGTGCAAGTTTTGAAATCTACTGTATATGATATTTTTAGCAATTTAATTGTAATTTTATTAACAGTATACACATGAAAAATTTTAATACTTAAATTTTCAAATATAATTCGAAAGTTGCTGTAGCAAAAGTAAAAGAGCCCGTTGACAATGACTGAAGCTGAAAAACGCGTGTTCATTCATATGAGCGAGCTAAAAACCCCATTCGAGTGAATGAGGTGAACGGTATTTTCGCGAACGATATGGCGTGGTCCGTTACTTGACAAGCGCCAGAATTGACAGATAAGGATAACAATTCCACTAATCGCGACATCACCTGCATTGCCAATAAGGATTTAACAAACGCACTCGGTGGTTGAATGAATGCATTCGATCTTATGAGTACTTGGAAAATGTCGAGATGCAGATTGCTTCCAGGAATTCGAAGTAGTTCGAACTGCTTCTTTGTTACCAAAGGCAATGCAAAACACAGTTTCTGTGCTGTCATATCGGTCAGGGAATTCTTGTTAACGTCGACCACCATTAATAGGGTAGCTTAGTAGGCATACATATACTTAAGCTTACATGGTCCACACACACTAAATATATGCATAGTTTGCTTTAAAACATTCTCTAAGATTTGCACAAAATAAAAGCATAATTTATAAGAGTTTTACTACGATCATATATTTATAAACATGGTGTGTTTTCAAGTGATCACAGCGCATTCATGTTTACCTACTCGTACATACTTGAGCTTTTTGCTTAAAAAACATCTTACAAATAGTAAATAAATGCAAAAAAAAAATCCAATGAGGAGACGCCATTTAATATTTAAAAAAAAGTGGATAATTTACAGTTTAATAAAATTTCCTTTATAGGTAAAGGAAATTTTATTAAACTGTAAATTATTCACGTTTTTTTTAATATTACCTAAATGGCGTCTCTTCATTAGATTTTTTTTTGGCAGCGTATTTTTATGAAATAGGTATATGATAGTTCTATAGAAAATAATGCAAGGTAAATAAATAATATACAGTTTAGCGAACTTATGTTTATATTACAGGAAAGGAGCATCAGGCAATCCGGCAGCTATTAGCGAACTCCACAATGAGTCGTTAAATATTACTACCTAAGCTGACCGGATAAGGACATGGTGCGAAACAAAACAATTGTCTACGAGTACTGCGAATATATTGGCGACCCATGTCGAATACACACGACCGACTCATAAGTAAGCAATGACAAATATAAACACAAGACCAAATACCCAATTAACTTCCTCTAATGGCAACTGTACCGGCGCGCACGATTACAGCAGTTTAATTATTTAGTTATGGTCGTGGATAAATGTGTTCTCTCAAAACAGAGTATGATATATTCGACCAAAGACAAATTTCCCATGAAGCAGCCGCAACAGCAATAATTATCGAGGGAGCTGACGCGGGTCTCGCCGTGCGCGGGCGAACCCGCGCAAAAAGTAAAAACAAATCATAAAACCAGTTGTATTGTTCTTTCGCTTGAGGCGACCCTTGAAGCTAAACATGATAAGAAACTTGTAATTTTCATCGATTAACTTGCACGTGTTGATATTTTTTCTTTACTATAAGGTTATTTTGACTGTTAAGAATCCATTTTAAAATATAGTAAACCATGCAATTTGATAGCCATAAATGAGGTAATTAAAATATTGAATGAATCACAAATGATAATGCATCGTTGATTAGAAATCATAATGAGGTACCTAATTAAAAGGCAACTATTTATGTTTTAGAAAAAAGACGTCACAAAAAGTAACCTTTGAATTCGCACACTTTTAATCGCGCGATACTTGGTTATTTTCTTACAATTAACATGTATTCGAAGTGATGACAAAAGATCAATGGGCACACTAAAATTATTTTGATTAAGTGATCGGCTTATATCCAATAGTAATAGAATTCGAAAACAAATATGTAATTAACAGCCCGCATTAAGAACTGGCTGGTAATTACAGCTTTTAACACAGTGAAAGTGAACAACTATACCTACAATACATTTTAAAACTTTTAAGAAACTGTATGGATGAGCAGTTAATTTATGCTCTAGCTTTTCTAAAGTTACCGTTTATGACTGGAATGAAACTATCCTACAAGAACCGTGTTTTTTATTTATGGAAAAAAGTTTCGTATGGTCTATTCTCAAACCTAACAAATAGCACAAAAATTCATGAAAGGTGTTCAAGCTGTTTCGAGTCGGAAGAGTTCGATAAGAAACACTGTGACTCGAGATTTTAAAACATTTATCGTAAATAGAACATGACATTTACTTTTCATTCCCAATACGTTTCCTTTCAGTTTCGTAGGACAGATCTGCAAGCATGATTTGTTGTACAAACGGCCACAATCGGCGCGGCGGCATCCCGACAATTCACTTTTCCATGCACCCAAAATATACAATTTAACAGCTTGTTTGTATAAAACCACACTAGCACTTCGCATTACTTCCGAATTTCGTGAACACTGGTTTAGAAAACGTATAACGCTAACGACTCAACACGACACGCATACCTAAAGAATCAAACTAAATTGTCGATAATAGAATGGATACACGATTGCGCCCTCAAATCAAAGATAATCTTTATCAATGATGTCCTAATGAAAATGTTCTGTAATTATGTTTTGATTTGTTACTGATAATGTAGATACGTATATTAATAAGCGAAAAATTATGTTTTCCAGTGTATAGAATGTGTTTTGAACGCGCTAATCTCGGGAAGTACTAGTACGAATTGAAAAATTATTTTTGTGTTGGATAGTCCATATAACGAGAAAGGCTTTAGGCTATATAACATCACGGTGCACCAATAGAAGCGAAGCATCAGTGAAAAATGTGGTAAAAATAATCGTGATCATAATAACAGAAATTGACGCGGACGAAGTCGCGGGCAACAGCTAGTTATTCATAATAAAATCATAGTCAAGCCGTAAGGAAATATTAACGGTCATTGTTTTAGCAAAAAAATGAATTTATTGATTGATTAATGAGTTGCATGCAAAGTATTTATTGTACTGTACAGTGTCTGGCGTGTGCAAACAAGTAAGTTAGTAACTGAAGGTTTTTTAAGAAGTTAAACAAAAGACTCAAAAGAGAGCAAAACAAGCAAATATTTCGATGTGAATGCATTTGTTTCCTGCTAAGAGCGGCCAACACTGAACTACAATGGCAATGTTGATGCACATTGAGCAAAACACTCGTGTTTTTGGAACGGTGTTCGTTTTCGCTAAATATGACTTAACATCTACAACTTCTTCCTATTACTTACATTAATAACTAATGTTGTTTTATTAAATTAATGTTTAAAACAAAACAACATACTGTATTAACAAAGGGACTCAGGCACAATATAATTTAAAATGATATTCTGTCTAAGTATTAATAGTAGTAAATGATGCGTGTGTTTTAGGCTCATTACATTAACCTAATATAGTACCTACTTATGTTAATTAAATAAACTTGAATGAGGCTATGGTTTCGTTAGCATAAGGGATTGTGCAATTTAATTCGCAAGGTTCGCAAAACAAAACAACTTCCTCACTAAATCATCCGGCGTTGTTTCCCTTAGCGATTAAGGGATTTGTAAACAAAAAATATGAATTCAAGAAATCTTCAAGCTCTTAATATGTTTAGTAACTTAATAATTTATGTCGACAAAGGAAGTGTGTAATTCAGCACGAACAATAGATACCTACGTCAAAAATTCAAATCACAGTCGCTTCCGATCGGACGGCAGTTAAGTTTTGTGAGCGTCACCTTCACAACGACTACTTCCTGAGATGGGTTCCAATTCCAACCAGAGTATCGGAGGAAGACAGCAGCCGCGGTCGGTGCAGCGACCGACCGCGCTCAGTAGCCTTGGACGCGAGCTCCTTGCATTCTAATCGGGTGGCCTTGCGGAAGTGCGTGCTCGGACCAGCTATCGTAACATGTCACCGGCCGCCTTATCAACGTATCAGACACTAATCTACCCCAATATACGTTCAAATAATGCACTACGCTCATGTTTATAAAATACCCATGATAGCTTTTTTTCGAAAATGGGTGTGTGTAGAATTGAGCATACGTGAACAGAAATAAGCACACATTTTTGTGGGCTGTTCATCAGTTAATAACTAGTTTCACACGCTTAACGAGTTAATAAGTGGACTACAGGTGCATGATTGCATATTAAAGCATCTTAATATAAACTGGTGCTAATATACAAATTTTCTACATATATTATGATAGTTGTGATTAATTACTTACGACATTGTATTAATTTTCATATAGGTGTCGAGCGGCAAGGGTTCCATACTCCTGTGGTGTATGTTTGTGCTGGATAGACGTCTCGCTGTTCTCATCCAGCTCCCTCTTTGGCGTCTAAATCCTTTGTCATTTTTTAACAACTGTAAATGACGTTTGACGATATCATGCCATTTCCATTTAACTGTGGCCGGCGAATCGCTTGCAGCGTCTTCTTTACAAATTTGTAAACTATCGCTAAACCTTCTCATGTTTTGCAAATATATTTCGTTTGATTTAGGTGGAAGACTCTTTCTTCTTTCATCAGGAACGATCCCTGAATCTTGAGAGTTTTGTTCAGCTATCCACTTTGTTATAAAATCATTTTTATCACAGACTTGAGTAATCACTGGCTCTTCTTTGGGTGGTGGTGGTATCCAATCGAGGCTTAACCACTGACTAGATTTCGGTTTAGATTTAAATATAACATCTATGTCATCATCACAGTCCGAAGAGCCAATAGAACATACTGAGGTCTTTTTTCTAGGAAACCGGGAATGAATAGATCTACAAGATGGTGATTCAGGACTTACACCGCTGTCTATGCTGTCTTCTTTTCTTACATCCTGCAAACTCTTTATATTTTCGATATTGACGTAAGAGTTTTCGGAGCACGAAGAATCGATACTAATCCTAGGTGTATTTCTATGTGCTAACTTAGATCTAACAATAACTTCTTCGGCACAAGTTTCGCTTATTCCACCGCCAGTTTCACGTTCATTAGTTAGCGATATTCTTCTTTCATTTGATATTTCATTTTCCATCTCTATTATTTTAGCCATACTCGGGAAAGAACTCTCTTTTTCTAATTCAATTATTCTAGATAATTTTTGGGAGCATTCTTTGTCAGATTCCGTAATGCTTTCTGCAGAGCACAAAGTATTATCATTGAGATCTATAATCCTAGTAATTCGTTGAAGCGGTGTGTCATTGTCACTATCTGTGGACACCGGTGAGGGCGACTTTTCAATGTTGTCATTTTCAAATTCTATAATCCTAGTTATCCTTTGAAGTGTTTCTTTTTCAAAATCTGACTCAACTACCTTTGGATTGAGGTCATCTAGATCTATTATTCGAGTTATTCTTTGAGTGCATTTATTTTCTTTCTCCATTCCATTATCAGACGTTTTTATTTCTAAGGAATGTGACTTATTATCTAGTTCTAAATATCTTTTGGTTGTATAAGGTTTATTACAATGATCAAACAATACTTTGTCGTCTAAGGAATTGCTTCTGCTTTTGGCTTTCTGCAAAGCGCTTTCTGACAGAAATACGCACGGTACCTCCACTTGCATAGACATTTTTCGCCGTCGAGTAGAGTTTTCTTTTTCTTGATTAATATCATTATCGACGTCTTCTTGTACTGCCGTATGTGGCAAAACAATAGGAGTACCAGCAACCATGCGCAAAAAGTCCGTTACTGCAGCTATGTGCGCACCAGTCACTGCTCCTTGTAATTTAACACCGGATACTTGGTGAGGCACTAGTTGGTTATCGCGTATACACCAGACTACGGGCAGGGGCCCCTCAGACACCATCGTTAATTCGTATCAGCTTATTGTTCATTAACTTGTAACTAATTGTCCGTGAAATTCAAAAATTGTCTAGTTAAATCGTCACTAATCTCAAGAAATTCGACTCACTGGCTTATTTCCGGGCTATGTCCTACACTTAGAAAACAATAACAATATTTGTAACAGAGCACTACAGTATATTGAAGGCGGCATAGCGCGAACACGGTACAAACGCGGGCGGTGTCGAGCGCGGGTAGCGTGCGCGTCCGGCGGAGGTCGCGAGAGATAAGGCGGTGAGAGTCGCATGCGCACCACTGCCGCCCGCCGCCGCCCACCCCGCCACCGCATCGTAGCACATCTTCGATCATACATCAGTTTTCATCCGATGCACTCCACGGTCGAATTATGTAACGGTATGGTTGACCTATATATTTTTTTTGTTTCTTGCATTAAGTATATATCTTTTGACTCCGTTATTGTCAGGAAGAAAGTCATTTCATTTACCATGGAGGCTAATTGCTTGCAAAAATTGAAATCTTTAACACTATAATAATGCCTAGACTAAAGCTGACAAAAAGAGGAAAGCTCGATCCTCTTTTTTTGCAATCTCGGAGATTTACATAAAATATGCAAGCACTCGAATTCACCTTAAATTCGCTACGTTGACGTAACGATGAACAGTACAGAACGAAATTAGTAAAACATTCACCAACCGCGGACGTCGTTTGTAGTCATTATCAGCAATTTAGATTCCTGGTGATTAATAACTTATTACTGTTGCAGTTGTTCAAAGTGCAGTGTCGAGGAGATGGTTTTAAATTCTTTAGAGTCCGGTTGTAAGTTACCCTGCTCATCTGGGGTCATCCTGTCGGGTACAGTTAAATCGCTTTGTGTTGGCCCTATTTGTGTCAGGGCGGTCCATCACTCGACGCAATACCGCAAGCTTTGCATAGGCTAAGACGTCGAGCTTGCGCGCTACTCTGTCTGGAGACAGTGAATCTCTTTAGCAAGTATAATGATGTCGAAGATTAATAGCTTAATGAATATTTTTCGAGATTAAAATTATGTAAACATTACCCGTATATTGAACAGCAATTTAAAGATTCTTGGTTGCAGATTTAAAATTTCAAGTCCTAGACCAGATATAACTATTGCTTCCATCAATATAGTCATAGTATACCTAAAGAACTATTTATTAGCTGGACCAGAAACAGTTTGCAAGAAATAACTCTACTGATTACTTATATAGCTTTTCTGGGCATTATTCCCACTTAGACTCTTTATCGTGACAGTGCACCCTTATCTCCTCAATGATTTTTGAAATCACAAGATCCGAGGACTTTGAGCATCCTTCCAAGATACATGCAGGCTTCCGGAACCGATGCCAATAGGGCTACGCGATTGCTACATTCCTTGGCGTTTCTTTTTCTTCATGCATGTATCCTCTACATATGGCGTTATCTGTAACACCAATGGTAAATAGGTGTTGAATTGATCTATATTTTTTTCGATATGGATCATGTCTGTCTTTATAGTCTGATGACTTTTGAAGTTACTGTAACTGCATTCTTCTTCTTACTATAGTAGTCAGTTAAAAATAACTATCGTACGTACGTAATGTTAATGTTAGCAAACAGTTAGACCCGGCGCCGAGTCGGATTGCGATGCGGGCCGCCCGGGCGCCCGGACAAAACCGGTGTACACACGGCGGCACATCAGACTATACATATTGACCTTGAGACCGCCTTTATGCCCTACGTAATAAAAGCTGTTATCGCAGTTCAACTGTTTAACTTGATGTGCTGTCGAGTGTACAATGTGTTTATACAGTTTAATTACTCATTGTATGCAACAGTTTTTTCTAAAATTATAAAACAATTTATCATTAATAATCTGTGATTTGAGTAAACTTTATAACTACGATAATTTTTTTTAGTAATAAACAATCAAGGAATCCAAATTTCAATAATATTTTAGGAACCAAAAGTATATGCTGCTATAAAACCTTATTTGAAGTCTACAGAATAGTCTGATTACTTACGTTTTACGTTACGTTACACACTATACATATTTAGTGCAACTTCTGAATATTATTTGTATATCTTTAGTCGTTTGAATTCGTAGCAGTTGGCAACAGCTTTTTTCTACTGAGCTAGAGACAATACTTGGGTCGA
This sequence comes from Anania crocealis, assembly GCA_949315895.1. Lineage (NCBI taxonomy): Eukaryota > Metazoa > Arthropoda > Insecta > Lepidoptera > Crambidae > Anania > Anania crocealis. Next base: position 14,440,221 of record OX438865.1, on the reverse strand, counting down.
TGAATTTACTTATCATCGTTAGCGTAATTTGGTTAATTTTTTGGGGTAGTAGTGCCTAAGTCCAAAAGAAAATAATGCGAATATTAAACAATCAGTTAAATATGAATCAGAATGATCAAGTTGAAAAAAAAAACATTCCTTTCTAAACAGATTTAAATAACAAGGTGTGGAGACAGTTTAAGATCCTTAGAAGAATGTAGGATAGTTTGCATTGTGATCATGATAATCTTACAAACTTACGAATGTTAATCTTAGTAACCATACTAATATTATAAATATGAACCTTTTAAAGGATGTTTGTTATTCAATCACACCAAAACGGCTAACAGGATCTAAAAAAAATTTTAAACACATTTAGATTATGGACTGGAATAGCACATTGGCTATTTATCCCAGAAAAATTAGGATAGTTTCAAAACTCTTGCCGTACTAAATCGAGGGCGAAAGCTTATTGAATCTAATGTAACGATTTGTTTTAGAGTTAGCAATAGCGAATGGAAGTAATTTTAAAGTAGCATACGTATTACAGGTAACGCACTTCTAGGAGCGTGGTATAACCTCGAGCAGGAAATAATCGGAAGCGCTATATTAACTAATTTTCCTGTTAAATTCGCTGGTGGAAGGTTATTAGAGTTAGTATAATATTTACGTAGGTATTTCAAATTGCTTTAGAAACGATATCGTGAGATTCGTGAGCAGACCAATAAAACTAAACGTCAGTGAGAGTAAAGTACATTTTCAAAATTAAAATTACCGTAATACCAAAATATCTTTTGTGTTTATCTTCAAGTACCTAAATGGCTGAAAGTAATTTGATGAATGGGTTAAAAAACATTGTGTTTGTATTTTTTGTTCGATTTTAGGCTTTGTATATAGGGCAGTAAGTTAGATTACTTCTTCGGTGGTTAGGTTTGCGTGTCGCTGATGACGTTAGCGCTTGACCTCAGATTATGATAACTAATAAACAAACTCTCTCATCAGTTTTCGAAGAATAACTTTCGGTTCGGTGGAACAGGGGGGAAACCCAGAATGCTGAACAGTGCAACCGTAATCATTAATGTAAGTAAACGCGCACTGGAAAGCTGCTAGACATTAAATAATTTTGAACGCTGCTACCGCTTTGAAATGAATCGAATCGTCATCAACTTTTATTTTTATATTGACTATAGGTAAACAACTATGACCAAAGATTAGATAATGATACTACTAACTCAATATTTAATTGATGTGTTCATCGGAACATTAAGTTCCGGATATTAAAAAAAACAAAAACGCTAAAACTACCTTTATAAATTATCTAGCGTGTGTCAAATTATATAACACGACTTGAGAAGTGATTATGTAGGTACCTACGCTTTACTTAAGCATTCATATTTTTTCAAATGTAAAAGGTAAGAGATGGCTCATCATAAAATTAAAAGTGATATTATAGTATTTAAACGCAAAAAAAAATGAATAATGATGTGGCAATATACAAATAGAGCATTCAGTCTGAGAGTAGGTTTCTCTACAACTCTACATAATGTGCAGAATATATTTTTATTTGCAGAAGAAGGAATCCTAGAACTCATGATTTATTTTGTGTTTAACTTATTTTGTTTTATCTATACTTCTATACTAATATTATAAAGCTGAAGAGTTTGTTTGTTTGAGCGCGCTAATCTCAGGAAGTACAGGTTCGAATAGAATAATATTTTTGTGTTGGATAGTTCATTTATTGAGGAAGGCTTTAGGCTATATAACACCACTTTGCGACTAATAGGAGCGAAGCATCAGTGAAAAATGTTGCAAAAATAATCGCGATCATAATAACAGAAATGGACCCGTAGGAAGTCGCGGCCAACAGCTAATGTTCGTATAAAATATTTAACAGATATTTTCGAAACTTCAAGACAAAGTGAATCGGTACCACGTAATAAGTTTCTCATTTTGTACGTGTCAAATTTCGTTATTGAGCAGTAAGGAACAAATATTTTGTCCATACAGCACCCAGTCACAATAAGTCTAAGTTTATTTTGTACTTTTTTTAGACAGTAATCTAGTAAGTTTATACTAGATACTTCCCGCGTGGATTACAAAAGATTACCACCTATTTCTTTTCTTTAATAAAGCTTTTTCCTGAAAATGAAATGTTTTCTGATTGAAAACTTCACGAGACTGTCATCGATGGTAATAAACCCGACTAATGAGGTGTCGGTCAGCGAATTCGTGTCGAGGATTGACATCGCCAGTTCGAGGAAGCGATGGCGGCGCCGGCGCCGGGCTGTGGCGCCCGCAGGCCGGCCGCTTCAACCACGCTTTTTTCTTTCGGCGTCATAAAATTATAAACCGTAACTCCGTTTAAATACGACATAACATTAATTACGCTACCGTTTGACCACGATTTAAATTACGATGTCGAGATCCGAGGAATTTGAGCATTGAGCATGCGCAGAGCGACCTGATTTCATATTTTAAACAGCTGTTGGATATGTTTTGGGGTGAAGATCAAATAAATGCTTATGTATAAGCTTCTGTGGCTTGATTCTAAATGTCTTGATTGTAAAATTCACATTAATGGTTAATAGATACAATAAAAGACGTGTGTGTTTGTGGAAACTGGAGTGACAGTTTGCAAGGTACATTATGTAGCGGAGGCTGACAATTATGTAAAGCCAGAAGTTTTCGATTACAAACAGATGGTGGTGCCTCATGAAACTGCGATCACCATCCGGCACATACTATAACAAGCGTGCTCATTATAGTAAAATTTAAAATTTGGAGAGGCCTGTGTTCAGCAGTTTTGACATATCGGAGATAGAAAACAACTTCTGTCTTTGGACGGCAAAAACAGAGATAGAAACTGTTTCCTATCTGCGATATGCCAAAACTGAAGATAGATAGGTTATTGGAACCGGCCGTAAGAGGAGGATAAATTATCCTCCATAATTCAATAATTATTGATTAGCGATTGCAGTCTGGCCAATAGAAGAGTAGAAGCTTAATGATGATGAATATATGACAGCAGCATCATTAAGCCGACTTAGAAATTTTTTACCTACACCCACTAAAATTGCTCTTGTCCAGGCTTTACTATTTCCGATTTTAGACTATGGAGATTGCTGCTACTTAGATTGATAAACTTGATCGCATACAAAATTTTTGTATACGGATAGTGTTTGGTCTGCGGAAGTTTGATCATGTTACCGAATACAGAACTCAATAAAAGTGGCTCCCTATACGGCTTAGACGGGACTTCCATATTCTTTCCTTACTTTTTACTATTTTATTCAATCCAAAGTCTCCGCCGTACCTTAAAGAGCGCTTTCAATTCCTTCAGTCTTCCGTGCGGTCTTCCAGTAAACTACATCTTAAATTTCCTCCCCATTCCACTAACTATTATTCTCACTCATTCACTGTACAGTCCATTCGTTTGTGGAACTCCCTACCACTGACTATCAGACAATCTGAGTCGTTAGCAATTTTCAAAACCAGGCTCAAAACGTATTTTCTAGCGCTTTGATCAAAACAACTTTTGTCACATTAATCGCTTCTTGGTCACCTAGACACGACGGTTTCTTGTTCATATCAAGTATGTATTTAAGTGTATGTAGTGTATTTTGTTTAAATATGTATTTATATTTATTTATTTATGTAGTTGTGTTGTATTTAAGTTTATTTAATACATATTTAATAATAAGTTTTTGTTGACTAAATTCCATCATTATCATTATTAACTTAATTAGTATTAATTTTACATTTTGTCTAAGACAAAACTTAGTACTTAGCACCACCTTCCCCTTTCTTTCCAGTTTTTCCTGTAAAGGTTGTCTGGAAGAGATCGCTGATAGCGATAAGACCGCCTTAGTTGTACATCTTACTGTAAAAATTAAATTTTGTAATTTCTTTGTGGTGTGCAATAAAGTGTATTCATTCATTCATTTATTCATTCATTCATTCATATGACGACCTCCGTAGCGGAGTGGCGTATACACCGGTTTTCAAGGTGTCGCCTGCTCCGAGGTCCCTGGTTCGGTTCCCGGACGGGTCAATGTAGAAACAATTTGTTTTTCTACATTTTCTTGGGTCTGGGTGTTTGTGGTACCTTCGTTGTTTCTGGTTTCCAAAATACGAATGCTTCAAATAGTTATTCAAATTGGGATCAGGACAATGTATGTGATGTTGTCCACATTTATATTATACAGGGTGTTAGGTAAATAAACAAGCTGGAACCAGTCTAGTTGTAAAGTCAGAAATTTAATTCTGACTTCACCATAGTATTTATATGCATATTATGTTAACATAGGTTATGGTTTTGGTTCGTTATACCATTTACCTAAAGCGCGGGCACAGCAAAGCTAATGAAGTAAGTATAACTATTTTCTATAAGTGTTTGTTATTGTTATACTCGTACAAACTTCATTAGCTTTGCTTGCTGAGCCCGCTACGTCGTTCGCGTGCATACGTCATGATGCTCGGCTCTTTTAAGGGTTCCGTACCCAATATATATTATATATTGGTAAAAAAAACGGGACCCTATTACTAAGATTTAGCTGTCTGTCCGTCTGTACGTCTGTCCGTCTGTACGTCTGTCCGTCTGTACGTCTGTACGTCTGTCCGTCGCTCTGTCACCAGGCTGTATCTCAAGAGCCGCGATAGCTAGACAGTTGAAATTTTCACACATTATGTATTTCTGTTACCGCAATAACACTAAATACTAAAAACAAAATAAAATAAATATTTAAGGGGGGCTCCAATACAACATTCTCGTTTTTTTGGCCTTTTCGGTACGGAACCCTTCGTGCGCGAGTCCAACTCGCACTTGGCCGGTTTATTTCTTTATTAATTAAGCACATTTTAGTTTCTGCAATATAAGTACTTTGCCTAAGTTATTCCTTATAACATTAGGTATCTGTGAATGAAAGTCCCGTGGTAATCGGTCCACCTGTTCCAGCGCTGAACAAAAAAACAGAGGGAGCATAAATTTTTTTTAGTATCGTATATCATACTTTCATGTGCATTTTGTAAAAAGCTGATAATTTGAAATTCAAACTAGATACATACTTCATTTTTATTTATTTGTATAGATCAAGGTTATTTGTCATTCTGTGATAATGTGACTGTACATCCTTTTTAGTTTTGAATGCCACCATCGGACAGTCTCCTTTATCCCATCAACACAAAATTACCGCTCCAGGTGACAGAGAAGGCAGGAAGTTTGTTAATGGGAAATCGCATTTCCCCTTTCAACATCACGTAGCTGGCGTAATCACACAATATATTATTGAACTAATTACCTGTGTACTATAAACGTAAAGAACATGTCAAAAAAATTTCAGTGAAAAAATGTTATTAATGATTATGTTAAAGATACAATCGGCCAAGTGCGAGCGGACCCGCACACGAAAGTTTCCGTACATAAATTTAATTTTTGAAATGAATATACTGGATGTAGAAGTAAATACTGGATGAAATTGTAATCACCTTCCAAATTTAAATACAACAATCTACGAGACAAAATCAAATGACGTACTTTTTGTTTTGGTATAGCCCTCTTAAAATCTATTTGTGAAAATTTCAACTATCATCACCTATAATCGAAAGTGGAGTTTTAGTAATAGGGTCCAGTTTTTATACCTTGTTTGGGTACAGAACCCTAAAAAAGTAAGTTTTGTTCTTTCTATTAATAATCAGATTAGTTCATATATTGTACAATGCTGGAAACAAAGTGTTTTCAAGACATGGCCATGAGGAATTAAATTACAATGAGCTAGTTAATGACAACCTTAACGACGTAATAGGCGTACTATTTTTCCGATTTTGTAAGGAAATTATTTGTTGAATTCAAGCGTTCCAACTGATTTGTTTTACTTCCTGCCCGTATAAATTTGAATATTAAAAACAATGTAGCTTCCAGATAGTGTTTTTTCCTTATTTTTGCTTTGAATGTTTTATTTGAACTCACGAATGACATACTAATAACAATATTGCCACATTGCGATCATAGTTCATGTTTTATAATTGCGTTACTTTAGTAATTATTACACTACTCTAGTCACTTCATTTATGAAAGTGTATTAATTGATTTGTGACCCGACCTTGTTGATCGATGCAAAATGTTTTGCATCTCAATAAAGTGTCATCTATTCGTTTAAATGCATTAAAATGGTTATAATAATGAAAAGTTGAGAGATTGTCATTACAATCGTAGGAGGGTACGGACAACAGGTAATTTAGACACAAAAAAAAGTCCTAAGTATAGAATTTTTTTATATACCTAACTTACGTATTTATTTCTTCAGAGACTATTATTTTGGGTAAATAAAAGCATACTGAAAAAGTGTTCAGTATGATTCATATCTAAATAGCGGTTTGGTATAATTAGGCATGCGAGTCATAACTACTTCCATGGTATGAAACAAAGTCGCTTCCCGTCTATCTGTCCCTATGTATGCTTAGATCTTTCAAACCACGCAACGATATTGGTGCGGTTTTTTTAAATAGATATAGAGTGAAATGAAAGTTATGTTTACGGATTTAGTACGCGTTTATTTTTGATTTAGTCCGACGTTTCGAACCCTTTACAGCGTTCAAAACGTCGTTTCAAAGCGTCGGGTTAAATAAAAAATAAACGCGTACTAAATCCGTAAAAATATCTTTCATTTCAATGAATAGTGTTCGCGTAAACTCAAGAAAACAGTAGATATAGAGTGATTCAAGACGACTAAGATATGTAATACAATGTAATAATAATACATTCATAATATAGTAGAGAGACAGTAAAAATTTTAGAGCTTTCTAATGTGATGTCGTAAATAAACACATTTTTTGAGCTTATATTGCAAACGCTGGCTGTACTAGAGCTAGAGAACTTAAGTCTATACGAGCTCTTGTTTTCCGTTTGGAGTTACTTTTTAAATCAGGTAATATAATGTTACTTGTGTAGGATATATTTGTAATTAGAACCTATTTTGAAAACATATTTTAATCATTAATACACACATTAGTCATATTTATACTCGTATTATTACTAGCCGACCCGACAGACGTTGTCTTGTCTTAACTATGAATATTGATTAAGAAATGGTTTAATAAAAAAATATATTACCCATTGTTTATTCTTATTATGCTTTATGATGATAAGTATACAACATTCTTTGTTTTTTTTTTCTGGCGGGTATATAGTTTTGTTGGTATTCCGGCACGGTAACAGGCGACATTGGCCATGTGCAAAATTCAGTTTTTTTTACCCCATATTTGACGATATTAGCAGCACGCATTCTGATCTGTCAATATTATGTCAAACGCCATACATTAAAAAACTTTAAATTGTCAAAAGCGATAAGGTTACTTAACAAATAATTTAGTATGGTGATTAAGTTTTCTTAAATTTTCTAACAATCCGCGCAGTTTTCTTATTTTTTTCTTTCTTAAGAACATTCTCATGACAATAACAAAAAAAAACAAAAAAAGAATTAGCGAAATCGGTCCAGCCGTTCACGCGTGATGCGATGACCAAGAGAAATAGGGATTCATTTATATATTGATTTGTTGTTTCTATTATTATTATTATTCCAATAATAGGTAAGCTGCAGAAGAAAATACATAAGTTAAATAAAATCACAAGCAATCAAAATTGATCTGATGACGCACGTATAAGTATGTATAAAGACCAGAATAATTTGCAACTATTAACATTATTAAACCTTAATACGCTCAAGGCATAAGACTCAAGCTTTTTTTTAAGAGCTCGTGTTCTATTTTAGCGCTCGAGTCATTGTGAAAAGACCGAAGCTCGGTTCGACTCAAGACTTCGAGTTTAGTTAGTTCACGGAGTCGTGTAAAATTGAGCCGAGTCTATAGAATTAGAACTCAAAGACTCGAGTTCTTTTCATCTCTAGGCTGTACCCCACAAGATAGATCAAAATAATGTAAGTACTACAGTGATGTACGCTTTAAAAAGGTCTACAAAATGACCCGATTATACAGGGTGAATTTTAACCACTTTCCAAAATTTTTGTAGGCGTTCGGTATCGTATTTGGAGCCCATTTATGAAGTAAAAAATGTAAATCAAGCTGTCACCCGAAAATATTTTTCGCAATTTAGTTTTCAATTTTTACGGTCCTACGCCTCATAAGGTATAAAGGGTAAATCAAAAACGTATGAATAGTATCGTAATGAATAAATGAGATGCGAATCGCGTAAAAAAAACTGTTGCTAGGCGGCTGTATCAAAAATTTTAGATTTTTTGCGGACATTTTCTAAGTGCTTTATCTTGACATTTTTGTACTGGGCTATACCAAAAGAAAAAATACGTCATTTGTATTTTGTCTCGTAGATTGCTATATTAAAATTTGGAAGGTGGTTAAAATTTCATCCTGTATATCGTCGCGGAAGAGCAGTTTGTAAATACTGCGTATCTGCTTTTATACAATTTTACAAGAGGTTAAAAAAACTGGAAAAAAATGGAAATTAGTCATTTGGTAATATTTTACGGGCCGAACTAACTAGAAACTTTCATATAAAGTAAGTCACAAAAAAGTAACTACTTGGTTTGGTCCGTAAAATATAGCCAAATGGCTAAAATTCCTAGTTTTCTTAACCTCTTTTTTATTACTGTAATCAAATAAATTAGGAATATCCTATACTATAACTTCGTAAAATTAAAAATATGAAGGCAGAATTAAAAATTAGAAATAAATTCTGATCTATCTATTTATCAATTTTAACGTGATCGTTTTTTGTAATAAGAAGTTTTTAAACATAACAAAGCTATTAATTAGTTTATCACATATTTGTCATTATTATTCTCTATCACTTCTATTAAATAAGTAAAATAAACATCAACATACATTTTAACCCCTAATTTAAAATGTTAAAAAAATCAACAATCTATTTTTTAAGCAATCATTTTTCTTGGTAATACATGCGTTCTCAAAAACGACAAAGCATCAAGCATTTATCGGACAGTGAACTTCGTTGGTTTCTTTCATACGAAACCAAGCGACATGGGGGTAGACTGGGTCATTATAACCGATGTCTTGGAGGACTTACATTATGCCGATGATATCTGCCTACTGAGCCACATGCACCGTGACATGCAATCCAAGACCGACGACTTACATCGAGAGGTGGGCATTACGGGGCTTAAAATCAACTGCCGGAAGACCCAAGAGATGCCATCTGGAGTGGAAAATCGCACACCGCCACAGATTTGTGCAGAGGATGTGGTACGAGTCCACAATTTCACTTACCTCGGGACTGTCGTGTCAGAAACTAGAGGTACAGAAGAGGACATCACTTCACGAATTACTTATTAAGGCTCGAGCAACCTTCACGCGACTTCGACCCGTATGGCGGTTACGGAAATTGACTCGAAGGATTAAGATCAAGATTTTTGGGTCCAACGCCAAATCCGTATTGCTAAATAGGTGCGAAACGTGTAAGGTCACCAAGGCCATTTCGCACAAACTCCAGGTCTTCATCAACCGCTGTCTTCGCCAAATTCTCGGTGTGTACTGGCCCGAGAAAATTTCCAACGAACACCTGTTGGAACGCTGCCACGAAACCCCGATCGATCAACAGATCAAGCGCCGCAAGTGGAACAGGATTAGCCACACTCTCCGGAGGGATCCCGATCATATTCCCAAACAGGTTCTGGATTGGAATCCCCAAGGAAAACGTAAACGTGGCCGCCCAAAACAAGCTTGGCGTCGCACTGTAACAGATGAGGCGAAAAAGACCGGCAAGACTTGAAGTGAAATGAAACGCGAAGCTCAAGACCGAACCCGATGGAGGACTACTGTAGATGATGTCCTCTGCCCGATCTCGAGTACCTAAGACTGTCAAGTAAGAACTTCGTATCTTATCACAAAAATATCCTGCTGACAAAAAGACATACTCACTTTGAACTATTGTAGGCAAAACTGATAACATAAGTATATGCCTGTGTCGGATATACTCCTCTTTCTCCTAGAATGGACTTCAAAGCTCTGTGGTTATAGCTCAAATATAATTATATAGGCTTTTATAAAAAGACCATACCTTTTGGTGCTCATAAACACTTTATTTATTAATTCATATAGAAACTTTCACTGATTGCGATATTATACGATATTGTATCACTTAATATCGGAATTGTAATATCGTAAATTCGTTCCGAGATTCCGAGATTCATGCCCTACTCGCTAGTTAACAATGCATAAATACAATTAGGCATAAGCCTAATTGTATTGTAAGATATAGCCTCTCTTAAGGTAAAACAGTAAATGGTACAGTTTTTGATTATTGGAAATGGAACCTGAGGTTTTTTATTTTGTTTACAATGGTTTTTAAAATTGTAAAATTTTCTACAGGTGATATTAACTGCCAAAGAAAAGGGATATACATTAATGATGATGGACCAATATTAGCAGCTAATGTGAAATTTAATTTACCTCTCGCAACATTCTCTGAGTACGCGTCAATCTGCGATTACGGTTTTAAGAGCGTTCTAGACGAGCGTAGAAAGTTGTGGCGCGACTGGACGGCGCCTGTGTCCTGCGATCCGCGTTCTCCCTTACCAACATTAAAAAATAAAACTAAAATTAAAACAGCATCGTAAAACTAAATACAGAGTGTTGCCGGCATGCCTTCACATCGAGTCGACAATGCCGGTGAAATGGCCGCTAGCGAACGCGGTTACCGCCTTCTGCTCTTGACTACTACCGCACATCCTGTACGATAGAACGACTTGCGTACTTTTTAAATACTAAGTCTGGATAGCGATAAAAAGTAAGCGGGACGTGTGCAGTAAAAACTGCAACCGATGCATTTGCAATAGGCTATAAATAGTGAGATGGTCAGTTACCCTAGGATCATAGTTTATTTTTTGATTAAAAATACGCTTCTTGGAATGCTGTGAAATAACACTGTTGCTAGAGCATAAACAAATTGCTACACAAACATGATAATTAATATTTATGCCATAGCTTATTCAGAACCGCATAATGCAGGACTTAATTAGCTTTAGCGAACTAGCACAAAAGAACCAGCATGAAGGCTCAGTTGATGAACAAGTCATTAAGGTTAAATTACATCAGAAAACAGATACCAAGTATTACAACTAAATAAAATGTTTTGGTCAATAAGCACGTTTGTAAGTAGATACCTACTGCTTAAAATAAAATCACATTTCAGGTACCTACTGGGTCCTTCAGGAAAATCACTTACCTCGTACAAAATAGGTAAATAAGCTGTTTAATTCTTAGTTCTTACAAATAGTCGAGTGGTTTTATGAAAGAAGAGCCTTAACCTACATTTCAGCGTGATTACAAAGGAATGTCACGAAGTAGCAAAACATTGTTTAGATAATAGTGGTGTATAAACAATCGGTTGCGGTCGCGAGGTGCGCAGGCGCAGCGGGTCGTTGAACGACCTAGCTCGCTCCCTCCACGGTGCCCGGCCCGCCCGATCCGTCTGCCTTCTGTACAAGGAAACTAAACAATTATGTACTTCTTTGTTTATTTTTAGAACTGCTGCTGTGGTTGTCGGCCGTTTTAGATTGTATCTCGCTGGAAATAGTAACGTTGGCGAAGTTGGGTTTTTATCTTCAACAACTTGCCTTTACTCGCGTGCGAGTGCGATCATTAAGATATTGGTAGCCGAAGCCAACAGACTATGCTTTTTACTTTTCATACAGTGTAATTAATAAGTACTTACTTATAATTTAATTAGTATTTGAATTTTATTAAGATGTGATTTTTCTATCTTTCTTTAGTTACATTAATTTAACAAAACTGATTATGCTCTGTCAATGAAAGCCACAACAGGCGTTTTTATAAAATTCCTGATATAAGACAGTTGTTTCTCAAAAAGGTATTTAGTTTAGTTTTTTACGTTATGATAATCCCAATCACGTCACTTCATACGCGACGTCAACTATACATTTCGCGTGGATTCCGCCTACGGCAATACGTTACACCAATAAAAAAAAACATGTAATATGTTTACGTTGTAGGGTGTAACGAACGACCTCACTTACACTTTTGCTGACAAGCTGTACCGGACGTATCAATACTCTCTAAGCAATAATTACATTCGCGGTACTTATTAGTACCAGTTTCGGTGACAAGTCGCGAAACTCTCACTGGCGGATGTCGTGTCTCATCTCGTGAGCGCGTCATTACCGATAAATTGGCACCAGCAAAAAATATCATTTTCGCTGTACCTCTACGTACGTTTCTAATCACAGCATATCTGGGTCAACGGAAATTTACGTCGCGAACGATTCACTGAAAGCCTTTTACATCATCTCAATGGACACCTGGCACTACCAGGATCCGATCAGCATCGGGCGTATCACGTACGCTAATTGACGCAATTTTTTTTTGTCATTATCTTGCAGGTGCCAACTAAAATCATATTTAGACGAATCACTATTCAATTAGATATAAACTAGTAATGCAACTTCTCCTTCTATAAGATTTAAAATTGTAATTAAGATTAGCAACAACATCATAACATATGAGGAGACAGTAAAAATGAATGACAGGCGCATTAGATGTATGCAAAAGAAACAACATACTGGAATCGAGAGAAAGTGTTTGTAAAATAGTGAACCGAGACAGTGCAGTCAAAAATGATAGATAATGCGAGGCGTGGGTGTCGGGTAGTGCAGTGATAATTGAAAGTGCCATCGCTTGCAAGCACTCCGTACCACATAGATAGAATGTGTGTCAAGACGTTTTCACGGTCTTGGCACTGCTCTATACAAAATCGACCATGACATGGGCGCGGCAGTACTGCGTGCGTAGGTGCTGCGTCTTCAAAATCGTGCCGATATGGAGCAGGTAACATAATGGGGTGCTTTGCGAATTAAAACGGGACTATCTATTAAAGTTTAAGGTCACAGTTCTAAGAAATTAAGTTATTAGTAATGTGTTCTAAGTGCATATAAAGACGTTAGATAAAGACGATCGACGGTATTTAAATGTTACCTGGCTATTTGCTGAGCAACCCAATAATGTTTCAGGTTTTATTGTCTGACCCTACAATATAGTCTACGACCCTGATGTTGGCAGCATATTATAGTGAGTAGAGAGTAACAAAAACCATACATCCATAAGTATAATAATAAAAATGGTCCTTCGACATTTACAAAACAAGGAACAGAGTAAGAGAGGAGTCAGAAAAAGTGTTCCAAATAATGCCGTTACTAAAACAAACGCAACGTGTTAAAACACAAAATGAAGTTTTATCCTGCCAAGGTAGCACTGCGGAATGCATCAGTTACATTGCAAGCAGTTCGCTGCTCTAATTTGTCGCAATTAACTGTGTGTAGATTCGAACAGCGCCCGGTGTTACCCGCGGCACGCACACGACATTACGCAGGCACAAACTGCAGGGGAACTGCTCTCCGGTCATTCTGTAATCTGTTCAACGCGCTCGTTTCAGTTTCGTCACATCAGGACACTTTCTAAAGAAACTGCAACAAGTAATAACTGTGGCAGGCAAGACGTACCCAGGCTTCCAGTGGAAACACGCGATAATAAGGTATAATTGCATACCAACTCTGTGCCTATATTTAGCTGCAAACACTCTGGAACTAGCTGCGCATGCGACTCGTGCAATTACGTAAAGCGGTTGAGCCATTTCTAATCTAAAAATAATCGTAGGCTGTGCAGACATCGGCGCCACTGGGATCGTACCCTGCACGTAGAAAGTAAATACTAATTTAATACTTTTTTCGAACCTAAAATATTAAAAAGTTCCTACGTATACACTTATGTTAATATTTGATAGCCTGAGGATTAACCTCTTACGTACGAGTGGCGGTTAAATTAAGATAACGAAATAAATAAATTGCAATAACTAATCAGTAACGGGTATTTTGCAGATTAGTATTAAAAATCAATCACTGTCGCATTAGAGATAATAAGTACAAATAGTACGATTCTGAACATTTAAACAACCCCAATGTAAAACCTATAGTAGTAGTAAAGTAACAGCATTTATTCAACCAACTGCAGGGCAAAGGCCTCCATCATTGAATTCAAAACCTATAGTATTTAAAATAATTTTGTAAAGGCTCTTTGTCTACATAGCATATATTTACATCTTTCCCCAACATGATATCTTTGTGGGTAATGATTATTTAATACACATAGCAGTAAGTAAAGTATCACCGGAAATTAAAGAGACTAGGTACTCTACTGGTTGGATATTAGTTTCCGTGAATTAAGACAAGAATATGTACAAGAACTAGTGATTGCAAGAAATGTGCAATGATCCAAGATGACTTTAATTTAGTACGAATATAGAACTAAATTGTAAACTTACGTGATACATGTGACATAATAGGATAAACAGCAACATTAAAAATATTATTACCCTAAGCGTTCTTTTATTTCTTGGTCAGTCATAAGGTATATGTGATATTATCATTGATGCTTCATCAAAAAACAACAGATAAAATTTGCGAAAGCTCACTTTCATGTATCAAATACGATGTCAATATTAATTAAGATGTGTGATAAAGCAGCGCTTGGTACAGACAGAGTCAACCGCAATCCTGTGAAAAGTAGTAGGGTGCCGACACCAATATTTTATACCGCAACACATCCGCGACGCGGAGTAATACGTCGCCGTCGCCGGCGCCGCCACTCCGGGCCTCCTGGCTTTAGGGGCGCCGCAGACAAAATGCTTTGTTCTGTGCAAATGCTTGCTTTTAAATATTGACAGTATACAACGTGTTCCTTTTGATATCCCATAACTCTAAGGTTATGTTCTATAGGTAAAAAGAATATAAAACGCCCTAGAACATGTGGTTCAAAAATCAATAGTTTCGAATATAACATCAATTTGAGTTAAATTTGTTAAAAAAATGTAACCAGTATGACGAATCCTTAGTTTTGCGAGACGTTGGCAAACTTACATTAAAGTGTAGTAGTAAAGTAGCGGGATAGCGTAACTTGTAAAAAACATTGACGTGTGTGGGTGTTTCATTGATAAGTAAGTACGAGTAAATCGTTTTCATTCAAAAGTTCATTCATAACAAGGTAAGGGTGTTTTACATAAACAGTCGTGGCTTTTTAGAATTATGTTGTATGAAAAAATTAAACAAAAACAATTAATAAATTAAAAATTATTCATATGCAATTTGATTCTTTACCATGGTCTGTTTAATACCCTAGAGTTATGGAATATTAAAAGGAACACGTTGTATAAAAAAAACGCAAACTTTGAGAATCCTTCGATTACTAATTAATTAACACCGGTCTCGGTATCAATGTACAAATGTGGATAATAAATTACGTAATAGAACGATAGAGAGGAACTGACCGCATCGGAAGCCACTGTTAGTGCTCTTTATTTCAGCTTTATGGAATATAAAGTCTGAAATTATAATGAATCTGACAGGTATTTATTAAGGCCATTCAATCAAATCTGAATTTGGAATTGTATATCAGGTCAAGCAAATTAAAATAATTACTATTTATATAGGTACGTGTCTAAATTAAATAATAATAATACTTATTTGACAACATTCACACTGTAAACTTAAAGCATTTAAATAAAAACATTTTACTTGCACCAGTATCATTATTTTAACATTTTTCAAGTTAACCTTATTTTATCGAATTGTAAAACGCTGAAAAAATAAAACATTATCATAATCATAACCATAACCGAATTTGAAAAAACATGTAAAAGCGAAAAAAAAAATTGGTATGTTACTGTATACGGAGTTGAGTACGAATCTAAAAATTATTAGATCATATAGCCGAAATCACAGGTAACTGGTACCTATACAAAATTTAAAATACCGAATTCGACAACATTTATGGAACCGATAATGTTCATACTAACTACGTAATTTATATATGCCAAAATAAAATAAAAACGCATAAAGACGAAACAACTTCGCCTTTTAGTGGTTTCTAAACTATGAAATAGTGCCCCAAGGCTCATTACTGGGGCCCCTTCTCTTCAACATAATGATTAACGATATAGACCATTTCCTAGTTTCATCACAACTTCTTTGTTTTGCGGATGATATGAAAATCTTCGCTACTATTTCATCTCAAGCTGACGCATTCGCTCTGCAAGCAGATATCTCTCGTCTTGAAGATTACTGTATTAGAAACGGTCTGGATCTTAATCCCTCCAAATATTGTGTTGTTACTTATACCCGGAAAGTAAACATAATCACAACTACATACACACTTAAGCAACAACCGCTGCAGCGTTCCACAACTGTGCGAGACCTGGGGGTATATCACGATAGCAAACTATTATTTGATACCCATATAAATAAAATAGTCTCAAAGGCTTATCGAGCTCTTGGTTTTATCTTAAGATGCTCAACATCGTTTAAAGACCTCAAGACACTCAAAATACTTTACTGTTCTTTAGTACGAACTCATCTTGAATATGCCTCCCAGGTTTGGAACCCCATGTATAATGTGTACGTGGAACGCATTGAACGCATTCAAAAGAAATTTGTGAAGCATCTTTGCTTTCGTCTCAAAACTAACTACAGTTCTCAAAATTATATAGATCTATGTAAAAAACATCACCTAGTTCCATTGAATATTCGTCGTGATGTAGCAGACATAATCTTTTTGTTGAAGGTAACCTCGGGCATTGTAGATTCTCCAGATCTGTTATCTAGGATTATGTTAAACGCTCCATCTAGACGACTCAGATTTAACCCTCCTCTTTACGTTCTATCAGCCTCTACTAATTATCGCCAGAACTCGTATGTTTTGCGTGTTAGCAGTAATTTAAATAATGTATCCAAAATTGTTGACATCGACCTATTCGCTACGGGCGTAGCTAAAGCTAAGCGATTACTTTATGAACACTTGCTCCAGTAATTTGATTATGTTTGTACTTAGATTTATTCCACCTCCTGTTGCGGTTAGCGCATTTGTCACTCACAATACTATAATGTAAGTTTATACTTCTTTTTTTCTTCTTTCTTAAAAAACAACAAAACAATTTCAATATTGTTAATTTATTGTACTTTTTGTCTTGGTAGCGTGTTTTAATGTATTAGTGCTCAATTATTTGTGATCCTACATTGTTTCAATCGGTGAGGACCTCTAATTGGCTTTAATGTTACTACATTTGTTTTACTACTGTGTTTTATGTAGCTGTTGGTCTTCCTTTAAAATAAAATAAAAATAAAAATAAAAAAATAGTAGGAGTGACCACTATTATCTCCGCAGACGACAGTTTGTCAGCTGCGGGAGGCCTTAATCATTGGAGCGCGTGCGTCGCGAATTTTCCCCAGCAGCCGAGTCTCCAACCATTAGGGAAGCTATCATTAAGCCGGCGACAGGGCGGATCACCCGCTGCAACCGGCTTAGGCCAACGTCTTACCAACGCGCTAATTACTTTTTAATAATGTTGCCAACAAATCCGCAATGGTAAAATCGTCATTAAAACTATTACAGGTATTGCATAAAACTAGAAAATGCTGCGATTGCTGTAAACTATATGATTTTATAATTTTCTAGCCCCAAGGATTGTTGCACAATTTGCTGCACCAACAACTCCTTGATGAGACGACATTTGATGTAAGACTAATAAACACTGTTAAAAACAACTACAGCTGTAGTAATTGCGTATAGCCGCTGAACTGCAGCTGTTGTATAATATCAAAAGAAATGGTATAAATCATCGATTCCCCAATTAGCTCATCGAATTACAACATTTAACAACTAATACGCTACAAGCTTCTTGCAAAAAATACAGGTACAGTAGCAAGCAATTAAGCAAACCTTCAGTTCTGTAAACTGAAGGTTTGCTTAATTGCTTGCTACTGTAAGCAGAACCGATGAATTTAAGCCAATTTTAAGAAGATAATAATTTTAAAGAGTGACGATTGAGTGACGCGATAAGCAAATGTAAATAAAAAGCAGTCTAGGTCGATTTAATAGGTGCCTGAGGGGCATCGCACGCGCGCGCATATACGGTTTGCAGTGACCTTAATGCGCACGCGATCTCGGCCGCTGCTCTCTCTTAAATCAAACTCAAAAGCCCTAGAACCCTACTTATCTACGAAGATGATCCGCCCTACGCGGACGACAACCGCGTGCCTTATGCAATCAAAGTCAATGACCAGCCCGAGCTTGTTTGCGATGTACTCCAATGATAGGATCACTGTGATTTAATTCCTCGACTGCTTCTGACGATCGCATGTTTTGTGAAAGGCGTAATGATTATTGTTATTTGATACTTACAACAGGTTGCGTAACATTTAACTCTTTAACAACACTAAACATTTGTTGAATGTTTCACTAATCTTAACTTGGTGACTAACCCAAGTCGTTAGTGGTGTTGGGTTTAACGAATGTGAGCGTTAGTATCTATTTGAAACCACAATTTATGTCTGCAGTATAAGTTAACACGGGAACGGGGCGCTGAACTCGCAGCCGACGCATCCTGTCTCCAAAGTCGGTGATGTCGGCCAGCGGTCTTTACGAAGAAATGTGGGTTTTTAGAAGCCGTTAGTGGCACGCCCGACTCGCACATCATCACTTGGGTCAATCGAACGCTTTGAGTCTTCCGCGCCGGCCCTCGGATTTCTAAATACCGACGACTAAGGTAAGCCTTGTTTCAAACGTAATTATCTGCCTCATTCCGCACGACAGAATATATTACATAGTTATTTGGAAATTTTGCTGCAATATTTACAAATATTGGATACATGTGCATTAAATTTGCATAATCTGTGGGTAATATCAATAAATACCCATAAGGCATTTGTAGTGTACGAGGACAAATTCATGCCATGTGGTGCCGGTAGGTACATTAAAATAATATCACTATCACTTCTCTTTTTTGGGGTGTTGCAAAAGGTGACTAAAGGAATACTGCCAGAACTAGACAGGCACTAAAGCCTTCTCTCCTTTATTGGTTAAAATCCGCCTGCAAAGGCAATATCCTTATTTTGGGAACGCCTGTCTCCAGCAGTTGACTGATATAGGACCGTGATGATGATGAATAATTAAGTATTTATCACATCATCAGATGTGGACAAATTTACTGCCTGGCTAAGAGATTACTCTGTTCGACGACCGTATACATTATTTCAATCGTTCAAATAATTTCTATTTCACATTGATGCGTTGGAATCGATTTGATATATCTGCTCAAATAAATGCAGCATGTTGATCAGAATGCGGTTGCTAGTGTCGTGTGTCGGGGTGACGTGTGGTGTATTCAGCGAACCAGCCGATTTCCTGCAGCTAAGGCCTGCGCCATGAATAAACACATCTCTCATTCTCACCGTAACCTCCACGGTTTAGTCGTTAATTGATTCAGACGTCAAATCAGACACATGCATGACTCGACTTCTTATTCGATAAGTCTAATCCTATTGTATACGATCCACGGATACTGGCACTTTACTTGTATGCACTATAGATAAAGTGGTTGTTCCTTGACACATCTTATCAATTTCATAAACATTTGTCACCAACCAAGCAACTAAGCATATTGTGTAAACTGCAGCTAGAAACATTGCGATATTAGATGCATAATATGCAAAAGCACTATCATGGATTGAGGTTAATACACCATTTATATATTATGATAAACTATGTAATCAAAAATCTGTAAGTAAAATTTTAAAAATATAGTAGTATGGGGAAACTACAGTCTTTTCAAATATTTTTATTGGGTAATATTTGCAAGAAATACCAACGAAAATTAAAAACCAAAAAACTTGAAAACATTTCTCATATTTAAATCGTAAATCAAGACTAAATAAGGTCAGCTTAACGCAAAGCCAAGGAGCCTATTTAATGCTGAACGTCAAAACATAATGCATCGATTAATGCTGCGATTAAAAAAACTTATCTTGGCTGTCTGTTTTGAAAAAAATTAATGAATGTATTACCTAACAATAGTTTCCCATTCAAGAGATTTTTTTTTCTTATTTCTGGTTATCGCCAGTCCGAATCAGTCCACAGCTGGACACAAGCCTCTCCGGAATGAGGATTTCGCATTTGGCCAATGATAGAAAGAAGATGCTGCTGCCCGTATTCTTATTGAAGTATTCCTTTATTCGCCTCTAACGACAACCATGGAAAGAGATGAGATCATGCTCTTCTTTTTATGGGCCAGCACCACACTTCTTATTTCTAAAATGTAATAACTTCGTAGGTAGTTGTAATTCAAATGTTATTGCTCTTTGTAATACTAATAACATACACTACTAAGGATTCATTCAATTTTGTTAGTTCCGTGCAGTTTTATCATTCATTTTATAACCGTTAAGCAATCTGCAGCTGGTGAACAGCTATTATAGCGTCCGTGGGTATCGGCAGGCAACACAAAGCGTGGAGCGGCGTAGATATAATATTTGCTTCGCAATTTGCATGTTTGACTAGGAAACGTTTCCCTGTAAGTCCATCGGCTTTACGGGGACGGCATTTAGCGTGTTTGCTTTCAGTAACCAATGATATACTAGCTAGAGATGTGTATGCCACTCGATATGGCGGTAGACAGGAAAATGATTCAAAATGATCAATCCGCTGCGATAGAATGACAGTGTTTTTTTCAACACAGAGTTATTTTTACAAACAGTTGATATAAAAATGCACGCAAGTCAATAAGTTTCATACACTGATCTGCCTTTCACTTTAAAATCGTAAAAATTCTTATACTTCAATTTATTAGATCGCATAAATAATCAATATTTAGCGGAAAGTTCCTTTTAATCATTATTCCCTGGACGCTTATTCTGTTTGTTGAACATAATAGTTTGGTTTTAAAATCTACCTACTTATTTATACCAATGTTACAAAAAAAAAACAGCGAAGCACCCGGGTACTAGTGATATAAACAATAATATATTGCGGGTTGGCGATTAGGCTGGCACAACAGGCCCAATAAAATTACCAAAACAATAATATATATGGTTAAAATTTCATTCGTCTATTACCCATACGAGGAATAGCTGACACAAGGATCAATTGTGTCAATTCCAAATTTTCTTGCACAATCACATAATTCCGATTAAGTAGACATTGAGCCATCGATCATTCATTGTGGTAACGAAGATGTGGCGTGAAGGTCAACTGTGTCCGTACCGACGAATCTGTGTGTAGAGAGCACAATGCATCGCCTACACGTTTCCTGTGCATCAAACGGGTGTTTAAAATTCAACGAAGATTAACTCCTCTTCACAAGTATTTGCGCCTGACCTCGTTCGAGTGGCCGGTACCAATTCGTGCAGAACGCGAAGCAGTTTTAACTTTTAATTACCGAGGTCGTAAGTCTTTCGTGTTAATAATTGTCATAAACTAAGGGACTGATTGAACCGCATTTTACTCGTACTGTCGCCGAGCAAAACGAAAGTTGGCAATACCGTCCATGTCGAGGTATTTTGCGTATCCCAAATTAATGTTGGTCAAAAAACTCAATTACAAACAGAACAGTAGGTATGTATGATGTTTCTAGGCAGAACGGATGTCATTAATACATTTAAGATTTTCGTTCACTTTCTAGCAATCTCAATCAGTGATTTTGTGTATTTTTGAGTAATTTCAAGAAATTTTATTATAACTTTCATAAAGAAGAAAAGTCTTTCAAAAAGTTCAGACAGGCTTGATAAATGGCATAGGATTTAATTGAATAATTTCTTCACATCTTGCTGGAAAACTCTTGTTCAAATAAAGAGTATGTAAATAAATACTTTATGGTACGTGTCGTTTGTCCTTCACGAATCATTAGCCGCGCTGAAAGGGTATCGGATGGAGTGCTGGCCGGCCTGACTGAGCGTCACAAAGCACACAATGCCAAGGCTGGCTGTGGTTATGCACAATGTTTTAAGCTCATGAGTGTTAACGCCACAAAATCTTTAATCACAGCTAAATTTGTTCAACAATTCTGATTGCTTTAAAAATATTCATCATGACTCAAAATTTTAATAACAATATTTCTTTCTTGGAATATTTTCAGGCCTGCACCGTCCCGTCTATCTAATTAAGATTATAACATTAAATATACAACAATGAATAGCATGACCTATTATCCGTTTTCTAAGCCTATCTAATTTGTACTTTGCTTTATTTACGAGTTCCAATACCACGATCAAATATTTCCCAAAGACATTAATTTAAGATTATAACAAGTCATCATAAGATGCAGATGCCGTTATCGCGAACGTTAAATCCGTTACATAAAAATTGACAATACAATATATGATTTATATCCATAAATAAATAATTCATGAGAAAATTATCTCAGACAAAATTAACAACAGTCGGCGCCAGACGCTCGGACAAGATTCCAAAGGAGGAAGTGCATTTGACACACGCTTTAATGAATATTCAGTGGGCTCGGTAAAATCACGGTAGGCAGTGATGATAAATCGAGGAAGGGTCACCCGATATTAGTTTGGTATCGAGTGACAATCTGTCAAGCGGCGGCGTTGCGCCGCACCGCGGTTGGCACCTACTTTCGCCTGCAAATTTTTTCAATAGGTATACGTCGTATTGCGCAACGCACAGAAGCGTTGTAAACGTTTGTAATTATTATTGTAATAGCGTTCTAATCTAAACGAGGTGTAAGCAGCCGGGGCGTGACGTGAAAGCGCGTCGGGCATCTCGGACGGCGGCGAAGCCTTATTTTTTGGTATTCAAATCCATCCGTTAGTAATAAAATCTCATGTACCTAAGAATGAGGGGCATTTTAATTCGCATATCAGAAAAATTATATCGTTGTCGTCTTTTTCGGTAGCAACATCACAAAAGATCAGATTCAGGAATTTGAGTTTTGATTAGAGTTCTGAATAAGCGTATCGGTATTCCTTAAGGTTAAAGAGGTTGCACAAAGGTAAGAGTATGACATGACGCTAAATAGAACAGGACCCCATTTCAAAGAGCATTATGAAATATGCATATAAGCAAGCTTCACAAACTTCACGACTTCATCATTTTTATAAGAAAAATAAAAACACTTAGCTTTAAATTAATAAAGTAAAGGAGTTAAAATTCAAAATTTTTCATCAAGATTCTATATTTTACTTCTAATTAATCTATTTCGGACAAAAAAGTTTAAAAATTAATTTTGCATTAACTCTTTTTCCAAAAAGATATACCTACCTACATACGTATCAGAATACTTGTTTGATTCTACCGCAATTGTTTGGTAAAGTACCTACCTAGTTGCTCTTTCATTATTAAGACAACACAGTGTAGTACAACTTGTCACGATAATTGACAAATATAGTGAGAAAATTTCATTATTGAAAGAAATGGCGGCTAATCATGCAGTATACGTATCGGCTTCAGAAAAAAAGATACATGTACAAGCCTAATAAGCCGCATTCGATTCTTCAAGGTTGATCCATTAATTGTTTCACGAGGGGGAGTGTTAAGTTTAGCAAGATAAGACAAGGTATAGGTATTGGGTTTATTTCCAACTATAAATATTTTGAAGGGAAATGTAATGTTTATAGTCACCTAAAAGTAACAGCCTTAACCCAGTGGCCCCAAGAAATGCCATTTAACTGCATTCAAGTTGGTACTCGTCTCGAATTAGTACACAAAACGGATGTAATCTATAATTAAGTCGTTGAAAAAAATGTAGAGAGATGACAGACAGACCTATTTGACATATAATATTAACATCACGTGGTAATAAGTTAGACAAGTGAATGCTTATGTCCCCAAGTAAGATTGGTAATTAATCTCGTGATTATACTATTAATGGTTTAATTCAAACAACTAAATTCCTATAATAACAACGATGGATCCTATTAAAAACGACACCGAAAGTGATCATACCAAAAGTGCATACTCATGTAACTACTTAAGTACTATTAATTTCCAAATAGGTGTAGTATACCTGACAGCCACCATATTCAGACAAAATGCTGTTGCGACTGGCACGCAGTCTGATTGATTAATGAGCTCAATAACCATTTTATATGCAAATGAAACCAAAAACGATTCTCATAGAAAATGTGTGATATTTGAGGACCAATATGCACATTCGTGTTATGTTCACAGTGTGTTAACGTTGTGAGTGCATGAATTGTGATAATGCTGGCATTCCACTAAAGCTTTCACTAACACATTAGTGAAACGAGACTTCTGTCTCTTCGGATGTTAGTGACGTCATTTAAATGCACCTAGTTATCTTAGAAGTTACTATTTTTGACAATGTCTTACGGCCAGTCCAATAACCTATCTATCTTCAGTTTTGGCATATCGGAGATAGAAAACAACTTTTGTCTTTGTTTCTCTGGACGGCAAAAACAGAGATAGAAACTGTTTCCTATCTCCGATATGAAGATAGATAGTTTATTGGAACCGGCCGTTATTCGGTGGCCGTAGGCTAGGTATTTGGTGACAACGGATATTGATTCCATTTCCACCTACAAACTGTCGTAGTAAAAATAGCGTAGTTTTTTATCGGTGCTAGTTCTAAAAGAGATCGGCTCTACAATAATTGCTCTTAGGTTCAGCATTGAGCATTTACTTACAGCAAACTACCGCTGTAAAAACAGTGACTTAAGTCACCGTTACAGTTTATTTAGCTATTAGATATTATTATGTTGATAACTTTTAAGTTAAAACTTTATTGGTCCGTTTAATGTATATGTCATTGTATACGTTTAAATAAGTAGTTAAATGTTAACGGGAAATTAAAAGCGATCATACTTTTGCCTGACGTTTCGATCGGGTTGCGCCGGCCATGGTCACAGGCTGACATGGTAGGCTAAATAGTTATTATCGTTTAAAATACTGTGTTTCCTTTAAAAAATGCTACGCAAAATTATGTCCTGAGGTTCAAAAAACTGAAACAGTGTAGATGAAATTTGGTACAAGGACAGTTTGAGTCTCGGATAATAGTTTTTTTTATGGAAATCAGGAAAAAGGGGTACCTATGTATGGGGAATCAATAAGTGCTAAACCGATTTAAAAAAAGTATGTATTTTAAAATAATATTCTCTTCGAATAGATTTGATATATCATAACATTCCATCGCCTTTGTGATAATGAATAAAATAAAAACATGTCCTTCTATTTATTTGATAAATTTAGTTTATCGACTCGGACAAAGTGAAGATAGTATTCTATCTTCTTTTTGTGGCTTTCTATAAGCGCACAGTGCGCACGCGCATTATAAAACAGAGAGTACACCTTTAGGTTAACAAAATGGCACCTACTACAAAGCCTTGCACTAAGGCTACATGCTAACTAATTAAGGTGAACGAAAAATCCGTACAGTAAGGTAAACAATCTATAGATTCATAAATAATCTATGTAGGTCTATAAAAATGAATCCCTATTTCCTTTGGTTACTACTATGTGTGTGTTTCATCATCCAGATCGGTCTTATTTTTTTTTTGAGTTACAAAACGGATAGTACCTACTTACTGTGACGTGGGAAACTAACATACCTAAACACCACGCAATGAGAGAAAACTAATATAATGATCTCCCAAATGAATTAACGAAAAACGGTTACATAATTACTTAGTCTATATTCTTTAGAAGCAGGAGTGTGAGGTATACCAGCAAAATCTCTCTATAACCTGTTGAAAGACCTTGGCTTGCCCAGAATTGCAGTAAGTTCTATACTAGAGCGAGTGCCTAAAGCTGCATTAGCAGGTTCGTACCAGATTTGGATGGGCACGAGTAGTGAAGTGTTTATGTACGTCGGAAAGAGGCCCCTTAAACCTACGCCCGTGTCACAAGTCCCGGGACCTACTCGAAGTTTCTCTTTCTGAAACACGATGGACCCGGCACTTTTAAAATGTAACCTTATGGCGTTTGACATAACATTGACAGAATGCGTGCTGCAATCTTTTACAATTCCAGTGCGGCTGGCATTTGCAATGACGATAAATAAATCTCAAGGGAAGTCGTTAAGTGTTTGTGGCATCAAGTACTCTATAAAAAAAAGGAATATAGAAAAATTAAAATTGTTTTGTATGTTAATTCCATTAGGACATCTAATTAAAGGAAATATTTATTGTAAACCAATTTCTGTGACAAACTAAATTCTAGAGACAGGCACAGGAAATGGCTAGGAAGTAATATATTACAGTTTCATTCCAGTACTTACAAGTAACATCATTTTAGTGATAAGTCGCCATTTCTTTTTTAGCAATAACATTATCACTGGAAATGAGTCATTGGTGCATAAAATATGATAATATAATTTTCCTCGTATTAAATTATTACCCATAATGTTATTATGAATATGTTGTCCCATTAAATGTAAAACACCAATTAATTCTATTCATTCAAACACATGTATTGCATAGGTGTGCAATATTAATAGTTTGCTCAACTCGAAGTCATTAAGAACATGTTGTTTATAATCACATTGCAGATGTCTCCTCACCTGCTTTTTCATGTGACCACATTATAATGTGTTATAGCTTTTATAAGGTTATTTATAACTCTAAGGGGACAAAGTTTAGATTATGGACCGGAGTTCTGGGATCCCGAAATTTTATGGCTAAATGGTAGTTACTTCCTTTCATTTCGGCCGACACAATCATGTGCCTGGCCGCTTCTCACCTTCCCCCCCCTCGGACGGCGACCCAAGCCGAGGTCCGAGCCTACAGAGGCGCCCTTGAGGTCGCTGTCCGATCCCCCCTCCCAGATCGGGCCCACCAGAATGGAGCCCGACCGTGATCCGGCATGCCACGGCATCTCCGGTTCCGGCGGCGCCACCACTGGTGGGTTCGCCATTTGGTAGGGTGGGTGCGAGCGGGCCTGAGGCTTCGCTTCGCGAAGCCTCACCCTCGGCCGCACCGGCGTACCGCTAGCGTGGCGGACCTAGGCTGAGCGCCTTCAGCGCTCGCCACACTCTGCCCGGTTTAACTGATTAAAGCCTCCCATATGGAGTTTCAGTGATAGGTAGAAATTTTGCTACAGTAACACTTGTAAATTGGAAAAACAGTGTGTTTGAATGATCTGATAATAGACAATTAGATATTATGCTGTTTGGATCCATGATAATGTTGTTCTCAAACTGAGGTTAGTTAAATTAATAAAAAAATGGTAGATTAAACAAAAATGGTTACAAACACATACATAGTTTATCTCAACGGGTCTAATCTGTATAATTAAGATGAATATATTTAATGTAAACCAATTTCTGTAGAAAAATAAATCCTATACAAAGCCACAGCGCCCACAAGAAATGTCTTAGTTAATCATATACACTAATTAAGGTAGTAGTAACATCAATGATATGTCGCCATAGCTCTTTTAGCTGTAACATTGTAACTGGCTGATAGTACCTAGATTCAACAAAAAAAGGTGACTTTTTACCTTACCCTGGCAGATTAGACAGTTAATACCCAAATCAAGGGTTAACAAAAATTATTTGTCTAATAATGTGGCAATATGCGACAAGTATGGGACAGCATAACAAGTGTTATGATTTCTGTATGAATGTTAGATCAACATGAGTAACACAATTTCTTTTTAGTACACAGAACTAGTCTATACATACTTTTATAGGGCATTGACCAGTTGACACTCTACTGGTTTAGGTTAGGTAAAGTTACACTATGTTAATTTAGTAACATCAAGAGGAAATAAAAGGGTTTAACACTTTTAATGTAAGTTCGACCATACACAATTGAAATCAAATGTTATCACAATAACTGGTTGCCGCATGGGTTTGAAGAATTAACATCTTTAATTGTCTGTGTGTATTAATTTATAAGTCACACACAGTTTCTTGCAACAACAATCTTGGTTTTCATTACACAAAAACTATGAGGATTTAACATTTGTTACTTCAATTATTAAGTTATCTCTAAAACTGACAACAAGTATACTAAGCATAATATTGCTACATCCAACTGAATTTAGTAGATCTTAAATTGTTGTATACTTATTAAACAGTAAATATTTGAATATTTATAATCATTCACAAAGTGGTTTTCATAGTAAAGTACAAATATTTAAATACTAATAAAGTAATTAGCCACAAACATACATAAACACATCTGGCTGTGTGAAACACATTATTCAAAGATAATAGCAGCTATAAAAACCTACAAAGGAAAAGAAATCATGCAGGAACCACTCACTATCGAAACGATTGCATAAAAACAGATAGGGTTACTCACGGTTCGGCCTCTATGGACTGCAGGCGGGCGACATAGTTGGAAGGAATGTAGCCTTCTTGTTTAGTCTTCTTACTCCTAGCTAGCCACCAGTCTCCCTGTGTGTCGTTTAGAATTTCTAAATGTTCTCCTTTTCTAAAACTAAGGTCCTCGTCGGTCCTAGCATCGTAATCGTACAAGGCGACAAAGATACGGGTGGGAGGGACCTCGCTAGTGTCTGTGCTTTGATTTACAGTAGATCTTATTGGATCAGGAGGTGGCGTTGGCACTGGGGTCTGAAACGGTCGAACGTCTTCTTCGTGAGGGTTCGCTCGTTCATTCTTACTTTTAGAATCTTTCTCTCCAGTGCTGCTGAAACAATTCCCCATTTTCTCTTTACAAGGTGAGACTGGTACCACTAGTTTTATGTCAAATCACACACTTGTACGTATATAAACCAATGTTCAAAGTTTTCATGCATAGAAACATTTTATTTAGTCACACAAAAGTTGATAAATTAAAACGAATTATCCATTTTTATTGTAAACAAAGAAAGTAAAGTCCTGATTGAATATCACTGAGGTCGGCCATTTTGATATACCATAGACATTAGACAACAATCAGTTCTTCTTACACAGATAATATAATAACTATGAAATGTGGAAATAAGTCTATGGTCAAGATTATCATCGCTATAATATATATAGGCGATAGCCTATAAATGCTTTTATTACTCAGAGTCTAGCCGGTGACACAGATTGAAATACCAGGACACTTCATAAACGAGTATTTCATACCCAAAGTTATAACAGTCTTTTCTGTTTTACGTAGAATGTTTATTAGAGGATCAATGTCTGGTGACGACATCTGTTAATTTGTAGTTTGATTAAAACAACATCTGGTTATAAACTACGCGCTTAGAGACTAGCAAGTGGTCTTGTGAACTATCAGTAGATGGCGCTATTTAGCCAATCTAAACAGTTAATAAGGTGGAACTTTCTACAAATTATTAGAAAAAATTTAAATATTTTTATTTGAAAAGGCGATATTTCATCAAGTTAGTCAAGTTACAAAATTTTGTTCTTATAGTTAAAATGTAGACCAACATAATTATATGTTCATAAAGTCTTTTTTTTCCACAATAAAATTGAAAGTTTTACTTACCTACCCTTTCTAAAAGTTATGTCGATGAACATGATCATACCTAAATAAGTATACCAATACATTTTCCAGAATACTTATTTTACTCGTCTTATGAGGAAACTACGTAGCGGGTACCTAGGTAGGGTAGACTGGGTACGATTGAAACAATTTCACTTTGAATGCGCATTGTGAAGTATCTATTAAACTTACAGATTAACTATTTTAACCATAACAAGCACTGTTCTCTGTCTTATGAATAAAATATATTACCTATGTAGCTCTATCCCAATGAACTACGCTGTTATTACCAAAAGAAGGGGTTCGGGAAAAGCGGTTCAATTGACCCCATGCTAGGGACAGTTAAAACAGTATATAGTATTAATTGAAACACTTTAGATATCTTTCAAATTATTAAACATTTTAATAGGTTTAAACGGTTATCTATAACTTAACAGTTATACAATGAGATCATAAAAATTTGGTAATGTTACAATGTATATTTTTAAAATTATCACTGAAACAAAGTTTTGGTATTATAGGTTAGCTTAATTTCTTTTTCATGTCTCGTTAATAGAAACAAATTAAAATAAGAATTAACATTTCACATAATTAACAAGGTTCTTATGTATTCATGAACTAAAATGGCATATTACAGCATAAAAAGAGATTATCATATCCCATACAATCAGACATGTTTCAATTATACCCATGTTTCAATCATGACTAAAGATGAATACAAGATCGAACATTTATTTATCTATTTATACACTAATTTTAAGTAATACCTCTTTACCACATCAAAGCTAACTACTGGTTAGAAAAGTAGAATACTCAGTCATTAATTAAATCACTGATAAAAACAACGATAGCTTATTTCTACGTTAAAACCTGCAATTTATGGTACATATTTGGGGTCAAATCTCTCATAATAAAATAATTAATATCTTTAATAGAAGAGAACTTCTGTCAGCTTGCTTGATTACTTGCTTTCTTTTTCTAGGCATCTGAGAAATAAAGAAAATTCGTATTATAAGAACAATAGATACTATCAACAAAGTTGACGAGTTATCACCTTAAAACTTATTTTTCTCTGACAGCACCCATAAATGCAACCGCGTTCTTAGTTTTGTCTAAAAATACAATAGCATTCAAGGAATTTTTACTAGCAAGTTATACATTCAACTGTGCAGCTGTAGATACTTCATTATCTGTAAGGGTTAAAATAAATAAATAAATAAATAAGTAAATAAGAAATTTACTTAGGGTTATAAAACAATTAACTTGACCAGAACCCCGAATACCTACATCTTGCAGACCAAAACCGTACGAATAATAACAGGAGGAACTCGTAAACTTTGTTGATATTAGGTACTTATATGGTTATATTAATGTAAACATTTTTTGACTGGAAGTAGGTAACTAAACGATGACAGGAATGGTTGAAACACCGGGACGATTGAAACGTTTCAAACGTCCACATACAAACTGTTTCTACCGTACCCATACTCTGTTCTACATTTTAAGGTAAATTTTTAGCCTAATATACAACTTTAGCTGTTTCCAATATCAATATAAACAATCTTAAATACGAGTAGGTACACAATACAATAAAACAAGAAAAAATAGTAGAATACAAGAGTAAGTTACGATAAATCGAAAATTGAAAAAAAGTAAAATCTTACTTTTGGGTGTCAAAATTCTTCATCGTCGTCCTGTGCACGACTGCGTTAGTTCATTTTCTTCGCTCCACTGACCAAATATTCGAACATGGTCGACGCAGTAAGGAACGTCGTGTCGCGCTTGTACGTATTATAGTTTTAGAGAAAGAGTTGTTTCAATCATATCGCGTTTCAATCGTACCCAGTCTACCTACTGCATCTCTTAAATGTTTCTAAGGTTAAGAAAATGCGAAGTCTTTTGAACTTTCTGCACAGTCGCCCAATCCAACTCAATTAAAGAGGGATTTAAATTTGTTCCAAAGTTTGTAAACACTAATCCGTAGTAGGTACCTATTACTCCGCAAGACTACTCGTATTTCCTAAAACACGATCTATTTGTCTCTTATACTCACTTTAGAATATTGACATGGTTAAGAAAGACAGATAGAGCTGATTAAAGGTAGATTATAGTACAGGCACTTTAGCTAGGTAAAAATAACGTAAATTATATTTAAAAAAATGTGAAATGCCACTAATTTTGAGTGATTGCAAAATAATCCCCGATCAGCATGCATCAATAAAAGTTGACGGATTATTTAAAAAAAAATTTATTGTATTTAAAAATTTAACTTCGTTAAACTTAATTTTATTGAATTTTATTTTCAAATTAAAATGTCTTCTATCGAACAAGAACCAATCGAGAACTGCCTCCTTTTTTGTTGGATGGTTCGTTGCAATACTTCAATCTTATCATTGACAAAGTTTTGTTGCTTACTTACCTATTGTCTCCATAATATTAGAACTAAGTGCAAGTCGAACTTGCGCACGAAGGGTTCGGTACCCTATTAAAATAGTAAAAAAAAGGTAAAGTAACGGCCTATTCATCCCACTGCAGGGAAAATAAAGGCCTCCATCATCGTATTCAAGTTACCATAGCAATTGGTACAGGCATAATCACCACGCTTGCCAATTGCGGGTTGGTTATCACAAACCCGAGCAAAGCACTTACTAAAATTCCAAACTTTTTGTTGCCCGACTCGGGGATCAAACCCGCCCCCCGAGATCTTGGCCCGGTATTCAAACTATTAGACTAACGGGCCGTTGCTAGACCAACGGGCCGTTGCTAGATCAACGGGGCCAATTAAAAATATTTTTAAAATATTGATAGCTTGCTCTAAGCTTCACACTGAACCCTAGAGTTGAGAGGAAGCCTACGATACAGCGAGCTTACTCAGAAGCAGCTTATTCTTATTATAGCAGGGATATTCTATGAATTTTTCAAGCTTTCACCTGTTGCCGCTAATAATATCGAGCGAAAAACGGCAAAAAAGTCACTTTTGTTGAATGGGATTACTTTACTCACATAAGTATTATATTACTCGACTCTGAAATAATTGACCTGTGAAAATGTCACCTTTTTACTGATTAACTGATTTTAATATAATTTATTATAACGATAGTTTCAATCTAGTTAAAGGACCTATGATATTTTTTATCCCATAAAAATGTTTTAAGGAGAGCGATATAATCGGGAAAAATTGTATCGCATTAGTAAAAGCTATTTCCGAAAATGTAATTCTTTGTATCAATATTATGGATCTTTTAAGGCTTTGTTTGGTACATTCAATTTGTAGTGTAAGTGTTCCTAAAATTGATAACTAATTCACAGTCTATTGTATTTGACTAAGTATTGTAGGTAATAAGTAGGTATTCCTTCTGTTTAAGCTTGATCCATATTTGAAGGATACTTGTATCAGATTACAGAGAGTATACAAGGTTATAAGTCAGTTTTCAATAATCCTTAAATTACATGACGCTCTAAATCCAAGAAAAAAATAAAAACGACCAATGACATCAAACGTTTAAGTAAGTATGACAATTAATAGGTACCTATTTACATGTCCTGTGAGCTCGGATTCTTGGAATGAGTGAATATTGGCTTTAAAAATACAGAGGCCCTACTACACATCGCGATGGCCGTAAATACGAATCTGATTGTCTCTTTCACACATGTTATGGCATTGGCATGCGAGAAACAGATGGAGTTGAATTTACGGACATTATATTTTCATACCTACTTGAAATAAACGATACGCTTTACTAACATGGCTTGAAGAAAGACAAAACAGAACACGGCGAGTCGGCGACCGCGACTTCTGTTCATTTTTCATGAGATTAAAGATTATTTATTCTCATCAACAAGACATGAGAACGCAAATTCATAAAAAAGTAAAGTAACAGCCTATAATCATCCCACTGCAGGGCAAAGGCCTCCATCACTGAATTCATGATGGGTACTGGCATTATCACCACGCTTGCCAAATGCGGGTTGGTGATCACAAACCCGAGCAATGTTCGAAAATTCGAAACTTTTGGTTGACTGACCCGGGGATCGAACCTGGGACCCCGAGATCTTGGCCTGGTATTATTGGTTCACCTGATTTACTAAAAGATCTTTGTCCGGTGCTAGATCGGCAGATCGCCATTCTCGAACCTTTTCGCTCCAACAGCCATCTCCTCCAACCTCCAACAGTTCCTCTTGCTATGTGTCTCGCCCACTGCCACTTCAGCTCAACAATTGTCCGATCAATTTTAATTAACCAGTTCTCATATGGATTTCCTTATCTCTGATCATAGGGAAAGAAAGACTAGTAGTCTTTCTTTCCTCATGTCTCTGATTCAATCGCACAGAGAAATACCGAGCCAGCCAAAATCACTCACTCCATTAGAAGCAGCGACTTTGATCCTTATTGAGCATAACTCAATTAAGCACCAGTAATGAATGTAAAATGTTCTCTCTCTGATCATGAATAATTATTACATGCCTGATAAAATGGACCATGTAGGTATTTTTAAACTGCTGTCATTTAATTTAATTATGACACTTTTTGTCGATAAATGAAACCAAATACATTTCATAAAATAAGTAAAGTTGTGCAAACTTATTATGGCAATAGTCACATCATAATTTATGTTAATAAAAATAGATATGATAATACTGATCAACATAATTATCATTATCACCTGCCCATATCAGTCCCCTTCTACACTGGACACGGACTTCTCCAAGAGTATTTGGCCATAATCGCCATGCTTGGCAGGCGAGACGGCAATCGCAGTTTGGCCAATGGTCTGTAGTTCTACATTTTCGTACAAAAAAGAAACAGTACAGTACTTAGTGTAAAAATCAGGCATATGATTTATTATTGCATATATTTTTCGGGCAAACAATAGACAACCGTTGATCTCAATACCGTCTTCACCATAAGGGCACACGGGACCCGTGCCCAGGGCCCCCATTATCAGGGGGTCCCGAAGGACCGATAATTTCTCTCACACATTTATTCTCAAAACATTTTTGTCGGGCACATTTCACTTTTTTCACAAATCAGTCATCAATTATAATAAATGGTCATACTTAGTAAAAAAATGTTATTATAATTCGCTTTTTTTACTTTCCAAAAGGGCCCCAAATTCTAGTGTGCCCAAGGGCCCCAGCCTAGTTTAAGACGGCCCTGCCATATTCAATATACTCTATGGCCCTGCCTGGTTGATCTCGTCGCGACTTTACGAGTAATCGGTCGACGCTCATCGCTACTCGCCTGTCCGCTGCACTGTTTTGAGCGGCTGAAATTCACACAGCGATCATAATCGTGCGACATCCCCAATACGCTGCACTAGCCCTAAGGCTTAGGCTAAAATATATTATTGTCATACCAGCGTAAAAACATGAACATCTTAAATCGACAATTTTAAGTACCGAAACTATTTATGCCGATTTGAAATTCCCTTTTTATTTTATTACTACTAAACAAAAGATATTCTCAAAAAAATGGAATCATAGCAATTTAGCAAATTACCTCCAGTATTTATTGAATAACAGTAAACTTTTTATTTAGTTGTTTATACAGTCGAATTTGTCGCTAACGCCAAAAGCGGCCGTTTTTAGCAATAATGTAAAATACGAAAGAATGCCAGAATGAAAAGCAGTTAACAGTGGTTCAATAAATACTAGAGGTAATTTGCTAAATTGCTATAATTCCAGTTTTTTGAGAATAGCTTTTGTTTAGAAGTAATAAAATTAAATCAATTGGGGGCAGCACTGAGCTCACATAATCCCCTTAATTCGTCTGTTTAGAACATGTTAGACCCGTATTCTAGAACGTCGCTCAAGCGCAGTTTGATCTCAAATCACCTAATCATTGCTTTAGTATGTATAAAATTAACACTTCGTACCTACGTTACATATTATTACGCAATTCAAACTAGTATCAGTTGAATCGAATTTCAAACTAGATTTAAGGAAATGTTTCCGACTTAAGTCTGTTTTCGTTTAAGTTAATTTATTTATAAAATTTTTTCTTCACATGCAGAAATAAATATTTGTAATATACTAACCGAGCAATAAGTAACCATTTTATAACCGTTGTAAAATTGTAATAAGTGATTATTACTAGTGACTTCCAAAGTACCGGAGTTTAGTCGTAAACTCGTAAAGCGCGCGTCGTGAACATGGCAGCGTGTTTAGGAAATTTTTTGCATGAATATTTACGATTCGCGTTTCACGGCGGATGGGTTGAGTGAGGGTTAAAAAAAGTGAAATATAGCGCTATAAAATTTACATACTGTGACGCAGAAAGAGACGTACAGTTTGAGCTTCTAATCTGGCCCACGTTGTAAAGCCTTATCAGATAAAAAAAACCCAGCCGACTTTAGAGAGGCATGATATTTTCTTTCGTATTCTTAGCACAAGGCTAACTTATACTTGACTGATGTCAAACAAGATTAAATCTAAATAAGCTGAAGGCGAGGAAGGTCAAGGCGCCTACTAGGCGGACCAAAGTAAAGTACCTACTTACAGTAAAATCAGTTTTATTGCAAATAGGCCCCAGGAGGTGCTTCTGCACATCCCAATATTTAAACCTACCACAACTTCGGGGCAAGTCTAGGCTAGTGCCGAGAAGAAGCAGCCAAAAAACTATGTCACTATTGTCAGTCTCAATAATGGCTGTCAGCCTAGCAATCAGTATCACAATTTGTAACATTTAAAAATAAAGTCGGCTTCCTCAGGTGGGACTCGAAGTCACGTCTCTTCCACAGGCGAATAATCATTCTACTAATCAACCAAGAACATTATCTGGATAAAAATCCAAATTCATCTTTCAAGCTCCTATAAGACCTAACGACCTGCCTAACCTAATGAGCTGCCCTTGTACGATTGGTCGC
Organism: Anania crocealis; assembly: GCA_949315895.1. Lineage (NCBI taxonomy): Eukaryota > Metazoa > Arthropoda > Insecta > Lepidoptera > Crambidae > Anania > Anania crocealis. The sequence goes on along the minus strand of OX438865.1, from coordinate 14,404,133 downwards.
TGCGCTTGTCTTAGCCGTCACATAAACCGCTGTTACCATCACGGATTTTTGACTGCTTGCTTTTTGTTTGATAACCATGCGGCGCTAGTGTCGCCTAGCATTAAAAGATAATACCGATCGTGCGTTCATTGCTGTCACAGAAGCTCTCTGTAACCAAAGCTGTTATGACATTTGCTCTAAGAGAATCGCACTGTTGTTGATATACTTACGCTATGTCCGAGATAGCAGCGCAGATTTATGTGTAAGTCCAGGACTTCTCGCGAGATCTATACCTTGCTTTTGTATTGGCCTGCTTAACTGGCCTGGCCTGGCTAACCTGCTTAAATAAGTAAGTAGCATATTATTTGAATAGTTTCCGGAAGAAATACGGTTCCCATGGAAAATCTTTGACACTTCAAATACAATAGACGTGACGAAAGACTTTGAAAAACTTTTTCGTAATGAGTTCTAAACCAGCGTTTAAAATGTTTTTAATAAAATATGTATTTTCCCTTATAATCATTAAATTGACAATTTTTTGATACTGTCGTCATTTTATGCCTATTGCGCGTGTAAGTACTTACTAAGTTTAAACATATATTAGCGAGCTTTAAATTATGTGACTTACCTATATGGGCTGTCTATCCTTTCATTGCGTCGAGTAGAAGCTTCCTTATTAAACCTTGGTACATATTTGATATTAATCAATTTGATATTTGTACCTACCCGACTGAGATGATGGATGGTCATACGGATCGCCGACAAAGTGATCCTCTAACGGCTCTCACAGAATGTCTAGGTACCTACAGAAGTCAATCTCATGTATGTACTTCACTTTTCATACCTACACTCGGTGGTTGCGCTAGGGTGGTCGACTTTGGCTTGTGCACAAAAAACGATCATGCTAGTTGCACTCGTATCTAGTTGTTGGATTTACTGAAACTGGCCAAGTGCGAGTCGGACTTGCGCACGAAGGGTTCCATACCATTATCTGTTAAGTCATCGTGAATATAATTTATTTATACTTATGTAATATCAAGATCGAACCAAAAAATTACATTTTTTGTATGGGAGACCCCTTAAATATTTATTTTATTCTGTATTTTAATATTTGTTGTTATAGCGGCAAAAGAAATACATAATTACTTAAAATTTCACCTGTCTAACTGTCACGGTTCATAACAGACGGATCGACAGCGAAGTCTCATTAATAGGGTCCCGTTTTACCCGTTGGGTACGCAACCCTAAAAACTTAAATGTAAATCAATAATAATCAAACTTTCTCCGTTTCTGCACAAAAATCTTATCAAATGCTTGTCTCAAATCAATGCCACTCACGCTTTGGTCCGAACTGCTCCGAGACAACGCGCTCGCTTGCGGTTTCCATGTGTGCGTTGCTCGATCCCACTTTCTGTGTAGTTTGACTTCTGTACTTATCTGATTTGTTCTGTGGGTTCGGGTTTTCCTTTTAAGGTAGGAGGATTAGTATAAATTAATATAACTTAACTTTTTTAAGTACCAAGTTTGTCTTTTGGTCCGAACTGGTCCAAGACATTGCATCCGTTTGCGGTTCTAATGTGTGCGTTGGTCGATCGCACTTTCTGTGTAGATTAACTGCTGTACCTATCTGATTTGTTCTGTGGGTTCGGGTTATCCCCTTTTAAGGTGGGATTAGTATAAAAGTAGCTTATCTTAACTTTTCAAAGTACCAAGTTTGCCTTTTTAACCGTTGTAGCGAAATGTCATAGGTATTGTATTATGAAGAATTGAACTTTGGCGCACTGGTCATAATATGATGTACCCACAAACAATTCAGTATATAATATATATTTTCTTTTCTACTTCTTAATTGTTCATGTTTTATTTTTCTGTACCATCATTTCTTTGTAACGAAGGCAATAAATAAATATATTATTACTAACTCAGAACGATTACACACACCGCCACAACTAAATTACTCGTACATCAAAAGTTAGCCTCAGAACATAAATTAATTCCCGAATAGTCAAAATCGTATTATTAACTTGAACCGAAATCTGCATTGGCCCCAGTTGCAAAATGTATTTTAACCAAGCCATTTGGACCGACAAAACCGAACACTAAATAAGCCGAACATGTGGATAAGGTAAATCGAACTAAATTTTCTAATAGACGTTTCTATAGCTAATACTCATAACATCGATCAATCAATAGCATTATCAATACATTGTGCCGTTGGACCAGGCCCCCAATTCCGCTAATTTACAAATGGCTCAATAGAATCGCAATTGCATCTCAATCGTATATTGCGATTCTATTGAGCCATTTGTAAATTAGCGGAATTGGGGCCCAGTACAGGTGTCATGTAACGCCCCGTTGGTCTAGTGGTTTAAATACCGGGCCAAGATCTCGGGGTCCAAGGTTCGAATCCCGGGTCGGGCATCAAAAAACTTTCGAATTTTCGAACGTTGGTCGGGTTTGTGATCACCAACCCGCATTTGGCAAGCGTGGTGATTATGCCAGTACACCCATCATTGCTGTGGTAACTTGAATTCAATGATGGAGGCCTTTTCCCTGCAGTGGGATGATTATAGGCTGTTACTTACAGGTGTCATATCAAACCATTTTAACAGTAGGTAGCTTAAAGCTTCAAGATCTTCATAACATAATTAGTTTTATAACAATGAAAAAAAAGCAGCGACTCTGAATACATGTCGCATAGTGCGCCGTTTCTTACTCGTTAAATGCGGTAGGAATTTAAATGCTGAGTTTTAAATATCCAATAATTTGAATAGTAATTTTATTATAATATTTTTAAGATATGCCACACCAGGACATTGGAGTTACAAATTAAGCTACTACAAAGCTTATACTAAGATGGTTGGCATGTCCGAATTTCCAGGTATTCAATGGTTTCCTAGATGCGGCTGCTATGCCCCGCATCCGCATCTTGACCGCGATGAAACCTCAGAATACTGTTTTGAGCTGTCTGGAGACACATAACGTTGGATTTGCTGGTTCTTGATTTTTTTGATAACTAGCTGTTGCTCGCGACTTTGTACTCGTAGAATCTGACATTATACTACGAGAACCTTAATTTTGTCTGGTTGAAAAATAATGTACAGGTCGTACATTATTTTAGAAACATTCATAAAAATCGGTGGAGCCGCTACGGAGGAGTTTTGTTACAAGCACTGTGACTCGAGAATTCATCATTGACCTCATAACAACATAATTAGTTTAACATCTTTATGCCTGTATTGTTTGCAAAATTATTATTGTAGTGAATAAATGAATATGAATATGTATTAGAATTTAGACTAGACATCCATCCCGGCTTTGCACGTGTTTACTAATAAAGAAAGCAGGTAAATGGTCTGTTAAACTATGCTTAACATTTTCACACTTTCGATGTAGGAATTACTAGAACCGGTTTTTTTCGATACAATTACCAAAAATTTTTATCCATACAAATGGCAATAACAAACACAATAACAAAAAAAAAACAATTTGGTGCAGTCTTTTCTACTTCTTAAGTTATAAATGTCTACATACCTACATATCGGTGCCTAGTTAATTTTTATTTTAATAGGGAAATAGGGATTCATTTATATATATATATAGATTTAGAATATAGATATAGATTTCATGAAGTTTGCCAAAAAAGAAAACAGCTAAGGATGGATGGTAATGATAATAAGGATGTCATCCTTAATTTAGTTGCAAAGCTTGTTGCAAAGCAAGCAACTTTCGTCTTTATTGGTTTTGTATCATTAAATCGACTTATTTTGACTTTAGCTTACATACAAACCTAATATTAGTTTAGGAACCAACTAAAATATACATGGCAAAACTATTGGTTGTAATTGTGGTAATAACCAACCAAACTCAATCCATCAAAGCGGCGTACATGTAATTTCATTTTCAAACCCAAATAGGTATAGTACTACTGGTAACTATGTACTCTATTAAAGGTCTTTAAATATAAATATATTGTTATAGTTTACCTCAACCTCAACAAAGTAGGAGATTATTATTCAAATGAGTGTGTGTGTGTGTGTGTGTGTGTGTGTGGGTGTGTGTATGTGTGTGTGTGCGTGTGTGTGTGTGTGTGGGGGGGGTTATTTAGCCTTTATTTAAAAAAATTGTGTCTGCTATATTGCATTATAATATCTGTTATATTTGCAGCCACAGGTGTAAATTGAAATAAGTAATTTTGTATGTTAATTCTATGTCATTTTAAATTAACTATATGATTTTATGAGAATTAATATATTAAACCTAACCTAATATGTTAATACATTTCTGGACCCCATGTGTAAATAAATTTTAAACGGCCTAATTTTACCAAGATTTTACCTTAGCTTTAATTTTAAATATAGCTGTTTCCTTTGCGCGGCGTTTTTCCGTTGCATGTGGTTCTCAATATTTACCCACGGTCCGGCAGAAAAATCGTTTTTCCTATTAAGAGGAAACACTACGGGCGAGAGAATTTAAAAATAGGTGTTTGTAAAATCTATTGCTGTTGCGCAGTGCCAAACGCCTTCACCGCAGAGTGTGATAGAGACAACTGCTTCTTGGACCGAAAATACCTACTAAAAGCACACCAAATCAATGTTTCGTAGTCCCCCGATTACTTTTCCAAAACTAGACCGATTTAAATTTTTTTTTCATTAAAAATTAAAAAAAGGCTTTGGCCGTGTTCGTATGTTTTTCTATTTTTCTAAAATTTAGCCAAATTTGTTTTCTGGATGTTTGAACACAGCGGAAAATCTGGTGAATTTTTTTGATTTTTGAGGGCTCATATCTTTTTATTAATTAATTTATGAAAAAACAGAAAACATAGAAACATGTGGCCATAGATTTTTGTAATAAAAATTATTGCTACACTGGCTTTATCCAGGGAGGAAACAGGGGACTACGTTTATACTTATAACCTTGTGATCGAGAGAAAATGAAAGTGAGAAACGTTAAAATTTATAAAAACCTCGCTAAAAACCTCGCTATGGAACAAATGCGGGTAAGAGTAAAATCATGTCGATCAATCGTGGTTTTAACCACGACTCAAAGCTAACTGCCATGCGGTGATGAAGCTAGTTTTCCTACTGTTTTCTAGAGTTTACGCGAACACTATACGTTGAAATGAAAGATAAGTTTACGGATTTAGAACGCGTTTACTTTTGATTTAACCCGACGTTTCGAACCCTTTACAGCGCTCATGGTCACGAGTAGACTAACGTGTTATTCGTCTTTAGTCTAGTCTAGTTTTCTTCTTTGGTTTTGCGATAAGTCTTGATAAGGACTTGCCTGTAAAAATATTAATGCTAAACCTTTTTTCAGTTAAGTAGAAAAAATCTGCCTAAGGATGCGTGTGCGGCGTGGATAACTTTATAGCTATAGGGATTGCCGCAGCTTATACTTTGAGAAACACCGTACAACCCCATTTAGTAAAGCTCAGCAGAATTAAGACTTTTAAGTTGTTTTTCGTCTCACCGACACTAAGTTTTTAACTTTAATTTCTTCCGCGTCTTCCGCCAGTCCAAACACTGCATTGAGAGCGGAAAATGCTGGTTACTTTACTCGGGTTTCTAGTCGAAAAGTAGCACAGATTTTTTATTTAAATAAAATCTCAGCTAAGTACCCTACGAGTATTTTCAAAAAACAAGGATTTCAACCTCCCCAAGACAAGGAATGAGCCACAATCGGCACTTGGCAGGGCTGTTGGCAATCGCAGTTCGGAAAAGACGCTAGTGGCTCTCTTCTTATAAGTAGTAATAGTCTTACGACTCCCATAGGGAAGGGGTGACGCAATTATTTTGCAATTGCAGTTCATTGTTTAGAATAAAAATATTGTTAGTATTTTTACTCACCTATTTACAAAATTCGTCTAGTTCTTTTACTGCAAACTTATAAATGTAAGTCAACAGAAGCAAAACATAATTTGAAGACCTTAAACATTTTAATAATAGAACAAGGGATTTCATCTCTCTAGAATAGGTATTGTTACAAGAATACTGAATGTTTGAAAGTTTAATTATAAGCCAAGATTGCTTTCGCGATGACAAAGTTTTATTATTTTTAGCACAGAACTGCACTGTTCTAGCGATTCTAGTACTTAAAAACTTGTTATATGTTTACAGACCATTGTGGGATTATTCTTGTATTTTTAAATGACAAAAAAAAAAATTAAGTCTTTGTAGTGAAAGGAAATTTTTACCTTGTTTTTCGCTTTAGACAGAACACATTAACGTATGTAACTAATTTTACTGTAAGAAGTTATTTGTCGTTACATTGATAATGTTCTGCAATTCCTTAAAAAAAACAACCTTGCACTTGCACCATCAGTTCTGTATCTGGCCCCACTGTTGACGGGTAATGGATGATGTTTGCATTAATGTCGCTATAACTAAAAATAAATATAAATGATCTAATCTAAACACCGGCCTCCGCTGGCAATTCAATCTGTCTGCCTGTAATAATATATAAAAGCTAGGAAGTTAATTTTTCTTAAAAGAAAATTCCTAAAACAAAGTAACTAGGTAGTAGTAACAAAATAATTTGGATTTAAATAACCATATTACCATTTAAATAACAGTCATGTACAAGTTGCGAATAGTCTCTCGCTATAATTCATGGTAAATTAAACTGTGGGTGGCGAGACTTTCTATAAATAACCTAAAGCTGTCTCGACCAGAAAGGAGCATGTCTTTGAAATTGTTAGTTGGGAATGGAAAAAGGTGAAGGTATGGCAAAGTGCGAGAAATTGCTTATCCTAAAAGCTTGGGTGGGAGCTGTAGGTAAGTATGTGTACTACGTAGGTTATTCTTCCTTTTGAAACAGTTGTCAAATGTAGTAAAATAAAACTGACAAACCTCAATAAGCATATATTTTAAAGATTTGTTTATAAACTACTTTTCATCACGGCTTTTCACTGGTTTACCATGCAATGAAGAATAAAAGATATCTAATCTTTATAAGAATATATTTTGATGATTTAATCACAAAAGTTACTATTATTCGTCCCGGATTTTTACAGGTTTACCAAAATATAATGCACTTTACACATAATAAGAGAGGAGAAAAGATGCTGCTGCCTCTCTTATTCCGGCAATACTCATTTAGTCTTACGACTCACATATTCATATTCATATTCATTTATTCACTACATAATATAATTTTGCAGACAATACAGGCATGTAGATGTTAATTTAATTATATTATGACCTCAATGAGGTATTCGTGATTATATATATTATTATCATTATAAATAGGGAAGGGGTGGTGCATTTTTTTATGCCGACAATTGCAATTTATTGTTGAACAATAAATGAAATAATAGTTATTGTTACTTATATTTTAACGAAATACTTATTGTCTATCTCTTTTTATTGCAAACTTATCAATGTAAATCAATGAAGTAATACCAGCCCATTACACATAATAATATGTTTATCTTTACGCATCTTTAATTTGGATATTTCAAACACAACTATTTAGTGGATTCCCGACATTGGTTATAATTTAATATAAAAAGATACTGAGTAAACATTTTCATTGCATCAAACCTTTTCTTTCATATACCTAAACCTTCTTCTGGCTATTAGAAAAAGGTATACCAAAATTACCCAGAATTTGACAGTCATTTTTTATTCTATAGATACGTTCATAGATCAAATCAAGGTAGAAGTTGCTTTTGACTCATAATGCATGAAATTTATAACAACAACAACAACAATTACACATCACACCCCCCCTCCCCTCTCCAACTGCGCACTTTACAATTTAATCAGCAAATTGGATCGTCTGATAAACAACGGTGTTTGTTCTACCTGAGATACGCAAATCTGCCACCCCGCTTACTTCGGCGCAACAGAATCTTATTTATGCCTGTACTTTTTTTTTTAAATATTCAATGGGCGTTCTCTTGACTACATACTTAACTATACCTACGTTTAAGAAGAAGCCTAAGATGGAGCGAGCTTACACAGAAACAGCCTATTCACTATTACTTAAAAAATTTTAGGGTTATAATTTTTCGGAAAAACAGACGCAGGCAGGGCATTCCACTCCTTGGCGGTGCGCATCACAAAAGAAGAGGAAAAGCGCTTGGTACGCATACGTCGGTCGGTACACATTTTACCTGGTTCATTATCATCGGCGAACGAGCCCACTGCTGGACATAGGAATCCTAAAGGATCGTCACAACTATGGCCTTCTGAATCCTCCTCCTATGTTATTTTAAGGTTATAAATGCGTAATGAAATATCTAGGCGGAATTCATGTAAGATTGGGGTAAAATAACTTCTAAGAAAATTACTTTTTCAAAGTTTAACATCTAATAAATCATCGAGAAAAACAAAGCCGGTAATAAATAGCCATGCGAAAGATGATATTGCTTACATATGAGATAGACGTCGCGCGACAGATTAATGTAGCACGCATTTCAAGGAAATAAGGCCACATGCAATGATATTTAAAAAGTAATAGATATGTTACATGCGCTCTCAATATGCGTCCCTAAAACGTCACAATTTTGACGTCTTCATACAATATGGATGACAAAGCGAAAGAGATAATAATTGCTCTTTTCACGAGTATGACAAGGACAAAATGAGAATTACTCATGTGTGCAGTTGTTCGCAAGCGGCACAGATATTTCGATAGTTTTGTAAGGGCATAACCTATCTATGCTTTTTAAATATCATTGGCCACATGCAATATGGCGTTGCCTGGGGCCTAATTCTCGTAACCGAATCGCAGTTCGATCGTGATTGAATTGGACGATTTTGACATTTAGCCCATACTAAAACTGTCAAAAACCTGTCGTTCAATTACGATTGTGATTATTTGTGATACGATTCGGTTATGCGAATTGGGGGCCTGTTGATGAGACGTGTTCGAAATATGAATTCACTATGCTTTCTATAATATTAACACCCTGTTGGTCTACTTATACACCGTGAAATTTTAGTGGTTGTTTTCCCGCAACAGAACGATTTACCTTTAGTAGCACCATCGAATCGTGAGAGTAATTTTTTGAAAATAAAGATATCGTTGTACTCAACTAATCAAAAAAATAATCATCAACTCAAAAGCGTGAGATACGATAGTATCTTTACAAACTGTGACGTGTTTGGGTACTGCTTGCCGCACGAAATCAATGTTCAAAGCAAAAGAAGCTCTACGCACTAAGTAATACAGCATAAACTGCACCGCGCGAGGGGCAATGACCCCGGCCGGTGACCGGCTGCGGCACGGCTGGTACCATTGGTTCGAGGTTGCTTTCGAGTTTCGTTTATCACAATCGTGAAACTGCTTTTTTTATTTGAATAAAAAAAAACTGCACAAATCTATTGAGCTACTGAGATAAAATCATTTTACTGCGGGAAAACAACCACTAAAATTTCACGGTGTATACAAAAGTGGTTTAAATACCGGGACAAGATCTTGGGTCCCGGGTTCGATCAAAGGGTTGGGCAGCAAAATTTCGAATTTTTAACTTTGCTCGGGCTTGTGCAAATGCATTTGGTAAGCGTGGTGGTTATGCCTGTACCCATCATTGCTATGGTAACGTGAATTCAATGGTGGAGGCCTTTGCACTGTAGTGGGATGATTATAGGCCATAGAACATGGAAACTGTGATTATAGGTCGTTACTACATCTATCAGATTTAATTGACATTACTTTAGTAATTTTAATACTTTGATTACGTCATCCTTAAAACTCCATTTTCATAAAAACTAATCCAAACCACGCCTACAGGTGGGTATTAATGGTAAAGCGCCGCGCCCGGCACGCGAGGAGATGCGGGTTTGAGTCCCGCCTGAGACATAATATTTAAAAAAAAATTAAATACTGATATTGTAATTGCAATTAAATTGCTTAAATATCGTAAAAAGTGGGTACCGATTATTAGTTTAAAGTTAATAATAAGAGTTCGCACGCCAAAGATAAAGGCATTTTTAGGGTTCCGTTGCCAAATGGCAAAAAACGGAACCCTTATAGATTCGTCAAGTCTGTCTGTCTGTCTGTCTTTCTGTCTTTCTGTCTGTCTGTCTGTCTTTCTGTCTTTATTCTGAAAGTATTAGCATGACACAGTTAAAACTTGGTAGGTAGATGTATCCTGTTAACCGCTTAACGATTCTCATACAAAAAATAAAAAATAATGATATTTAAGGGGGCTTCCCATATATAGAACTAAAACAAAATTTTTTTTTACTCAAACCTATTCATATGGGGTACCTATGGATAGGTATTCTAAAATAACATAGAGGTTTCTAAAACCATTTTTTCCAAAAGTCTAACGTTTGGAAGATAGACGCTTCCAAAGTGGTAAAATGAGTTTCCCCTCCCTCTAACTTTTAAAATAAGCAAGTGAAAATTTTGGAAAAAATACATAATGTAGATCTTAATAAATGCTTTCAACAAAAATTGGTTCGAACGAGATCGAACTAGTAGTTTTGAAAATCTAGCACGTTTTCAACAACAGCAAACATAACTTTGTCCTCCATAAAAACACTATGAAAAACAAAGTTATTTTTTAAGTCATCAAAATATTGTGGATTTTTTGTTAAACTTGGTACGGAACCCTCAGTGCGCGAGTCCGACTCACACTTGGCCGGTTTTTTTAAAGCAATAATTAGAGCAAATGCACGACCTATCACTATGCTTCCTAAAAGTCTTGAGTTGGGACTGAAATCTCGCCCATTGGTCAACATGTTATTACAAATACTACCTATATTTTGTTTAAAAAACAAAGATAGGCTATAAATATATCGCTAATACACAAATAAATTTCATTTCATTTAATTTCAATAAGTTGACATTTTAGACAATACCCTTTCCAGAATAGCATTCATAATTCCCAGGGTAGAAACTTCTAAAAGTGTACATTGAATAAATAAGTTTCTGAGACTTCGACGGCTTCCCCGAGGGACGGACTGAACAAAGTTTACATGCACAGTTCTCAGAGCGATGTAAATAAATAAACGAAGCAATTATTTTATGAAAAGTCAAGAGTCATAATTTTTATTTTATTTTATTGGTTTTCAAACAACTTATGCACTAAAACATTTCAAATAAAATTAACATAATGTAGGAACTAAGAACAAAGTCAATTATAGGCAAGCACCGCATACATTATACATAATATGAGATAAAAAGCAAAACTTTTGTTTAATATACGATACGACCGCAGATATAGCACAAAGCTTAAGTAGTACTTGAACAATAAAAGAAGTATTAGCTGTACAAATATTCCGATTAAAACTAAAAACTAAAAAAGTAAGTTAAAAAAAGGTTTTACAAATAACTATGTATCAAGTATTTCTAAAAGAAGCATTCCGTATGATCCTATGGAAACATGATTAATATCGATGAGTTTGCTGATCTATACTAATATTATAAAGCTGAAGAGTTTGTTTGTTTGTTTGTATGTTTGAACGCGCTAATCTCAGGAAGTACTGGTTCGAATTAAAAAAATATTTTTGTGTTGGATAGATATTTTAGCAATTGGCCTTCCTCGATAAATGGATCGAGGAAGGCCAATTGTAGCGAAGAATCAGTGAAGAATGTTGCAAAAATAATCGCGATCACAATAACAGAAATTGACGCGGACGAAGTCGCCGGCAACAGCTAGTTTGGTTATAAAGTTTACCCATCCTACAAATCGGTGAGTTTGATCCTAGAACAGTGCATGTCGTAATGGAGGGCAGATAGTTGGAATAGGCTTTCTAGATGGCCTAAAAGAAACTCTAAAGTTATGGGTCCAGCGCATCTGCCAATATCGTGTTCACCCGTGTCTTCATAGCAAGCTTTGCAAGTTGAGCTCCTATCGTCGTTTGCTTATCCCTCAAGGATAATCTGGTGTCAAAGTTTTTACAGCCAGAGGCCTAAACTCTGCCGAGACTTGTTTTACGACCTCCATCTTGCTACATAAGCTGGGACCGGGAAATCACGTCTCCCTGTCACACGCGGCTCTGAGGCCTTACTCCGCAACACAACGTCCGTATATTCGAATTCATCTGTCCCTATCACTAATAACAATGTCTTAAATTATCTGAAAGATACATACAGGGTGAAATTTTAACCACTTTCCAAAATTTTTATAGGCGTTCAGTATCATATTTAGAGCCCATTTATGAAGTTAAAACTGTGAATCAAACTTTCACCCGAAAACATTTTTCGCAATATAGGTAGTTTTCATTTTTGACGGTCCTAGGCCTGTTAAGGTGTAAAGGGAAAATCAAAAACATATGAATAGTAAAGTAATGAATGAATGAGATGTGAATCGCGTAAAAAAAGTGATGCTAGGCGGCCGTTTCAAAAATTTTAGATTTTTTGCGGACATTTTCTAAGTGCTTTATCTTGAAATTTTTGTACTGGGCTATACCAAAAGAAAAAATACGTCATTTATTTTTTGTCTAGTAGATTGATATATTAAAATTTGGAAAGTGGTTAACATTTCATCCTGTATATATCCGTAAATACGAACTTCGTGTTGCAGAGTAAGGCATCTGGTCTTGTGTACGGTGCTGTACAAAAGCTTTGACTATTCGGTAATTATGTATGGTTGATCGCTCAAAGGATGTGCTTAGATGTTCAAGTATAAATTTAAAACTTCTTTGTTTCCACGCCTTGCGTTTTTTTACTATACCTTTTATTCCTATGGCTGTTGTATGAGGTAACAAAAGAAGTAATGCCTGAAGACGTCTTTTCTCTACCAAGTTACTTAGTTCAGGCATCATTCTCACACAGAGCTTTCGCTCAGACCTATTATGTACTCTGTTTACTGTGTTTGTGATGAGTAGGTAAAAAAGAAAGCGTGGCAATCACGGCAAAATCCTGCTTTTAAAAGGCGTGTGTTCAGTAATGTACTGGCATAAGTAGATCATGATGATGGCGTGTCTTCAATTTTAAATAAAGTACCTACCTTATTATAATTTGAAAATTTACATTGAAATTTGAGACTTATTTACGACATTAAATCTCTATTTTCGTCGTAAGAAACTGGTAATTTGTGTCTTAAATGTCTTAATTAGCTTTTAAACCAGACAAAAGACACAGTCTACCTGTGACCTAAAACATTACAAAGAGTTTGTAAGGATGGGTTAGATAAAAATAAATAATGAAAACTTAAACGCGACTTTATGCTGTTAATACATGCGCTGAATTGCAGTGGCAATTTTCAGCTGAAACCATCAGGAGGTTCAAATTCACAAAAATGTGCGCTAAATTACAATATAAACAATAACATTAACAACACTATCAAATAATCGTAATTCTAATCAACGTAAGCACGAGCTTAGTTGACTTCTGCTATAAAATCAAGTGACCGCCATTTTCGTCCGGAACCCTAAGCCTCGGAAAAGCCGTAAGCTCGTATACACAGTGCAAATATGATGCAATAGTCCCGCTCCAAGTCTTATTTGACCGCCGTTCTATTTTTACAAACGTTTGATTTCGAATATAATAATAATAAAAAATAATCCATGCCTGTGCAAACATGTAGATATATACTGTTTTCTTGAGTAGTTCCAAATATCGAGTACTTTTTTAAGGATCTTACTTACTTTCTCATAGTAAATTTCAATAAAGTTATTTCTGTTTGATACTGTTAGTTGTTAAGCTGTAAGATTTTATTTCAATTAAGGAAAGTAAATGTTTTTGTTTTTCATACTGTTTTATTGTACGTAGGTACTTGTACTTATTTAGTACTGATCTCTTTTACAAAGTATGTGGTGTTTGAAAAATAGTATCATAATTTCGTTATTACATAAGTATCTTTACTTTTTATTAATTAATAACATTTAAACCAGAGTCGCCTCATCGTACAAACTTTACTGTAGGTTAAGTTATTATGTTTAAGTAAGTATTTATGATATTTAATGAATTTATTGAGAATGATTAAATTCGCAATAATGACATGGCAGTATCGTCTCAGACCTCAGACCTTAGCCGGTTCCAAGGAACAACAAAAAAGAAAAGAATAGACAAGTGCCTTAGTAGTCTGTGGACAAGTGTTATGGCTGCATTTGGTTATGTGATATTTTGTTTTGTGTTATTGTTGTTTCTAATACAAAATACCTAATATGGGTTTTAATCATAGTTTTAATAGTCAATACGTGAAAATCGTTTAATGATAGTTGTAGAAAGCTTATGGGCAAATACGAAGCAAAGAGAGTAACTTCGTTAAAGACAAGTTTGGTGATTCCTACATGTTGTTAACCTAAAATGTGCGTGTTTCAATTTTATTGTTAATTCGGCAAAAGTTTTACTACATAAGTAGGAATGGATTACTTAGGGGAGCTAGGAGAGGATTAAAAGAGGTAAGACAAATAAAGTACTCAAGCGTTTAAACGAATTCGTTTTAAAACAAATGGTACAATGCAATGTTTACGTTCAAGGTTGTAGGACGACCACTTTTAATTAGAATTTTTTTTGCGAAAAATATTTCAAGGTGAAAACTTGACCTACATTTTTTATTTCGGAAATGGGCTCTAAACACGATATTTAACTCCTATAAAAAATTCTGAAAGTACATAAAATTTCATCCTGTATATTGAAAATAAAAGATATGTTTTATATTGCTTTATGCAAATTGTGCTCAATATCTTCCAGAAATAAAAAAGGTAAGCATTAGTTCCTGATTTTGTTAAATTGGAATATTTGTAGATTTCAGTAAAGAAGATTTCTCATACTTTGGGTAAATTAAAATGTTGCTATTTTTGGGTCTAGTATGTAAAATAGCATATTAACTGATGTTATTGCGAGCTATAGAACCTACCGAATTGCTCTCCTTTTAAAAAACTATTTAGACAAATTGACATACCAGGACATATAGGTGTATGGTATATTGACGAATTTCCTAATGTGCCTCACTATGATGTTATTAAAACGCCCACGCACACGTCATCTGCTTCAGACGAATGATCCACGTGGTCTGGATTCTTTCTATGCTGACTGTCTTGTGTCAACGGGGTATTCTTTGAGTTTTAATGAGTGAGAGAAGCAAGTATTCAATGAAATATCAAACATACATACAAAAAGCATCATCTTAAGATTGCGGCTGATTTAAAAGTTTGAATTTGCTACCCAGATTGTAGCTATAGTATAAGCTTCAAATGTTATTAAAATTAAATATGGATTCTGAAAATTATTTTTTTAATGATTTCCGCTAGTCAACACCGGCCCAGGTACCTTTACCACACTACCCGTACTAACACTGATTGAGCAAGCACTATTGTGGTGAAGGTACCAAGGCCGGTGTTGACAAACAAAAATCATTAGCAAAATAATTTTCAAAATCCATATTTAGTTATGGATTTCCGCAAAGTAACGCCTGAGTCTATTAATGTTATCAATATTAACTCAAGAGCAGCAGCTTGGGAGATAAGCCTTACCAGTAAACTTATATACTTTCTTTATTGGCACAAAACGAATATAACAAAGAGTTAAAAACCATACCCACTGGACCTAATCACTTTGTGTCGGAGGTCGCGAAGTGAGCAATAACGCGGGTTTTATTGGACCGGCTGCGACTGTCGTTTGTTCCTGGCCCAACACTAGTACGTGCACAGATTTACTTCGGAAGGAAAGGATATTGTACAACATGTAGTATTTTTTCGTGCTACACACGATGAATTTAATTCATTAGTAGAGAGCAGCATTTTTTTTTATTTGTGTGTGAAACCTAAATACATTTCCTAATATACTGCCTTAAGGGAGTAAGTAAGTGAGTTTGCAAACAATAGTACCAGTGTCGAGTGCAATAAAAGACTACGACGGACACCCACCCGCAGTTACATCAGTTCTTCCGCGATCATGGCGCTTGCAACAGTGCCGAAATATCGGAAACTCATAAAAAACAAGCTACACATGGTAGAAATCTCGAAATAACTAACTCTTAAATTTCCTGAGATACAGATTCATCTAGTTTGGGAATCAGTTTTTAATTTAAAAATGTACCTTTGTTATCAATAAAGATATTTTATTAAATAAATAATCTAATAGTGGAATATTAGGGGTTAAAGTATGAAATTGCCGTTTTGTATGGACGAAATCGAGAAAAGTCATTTTTCCATACTAACAATTTTTTTGTTTTTTTAAAAGCGCCTGAACCGTTTTCAATACAATTAAAGGTGAAAGTTAGATGGTTATAAAGCTACGCATTATAGTATTTAAATTTCTGAAAATCAAAGTATATAATACAAATATACTTAATTGAAGCAAGAAGGTCAGCTGACACATTGTAAGGGGTCTTTTCAACGACTTCCTTTGAAGTAATAGGCACTAGTATTTGAATTTTTTTTTAGTCATAAGTTTCTTTATTTAGTTTTTGATACAATACAAAAAGAATTACGCAATAATATGACTATACTTAAGAGCTATAAACAAAATAAAAAGTGGGAAAATAATCGGCAATTTCATACTTTAACCCCTATTATTTGTTATAAATTGTTAATAGTACTTTGGTTTAATGTGTAATAGTTTACAGACGAAGTCATTACGAAAACATTATTTTTTAACTTAAAAACATTTTTTTCCACTGTGCGGTGATGTTTTTAAAAAGTTATTTTTAAGATACAATAAATCGTTTTTGAAATAGTTTTAAGGAATGCTTTCAAACACATGAGTTTATTTCTTGCCGACTGTAAAAGCAGTTTTTGCGAGTAAGAGTAACAAAAATCCCCACATCCTCATAACCTTTGGCATTTATAACATGGGCAGAATTTATTAAATCATTGAGCTAAATATGCTTCGTGAGATGGACATGGTGATGTAAAGTTTTTTGCGTGTACTGAACCTTAAAAGCTCATGCGGTCGAAGTTTTTTCTCACACCATCCGGGGGTCGTGAGTTTGAAATATTCTATATACCTAAACTAACTTCTGATTGCATGAAGTTGGAGGTTTTTGCCTCTAAACTTAAAAGCAACCCTAACTAAAGTGTAATATTATATTTAGATGTTTTTGTAACTGTACATATTACACTCATTCGAGTTAGTTGTTTCCAAAATGTCTTGTTTTATGTCATTCCAATATTTCGTCACTGTTGCAATGGCCATAAACTCAAAACAATAATATTATGATAGCCATGAAAGTTAAATCAGTATATGATATTACACTCACTTAAGGTGTAATACCATATCTCATAACTTTAATTTAATTGTATATCTTGGGATGCCAGGGTGAGATTTTCTCTGATCCTTATCTTAGTAGCTTCATCCTTTTATTTACCCTTGATGTGTTTGGTTTTTATCGCACAATCAGTGGTCAAGCCAAGATACAAGTAGCACTAAAGATTCTATGTACTCAAGTTACGACAGAACTAATGGTTATGGGCAGTTGTCACGCGAAGAAGCAGCGCATTGTTCTAACTTATCTGATTAGTGGCCTCTATTGAAAGCGAAACAATACCAATCTATAATAATTTTATCAATGCGAAATATGTTTGTCTTTTACTTCGCCAAAGTTTAACTGCTAACCAGAATTAGGTAAAAAAAAATGGTGTAGAGAAAGCTTTGGTCCGGAAAAGGACGTCAGATTTTTATTTCAAAGGTCATAATTTAAGGGGGTTGAAAGAAAAGATAAAAGTTTTGGACGAGGAATCAATAATCTGTACAAATTCAAATAAAATTTAGTGTGAAGAGACTTTGAGACACTGAGAGTTACATAAAATAGTTGTCTTTGAAATCATTCCTCAAATGGGTTCAAGGGGGTAGAAATGTGTATGGAGAGTCAGGTATATTTTTAATTCAGAATAAAAATAACAGATGGATATTACGTAACGAGTAATTATGTATGCTATATGTATCTCTAACGGCCGGTCCCAATAATCTGTCTATCTTCAGTTTTGGCATATCGGAGATAGAAAACAACTTCTGTCTCTGTTTTTGCCGTCCAGAGAAACAAAGACAGAAGTTGTTTTTTATCTCCGATATGCCAAAATTTAAGATATATAGGTTATTAGGACCGGCCGTTAGTCGTACTCTTATAATCTGAACGATATTATCGGGAACGAGATAGAACTGAGATTTTTTTATAATAGCCGATACGGTCGCCGACAGAGTCGCGAGCGGAGTGCTAGTCTGAAAGAATGTTTGTTGCAAAATAATGAATCGACGAATGTTTCAAGTAGTACATATCGCTGATTTAGAATGAAGAATGTTACTGATGTCAAAATTTGACTTAAATGTTATAACGTTACCATTTAGCTTTGCCCAGCAGTGGAAAACTAAATAGCTTATATCCTTTCTCAAAGCTCATTCTATCTTAGAAGTGAATTCATCATGATTAAATAAAAAAATAATATTTAAGACATGCCTCACTGGGTCACATAGAGCCATCTAGTCCCAAATTAAGCTACTATTGAGTACCCTGTCGTATGGGGTACTAGACAACCGATAAACTTACTTTTATACTTTTTTTTTGTAAATACATACTTTATAATACATAGAAAACACCCAGACCAGTACAAACAGACATGTTCATGCACACAAATATTTGTACTGTGCGGGGATCGAACCCGCGACCCATGGCTCAGAAGCAGCGTTTGCTACCGCTGATCCAAATGGTCGTCTAAAGCAAAGAAAATGAAGATAAATTTTCTTTGGTCTAAAGTTAGTTAGTTAGTTCAGTAGTGCTGGCGTAAAAGCGTAAAAGACAGCGTGACTTCCGCATTTATATATCTATAACATAGTAATATTCTACGCCCCGTTGGTCTAGTGGTTTAAATACCGGACCAAGATCTCGGGGTCCCGGGTGCGATCCCCGGGTCGGGCAACCAAAAGTTTCGAATTTTCGAACGTTGCTCGGCTTTGTTATCACCAACCCGCATTTGTCAAACGTGGTGATTATGGCTGTACTCATCATTGTTATGGTAACTTGAATTCAATGACGGAGGCCTTTTCCCTGCAGTGGGATAATTATAGGCTGTTCCTTTCTCCAATTAACCCAATCTATACTAATATTATAAAGCTGAAGAGTTTGTTTGTTTGAACGCGCTAATCTCAGTAAGTACGGGTTCGATTTGAAAAAATATTTTTGTGTTAGATAGTACATTTATCGAGGAAGACTTTAGGCTATAAAACATCACGCTGCAACCAATAGGAGCGAAGCATGAGTGAAAAATATTGCATAAATAATCGCGATCATAATAACGGAAATTGACGCGGACGAAGTCGCGGGGAACAGCTAGTCTTTTATAAAGTTCGTAAATTTTGGTCGTATGATAAATAAGGCTCCACTGTTTTTCTTTTTTTAGGGCACTATAACTACTTACATTATTATCTAAATTTGATTAGATTCATCATTAAAGTTTTACATTTATTCGTACTAGCCATAATGTTCTAAGATAACAGTTGTAAGCACATAATGTTTCATGCTTCCATTGGCTAAGTTTCTAAGGCAGTTGTCCTAGCGCTACGGAAGTGCTGAACTATCGGCAAAAGTCAGGCAAAATAATAAGCTATGATCGCGTTTAGTTCCCCGTTGTAGTTCAATTAAGTCGAGAACAGCTGGACCGAATTTAATGATTTCGTGTTTTGGAATTCGTCTTTTTCGGGAATAGAATAATTATAAGAACAATGGCAAAAAGATTATACCACGTGAAAGATTATTAGTTACTCGCTGCTCGTTCACCGCCGGCGGAGACAATGCCTAAACGTAGTGATTACTTGCTCAGTGACAATGCCTAATGTTGGCCCCAAGAAATTGCCCTTTATGAAATTTGAAACCACGAACCAAACAAAGGCGGTTGTCCAGATATTTCTATTACTAGTTGTCCGTCACGGCTTTGTGCTGGCTCATTGGTAACAATGAAGCTACTGCGAGTAAATAGTCTGTTTTTCTGCATGTGTAGGTACTCTTTACACTCTTTTCATGTAAATATTTCTCAAACAGATTTCTCCCATACAATAATATTATTAACATGTCAAGATAAAAAACATGTCAAATTTATTATTGAAAATAAATAATTCATTTTATTTATAATGTCGTTAACAGTGAAATGCACTAATTCTAATATAGTGATTGATGAGCTTTTAGCGTACATTCAAAATAAAATTTCAATAGTGGACGAAGAGAGTTTAGTAAAAATATGTTTATCGTTTTTTAGCAGTGAACAAATCAATCGCTCTAAAACGTTACTGTTTGAATCGTTGTCTTCGGAACATCGTAAAAAAGTGCGTAAAGGTCTTGGAAAAGAAAAACGGGAGCTGTACGACATCATCAGCTTATTTCAAGTGGTAGATCCTGATGTGATACCTGTGTTCGTTGCAAGGGAATTAGAGAAATTACCCCCATCACTTTTGATCATCTAGATGTCTCTAAATTACTAAAAGATATGCTTTTACTTCAGTCAGAGGTTAAAAATATAAAGGAATCGTACACGCCCCTGAGTATGCTAAATGATGTAAGAAATCTGGTCTTAAGCATGAAATATTCTTACCATCAGTCAGTACCAGAGTTTTCTGATATAAATGTCAACTTAAAAAGAGGCTGAAGTGCCTATCGTGGTAGTAGTGAGCCTATGAATTTATCAAATGTAAGTAGCTCCACAGTAATCGAACTAAATGATACAAAACTTTTAGCTTCATCTCCTAGTGAAGAAGGCTTCCGAAGCATCACTACGAATCTCAAAGATCGTAGCAGTGATTTCATAGCAGAGATCAAATCAACAAATATGACGGTCATGGACGGCGATCGATATGAAACCGTCAAGGCACCGATGCTTGATAAACAGTTGACTGAATTACAAGGAAGTAGCCCGTCATATGCAAATGTAGTGAAGTCGAAAGCTATTAATAATCTCAATGATGAAGAATGGTCTATCGTGCAAAAACGAAAACCATATAAAAATAAACGGTTTGTGGGGAAAATGGGAAATAACACAACGGAACCCGAAGATAAGTTCAGGGCGGCCGACAGAAAAGTACCAATGTTTATAACCAACGTCAACATGGGAACTTTAGAGTCTGACATTACTTCTTATATCTATAGAAAAACGAAGGAAACAGTAAAGTTGGAGAAAATAATGATGAAAAGGCAGAGCGAGCATGATGCTTATAAGTTCTTTGTGTCACAATCTAAGTTACATATGTTCTTAGAGGAGAAGCTATGGCCAAAAGGTATAATTTTCAGACGTTTTGCAGACGACGACACTTTAAAGCAAAAAGATCGACGGAAATTACTCATAATTCCGGAGGAGGCCATGTTAATCAGCACAGAGCTTCGTGACACCTATAAATTCGTAAGTTTTAATTGTAAGAGTGTAGAGCGCTCAATTGAAGGTATAAGGCAGCTATGCCATACATCAGATATAATAGCCCTTCAGGAGACGTGGTTGTTCCCTGACGACCTGACTTATCTAAGCAGTATTAGTGATGAGTTTAGCAGCCCAGGCATGTCGGCGGTAGACACATCGGCTGGAATGGTGCGCGGACGCCCCTACGGTGGTGTTGCGCTTCTTTGGCGGAAAAGTATGTTTTCTAATGTTATGGTTGTGCAGTGTGATAATCCACGTATATGTGCGATCAAGATCATATTGCGTGACCGATCGATTTTGGTGATGAGTATTTATATGCCTACTGACGCGGCCGCGAACCTAACTGAATTCACGGACATCCTTGGCTCGGCAAGTGCAATCATAGACAGTTGCAATAATGAATGTGTTTACATACTTGGGGATTTTAATGCACATCCAACCGAAAGATTCTACGACGAACTAACTCAATTTTGTGAGGAAGAGAAGTGGAATTGTGCAGATGTAGATTTTTTAGGAGAATCAAGTGGTTGCTTTACCTATATTAGCGAGGCTAACGGATCAAAAAGATGGCTTGACTATTGCGATCTTACTAAAGCGGCCATGTCATCTATACGAAAAGTATATGTACACTATGATATGTTATGGTCGGACCACTTTCCTTTAGCAGTAGAATGTAATTTAGATGTTATTTTTCAGACAAATTTAGAAAAAAATGAGCTACAAAGTAAAGTAATTTGGGGAGAAAGAAACTTTACACAAATTAAGTTGTTTGCTAAGAAATGTAATAGTCAGTTACGACTAATAGATTTCTCACCAGAATTTCAGGAGTGTGCAGGTCGAGCTTGTTGTAATAAGTATCATAGAAAAATAATTGGTTATATGTAAATATTGTAAATGCATTAAAGGAGGCAGCGGTTTTAAGTTTAGTAAACAAGTTTCATAAGAAAAATAAAGTAGTTGCAGGATTTAATAAATATGTAAGTGAGGCTCACAGGGTGGCTAAAGAGGAGTTTAGGCGTTGGTTTTGGTACGGAAAACCTAGTTCTGGTCAAATTTACAAGAAAATGTGTGAGACTAGAAAAGTTTTTAAGTCGCGGCTAAGGTGGTGTCAAAATCATGAAGAACAAATAAAAGCTGACATTTTAGCCACTCTTCACTCTAAAAGAGACTTTCGTTCATTTTGGAAAGCAATGAACAAACTAAGACCTCGGCCTGGCCAGCCTGTGTGCTTTGATGGTGTTAGCAACCCGGTGGATATAGCCAATCTCTTTAAAGACCACTTTACTGTTAAATCTCTCGTATGAAGCTCAATGTTGAGACTGGTAAGGAACTAAAAATGGTATGTACTGCAGCAGATGTAAAAAAGATTATAAATTCGATGTCTCTGGGAAAGTCACCTGGTCATGACAATCTAAGTATTGAGCACCTACAGCATGCGGGACCTCACCTGGCAAGAGTACTGACCTTGCTTTTTAACCTCTGCATAAGTCACTCATACCTACCCAGAGATATGATAAAGACTGTAGTTGTGCCTATAGTTAAAAATAAAACCGGTGATCTCGCAGATAAAGGTAACTATAGACCCATCTCACTAGCAACAGTTGTTTCCAAGGTCTTTGATAATGTGCTTAGTTCGCATTTAAATAGCTTTATACAAATACACGATAACCAGTTTGGGTTTCGTGCCAAGTTGTCAACTGAAAGCGCAGTTTTGTGTGTTAAGCACACTGTCAAATATTACACAACTCGCAAAACGCCAGTCCACGCCTGTTTTCTCGACCTGTCAAAAGCATTTGATCTAGTTTCGTATAACATTTTATGGAAAAAGCTTGAAATTATTAACGTACCTACAGAACTTATAAATATTTGTAAGTATTGGTATGGAAGCCAGATCAACAATGTGCGATGGGCGGGAACGTTGTCGAATTCGTATAGATTGGAGTGTGGCGTGAGACAGGGGGGTTTGTCCTCACCGACACTATTTAACCTGTACATAAACGACCTGATTGTTGCGCTCAGCAGCACCCGAGTTGGTTGTCATATAGATGGAGTTAATGTTAATAACATTAGTTACGCGGATGACATGGCGCTGCTGAGTGCATCAGTCTGAGGTTTAAGAAAGCTTGTAGTAATATGTGAAGCTTATGCCAAAAATCATGGTCTTCTCTACAATGCTAATAAAAGTAAAGTCATGGTATTTGAGGTCAGAGGAAAGGACACAGAAAGCCTTCCGCCTATAAGATTAAATGGTACAATTATTATGAAGAGGTTGTACAAGTTTAAGTACTTGGGACACGTAGTAACCACTGACCTCAAAGACGATGATGACATCGAAAGAGAGTGGAGAGCACTGTCGGTGAGGGCAAACATGGTAGCTCGCAGGTTTGCACGTTGCTCTAGGCAGGTGAAACTTACCTTGTTTAGAACATATTGCACTTCTTTTTATACGTGTAGCTTGTGGGGTGACTATACCCAACGATGCTACAGCGCTCTTCGAGTGCAATACAATTATGCTTTCAGGATACTGTTGGGGCTGCCTCGATTCTGTAGTGCTTCAGGGATGTTTGCAGAAGTGCGCGTAGATTGTTTTTACGCCACTATGCGCAAAAGATGCGCATCCCTGGTGAGCCGAGTGCGGACCAGCCCCAACAGCGTCCTGAGCATGATTGCTGACAGGATGGACTGTGAGTATTTGAGTCATTGCAGTGCAATTTCACATGGGCTTACACTGCAATGATCTGTATATACCTAGTCAGGTCATAAGTTCTGTCACATGTGTAATATGATATAATTTAGACATGTTCATTATTTATGTAACCATTTATGTAGCAAAATGAACTTAATAAAACATAGATTCATTTGGTAATAAAGTTCATTCAAAATGACCCCCGCGATTTTGAATACAGGCCTTCAATCTGCGCGGCCAGTCGTTTATCGCAGCACGAACGAGGTCCATGTCAATATAGGCGGCTGCCTTAATCAAGGATGCCTAGAGTGACTCCAAATCAGGATGAGGCTTTGAGCAGGCCTTTTCCTCCAAGTGTTGCCATATCTTGTAATCTAACGGACTCAAATCTAGACTGGAGGAGGGCCAGGCTTCGTGCCGAATGAAGTCGATTTCACGCGCCGCCAGCCAGTCTTATGTGCTTTTCGCTCTATGAGCTGGCGCAGAATCTTGTTGGAATACCCAGTGCCTGTTATTAAACATGGTATGAGAAACAGGTTCCACAAGGTTCTTGAGGACTGTATTTTGATACACAACTGCATTCGTTTTTACGCCTTTCTCACAAAAATGTACCTCAGTTTAGCCCCAATAAGAGACTCCCAACCAAACCATGAGCGAGGATGGAAAATGACCTCGTTGGACACGTGGAATACGGTTGCGCGCTTCTTAACTGCTGTGTGCGTACACCTTATCATTTTGTTTGTTGTAGCTCTCTTCCACGGTGAAAATTTTTTCATCCGAAAAAATAATTTCCTGATGCTTTTTTCCCGCGTACCGCTTCAACAAAGCGCGGCATCTCTTCAGTCTCAGGTCCATTAAACGAGCGTCCAAACGATGTCCTGTTTTTCTTCAATATGCCCTAAGGCCTAAGTCTTCATTTAACACCCTTTTCACCGTGGTCCTGCTTAACCCCATCTGAAGGGCCAACAGTTTCTGCTTACGTATGGGATTTCTTTGAATTCGCGCCTTAACAGCTTTTATCACTGCTGGAGTCCTAACAGAGCGAGGGCGACCACTTCTTGACCTGTCATCTACACTAGAGTCTTCATTGTATCGTTTTATGGTACGATAAACGAATGTTTTGGTTATATTCAAATTTTTTAAGAAAGTCGAAAATTGAATTGGCGCGTTACCGGAACGATGCAACGCAATAACCGCGACACGGTCTTCTTGTGTCCACTCCATATTTAAAAATGAGGAAAATTCTAATAAGTACACATTTTTATTTTCATGAAAAATTCGAGATTCGAATTCAATAAACTTTATGTGGCCAGCATTCTAAATTCAAAAGTTTTTATTGTGTGACAGAACTTATGACCTGACTATGTATAATTAAGTTTTATATTATTTTTATTTTATAACTTTTATTATGTTTTATTTACTTTTCTTTACTCTAGGCTTACTCATTATTGTTCGTAGTATAGCTTAGTCTGGACACTTAGTCTGAAATATTTTAAAAATAAAATAAATAAACAATCATTTTCTTTTAATCCCTCGATCGTGAGTTATTTCAGACACAATGGGGGCTATCGCTAGTGAATTTGCCACTAGAGGCGCTAGTGTCGCGTGAGGTCCAATATCATTCACTTTGTACTGGTTTTAGCGGAATTTGTTGCATAAATTATAATTTCTTTAATTTACCTGCTGGAAAGTGATCTCCGTCGTAAAATATCGCAAATATGGATTATTTGGCGATTAATGTAAACGCTTTAAAAGCGGAATTAAGAAATAGCGCAAAAATAGGCGGCCTCAAGAGCAACTATTTCAGAATTTAGTTTGTTGATATCAAGATAGTTATTTATAAACAATATAACCTTAATTAGATTCAACATATAACACTTTGTTTCGGCGCCAATCGCCTTTGATAGCTATACCTCCGGACCTCAGTCTACAGTGGCGCCAACTGGTGAGCAAAGAAACGGTAGTCCCCATTGAAATCAATTGTTATCGTGGCACCCGTGTGCCTCCTGGGGGTTGAGGGATTAAATGAACCTTTTAAAAAAAAAGAATTACCCACTTGATATAGTCAATCGGATTCGGAAGTGATTAATTTTTATTTATACATATAGATTGATAGATATTTTTACATCCTCCTGCTAAGCCCGAAGTCCATATAAATGTACAAATACCTAACAAAACTCCTCAGTTAGACACATAATTGATATTTTTTGCTGTGTGCTGCCAGTACGGAAAAAACACCACCTTTTCTCTTCCTGCGGTTGTCGCAAGAGATGACTAAAGGCGTAACCCACTTACTAGAGGAAGAAGAGTGGAACATCGTTTCTCTGCTATTGACCAGACTGCGATCGAAGGCTGTTATGAAAATACTTGCTTAGATAGAGATAGCCAGCAAGTAGACTGATGTGGGCTGTTGATGATGAGGTGGCTTGTACATCTACAAGGTATCTTAGAATAAGCGTTATTATTCTAAGCAAGGTATATTCTCTCAATGGCGTACCAAAAATTAATCAACCCTCAAGTGACATTGACTTCTACACGTTTGACTGAAAGTTGAAAATCGCTTGGAGAAATTTGATATTTATGGGTGAGTTGTTGTACATTTTAATGTCAGAATTTCAAATTAAGTTTTTATGTCTGAAATCATGGAGTTTACGACTTGACGTTCATACGCACGCATAGACGTATTTTTAAATAACTGTTACCCAAGGAATTTCTAAATATAACTGGGAAAAGCACTTAGGATTGTACATTGTAGAAAAATCAACTTCATTCATGACACGTAAAGTCGATAATACATTGTAGCCCTCTGTTTCAACTTTCAATAGTCTGACTCATTCTTTATAATACCAGAATTAAAAATATACATAATTAGTAGGATTACATATTGATGTCCCAAAATTTTTAACATACTGAATGTCCCTTGTAGCATTATTTTCTAATGTAGTTTTATTTAATAATGTTAGTTACACGTAATCCTTCTTAATAAAGTAAATATAATTTTATTAAAACGGAAAAGAAAAAAATTATGACTACTCGTACATTTAGTAGAATAACTTAACACAAATATGTCAACCTTATGTTGACACTTATGTAGTCTGTCAATCTGTATAGGGTGAGCATGTAAATTTGTTTTGGTGGATTTGCGGAATTGTTTTGAGGATTTAGTTCATGTCACTAAATGATTAAAAAGTGTTGGAAAAACGCCGAAAATTTTATAATGGTAAAAACATTTTTCTGTCTTGCTGAAAAAGTTGAGTTTCTTGTAAATCGCGTGTCTCCATAATAAAGTATAATATATCGATCTGATCCCTGTATTTTATTTGTGGAAAATCCGACCAGAATGTACCGTTCTAATGCGTTGTTACTGAACATTTGCCCAGAGGCTACTAAATTATACAATAAGGTTATAATATTAAATTCAAATGAATCTTTGTGATTTGAAGAAATGAATCAATAAAAAAGTGGCTTGACTTAAGAAGCCTCCATTTTAAATTAGAGTATACCATTAGATACAATTCATCAATGACTCTTAGACCAGACGCTACTAAGTACCGCGGTCCAATCTATAGTACTTAAATATACTAACTAAATACACCATGTCCGAATTACAATACAAAATACAAATAAGTAGGTACGTTCAGTAATTTCGAAACAAAAAAAACATATTCTCAGAAAATCTGTAGGGACAGATGCAAATAAGGATTTATTTTTAAGTGAGATAAAACGGTAACCGATTACAATTTCCTTATCATTTTATCACGTACATACTAATTACTATTTGTACACCAACTAAACCCAAAATCAATACTACATTGAATCTGGAAATAAGGATTCTAAGGGGTGCGGCTAGAGATCATGCTCTCCAGCCGCGCCCTATAAAATGTACAGTTTCTTCAAAATTACTGAACGTAAATACTAGATTGTAACGCGTACACGGTGTACTTAGCTAGTGCAAACTGGGGCGCGGCTGCATATAACACGAGGAACAACATCTAGTAACAGGGAAATATTGCTATAACTTATTAACTATTTAATTATGCCGTCGGTATGTTGTTTTCTACCTCAATACCCACGTACCCAATCCTATTATTTCGACATTATTTTAAGATTTCTATTTTCAACGCTATTATGTAAAATAAAACCAGGTTATATTGGCAATCAAGCTAGAAACAGTGCATACAAGAATTTTATTATCACTGTATAGTTTCTGCATTACACAAAATTTCCTTGACCTTAATATTTAAGTAGTCTCAATAAGTTGTGTTATGGGTTGTCACCCTACAGACGTTAGAGCCCTTTATCTCTGTCACTCGGACCGCGTTTTGTCACTAGTGCACGTTCCAGTTATGTACTGTAAAACTTCCTTGCTGTTACCTACCTTCCCAGCACTACTTGACGTGGTCAAAAATAAAACCTATTTTTTGTTTACATATTTTTTTTTAATGAGTAGGTATAGACAACAGCACGTCAACCTACCACAAAACGTCAAATTTTCTCAATTGATATTGATCTCTACTCGTTGGACTTAAAATTGAAAATTGATTCAATGACCTTTAACTTTTTGGGTAGGTTGACCTGCCGTTGTCTGTACATGATAGCTGAATAAGGCCCCTTGCCCCTTATTCAGCTAACCAAATCGTATCACAATCGTAATTAAATTGCAGGTTTTTGACAATTCTAGTATGGGCTGAATGTCAAAATCGCACAATTCAATCACGATCGAACAGCAATTGAAATAGCTGAATAAGGCCCCTTAGCCCTGCTGTGGGATGATTATAGGCCGACACTATTTGTTATTAACGAAAGGCTGGATTTATCAGTTCAGTGAACAAAAAATACGACGTTAAATCAATATAAAATTAGAGATTAGAAGTTGTGTTAAATTGCTAAAGACTCCATTGTGTTCTTTTGCTTTGTTTGAAGCGATCAATCTTCGCAGTGAGAGCCGGGCTACAATACGCCTTTCTCACGCATCTAGTATGGTTATTGGTGGACCGCCTGTCTCAGTATAGCTTGAATCTCTTGACCTTTATGGTCGAGAGGCGTACACATCGGTATTGAAAGTGTTACAAGCTCTGTGGGTTCGATATCCGGACGAGACAGTGAAGAAAATCACTTAATTATCTCCTCGATATAATCACTGCACGACCTCCGTGGCGAAGTGGCGTACACACCGGTTTTCAAGGTGTCGCCTGCTCCGAGGTCCCGCGTTCGATTCCCGGGCGGGTCAATGTAGAAAATAAGTTTTTTTATACATATTCTCGGGTCTGGGTGTTTGTGGTACCTTCGTAGTTTCTGGTTTCCAAAATACGGGTGCTTTAAATATAGTTACTCAAATTGTGATCACAATAATGTACTTATGTGATGTTATCCACATCTAAAAAAGACAAGTGTTTTAAACAGCTGCTTACTTTAGATTATTACAGTAGCAGCTGTTGCCCGCGACTTTATACGCGCGAAATTTTGAAGAATTAAATCTATCCCACAGGAACTGCCATTTCCCCGGGATAAAACGTAGCCTATGTGCTATTCCAGCTCGTTATCTATCTCTCCGCTAAATTTCTTCTAGATTCGTTCAGCAGTTCTGGCGTGATTAAGTAACAAAATCCATCCGAAAGATTAGCAACGTATGTGATATTCTTCCCATAATATAGCTACTATGTAGGTGCCATATACCTAACAAAATATTTTGAGTCGGTTTGCATGATGAGCTTCTGTAATTTCTTGTTTAGTGCCGCCTAAAAGTTAATGCACGCTTTTCGTTGGTTTGATTAACCCATAAGTTTTTTTCTAGGTTATATACCTAATAACTAAATATTTGCCTAACGCTATCTTAAAGAAACAGCCTATATAATCATTCCACTGCAAGCCAAAGGCCTCCATAATTGAATTTATGTTACCATACCAGTGACAACTACAGGCATAATCACCACGCTTGCCAAATGCGGATTGGTAATCACAAACCCGAGCAACTCACGAAAATTTTAAACTTTTTCCCATCCCTGGAATATAATCTAGGACCCCAAGTCTTGATCCGGTATTTAAATTACTCCAACGGGGCGTTAACCCTACCTCTAATAACCCTCTTTATTCCAAATTAAAATGGGAAAAACCTTGAGCTGAAAGAAAAATCCTCAAAATCGGTCATCTAAGTAAAGAGTTGCGTGGTCAACAAATATTACGCGATATTACTCCAATCGAAAACTTCTCTTTTTTTCTTAGCTTGAATAGAATGGCTATATTGGTTCATTGGAAACTGCTCTGTTTATTATGGAAAGATTTGTAAAGAACTGAAGGTATTTTTGTCTTTGATATGGATGTTAAATTTAATTAGTAAAAGTGTTATGCCCTATCAAAAGTAACTGTAGTAGCAGAAAGTATAATTAAATTTTACTATGGATTCTGTTTGTGTAGCTCGGTTATAATTTTGATTTCATGCAACCAACATAAAATAAATTGGCTCAGCTATAAATAAACTATAATTATAATACTTAATGTAATCAATAAATACCGATTCCCTAATCACAAAACTATGGTTTCATTCACGGTAGGAAAAATTCTAGATACCAATTCCCAAATCTTAAAACTATGGTTTAACGGTAGGAAAAATTCCAAAAAAAACTTAAGTGGAGTTGCAATTCTTTAATATTTTACATAAACATCTTAGTTCGATTACAAAATGCTAAAAATAAACTGTATGTTTAAAACGTATGTGTTTCAATTAAATAAATCTTAAAACTATCAAGCTATCTACATTACTGATAACATTATCAGTCACATCAATTGACATCAATCATTAAATCGTTGAATACATCAAAAGCCCCCGAGGCGACCAATTGAAATTGACGACTTCACGTGTTCGAGAATTAATGAATCCTTTACAAATTTAACAAGGAACTGTCAACCACAGCTGAGTGATAGAATACCCAAATCAACAAATATATTACATCGAAAAAAAATTTAGAAAAACTTTTCGAAACATACGTACATACAAACTTTTCATTCAAAGTTAGGACCATTATCACTTGTAGCTTTTCCGTTGACACTCGATTTTGATCGTGATTGAGATGAGAACGGTCTATTCCGTTCCGTCTTGCCTATTTGGCACTTGCACTACTGCTAAATTGTATTCATTTGTGTTAAGTCGTTTTCATATTTTCTTTGTATTTAATGAAACTAATTGAAGTCGTCACTGAATATTAATCATAATCGAGTCTGGTAGAGTCAAGTAAGCATGCTGTAAGTGCCTGTTTAAGCTAAGCAATATCAAATTTAGTAAGTACTTTATAAGTTCCAACAAAATTTCACACCGACGAATTATACAGGGTGTAGGTACTAGAGCAAGGAACAGCTTTTGTTCGTATGCTGCTGATATCGTTCATATATTTACATATCGCTCATAATTATTGAAATTAAAGTAATTCGCAATAAAAAGGTTACGATCTTCCTAACGTTTATGGTTAAGACGCTGACTGCAGCCGATGACCTTGAGCAATAAACACGCCCACAAATTTATACATCTTTGAATTTCTTTGGAATGCGCCGCAGCTATCACTGTCGATTCCCGTAGGAGTGACAGAGAAAAAGCGCATGGAATAGAAGGGCCTAAGTGCCAAACAACAAAATTCGTTGTGCAATTTAAAATTGCCATTTTATTAAAAATCTAAATCAGCCATTTGCTTAAGCAACATGTAATATACAATATAGCAAAATTTTATTATCATTGTTATACGGACTGCTGAGAAAAATGGTAATTTATGTATTTTCAGAGGCTACTTAGAGATTATTTTCTATCGAGAAAAGTTTTTAGAATCGTGTTTTGGAAACCACCACCTGGTCAAAAATATGATCAATTACAACTACATAGAATTTGGCAACAATACGAGCCATAGGCTTAAAGCAAAACAATCTTCATTGAGCTGAATTTGGCTCATGTCAGCGTCTTAATATGGTCGGTCAGGCATTGGATTCGTATCGTCCGCGTGCCCTAGTTTAATTTCTGATTAATTTAAAGGTGACGTAAGTTGTGAATAATATTTACGAATCTTTGACCTTTAATTAATTTCTAACAGAATGGAATTGACAGAAAATTCTGTTTTTTACAAAGTGGACCCCTATACTTTTTTCTATGGGCGTGCTGCTATGCTCTGGATTACCCTCTGTTGTTGAGTTTTAAAATTAGTTTAATATGACACATTAAAAACAGATTCAAAATAACAACTAGTTATACACCGTGCAATTTCAACCACCTGTAAAACGAAGCCCACGTTATTAGACCATTATGTTTAACATCATGGCAGTGTTATTTATTTTTTTATTAAAAATAATTTTTGAAAAATTTTAATTTTTGATTTAGACTTTTAATTTGGTAACACTCTGTGACGCGCCCAGACGTATTATTTTGCTGCGGCGGGGTCTCGCTTGAATGGACCTTACACAGCTACATCTGTGGGCGTCACAGCGTGTTTCAAAATAAATAGCTGAACCGATATTCAATATTTTAATAACAAATTTTTTTGTAAAAAAATTTAAACAACATTGCCAAGATGTTATATATAATGGTTACATAACGTGGGCTTCGTTTTACAGGTGGTTAAAATTGCACGGTGTATACAGCCATATGCAAAAAATATGATCTAGAAAAGGCTGCGATTGAATCTAAGTATATAGCTGACTCCTTGTCAGTTCTCATGTGTGAGCGTAAGCGTTCGGACGTGCTTGTCTCTAAGAAATCCGTGTACAATACTTTTTCGTGATTAAATAAAGACAGCAACAGCAAATAGTGCAGCATTAAAAAAGGACGAATGAGATATTAGCAGCTACTACAAGTGCAGTTTCAACAAGTGCCCGCCTCCTGCGCATCGAGTGGGGTTGCCCCGCCCACAGGATTAGTCATTATTACTGCTTGGAGGTTTCGGAAACATCGACTTAGGCCTAAATGAAGCGTACGCCGCCGCCGGGTAAAGAAACGAAAATGTATGCGTCGGATACGAATTTAGAGATTATGAAAGACAAACCACCATCTATTGCCGAATGGGTAAATCCTAGGAAGAAACGGATATATGATGAATCGGACTGTGAGTCATCCACCTCACAAATGTCCAATATGCCAAAGAATAATAATTGTTGCTCGGAAAACGCATTGAGTTCAATAAATACAACAATTGAATCATTTCGTGAAGAAATGAAGATAATGCTACAGACTTTAAATGTCATTAAAGAACAACAAGAATCTCGCTTCTCGAGCTTTCAAAAGGATATATCTGAAATTAAAAATACAGTAAGTCAGCTACAGAAAACAAATGAAGAGATAGACCAGTCAATAGATTATCTTGGGAGAAAAGTAATACAGCTTGAGGACTCAAATGAAGAGTGGACTAAAACTATTAAAACGCAAGAAAACAAAATAAAAGACTTAGCACAGAAAAATATATTTTTGGATAAATGTAACAAGGCATTAGAAGAGCGAGTATGTAGCTTAGAGCAAAAAGAATTAGAATGCAATATTGAATTGATAAATGTTCAGGAAAAGCAAGGTATCTCCGCTCTAGAGATAACCAAAATGATTGCAGCAGAATTGGAATTGGGTCCAGAAACAATAAGAAATGCATGGAGAGTAGGCAAACTTAAAAACAGTAATGATTCAAGACCAATAATTATATCACTCGTGTCACGTGAAAATCGCACCCAGTGGCTTGGCTGCCGAAAAAAGCATTTTACTAACAATACCATATTTAAGAATAACAACGAAACAAAGATCTACATAAATGAAAACGTAACACATAGGCTTCGCCGCCTTTTCTGGGAAGTTAAGACACAGCTAAAAGACACATATAAATATATATGGATTCAAAATGCTCGAATACTTATAAGAAAAAACGATAACGACAAAAAAATCCACCAAATACGTCATGAGAGTGATATCAAGTCTTTTCTAATTGAAAAAAATCAAGAGTAGCCAGACATTTGATTTAATAATATAATTTATAGTATAAAATGGATAATACAACTGAATCATCCAACTTCGACCCACAACCATCTTATCAAGATATAGAATATACGAGATACACAAAACTTAAAACATGGTACGATGATATAAATGTAAATAAAAATAAAAGTGTTCTACATATTTTACATAAAAATATACGCTCATTAAGAAAAAACTTTAATCAACTACTAGCACTTATTAAAAACTGCATGCACAACATAGATATAATTTGTTTAACAGAAGTTAACGTACAAGAGAATGAAGCGAACTTATACAACATAGAAGGCTTTAATTTATACTCAAAAACAAGAATAAAACAAAAAGGAGGTGGTATTTTTGTTTACATAAAAGATTGCCATAACTTCAAAACTTATGACACAAGCATTACATACTGTGAGTTGTTGCAT
Organism: Anania crocealis; assembly: GCA_949315895.1. NCBI lineage: Eukaryota > Metazoa > Arthropoda > Insecta > Lepidoptera > Crambidae > Anania > Anania crocealis. The sequence continues at coordinate 14,369,831 of OX438865.1, read as the reverse complement.
GGCAGTTTGAATATAAATAACTACGATATTGATATATTAGTTGGATACAGACCACCACATTTGAACAAAACATTATTTATTTATGAGATAGAACAAATTTTACAGCGATTACCGTACAGGAAAGACATTATAATAATGGGAGACTACAACATCGATATTTTGGAAGGCAATTTGGATAACATCTCGAATAATTATTTAAATACATTATCATCGATGGGACTACAGAGCGGAATACAAGACGTTACTCGTGAGGAAATTATAGCGGGACGGCGCACTACGTCCTGCATCGACCACGCCTTTGTGAGAACTGAGAAAGCAAGTTCAGTGCACGCGTACGTATTAAGGTTCAAAGTGTCAGATCATTTTATAACGGGACTAACAGCTGTTATAGGCAATAGTGTACCACTAAATAAATGCATAACACGTTTAGACAATAAAGCCGTAGAACGAAAGTTGAAAGAGCAGAATTGGCATGAACTTTTAGAGATAAAAGATCCAATTAAATTATATAGCATGATTAAATCTATTTTCTGTAATATATACGAAACTTCACGGGTACACATTAACTGTAAAAGGAGAGATAATCAACCATGGGTGAATAAAACATTGTTAAATATGATAGAAAATAAAGATGAACTGTTTAGAAAGTGGAAATCAAACCCTAGTAATAATAACTACAGACTAGAATATACAAAATACCGAAATAAAGTACAAAAAATTATAAATAAACATAAAAATAGCTATAGAAGAAAGGATATAGATAACTGTAAAGGAAATATGCGTAAAATCTGGGAAAAGATAAATATGTGGATCGGAAAAAATAAATCCTCGGTTGATACTGTTATTGAACGTCACATGGGAAAAAGCTTAGGATTAAAATCTATTTGTAATACTTTTTGCGACACTTTCACGAACGAGATCGATAATATTAAGCATAAGTGTAATCATAGGTTTTTAGATAGACAACAGTATACAAGCGAGTTAAACATGAGTTTTCGATTTAAGATGGTATCAGCCGAGGATGTGATAAAAATTATAGACAAATTAGATTGCAGCAAGTCACCGGGTACGGATCAAATTAGGGTTAGGGATTTGAAGTCTATTAGAAAGAGTATAAGTCCTGTCATTGCCAACTTTGTTAACATGTCTCTAAAAAAAGCCATCTATCCTAATGAGCTCAAAAAGGCAATAATAAGACCAATTTATAAACAGGGGTCACATGAAGAATTCACTAATTATAGACCTATAGCCATACTTAACGTATTAAATAAAATCACAGAAAAAATATTAGTTAAACAGATAACCGATTTTTTAGAGAATAATAACGTAATAACTGACGTGCAATACGGTTTTCGACCGAAAAGAAGCACTGAAATGGCACTAGCTAAATTTACAGACGATGTCAACAATGCACTTAATGATCAAAAATTTGTAATGGTTGTATTTATAGACTTCAAAAAAGCTTTTGACACACTGGATCACGGTGACTTGCTGAGATCGCTGAACGAGTGCGGCATTCGCGGACCTACGAATACGTGGATCAAAAACTATCTTATAGGTAGAACAATAGAAGTCAACGTCAGCGGAGTTAAAAGTAATGAGGGTATAATGAAGTACGGAGTCCCGACTGGTTCTATATTTGGACCAGTAGGGTATATTATACACGTAAATAGCATGAGTAATGTCGTAAAGTCTAGCTCAATGTATGTTTACGCAGATGACACATGCTTAATATATAGCAACAAAGATCCAAAAATAATCCAGTCAAAAATGCAACAAGATCTCGATAACCTGATCAAATGGGCGCACGACAATGGCATCATACTTAACTTGAACAAAACTAAATGTATGTTAATAGCATCGCCGTATAAACATGAAAAACAAATAAATTTTGTCATTAAAGGACACACATACGAATGTTTGCATAATAATAATGAATTATTCAACTGTAATTGTCAATATATAGAAAAAGTATCTTCATATAAATATTTAGGTTTGATTATAGATAGTAAGTTTGTATGGAGTCTACATGTTGAACAGATCAGTAAAAAGTTACGCAGCATATTAGGAAAACTATGTCACTTAAAATATATGACCAGTACAGGAATATTATATATGCTGTACCACGCACTAGCCGAGTCCACTATGAATTACGGATTGGGTGCCTATGGTCTTGCGTTCCCAACTTATATCAACAAAATTAGAGCGTTGCAAATAAGGTTTTTAAAATTATTGGTAAACAAAAAGGTCAAAAATAAATGTAATAAAGAATATGAGAAATTATTTAGAATATGCGAAGTTGTACCTATAGATAGAAAAGTCAACATGAAGTTAATAATAGAACAATTTAATAATAACGAGTTTAAAAAGGAGCGCATCTATAGGCATCCTATACGACAATCGAAAAGGAAAAAATATGTAGTGCCAAGATCTAAAAACTATTATGGGAAACGAACCAGGCGATGTATTATTCCGAGATTGATAAATGATTTACCACCAGATCTGATTCAGGCCGTGAGCTCTAAACATCAACTGAAGAGTATATTAAAAAAACATTATCTCTCCTTGTGCCCGTGATCCTGTGGCGCTGATGGGCACTGCTTGGTGGCAAAGGTGCCTTACACTTTTGCCTACCAAGTGGTGTGTGTCGGCGCTACAGTATTACAATGTTAGTTAAATGTTGTAATTATAAGAAATATAATAACTCGTCTTCTGGTTTTGCTAAGATTCTAATGTACTTACATACTAGATGAGAACTACTGCCGACAAACTGCTGAGCAGTTTGGCAGATGATACAAATGTAACAACTAATTGTACAACTGAATATAAATAAATTAAAAAAAAAAATAAAAAAAAAAAAAAAAAAATTATATTAAATCGAAGTTTCATAACGAAAAGTTTCTTGTTATGAAGATATTAGTTCATTTATAATAAGATAAGATAGAATTTACTGTCCAGACGATGTCGTTGTTCCTAAAAACATGTGAATGTCAATGTAAATATACCTACGATCAAAATTGTATCATACCTGTTTTAATAAAACACAACCTGACGTAGTTGACACAAAATTGAGTGCTACTCGTACTAAGGAGAAAGACCACCCAGAAATGTTCTAGTGGGTGCTCATTTATTTGTGCATTTAGTTATTTTGTATTATTTATGTTACATCTACACCATCGATTCGTAAAAGCTGCATCAATTGGTTCTTCAACAGTCTTCAATAGAAACATCAGTAAATCAAAACATTTTCTTTCAATAACTGATCTCGGGGGCATTTTAAGTAATATTTCTAAGATAACTTACATTAAACTGTACATTAAATGTTTTTTTTGAGATCATCATACCTAGTTATCCTAAAGGTAAAGGTTAAATATACATTTAACATAAGTTACTTAAATATACATTTCTTTTTTCTAAACATTTTATTTACTTCTTATACAGAAATAATGATTGGATCAGAGAAGTTTTATCATTGCAGTTTAAAATCGAAAAGTTACTAGTAGGCTAACAAAAAAATTTTAAAAATTTATGAAATTATTTTCTTCTTTAAAAAATTATCTATAAACATTAACAAAAAACATTAATAGGTTTTAGGAAAATAAACTACAATCAACCAATTACTACTAGTAAATATTACAATTAATTGGCATATTTGGCGTTAAAATACATACCTACGTAACCGAAGTTAGTTAGGTGCAGTGCATCATATTTTGATTTGATTAATTTAATGATACACAGTCAACACAAAATTACTAATACAAGTGAAAAAAGGCCTGAATAGTTACATGAAATCCAACCGCTTCACGAAAATATAAGGTTTATTAAATGTGCTGGTATAAAACAGTTGTGCGTCAAACTGTGACCAACCTCCTTATATTTTTTAAATATTTATAAATAAAGCGTAACTGCAGCACTGATTAACTGCGCTTTCGACTGAGACACGGAAACTTTAAGTTCGTCAGAATATCTAACTAATTTGAAACTGTCGTGTAGCATAATTTAACCTTTAAGTCGACTTCTTCGAAGATTTGATAGACCCTGTGTTTATTATGACGTGATTGTATATAAATATTTATGAAGATAGAGTTTGTGAATTTGTGAGGTTATAATACTAAACCAATTTTGAAAATTCTTATACCAATAGAAAGCGAGACCTACTTTTAATTCCTGAAAAAGTATAATTCTCTTGGTATAGTTTCAAATTTAAAATCCCACGCGAACGAAGTCACGGATAATAGTTAGTTAAAGATAAATAGAAAATAAGAGGCCGCTATGACCCACAATCAATAGCCAGTATATGCGTTATATGATTATGCCATAATAGCATGTTATTATTACACTAATTGTGTGATTTTGTTAGGAACATGCAAAATTAATTTGCGGATGGCAATATTTTGATAGCTCGATGGTTATTCGTAATTGCAGCTCATTTCAAAGATAAATCGAAAATCAGAGGCCATTATAAACTATAAAATCACAACAGCTTCATAATTATCAGCAGGGTTGACAGTATTTGTATTACTAGTAATTAAAATACGTAATTGAAATACAAATACATAGCTATTACTCAACGTTATTTATTTTGTTGTTAGTATTTCAAATAGGTACGTATGCCTTGAAAATACATCTGAACATAAATACATTTAGCGATCCTATGCATTTCTATAATGTCAATCTATAAAGTTGAAAACACTGCATTTAAGTATACTAGAAGAATTAATAGCCCATTAGAATAAATTCAAAATCTGGCAATTCATGCCTTGTATTGCCAGATTTTGTGAGGCAAATTACAAATGAAATAAGATAATGCCAGGGAATAGGTAGTACCAGTAGTAGTAAAGAAGATGGTGATTTTATTGCTACTGTGAACGTAGATTACCTACTGATCAACCATAAACATCAAAAATGGAATTAGGAAATACTCAGCTTCCTTAATGACAAAAGTTAAGAGCTTGCCATCTTTCAACGCTATCCAAATACAAAAAATGGGTTAATACAATATCACACAAGTTTTTGCTCATCGAGACCTGTAGAAAGGTTTTTACCTACAACAGGCAGTTTGTCCAATAGCATATTTAAAAATCTAGTGTTCCCGACATTAAATTCTTCTTTTACTGATTAATAGGGTGGTCTGGATTAGTTTTATGTACATTACCTAACACCTGACCGTGTTTTGTAATTTTAAATTCAATAATAAGAAATATTTTATATTTAGTATTTTATGTAACATGTGAGATACAATTTTGTAATAAGTATTTAAATTAAATCAAAGCATGTAGTTTGCCCAGATATTTTTTTAGTCATTTTTACGTTAGTTAAGTGAAGATAGATAAAAAAAAATTTTATATGTGAAAACCTAGATTTTTGCAGGGGCTCTGCCTGCGTGTACTAAACTTTATATCACGCAGACGGAAAACTGCACCTTGCAGTGAAGTAACCAAGCCAAGGCCTAACCTATTTTTGCACAAAATTTCATCAAAATCCATTCAGTATTTTTAGTCGTGAAAGCGTAACAGATAGACAAACATAGTAACTATCGCATTTTCAATATAAAAGAAATAGTGCCTCAGATTTTCATTTTTCATTTTAAATGTTACTAATTGCCTAGAACTAAAACTGAAAATAACTGAATATCTCGTAACAGGGCGCTTATTGGTACTGCAGGTCCAGTTAGCTTGTGACAGCTGCAGTCGATGTAACTCGATTAAACGTCAGGCAATAGGAAATAGGTTTAATTTATCTGATTTAACTAAATTCGATTATGCAGGTTAATCAATGTTTTTGGTTCCGTATCACAGTCTTCTTAAGACAGTTAGAAAAATGTTTTTAAGGAAAATGTCTATGAAAAACAACACCATTGGTATTGGGAAATATATTTCGGTAATGAATTAGGTATAAGTCACCAGCCAGTTTATAGCAAACTAGTTGTTGCCCGCAACTTCATCCGTGTCAATGTCTGTTATTATGATCGCAATTATTTGTGCAACATTTTTACTGATGCTTCGCTCCTATTGGTCGCAGCGTGATGTTATATAGCCAAAAGCCTTCCTCGATAAATGGACTATCCAACTAAGAATTTCTCAATTCGAACCAGTACTTCCTGAGATTAGCGCGTTCAACAAACAAACAAACAAACTCTTCAGCTGTATAATATTAGTATAGATTCATCTAATATACAGATGGGTCCATAAAACATCTGGTTGTATCCAAAAATTTATGCATTATCTAATAATGTAGATGCCGTTACTTACATGTAACTAAAAAAAACATCTTGGGAAAATGTATGTGTGTAAAATATGTCAAATAAAGACCTCATAATTGTTATAGGTAGGTATTAACATATATTTCGGGGAGATAGGCTCACATAAACTATCGGACTAGTTTAGTAATAGTTTAGTAGATTAAGATATTATTCTATCACTATATAATTCATGTCGGTTGGGCAATTTAGGATTGAACCCGCTAATCCTGTGATATACATGTAAGTCTTAGGGTGTCGTAGATTATTGTAAATAACTTGAATATGATCTATGATATTTTGTTTGCTTTTTAAATTGGAAAAATATTACAATATAATATAATTTAAAAAAATATACCTATCTAATAGATAGTAGATAGTAGATAGTATCTATCTAGGGATATCGCCATGATTACCTACAGAGGACCTGGCACCACACTCTGCAACACAACAGTCGTGTTTACGGATAAATCTGTCTCCATCAGATTACTTTAGGACATCGGTATGAGTACAGTATATAGGGACAGATGGATTCAAATATAACACAATGTCCGATTGTGTTGCGGAGTAGCCCCTCTGATTCGTTTTCCTCCGTGATCATGACGCTTGCAACACTGCCGCTTCGGAAACTAAAAAAAAAACCACAAAGTTCATGGTACAAATCTCGGTGCAACATTTCTTGCGTATGAAGTTTTAAATCTGAAATTCGTACGTTATCACAAAATAAAAATTGCTTGAGCTATTCCAGCTTGTAATCTATTTGCATACCAAATTACATCCAGAATGATTCAGCCGTTCTGACTTGACTAGGTGACAAACATCCATCTAAACTTTCACGGCATTTGTAGGTATTCCGTAATGAATGGAAATTTCCGAAAATTTGTAAAGGCAAAATAATAAAATGCGTTTTTAATATCCACTTGTTTACTTTTAACGAAGTTAAAAATATTTTTTTAACCAAAAACACTTAAACCTGTCGGTAAGCATCAGAAAAAGAATTTAAGTTTTACTTTATTATTACAAATTTACTTTTTTCAAAGCTCACCGAAAAATCATTTTTTCATCAAAAATAAACCCGATGTAAACATCAGAAAAGTAACTAAGTTTGAGTGACCAAATTCATTTCTCGGAGTTTTTAAGTCTTCAATTGTAAAAGAACAAAATAGAAAATTCATTTTTCGAGATTCATCGGCGGCGGCACTTAATGTATCTAAGGATACTTTGTTTGTAAATATTTTTGAGATGTTTATTTTTTACATTATAACCTTTCTTTCTGCCGTTTGGATATCAAGGTTATTTCCTACTTTAACAAAAATATCCCTAAGTCTAGCGAGCAAGTCAATAAAGAAATTTTACTGTTCTATTAATTTATAAAAACATTAAAAAATGATAATGAAAATATTTTTTAAACGATATATTAGCCGATTATTTAATGTTTAATGTCTTTAGTCTAGTCTAGAATTTTGCAGTTTAGTCGACTATCTATTGTATTATATTAGTGACAATTACATTATTTCTATTAATATACATCAAAGCTTATAATCAAGCAATTCAAAAATATATATATACACTCATATCTATGTTCAGTTCTTCTTGTCACAATTAATTACTAACAATTCAATTAACTGTGTTGCTACAGTTAATTGAATTGTTTGTAATTAATTGGTTTTGGTTTGCTTAAAGCTTAGCAAACCTATAATAGTAATTATGTTACATAAACAAGACTAGTTTTTAATTTGCCTACATACTAAAAATATTCTTATAATCTAAACTTTAAGGCTGATTACAGAATCACGATATTACAACGTGTCGAACGAATTTTAGTATCGCGCTTTCCAGTGCTTGGGTAGCGCTGCCCAGCGGTAAGCGGTTCACTAACGGCGTGACTCAATATCATTAAGCACTCACGACAGTAAGAATCGTATTCTTAATCGAAAAAAGAATTAAATATTTTTCCTAAAATCCCCCGATTAAAAGTGAGTGTAGACACTAAATTATTTAAAACTTTCGTGATTTGAAAACAAATTTTAAATATTATAGAGGTATAAATCCTCCTATTTACCTATTTATTTTACCTATTTATTTACCCGACTTTTCGACTGGATTGCACTAAGCCGTGGTCACGGGCCGACTGATGACAGGTCAACGACGTCTTCGTGAAGAGCGGGGTTCAACACCTACCCCCAATTGATCATGATTATTTTTATTTTTCGCTATTGTACGGTCTGTCGTGTACAAAGAAAAAGAAAGGTCTGAGTCTTCACGTACACTATTTATTAATATTCAATATATCTCTTAAAAATATACCATCTAACTCTAAGTCTTCGTCGTGTCGTGTCTCCTTTATTCTCCCTGTCAAAGTCAATGTCGTCGTCTATGCTGCCAGTCCTTTATTTGTCTAAGTAGGCTGGACGCCGCGACATCTATGAAATCGGTATGACACACAACACTGACAGTATCTTCACGACGGCGAAATGAGAGGTTTTTTAGCCTTGTTGTACACTTGCTGATGACTTGTTGATTTTATACCTCTATTATATTTAACGTGATAATGACCCGTTAGTGTACTTTAAATAATATTAACATCAGATAAGTTCATTGATACCATACATATTTATCCACCTACTTATCTATACTAATATTATAAAGCTGAAGAGTTTGTTTATTTGTTTGTTTGTTTGTTTGTTTGAACGCACTAATCTCAGGAAGTACTGGTTCGAATTGAAAAAATATTTTTGTGTTGGATAGTCCATTTATAACACCACGCTGCGACCAATAGGAGCAAAGCATCAGTGAAAAATGTTTCAAAATCAAGAAAAAATATTGATATTAATCGCGATCATAATAACAGAAAGTGACGCGGACGAAGTCGCAGGCAACAGCTAGTTGTTCATAAAATTATCTCATTTAGTTTTTTTTGTTAATATCCGCTGTGCTCACACATAGTGTCACCCTTACACCCTTCTTGGTTTCGATCGTCGTTGGTAATAATAATGTCACTACCCACGCGTTTGGGCGGCGCTTTTCAAACACGTGACTCTCTAACCAGCCTAACTTAGTTTACGGTCGAAAGCAGACATGAAATGTGACAAACACCAACATTACAATATAAAAAGTATGCTTCTAACGAGTCTGTCACTTCTATTTTTGTAACGGGATGTAATGTCATGTACGTGCGCAGAAAATACAAGTAGTAACTTATTAAAGCAGTGAAAATTGTGGATTATTTTACCCTCTTAAGGCAGATTACAGTACACTCTCTATACTCTTCATTACAAATGGCAATTAACAAAGAGTGAGAAGAAGTGGCAAGTGATCCCAAATAATTGAGTTTTTACCCATTTTATCCTCACTGGATGCTGTAGTTTTTTTTTTCAAGTAATGTCATCCAATTTTTTAAAGCTCGGTATGAGGTGACGAGCTTAAGTGAATGTATGTACGTCATCAGCTTAAGAAAATAAATATTATATGCATTCGAGTTTCTGAAGCAAGTTGAGCATGGTTTGATTTTCTGTAGTTTGGGCAACAGGCGATGAGGGCAAGAAGATAAACAGTAAATGGAGGAGCTAAATACGAACTTATTTATTATATTAGTAATGTTAGTGCAGGGCAAATAAAAGCCTTAGACTACTTCGACAGCATTGCTGATATTCTATAGCACGTAACTTTATAGCTATGCCCGTAGCAGGCCAATAGATTCACGACTACGGATCGTAGCAATTCAATCAACAACAACTACGTCGTAGCACTGTTCCAGTCACACGGCTACGATTCACTGTAGAAGAAGACACGTCTACAAAAACTGTTCGCAAATCAAAGGATTCTGCGCCTTTATCAGACGCCCTCATGGAACAGAAGTTTTAGCTCTGGAACAAAATAAAATGCAGTGTTAGATTGAAATAAATGAAGTTGTAACATACATTTATTTTTAGACGACATACGAAGAGTTCACGCGGTGCGAGGTGTATAATGTGAGAGCAAGGCTTATTGTAACTTACAATTAACATGACGATCGTTCATAGGATAACGCATTCTGACTTTTAACAAATTGCCAAAATGTATTCCTAAACTACCTGAATTGTAACATTCATTTTCTTGTACTTGTACGTTGTGTTCAACTGTCTAACTTTCACGGTTCATGAGAAACAGCCTGGTGATAGACGGACAGACAGACAGTGGAGTCTTAGTAATAGGGTTTTACCCTTTAGGTACGAAAACCTAAAAACCGTTTTATTGAATGCAACACTCCTCGTTCTAGCTTTTACTATTGGAATATTAGTATTACGCCATTTGCAACCATTTAAGGAAGGAAAGAAAGGAAAATAAAACTTGTGCAGGAAAAACGTAATTGATGGTTTATTTTTGGTAGGTCAAATAGTTGTATTTACCATTAAAAATATTCTGATTAAGTAAAAAAAAAAATTTCATTTATATGCCATAATATGAGTATTTGTAATCTGTAAGGCAGTTTCTTAAATGACTTTAATTGTACTATTTATGTTAGAATTCCCTTAAATTTATTTAGTAAATAAAAATGTTACGATAAATTCATCTGAGCTACTTTTTGAGAGTACCTAACATATTACAATTTTTTTGGCTTTGTTATTTGGCCATTTATATATATATAGGTATATATTTTTGTAATGTTGATTTTCTCGGTCCTTTACGATAAATCAATATTGCGTATTTCTCTAAATATTGGACTCTATCAAAGAAAAGTTGGTAAAGGATTTTTATACAAATATCTTTTTGAGATGCTTATAATATTTAACTTCGTATATTATTTTAGAAAAACACATTTAACTGCTTATAAGTATAATAATTTGTTATTGTTGAAAATTTGTTTGTGATCGCAACAACTTGCTAACTATCTCTGGAGCCAAGGAAAACATCGCTGTGTTATATAAATTTTGTTTTTATACATTCGCTTCTTAACTTTTGTAGATATGGCAAGTAGAAGTTGTTATTGTGCTTTGTAAAATATTGGATTATCAAATTTACGCGGAAGCTGTTATGGTGTCATGAAAGATACCTATATTTACAGATTCATCTCGTGTTTATTTATGTTGTAAATCAGTTAAATGAGTTTTAGTTATGGAGATAGGCTCAAGGCCTCTTGAGCCTTGAGTGACAAAATATTGGGACGTTTAAAAGTGCCTACTTTTAAACGTCCCAATATTTTATTTTACCACTGCTTCAAGACAAGAATACATTCAGCCTCTTTTTCAATAAGTTTGTTACAAAAGTAATGCGCCTAATAATTGAGTTATAAACTATCCTATCTTTTAAGTTTGGTCAAAATGCAAGTGCAAATTTGATTAATATCGCTTAAGTAGTTTAGGAGTCCATCGCGGACAAACAACGTGACACGTAATTTATACCTTCCAAATTATAATATATCAATCTGCGAGACAAAAAACAAATGACGTATTGTTTCTTTTGGTATAGCCCAGTACAAAAATGTCAAGAAAAAAGCACTTAGAAAATGACCGCCAAAAATCTAAAATTTTTGATACGGCCGCCTAGCAACACTTTTTTTACGCGTTGCGCATCTCATTCATTCATTACGACACTATTCATAAGTTTTTGATTTTTCCTTTATATCTTAAGAGGTCTAGGACCGTAAAAATTGAAAACTATATGGCGAAAAATATTTTCAGGTGACAACTTGATTCAAATTTTTACTACATAAATAGGCTCTACATACGATACTGAACGCATATAAAAATTTTGGAAAGTGGTTAGAATTTCAGCGTGTATATGTTATAGGCAATGTGTATAATGCAGGCATTCTATACAATACCTAGGAAATGTATAGAATGCCGGGGTCGTCCAGGCAATGTATGAAATGATATTAAATGTTCAAACTATTTTACACTTTACCTAGGAAATGTATAAAATACCTAGGCATTGTATAGAATGCCGGTTGACGCAAAGGTAATGTATGTAATAAATTTTTCTTCTCTATGATTTAGTTAGACAGGTACTTACAGGTACAGGTGATCTTTTGATAGCTATCCTAATTTCAACTTCCACCAGCAGACAGCGTTGATAAGACATGTGTTCTATTGGTTGGTATGCCTAAGTGTCTACGTTTTTTTTTGCGTAGACAGCGTTTCTCACACAGCAGTTTCCTTCGGATAAACATTTACATTTACAACGTACCAAAAAAATTCTGCAGAAAGTCGCTCTGTTCATTTCTTACCACTTGATTATGGAAATTTGATCATAATAAAAAAAACAACAGTTTTCATTTAAAATAAGCTTTTATTATACTTTTAATAAACTGTGGGTAACATGATTGCAATTTGAAAGGAAATAAAAACTTAGGTAACATCTTTGAACAAACTAAAATAGGATAATATTAAAATCGCAATATAGTTACTACCTACTTGTAGGTACTTAATAACAAAAACAAAGTCTTCATATGTGCAGTAATCGACACAAAACCTATGCGCTACAGTATCAAAGTAATAACATATTATTCAAAAAATACCTAGGTAAAGTTTGATTAAACCGTTTAAATTCAAAATCAACATTATTAAACTTTAACACAAACACTACCCCGAAAAATATAAAACTCTTCTAAAAAGGTTTCTAAAAAGTTAAATTGTACATTGCCATTGTCTTATGCACCTAACTCTACTTTTAAGATACAATTATAATGATAAAGTTGTTGTGTTTAATAATAAAAGATCTTCCTGTAAGTAAGTATATTAAAAGCAGTTACTTATTCTTACAAGAAGAACTATTGTGACACTTTGAAGTACACAGCAACTTATTCTTAAAGCATGAACATTTTTTGGTTTCACAGTTTACTTTGCAAGTACATTTGAAAAATCCCTGACCGGTTCCAGTCGATTGCAAAGTAGCAACTGAACGCACTGTTGTATCCTGATTAGCGACATCTTCCACGCTTATTAATTTCTGTTGACAAACAGTAAATTGTTGTCTAGAAAACAGTGTTTTTATGATACCTTGCTTTGTGCCAAGTTGATAAAGTTCATCTTCTGTCTTTTTCAAGACAACTGCAAGTATATTACGGGCGTCACCACGGCCTCTGTCGATTTCTGGAACAGGAATCCTAACCGTTGTACAGGGTATTACAGGAGGAATTTTTTTTCATTCAAGCATTTTCTTGGCTTGTTCTTCTAAATTATCTTTTAAACTGTTGCGGTTTTCTAAAGTTAATGCGGTTTTCATGCATAAAGGGCAAATCACTTTAGACCCATAGTCTTCTGGTGCGTTTGTTTCTGGGGTAGCACAAATGTATGTATAGGACTTTTGCATGTTCTACACGAATGAGCACCCGTGGTCTCTCCAGAACAAACACAGCATTTGTGTACGAACGAAGGTGATTGGGGGGAAGGTTGATTCGGAACATTGTCAGTTTCAGCATCGACGTTTTCAAGATTCGCATGTTTGTTCTTGGCACTCAAAGTTTCTGTGTGGACTTCGGGATTTTCTTGTATAGCGTCATGTTTTTCCAAAGTATGGTTTTCAATCTGTTCATTACTTTCATTTTCAGACCCAACAGGGTTACTTTGTGCTAAATTAATTACTTTTTCAAGTTGCTCTTCGGTCTCTACATAAGCATCATCAAACGGCAAATAAATACCAACCTTGATTTTTGAGCCAAATAGAGCTTCATATGGTGTTCTTTTTATACCTTGGTGAAAAGCCCTATTTTTCATAAGCTGAACAAATCGCAGGCCATCACTCCAGCGATCAGTATTATTATCTTGAAGCCAAGTTGTTAACATATTTTCAATATCCTGGTTTACTCTTTCTACACTACCCTGGCTCTGGGAGTGTCTAGGCTTACCATGGACTGTTTTTAAAGTTGGCCAGTATGTTTTTAGGTTACTAACGATTTGGTTTGAAAACTCTCTTCCATTGTCGGATTGCAAAATTGCTGGTGCACCAATCAATGTGAAAATATCCAGTAAATTGTATGCCACTTCTTCTGCACGTTTTGTTTTGAGTGCTCTGAGGATGACAAATTTGGTCAGGTGATCTTGGTAAACTATTATAAACTTGTATTCTCGATCGGGGTGTGACTGAAAGTCAATTAAATCTAAAACTTAGATGACAAGCGGAGAATTAATTGAGGAATTAAACTCAGATGACAGCATGGGCTTCACGACAATTCCCTTTTTTATACCTTTTTATTTTTGCTGGCACGGTTCACAAAGCTGCAAGTATAGCTCAATATCATGTCGGGTTATATTCTTGTATCGCTGGCTAAGTTCTTTTAATATCCGGTCTCGTCCTCCATGACCAATTTCCTTGTGTGCATCGTGAATTACTTGAAATAAATCATCATCAGAGACGTAGTATTTGATAACAGCGTTCGGAGCATTTACAGGGAAGATCAACTTACGGCTTTGTCCAACAGTGATCACGTCGTAATGCTTCAGCAACCAATAATCACGCGGAGTTTTCTTGTCTAACGTTTTCGCTGTTCTTATTTCCTCCAACAATTGTGTGTAACGTAAATCATCAATGAACACTCGATTCTTTGTAGAAGCCGATTCTCTTTTAGTACGCAGTTCTAAGTAAAACCTTTCTTTTATTAGTAAGTACCGCTGATCTTTAGCCATTTTCCACTAAATAATCACACACACAATGAATGATCACACTCAATAATTCAGTTTAGAACCAATGCGTAAACTAAAAAAATACGTCTGCATAGAACAAAGGAGTGCTGCGTACTAACACAACGAACGAGTTGCAACTTGTTTACGGGGTAGTCCCGCACGCCGCGCACTCGTCTTTTTCCCGTGGTCGTTCGTTATACACATTTCCTGATACGCTTCGGGCATTTTATACAATACCTAGGCAATGTATGAAATTAATCTTATTATATACATTGCCTGAACGTTTTAGGCAATGTATACAATGAATGCCTAGGCATTCTATACAATGCCGGATTATACACATTGCCTATAATATATATATTAGAAGATAAGATAAAATAACTAGCGGACCCCGCGAACTTCGTATCGCCTCAGAATACTTGATTTTGACGCCTGAGACATATTTTTTTAAGTTTACTAATATTATAATAGCAATTAAATTGCTTAAATATCATATAAAGTAGTTCCTTATTAGTTATTTTTGCATACATTTTCCAATGTTTTTAATATTTATTATCCTATTCCCGACGCCAACAAATTCAAAAAGTAGTGTAAGTAACACGACTTTTTTTTATATATACGAGTACTATATAAGATAGATTTGTTAAAAATGGAATACAATTTCCAATAAATTATTTTCCTGCTTTACGCGGTAAGAAACCTGGAAGTTTAGGTTTGTGTCTGGATTTAAAATTATTGGCATTTATTATTGTTGTATTACGATTTATGCCAAAGTTTTTGAACACCTAATAGAGTTCTTACTAATGTTCAGTCACAAGCAATAATATATCAGCACTATAGAACTTTGGCACATTACAATTTCTATAACTTTTACACAAAGTGTGTCCTTGTTATAGACACAATTTAATGTGATACGGTTCTACTGTGTGTACATATTATTGCTTGTGACTGTACCGTCTGTAAGAAACCACCGTCCAATAACAAACCGTAAAAATATTTTTCACGCAGTAATAGCTTACCAAGCGATGATATTTTCATATGGCAATATTCAACACAACTGGTTGTAGTATTTGTGATAAATTTAATAAAAGCAAAACGTTTCATTCTTTTAAATAAGCTTTTTATATTCCGTCAGAAAAACTAACTATGTATTTTTACTAAATGTAATTCAGAATCCTTCATACACAATAAAAGTATGAAACAACAAATTCTATAAAACCAAATTCAAGTTCGGCTGAAAAACATATACGTATATTATACGGAATTTATTGCATAAATTATAATTTCTTTAATTTACCTGCTGGAAAGTGATCTCCTTCGTAAAATATCGCAAATATGGATTATTTGGCGATTAATGTGAACGCTTTAAAAGCGGAATTAAGAAAAAGTGCAAAAATAGACGGCCTCAAGAGCAACTATTTCAGAAGTTAGTTTGTTGATATCAAGATAGTTATTTATAAACAATATAACCTTAATTAGATTCAAGATATAACACTTTGTTTCGGCGCCAATCGCCTTTGACAGCTATACCTCCGGACCTCAGTCTACAGTGGCGCCAACTGGTGAGCAAAGAAACGGTAGTCCCCATTGAGTATTTATACGATATTATTTCAGTATTGTAATTATTATTGAGTAGGTAACTTTAGTTTGTATTATTTTTTCTGCTTAGCCCAATGGTTGACTGGTAGAGAATGCCTCACGGCATAAATATATTGACTAAGGTAATCGGACTGAGGATCTTCTACGCATCGTGGAGCCGGTAATGATAAAAAAAGGTAAATTATCGGTATATTTTACACTAATCAAATATTTTCTTTTATAAAAACCTTCCCCTGACCATCACGAACATAACAAAAAATTTACCAATTTGGTGCCGTCGATCGAAAGTCATTTATTTTTATTTAAATAAATAAGAATAAAAAAATACTTTAACCAGCACATGATACCTACACCACACCTCCTGCACTAAATGCAAGTTACTTAAAAAAATAGTAAGAATATATGTGACATGTTATCTAAATATTTGTTAACATATTGTGGTTTTTCCACAGTGTGTACTTATTATGTAAGGGCTATTCTATCATAAAATGTGAGAGGTGTTATTGTGAATAAAATAAATATAACAGTTAAGATATTTGGAATCGATAGGTCAAATGAGTTTCTAATTCAGAATACACCAATCAAACGGCCCACCAGTAAATGGAAGCCATGTTTACTTTACGGAACTACGAACTTACTTTGTCACACTGTTTTTCTAGGACGACACGATTTTCCGTTACGATTTAACGCTGACCTGTCTGTTTCATTCATGGACACAACGTGATAAGCAAATTGTAAAAGTTAATTTACATGGATCAATGAGAAAGTTGACTCAATAAAAGGATTTTTTTTTCAAGGCTTTGTTCGTTGCAGGAATATATTCCTGAAGAAGACGAGCAGCGGCGTCTTTAACATTTTCCACCTTTGATTAAACTTGGTCTGGCGATGATTGATAAATAATATGTGTTTGCAATAAACTCAATAATTTATTGCAAAACCATAATGCACTTATACTGAAAGATGTTACAAAATAAGAGACCAGTGTTATGGACACTGTCGGCTAGGAGCACGCAACTTAGGGCTAGCAGAGAGGAAACGTCTTCAACTAGGATAAAGTTTACTATTTTGTTTATAATTTGAATTTAATGTCAATACATTAAAATTATATTTTATTATGTATTATTTATCGATGACTTTTCGCCTACAGACTACTACTTTTTCCAGAATTTAGATAACTTCATTAATACAAATAAAAAATACATGAAAAAAATTCGTTTAAATTTTTTCATACAAAACGGCAATTTCATAGGTATAATAATAATAATAATAATAATAATAAATATTTTTAAGACATGCCTCACTGGGCCACACTGAGCCATCTAGTCCCAAATTAAGGTAGTATTAAGTACCCTGTCGTATGGGGTACTAGACAACCGATAATCTTACTTATATACTTTTTTTTTTGTAAATTCATACTTATAATACATAGAAAACACCCAGACCAGTACAAACAGACATGTTCATGCACACAAATATTTGTACTGTGCGGGGATCGAACCCGCGACCCATGGCTCAGAAGCAGCGTTAACTACCGCTGATCCAAATGGTCGTCCCCTATATATACCCCTATATTTTATAAGGTTTCGATTGGTTTCTTTTTCAGACACCTTAGCCTACTCAAGACCCTGAATGCTGATAAGTGTTTGAAGCTTCGGCATAAATCAAAATCTATATAAATAAAAATTTAATTTTAAAATGTACTTAGGCGCATAACTTCCTTTCAACTACACCGTATTGAATATTTTTTTTATTAAGTTTGCAATGGTCAGGAAAAAGTTTGTATGAGAGAAAGTATTTATATTGTTAATAGAATTAAAAAACTGTTTTGATTAATATCTACAGGGAAAGAGGGTAACGGGTAAACATGGTAATTAATAGATCGTTTTTTGCCATTATCTTTATAGGTAACCATGCAAAGCAGGGGCGGGCAGCTAGTATAATATAAATTATATTAGTATAAGATCCCACCATACAACGACCTTCACCGAGCTGGTTATTGGATGAAAAGTATTTTATATGCAATTAAATATGCCAATAAATATATTGCAATTGGGTAGACTAAAAAATTTCACTCAAGAGTAGAATTTTTAAAATTTGACAACCGAATTTCAGGTCAGGTTTTTCGCATTTAACCCAATACCACCGTGTTCATAATTAAATAATATTTATTTGCATTAAACTTTATTTAATTAACCAGGCCGGTGCAAGTTACTAGTATCGATTTACCTGTTTATACCTGCCTACTCAAGGGTTGTGACGGGAAAAAAATAGTCAACCTAACGTTTGCATATTCTATGGGCTTCATACTTTCGATTGGTATGGAATTTGTCTATTACCCAAACCAGTGAAAAGTTTAAAAAATAAAATAAAAAATAAGTTTATTAATCATATTCTGGACTGATTTTTTTAGGCAACCCATTTGTAATAGGTATATTTATTGGCATATTTAATTGCATATAAAATACTTTTCATCCAATAACCAGCTCGGTGAAGGTCGTTCTATGGTGGGATTATGTCTTTCATTTCAATGTTCTACTCGTAATTATTGTTTACATTAGGAATCTACGAATAGATAGTCAGTAATAGATGGACATAGTGTGTATGTAAATTGTGATGCTATATGTGAATTATATGTTTTGCTGTTGGTGTACCTTATAAAATAAAATAAATTAAAATATTGAATTAAATTTTCATTTTGGTTGATACTATTACGGCTCAAATACATAATTTGAAGATAACAAATTATTGACGACCTATATTTTCAAAATTTCGCCAGATCAAAGGTACTGGGTTCGATTCCTTCCGGGGATCACTGAATCATTGTGTCAAAATTACCTCAGTTTTATGTAGTAAGAATTTAGGTTATTTTGTCTCTGATGAAACTCTATTTAACATGTAGAAAATTATAATTTTATAGAACAATATTAAAATTATACCTTAGATAGAACTGATATTAGTATAAAACCTAATTGAGTTACCGCAGCAAACCATTATTTTATTAAAACAATCACCTAGGTAGGTACTCTATTTTGAAATCCTTGCACGGAATTATTTTTAGTTATTCGGAAAATTGTATTTCAGTATTCCGTCAGTAAGTATATACCGTGTATACATATTTAAGTAAAACAATTAATTATATCCTGAGCATTGTAAAAGCCGTATTTTGTTTTTTAACTATTATAATGCTGCTGGTGGTCAAATATGTGACGTAAGGTATAATAATTTAAATACGATTGTTGAAAACAACATTTCGAGTTTATACTTTCATAAAATGTTTATCATCTTAGTTTCAATATCTGGCAAATTAACAAACATTATAACGGCCGATCACTACCCGCAAATAAAATTTCCTCAATCAATTTATCTCCTTAAAGTCTTAAAGGTAAAGTTCAATATCAATTGAGTTTAGACTACTGTTGTGGTAGATTGATGAGTAGTTACTTGTCCCTTATCGACAAACAACATTAATAAGCCAGTGGCCAGCCATAAGCCAAATAAGCCAGTCGGTTTGTCACTGGGTTTGTCTTGCGTCGGGCCGCAAACATTTGTTAGAAGGGCCTACCATGACTTAATGGAATCGATACTTACGTACTTAGGTATGTACTTCACACCTTCTAGAAATTTCTGCCGTAATGGACATTACTAGAAGGTGTGAGGGTTTAACTGATACATTAAAGGTACTTTGTGTGCAGTTTAAAGTACTTATTACGATAATTAAGTTTTGGGTTTACTATTGTTTAACAAAAAACGTGTGACAAAAGATCACTTTACAAACAACGTTTGAAAAACTAATCATTTGACAAACTTTCATTTCGCAAACATTTTGCTTTAAAAATAATCGTTTGACATATTACAGGTTTCGCAAATGTTTTACTTAGGAAATATTTCAACTGTTAAAATATTGTATTAATGTATATTATAGTATATGTATATGTATAGTATATGTATATTATGTAATGTTCACATGAGTAAATAATTCGTTTGCCAAATTGGCGATTTTACAAAAAGTTAGTAAATAAATTATTAGTTTGTAAAAATAACTATTTTCTGTTTATTATTGGACGTGTGAAATGCGAAAAAACGAAATATATCGGTGACTTTTTTATGCCCCTTTTGGGGCGCTCGGCGGCCGCTGCCGCGGCACGTTCGCTCCGCTTTCTCGCATCTCGCCTTAACGCCTTTGTATGGTCACTGTTCTAACCTAACCTAACCTACACTTTTTCTAACCTGCTGGACTTATAAGGCAATTAAATAACATGAACACACATTATCCGTTCCGTTACGAGTTAAATCTATCTTAAGAATGGGTCCAGTACTTGGTTTCGAATGACGCTATAGCGACACACGTTGTGGCGAAAAATTTTCAGCGTAGTACGCTGGAGCGAAAAATCATTGAAGCGAAACCCACACACCAGTGTTGGCAAAAAGTTAATTTGATTAACGATTAAAAATTAACGATTAATAAATTAATCGTGATTAAAATTAAAATTAATTAATCATTATCAAATCTAGACGATTACGATTATTAATCGTAATCATAAATCGTTAATCACGATTAAAAATATATGATTAATGAAGTTTGTACCAGTTTAACAAACAAAAACCAACAAAAAACAAAAACAAATTTTACGTGGCTCTGCACATAGAAGTCAGACCCCTATTACTAGAATTTAAAATGGCGGCTATAGTAAAAAAAAAAACCCTAAAACCTTAGAAAATGAAATCTATGTGTCATAAATTGTAAGTCATGCTAATCTAATATTATTACTTATAACGCCCCGTTGGTCAAAAACCGGGCCAAGGTTCGAATCCCGGGTCGGGCAACAAAAAGTTTCAATTTTCGAACGTTGCTCGGGTTTGTGATCACCAACCCGCATTTGGCAAGCGTGGTGATTATGCCAGTACACCCATCATTGCTGTGGTAACTTGAATTCAATTATGGAGGCATTTTCCCTGCAGTGGGGTGTTTATAGGCTGTTACTTTACCAATATTATAAACCTAAAAGTTTGTGAGTGTGGATGACTGAATGTTTGTTGCTCTTTCACACAAAAAAAGACTCAACGGACCTGAATAATCTTTGGCACGGTATTAATTTATTGGCTGGAATTACATATACGATTTTTTCCCCGGAAAAGGTACGGTTCCCGTGAGATACTCTTAATACAAAATTTTAAATTTAAATTCATTTTCTCTCTCTCTCCCTCTCCCTCACCCTCTCCCTCTCCCCCTCCCTCTCCCTCTCTCTCCTTCTCTCCCCCCTCTCTCTCTATATCTCCATCTCCCTCTCTCTCTCTCTCTCTCCCTCTCCCTATCTCCCACACTCTAACACGCACACGCCGCACGGCTTACAACTATAGCAAAAAGTATCGTTACAAAAGTGTCGTTACAACTTTTGGTCTTAATTTTTTCCGTCTAGCCCCCTTTCGCAACGCGCGATAAGGAACTTCGTTCCAAAACATGAAAACTGACAATTACGCTGCCTTAGCCCTGTTAGCGATACCGTGAATAAATTTCATCTGAAAACGTAGTTCACGTACGTAGTAATCACCCTAATTTATTTTTACTGAACATATCTTAATCAGCTTTAATCAAATTAACGATTAACGATTAATGATTATTTCTTTTAATCACGATTACGATTACAATATTAATCGTCATTAATTTAATCATGATTAATTTTTATTCGATTAAGTTAATCAAATTAACTAATCGATTCAAAAAATAATCGATTAATGCCAACACTGCCACACACACGGTCGAATGACATGACAGCGACAAACTTTGTGGGGAAAAATAATTGTATGCTAGTTGTATGCTAATTTCAAAAGGCTGAAAATAAAACACATAGTCCAAGTCTCATTTTAAACAACAAAATTAAAAGGTTATATTTTTCTGAGTAGGTACGTACAAATTATCATTAGTTTTTACCAAAATAGTTAATTTTATTTAGCTGTTACTTTACATACCCGACTGTACTAAGATTTTCTACTTACTTAACTACTTTTCCTTCAATGATGTAGCAAAGCTATTATCTTATAGACGTACTTAAAGTTAATTTGATGATCAATATTTTTGACATTTAATACAGAAATAATTTAATAAAAAATATATGATAATTTGTACGAGGTACTCAAAAATATAACCTTTTAGTTTTGTTGATTAAAACGAGACTTGGACTTTGTGTTTTATTTTCAGCCTTTTGAAATTCAAACTAGCATACAATTATTTTTCGCCGCAAAGTTTGTCGCTGTCGTGTCATTCGACCGTGTGGGTTTCGCTTCAATGATTTTTCGCTCCAGCGTACTACGCCAAAATTTTTTCGCCACAACGTGTGTCACAGTGTCATTCGAAACCAAGTACTGGACCCCTTAAAAATACCTAAAATCGTAACACTTATTGCACTATGCTTTTGTACTACATAGATTGGACAGATTGTCGTATTAACGTAGATTTTGGTAAATAAAATATTTACTAAGCAATGCATTTTATCAACTGTTATTTATTATTTACGTTGTTTTGCCAACTAATATGTTTAAAAATAATCAATTTGTGAAATAAGTTTTAGCATAATGATTTTGTTTTAGTCAATATACTATCTCATGAGTAGTTAATTAAACATTTGTAATATGATAAATTTATCAAGTATAATTTTGTCGAAATTTATTTTTTAAATAAAAATTTGTTATTTGTTTTTTGTCAAATGATTGGACACCTATGTTTTGATTTTATAATTTATTTTTTTAACTATTGGCTTTTTTTCTGTCGCACAGCCTATTTTTACAGCCCAATGGCTGACGGGTAGTGAATTCCACATAGCATTAAGTCAATTTTGTTAACACAAGCTTAAATCAATAAAATGAAAGTTGATTAGAAGATAACATAACATAAAATATGACGGTTTTATACTAGATAATGATGATAAACTATAAGTAGATAATTTATTGTTGATGTTGATGAAGTGGGCTGTAAGGAGTGCTTTACAGGAACAGAAAATCGATAGAGTTATTTAATTTGGGGTTTATACCATGTACCTTATTTATTATGAGTTTCCGATATTTCGGCACTGTTGCAAGCGCCATTATCACGGGAGAACATCAGTTAATTGTCTTATCTTTCTCACTGCATAAGCAGCAGAATAAAGTCTTTCAGACATTTATACCTAAAAAGGTAGTCGAATCTACAGAGTTTAGTGGTTCATCTTTAAAAATTATATGAGTGTCAGAAAACCTTACGTTGGGCATGGTAAATTTAACACATTTTGTTATAAGTACATGGTATAAACCCCGAATTAAATAACTCTAGTGATAGTGACCATGAAAGTTCAAATCAGAAAATCGATATTAGCTTGTAACGCCTAGTTAGGGTAGCGGGCCGGCACTAATCGGCAGCCGGGCAGTAAAATCTATACTAATATTATAAAGCTGAAGAGTTGGTTTGCTTGTTTGTTTGTTTGAACGCGCTAATCTTAAGAAGTACTGGCTCGAATTGAAAAATTCTTTTTCTGTTGAATAGTCCATTTATCGAGGAAGGCTTTAGGCTATGTAACATCACGCTGCAACCGATAGGAGCGAAACATCAGTGAAAAATGTAGCAAAAATTCTCGCGATCATAATAACAGAAATTGACGAGAACGAAGTCGCGGGCAACAGCTAGTTATTTCATAAAAATCATTTTGGCGCAACAAGCACTCTCGTACATATTATTAATAAAAAGCTTGTCCATCATTAATTGAACAGCAAATATATATCAGTCCTTTTAATAATAGAGTACTGTTATAGTCCCCGTTCCGTGACCGAATATTGTGAGTTATTGCACACATTTGTCAAGACTAAATTATTATTTACCAAAAATGTAACGACAGAATATAGATGGCCCCTGTAAAAACTCTCATCTTTTATGCGTCTTCCCATCATATTTTCATATACCATCTGGTATCCCGATGAATTATCAAATCTCACTTAATACACCTGTCACCATACGATTCAGAATAGTACGCAACGATAGCACATGAGTAATTTATTCATGTGACGATAGCTTATACGAGTAATGTATCGTATCTCACGGTTTCTTCAGATTTCAATGAATTACTGTCACAATTATTTATTTTTAATAGTTTATCATAATAATCTATCAAATTCAGTTGATAAGTAGATCATAAACTGTCTGATTTAATTATCGGTTAAGTCATCAAGCGTCTTTAAAAGAGATTATTATTTTAAATGTTTAACAGGATTTCAAAGTCGATTCTAATTTTGAAGTTCCTGTCTGGCAGCACCCAACTAAGAGGTTCTAAGAATTTTGCCTGTACTTTTGACACTTTTGATTCGATTTGGTCTCAGAAATAAAAAGTTAAAAAGTTATACTACCGATGCTGGAGTTTTTCTCCTACAACATGAGTTTAATGCTTGGGAGAGTAAGCTAGATGCCATAGGTGTATTTGTGACCTGTCAAATGCCTTCGATTGTGTAGAGCATGAAACATTACTTAAAAAACTTAAACATTATGGTGCATCGAAGGATTCCTTGGATCTAATAAGTTCTTACCTTTAAGGCAGAACACAAAAGGTTATTATGGGTGTCCCTCAGGGATCAGTATCAGGACCCCTGCTATTTTTAATTTATATAAATGACCTTCCCTGTTATTTACATAATCTTTGTGAGATGGTATTGTTAGCAGATGACACATCAATGATCTTTAAAACTAAAATTATTACATTAGTTTACAAAAAATAATCTCTTACTAAATGCAAATAAAACAAAATGTGTTAAATTTACGATGCCCAACGTAAGGTTTTCTGCCCCTCATATAATTGTTAAAGATGAACCACTAAACTCTGTAGATTCTACTAACTTTTAAGGTATAAATGTCTGGAAGACTTAATTCTGCTGCTTATGCTGTGAGAAAGATAAGACAATTGACTGATGTTGAAACGGCAAGATTAGTGTATTTTAGCTACTTTCATAGCATAATGTAACGGAACTCTGTTGTGGGGCTCAGCGGCATATATTGAGTCAATTTTTATATTACAAAAACGTGCTGTACGGGCTATTTACGGCCTTCGACTCCGTGACTCACTGAAAGAGCTCTTCAAAGAGATTAATATACTTACAGTGGCTTCTCAATAAATTATCTAGAATATTATTTACGTTCGTAAGAACATACATACATACATTTATTTTTTAAGAAAAGCAACGCACACAATTTTAATACCAGAAATAAAAATAAACTTGCTGTTCCAGGCTTCAGACTGCGGCAAGTAGGAAAATCGTTTACGGGAAATTGTATTCGTATTTTCAACAAATACCTCAGGGTATTGCTAAACTCCCTGTACATAAACTTAAATCGAATTTCATAGTAATTTTAATGAAAAAGGGCTATTACACTGTTAATGATTATTAAAATGATAGAAAAATGTATGGCATTAAATTGTCCCAGCTCGTACTTGCTTAAACCTTTTGTTAAATATTTGAAAAGAGGGAGACAATAGTAACCGGGTTTCTTGTGCTGCTTCTTCTCGGCATAGGCTAGTGTGACTTGTCCCGAAGCAGTGGTAGGTTTAAATATTGAGACGTGTAAATGCGCCTCCTGGGGCCTATTTGCAGAAATAAAACTGATTTTAACTGATGATTTTTAAGCCTGCACATCACGCAATATATTTCGTTGCAAAATCACACCTATTTCTATGACATAAAATGCCCTAGTCTTTAACCTGTATGTCATCGCCTTATTTGCATTCTTTGGCAAAATAACATACGTACACTAGCAAACGTTTCACTCATTCTAGGCCGACGATTTGGGTGATATTAATGCCTTAGAATTATTCGTGAGTGATGACAACATCCGTAAAAGCCTTAATATACGCAATTTATTACAGGCACAAAATAAAACTGTGAGTATATTACTTATGTATATGCTTTGCAATGTTTTTACTTACCTCGTTCTGTTTACAATATCCCTCGCAGATGTTATTTTGTTTTACCTGTTGGAAGGAAAGAATAATGGCTTGCAAAGTCGCATAGTGTAGGTACAAGCAAAGCTATTAGAAAAGGTAGCATGCAAAGCGATAGTTTAATATCTTAGACATTTATTTATTATTAACTACTTTACATACGGAAATAGTCTTAGTACGTTTGCATCCAATTTGCAAGGCCGCACTTTAAACATAAATATATTTGTTTTATTCTTAATTTCACTAGCTTTTCGGCAATATCCTGAAAATTTCCTGCAGTTCTTTTTTAATTTTATTTATAGGATCATTGAAAATAAGGATAGGGAACGATAATTTGGCTCAGTGAGGTAATTTTGCGATAGGCTCTGAATACGGAACGCAAGTGGTAATTTATTAATATTTAAGGGTGAATATCCTTTGTGTGCATTGTGTTATGTTAATTGGTGCGATCATATTTCTTGTTATTTTATGCATGTCGTACAGATTTGTATACAAAATAAGTACCGCTTACATGACCGTACACTTATTATAAATACACTTTTTGTTTTAATATATACCGAGTAAATTAAATTTGTTAAAATGCCTTTTACTTTGAACAATCAAAAACCAAACATATTTAATCGAAATACTAAGTTTTTCCTATGAAAATGGTTAATATTGCAAGGGATAAGGGAGTATATTAAAAAAAATCATCTAGGTATGTACACTCGACAGCACATCAAGTTAAACAGTTGAACTGCGATAACAGCTTTTATTACGTAGGGCACAAAGGCGGTCTCAAGGTCAACATGCCACCTTGTGTACTTTTTATGTTTGGGTACACTACTTTTCAGCCAACCCTAGTTGGTACGAGTATTAATAATATGAAAAGCGTCATGAAGTACAACATATAGAAATACATGCACCAAATAAAAAACAATTTTTACATTAGATAAATTACAAATGCAATTGGTAACGAGCATTGTCAACATTAACTCAGTTCCTGTCATATTGCATTTCAAACATTTTCACACTAGTAAAAAAATATAATAATACCAATGTTGGCACATCTTTATTGACGAAACGTAAAATTTATTAAACTATAATTGTTTAAAGTATAAAATCAATGCAAACTGCAGTTTAGGTATTGCCCTGGATTCATAATGACTATATTGCTTTTTTAACATTTAACACAATTACGCACAGAGTTTTGACTAGCACACTCAGAACGCTAAACTTTTAAGTGTAATTTAGACAAAACAAATTAATCTTAATTAATATGTACTTCTTCATAATAAGCTCAAACTTACAAAACTAATGATAAAATTTCGCATACTAAAGCAAAAAGAAAGGCAAACTAAGCTACTAAAAAATATACAACTCACCTTATTATTATTTTGGAAGATACTGACTAGACATAAATGTAAAAACGAATAAGAACTTCCATTATGCATAACATGCCCTCGGATTCAGTCCCTTCTGGCTCTTTTGGTTTACTGGTAAATTTTAGTAGTTTGAAATTGTCATCCAGAAAGTATTGAACCCAGTCCAATCTCAAGTGATGGTTTTACTGTACAACTACTAAAAGCTTCTTTACAAATCAAACAATCATTGTCAGTCATATCAAGCCAGATCTAGTAAAATGATCATAAATTGTATTACTACAAAGATTTTTATTATATCCTTGCAAGAGAAGCTTGGATTTTACACACATCACATCTAAAAGTCAGTTGATGACTCCACAACAACTGCTAAGAACAATCCTGTCACTAGATTACTGCATATTCACTGATTTACTGAAGAACGTATCGTCTGTAATACATACGTGTTCTGGTTCTGAGAATCCGTATGCGACACGTTGGCCGGGATGAACCGTGCCAGAGGCGGTTGCAATATCAACTGTCTGAACGTCTGCCTGAACTGTCTTGACATAGAACAGTATAGAATAAAGTTTATTGCCCCGTTAAGAAGCGCGAGAAAATCCATTAACTCTCCAAACAGGTTATAGCACCCTTTGAAGAAACACCATCCCAGGAGGCCACTCATCAGTCCCAAGATCCCTTGAGGCAATTCCGTTACTAGAAACAGGAGTAGCACTGCTAGCAACATCTTCGTAGTTCTATCAGTTCTTTTGTCAGCTTTGTTCTGTCGTTTGATCATCTTCTCTGCAGCAGCGCAGTTGTTATAGTTCCTCAAATGCTTTTGGTGTTGATTTGCATTGTATAACGCTCGGATCAACCAAATACTTATGACGGTCAAGATCGAACATGGAAGCAATTTGATCAAGACGGCGTGGACCCAGAAGTTTGCTTGGTACAGTGTGCCTTCGTAGTCTGAATCGACGTGGTAAGCTATGTCTGGATGGCCATTGACGTCCGTGACATTCTTTGTGTGAATATCAAATACCTGTAAACAAATAATAAATGCATTTGGTTATAGTTGTTATTGATCGTAATCGGTATCCGATATAGGTTAGTTTACATAATTTATATACGCGTGAATATTGAACAACAAAATAAATCTGTTGATAGACTCGAATAAGTCTTTGTTCCTTTAAATACTTTGACGACCTCTGTGGCGGAGTGGCGTACACACCGGTTTTCAAGGTGTCGCCTGCTCCGAGGTCCCGGGTTCGATTCCTGGACGGGTCGATGTAGAAAAAAATGTGATTTTCTACATTTTCTCGGGTCTGGGTGTTTGTTGTACCTTCGTTGTCTCTGGTTTCCAAAAATAGGAATGCTTTAAATAGTTATTCAAACAATGTATGTGATGTTGTCCACATTTATTTATTTATTTATTTATTATTTAAATAGATTATTCATGCCATGACGAATTTCACAAGTTCACAGATGAGGGTTCAAAATAATATTCTGAAAGATTGACATAATTTCAATTTGCAATGATAATGTTTTTACCAATATGCCACATGGAAAACTTTAACACAAATAGTGTTACAGAATAGTGAACTTTTTAATTAGTCATAATAACGATACAATTTACTCATCATCTTTATCATCACAACCAAACGACGCCTACTGCTATAACTATATATGGTAACACGCACTGTTCAAAAGGCTTTCGTCTTGACACACTTGAGGTAATTTGGACGCAAAGAATTCCGAACGCTGCCCATCTGAGTTGGATTCAACGAGACGAAAGAAGGGCTCATACATGAAAACGATACACGACGTCGTATCATGGAAATCTACGATGAGTAACACGTAGAAAGAAAAAAATAAACATTTATTTGTCACATGACATAGCAACTTGCAACGACGGACTGCACGACACTAAAACGTAGTGATTACTTGCTCAGTGCACGACACGTCGAATTGTAATTCACGATGAGCTCCGTCGGTTGCGGATTCATTTTTTAACATTGATAGATGGCAGACGTCTATAAGGTTGAATATTAAATAACCATAGTCGAAGAACGTCCCATATTATGAGACAAAACGTTAGAAGAGTCTTGTGCGCTTCATTTTTTGAGATTGTTGCGAGGACGTATCTATAAGTATACGAGTACATATACCGCTTTTTTGGCTCGAATTGGCGGGGCACTACCGTGCCCCTAGATAAAAATCAATTGCTGTTCGTTAGTCTCGCTAAAAGCGAGAAAGGCTGGGTCGATTTAGCTGATTTTTGTTTTGGAATGTTTGTCGCAGTCCAGGAAAGATTTAAACAGTGAGATAATATGGAAATAAAAACAATATGTTTATTTTCCCATATAAAATGTTCTACGTCAAATTTTTCAGCCGCTTTAACAAAGGAGACTGTATAATGAGTTATGACTTATGTTAAGTGGTACGAATCTTATTTAGTCGTTAATATTTACGTGACTCGTCGTAAGTTAAAGTTTATACAATACGTTGCATGCTTACGTAGTGTATTAATGTGTATAAGCCCGCAGGTGAGATTTGTGATTCAAGCCGGCGTTGTTTCATTTTTTTTGGTTTTACCTCTGACATTCTAAATAAATAAAAACAATTAATAGTTAACAAAATTATTTTTGAATTAAATTTTAATATGAAGAACTTGCAAGATACTTTTATATTCAAACAATAACTCAAAGTCTTAATAATTAAAAAAAATAAAAACAATCGTAATCGACAAAACCGTTGGAACTCATGCGAGGAATGTAATATCATATACGCGTTGAGAATATCTTCTTTAATACTAACTTGGCTCAAAATATAATACCTATACTTAATAAGTATGATATTACAATAATTAACATGTTATTATTGTTAATTCGGCACTAAAGGCCAATTGTTTAAACAAATGTATTTACATAGCCAGAAAGAATTACAAACTTATTTATTTCTCGTAGCTTTCGCATGAGATTATTTCTCAAAAATTGCCATGGGCAAATAATCGTTTAATATTTCGGGTGCTAGCCGTACAATAATATTGTAAGTACTGTTTTCTTGTCTTTCTATTTCGTAAATATGGTTGGAGCTTGAATTGCCTCTTTGGTAATTTCTCGAACTTTCTGGAGTTATTCGCAATATTCTATTGAATCGCCCGTCAAAAGTTTGGTTTAACATCTTTGGGTGACACTAATTAAGACAGTTTTCACTTTAGTTAAGTTGTCTGTCAGTTTCGTTGCCATAGCGCCCATTGATATAATAAATAAGTGGCATGATTAAATATTATAAAATTAAACCTGTCTCCGAAATATGAATTCATAAGCGATGCACTAAGAAGGTCAAAAATTGCCAATTTATTTTTGTAATAAAATTGAAACATATGACTTAATATCTTTTTACCCGACTGCATCAGAAGGAGGGTAATGTTTTTGATAGTATGAATATTAGTTGTTTGTATGTGTGTGTTTGTTTGGCATCTCTAAGAGAGCTATTCAAAGAGATCAACATACTAACAGTTGCATCTCAATACATTTTCGAAAACATTATGTACGTCCGTAAAAACCTCGAATTTTTTGTCAAAAATAGTGACGTACACAATTTCAATACCCGAAATAAAGATAAACTTGCCGTTCCAGGATTCAGACTGCGAAAAGTAGGTAATTCGTTCATGGGAAATTGTATCCGTATTTTCAACAAATTACCACTATCAATTGCTGACCTCCCTGTACATAAATTCAAATCATATATCAAAGTTGTTTTAATGAAAAAGGGCTATTACACTATTGATGATTATATAAATGATAGGAACGTTTGGCTTTAAATTGTATCAGCTCGCACTGGCATATATCTTATGTAAACATGTTTATTTAAAAAGAGGCTGACAATAGTGACCGAGTTTCTTGCGCTGCTTCTTCTCGGCACTAGCCCACATTTGTCCCGAAGCAGTGGTAGGTTAAATATTGGGACGTGTAAAAGCGCCTCCAGGGGCCTATTTGCAGAAATAAAACTGATTTTACGAGTGGGTTGTGGTGGATTTTAACATAATGAGGTATCGTTACATTTGTTTTGACTGTGGGCACTCCTACAATCACTACATAGGCTACAAAAATCCGCAAAGTGAAAGCGGGAGACCGTAATAAAAAAAGTTAAAAATAAAAAAAAATATTAAAATAAACCGAAAAAACCCGCCTGCATAAACAACTTTATGAAAATTGAAAAACCATTGCACAAGCTCTACGATCCCAGACTGACTTCAATTACAGATGGGGACAATCATCACCAAGCGGCCGTGGCTAGCTAGGTCAATTAAATCGACAGTCTCCTTGTTGGCGATTGTCTCCACCTTCTAATTAAATTCTGGCATCGTAGTTTGTTTTTTTCTTTTCAGTTTTTTGACGATCTCCTTTTAATTTTCTTCGTTGTAATACTCGATCGAAAAAAGAACGTTATTTTTTCTTTTTCATAAAACCTTTTTAAGTACCTACATTTGGGTTTTTCAAGACGAATCTAACAATACTTTAACTGTCGGAATTCAACCAGCCGTGGCTAATGTAATTTACAAACATACAAAACACGCGCGAAAACTTGACTGTCGGGTAATAAAAAGAAGCTAGCTAAAACGTAGTGATTACTTATTCAGTGGTTATGACATTAATGGCAGACGAGGGATTTTTGTCCGCGGACTTTTTTGTCCGCTAAAATAGATCGCTTACATTTGTATAGAGTATCCGCGAATAAAAAATCCTTCGCGGATTTACCGCGAACTCAACGCACACGGTGTGCGATCATTTGTTCGTTTATCGTCGTGCATACGTACTTCACTCTCGAGCGCACAACACGGACTAAAGTCCGCCATGTGCGTTGCTTCGCCTAGTCACACGAGTTCTATCTTTTTCAGGGACTCCCCCGTACTTTTGTAAGGTCCGCTCTCTGCATGTCCTCGGTAATTCGGGGGACTTTTTGTACGCGGTACTTTAAATCCCTCGTTTGCGTTACGCGATACAGTTGTAAGCGATCTATTTAAGCGGACAAAAAAGTCCGCGGGCAAAAATCCCTCGTCTGCGCAGGCCATTATTGTTACGTGAATGACAAGAGTTTTTTTGTAGTTATGTTTTATCTACATAGTCAGCCTTTATTAGGCCTTGGACATAAGCCTCTAAACAAGGAAGATTTGTCATTATAGCCACGCTTCGCACGCAGGCGGGGATCGCAATTTGATCAATGGTAGAGGAAAGATAGTGTGGCAGTAAGAAAATTATGTCAAAGATAATTTGTCGCCTTTTTTGGTAGGACTCCTTTATCCGCCATAGTTACTTACGTGGTGAAAAAAAACCCTCAGTAGGTATATAGTTTCGCTATATTCATTTGCGGATAATCGCATAGACTCTTAGTAGGGAAGACCGCGGATTCATCTAACAGAAGTAAGTATTAACAAGCAAAATTAAATGTCTAAGAAATCTAATACAGCGTAGCAGCATTGTAGGTAAATAATGATTTCTGGAGTATGACTTTCTGATTTCACTGAGCAAGTAAAACTCATCAGTCCTGTTGAGTGTGTCATTAGGTCAGGTATACATATAACGATTTATACCTTTTATCACTAATGTTGATTGTTTACCCATTTGTTAATACTTACATCGTTAACCATGCTTATATATAAAAGAAGCGTGTTGCTTCGTAAAACAGCATGCTGAGTATTTTAAACTTTTTGCAATATTTCTAGGAGACCCGTTAGAGCTCATTATGCGTTTAACTTATATCAACCATCCAGTCGCAAAGATATTTATAAAAGAAATGTATTTAATATGTGCATAAAAATTTATAACAAGCTACCTGAAAATTTAAAAACCCTGAATGGAAATATTTTTAAAAGAAATTTAACGAAATGGCTAAGTGAAAAATGTTTTTATAGTTTGAATGAATACATGGACTTTGAGGGATAGTTGACTTTATATTGTATATTGTGTATGACTAATGTTTACAATTTGTGCTTTGTTTTAGGCCGTTTTAATTTATTTGACATTTAATTTAGAATAGGTATTCAATGATTAGAAATTGTGCAACGTTTATTCCATTTGACATTAAATATTTTAATTTGTTATGTAATAGCTTCCAATGACGAACATTTGCACGCCTGCCACCAGCAGGTTAAATACAATGACTAAGAAAATATTTTGTAACATCTTTGTAGTATGTATTTATGCAAATAAAAATATTTGATTAATTGATTGATTGATAACCATGGTTTCCTACACTCGCGTGGACATGCATAATTTCCTGCATGCATAATACCATGCATAATAACCTGTTTCATCAATATTATTTATTATAAATAGTATTCATGGACGGTGTTTTGATTTCTGAATTCATGCATAATGAAATTAATTTATTCCGTCATGTTCAATTAGGCAGGGAATTAATTGGATTTGTTGTAGCAAATTGTAATTAATTTATCAATTTTACACAAGAAGGATTATAAAATTAAATTCATGGAATTGATTATTAACTACTAATTAAATTGTCCTCAACAATATTGTAGTGTAAAAAATATCTATGTGCTAACATAGATACTTTTTACAATACAATATATAGTATTATTTATATAGTAGTATTTTATTTTATTTATTCTCGTAGTATTGTAATGCTAATAATTTATTATTTGATGATTGTACTCTCACGAAATTGATATGTCTAGCAAATTTAAGTAAGTTTGAATTTTGCGGGTTATGAACTGATGAGTCGATTGTTATTTTGCCTGTTATCAGCTCGTATGATCTCTTCTGACCTAACAAAATATTATTTTTAGTGAATCTGCTCCGCAATTAAATTCTACTCACCCATCTTGATGGGTAGGTGCGATTGTAAAATTAAAATAGAAATAAAAATGGACCTCAAAGTAATAAATATTTCATAAACATCAACCGTCTTCAAACCACGGCCGGACGTAGATCTCATCGTTAGGAGAATTTAAGTCACTACCGCCACTCTTGAAGGCGGGTTGATGATCACCTCAGATCGTATAAAGAAATAGATATGAAATGGGGGCATGGCGCGTGCGAATCCAATATGGGCAAACGGAACTATTGCACACCGCGAAGAATTATTTAATGAAAACATCCATGTTACGATAATTGTATCGGCACAATATACATTGAAGGCTTAATACTAATTAGCTGTGTTGTGAGTACTATGCGACTGCGCAATGTATCGAGGTTTAATCAAAGCGTTCACTGCCCGACGTGAGCGTCGCGACCACACTTTGTAGCGACACACTAATTTGCACACACCAAATGACGCATTGTGTAAGCGAGTAAGTGGTAGCTGCTGTGATTGGGTCCATGTTTGTGTGCGCACCAATGAGCGTTGTAAATTGATATAGTGTGATCCTTATGCTTACAACAGTGTTATTGTAGTTGCGTTGCACACATAAATAATTCGGAGACACGGGTTCGCTAAGGATTTACGAGTAATTTCATATCTTTCTTTATATGATCTGAGGTGATCACAGATTGTCCAATGGGGGCTATCGCTAGTGAATTTGCCACTAGAGGCGCTAGTGTCGCGTGAGGTCCAATATCATTCACTTTGTACTGGTTTTAGCGGAATTTGTTGCATAAATTATAATTTCTTTAATTTACTTGCTGGAAAGTGATCTCCTTCGTAAAATATCGCAAATATGGATTATTTGGCGATTAATGTAAACGCTTTAAAAGCGGAATTAAGAAAAAGCGCAAAAATAGGCGGCCTCAAGAGCAACTATTTCAGAAGTTAGTTTGTTGATATCAAGATAGTTATTTATAAACAATTTAACCATAATTAGATTCAAGATATAACACTTTGTTTCGGCGCCAATCGCCTTTGACAGCTATACCTCCGGACCTCAGTCTACAGTGGCGCCAACTGGTGAGCAAAGTAACGGTAGTCCCCATTGTCTTGTGGCGACAAAAATATAGAAAAAACATAAAAGTAAAGTAACAACCCATTTACGCTCACTGTTGAGCACGGGTCTCTCTCCTTTATAGGAGAGGGGTTCACTAAGATCCACCACGCTGGCCTAGTGCGGGTTGGTGGACGGCAAGGGCGACGCTGTGACAATATTACCTAGCCGTTGGACGTTTCTAAAACAGCCCGAAGGCCTCCAACAGGGCTTAACAACTTTTAATTTGTGACAACAGCTGGGACCGATGGCTTAACGTGCCCTTCGAAGCACGGAAGCGCTCAAGATATGAAGCCACAAACGGTCACCCATCTAAGTAATGACCGCTCCCACCGTTGCTTAACATGACTGACAGAAACTGATCACTAAGAAGCATTGGGCTATGAGCGTTTTAAAACATTGATACCAGGGCCCCAATTTCGCTAATTTACAAAGGGCTCAATGGAATCGCAATTGCTTAAAAACCTTAATAAATGTGTCAAAATATACAAAATGAGATGCAATTGCGATTCTATTGAGCCATTTGTAAATTAGCGGAATTGGGGCCCAGTAAACCTGACAATAGTGCGCTAATAATTGGTACCTATCTCATGAGTAAAATTGTAGAGCGTTTTCTAGCCCGTTTTATTTTAATATCACGCAAAGGGTGCACCCACCGATACTGAAACTCGAGTATTATTGCTCTATCGTTCAACGCAAACAACTTTTACTTTGGTACTGCTAAGTGATTCCATTCCTACCTTTGCTTAGCTAGACAATACATGTAGCCGGGAATATAGTTATGATTCTAACGTCGGCAGTTATTACTGTCACTAAAATGTGATCACGATCGCCTCTGAATCTCTGAGATTAATCGTCTATGGACAGACAGATGTAGCAAAACCATACGAGTTTGTTTGTGTACCAACTATGTTTGACTTCAGAACCCTAATAAAAGAATAACTGAATAAAGTTTTTTTATGATTGCTTAAAAATTACAATCAAAAGGTTAATACGCATTCCATTACAAAAAAAAAAACAAGTTCCTAATTGCTATTTCTTACTTTTAAAGCGGAACTAACATTATTTTCAACTGGCAAAATGATATAAAAACTTTAAAGTAAGTCTCCTACAGGATCAAAAGACCGCCGGCGGTCGCGATAACAATTGATTTTAATTGTGTCTGGAATAACATAGTACAATCGAGGGGTTCTCAATTTTAACACACACATGCCAAGCATAATCGCAAACTTAAGTTATACTACAGTTTAGACTAACAGAACTATATGTATCGCAAAGGCTTTAGATCTAGTTTACAGATTACCAAACTGTCGAATATCGATATTACTGCCTTGCATAGAAATTTCCTTTGAAATTATCTACAAACTATTTATAAATTTTAACTAAAATATTTTAGTCAGGTCAAACAGTATCTCAGTAAGTGAATATCTCTCAATATCAGTAAATTTAAGGTCTTGTAAAAAGCGGCTTAAAGAATAGGGCCAGGAAAGGATGGGCAGCATCTTCAACCATTGAATTGCTATTTATTATGGAGAGTCCAAAAAGAAGATCTTGTCATAATTTGCTGAGGACCGGCCACATTAGTGCTGTGTGAGCTGCTGTTAAACGGCGCGAAGGTGAGATAATACGGTGTTATGCATGATAGTAAGACACTTGTTTTTCAAAACATATTTAAATAATATAACAGTGGCGAAGCTCTCTAAAAACCTTTTAAACCAAAAATACTTATTATTAAGTGTTATTCGTGACGTATTATAATAGGCACATAAAAACATCAAAATACCTATCAAGTGTAACAAATATGGTTGACTAATAAAAATTGTTTCTGCGCACTTTAAGTAATTTTTCTACTGGATCAAAAAAACAGGAGGCGTTATTAATAATACTACGTGCATAATACTTTTAAAAATAACTTACCATAAAAGTGGGTGTGCATAGTATAGGCGGTAATATGAAGCTTGTCACAATGGCGATGCTACACCTCCTCTCCGTGCAGAGTATGTGGCTTTTATCCGAATATCTGAAATGTAAATAGGTTAGAAACCATTTTTTTTCAAACAATCGTAGACGTTGCGTAAAAAAAAGGTTTAAGGGACTGAGTGTTTTCCCCGAAGTGTGTATTGCATATAACATTTGCTAGAATACAATGTTATATAACGTTCTTACAAGACCCACATAGGTACAGGCTAGAAATAGGAATCTCCACAAGGAGAATTACGAGTTAGTTTATTTTATTTTATTTTATTTTATTCAAAGTTAGTTAGTGAGTAGGTAGTTATACACGGTGCATTTTAAACCTACCTGGAAAACGAACCCACGTTATGTGACCATAATATATAACATCATGGCCGTGTTATTTAATCTGCACATTAAAATATTTTTTGAAAAATATTAAATATTTATTCAGACTTTTAATTTTGTAATTAAACAACCACATGCGAATCTGCACATTTTTAAATTGCATGATGCCTGTGTTTTTATGTAAAATCGCCATAACATTACCTTTTTTTTTTAATACAACATCAACATGACGTTATTCAATTACTGTCTTTCTAATCGAAATGATAAACAAAACCTTTGAAATTTCGTGAGACGCCTCGTTATGAATTTGGGTTCGAAAATTTAATAAATTTCAATTCAATAATTTAACAAAATCAACCGTTTAGCTGACAAAGTGGAACACTTGACTGTAAATTTTACAATTTCGACGTTCGACGAATAAACGATATTCTGGTATTTACGACATTCGTTTGTTTTTACGACATTAACCTGTTCTTTTGACATTAATGTGTGTTTCACTAAAATGGTTTTACCATATGCAATTGTTTTTTTTGACATTTGTTTGTTTTATGACATCAATTTGTTTTTGACATTCCTTACGAGGAATAAAGTCTGTCTACCTCGTTATTCCAGTGTTACCACTGGATTGACCACGAGGAACGAGTGATAAAAAAACTAGCACTTCGGCTTCGGCGGTTTATCGTATCCCAAATCGCCTATACAGTATGAAATTTTAACCACTTTTCAAAATTTTTGTGGGCGATCAGTATTCTATTTAGAGCCTATTATGAAGCAACAAATGTAAATCAAGTTATATACTGATTTAAACTTCCATGGTTACTATCACTAGAGTTAATTGATACGGGGTTTATACCATGTACCTTATTTTTTATGAGTTTCCGATATTTAGACACTGTTGCAAGCGCCATGATCACGGGAGGACTCATAAAAACTAAGGTAATGGTATAAACCCCGTATCAATTAACTCTAGTAAATCAAGTTGTCACCCGAAAATATTTTTTAATTTTTACGGTCCTAGACCTGTTAAGGTATAAAGGAAAAATCAAAAACTTATAGTATCGTAATGAATGAATGAGATGCGCAACGCGTAAAAAAAGTGTTGCTAGGAGGCCGAATCAAAAATGTTAGATTTTTGCCAGAACTTTTTTTCTAATTGCTTTATCTTGTCATTTTTGTACTGGGCCTTACCAAAAGAAAAAATACGTCATTTGTGTTTTGTCTCGTAGGTTGATTTATTAAAATTTGGAAGGTGGTTAAAATTTCATCCTGTAATAACAGGCCTCTGATATGACTAGTTTTTACGACTTCCATCCTGTGACATTGACAAGAAAGAGAGAAAGAAAGAAGAAAGAAAATTAATTTATTACAAGAACTACTGTAACCCCTTCAAGACCTAGAATTAGAAAAGATAATTCCCTAAGCTGACATGGCAATCGCACCTGTGACCCTTGGGTAGTAGGCAGACCACCGCACCACTTCACCAACAGGCTTATTAATTTAGCACTATAAAGCGTTTTATTTGACATTGTAAAAAAATGTATGGAAAAATTGTGTGAAAAATAAAACCTTCGGCTGTCTTAATTTGTTTGAAATTTCATTTTAAGAATTTTTCAGCATATTTTAAAGATATTCACATGCTAACTTACAAATTTCTAGCACATATTGACTCTGAGATAAACCCCGGATGAAGAAAGAGACAAATATACAAAGAAACGTACAGACAACAGCATGTCAACCTACCACAAAATTTGACGACCATTTGGATCAGCGGTAGTTAACGCTGCTTCTGAGCCATGGGTCAAGTACCAGTACAAATATTTGTGTGCATGAACATATCTGTTTGTACTGGTCTGGGTGTTTTCTATGTATTATAAGTATGTATTTACAAAAAAAAGTATATAAGTAAGTTTATCGGTTGTCTAGTACCCCATACGACAGGATACTTAATAGTAGCTTAATTTGGGACTAGATGGCTCTGCGTGGCCCAGTGAGGCATGTCTTAAAAAATATTTACAAAACGTCAAATTTTCTCAATTGATATTTGAAATTGATATCGATTTCTACTTGTTGGACTTATTTTAAGTTGAAAATCAATTCAATAACTTTAACTTTTTGTGTAGATTGAACTGACGTTACCTGTACATGGCAAAACATAAAATATAATTTTACAGGTATGTCTGCTTGTAAAATTATATTTTTTAATGTAATGCATGTGCAGAAATGACTAGTTTAAAAATTATATAAAACGTCAATAATCCCCAAGATACAAAATGGTAAAAAATTAAGTACATATACTAGCCAGCAGGGCTTTAACCTTTTCGCTTGAAAAGCTTAAATTACGAGTATTCACGATGATGCCACGATAGAGTGCTATTATTCTTTGATGCAGCAGTAAATGTAGAGGTAGGGAGACCCTAAAATGTCTGATTAAAAAAAAAACAAATGAATTAATTTAACAAAAGCGGTCTAACTTTTTTTTTCTATAAACAAGCATTAATAAGGTATTGCAAAGGTTTGGAACAAATTAATATTACGACCTTACAAAAGAAATCAAAAAGGGAATAAAGGTAAGGCCATGAACTGCAATTATTCACTTTTTTTGCAATTGGATCGTAACAAATATAGGATAGGCAGAAGAGACTACTCGGGCAGTTCCGATGGGCGCGAACGTTAAGGAAGGCCCTCCCTCCCTCCACAGAGGCGTGCACAGCAATTCTGGGTAGGGTATGCAGTATCTAAGTTTTAAAAAACTTAACTTTAGGAATAATGCAGGGATCGGTATTTTATTTAGTTAGACGTAGGAGGCAGGGTATGCTTGCATGCAGTGCTTATTAGCATTTATGATGTGCACGCAACTGGCCCTCCAGGGTCGTAAGTCTTAGGCACTGTTCCAAGTTCTGTCTTAACAACGCAACGGTAAACCCGTGAATGCTAAAAACTTCTGATTGAATGAGACCATATTTTAGGTCAAAGTTCAGCATCAAATGGTTAAACAATTCTTGCTAAAGAAATTGCAGTGATAACAAGTTAAAAACTTGAAACGTAATTTGGATGTTCAAAACGGACCAGATAATTTAACCATTCACAAATTGATTCAACTTCCTTTAGATCGTTAAGATTTTTGGGGAGTTTGTTTGTGAACACTTGACTTTGATTTAATTTTGGGAAGCTTTTCTTGTTTTGGGTGTTTAATCGAACTTGGAAGTTTAATTTAACTAACGATGGCGGTTGATTAAAGTGCGAGAGGACTCGGGGGTGGCCAACTGTAAGAGTAGGTAGGATGTCTTATTATGGAATATGTACTTGCATTTTTTATTAAAAAAAAATCAATACTAAATACTTTATATAATATTTAATTTCAATTTCAATTATGATATCAGTATTTAAACTTGAATAAAATATGATACTATACGAATTATTTGAAATTGTCAAAGGAAAAAAGAGCATTACACCACGAAGTTCAGGATTCCATCGCGGACAAACAACGTCTGTCATATCGAGTGAAACACTTTTTGAAAGATACACATGGTTCTTTCTTTAAACAACATTCGATTTTCGAATAACAAAATGTCTTTTTTATCAGATTAGACAGAAAATATGGATATGCATGCTGCGTTTGGACATAATATTGCTAATAAACGTAACTTGTGATTTTGGTTAAACGCTTTCCTAATAGAAACTTTGGTTTGAAGAACAAATCACGCGCAAGACCGTTTACAATGCAAATTAATGCTGAATTAAAGAAAATGATGAAAGCTGATCCAAGTCAAAATACCTTTTAAGTTTATCAATATTAATGTCGTCAGTCTTTTTTTTCGTAATCATTTCATTTTGGAGGAAAGCTTATGCCAACGATGTCAGATAAAGATTGCAAGATTATATTGGCCGGCTCCATTATAATTTAAAAGTTGGAGCGAAACAAAAAAGTTTAATTAATCTATTAATAAATGACTAACGCCCTCGGCACAAAACTGTTAGTATAGGTACGTTAGTATATTATGGATTATACCTACGCAGGATTACTATTTTGAACCTTCATTGAATTTAATATTAACTACATCCCTCGTATATTAAATCTGTAAGATCAGCATTATTCAGATAAACATTGCAAATATTTTATGTTTTAACTAGTTAACCTGATATGTCTGCTTGCCTTCTCGTAACCAAATGGTGTATCGCTACGGTGTTATGTTATAATGTTATGATGCTTTCATATGTCTTTTTTATTTATTTGACATAACCCATTTAAAAGCTTATTATTATCGAGGCGAATGAACAATTTATGGGATATTACCTATTGGCTTCTACAAAAATAACTGGGCAATGCTTAAATAATTTGGCTTTAATTATATTGGATAACCTGCAATTGCAAAGTATTATAAAAAAATAAATAACGGCCGCGACTTCATGGAAGTATTTTTTTTACATAGGGCGATTTTCTAGGTGGGGTACTAAAAATAATGACATGGCGACTAATATTATCAGTGGAAAAACAAATATATATTGTGGCTATTGTAGACTTGCATCTAAAAAAAACACTTTCTGGCTCTGATTTACGTGCAGCTGTACCTAAATATTAAAACGAATACTATAAATAAATATTAGGGAATCCTTTTTTAGGGTTCCGTACCCAAAGGGTAAAAACGGGACCCTATTACTA
This sequence comes from Anania crocealis, assembly GCA_949315895.1. Taxonomy (NCBI): domain Eukaryota; kingdom Metazoa; phylum Arthropoda; class Insecta; order Lepidoptera; family Crambidae; genus Anania; species Anania crocealis. The sequence goes on along the minus strand of OX438865.1, from coordinate 14,327,198 downwards.
AGACTTCGCTGTCTGTCCGTCTGTCCGTCTGTCCGTCGCTCTGTCACCAGGCTGTATCTCAAGAGCCGCGATAGCTAGACAGTTGAAATTTTCACAAATTATGTTCGTGTAACAAAACCGTTCGTGCGCGAGTCCGACTCGCACTTGGCCGGTTATTTTTAGTTTTGGAAATCATAATATTATTATAATGAAAAGGATATTGTTGGGCTAAACAGAACATTAAAGTAAAGACTTTAACAACTGATTGCGTAAATAATGTATATTTAGTACTCATAAAAAAGCTACGTCTACGGGAATATCACGTAATGACTCATGGCAGACATTTGATGAGTATAAAGAAAAAAAACTTTTTATTTTGGAAAATTGTACTACCCAGGGCAGATTGGGAGTAAGGCACATGTAACTGTCCACATTTTTTAAAAATATACACCTGTAAACATATACTGGGTCTTGCCATAAGGTTAAAACTAACAACTCCGCCTTTAGAGGCAAAAATGATTCCAATAGGACAAAAAATTCTGTAATAATTTTAGTATAAATATACCTAGGTATGACTTCGTAACAATTACGTAATTTGATAACTTTTATGCCTTTTAATTGTTTGCCCTTAGAAAAAAAAGAAGTCAAGAAATAAAACTATCAATATTTAAATTGCATGCCATTTTTTACTTTATTTGCAGCTAGCATGTCTCACCATATATTATGTTAATCAGTTCTCAATCTTATTAAATATTACCTTAAATCATTTTAATTGAAATCTCTATTTTACAATTTATGAATGCCTATTTCAACAATAAATTCAATAGCCAAATGAAAAACTCGATGCCAGTTAAAATTAAACTAAAGCTTATAATGGATTTTAATGCTGCTAGTTTTTACTTCATAATATACTCCACCGTTGCTGCCAACCTATTATATTTGCTATCCAATTTAATTATTTTAAATCTTAAATAATTTAAATCTTAAATCAGATTTATTAGTCGCTGCGTAAAATACATGGCCTATTTAATTATAATGTGCTACGAATAAATAGGTTCAATCAAGTATGAGCAGACTCCTCCACACAAGATTTCAGGAACCAACGAAATTGTATGTTTTATTAATAATTACTTAACTAATGGCCTGGTTTGAATTGATTATCATACACAAGCTACAGCACTCACTACGCTCGCTTCGCTCGCTTCGATCGCTCGCCTTCGCGCGTTTATGGTCACTGTTCTAACCTAACCTTACCTAGAGGATTTTACTGAGATGTACTTTTTGTTTTAGGAAAATTCAAGCCCTAAAATTTCTGTCTTCCTATATCAGCAAAAATAATCATTTTCCTGCACTATAATTTGAGTAAGTATGCGAAGTGATAATTTGACCAAATTTTTTTTTGGAATATAAATATTGCCAAAATAAATCATTAAAACTTGTCAAAGTGAGATTTTGCCAAATGATAATTTGAACAAATGAATGAAGTGCGAAATGTACATTTGCTAATGATTCATTTGGAAAATGAATCTTGGGCGACAAGTTTTTTGGGAAGTGAAATTTGACGAAAAATAGTTTGGCCAAACGGAGGGATCCCCATGAAAGGATTAGTCCAGTCTACGAAATGTAAAGTCAGCCTCCGAAGATAGAAGAGGTTTTGTAACTCGGTGCGTATAACAATTGGTTTTTTTTACTTACCTATCGACTGAAATGTATTATTATTTTCAAGATTGTTTTCATGATAATTTAAATTGGTTACTTTAATCTAATCAGAGCAGCGATAGAAATTGTGCAGTACAAAAAATTTAAATCGGAAAGACGATTGCGAACTTTTTGCTACATGGAATCTAGTGATTGGAAATACAAAGTCTCCTTTCGGATTGATTGCAGACGAGTAGTCACCGGAATATAGATGTGGCAGCGATCTCGCTCAAAAGACATGTTCAGTGCTGTCTTGTGTGAGACTTGGTGAGAAAAATATTTGAGGATATGTTTATACGTTTCTACCTTCTGTATAATAACCATTCAGTATAACTTTTAGATTTTACATTATCAGTATTTAAATTATGTCTTAGGCGGGACTCAAACTCGCGCATCTCTTTTACTAAAATATCATATAAAGTGTTCAGCGACTTCCCTTTTCGTGGTAGAAATAGCTGAATACGGTTATTTTTATATACTTAGCACCTAATCACTAGATTGAGTTTCACACCACACAGATAATTTAAGCAAAAGATGGTCAGCGATTGAAATTACCAAAAAGAAAAAAAACCAGCGCGAAGATGGTTTAAATTATCTAGTGTCTGGAATCCAGTGGATTGAATTTGCGGGAACTGAAGAAAACCAATAACTACCGTGTCGCGATTAGATAAGTACTATAAGTGTTGTGTGTCGAGAATAGAAGTACAAATAACGAGCTTTCATACATCATTTATTTTTATTTTTTTTATTAATACGCTGACATGAGCCAAATTCAGCTCAATGAAGATTGTTTTGCTTCAAGCCTATGGCTCGTATTATTGCCAAATTCTATGTTGTTGTAATTGATCATATTTTTGACCAGGTGGTTGTTTCCAAAACACGATTCTAAAAACTTTTCTCGATAGAAAATAATCTCTAAGTAGCCTCTGAAAATACATAAATTACCATTTTTCTCAGCAGTCCGTATAACAATGATAATAATATTTTGCTATATTGTATATTACATGTTGCTTAAGCAAATGGCTGATTGAGATTTTTAATAAAATGGCAATTTTAAATTGCACAACGAATTTTGTTGTTTGGCACTTAGGCCCTTCTATTCCATGCGCTTTTTCTCTGTCACTCCTACGGGAATCGACAGTGATAGCTGCGGCGCATTCCAAAGAAATTCAAAGATGCATAAATTTGTGGGCGTGTTTATTGCTCAAGGTCATCGGCTGCAGTCAGCGTCTTAAAAGACGGCGACGTAGGGTGTATCGATTAGTCTTAACAACTATTCACCCATATAGACCTCAGTTCTTCCATGATAATGGCGCTTGTCCGTAGCGTAATATCGGAAACTCATCGAAAACAAGATACATGGTATAAATTGCGTATGGCATATTATAATGGTCTCTAGCTCCTTTTTGAATACCACATATCTGCTTTTGTATAATTTTACAATAGGTGAAAAATACTATAAATCTTAATCAATTGCGGTTTTGCACGTCCAGTGACGACGATGTACTGTTTTAATATAAACAGTACCTATATTGTGGACACGCTCCTTAAATTTCCAGATGCCTTAGCTTGCAAGCTTAACAGTAACATAGGGTACCTCATGAAGAAAATAGTGTTATTTTAACGTCGGACTTTTTACATAAAATAATAATTATTGCATTTGTATTTGTGATAAAGGGCTTTAGATCGAAATCTACGCAAGATAACTTAACAAAGTTGGGAAAATACCCCTGTAGGAAATACACTTGTGAGTTCGGTATCCACGAGTGATGTGACTATTGGATGATAGGTATTTCGACTGCAAGATGCTATATTGGAGCATCTCTGATCGTGTTTCAGTCGTGAATTTATCAAGTCACAAAATGCGCAGAGTTTATAGCTTCAAAAGTTATTGTACAATTTAATCACATAGTTGTGTCGTTCACTTACTTGATAGCGATGTATCTCCAAATAGCCAATGACAGCGTCAGACATATCGATGCGGTATGCAGTATTTGCGCGAAGTGCATATGAAATAGCATGTACATGGCCCACGAATACGGGAAATCCAACTTCTCAGGTAGTACCTAGAAGGAAATGTAATAAAAACGTGTTATATAGTGTCACATAAAAATAGTTCGATAGATTTTCTTCATGCACCCTTCAACAACTATTTGATATTGAAATTCCTATCTCGGAAAAGCTTACTGATGTAGTCTGAGCCAAGAGCACACAGTTTAATATAACGTAGAGTCGTTCTACATTAATAATTAGATTTTATCAATGAATTAAATCATTCCATCTAATTACCATTTACTATTTGATGAAAATTATTGTTATCCTAAGGTACTAAATGAATTAGGTACGGTTTTGTTTCGCTTTTGAACGGAACATTTTCAACAACAAAAAGCGATCGCCATGCTTTGTGATTGGGTTTGAGAAACATTTAACGCAGGTGGTCAAGAGACAGATATTGGACCAGCTATGATTTTATAAGAGATTGACTTGATAAAAAAACAAGTGTGGCAGAAGATTGTAAGATGAAGTACACTAAAAAGGTTAATACCCAGATGTAGGTTAATCTTTCAGATTTCAATGTTGGTCTCTTAATCAATTTTAGATTTGATTGTTGGTTTTTTTGTCCATTTTTTATCTGCATATAATCTTTAAAATCTGCCAGTAGCTCATATAAATACTGGCTTTTTCCCGCGACTCGTATGCGTGGATATCTACACTACCCCATGGGACCTGTTATTCCAGCCTAAAATATATTATTTCCCTTTCAAAGTTTATCTAGATCTGCTAAGCCGTTTCAGTCTGATTGAGTAATAAACATACATCCAAACTTTCACATTTACAACATTATCGAGAATTAATAGTAAGAATTTGTAAGATAAGGTAATATACCACCGTAAAATTGTAAGCTTTGGCAGTTCATAACTGAACGTCGACGGGTTACACTCAAACTTTTTTTTACGCGAGATAAATGCGTCACGCATCATCACCCCGGGGGAGGGCAGGGCGGTACGTGGAACTCCCGGCGCCCTAAAAAGGGCGCTGCTCCTGGAAACCTCGCGTAACCCGCCGCGCTGACTGAGGGCAGGGTCTATGGTGTCTCGACAGTCCACACACATTACAATCTAACCTAACCTAACCCACCGTTAGTTTATATTCTTACGCATTCTTTTGTAAACTGACAGATCTCACAACTTGACGGTAACTTAAAAGATACATAGTCCTGTAAAAAAAGGTCACTTCGAACTGAACAAGTTTTAACCAAACCTAAGCAGATAATGTCAATGTAAATGTAAAAGTTCAACCAAACGTACATTACATGTGTACTATACTTGAATGCTTCTAAGTAGAATGAGCTCTCAAACCTTTAATGGGTGCTCATTTGGTTAGGACTTTTCTGTCACTGTTTGTTAATCTATACTAATATTATAAAGCTGAAGACTTTGTTTGTTTGTTTTTTTGTTTGAACGCGCTAATCTCAGGAAGTACTGGTCCGATTTGAAAAAATCTTTTTGTGTTGGATAATCCATTTATCGAGGAAGGCTTTAGGCTATATAACATCACGCTGTGACAAATAGGAGCGAAGCATGAGTGAAAAATGTTGCAAAAATAATCGCGATCGTAATAACGGAAATTGACGCGGACGAAGTCGCGGGGAACAGCTAATTATTTTATAAAATAGAACCTACATATTCTTGTACAGACAACGGCAGGTCAACCTACCCAAAAAGTTGAAGGTTATTGAATTGATTTTCAACTTTAAGTCCAACTAGTAGAGATCAATACCTCAAATCATATAAAGAAATAGATATGAAATGGGGGCGTGGCGCGTGCGAATCCAATATGGGCAAACAGAATTATTTAATGAAAACATCCATATAACGATAATTGTATCGGCACAATATATATTGAAGGCTTAGTACTAATTAGCTGTGTTGTGAGTACTATGCGACTGCGCAATGTATCGAGGTTTAATCAAAGCGTTCACTGCCCGACGTGTGCGTCACGACCACACTTTGTAGCGACACACTAATTTGCACTCACCAAATGACGCATTGTGTAAGTGAATAAGCGGTAGCCGCTGTGATTGGGTACATGTTTGTACCCAATCATTCGCACCAATGAGCGTTGTAAATTGATATAGTGTGATCCTTATGCTTACAACAGTATTATTGTAGTTGCGTTGCACACATAAATAATTCGGAGACACGGGTTCGCTAAGGATTTACGAGTAATTTCATATCTCCTTCTTTGTATGATCTGAGGATCAATACCAATTGAGAAAATTTGACGTTTTGTGGTAAGTTGACTGTTGTCTGTACAATTATTTTATATTTCTACTACTTGCCAGGCCATTAGGAAATATGTCAAAATTTCAATATTCCAACTAACATTAGGAGGCTATGACCTATTAACAAGACGATGTAGCCTAGCCATGATGAAATAGTTATGCAAATGAGATTCCTTACATATCTCAGAAAAACTAATTAAACAAGTTCGTATGTTATACATCGATATATTATAAGAATAACATACAAATACATAATCTGACGTTGATTTTGTCAAAGTCAACTTTGTAGCCTGATAACGAAATCAAGAAAACTCAGATAGAGTGAAATTTTCAATATACATAGTGCACAAAAACATGGAACAGCTGCTTTACAGGGATATAGTACATCAAAAATGTGATAAATTCATAGTACCGTTTTAAATCAAATTCTTATAGCTATAGTAGTAATTAGGAATTAAAATATTAAGAGCTTTCCCTCAATCATGGTCGGTCAGGAATTGATTCGTGTCGTTCGCATGCCCAATAGCTATTTGATTTTCTGATTAATTTGAAGTGACTTAATTTGTAATTCATATAAATCTTTTCCCTTCAATAACTTTGTAACGGGATGGTATTTTTGTCAACATGGTATAGGCGAAACTTAGTCCCATAGCCGGTCAGCTGGTCCATGCTCTGGTACACGTATATTTACTCGTAAGTCGATCTTACCAGGTATCTGTAGATGGAAAAAGGGACGTATTCTAGCATGACGAAGACATCGGCCACAGCCAGCCACTTCAACAGCCGGTTTATGGGTGCAGCCGCCATGTCCCGTCGTGTGAGGACAGCTACATTCAAAGAATTAGCTATAAGCCCTATGGTGCATACCTGGAACAAACAAAATGAATGTACTTATCACTACATTCTTGGGTGCCAGTATTTTTTAGAGGGAAGTAGTAAGTGCATCTAATCAAACAGAGTTGTTCAAAAAGTGATGTGACTAATTTGGGTGTAGGTATTAGACTCGCAGCTGGGCGTATCCGCCATACGATTTACCGATTACGTTATTGAACTCAGAGTGTCGATTTCAAAACAAAAATAAATGTGGACAATATTGCATACCTACATTGTTTTCACTGAAACTGAGTAACTATTAACAGCACTCGTATTGTGGAAATCACATACAACTAAGGTACCACAAACACCCAGACACGAAAAAAATTAGAAAAACACTACTATTCCTGTCCAGGAATCGAACCCGGACGCTTCAATTGGTAATCCCACGTAAAACCCACGACCTTTAGCTATCCGTGCGACTTAGTACATTTCAGTTTATTAAAAGGTACCTAACAACTTTTAGGTCATTTTAAATAAATGTTTTGTCCAGTCAGCCAGTTTTGTAATTTAGGTATTTATGCTTAAAGAGTTAGTTATTATGGTGTTTCTACCAAGTAACGTCACATCTTCTCCAGGGAATTTTGCGTTAGCAACAGTGCCGAAATACGGAAAGTCTTACAAAACAGGTCTCATGATAGAAGCCCCAATACAATGAGCCTTGTAATAGACATTGACAGTTTCAAAATATTTATATAGTATCTATAGTATAGTATTGGCTAAAACAATAAAGTTTGATATTTTAGAGTACATTATTTAATTTTCAAACAATAAAGTAACTAGATTGCGGCATCCTCAGCAATGCCTGAACTTTTATTGTCTGTACGAATATAGGGGGTTCTTAAAAATTGTATTCATTATCAAAGAGCTCTTAATAGTTTAAACAAGTAACGACGATTTAATTTTAATTGACACGTAATTTAAAACTGCAGTAATGAGGATTGTTACCAAATTAGGATAAAAATGTAGTTAAAAAAAAGTCAAACAAAACGAAAATTGTTATGAAATTTATCTATATTTGGTATAATATATAATTTTCATACAAAATGGTGTTGTACTACGACGTTATATTCTTTTCCACATATCTACATTAAAAAATGGTTGCCTGTAAAGTCGGTTTTACGGGCGAAGATTTTACGTGACAACGTCTTTTTCTCGGTAGAATATTTATTGATATGAATATAATTAAATTGCACAATAGGAACAAGGAATTGAATGAAAATAAGAATTGCACAAATTTTAAAATGCGCCTAATTCTCTAGTGCTGCGCGCGCGGCAGACCGATCATAGTTGAGTGGGAGAGAGACGCAAGGCATTCGGCGGGCCTCTCTCTCGTTCGGTGACTCATCGTAACGTTACCGAGCGTTACACTTTTTCATAAGTGACTCCCAGCCGCAACCTAATTTAAGACGTTGTCACGTCAAAAAAAAAGGTTATGATTTTGTTAAAATATTATTATGTTGTCATAAATTTAGTGTGCTATTTCAACATCAGCAATATTCCCCATTTTCCTATATTTAATAATCTGTATATTCTGGTTAGATACGTTTTCTCGTAGAATAGAAATGGCAATAACGCAAAGCACGTTGTTTGATCTGCTCTTAACTAACCGTATCGTGCGCACTTCGCAAATGGCGACGTATAAAAGCTCTCTTCTAAAAATAACGTTAATAATAAATGAAATGCAAATACAAGAACGAAATATGATAGCCGAGTAAGAATTAATGAGATGGTTTTACTAATATTCTTACTTAAATACACGTTTATGGTAAATCGGCCTTTTCATGAGTGTACGATTTGGTCAAATACGTTTTATTTTGCTCCCGGCGTATATACAGCGTGTTAGGCAAATAGCTTAGCAAGCTGAAACCAGCCTATGATAACATATATATATACGACCTCCGTGGCGGAGTGGCGTACACACCGGTTTTCAAGGTGTCGCCTGCTCCAAGGTCCCGGGTTCGATTCCCGGACGGGTCAATGTTGAAAAAATGTGTTTTTCTACATTTTCTCGGGTCTGGGTGTTTGTGGTACCTTCGTTGTTTCTGGTTTCCAAAATACGAATGCTTTAAATAGTTATTCAAATTGGGATTAGAACAATGTATGTGATGTTGTCCACATTTATTTTATTTATTTATTTTATACATATATAAATACTACAGTAAATTCAGAAATTTGATATAGTTAGATAGATAACTCATTTATTTGCATCTCATACAACTACAACACACACAAACAGTTGACGCTGCATATAAATAAAAAGTACATCAATTTAAAATACATACAAAAACAAAAGAGACACAGAAAAAAAAGATGCTGTAGCAGCGATGAATAAGGATCTTGACGCCATTGCTATTTGAGCTCAGAATAATTCACTAGTATTGAATCCTAACAAGTCTAAATATATGGTTCTGGGCTCAGTTAAACAAACGCAGGAAATGTTAAAAGACATAACTCCGGTAAAGATCATGGGAACTGAATTGGAGTATGTGAAGGAAGCCAAAAATTTGGGAATCTTGTTTGATAGTATTTTTAAAAAATTATCATTTCATTCAAATCGAAATCTCAAAACTTAAGAGACATTGATCTCTACTAGTTGGACTTAAAGTTGAAAATCAAATCAATGACCTTTAACTTTTTGGGTAGGTTGACTTGCTGTTGTCTGTACAACAGACACAATAAAACATACATTGGTATGGGTTACACAAAATAAAAACGATTAGAATATTGTTATGATTAGTGTTGGTTATTAAATACTAGCTGTTTCCCGCGACGTCGTCCGCGTCAATTTCTGTTAATAAGAATTCAATTATTTCTGCAACATTTTTCACTGAGGCTTCGCTTCTATTGGTCGTAGCGTGATGTTATATAGCCTAAAGCCTTTCTCGATAAATGGACTATTCAACACAAAAATATTTTTTTAATTCGAACCAGTACTTCCTGAGATTAGCGCGTTCAAACAAACAAACAAACAAACTCTTCAGCTCTATATATTAGTATAGATAATCTAAATACAGGTGACTTTTTCATCATCGTCAAAATCGATTCTTAAGCTTTGGCATCAAAGCGTAACGAGAGAGACAGAGTAACTTATGTTTAAAATATTATTAAGGCAGTAAGGATTTATGAGGATGAACATATACTCGAGTATAACTAAGTTAGAAGAAAGACTATTGTAGCTAGTTAGATACTTAGGCTACAAAGGTTAAAGAGTAATAGTAATAAACAACAAGCTTAATAACTATACTTGAAAAACTAAAGGAAGCGTTAGTACACATTACAATAAATAAATGTATAGTACCAAAGGCTCTGTTCAAAGTACTTATATGTGACTAGAGTTGCCACTTTTTTTTAAACTTAAGGGACAAATGGTTATACATCTTAAAAATACAAGTTTCTCTTTTTCACGGGGTATAAATAAAAATTATCGAGTTATTAATCAAAATTTGTTTTAAGTGGACTTAAAACTATATTTTGTTATAGATTTTACTGCACGTAATATTATATTAGTTTGTGAAAAGCAGTCAAAATCGTGGTTAAACATGGAAATAAATTCGGTTTTAATTAATTTGGGTGTGCATTTACTACGAAAGTCAGTCCATTTGGGGTCATAAAATACTTGTTCGACAAAACAAATTGGGCGCGCATGGTTGGCAGATTTTCGTAAAGTACGGGACGTAGGCTAGACGAATACGGGACGTCCCGTGAAATACGGAACAGTTTGTAACGCAATCATGTCATGACAGATAATTACGAACCTCTTTACCCCACCCAACACGCACATGATCGGAGTTTCTAAACTATTAATGAGTGTTTTTAATTTTTTTATGGTCTTCTTTTATCTTCTTAAGATAAATATTACAATTGATTCGTTAAATGCCAGTTAATTGGCTAAGGTGGAATTTATATAATTCTTTGGTAAACATAGTTTCTTTTAATCGTGAAGACAGTTACAAACTATCTGCGACATGGAATCCAGTGATTGAGAAAACACAGCCTTTGGGATTGCGGTTAAATAGGCACTATAATACAGACGCGGCGCTAGCGGATAAGGGACAGACTAATCTACCACCCACAGAATAAATATTCTGGGGTAGATGTATACGAATCTACCTTCCACACGGAGAGAGTGCATCGCTGTTCCAGTCAGCCTGTGACCACGGCCGATGCAACTCGGATGAAACGTCAGTCAACAAATAAAATAAGGTATGTTCGCGATAAATCCCGTTACACTTTAAATAATTATGTTACTTAGTTTAAAAGTAGATATAGTTTCTTGTTCCACAAGAGTACCTACTAACAAAAATATTTTTTGACCTGTGATTGATTACAACATTTGTTCAATTTGTGTAGTTGAACTTGTAACAAGTCTTTATTTAAAGTAAATATCTGACTATCTTAATTCATGATTTAAAGTATGACCATAATTACATAAACAACCTGAAGAAAACGAGAGACGTAATGAATACTATAATTTAAGAGCTTTCAATTCACAAATTTTCGTCATTGAATTTGAAATGGCTATTCAATTACATAACTTTAGAACGTTCTTACAATAATTTAATTACCTACTGTTTAAGGATTCAATATAATTTTCATTTAAACACTTCAAATGGAAATGTTTGCCAGTTAATTTAAAACAATTTTCTAAAATATCAGATTAAGTATAGATGATAGTAATGATACTTTCACAAAATTTGGGAAAACTTGTTACAAAGTACATTAAAAGTTTGGTTTATTTTATTCTTTTATTTTATTTATTAGGTCTACCAACAACTGTTACATTTTAGTGATAACTATTAATCATGGGTTAATTTAAACTAAATGCACTGTTACTTAAGGGTAAACACAGTTTAGTAGCCATTTATTCAAATTCTCAGTTTTAATCCCTCGACCGTGAGTTATTCCAGACACAATTGAAATCAATTGTTATCGTGGTACCCGAGTGTCTCCTGGGGGTTGAGGGATTAAACAGCATTAATCCAGCTCTAACTACAAGGGATAATCCTAATTTTGTCGAAAAGGCTATCTACAAGCTCTGCCAGGGACCCGAACTATACCTAATAGATTAGTTCAATAAATCCTCATATTTTTATATCTGGATCCCTATATAAATTAAATATTTTTTTACTTTTACGGGTTGGTCCAAATAAAACAAGTTTTCATTCCTTTAACTGGTTATCTATTACTTTTTACCTTTACAGCTTAGGCAAGTAGCACAGTTAGTAGTATACTTAAGGGATTCTCTTCAAACTTCATAAAATATTTGTAGCATCCACTGCTGCATTTGTAGTATCGTGATTTATTCATATTTTACAATAAAAAAAGTGACATACATAAATTCAATACCACATATTAGGGGTTAAAGTATGAAATTGCCGTTTTGTATGGACGAAATCGAGAAAAGTCAATTTTCCATACTAACAATTTTTTAGTTTTTTTAAAAACGCCTGAACCGTTTTCGATGCAATTAAAGGTGAAAGTTAGATAGTTATAAAGCTACGCATTGTAGTATTTAAATTTCTAAAAATCAAAGTATATAATACAAATATACTTAATTGAAGCAAGAAGGTCAGCTGACACATTGTAAGGGGTCTTTTCAACGACTTCCTTTGGCACTAGAATTGCATATTTTTTTAGTCAAAAGTTACTTTATTTAGTTTTTGATACAATACAAAAAGAATTACGCAATAATATGACTATACTTAAGAGCTATAAACAAAATAAAAAGTAGGAAAATAATCGGCAATTTCATACTTTAACCCCTATTATTAATCCCTCGATCGTGAGTTATTCCAGACACAATTGAAATCAATTGTTATCGCGGCAGGCGCGTGCCGCTTGGGGGTTGAGGGATTAAAACGCATTTGCTGTTACAGGTTTCAGTGTCCTAAAAATGGGAAATGCTTTCGGTATGAAATTATACTTGCATTTTTAACAAATAACCACTGTTTATGAACTCAAATCGTATGCTAAAAGTTATTTTAATAAAAAAGGGCTACTTTACTTGAATAATTGTAAAATGATGGAATGGCATTAAAAGGTTCGGAACGTGTAAAAGCGTCTCCCGGGGCTCATTCGCAGAAATAAAAATGTATTTCCTGATTTTATATAGGTATTAATAATCAACCGCCTGGAGGGAATGAAAACAAAATGAAAATTAGGCAAATTAGTGCAAAAAAATCAAAAATGTTTTTACAGAACCGTCTCATTATTTTTTCAGATAAAATTTCATACATTTGTTATTAACGTTATTCTAAGAAGATAGAACAGATTAACTTTTGAAGTACCTACTGGATTTGTAAAATATCGTTGCTATAAATAAGTCATATTGCTGATGTTATTTGATTCGGGATTAATACCATGTACCTAATTTATTATGAGTCTCCGATATTTCGGCACTGCTGTAAGCGCCATGATCACGGGAGAACTGTTGTTTCTAAGGGTGGGTAGCTGTTAAGAGCAGACAAATCGATCTATCGGGTAGATCGATTTGTCTGCTCTCAACAGTGCCGAAATATCGATAACTCATAATAAATAAGGTATATGGTATAAATCCCGAATCAAATAACTCTAGTGATGGTGACCATGAAAGTTTAAATCAATATAATATTGCTGATGTCGAAATTGGACGGAAAATATGTAAAATAATTTACCTTCACATATTGATGTATAAAATACATAATTAAAAATACACTTATGCCTTCAAACTTACGTCTTGTGTAACTTTAATATTTTTCGATTTGTTTTATTGAGGGCACCATGACCATATTTTCATCTCAAATTGGTAACAATCCATTTGAATTGTTCAGTAACAACAACTATTAATACTGTTATAAATTAATTCTTGCTGATTAAACTTGAGCCATCGCTACGCATTGTTTAAGATCACAGAGAGAGTCACAAGAAGCGAATCGCTTATTGTAACTTTACATGTAAATAGAATCGTTTACTCAAACTAGTGATCTAATTTCTATCTTTTATACTCGTATCTAATCTTATAAGTTACATAATATTGTACTAAAATTTAGCTTTAAGTATTTCTTAATGGATTGTTAAAATATATTCTAAAGTAATCCTTAGGCCGCGTCCCCAGTAGGCGAACAGTGAGCGGCTGACTGTTCGCTGACTGACTCTGGCGTATCGGTCGCTGCGTCGCTGCACTTGCTGTGAATCAGGCGCACACAGAATGAGTCGGCAAGCGAAACGTCGCAAACATTTTAAATGGAGTGTCCATACAGCGCTTAATGTACGCGCTGTATGGACACCGTATGGTCAAACTGGAAGCAAATACTGTCAGCCACTCACTGTTCGCCTAATGGGGACGCGGCCTTAGAGTGCGATTGAGGACATTCAATGCCATATTTATATCGTAGAGATCAGAAAAAATGTGTCTATGAATTTTATCATTATACTTTATTTGATATTTTAGCAACTTAATTGCGCTTATAATATCAGTATATAAACTGTTAAAAATATTAAGAGTGAAGGAGCTCTTTCTCATTATAATTACGATACTATTCAGTACATACACAGTTAGTAAAGTAAGACTGTGGTAAGTCAGTAATTTAAGAGAAATGCGAATGCAATTTCCATGACTGTGTTCTAATTTACGCAGTTTGAAATCTAGAACGGCAAGTTCATATTTATTAACCACATGTGAAGGTTTATAGTAAAGCAAATGATAAAATGAACAGATCGTGGTTTTGCTTAAGAATTAAATTGAAGCGGTTAATTTTGATTGTAGCGAGCTACTAGTCAAATAAGTTCTTTGTGAGTTAAGTATCGTCTGGTGCAGGCACATCAGAAGAATAGCACCACCGCTTCTTTTCCTATGGGTGTCGCAAGAGGCGACTAAAATATAACTGTCAGGTGAAGACGGGCATCAGCGACTTCTCTTCACCATTGGCCAAACTGCGATCGCCAACCCGTCTGCCAAGCGAGGCTATTTTGGCCATTTTTTTTGTAGAGGTCCATGACTAGCATTGGACTGGTATTGTCTGGTGCTTGAGTTGTTTCAAGTTGAATGTTGATTGCATATCATATTACTCATAATAAGGTGTATGAAAAAGGGTATAACAAGCTGAACACCACAGATAGGTTATATATTATACTTGCAGTTAGAATGTAACAAATACATTGAACCTTTTCCGCTTTTTCGTGATTTCCCTAGGGGTTTCATTATAGTCCTTGGTTTCCACATCCCATAAGCGTCTATCTCCGTTTATACTTTAGCTCAGCGAGGTGCCTACGTGATTATAGGTCTTCAGTAGTTACAGTGACTCTTTACTCTATTTTTAATTGATAAAAAAATAAAGGATTTTATCAATGTAAATGTTTTATGTGGCCATACCTTTTAACATGGGTGGACTTGGATATTTATTCTGATTGAAACTAAAAAGAA
The DNA here is from genome assembly GCA_949315895.1 of Anania crocealis. Lineage (NCBI taxonomy): Eukaryota > Metazoa > Arthropoda > Insecta > Lepidoptera > Crambidae > Anania > Anania crocealis. The sequence goes on along the minus strand of OX438865.1, from coordinate 14,311,959 downwards.
AATTAATCCTTGACTATCAAAAATATTCTATTAAAATTTCTATATGAGAAAACCGTTTTAAGGCGTCCTTCTAGCATCGTCTGTGGAAGAAATGCAGGAGCTATTTCAAAGACTCGAGATTAATATTAATGTCATGGGTCACGCAGTAAACAGATCAACAGAAGCAAGACGAAACTAACGGTTGTTTCTTGTCTGTGCCGAAAAACTGCCCAGCACAAAAAGCATCATCCCAGGGGTTGGGTGCACTAAATTACAATGGTGCAATGGCAACTGCGTACCGGAGATAAAGAGGTGTATTAAAGACGCAATGACAGACCACAAACAAGACCCGGCTAATAGTTCTCCATATTTCTGTATGGTGTACAGCGCATATTTTCCTGCTTTGGTCACATAATGCGGAGGGGTTATGATGGAGGGAGAGTTATGAACATTGAAGAACTGATCATTATTCGAAACACGGTGGGCAAACGAAACCAGCTAAATGGACCACCTATATACCATATATAAAATAGTAAAACAAAAAAGCATATAAGTATATACTTATATGCTTTTTTGTTTTACTATTTTTAACCATCCAGAAACCCAGTATATACCTACACACAAAATTTCATCCAATTAGGGGAAGTAAGGTCACAAACACACGCACTAAATCCTTACTAACATTAAAATAAATTGTATTATCTTGAAATAAGTCAACATATAACATCATAACGTTATATGTTAAATGTTGACTTATTTCAAGATTATCCACGGCAAGTTTTAAGTTGACTCATGCCAATATCAGCAAATGAGCATAAGCAAAGAAGTAGTGAGTGAGAGCAAATAAATAAATCTTAAAAAAAATGCTAATGATAAAACTGAATATCTGAAAAACTTTTAAAGTAAAGGCTCAGAAGTTTGTAGGCGACGAATAACGAAATGTATAACGAACGGGTATCTCAAGGTATTCACAAAAATAACGCTTAGTTAAACTGCTGTGCTAATAATACGTTTTATGTGAAAATAACGCTCACGTTTACGGCTCCAATTCAACGTTACATGCCTGTCCTCTGGCGCAATCTAATAACGAAGAAACCTGATAGAACTACACATCTACATGTATGTATAGTCAGCATCAAAAAGTAAATTAGTTACTGTTACATAATAAATACTATTTTGATTTGATTCACAGAATCAGCTTAAGATGCCTAAGTATTACAATAGTTTGAGAATTATACTGTTCATTCGTAGTTATTTAAAAGATGAATGAAAAAATAACAATAAATAAGTTCTTTAATTAGTATTTTTTACACGAGTTCTGTAAAATTTGAACAAAATCTTATGTATGTAAAAATGAATCCCTATTTCCCTTGGTTACGACATCACGCGTTAACGGCTGGACCGATTTAGCTAATTCTTTTTTTGTTTTGTTTGTCATTGACAGGAGAAAAAATAAGGAAATTGTGCGAAAAATTTGAAAATTTAAGAAATCTTAATTACCATACTAAATTGACAGAATGCGTGCTAATATCGTCAAATTAGGGAGAAAAAAAAACTGAATTTTGCACATGGCCATTAATGTCTGTCACCTGTTCTTAGGACAGGACAACATCTGTCGGGTCCGCTAGTAAAGTATAAATCTAAGTTGCTTAAAACTGAAAAACTACTAATTCAATAATAATGACTTATTCATTGTTTTCTCCATTTTATGCTTCATATTTTGACTATCGATTTTCCTTTTATATTTGCATTAAAATTGTATTTTTTTATGCAGCTCTTAACAATTGTAACAAAAGCTCTTTATAGCTATATAGTATAAGCCACACATACGATTTAAGTGTGTCGCTATCATAATTATTTATGAGATAGATATTGCGTCACCTTAGATTTTATCCTATCACATGCTTCTCACTTCCCTTGTTTTAACATACACATAAAAATTTGGTACATGTCTAAATATAGCACTACCTATTTTAGGCTAAGTGAACTTTATTCTCATAACATTTCAATTAAAATGGGATAGAGAAATGGTAATAATTTTATGAAAGATTGTTTTCATTATCAGGCGATCAAAGTGTCTACAGAGACGAACAGCTGTATTTACTCTCTATGTTAGTCAAACTGCGTTCACCATCCCGTCAGACAGCGTCGCATTTATGGCAATATGCTCCTTTTGAAAAGTCCGTGCACTGTAGAGCGCTGATGACGACGATCCTCTCAGAAAAAATCCGTCAAATGATGGTTAAACTTAGGTTTCTTAAAGCCGTAATGCAAAACCGAGGTTGGCTGATAGAATGTTGATAATGTTTGTCCTAGCGTTTTGAACCGGTACGACGGGATATATTCTAAAACGCTATTATTAGATTATAGTAGGATACATGCAATGATATTTAAAAAGTATAGATAGGTTATGCCCTTACAAAACTATCGAAATATATGTGCCGCTTGCGAACAACTGCACACATGCGTAATTCTTATTTTGTCCTTGTCATACTCGTGAAAAGAACAATTACTTTCTCTTTCATGGATTTGAAAAGACGTCACAATTGTGACGTTTTAGGGACGCATATTGAGAGCGCATGTAACATATCTATTACTTTTTAAATATCATTGGATACATGCATATCCATAAAGCTTTAAGTGTGCAAATTGAAATACACCTTGAATATTATTAGACTACAGTCTGTACCTAAGTGGGTCTCGAAAGTACAATCATACGCTTACAGTGCGAGTTCTCTAATCATTTTGCAAGACATTGTTTGCATCGACGAATTTATTTTAGGCTGTACGCTGTAAGCCAGCGGAGTCTCATCAATGGTTAAGGTGGTTTCAGACTATGCTATAATATTAATATATTAGCTCATAGCATAGGTATAGTTCATAGCACAACAATATCGCGCATCATACATTATTATGGACACGTTCACAATTAGCTGTACCAGATATTAGGTAAGTTAGTACATTAGGTCCTTATTTGCTATAGTACTATATAGCACAATTGTATAGCGTAGTCTGAAACAGCTTTATGCACTTCCAACTCCTTTCAATTTAACCAGCTTTAAGAGGAAACACTACGGGCGAGAGAATTGAAAAATAGGTATTTGTAAAATCTATTGCTGTCGCGCAGTGCCAAATGCCTTCACCGCAGAGTGTGATAGAGACAACTGCTTCTTGGACCGAAAATACCTACTAAAACACACCATATCAACGTTTCGTAGTCCCCCGATAACTTTTCCAAAACTTAGCCAAATTTAGCCAAATTTGTTTTCTGGTTGTTTGAACACAGCGGAAAATCTGGCGAATTTTTTCGATTTTTGAGGGCTCATATCTTTTTATTAATTAATTTATGAAAAAAAAATTGGTTGTTTGTAAAGTAGGTTTACGATCGAGATGTTTACGTGATAACGTCTTATTGGTGATATAAGTTTTTGGGAAGTAAGGAATTAATGAAGATAACAATTTTTTCAAATTTTAAATTACATCTTAAACATTCAACGAAAACTTAACCGCACGAGAAAATCTCCATTCGTTTGTATGCCGCTAGAGTGAGAGAGACGGAAGATCGGTCCACTCACTCGAACGCTATGCCAGCCTCGGCTCGTGAGGATTCCGCGTGACAAGTTTCACGGAATGACTGGCAGCGCTCGAGATGAGACGGGAGATCGGTCCGTCTCTCTCTCTCGTTATACCTGCGATCGCGCTCGTGAGGTTTTGGTGTGACACAAGTTTCTGAACATGTCACCCGACTAAAACGATTTTAAAGACGTTATCACGTCAAAACAGAAAACATAGAAACATGCTAATAGTGGCCATAGATTTTTGTAATAAAAATTATTGCTCTACTGGCTTTATCCAGGGAGGAAACAGGGGACTACACTTGTATGGAAAAACGGCCCTTGTATTTCCTCTTGGATGCGGATGGCGCGGCCGCGCGGGCCCGATCGTAATGGAGAGCTTTGGGGGTGGCCTAATGACCAGCCGTGGTGGGCGTCGCTTGGATAAGATAATGATTTAATCGCTTAAACACTTGCATTTTTACAATTTTTTTGTTGAAGTAATTGTATTTTCAATTTAATTTATCATATTTAGTTTGACCTATCCTGTCACATAAATAATATACCTTCAAGTGTAGTATAATGTAGATAAATTAAATGTTGCAAAACTCAGCATTTAATTTTGGTATCAAAGTTTAAATTACATGTCAAGATGGAATAGGATTTAATTTTGGGCCACCTGTCAGTAAAAGTCTGCAGAATGTCGTGCAAATCCTTACCGATATCATAAATGTGAATGTCTGTTCATCTGTTATGAACTACTAAACTACTGAACCGATTTTGATTAAATGTAAGCAAAAGATAGTTTACATCCATTTGGACGACCATTTTGATCAGCGGTAGTAAACGCTGCTTCTGCAATGAGCCATGGGTCGCAGGTTCGATCCCCGCACAGTACAAATATTTGTGTGCATGAACATGTCTGTTTGTACTGGTCTGGGTGTTTTCTATGCATTATAAGTGTGTATTTACAAAAAAAAGTATATAAGTAAGTTTATCGGTTGTCTAGTACCCCATACGACAGGGTACTTAATAGTAGCTTAATTTGGGACTAGATGGCTCTGTGTGGCCCAGTGAGGCATGTCTTAAATATTTATTTATTTATCTTGGAAAAGATATAGGCTATATTGTAATTTGTATCCCACTGGTGGCTAATGGTTGTGAGTGAGTGAACGTGAGTTATGAATTATACGAAGACAGGCTGTTGGCAAGAAGATAGTTATCTATAAATATTTATAAGTTGTAAGACGACACTAATTAAGGTTCAAGATAATAAGGTTAATATTGGCCATATATTATTACTCGTATTTAGAAACTATTACCTACTCATTAATCTAGTTCTTAATTGGTAGTTTGAACGGTTGGTTTTTGCCCGAACGCAATAATTAAAAACAAAGGTTGCAGCTAAACTCCTGAATATAAATTAAATAAATACACACACTATATAATTAGAAAATTATAATTTAAGTACTTAGCATATCTTACTTGTCCACCAACCCGCACTAGGCCAGCGAGGTCGAACTAACTAAGGTGTTAACCCTCAACTTAAAAAGAAGGAGAGAGGTCCGTGCTCAACGGTAGGCTAAGATGTGTTGTTGTGTTCAGGCCACTTCCAACCTCTTTTCACTTTTTAAATTGACGCGACCATTTGAATAAGAAAGCACCGAACGCGCGCAATTCAAAAATCGAATCTGGTGAAAAACAAATGAACGCAAGCTACGCACATGCAAATTGTCGCCCCGCTATCACTGTCTGCTGTTCCCGTTGTGTTTTTATATCTTTAATAAATTTGAAACATTGTATACTAAGTCCAGGAATATATTGTAAGAGCTGCATTTCAAGATTAATCCGATAATCAAGAACCCATAGACCAATACTAAATAAAGGAATGGTGGTCACCCGTCGGAGTCGATTCAAAGATATCTATTAAGTACATATAATATTGATACCGAAGCCGCTGCAAGTAAGTGTTTTATCTGACTTCTTATGCTAGCGAATGTTTGAACTGTGTTAGAGATAGGAAGTGGTATAATATACTTTCACCTTCCTTATATTTTTTTCCCCTTTAATATTTCGTTCCTTCTTTTAACTATTACCTTTGTACACCTGCACCTTCGTACTGCTCAAAAAACTGCCTATGTCCTGTGGGTAATATTGCATTTGGCCCCCACAAGTTGTTACAAACACTTACCAACAAACTGACGTATCCATGTATCCCGTTATATGCGTGGACCACATCCCAAACGTCACCAACGCAGTAATCACACGTCAGCGTGAAGTTCATTTTCATCCTGGCGTCCTTCATCATCTTCATCAGGGTTGCCTCGAGCCCGTTCCCCCCATACCGGCTCTGTTCCCTCATAACCGACACTATTTGGGTCTCATTGATCACATCAGACGAATTGCCGGATGCCGCCAAGATTTCTTGGAAAATATCCAAGAGTGTCTGCTGCGTTTGCGATTTATTCGTCATTTTTAATGATTTATCAGTACCAACAACACTAGTGTCGGGTTGAAGGTCGTTCGGGACACATCTGGCACGGTATCTGTAACAAATTGAGGTATTTGTTTTCAATAAAACGATTAAAGCGTTAATTATGAACACGTTGCGATTTTGTATAAGTGCGTTGTGAATGTTGCTGACTTTATCAATTAACGTGATAAAACTCATGTTGGTCAGCGCCAGAAAATAGATACCTATTTTAATAAATTTTACTACATTCAGATACTTAAAACACTAAGTTAAGGTATTTAGTTTATTTATTTCAAATGTCGATTAATGAGTTTTTTTTAATTATTGTAAATTATTATAATTTTATTTTTAATTTAATTTCATGCAAAGAACTCACAGTCAAGCCGACAAGTCGGCATGTCTGTAAAACCTGTTCCGAAACCTTGTTCTTCAATAAATATATAAATAATAAATAAATAGACCTAAATTAATTAAAGGACGAACTTTGTGGATATGTAATAATGTAATAATTATGAGATCACTTGCAAACAAAAAAAGGTTTAAACAAAAAAAAAATAGATTGGACCTACTTTGTCTGTTCTGTGGGGTTGACTGATGGGGTTGATGGTTTTGTATAACTTTTAGACTCTAGCCTGAAAAACAGGGAATCCTAGTTCAGGCACATAGGTTATTTTTGGACACTCTGTATTTTTACATTTTAAGTATACTTCTTGACTAAAGGTTTAAATAAATAAAGGCCACGGGCGAAAATGGGCCTGAAGTTTACCGCCCGTTACACTGTTGAAATATGATTAAATATTTATTTAATGCTTTTTAATTTCTATTGACTTATAATCACGATATTTTACAATGGGGTATTAAAGTATCATTTAAATAAAAACAGAATTGACCCTAAATTGCTAAGTGTATTCTTCCGGTCCTAAAATGTTGCCAGGCATAATATGCGTTGATACACCACTTATATTTTTTCCTACAAAAGGTATATTGCGATAATGCAAGTAGGTAAGTACACACTACTGTTTATTAGTTTAATGTACAATACAATAGAATTATGGCGTATTTTTTAAATGTCTTTAATGCATATGAGAAATCGATATAAAGTTAATATTACATAGATGGCATTAGGACTTGTAAAAAAAGAAAAATAAATGTCAAGACTGTCAACTGTCACAGTCATTGGTTAGCTTTGTTTTGCTTTGAGCTTGTTAGTGCCGTTATACATAGTGGCCGAGTATTATTTATTTTTCAAATCGATTGTCTTTCACGACTTTGGCTAAGTTATGGGATTCTGATGGTGATGCTAGAGCATATGATACATACAAACTAGTACTATCATGGGAATGCATCAAATAAAAGATGAAGGCTTTTCTATTATTAAACAACAGTAGATCGCACCTCAAGTATTAGTAAGTAGTTAAAAAGCAAGCAAGGGTCTTACTAAAATCTTATACTACCTGCACAATTCTTGTATAATATTCATATACCTACAATCATTTTATTATGATGATGAATAAATGTAATAAATATAAAAAATAGTTCTTAAATGATTTCTTATTTAAATCCCTTTATTTATTTTAAAGCATGTCGATCACAGACCTTTTCATAGTACTATGAATAGAACAGTAATTGGAATAACCACAATAACTTCTTCACATTTGAGGTTATTTATTGTTGATCAATATCATGCTATAACTTTTTTCTCCCATGGAAGATTTTTTTAAATCATTGCGTATTTGATAGAAGACTATAGTTTCTATAAAATAACACCCCATTTGTAGATGTAACGTTTTCAGGCCCAGCTTTGTATGGAAGTTCGCCCGTCGCCTTTGAATTTGAATTTGAATTTGACTACTTACCTAATACTTACCAATAAAATTTTTTGGTTAATTAGTTGTTTTTTCTCAAAATCCTCCTAAAAATTGCGTATTTGGGTAGATTCAAATTAAAAGCGTACGAAGTCGCGGGCAACAGCTTGTATAGCGTAAAACTCACAAAAACAACACGACTTTTAGTCGGATCAAATAAACTTAAACTTGCAATTTTAGTTGTTTATATACAAGTTTCTTAAGAAGCGTAAGTTATGATCCCAACAACCTCATACTTAAGAAACTCTTAGCGCAAATAAGAGCACGATGTGCTGTTAGTAGAAGATTCAGCTAATCCTTACTTTTAATTCTTTGATTTATTCATGCTGAGACACTCATCATGACCCCACAGTCGAGCTGACTAGTCGTTTTTGTGAGACTATCTATATGTATTTTAATATATAAATAAATAATAATAAAAAAAATTATTATAGCAAAAATAACACGTAAAGTAAAAACAAAATTCCGGGAACCTTATTAGATTGTTTTGTTGAGGAAGTTTTACGTGAAATACGTGAGAATCAACGAAGGCGAAATGTTTTCGTTATTTTTATAGGTTATAACTCGCCGTAGTCGACATAGGTTATACAGGGCGAGTAATATGGACAACATCGCGTACGTTCAAAATATAAGTCCTTGAATAAAAATTTCGACTGCTTGAGGTAGGACTCGAACCCACAACCTACCTACCTTAGGCAGTCGACATTTTCATTTAAGGAATAGAATCGTATTTTTAAGTTACACTAGCAATTTATTTTCTTAATGATGAGGTTAGTAAATATTTCATACATTGTTCTTATTATTCTTATTCTTTGAAGTTCGACAACATTTTTTTATTGGTTTAATATTATGCAAATTAAAAAAATAAGCATTCTGCGCTCCTTCTAATAAACTAAAAGTGTACGAAATTTCATAATTTGCGTAGAAAAATTTCGTAAAAAGGTGTGCAAAGTTTTTGTTTTACGTGTAACACTGAAAATGTTTAGAACTGGCCAGTTAGAAACATTTCTAATGAAAACTTTTTATGAATTTTAATTTGAGAATTCTTTGGTAACCTAATGTAGTATATTGCATTCATTTGTCATTTGTTTTTGTGAATTGGCGGCAAATCTAAAACTCTTGTTACACGTGAAAATAAACCTAACGCGAGAAAATTTTCGGTCGATGATTTATTATGACTTTCGTTGTGGGCTTACGGCCATTTCCAATAACCTATCTCTCTTCAGTTTTGGCATATCGGAGATAGAAAACAACTTCTGTCTTTGTTTCTCTGGACGGCAAAAACAGAGATAGAAACTGTTTCTTATCTCCGATATGCCAATACTGAAGATAGATAGGTTATTGGAAATGGCCGTTACTCAACAACAAAGCTATGATAGGCTGCGATTAGCATTTCTTAATGAAGCCCCATCTCGTGCCACTATTTACAATTAGTTTAACGAGTTTAAGCGTGGACGTAGCAATTTCAATGATGATCCGCGTGAGGGACGTCCTTTAACAGCGACTACTGAAGATAACATCAGTGCTGTGCGACGCATGATAGAGAAAGATAAGAGAGTGACCTATCGGCAGATACGGGCAAGCCTAAGCATTGGTATGAGTCAAGTTCAAAAAATATTACACTAACATTTAGCGTCAGGAAGCTTTGTACCAGATGGATTCCCCATACTTTAACCGACGACCAGAAACACCTTCGCATGGACTGGTGTTGCAAGATAATTGGTTTGGTGGGTGCTCTTTAGGTGTTTTAGAACACATAGTACAAGACTAAACGGCTAGGTTAAGTCTATGCCCGGCTTGCAGAAATTTATAAAGAACCTTGTCGACTGGCTACGGGATGTTGAATAATAACAATCAGTAGTATTTACTAAATATATTTATTAAGTTGATGGCCAACTGTTATCACATTATGAGTAATTAATCTTAATAGATATACTACTATTAACTAGACAATCCACGTAGCTAAAGATATAATATTTTAACCAATTAGTACTAGAGATATGACTCTCAACATAATTAATTCAGGGTGTGTGTAATGGTTCGGGATTGAAATCAGTGCTATCCGTTCTGCATAATCTAAATAGCTCAGATATAAAGACTCGACTTTACAATATATTAACATTAAAATAGAACTATGGTTTCAAGTAGCTGCCCTCACAGGAAAGAAAGAAGATGGTACCTTTAGACGTTGAATACTCATCCGGATCGGTCAGTGCCTCACTTCAGAACATCCCTTGGAATCCCTGGTTAGGTCCTGAGCCTTCTTGTGGCTACAAAGCTCCCGGATGGAAGTCCATGTCAGTTCCCAAGAACAACCCAACGTTGAAAACCCAAGACTATATCGACTTCACAAGTCGTTCCATACAAATACTATGTTCATCATCAGGAACAGAACCTCAAGTTAAATGTTGATAAGGAATAACAATCTAATCCAGATAGAATTAGATAAATATGAAAGAATGCAAATTAAAGTATGAATATGCAAATTAAATATAAAAACTATAAAATATAGAATTTATAAATATAATATAAAACCCATCTGAAAAGACATTTATCAAATTAATAACCTGTCTTTTGATACCAAACATGAGGTATGGAAATACACTATTCCAAGGAAATACTTACGTTTACTGAAGAATATCAGATTCAGAAAAAATATCCCTCGTCCACCAACTATAATTTACTTAATTCCTCTGTAACAAATATATACGATTTTATAACCACGCCATACGAGAAATTTGTCAACCGGTGAAAAAATAAATCAATATTTCAATATATTTTACCTCATGTTGTTTTGCTATTACACTTTTAAATACTCGTATAAGTTATATTAGATGCCCTTGACATCTTTGGATTGTTATTAACAACCACTATAAAAATATATCCGCCATTTGGGTCGGCGATCCCAGGTCAAGTGTCCCAAAGAAAAACAAATCCTTCCTGTTATGACGTTCCGTTACGCGGATCGATTCACTAAAGTAATCGATTATACAAATGACACCTAAATGGAAGGAATCTTAATAAATTAAGAAATAGCCCTTATTTCCTTTATTAGAACGAACCAGAAAGAAAATTATTATATTAAATAGATATTCCAAACTTGAAATTGGGAAAAAAGGAACAATATGACCTAAATCACAATACGGCGCATTAGCGACTAATCCAAGAACCATCAATAGATGTCGCTAGGCGTTCGAAAGAGCCAATCAATTACAATGTTATTAAAGCTGCAAAAAAAAATAGCCTGCGTAGAATTTGCGTCCTTACAGTGTCGCCAAATGTTAGATAAGTTCAACGGCAGTGACTCAAATGCTGTATTTGACATCGTCACTGGTGATGAAAGCTGGATATATTGCTACGAACCCGAAACCAAAAGACAATCAGCTCAGTGGGTGTTTCCTTTCGAGGATCGGCTAACTAAGGTAAAGAAAGGAAGAAGTCAAGGAAAAAAGATGATTGCTTAATTCTTTGGTCAAAAAGGTCATTTCGCGACAGTTGTGCTAGAAAATGGAAGGACAGTTACTGCAGACTACGTACTTATTGGCAACTTTCTACATTAAGCCGTTTTTCATTTTCTAAACATTTTCAGTGTTGCCTAGGTATAATATAGATTTGTTTTATTCTTTGTGTATTCATCGATATTAGCTCGCACGCTGTTGTAATCACAATTCATGTTCATTTCTCAATTACAGTTTATCTCTTTCTTTCGCTTAATCCTCTTGGCAGTGGAAAACAATCTTCCCGAACTCTTTCTCGGTAGAAAAGCAATCCTATTTTTTTGTACTCGAAGACCGATCCGCATTCCATAGTTTCATTCCTCTTTGGCGATGGATAACGGGCGTAATGCCGCGACAGTCAATACATTTCATTTTACGATTGTATTAGGGGTTAAAGTATGAAATTGCCGTTTTGTATGGACGAAATCGAGAAAAGTCATTTTTCCATACTAACAATTTTTTAGTTTTTTTAAAAACGCCTGAACCGTTTTCGATGCAATTAAAGGTGAAAGTTAGATGGTTATAAAGCTACGAATTATAGTATTTAAATTTCTGAAAATCAAAGTACATAATACAAATATACTTAATTAAAGCAAGAAGGTCAGCTGACACATTGTAAGGGGTCTTTTCAACGACTTCCTTTGAAGTAATAGGCACTAGAATGGATTTTTTTTAGTCAAAATTTACTTTATTTAGTTTTTGATACAATACAAAAAGAATAACGCAATAATATGACTATAATTAAGAGCTACAAACAAAATAAAAAGTGGGAAAATAATCGGCAATTTCATACTTTAACCCCTATTATTAGTAAATTGCCACTAGTCTGTACATAATCGGTCGTCGCAAAACAAGACAGTACCTATGTGAAAAAATTTATTGTATGGGTGTAAATTGTTCAATGACAACTAGTTATGTGACTCCGTGATGTTTTAAATGAAATAAACTAATTCTTGCTTCGTACTTCGAATTTAGAATTTGAAACTAACCACGTAAGTAAACCGTTTATTTTTTTAAGAATGAAAATAACGTTCAACAATTCTTAGAAAATAGCTTTCAACAATTCTCAGATATATCGAATAATTAGGTAGGCACAAAATATAAAAAATAACTGTCTAGCCGTCCCGTGGAAGTTCGACACGAGACTTTTATTTTTCAGATTTTAATATTTAAGAAGAGTACTTATGCAACATAATCAAAATAAGTTTTAATACTTGTAGGTACCTGGATGCCACAAAGCTCTGATATTAAAGTTTAGTTTCAATGTATATTGGTTGGTATCAGTTTTATCGGAATAATTAATTACTTCGCTTTTGCAATCTGATCTCTCATGACATGTAATTTAATTATTTATTGATTTGGTCTTGTGGTTTGCATACCAACACATGAGGATATGAAAAATAAGCATGTTAACATTTTGCTTACCATAGTTTAAGTAAATATATGTATTTTATTAATCATAATTACCGGAGTTTATCTCAAAATTTTTTATTATCAAGTTTACCCAAAATAGCTAGCTAGTCAATTTAGTTATTAAACAGATTTACGAGAACTCTATTTCGCTAATGCGACTGACGACAAATCACATGAATGCTTATAAGCCAACTTATAGTAACCAAGTAGCTGCCAGTTACTTGGGCAACTGACCAAAACGGTTAATTTAATAGATTTTTTTTCATTTGTACTTAAGCTAGCCGCCACTTACATGAAAGTGTCTTAAATCTGCTAACCATATCGTGACTCAATATATGGCGGATTTGTGTACTAAAAGTCTAATCTTCAGAGTATTGTTGTAATAGTATACACAAGGTGAAAATTTAACCACTTTCCAAAATTTTTATAGGCGTTCGATATCGTATTTAGAGCCCATTTATGAAGTAAAGACTTTAAATCAAGCTGTCACCCGAAAATATTTTTCGCAATTTAGTTTTCAAATTTTACGGCCCTAGGCCTGATAAGATTTAAAGGGTAAATCAAAAACGTATGAATAGTATCGTAATGAATAAATGAGATGCGAATCGCGTAAAAAAGTGTTGCTAGGCGGCTGTATCAAAAATTTTAGATTCTATGCGGATATTTTCTAAGTGCTTTATCTTGACATTTTTGTACTGGGCTATACCAAAAGAAAAAATACGTCATTTGTTTTTTGTCTCGTAGATTGATATATTAAAATTTGGAAGGTGGTTAAAATTTCATCCTGTATGTATATAAATATATATTTGAAAATAAATAATTTGAGGGTAGTCGTTTTGAGACCACCGGTGTAACGCGATTGAAACTATAAAGAAGTAAGTAGTAGCAGTAAGCAATGAATCATCATCATCATCATCATCATCAGCCTATCACAGTCCACTGCTGGACATAGGCCTCCCCAATTGCACGCCGCTTAGGTCGATCCTCGGCTTCTCGCATCCCTCCTGCTTGAATGAGTGATGAATGCAAAAGCAATGAATACTTATATTTAATCTCGATTTTATAATTTACAGTGAGTTACATTACAAACTGTATCATCACTGTGTATCCACAACCAGGATGTGTTATTTAATGGATAAGTTGGCTGATAATTTGCAAACGGCAACACACACGAATGAGAACTTACATTATAATCGTTAATCAAAATGAAACTGTCCAACTAAACGTATACCGCAATTAGTTAAAGGCTTTATTCAAAATTAGGTGGATGAAACTTTACACATGAATAGTAGCTAAAACCAGAACCTTAAATTCTAACCAATCATGAATACAATCTGACTTGGAATCCAGTGATATACAATACAGGGTTGCTCAAATAAATTCCTTTAATTCAGTCAGGGACTCATTAATGACGGCTAACATTACGAAAAGCATTGAAAGCAATGAAAGCACATGAATAGCAGCAAGCAGTTGAATTCGATTCGATCGTGCCTAAAATTAATGGATAATCTTTTAAATGAGAATAGGTCAGCATAAATAAAAATCATATAAAAAGCGTTTTATGGTAAGTTCAATTTGTAAATAAAAATGGCCAATACGGTAGACGAATCAAGAGGAACTTATAATTATAAAAACAATCTTCGTAGGACGTAATGTGAACTATTTGCAGTGTCAGGAATATCGTCATTATTTAAACATTGTATTATTACTTACTATACCTAGGTTAAACAGGTTGAAAGAAAAATGGAAGTTGGTTAAATTTATTATAGAAAAGCTTGTAAATGTATAGAATACTAAAAAAAACTCACAAAAATAAGAGTTAGTTCTTTGTTACCTTGTTTATTCAAGTTTACCGATATTTCGGCAGTGTTTAAAGCGCCATGATCACAGAACATGGCAATGCGGGTCGGTGGTTAATACGAGTAAATAAAACGCTCTACCCTCCGTCGCAGTATTTTATTACACACGACACGGTCGGTTAAAAGGCGCGCCATCAACTTGTCATTTGGAAAAATGTCAACGCAATACCAGAAAATTTCCGAGATTCGTACAGATTCCGATCTTTATAAATGCAGAGCTGAGAGGGAGCTCTGCATTCATGACAAGCATTCTTTGTCGTTACGATACTTTTGATATTATTACAAAAGCATTTGAAATCATGTGTCAGTTTGGATTTTTACTCACCGTTTTCCTTTGACTCAGATTATAATATGGCAACAAAAATTTGAGTCACGAAATAAACAAATTATTACCTGAATAGTATGGGGTTACAACTCACGATATTTCGATAACTATATCAATACATATAGGGAGGCCGTTAAAAAATAATGGTTACAGATGTTAAGTAAATGGTATAACAAGCCAAAACCTTTTAGTCTATGTTAATAAGTATATTAAGCATATAAATATGGTTATGGTAGTTAAATTTTTTTTAAATTATTCATATTAGGGGTTAAAGTATGAAATTGCCGATTATTTTCCCACTTTTTATTTTGTTTATAGCTCTTAAGTATAGTCATATTATTGCGTAATTCTTTTTGTATTGTATCAAAAACTAAATAAAATAACTTTTGACTAAAATAAAATGCAATACTAGTGACTATTACTTCAAAGGAAGTCGTTGAAAAGACCCCTTACAATGTGTCAGCTGACCTTCTTGCTTCAATTAAGTATATTTGTATTATATACTTCGATTTTCAGAAATTTAAATACTATAATGAGTAGCTTTGTAACCATCTAACTTTCACCTTTAATTGCATCGAAAACGATTCAGACTTTTTAAAAAAACAAAAAAATTGATAGTATGGAAAAATTACATTTCTCGATTTCGTCCGTACAAAACGGCAATTTCATACTTTAACCCCTAATATAATATAGGTAAAATATCAATATTTAAATTTGTATGAAAATATTTTTATCAAAAATAATGATATTTAATTTCTGTCTTCACCATAGTATTCATATGCATAAGTTAACATAAGCTGGTTACGGCGTGTTATAACATTTACCTATATAAGTGTACTACCTAAACCTAACAATTCAAACATTTCCTTAGGAATTATACAGGATAAAATTTAAACCACCTTCCAAATTGTAATATAACAATCTACGAGGCAAAAAACAAATGACTTATTTTTTCTTTTGGTATAGCCCAGTACAAAAATGTCAAGATTTAAAGCACTTAGAAAATGACCGCCAGAAATCTAAAATTTTTGATACGGCCGCCTAGCAACACTTTTTTTACATCTCATTCATTCATTACGATACTATTCATAAGTTTTTGATTTTCCCTTTAGACCTTAAAAACTGAAAATTATATCGCGAAAAATATTTTCGGGTGACACTGACAACTTGATTTACATTTATTACTTCATAAATAGGCTCTAAATTTTGGAAAGTTAAAATTTCACTAGTAGGTAAGTATGTGACAAATTTCGAAACTTACGAATATTTCATGTAGGAATTTAGATAACCAAAAATATTTTGAATTTATGTTTAAGTATCTAAGATAATAATAATTTAAATATAAGTATTCTGGACATATATTGGTTTAATATCAGTATATAAACTTGAAAAATTATGTCGCAGGCGGGAATCGAACCCACATCTCGCATACCGGGCGCGGCGCTTTACTATTTAGCCACCGAAACACTACATTATGGTCAATTTTTCAAGCATAACTTATCGCTGTAAGCCGCCAGCGTTGTTTCATTAAATGTTAGGAGATGCACCCTTAACACCCGAAAGAAACATCTTTACAAATGTTTGACAGTCAGTTAAGATGAAACAGCTATTTATATACTTTATATGATATTTTAGCAATTTAATTGCAATTATAATATCAGTATATCAACTTGAAAAATATCGTATAGAGTACATATTGGTTTAATTGATAATGATTTGTAAGTATGCTCGATAAATAATATGAAATAGCTTTGTACAGACAATGGCAGGTCAACCTAATTGATTTTCAACTTTAAGTCCAACGAGTAGAGATCAATATCAATTGAAAAATTTGACGTTGTGTGATAGGTTGACGTGCTGTTGTCTGTACATCAATGTTATTGAATAACAAGAATACCAGTTAAAAAAAATCAGTTAAAACCAGTTTTACTTCTGCAAATAGGCCCCAGGAGGCGCTTTTACACGTCCCAATATTTAAACCTACCACTGCTGGGACAAGTCTGGGCTAGTGCCGAGAAGAAGCAGCGCAAGAAACTCGGTCACTATTGTCAGCCTCTTTTTAAATAAATTTTTACAAGGTAAGGTAATTTTACAAGGTTTTTTAAGCAAGTACGAGCTGGGACACTTAATGCCATACATTTCTATCATTTAAATAATCATTAATCCCTCAACCCCCAGGAGGCACTCGGGTGCCACGATAACAATTGATTTCAATTGTGTCTGAAATAACTCACGATCGAGGGATCAGTGTAATAGCCCTTTTTCATTAAAATAACTTTGACATACGATTTAAGTTTATGTACAGGGAGTTCAGCAATATCCTTTGGTAATTTGTTGAAAATACGAATACAGTTTCCCATAAACGATTTTCCTACTTTTCGCATGTGTAACCATTAAGAGGAAACACAAGGGCCGTTTTTCCATACAAACGTAGTTCCCTGTTTCCTCCCTGGATAAAGCCAGTAGAGCAATAATTTTTATTATAAAAATCTATGGCCACTATTAGCATGTTTCTATGTTTTCTGTTTTTTCATAAATAAATTAATAAAAAATATATGAGCCCTCAAAAATCGAAAAAATTCGCCAGATTTTCCGCTGTGTTCAAACATACAGAAAACAAATTTGGCAAAATTTTAGAAAAATAGAAAAACATACGAACACGGCCAAAGCCTTTCTTTAATTTTTAATGAATAAAGTATTCAAATTGGTCTAGTTTTGGAAAAGTAATCGGGGGACTACGAAATGTTGATTTGGTGTGCTTTTAGTAGGTATTTTCGGTCCAAGAAGCAGGTGTCTCTATCGCACTCTGCGGTGAATGCGTTTGGCACTGCGCGACAGCAATAGATTTTACAAATACCTATTTTTCAGTTCTCTCGCTCTTGTTTCCTCTTAACTCACTCGCTTCCTTAAAGTTATATTTAGAATTAATGAATCGATCTTGCTTCCACCTCTGAAGTTGGGAAAACATTATTTACTTACAAAACTGTTACTGATGTTTGTCCATTGAATTATACAAGGTTATTTTTAGTATCTACAAACCGTAAGGCTTGTTTGTTCGGAATCAGTAACAAAATCGAGTGCAATATTTATCATACCGTGTTGTATTTTGACCTAATAATATTTAACGCTTCGTACCCCACGCAACACAATTGATTTTAATTGTGTCTGGAGTAACCCACGCTCGAAGGGTT
The DNA here is from genome assembly GCA_949315895.1 of Anania crocealis. Lineage (NCBI taxonomy): Eukaryota > Metazoa > Arthropoda > Insecta > Lepidoptera > Crambidae > Anania > Anania crocealis. The sequence goes on along the minus strand of OX438865.1, from coordinate 14,293,803 downwards.
AAAAAGCATTTTTACAACTGAGCAAGATAGAATTTTGAACTTCATTGCCAGTTATTCTGAGCGTACCACGACTTACATTTGACACTGGCGAAATGTATAAGGAAACCCCATCAGCACAAACAAAGAAGGAGAAGCGCGACACTGGCTGTCAGAGCCTCTAATATAAATAAATAAATATTTTAAGACATGCCTCACTGGGCCACACAAAGCCATCTAGTCCCAAATTAAGCTACTATTAAGTACCCTGTCGTATGGGGTACTAGACAACCGATAAACTTACTTATATACTTTTTTTTGTAAATAAATACTTATAATACATAGAAAACACCCAGACTAGTACAAACAGACATGTTCATGCGCACAAATATTTGTACTGTGCGGGGATCGAACCCGCGACCCATGGGTCAGAAGCAGCGTTAACTACCGCTGATCCAAATGGTCGTCATATAATAATATGTTCTTGCATTTCATCGCTTAGTAATTTAATACATTTAACTATCATGACAGTCTAAATCCTGTAAGTGTGATGTAAGTAGTTGTTCAGTGAATAATATTACCACATTTAAAACGTCAATAACGCAAGTGCCACATACTGTACGGTGTCCAAACCCGCGCAAGGACAACAGGCCAGCACAAAAAAATTGTATTTGTTAAAGTGTTTAAGGTACATTATAATTTTTTGATATTGATTATAAAAATAAAAATATTTGACCCGTGCTTTGGTCTTCGTTGTTTGTTGAAAGAAATGTTTGAAAATATTTAACTTTTCATTTTGTTGTTTACAAAGTCGAATTTGGCGTTAACGCTAAAAGCGGCCGCTTTCAGCAATAATGTACAATACGAAAGAATGCCAGAATGAAAAGCAGTTAACGGTGATTCAATAAATACTAGAGGTAATTTGCTAAAATGATACTGTTCTAGTTTTTTGAGAATTGATTTTATTTAAAAGTAATAAAATGAAATCAATTGGGGGCAGCACTTAGCTCGTAGTCGCCTTAAGAGATTTCCAAGGAGAAAATGAAAATCACGGTAAAAAGTAAGTAGGTATTTCATTGAAATATTCTAGGGAAAATAAAATTGTAATTTCTGATTATAATCAAATTCAAATCTTACTTATCTTACTGATCTTATTAATATTATAAATATTATTATGGTTAAGGTTGGATTAAATGAATGCATGAATTACTAGCTGTTGCCCGCGACTTCGTCCGCGTCAATTTCTGTTATTATGATCGGCATTAATGTTAATAATTTTCCCCGTTTTTGCAACATTTTTCACTGATGCTTCACTCCTAATGGTCGCAGCGTGATGTTATATAGCCTGGATATAGCCTCGATAAATGGACTATCCAACACAAAAATAATTTTTCAAATCGGACCAGTATTTCCTGAGATTAGCGCGTTCAAACAAACAAACAAACTCTTCAGCTTTATAATATTAGTATAGATTAGGCACAGAGATAGATTTTGGGCTGGAATAGCACATAGGCTGTTTTTATCCCGGAAAAAAGTACGGTTACAAGTAGGATAGTTTTTCTACGCGTGCGATGCCGCGGGCAACAGCTAGCATTTTAATATTACTGGTTTTATTTTAAGGATTGATTCGCATATTATTTTATAAACAAAATGTACCAGTTCTTACCATTTCAAATTTCGAAATCCACGTCCCTATCTTTAACCTAAGAACGTGGCCTAAAAGTGTATGACCTCTCAAAAGCTAAAAAACTTTTAATGTCGTACGGTGACATTCGAGAGATCCTAACTTAATGAGCATTGAACCAAGCTTTTTTGTATGAGTTCACCAAGCTTTTCATAGGAAGCTATTAGTTAAATATTAGTCATGGGACCACGATAGATTTGATCTTTAGATCGCTTACTTCTGGGTAGGAGTTCTTTGATGTTGTAGATGAATATAGAATGGCGTCCAGAATAACTGTTGTCGCACAATTGAAATATTACATAGTTGATAAAGTTCGTTTGTGGGGAAAAGTATATTCCACGCAGGACAAAGGTCCATCAGTAAATTCGATATACTACTGCAATGTTGGGTTAAGTAACAGCCTATATCATCCCACTGCAGGGAAAAGGAATCATTGAATTCAAGTGGCCACAGCAATTCCGGGTAAACAGGCATAATAGCCGCGTTTGCCAAATGCGTGTTGGTGATCACAATCCTGAGCAATGTCGGAAAATTCGTAACTTTTTGTTGCACGACCCGGGTATCGTTACCGGGACCCCGAAACTTGGCCCGGTATTAAAACCACAAGACCAACGGGGCGTTATAGCGTTAAGTTGACACTAAAAAGATCGCCTATGTTCTACTTCAAAAGGTTTCAGAGATGTTTTGGGGACTCCTCATCGATTTAATTATATAAGCCTTGTTCTATTTTGGTATTCTAACGCAAATATATTTAACTATTCTCAAAGCTCGGTTATTCTGCTTCTATTATTGCTTCCGTTGCGTCAGTAATAAAAGCAGGCCCGTCTTAAATCAATCAATAAAGCTTTCCTTGACTTTATTGAATGATAACGAAGCGTTCATCTTTTCAAAGCAAGTACTTATGACAACTTTACTGCCTCATATTTCACGACTTCATAAATGTTTAGGGTATGAAAGATGGCCAATTTTCTCTTATATTAAACAAGATTTTACCCCCCAATTTGGGAACACAATGAAACCTCAGAATATTGCTGGGAGATGAATATTTTTATAATAACAAGTTGATGGATGCACGTTAGGTCCGCTGTAAAAAAAGTAGGATCTGACCCAAATTCCAAACATTGATGCATAAGTTAACAATTCATTAGCTATTGAATACCATCTTTGTGCTTTACTATAGACCGCACTGGGGTTTACAGTCTCACGAGACAATTAAACTTTGTTTTAGTGTGTAAAGTTTGAGTTAAAAACAACAATGCTAACTTAGAATGCTTGTTTAGTTATTTGTTTCACTTTTACTGTTAATTAGTGCAGGCCACGTACTCATTAATACTGGACTCGCATCGCGAAAGTATTCACGTCCGTTTAGATAAGAGAAACAAATGTAACATCATGTTTTTCCAAAATCTAACAACCTTTTCGCGTGATGTCAACAGTTTCCGCGAAAATTGTAAAATCAATTGCTGTTCGTTAGTCTCGCTAAAACTCGAGAACGGCTGGGCTGATTAACGTCCGGTCCCGATAATCTACCTATCTTCAGTTTTGGCATATCGGAGATAGAAAACATCTTCTGTTTCTGATTTTGCCGTCCAGAGAAACAAAGACAGAAGTTGATTTCTATCTCCGATATGCCAAAACTGAAGATAGATAGGTTATTAGGACCGGCCGTAAGCTGATTTTGGTGGAAATGTTTGTCGTAGTCCAGGGAAGGTTTAAAAGGTGAGAAAACATGGAAAAATTGCGAGGAAGATAGTAAAAACGCTAATTCCGGCGTGTGTAGCTTTAGCATGTAAAAGCGATTCAACACCTAAAATATACTTAAGCATCCTAAAAGAAAGAAATATATGAAAATTACATTTCTTAAGAAAATAATTTGTCATAATATCAGTATCTAAACTTGAAAAATTATGTTTCAGGCGGGACTCGAACCCGCATCTCCTCGCATGCCGGGCGGGCGCTATACCATTAAGCCACCGAGACACTGCGACTCAGCGCGAATTTTTCAAGCATATTCTTAACGCTGTAAGCCAGCGTTGCTTTATCAAATGTTAGGAGTTTTCACCCTTAACACCCGAAAGAAACATCTTTGCAGATGTTTTACAGTCAGTTAAGATGAAACAGCTATTTATATAATTTATTTGATATTTTAGCAATTAAATTGCAATTATAATATCAGTATATAAACTTGAAAAATTATGTCTCAGGCGGGACTCGAACCCGCATCTCCTCGAAATTTGTCATAATCATAAACTGACAAATCAAGTCAACAATCGGATATGATAAGATTGATTGATGTAGGAAACTAGGAATCATTCTTACTAATTGGTAAATTATGTTGCAATTTGTTTGTGGCTTAGTTTAACTAAATATGACACTTATCAAATAAGATTATTGCACCACAATGACTTGGATGCATTGTTTGTCGTTTATAATTAAGCCTATTTTTCCTGCCTAGTTAGGGTTTAAAATATATCAATATTAACTATGTGACTTGCATTTGTTAGGATGTGCGTTCATAAAAATTATTTGATGATCAAACTTATGAGAGTAGAACTCGGCTTCGTACTGTCATCCAACAGCTTAAAGGAATCGGCCAATTTGTTTCAAAATGGTTAAGTAATAACTGAGTGGGGCTACCATTTTTATCAAAACATTTCTTAGAATATGTGGATCGAAGTACTTTTTTTGGCCACATGCGCAGCAATGAATTGTGTTTAAGGGAATGCAGGGGCTGGACTAACACGCAATAAGTTTCATGGTATACTGTGTGGGTGGGGTGTTGGTATCGCATGAGCATCATTTACTTTGAACTTATACCGACGGGAAAAATTCGGATCTCTAATATCTCTAATGACACATAAGCAAAAAACTGAAAAAAGAAACCGGGCATGTGCGAGACGGACTCACTCTCGAGGGTTTCTTACAAAATTGTAGGTGCATTTATGATCGCGCCTACCTTTGCTTAATCTCAATGATTGATTCCGAATTTTAAATTAAGACTATACTTTTTACGATTTAAATACACATGTGTAGTTTTAAGATTTTATCCTTATCTTGTTAACTGTATTAAATTCATTCCCATAAAGCACAATCATAATTAATTTACGCGGTAGCCTGGTAAGTAACATTTGTATTATCTTTGATGCAAGATTGAAGTGCAACAAAGTATGAAAACTGAATTCAGCTATTTATCCTAATAAATGTTCGACGACCTCCGTGGCGGAGTGGCGTACACACCGGTTTTCAAGGTGTCGCCTGCTCCGAAGTCCCGGGTTCGATTCCCGGACGGGTCAATGTAGAAAAAATGAGTTTTTCTACATTTTCTCGGGTCTGGGTGTTTGTGGTACCTTCGTTGTTTCTGGTTTCCAAAAATACGAATACTTTAAATAGTTATTCAAATTGGTATCAGAACAATGTATGTGATGTTGTCCACATTTAATTTTTTTTAAAATTTAGTTTTAATCCTAATAAATAAATACCGTGCTCTCCTTAGACACTGTAACTAATGTGCTTGCAAATATGTCGGAAGTTGTAAATTAAAGGCACTATTTCACAGTAAGGACCTACAGTGAAGTTTAAACTTGAAAGCGTAGGGCTGGCTTGTAGCAGATAAACTAAAACACCTTAACTCCTGTGGAAACTTTTTCTATGCATAAAACGTTTATGACATTTTTTTATATTATGACTAGCTGTTGCCCGCACTTCACCCGCGTCAATTTCTGTTATTATGATCACTATATGATTCACTGATGCTTCACTCCTATTGGTCGCAGCGTAATGTTATATAGCCTAAAGCCTTACTCTATCTATATTTATCCAACACAAAAATAATTTTTCAATTCGAACCAGTACTTCCTAAGATTAGCGCGTTCAAACAAACAAACAAACTCTTCAGTTTTATAATATTAGTATAGATATCTTCAATTATACCATAGGGAAAGAATACTAAACATTCAAAGTATTCCAAATAGCAGTTATTAGGTCCGGTTCGATCCCCGGGTCGGGCAACAAAAAGTTTCGAATTTCCGAACGTTTGCTATTATTTATTATGCCGTGACTGTCATATTCTTTGCCAGTCAACATATAAAGCTAAGCAGAAATAATCAAGGCGGAATAAAGTAGAAAGAAATTTAAAAAAAGTCAAGGAAATTGGGTACAGATCTGATGTTGAGTCGAAATGTATAGGTGTACCTATAGGTACACATTTCGATTAACATACACGATGAACTTTTAACCACTTTCCAAAATTTTTATAGGCGTTCAGTATCGTATTTAGAGCCTATTCATGGGAGTTAAAAAATGAAAATCAAGTTGTCACCCGAAAATATTTTTCGCGATATAGTTTTCAAGTTTTACGGTCCTAGACCTGTTAAGGTACAAAGGGAAAATCAAAAACTTATGAATAGTATCGTATAATGAATAAATGAGATACGCAACGCGTAAAAAAAGTGTTGCTAGGCGGCCGTATCAAAAATTTTAGAATTTTGGCGGACATTTTCTAAGTGCTTTATCTTGACATTATTGTACTGGGCTATAACAGAAAAATACGTCATTTGCTTTTTGTCTTGTAGATTGATATATTAAAATTTGGAAGGTGGTTAAAATTTCATTCACATCATCATCACATTGAGTAGGTATATCAAATTTTAATATGTATACCCCATATTTGACAAAAGTGATGTCCTCCTATATTACTACTATATTACGATAAAACTGAAAAATCCGAAATTCAGCTTACCGACCCTACAATTGTTCACTGCTTTTTCTGCCCCTAGTATTTCCTGTGTTAGGTCACAGATAATATAATACTGTTAGGTAGTGTATTGTTAACAAGGTATGTTACTTAATTATTATGTCTCATGATGATACAATCTTAAATTTGTATCACATTACTATTTCGTACATACGTCTTGTGAGTGGGCTTTCAAAAGTGAAGCAGTGCGGAGGAGTGTCTAGGCTTAGCAATACAATAAAACAGTAGCTTACCATAGACATTTTTTTAGCAAACCACGATTTTGTATTGGCTTTGCCAAAACATCAATAGATGCCACCCGTATAGAGAAGTCACTTTTCGCTTGGCATCAATAGATGCCTCCCGTACAGAAAAGGTTTAATATGTCAAAGATATTATATGGCAGAGACAGAATGATTCAATAAATGATATTTAGTTTCCCATGAGTGATATTTATGATTTGTGCTAATTAAATCTACTGGCCGGCTAACTAACGCACTAATTATTGAGTAATCTTGTTTTCACTGGTCGTTCTAAAACCAAAGTGTGAAAAATTTCCAATTCAATAAATTGTACATCTGTCTATTGAATAATTATTTAAACCAAGTTACTTATTTCGAATTTGGAGGTCTAAAACACAGAATTTTTTTAAATTATTTTTTATTTATTTATTGTAAGGAAACATACAGTTAATAAATGTAACATATACAAATCATACGAAAGTTATCAGTGGAGACTTAACTGGTTTATGTACTTTTTAACCAGTTAAGTCTCCACTGATAACTTTCGTAAGAGGTGTCTAAAGAAGTGCCGAAAGAAGATCAGCAGCGTTTTATCCATAGATTTAATATACTTCTTGTGGAAAACCCGGTGTATAGCAGTGAACCTATTCAGACTGGTGATGATGATGATAATGATAATGATGATCATGATAATTGCTATTTGTACTATTTTTGATGTGTACTAAAATTAAGAGGAATAAATAAATAAATAACCTGGTAATATGGGGTATCAGCCTTTGAGTTGACAGACGCTTTCATCAGTTTCATCACTCAAAGTTCCATATAAAATAGCAATTAAAAAGTAAATGCATTGATTGCGTATCTCGTATTGTAGTTGTGAATGAAGAATTTTTTATATATAGATATGTTTATCAGGACAAAAATTACATCACTTTCCAAATTTAAATACAACAATCTACGGGACAAAAACCAAATGACGTAGCCCAGTACAAAAATGTCAAGATAAAGAACCTAGCAATGTCCGCCAAAAATATAAAATTTTTGATAAGGCCTCCTAGCAACACTTTTTTACGCGATGCGCATCTCATTCATTCATTATGATATTGACGTTCCTTTTACACCTTTACAAAACTATGTGGCGAATATTTTCGGGTGAAAACTTGACCTACATTGTTCATTTCATACATAAATGAGCTCTAAATAAGATACTTAACGCCTATAGAACATTTTGACGATGATTAATAATAAAACCGGCCAAGTGCGAGTCGGACTCGCGCACGAAAGGTTCCGTACCGAAAAAACGAGTTTGTTGTATGGGAGCCCCCTTAAATATTTATTTTATTTTGTTTTTAGTATTTGTTGTTATAGCGGTAACAGAAATACATAATTTATGAAAATTTCAACTGTCTAGCTATCGCGGCTCTTGAAATACAGCCTGGTGACAGATCGACGGACAGACGGACAGACGGACAGACAGCGAAGTCTTAGTAATAGGGTTTTTACCCTTTGGGTACGGAATCCTAAAAATTCTTTATAATAGAATACATAAGCTAGTATGCCAAATATTGACAACAGACAAAAGATATTTTTTTAGTTTCGTTTGAACTAAAAATATACGTAACTGTAGCCATAGAATCGCAGTTTAATGCCACATTGGATTCCAGCCAGAAAACAACATAAGTACAAATATTACTGCAGTTTAAAAGTTTGTAAATATCTGATGACGTTGTACAAAACAAAAGGTTAATTGTACTTGCTTTATTCCCTATAAAAAAATTATAGATTTTAGACTGGAATAAGCAGATTTATTGTCTTCGTTAGTGATTCGGATAAACGGTACCTACCTAGGTAATCTAGATTGAATGTTTTTCAATATTCTTATTAAGTTTTACAAAGATATGAAATATACTGTACCTACCTAACTGTTACAAATATTATTACATGCAGTGCCGTAAATAGCCTTTTCTACGCCCTTTGCGAGCTTCTATAACAGCGCCCTTGTTTTTTAAGCTATTGCATAGCTTCTATCGCGGGCCTTGAGTGTGGAGACCGAATCCAGAAATTCCGTAACGAAAATAACCTAACCTAACACTCGGGGCGAGGCACGATCGAACAATTTTGAATTTCCGAAATTTAAAAGAATTTAGAAGAAAATAAGGATTTTGACAGTATGGTTGCCTATGGTAACCATATCTGCCAAAATAACAGAAAAATTTAATTACAAAAGTCAAAATTAGAAAATACATAAAATTATAAAATTAAGCTATTGCATAGCTTCTATCGCGGGCCTTGAACGTGGAGACCGAATCCAGAAATTCTGTAACGAAAATAACCCAACACCCCCCACTCCGACCGGCACAGCGGTGATACTTTTTAGTTTTATAATTGCATAAGTTGATAAAAAATGCTATGCAATAGCTTTACCGCGGCAGTCTCCGAGTGCCACACGTCTTTTTTTTAGTAATTATAAGTACCCTGGTACGCTAGAGCTATGCTATGATACTACTTCATACCATTCGGGGTGATAAAATTAAGCACAAGGACCCTTAGTGTTGGTAGACCATTTATCTGATATTTTAGAAGAAAACTCTATGTTTTTAAAGAACTAGTACTGATGTGGGCAAACTATTTAAGTGGACCCTTTGCCTATTACACCACCCACTGTGTTTCACTTACTTAAACTCAAACGTAAGTTTACTAGTGAAAATGCGTTGCCCAACTCTGCTTATGATTAAATTTCTGGGCCACTTTGGTCTTCATACTTCTATAATAAAATAACACCCTGCAAGGTGTCAGTAAACTGTAAATTAATTAATTTTACGTACTTGGTATGGTAGAGTTTTGTATAGGGAAGAGTTTAAGTATACCGGCCGCTTGACTCTGATGAACACAACACAAATACGCTCCTACGCTGTCAAAAAATGGGCGCGATGTTTTTTCTAATTTGACGCTGGAATCGTGCAGAAAGGAACGCAGCAGAAACTTAACAGGAGCAAACCGAAAAATAATAGTCCTGCCTGGTCTGGCCATTCGTGCGCCCCCTAAAGTCTACGCCCTGTGCCTGGGCACCGGTGGCACCGCCCTATTATGGCATTGATTACATGCACATATTTATACGAAAATTTAATTATCACTAGCGGACCCGACAGACGTTGACCTGTCTTAACTACGAGTATGAATATTGATTACGAAATAGTTTAATGAAAAAAATGTTACCAATTGTTTATTATTATTATGCTTTATGATACACAACGTTCTTTGTTTTTTTTCTGATGGGTTATTAATAAATAGTTTTGTTGGTATTCCGACACGGTAACAGGCGACAGACATTACCTACTGGTCATGTAATAATTCAGTTAATTAACCAGTTGACGATATTTGCAGCACGCATTTTGTCCATGTTATGTCAAACGCCATACATTAAAAAAGTTAAAATTGTCAAAAGCGATAAGGTTACATTACAAATAATTTAGTATGGTGATTAAGTTTAAATTAAATTTTCTAATTTTCCGTGCAATTTCCTTATTTTTTTCTTTTATAAGAATCCTATCCTGTCGATGACAAACAAAACAAAAAAAGAATTAGCGAAATCGGTCAAGCCATTCCCGCGTGATGTCGTGCCCAAGGGAAATAGGGATTCATTTTTAAGGTTCCGTAGCCAAATTGCAAAAAACGGAACCCTTATAGTTTCTTCAAGTCTGTCTGTCTGTCTGTCCGTCCGTATGTCACAGCCACTTTATTCTGAAAGTATTAGCATTACACAGTTGAAACTTGGTAGATAGGTGTATCCTGTTGACCGCTTTACGATTCTCAAACAAAAAATTAAAAATAATGATATTTACTAATTATCTGATATTTTAGAAGAAAACTATTTTTTAAGAAGTAACTATTAAAATATCATAACTCGTATTTTTAAATTCAGAAACAACGAAGATACCACAAACATCCAGACCCGAGAAAATGCAGAAAAACACTTTATTTCTATATTGACCCGTCCAGGAATCGAACCCGAGACCTCAAAGCAGGTGACACCTTGAAAACCGGTAAGTGCCATGCCACTTAACCATGTAGTTGTGTTGAGTATATCAAAAAAGTTGTTTGCATTACCGAAGCCTAAGCCTATTGCGAATATATATATTTTTACGGTTTTGCTTGTTCAGTGCACATTTTAAAAATAATAAATAGGTCTAGAAAATAAGAGACAGTCGTCAGTGTGGGTCTTTCCAGAAGTAAAAATACCCACAAAACTGCATAAGATCGTAGCATTGGTAAAAAAATGGTAGCTAGTTCATTTTCTCGTAGCAGACATGTCATTGTCTCGAAAATAATGTTGGAAAATATAAACATAGATCTGTAAACTTGGAATGGTGTGGAATAATAGCAGTGCTGAATATTTTTTAAGCTCTGCGATAGAGGAGATCAAAGACCGGGCTTCGGGGAATCAGGCTGCATCACGATAACGCTTCGTCACATACGTCCCTCAGAACAAAGGCGTTTCTTGAGAAATCCTGTGTTGAAACCTTGCCCTATTCACTGTACATATTTAGCTCCATGTGATTTCTTTTTGATCCCTAGAAAAGGAAAAAAATAATAGGTTTTCTTTTGTTTTGCGTTGTACGAAGTTACAATTTTAGACCGGTCAGATCAAGACAGGCAAAAGTGTTTTATCTAATAGTTGGTTTGGGCTAATATAACTTTGATTAGACAATGAAGGACAGTACTATTTAAAAAAAAAGTTCTGTAGTTACTACTTGTCCCAAAATTAATCGAATGATCTAGTACCTAGCTCATTATGTCACGCTCACCAACGCTACAAGATGTCTTATTCTGTTATATAGAGTCTGAAGATAAGCTAATAAGAAATTGATTATAACAAAAAAAGAATATTCTAAACAGTTGCGGCCATTTTGAAGTTATGCGCGTAGGAATATGCATTTTGGTAAACGGTTTTTATTAAGTATATGAAAAAGATAGAAGATGAATAAACCATGAAATTATAATCATTCATAATAGTCATAAGAACTAGTGTTAGCAATCGTACCATAAATGTTTATAAAGAGCGCCGAAGGGTTTTTAAAGACCACGAACAACATTCATTGTGTTACGGCTTAGCTCCTTTTATTTCCATATCCTTTCAACATATTTTGCTAAACAGAATAATCGTATTTTATGTTTTTAATTTGGTTAGGATATTATATTTTTCATTGTGTTCTTTTTTCGACACATAAAGATGTCGGAGGTTCTTGTTTTTTTTATTTGTACTTTAGAAACTATTTTGTTATAGGTACTTCACATTTAGGTTTTTCATTATTATGACTCAGAGTTTCAGCCTTATTATAGAGATGAAATGCAACTTAGTTGGCAAAAAATCATCAGTAATTATTATAAGACTGCATTTAAAAGATTACCTACCATTTTACAGCACTATTCATTGTTTTGTTAGGAAAACAGTAAAAAAAACGAAGACGATGCCTCTACTTCGCCTTTTAAAGATGACCCAATGTTGCTGATTGAAATTATGTCAACGAATTGAATGACTTCCTTATTACGGAGATAGATTTGTCCACTTACACTAGATGTCTCTCAATAGCTTTGAGAAATACCTATGAGACAAGTGCGTTTGTAAGACATTCGATCTTTGAAGTGTAGTGTAATGTAAATAATTTTGTTGCGTCATTGTCCTTTTTTATTGTTAGCGGGGAACGAAAAAAAAACGACTGACTTTGCGCTTTAGTTATGTAAGTTTATCATACGCGGCAATTACTGCAATAATCAGTAAGGAAGATTAATTAAATGAATGTTAAAAAAAAAGACGTGTGGCACTCCGAGACTGCCGCTGCCGGAGCTATTGTATAGCTTTTTTTTATCAACTTATGCAATTATAAAACTAAAAAGTATCACCGCTGTGCCGGTCGGAGTGGGTGGTAGGTTATTTTCAAGTCTCCACGCTCAAGGCCCGCGATAGAAGCTATGCAATAGCTTAAAATTGGTCTCGCCATTCTGTTTAATTGCGATCGACATTCCGGCGTAAATGGCATCAGTCATTGTGATTTATGAACGACCCTTACATTTCAACGAGTTAGGTAAGGTTAAGTTTTTTTGTGTCAGTAAGACGTATTTATGTTAATTATCTAGTTCTACAAATGACATTTTAACGAAAGATTTCCAATGCCGTTAAAATTGATTGAAAAGGGAGCTGTAAATTATATTATCAAATTAATTGTACAAAAAAAATAAAGGTAAATTATAGGCAACCAATCGATTATTTATTGCATACTCTCTTAAAATTTGTTTAAATTTAATTCCATAAAAAAAAACATGAAACGTATGACATTGGTAAAGCCTCATTCAAAGCAGATCCTATTCCATTTGAATTAAAAACAAAATGCCTTTTATTCCACAGGTTTTAGTAAGTATAATTATTATTGTTTGTTAAATTTCATTGGTTTCAATTCATCTTTCTATATACATATATACATACAATGATATTTAAAAAGTAATAGATATGTTACATGCGCTCTCAATATGCGTCCCTAAAACGTCACAATTGTGACGTCTTTTAAAATCCATCATGCAATATGGATGCCAAGGCGAAAGAGAAAGTAATTGTTTTTACACGAGTATGACAATGTGTGCAGTTGTTCGCAAGCGGCACAGATATTTCGATAGTTTTCTAAGGGCATAACCTATCTATACTTTTTAAATATCATTGTGACTAGGTATAAAAATGAATCCCTATTTCCATTGGTCACGACATCACGCGTGAACAGCTAGACCGAATTCGCTACTTCTTTTTTTGTTTTGTTTGTTTTTCACAGGAGAAGGTTCTTATAAGTAAAAGAAAAAAATTAGAAAATTTAAGATAACTTACTAAATTACTTGTTATGTAACCTTATCGCTTTTGACAAATTAAACTTTTTTAATGTATGGCGTTTGACTCAACATTGACAGAATGAGTGCTGCAAATATCGTCAGAGAGGATGTAAAAAACGAATTAACATTGTTTAAAACAGATGCTTCTGTCGGAGTTATTATATTGATAAACTATAATAATAAACCATTTCCCTTCTAAGCCACGTCTATAAGCTGTTTTCAAGAGTCGTCATGAACCGCCTTGCGCGAAGACTTGACGAATTCCAACCACCGGAACAGGCTGGATTTCGGAGCGGATACGGCACTATAGACCACATCCACACAGTGCGGCAGATTATACAGAAGACCGAAGAGTACAATCAGCCCTTGTGTCTAGCATTCGTGGACTATGAGAAAGCCTTCGACTCGATAGAGATCTGGTCCGTTCTGGAGTCCCTGCAGCGTTGCCAAGTAGATTGGCGGTACGTGCAAGTGATGAGATGTCTCTACGAAGCCGCCACCATGTCCGTCCAAGTACAGAATCAGCAAACAAAACCTATACCGTTGCATCGAGGAGTGAGACAAGGGGACGTCATTTCCCCGAAATTGTTCACAAATGCAATGGAGGATATGTTCAAGACGCTGCACTGGAAAGGACGAGGCATCAACATCAATGGCGAATACATCTCTCACTTGCGATTTGCAGACGACATCGTCATTATGGCAGAAACGCTGCAGGACCTACAACAGATGCTGAATGACCTGGCTGACTCTTCTGTGCGCATCGGCTTGCGGATGAACCTGGATAAAACCAAGGTTATGTTCAATGAACATGTACTACCGCAACCGATTGCGATGCACGGCGCCGTCCTCGAAGTTGTTCAGAAATACGTGTACCTCGGGCAGACATTGCAGTTAGGTAGAAACAACTTTGAGGATGAGGTGAACAGAGGAATTCAGTTGGGTTGGGCAGCATTTGGGAAACTACGTCGAGTCTTCTCATCGTCGATTCCACAATGCCTCAAGACGAAAGTCTTCAATCAGTGCGTCCTACCCGTCATGACATACGGAGCCGAAACGTGGACACTGACGGTACGGCTAGTCCACAAGTTCAAAGTCGCTCAACGGGCTATGGAAAGAGCTATGCTCGGAGTTTCTCTTAGGGATAAAATCAGAAATGAGGTGATCCGGCAGAGAACTAAAGTTACCGACATAGCCCACCGGATTAGCAAGCTGAAGTGGTAGTGGGCTGGCCATATTAGCCGCAGAACCGACAACCGCTGGGGTAAACGAGTTTTTGAGTGGAGACCGCGTCTCGGCAAACGTAGTGTAGGACGCCCTCAGGCTAGGTGGAGTGATGATTTGCGCAAGGTGGCTGGCAGGAGCTGGATGCGAGAAGCCGAGGATCGACCTAAGTGGCGTGCAATTGGAGAGGCCTATGTCCAGCAGTGGACTGTTATATGATGATGATGATGATGAATAATAAACAATTTGTATCTGAATTTTTTTTTTCATTTATTATACCAATTCGAAATCATTATTCATAGTCCAGACAGGACAACGTCTGTCGGGTCCGCTAGTTCACAATAAAATTAATTGTTATTAAAACACGTGCACGATTTTGGTCAGTATTTAGTTTCCCAAATGTAGGAAACGAATGTGTTAATAAATACTAAGTATTAACGTTTACTACGCAGACATCGGAATCGTGTATAAATAATTAGCTGTGCTATACAAACGAATACTCTACCTCCATAATAAATTGACAAAGAGCAAATCCATTGAGAATTCGGCCTATTTTATCAGTATGGAAATGGTATTCGTTGTTAAGTGTACGAGAGGAAGCTGAAATGTACTTCACCTAAATATATAAACGTATTATCCATTTATGACTTATTTTGTTATTCTTGTAATACCACGCAAACAGAACAAAATACTACTGTCTTGTCTTGTAATGATACTTGTCAATTAGTGTCATCAACATCATACAATTAAAAAAATATTGTGTTGGGAGACATAATAGTCAGACTTAGCGACTTTCATCTCTTAACACGTTGAAAATCTGCACCCTATCAAATGTTTCTTAAAACACGGTTTTCTTGAGTTTACGCGAATGCTAAACATTGAAATGAAAGATTTGTTTACGGATTCAAACACTTGTTTATTTCACATTAGGCTAAGTTCACATGACCGTATGGTACCGCGCGGTCATATAAACTTAGCCTTATATTTTCATTTATTCTGATGTTACGAACGCTTCACAGTGTTCATGGTATTTGTCATAAACTTGTTGAATACTAACACCATACCACCACTTGTTACAATGTTATTTAAACTTTGGACAAGGAGTTTTTCACAAATATAGTCACATCCTCGATTAATCTACTTATAAATTATAATATAAAATAACTCACCGAAATGTACGAGTATGTACGCAGCAAATTTGATATTTTTTTTGTTATGTTTTTACCGATTAGGAGCAGGTTTGTACAGAAGAAAATTTAAAAAAAGGATATAATTTTTAATTTGGAGTTGGCCAACGAAATCTTAGTGGCCATTGGTAAATTCCTGGAAAAGGAGAAACTCTATTTGACCAACTCCTTTTTTTTAAATGCCATAACTCGAAAAATTGAGTCTGGACGATATCTAAAAATCTTGATTGACTTAATGTAGACGAAAAAGGAGATATTAAATTAGGCCTCTGTGATTAATACCACTAAAACAGAACGTTACCACCATTTGATACGAGGAACATTGAATATCAATACCTATCAGGTTTGAAAGATCTCGAGTCTCGACTGATAACGTCTATGCTCCGACCAATACCTGCACAACTCCAAAACCTTTCAAATCAAGATCGATTTGAAAGGTTTTGGAGTTGTGCAGGTATACCGCTTAGAAGCCCTCATAAACAGCTTAGAAGTGGACGATCTGAACAAGGCAGTGGTAGACACTATCGTACAATCGTACGGTAGGGTCCAACCATTTTAATCCCGCTGTTCTTAAATCAAAAAACTTTACGACCAAACACTCTACATATTTTATAAAAAAAAATAGGTTACAAGACACAGAGGACGCAATTAAGTACAAAAAGTATGGCGGTACAAAATTTGCCTTAGTTAGATAGTGAGAATTATTGTTAAAATTATTAATTACAATAGTTAAACACTTTGTAAAAATAATTGCATTAAGTGGGAATTGAAACCGCATCACTAATTATTAGGGGTTAAAGTATGAAATTGCCGTTTTGTATGGACGAAATCGAGAAAAGTCATTTTTCCATACTAATATTTTTTTAGTTTTTTTAAAAACGCCTGAACCGTTTTCGATGCAATTAAAGGTGAAAGTTAGATGGTTATAAAGCTACGCATTATAGTATTTAAATTTCTGAAAATCAGAGTATATAATACAAATATACTTAATTGAAGCAAGAAGGTCAGCTGACACATTGTAAGGGGTCTTTTCAACGACTTCCTTTGAAGTAATAGGCTCTAGTATTGCATTTTTTTTTTTAGTCAAATGTTACTTTATTTAGTTTTTGATACAATACAAAAGGAATTACGCAATAATACGACTATACTTAAGAGCTAAAAACAAAATAAAAAGTGGGAAAATAATCGGCAATTTCATACTTTAACCCCTATTATTTGAATGACTAGTGTCGACTAAACTTTACAAGACATTAGAATACTCGCTTTTTTTAAATGCTACTCATTACAACATATTTTATTATATTTATTTATATTACTAATATGTAACTGTAAAAACAAAATATTAATATAACTATTTGTTTATGTATTTATCTGAACAAATGTTTCATTTATGGGTTATTTACGTATAACAAATTGATCTATATCAGTTACATGTTCGTAGCGCTATATAATACCAAAGTATAACATATTGGTTATTATTATCATAAGTTATTAATAGTAACAACATTCCATATATTCTAAATAGATTTACGTAATTGCTTTAATCAGCTGCCTTAAACAGCTATCTCCCTGTCAATATAAATTATATGTCTAACATCAAATTTAGCGAAATCTTAGGTACTGAGGAATTTATTAACTATGTATTGAATATTTCAGCCTACGTACATAACGTTTTCTCTAATACGTACATACAACTCCTAAATATCAGAATTTGAGAAATGTTTGCTAAAAACACATGAATTATGTAGGTACATTAAATTTGTTTATAACCTTCTTCTACCATCTTACAAATTAAAAATATCTATAAAGTTCCAAGTCAAAAAATCCGTTTACCAAAATAAGACCGTGATGGCGTTCGATATTTAAAATAGGGAAAAGCGCGGAGTGCTGAAGACTCTGGAAGAAAAGTCAAGATTTATCACAGTACCTACTAGCGGACCCGACAGACGTTGTCCTGTTATAACTATGAATATTGATTACGAAATGGTTTAGTAAAAAAAAGTTGCCAATTGTTTATAGTTTTTTTTTTGTATTACTTTGTTGATATTCCGTCACGGTAACAGGCGACATATTACTGATGGCCATATGCAAAATTAAGTATTTTTTACCCCCTATTTAACCATAAACCTTGTATCCTATATCTATGTATTTAAACATTTGGCAAAAGTTTAGTTTGTCAAAAACAGATAAGGTTTCATTAAAAAGAAATTTAGTATGGCGATTAAGTTTTATTAAATTTTCTAATTTTCCGCGCTATTTTTTAATTTTTTTCTTTCATATGAACATTCTCCTGACAGTAAGGAACAAAACAAAAAAAAATAGCGAAATCGGTCCAGCCGTTCACGCGTGATGCGATGACCAAGGGAAATATGGATTCATTTATATATATATGATGACAGTGTCCGTGTTTTGTTGTAGTTGCTGCATCAATATACCTACATGGTCGCGGGTCTCTCTTGGGCGACGTGTGGGGATTGGGAATCGCATTTTGGTCAATGTTGGAGAGAATACACTGTTTTTCGTCTTTTTTAGGCCGTACTCCTTTAGTCACCATTTTCGAAACCCTAGGAAGAGGATAGCTGGTGCTATTTCTCTTCTTTTACGTGGCAGCGGCGTGCACACCATACATGGCAATAAGCACTGCCTATAGTTGTCTACCCTGCTTAAGTACCTACTACGTATTAACTAATTAAATAAGTACCAATCACTGCATTACTCCTATACATTTTTTTTAAATCTTAGACCGTACTGCTTACTCTACCCAGATATATTGTGCACACCCCTGTGTGCCGGCACTACACGATAAATTTAATGTACAAGTATAAGTATGAATTTGCAAAACTTTTAATAGGTCTGGTAGCAAACATGTTCTTCCAAAGTTTAGAGTATAATTTTCAATCCATCTTAAGCTAAGAGAACAAGTAACACAATCTTGTTAATTCTTAGAGACCCAATTTGCAGTAACTCCGTACCAGGTGCATTTACAAGTTGCAATAGCTAGAATACTTACATTTAATCATCTTGATTAAAATTATCTTGTGCTAATCTTGGCGAATGTGTTCTTTTTTTTTGTTGAAATTAAAATGAAAAAAATGTAATTAAGTTATTATGGAATTAGCTGATTTCGATATAACAAATTGGTTCTGTAGGTTACATTAGCTCAAAGGTCAGATTTAGTTTGTAAGTAATATTACATCAGGAACGTTTATAAACTGTTTTGACTGGTTATAAATAACGACACAAAAATTTGTTTCATCCGACTATTTACGGAATACGGATTCGTGAGCATTTCGTATCCCCCCCACACAAGATATTTTTATGGTATAGGTCTCAGATCATATTAAGAAATAGATATGAAATGGGGGCGTGGCGCGTGCGAACCCGATATGGGCAAACAGAACTATTGCACACCGCGGCGAAATACATAATGAAAACATCCATGTAACGATAATTGTATCGGCACAATATACATTGAAGGCTTGATACTAATTAGCTGTCTTGTGAGTACTGTGCGACTGCGCAATGTATCGAGGTTTAATCGAAGCGTTCACTGCCAGACGTTTGCGTCGCGACCACTCTTTGTAGCGACACACTAATTTGCACAAACCAAATGACGCATTGTGTAAGCGAGTAAGTGGTAGCCGCTGTGATTGGGTCCATGTTTGTGTGCGCACCAATGAGCGTTGTGATTTGATATGGTGTGATCCTTATGCTTACAACAGTGTTATTGTAGTTGCGTTGCACACGTAAATAATTAGGAGACACGGGTTCGCAAAGGATTTACGAGTAAATTCATATCTCCTTCTTTATACGAGTATGATCTGAGGTATAGGTAGTCTTAGGTTGCATGACGCGGCAGTCTTCATAAGTCTGTTCAAGTTTTAACTTTTTACTCACTGTTTTTAATTGTTATTTGTCCAAATAAATAAAGATTTACCAGATTATTTTAAGAGAAACAAATAAAAAAAAAAATTTTTTATTGTAGTATTTACTTCTGGTGTGTGTTAAATATGTAGAACTGTAATTTATTTGTGGTGTACCTACTTCGAACTACGTAAATAAACATTTATATGTGTCACGCATAGTTCACACTCTCAACCCAGAAGTTGATCCTATCAGAAAGTTTTACATGTGTGGTTATCGAGTTTAACTAATTCTAAAGTTGGTCAGCAACTCCATTAAAGTGTATTCGTTGAAATAACTCAAACGTATGAATTTGCATTATAATAGTAGCAATCAAGAGTTCAGATAATGCTAAATACCTCTATAATACATTAATAAACCACTGTTATCAGCTTATACTGAGGTAGTTCCGGAAATTGTTTAAGTAACAGCCTATAATCATCCCACTGCAGGGAAAAGGCCTCCATCATTGAATTCAAGTTACCACAGCAATGACGGGTGTACTGGCATAATCACCACGCTTGTCAAATGCGGGTTGGTGATCACAACCCGAGCAACGTTCGAAAATTCGAAACTTTTTTGTTGCCCGACCCGGGATTAGAACCTGAGACCCCGAGATCTTGGTCCGGTATTTAAACCACTAGACCAACGAGGCGGAAATTGTTTAGCCACTGTAAATTTATTCTCTATTTTCCTGAAACTATTTTTAATAGACCGCTAATTCTTACTACCAATCTCCTTGCTTTAAGTATTGGCTACTAATAAATCGTTCTATTTCAAACATTTTTTAAAATTATCTGACATGCTTCTTTTGTTAACAACAATAGGCATCTCGCGGGAAGCTTTTCGTGCTATGATTCCACCATATTGCATGCATGTACCTTGAGGTCAGAAAGTTTGCACGATGTGTCACAGATTGGTGCAAATTTATGCTGGAAAAGTTCGAAGGGTGTACTTCGCAAAACATTTCCTATATTCTTCCAACTGATGAATTTTGGATCTACAGCTACGATCCTCTCCAAAGCAGCAATCCGCGCAATGGGTGTTTGAAGAGGACAAGTTGTCTAAAAAGGCGTTAATAAAATAATTAAAGCGGTTTTTTTCGACGCAGTGGACCAGTTGCTGTTCAGAAGATCGTAGAACAGTTACTAGTCAATGGTAGTGATGCCGATCAATGGTCTATCGATAGTCTATCGATAGTTGACGTCATATCAATAGTATCGATAGCCTATCGATACAAGCGAAACTATCGATACAATCGATACAATCGATACTATCGATAGTATCGATAGCTTAGATCCAGGCAATACTATTGCATGAAGGCAATACTATCGACACTATCGATAGTATTGTTGGTCACGAAGAATAAACTATCGATAGTATTTTTCCTCGTAAATAAAAAACTATCGATAGTATCGATAGTTTTAAACTATCTATAGTCGTTTTATTTTCAATACAATTTTTATAAATTATTGGTATAATGGTCACTATTGAATGCCAAGTAACAGGAAAAAAATTAGTTTTCAAGTCGGAGAACGTAATTTACTGCGTAAAATAATTACATCTTCTTACTTTTTGATAGTTGGCAACAGTGGTGTAGGTTTTTTTTTGCGTTTTTTTTTTCCGGTATTCGCAGACGTTAATTACTAAAACTTTATTAATTCTCTAGCGGTAATGCTGTATAATTTAGTTTAACCAAAAACTCTAGGTAATACTATCGAAAAATAAGGAACTATTGATAGTATCGATACTATCAATACTATCGATAGTGTACTCGCCATGAACAGTAATATTATCGATCGTATCGATACTATCGATAGTTTGGTGATATCTAGCCATAATACTATCGATACTATCGATAGTATTGCAAGACATCAATAGTATTACCCTAATTTGGGGTATCGATACTATCGATATTCTATCTGATTTTCGAGGTTAACTATCGATATCGTAACTATAGATAGTTTGGCATCACTAGTCAATGGCAAAGCACGGATTTAAAGTGTAGGTTCATATGGTAAAGTTAGTGTGACACAAGCTTTCAAGGTGTCAAATGTAGAAAACTCAGATCCGAGAAATTCAAGAAAAGTCTTTAATGTCACGGATCTGGTGTTTCCGTGATTATGGACCTTCGTTGTGTTAGGTCTTCATAATCGTTACTTACTTTGGGAAATGATGATGATGGCACAATAATTTTTCAATTAATTTTTCCTTTTTTGATTTCCATATAGAGAAAATTATGGGATCCATATTTAATGAGCATTTTTTATCATATTGAGGGAATAGTTAAAAATATGAAATCTACCATTTTGTGGCGGTGTCCATCTTAGATTACAAATGACACTGAACATGTTGTCATAGAAAAACGTTAGATCAATACGCAACAGAAATGGCGTAATATTACAGCTAGGTACTAAAAAAGAACGGTGCAAACTAAATAAAAAATATTATCTCTCAACTAAGAAAGAATTTTATAAATGAATAATGGCTATCAATTAGGACCCTCAGTAAGCAACGCAAAGCGACGTAATACGATCAAGAGCAATGCAGTCGCTTTTTTAAAACGTTTTTGTTGCTTCGTGGCTCAATACGAAACTTAATTAAGGGTATTATACAATTCTAGACTTACAAAAGGCTAATAAAATTATAATTGAGATTTTATACATAACAGGGCGGGCCCTTATTCAGCTATTTCAATTGCAGTTCAATCGTGATTGAATTGGGCGATTTTGATATTTAGCCCATACTAGAACTGTCAAAAACCTGCTATTCAATTATGATTGTGATACGATTTGGTTAGCTTAATTAGGGGCCTGGGCTTCAACCGCGCGGTGTGACCGTCATTCATCATCTATCACCAACTTAAATCAGTCCATTGATGGACGCTTCTCCAAAGGAAGATTTGGTCGTTATTGCCACGTTTAGCAAGTGGGATGGCGATAGCAGTTGGAGGATGGAGAAGTTGGTTGGATGGAGGGAAGACGTCGTTGCTTTCTCCTTCTAACAGTTCCCCTTTACTCGCTTCTTACGACACCCCATAGATAATACATATATAGGTACTAGAAAAAGAAGGAGTAATACTACTCTGCTTCTGGGTAAGCTCGCTCCATCTTAGGCTTCTTCTTAACCGTAGAGTTAAGTAAGTAGTCAAGAGCAAGCCCATTGATGATAAAAAAAAACTTTTATCGTGCCAGCATTACACGACATATCATATTAATCAAGGCACCAAATGATTATTATACAACTTTTGCCAAATTACAAGTACCAAGAGTTTTTTAGCTGAGCCGTAGGCGGACAGACATCCGGACAAGGAGATATTTAGAGGGTTATTTACTGACTACGGAACCCTTAAAAGGTTGGGTAAATCGTTTGGAACTCACTTACCCTTTAATTAACCTCTCCTCTCCAGACAGTCAATGAATCGAATTTCTATGAAGTGATAAAAAGTTATGTACCTACTACTATTTCTGATTACGCCCCTGTGAACAGACTTCAGTCACATTATGTTTTTAAGATTAATTGGAAAATCTTAACGTCTATAGTTAAACACTTTGCTACTTAAACAAAGACACGATTAAAATGAAATATATATTTCAAGAGTAAATTTTACGTAAATTTCTATGTACCTACCATGTTTTGAAGTGAAACTTCTTTATCGGCGTTGGAAAAAATTTACCGTCACGAAAAAGTTTTCGGACCGTCACGAAAAAGTTTTCGGTTGCGCGTCACAGCGTCACATTTTTCGGTTACGCGCCATCATTTTCTTGCCCCTACCACGGTTGGTTCAGACGATAGCAAAAAGGTAAAGTGAAATAATATTTAACCAATTTAACCAATTTAACCAATTTAACCAATTTAACCAATTTAACCAATTTAACCAATTTAACCAATTTAACCAATTTAACCAATTTAACCAATTTAACTAATTTAACCAATTTAACCAATTTCTGGAAAGTTGCATGTAGATCATTTTTCGAAGAATAAGGCCTTATAAAGAAGTTTCACTTCTTACGTGTGTACACTAGTACACGCACAACTTTTTTTTTGTGTAGTGTAGTGCTAGCACTTTAAAAGAATAGCACCACCCGCTGGACCTTAATATGGAAAATACTCCTACATAAAATTCTCTCGCAAACTGACAGGTGCCTTCAGATTACATCATAGGTAAAAGACAAAGCCCTACAAGAAGCTGAGGCAGTTAGGAACCTCGGAGTATTATTACTATTGTTAGATAAAATACTATTTTTTTTACCTCTTAAGGATTACGTGATTCAAGATGTTGGCGTTCTTAAGTAGAAACGGAAAAGTATATCGTAAACCACACAAAGATGGTCTTATACATTTTATAATAGCTTGGTGAGGAGTAGGTACTTACACTTTGCAACCATTGAGAATTGAGCGAGTGCAAAAGCGATTTGTTCGTCATCTGTCATACCTCCTCAGTGGAAATGGGGAAGCGAAACCGCTATGCGGCCTGATTACGACAGCTGAAAATGATATAACTTAGATAATAAAGACGCGACATATTGGATCTTACATTTCTATAAAAAAATATAAACTTAGTAAAGGCTTCTATTTTATATTTCAACATCTCCAGTTCAAAGTTCCCTATCGACCCTTAAGAAACCTTAAGCTTCTTTATACACCGTCACGACGTGCAGTATATGGTAAAAGCTCTCCCCTCTATGCCGGATTAATCGGCTGAACCACAGACCGACTGTAGGTGCTAGATGGGGTTCCCTGCGTGTGTTCGAAACACCTTTTTTCGAAAATTGATAGATCGACAACCTTACACCGAAGCTTTCATAGTGCGATGGCTTGTTGCTGCGAAGGTTTTTTTGTTCGACGTATCTAAACACCGAACATCTTACTTCGGTACATTGTTTCTCCAACGTTTATTTGGTCGATGTAACGTTAGTTCGAAAATTTTGTCGTGGTCGTGGTTGTCAAAACGTGGTAGGTACAACATATATTTAAGATTATAGGAAGATATATATCTCTATCTAGATACGAGTAGATACTCTTTATTGCACAAAACTAAAATAAAGACAACATATGTGGTTTTTATAGCCATATTAGTGAATCATATAAAAAAGGTATTGATATTATGTTTTCTATATTTGTTTCTTTGAGTTTTCGATATTGTACATGTATGTACTGTACTTATTATGTAATTTTGTGGCTGACTATTTGATTAAAAACAAAATTTATTTACTTTATACAAATATTTTTATTGATTTCTTTTATAATCTCATTCAATGTCCTCTACCTAAAAGTTGTCTGGAAGAGATCTCTTCTTAGCAATAAGACCACCTAAATTGTAATATATCTTTAAATGTGATAATGTTGTCTGTATTTTAGTTTTGCGTAATAAAGAGTATCTATCTATCTATCTATCTATAATCTTTAATGTATGTTGCCGTGAAATGTATCGACAAAATTTTCGAAGTAACGTTACATCGAACAAATAAACGTGGAGAAACAATGTACCGAAGTAAGATGTTCGGTGTTCAGATACGTCGAACAAAAAAACCTTCGCAGCAACAAGCCATCGCAATATGAAAGCTTCGGTGTAAGGTTGTCGATCTATCAATTTTCGAAAAAACGTGTTTCGAACACACGTAGGGAACCCGTTAGATGCAGTGGTGCAGAACCGTTAGTTCAGCAGTGAGCGTCGTTTTGCTGGTATGATGTGAACACAGAACCAGTACAAAATAAAACTAACAAAAGACCGTTCAATAACGGCGACAGTCACGTACATTTTAATGGCTTCTGACACGTTTTGTATTGTGTGAAAATGTACATAAATGTATTAAATGTGTATGCTACAATAGACACAGATACATAAAATTAAGGGCACAATTACAGGCACATTTAAAAATCAAAACCTCACCGGTTTTTATATGTTGCCAGCTGTAAGGTCCGAACCGCCTCAATGATTACCATCAAAAGATGATTATCATAGGTGTTTTCGACGTCGTTAAGCTGATCTGTAACAAAATTGCTACGTTGCGATCTATCGTTTTTGAACGTCGACCCAATGGTTCGATGGTGCCCATGCTTACACCGTCGTCTGATGACCGCCATTACATTACCGATTACACGTTTTAATGTCCTCTTGTATGGTGAAGCTCCCATTCGTAATGACCAGTTGACACAAGCGCAAAACACAGTACAGTAAGCTATAGTAATGAGTGAAAATAAACGGGACAATATTTTCATGATAAAAACTGCCATCGCAAAGGCACTAATAAAAATCACTAAGAATGTTTTGTTGAGTTTTTTTTTTAAGTTGCAAGGACAGGTTTTTTTGTATGAAAATAAATATGCATGCAATCTTACAGAGAAAAAAACTTTAGAACCAATGTATTGAGACGACGATAAAAACCATACGATTATTACAAATGCGGTCTTAAAGAGTCCCATTTGCTGCATTTGTATCTACAGTAGGTAAAGAAGAGTATATGAACTGTTCATTTTCTAATATGCTCACATGATTTGACTCCTGTATTGTTTGTTTGTTTGTCCTGTATTAGTCAATTGAATTATGTATAAAATAAATTAATTGTAAATTTTGACGCACCAATGTTATGAAATGTAAGGAAAAGGTGAATAAATGAATTGAATTGAATTAAATTGTAATCAATTGTTATAGTCATTCCTATAGCGGTTGCCCGCGACTATGTAATATTCCAGCCAATAATCTGTCTACATGTCAATTTTTGTCAGATCCGTTAAGCCACTACAGTGTGATCAAGTGGCAAACATTCATCCGAAATTTCCCATTTATATAAAATTTTGGTAAGATGAGTAGGTATACAGTCGGGCTAACTTTATAGAAATAAAAAGGTCTTCTTTGACATGTTTTTCTTTAATATATTGAGAGTTACCTGGACCTAACTATGAACGCCAAACAACAATATTTGCTGAGCAAATTTGTATTTACGTAAGACTTCACTGTTAAAATACAAACCGAAAAATACCCACAACACTTTATAAAAACCGGCCAAGTGCGAGTCGGACTCGCGCACAAAGTGTTCCGTACCATTGACTAGGTAAACAACAGTAGGTATATAATTTTAGTTAATGTAGTGCCTACCGTACAATATTGATAACGAGCAAAAGTAGCCAGAAAATGGAGGTTTTTGTATGGGAATATATTTATTTTATTTAGTTTTTAGTATTTGTTGTTATTACGGCAACAGAAATACATAATTTGTGAAAATTTCAACTGTCTAGCTATCGCGGCTCTTGAGATACAGTATGGTGACAGAAAGACGGAGATGGACAGACGGACAGGCAGCGAAGTCTTAGTAATAGGGTCCCGTTTTTACCCTTTGGGTACGGAACACTCAAAAGTATAGTACGAGTACTTTGGTGTGCTTTCATTTGGGTGGCGAGAGTAATGACTTTTGATTTGTATTTATAATAGTTTGTAAATGTAATTGTTATTCGAAGACGCAAAAATAATGAATTACCTTCCAACTTTCTGAGACACATGCGCCGTATTTTGGTGGCCTAAAATAGTAACAAATGTAATACTGTTTTGTACAGGATCAATATCTACAAAAAAGTCCGCGATACCATATCTCATGTTAAAATATGCAATGGTACCTACCCAACGCCATGCAAACTAATTCAAAAAATCCTTTCAATACCTGTAGATTACTATTAATTTTATATAATAATAGACATAGCTTTTTTATTAGTCACGTCTTTCCTTAAAAAAATTGTTTGACCTTTATGAATGGTAAAGATTTTTCACAAAAGAAATAAAAAAAATTGCATACAATTGAAAGAAATATTATTTTATTCATCATATTATAATTATCTAACAGTCACTTTTTCCAAAATTTTTACAAGCAATTCAAATTAGATAAACACGCTTCTCTCCTTTTGTTCGGCAAACTATTCGATTAATTACTTAAATCATTTATCTGATTATGACTTTAGTTTTTCTTAAGTTTCTACCTCTATGGACAGTAGTTACAGGTCTGACAGGCGTTCATGTCCTACCGAATTAGGGAAGTTTTTATTAAATTTTTCTCACACACGTCGGGCCTGGGGACCTCGTATCATTGATACGGCCGATACGGCAGTAGCTACGCCCCTGCCTTTTAAGAGGAAACACCACGGCCGTTTCTCCATACAAACGTAGTCCCCTGTTCCCTCTCTGGATAATGCCAGTAGAGCAATAATTTTTACCATAAAAATCTATGGCCACTATTAGCATGTTTCTATGTTTTTTGTTTTTTCATAAATTAATTAATGAAAAAGATATGAGCCCTCAAAAATCGAAAAAATTCGCCAGATTTTCCGCTGTATTCAAACATCCAGAAAACAAATTTTCGGTCCAAGAAGCAGTTTTCTCTATCACACTCTGCGGTAAATGTTTGGCACTGCGCGACAGCAATAGATTTTACAAATATCTATTTTTCAATTCTCTCGCCCGTAGTGTTTCCTCTTAATATATTTAATAGGTACGTATAAGTTACTACTATTTACTAGGTGATAAATCACCGTCCCAATTAATATTAGCGACTCCCCTGCCTGTTTCCAATTATTTTAGTGGGGTATTACATCTTGTGGCTGGAGTATTCCATTGAGTTAACATAATGCCTACTAAATGTATGTGGTATTGTGATTGTGAACGAATGATTAAAGAGAGACCAGAGTGATTGATCGGTATGAACAAAGAATCTGTGAAATGAGATCATTGAAGATTTGAATGATGATACGAGCATGACCGATTATTGAACGATGTGATACGAAGATGGTTTGATTGTAAAGAGTGAAACAGCGAACGAGAAAAGACTGAGTGAAAAATGATGGAAGAAATAAAAGACGGAGTATTTGAGTGACTTGAAGGATCGCGGGGAATGGGGAAAGATGTTTCATGATTTTATTTTATGATTTAAAGATTTATTTTATGAAGATTTGTACGACGTAAATAATAAATACAACGACGTTAAAACAGGACACTTGTGTTATTCCCTTCCCTGATCGTACATACATTATTCTTGTCAATTTCCTCTGAGAGCTATGAATACAAAAACTCCTGGAGTAGAAGAAAAATAAGGAAAAAAGCGAGCTAGAGCCTGTAATAACAAGTTGAACACGCCTATCACCTGAAGTTTGTCAATCAATGTCCTTTGCACTGACACAACGGCCAAAAGACTTTTTTTGTTTTTTATTTATTTCTTTCAGAAAAATTACAATATTACACAAACTTAGTCTTTGCCAAACTGCTATGCAGTTTGTCGGCAAATTACAGTCTCGTATTATCTTATTCTATATGTTATGTTTATTATCTTTATTCTATTATCTACTATTTCTCCTTAGCCAATATATGAAAGCCCTAATTAACCACTAATTTTAATTATGATCTAGTCGGAGTGACGTGATACTTCTATTTTATATAAGTAAGACAAGTCTAAAACAAATAAACGAAATCAAAAACTGGACATCAACTACGGACACCTAGACAAGTAGTGTTTTTTTAATAATCTTTTCAGATGTATCTTACAAGTTGCCTCCTCAATGATCTCTGGTGGCAAATCACTAAGTATGTAAGGTATAAGCCAATGACGGGTACGCTTACCGTAATAGTTGCTCGCCCGTGGTATAACTGGTTTGTTTTTTGATGCAGCCCGGGTTGGATAACTACGTACCCCGCTCCCACCATTAGTTAAATACGGGATTTTATTGTTATATTTTTCTAATAAAATTAAAGTTTTGACTTTTAGTTCTATAGGCAATACTTCACATAATTTAAATAATTTATCGTAATCCTTATTTATTGTATTTTTCTTGTTTTTATCTATTAACAATTTTAAAGTTCTTTTCTGTGAAGTTTTAATTTTATTTATGTATGACGGGACTACTTCACTCATATCTGATTTGCTTTGTTATATTACTTCAAAATCCATTATTTCTAGATTTTTCGAACATTGCTCGGGTTTGTGATCACCAACCCGCATTTGGCAAGCGTGGTGATTATGCTAGTTCCCATCATTGCTATGGTAACTTGATTTTAATGATGGAGTCCTTTTCCCTGCAGTGGGATTATTATAGGCTGTTACTTAACAATTTAATTGCAACTTTATTATCAGTATTTAAACTTGAAAAATTATGTATCAGGCGGTACTCGAACCCGCATCTCCTCGCATGCCGGGTTCGAGTCCCGCCTGAGACATAATTATTCAAGTTAAATATTGATATATAATTTTTCATTGAAAAATTGGACTTTTGCGCATTACGAACAATACCATAAACATACATAGCGAATGAAAATATTGATTAAAAGTAAAAGAGGCAGGACAGGCACCCTTGCGAGATTTGCGAGACTCTTGCTGCAATACCAAGACCAAGACGAAGACTGATGCAATACCAAGACCAAGACTGGCTAAGTCTCGTCTTGTTCTTGCGTTCGACCTAATGGCGTCATGGGACTCTAAGCAAACTTCATGATGGATCTTACGAGTGAACTTCGTTGCTTTGACATTGACAATTTTGTGAAACAAATGCAGTGATTAACGTTGTTTTTTAATCGTAATCGTTTTAATATTTGTAAAAATCCTTATTTAGAGTGATAATATTTATTGACACGAGAAAACATAGACGTTATAGTAGTAAAGGCAATAATCACAAATCTGAATGTTGGTAAAATGTCAAATGTTTATTTTTATTCGTGCCGTTACAAAATAGTTAATCTATAGAACAATATGGCCGACAGCGTTGTTAATTTACTTAAATGTAGATGATAATTTTATAGAGGCGCCAGATAATATAAATATAAATAAATAAATATTTAAGACATGCCTCACTGGGCCACACTGAGCCATCTAGTCCCAAATTAAGGTACTATTAAGTACCCTGTCGTATGGGGTACTAGACAACCGATAAACTTACTTATATACTTTGTTTTTTTTTGTAAATATATACTTATAATACATAGAAAACACCCAGACCAGTACAAACAGACTATTCATGCACACAAATATTTGTACTGTGCGGGGATCGAACCCGCGACCCATGGCTCAGAAGCAGCTTTAACTACTGCTGATCCAAATGGTCGTCTTATATAAACATTTTATTTGTGATAAACTTAGATATATATTTTTAATATTTGGCTAACAGACGGGCGAAGGATGGACAGTGGAAGCTTATCAAATTATGAACTCCCGTTGACATCATTTGGTTGCGGAAATCGAATATAGACGCTACAGAGCAAAACAATGACGCTAAAAGGGGCGGCAGCTTTTAGACATAAAAGGATGTGGCCGAATTGTAAAGGCTGCTCCTGTGAATTGAACCGTGATTTGACTAATTACAATGTAATTTAAATATGAATATACTGAAAATTCATTGTCTTTACGAAGAGAGTTAGACAAAAAGAGTTATTTGTATTAAAGCCGATAGCATATTTATTGTTCAGGCCACTTCAAATCTTTGACCATTTGAATAGTGATAAGTAAATAAATAAATAATGAGATAAGTAAGTAACAGCCTATAATCATCCCACTGCAGGGAAAAGGCCTCCATCATTGAATTCAAGTTACCACAGCAATGATGGTAGCATAATCACCACGATTTCCAAATGCGGGTTGGTGATCACAAACCCGAGCAACGTTTAAAAATTCGAAACTTTTTGTTGCCCGACCGAACCGGGGATCGAACCTGGGACCCCGAGATCCTGGCCCGGTATTTAAACCACTAGACCAAACGGGGCGTTATAATGAGATATCATAATATTACCGCAACATTTATTTAGGTTATTCCTCCAATTAAAATTGTCTACGTATAACGTAACTACAAGTTACATATACGCTTCGTAAAATAAACCTTTTAATCGCCTGAATCTACTATTGAAATAAATATTATAACAATAACAATAAAGCCTAGTGCTCGCATCTGTGTTTCGTCTCGATTAAAACGCTATATTTACATAAAAGTTAGTAAAACTATTATAAATAACCAACATTTGCAAATACTTATTCAAATTCAAATCATTTATTGCATATTTCATATCTTTACTATTAATACTTTATTTTATTCTTTAACTATTAATCGTTTAGCGCTAACGGGAAAGCTTTCAACTTACGTTAAGTTATAGGTATACTGCATTGGTTTACTGCTGTTTTTTTTTATTTACTGCTTTTATTCACTCTTAATAATAAGATGAGAAACATCAGTATTTAAATACCGATATTATTTTTGCAATTAAATTGCTTAAATATCACTTAAAGTACAAAATATATTATTATGCTGTCTGAACTGATTGTCAAACATCTAAATAAGTTTCTTTCGGGTGTTGGAAATGCAAACTCCTAACATTTGATGAAACTACGCTGGTAGTTTCGTACAGCGATAAAAACATGCTTGAAAAATTGGCTCTGTGACATGTCTCAGAAGCTTAATTCAATGGAAAAGCACCGCGCCCGGTATGCACGGGGATGCAGGTTCGATTTCCGCCTTCCTAGTTTAAATAATGTTATTATATAAACATGTAATTGCTAAAATAACTTATGAAGGTTTGATTTATTCCAATTTATTGTTGATAAACATTTGCACACTAGGTACAACAAAGCTTAAACAAATAATAATCATGTTATAACGTTACAATTATCAGTTTGTGATTGAGATGGATCTACTAATTCTGTCAAACGCACTGCAAATGTTTCAATTTATTCCCGCTTTGACAATAATGTAACTTTTCAATGCATCCACCTGTTTTGGATAATATTATGGACCGTTTACATTTTCTATAGATAACTTAATGTTAAATTATCTTGCACGCACTTGCTCCCATGATAAGTTTAACAATCCTGGTGCGATACCACAAATATACCCAAGATAAATCTTGCCACCACTCATATAAAATAATTGTAAAAGACGAACCATATTAGATATTGTAACTTCCTCACACAGCTACTTTCACAGCATAATGTCATATGGGTTTATATTATGGGGCTCAGTGGCAGATATTAAGTCTATTTTTATAGTGCAAAAACGTGCTGTACGGGCTATTTACGGACTCTGTCCCCGTAACTCGCTAAGAGAGCTGTTCTGAGAAAGAAACCAATATACTTACAGCTGCTTCTCAATACATTTTCGACAAAATTATTTACATAATTAAGAACCCTCATGTATTTCTTAGAAAAGTTATTATCCCAATTTCAATACCACAAATGAAGGTCAACTTGCCGTTACAGGTTTCAGACTGCAAAAAGTGCGAAATTTATTCGTATTTTAATCAATTACCACAGTCTATTGCTGAACATCCTGTACAATAACTTAAATCGTATGTCAAAGTAATTTAAAGGTAAAAAGGCTACATACTATTAATGATAATATAAATGTTAGGAAATTGTCGTAGGTTACACTGCCATAGCA
The DNA here is from genome assembly GCA_949315895.1 of Anania crocealis. Classification (NCBI taxonomy): domain Eukaryota; kingdom Metazoa; phylum Arthropoda; class Insecta; order Lepidoptera; family Crambidae; genus Anania; species Anania crocealis. Next base: position 14,260,587 of record OX438865.1, on the reverse strand, counting down.
TCATCATCATCATCATCATCAGCCCATTGCAATCCACTGCTGGACATAGGCCTCTCCAGTTGCACGCCACTTAGGTCGATCCTCGGCTTCTCGCATCCAGCTCCTGCCAGCCAAATTGCGCAAATCATTACTCCACCTGGCCTGAGGGCACTACACTACGTCATATACCTTTTTGTATGTATACACATTTATTGAAGTATTAAGTAAGTAATGACTGAGACCAAGAGTATAGCAAATTTAGCATTTAGCAATACGGAGGATGTCGAATGGTTTCTAATTGCAGTTCCTGAAGGGTCAAAACGGTTTCTCGTGCTGTATGAGGTCTCGCGTTGTCATGGAGCTATAATGGTGAAGATCGATTCATGAGTCGGGGCTGTTTTACTGCTAGTTTTGCCAACATTGTTCGGAGTTCGGCACAATAGACATCTGCCGTTATTGATTGACCAGATCGGAGAAAACTAAAGTGAATAACACCATGTTGAGACCACCAATCAGTTACCATTACCTTTTTATTGGTAAGTTTTGCTTTAGGACACTGTTGTGGCGTTCGACCTGGGGTCAGCCATTGCATTTTTCTTTTACGGTTATCATAAAGAATCCACTTTTCACACTTTTTTTAATCACATGTCACAATTCGATTTAATATTCCTTCATTTCTGTACCGATTCAACAAGGCAACACAAGTTTCAACACGCGTTTCTTTCTGCACATCAGTCAAATCATGAGGCACCCATTTTTCGTATTTTTGTATTTTATTGATTTGACGCAAATGAGTCAATATTGTGGGTAAGGTTACGTTAAACCATGCCGCTAATTCCTGGGTAGTTTGACTAGGATCGGCTTCCACCATTTCTCTTAATTCATCGTTATTCACCTGTGTGGGCGGTCTTCCTCGTGGCTTGTTCTTCAAGTCGAAGTTTCCATCACGAAAGCGTTTAAACCAAAATCGCACGGTGCGTTCATTAGCAGATCCCTCTCCAAACGCAACATTGATATTGCGGGCTGTTTCTGCCGCGTTACTTCCGCGTCGGAACTCGTATTCGTATAAAATCACTCGAATTTTCGCAGAATTTCATTCGAAAACCTCAAACCATGAAGATTCTATGTCAATTCAAAGAACCTATTACAATAAAACGGCAATTTCATATTTTAACCCCTAATATTCGAAAATCTTGCTGCCCGACCCCGAGTCGAACCCAGGATTCAGAGATCTTGGCCCGGTATTTAACGACTAAACCAACGGGGCAACACTAAAAATTATTGCACTCTTTCCTGAGTTCTTGAGAGCGAGAAGAGAAAATTAGTCCGTAGAAGGCTACTTCGACAGTATTTTTCATTTATTTATTTATTCCAATTGCCCTTGTAACTATAGGTGTTGCTATTTTAAATTATCAGAGATGACTAATAAATTAAAACTATTTTTAATAAATGAAAGTCAAAACATGGTTGAAATGATTTTCTCAGAGCAAATCAAAACCAAGGAGACGCTTCTAATACCTTTTTTCTTTCGCTTTATTAGAAAACTAACGAATATTTGAAACTACAATTAAGTTTATTAGAAGGGCAGTTAACTGTTCTAATACTATAATTTTGAAGAATCCTGTACTTTTTAATAAAAAAAAAAAATTTCGATACGATGCTTACGATACTTGCTTTCAAGAGTCCGCGTGCTGTTGTTGTTTCTTTCTTGGCAAAGTGAAATCATATTTTTATCCCTTTCTAGAACGGTACTCAGTTATCCGAATATAAGTGGTACACAAGTAATCTCAAGAGACATCGCCCAGTAATTTTTCGTTTTTAGGTAAATGTGGACTGGAAAAAGTGGGCTACTCACATTACTAACTAGGGGTTCTAGCTAATAAATTAGCGTGTGTTTATTACCCAAGGGTAAGAGACAGATAAGACCTTTTTACGGCTCATCTTCTTACAGTTCAGTGCCAATCATTTCCAGCCACACGCACAATTTTGTCGGTCAAGCAGACTGATGGTCAGCCCATTGACCCAAATTGTTTAGACGCCAAACGAAAAGTAAACAGCTTGGCTTTGACTATTTATAAAGATACTTACTTTTATTTTAGTTTAGCAGAAATAATAATAAGTTTAGCACCATAAGTTTAAATATAACTGTGCTTATTTTCAAAATTTTACTATAAATAATTTTCAGAGACATGAACAGGCAATAGATAAATCTAATCGGCACAAGAATATTTGGGTAACATTAATTTAACCAAAAGAAGTGCTTAAAATACTCGTATTATGTCTAGTAAAGAATTCTATAATCCACCAGTTTACACACAAAGAACTATCGTTGAACGAGTATTCGGTCCTAATTAAAATCAAATTATTTCCAAATTCAAAATGATGATAAATGTGACATCGATTGTTTAGTATTGCGGACAATGTTTTGAATTTTCTTTTCAGCTGTTACTGTCGCCGCGGCGTCTATTTAGACCACAGGTTTAGACACAATAAAATACTGGCAGCACAGAAAAAGAGTTACATTTTAAAAATTAGAACAAAAACCGGCCAAGTGCGAGTCAGGCTCACAAAGCACGAAGGGTTTTTTACCATTGACAAGGTAAACAACAGTAGGTACATAAAATTAGTTAATACTTCATGTAGTGCCTTACTGTTGCCATTTATTGATATCGAGCAAATATAGACAAAAAATGGCATTGTTTGTATGGGAGCCCCCCTTAAATATTTATTTAATTTTAATTTTATTATTAATTATTAAAGTAAAAATACAACTGAGTGTTTTGCGAATATTTCAAGTGCCTACCTGTTGCCATTATTGATATCGAGCAAAAAAGGGCAAAAAAAATCGCGTTTGTTGTATGGGAGTTAAAGTGTACAATAACAATTACATCACACATTGTTCTGAACCCAAAGAAAGCTTAGTAACTATTTAGGGCACTTGTTTTGTGGGCTACGAAAACAAAGGTTACCGATTCGATTCCCAGACGAGTCAAGGAAAATTAGAAAAAATATTTTTTCCTTGACTTGTCTGGGAATCGAACACGGGATCTCAGAGCAGGCGACACCTTGAAAACCGGTGTATACCTACGCTCCACTACGAACGTTACTGTTTTTGTATACGATCACCTCTAAAATACGTCGATAATTATATTTTAACATGCTGTTAAGAGGATTTTCTAGGAAATTGTGCTTTTTCTACGTTAATGAAATTTTAATTATCCAGAACTGCCCCAGAAATAAATCATCTCTTTACATTAGACTCATTATTACAGATGGCTTCATAGCTTATAATATTTTATAAAATATATTTTTCTCGTTACTTGAAAAGGTATTTATTCTATGTCAGAAATAAACATTTTCTTTGATCCGAACACACGGGCAAATAATTTAATGTCAACAATAATAAAATGACAAAAACTTATGACTTATATAATCATATTCGTGAGAATATGTGTTGGTATAGCAGTATAAGTTTACAAACTAATTACGGATAGAGCACGCTGCAAATAACTTGTATTGACCATATACGCCCCGTTGGTCTAGTGGTTTAAATGTACCGGACCAAGATCTCGGGGTTCCGGGTTCGATCCCCGGGTCGGGCAACAAAAGGTTTCGAATTTTCGAACATTGCTCGGGTTTGCGATCACTAACCCGCATTTGGCAAGCGTGATGATTATGCCTGTACCCATCATTGCTATGGTAACTAGAATTCAGGCAGAAATAGATAATTTGTGAAAATTTTAAATAAACTGCCTAGCTATCGCGGCTCCTGAGATACAACCTGGTGACAGGCAGACGGACAGACGGACAGACAGCGAAGTCTTAGTAATAGGGTCCCGTTTTTACCCTTCGGGTACGGAACCATAAGACCCGAGTTCACCAACACTTAAACAGCCGGTAAACAAAGAGTGACGATTAATTTGACACAATTCCCATATAAAATATGTCAAATAATATTTTAAACGCTGTTTAAACGCTGTTTAAACTTAAACGTCTGTTGGTAAACTCGGGCCTAATAAGGAGATTTTTGTAAAGCGAAGATAACAAAAGAAGGAAGTTTACGAAAAGAATTCAAACCTAAAGTACCTATTTTTAACACCTAAGAGGTACCGGCCGTTTAAAACGAATTAAAAAACAAAATAGATTATGCACCTATTATTAGGGCCATCACTCTTAAAGGCAATGCAAAATAAATTCGAATACGAAAAGAACAATTTTATTTAAATTGGAATCGATTTAAAATCCGAAAAACTTTACCAAGATCGTTACTACGAGTTGCGAAAATGCGAACACACGTGCAAGGGAGCAGGATAGAAACGTCACAATTTTATAGGCAAGGTCAAGTTTTCACCCGAAAATATTATTTTCAACATAGTTTTCAATTTTTACGGCCCTAAGCCTGTGAAGGTATGAGAGGAAAATTAACAACTTATGAATGGTATTGTAATGAATTAATGAGATGCGTATCGTAATGAAAAAAAATTGATTTTTGGCGGATATTTTCTAGGTGCTTTACTTGACATTTTGTTGAATACCAAAAGCAAAAATAAGTCATTTGATTTTAGTCTCGAAGATAGTTGTATTAAAATTTTGACGGTGATTAGAATTTCATTATGTATAAACAATATACACTAGCTATTTAATGTCTTGATAATAGTATAAAGTATTTAAAACGCTGTTTCATCTCAACTGGTTGTTTATTAAATTATAATATTTATTTCTGAAATAACCAAAAGCACGATGAAACTCCGGCTTCTTCTGAAGCACGCCGCGCCGCAACTAAATCTCACATACACTACGTCGCGATTGGGGAGCGTTGCCAACAGTAATAACAAGTTGACAACCAGTTTGGTTAAGTGGTAATGAACGCTGATTCCGAACCATGGATCGTTGGTTTGATCCCTGCACAGAACAAATATTTGTATGCATGAACATATTATTTGTTTGATTTCTTAAGTTCGTCGATTGTCAGGTATTATTATATGTATATTACATATAGTATCTTAGGAGCTCATAATGGGGCTAGGTGACTCTGTGTGGCACAGTGTTGTACAGTGTGGCGTTTTAATATTGTAATTATTTTTATACCAGCCAAGTTTCCAACTAAAATATAAATTACACATATCCATACGTCCCAAATCACTTCAATTTATTCGATTACCAATAGTCTGATGCGAAAAACATTTATTTTTCTGAACTTAGAGGTAAATATTCATTAACATTGTGATACAAAAATATTTTTACAGTCAATCTCGTTGGGAAATGTTATAATTTCAACTCTTTGATGTTATTCCGATTGGCTTAAATGTTATTTTCGGCACGGCTAAACCAATAGGTTTCAAACTACATAAGTTTTAACATTTTGTTGGGAAAAAGCAGATTTCGCTACCGTATTTTGATAATACATAATAATGCATTTAGGTATTTATTCAGACTAAGTGATCCAATTTAGGTTAGAAACAATAATAGTTAAAAGCAAAACAATAATAGTATTTACGTGAAATAAATTAACGAAAAAATAAATAATTGAAAAATAAAAACTAAAACTATAAAAACCTATTTTATTGCCCCAATCACTAATCTGACAAGATATGACTGAATCGGGCAATCGAACTTATCTGAAATAGTTTTATACATTTGACTCATGTTCAAATACCAAAGCATTTGCAATTTAAAGCATCAGGCCGTGTGCTGTCGGTCTAAAATGGAAATGTACCGCTTTTTTGTACTGTGGGTATCGCAAGAGGCGAACAAAGATGCTGCTAGCCGTCGTACTCAGAAGAAGAAGCAGCGTCTTCACCATTTGAGCCAAACTGCGATAGTTCAGCGATCAAGTGTTGGCAAAATCTTCCTTTAGAACATGCTTTATTACAGCAGTGGGCTGTAGATGAGGATAATAATTTAGAGTGACACAAATGGTCAAAAATTATTAAAAAATTTTAATAAAAAAAACAAGAAACGCATCAGTTGCTCAACTACAAATAATCTAATAGATTTCTTGAATTCAATTACCTTAGCATATAGTTTAAGCCCAAAATTAATCGATTTGCAAGATAATACCAATCTTACCTAAAAAAATAATCATTCAGTATATAAACTTGAAAAATTTCATGCTGGCTCACAGCGTAAGAATATGCTTGAAAAAATTCGCGCCGTGTCGCAGTGTCTCGGTGGCCTAATGGTATGGCGCCCGCCCGGCATGCGAGGAGATGCGGGTTCGAGTCCCGCCTGAGACAAAATTTTTCAAGTTTATATACTGATATTATAAGTGCAATTAAGTTGCTAAAATATCAAATAAAGTATAAAATAATCATTGTTTTTTTTTCTTAAAACCTGATTGTTTAGCCAAAACAAATATTTTGCTGTTTAAAACATTGATTTCTATTCCGTTTGTAGCGACTCCTTGACTTCCATGCATATTGTTGTTTAGCGCATGGTCGCTAAATGGTTAAAGTCTCACTATCATCGGGGTAAAATATTTTTGAATCATGGATTGTAGGATTCTTATTTCATTTTAAGATGACTGTCAACCCTATATTTTTATACTTAGGATAGTTCTTTTTAAACAATGAAATGTGTCTAATTTTAGGGTTTTCCTTCTCTATCAAAGTTAATACAAAAAATTAATACATTATATACAATTTATTGTCCACATCGTTAACTGTGATATGCATAAAAATATGTATGTTCGCATCGATTTAAATGAAAAAAGTTCTTAAAACCAAGAGCTGCGTGCATAAATGTTTAATTAAATATTGAATAATATGTTAAAAACCCATTAGTATCTATAATAATAAAATAATCCTCAATAGGAAATCAACCTTTTCATTATTACTTTTGATAGCTTAATTTAATAATTGAACAATACTCACATAACGCACGGAGAACAAACTCAAAGTCCACACAAAGGAGCAAACGATTTGAACAATTAATATCCGTTACTGATTTCACTTAAAAAACTTTTTAATTAGAAAAGTTTTCGAATTCGTATCGAACACAACACAAACGTCCGACCGCGTAGAAATGTGCGCCGCTGACTGAACTCAGATGGCGACTGAAAATCAGCGGCCATCGCGAACGAACTTGTGACTGCGCTCGACGACGCTCAGGTAATACCGCGCAAATAAGTTTATCTCGTCTATGCTAATTGATTTATTGTTTTCGTCGTCGAATTCGTCGAACGTCGACCTCAAATTACCAAATGACTTGTGCGAATGAACTATTAGTTCTATTCAGAATTACTAACTTATTCTATTCATACTTTAGAAGTTGTGCTGACTTGTGCTACAATCGTAACTTCCAAGTTGGGAATTTTGGATGTACATTTAAAATTTAAGTGTGCAAACGCCACCGATCGCATACTTACTAAACTGTTCGAAATTCTCATTTGAGCGCCTTGAATAGCCCCGGTGATCTAACGACTCACGACGCGACGCTACTTTTATGGACGTGAATTCGAAGCTCTAGATTTATCTTGTTAATTGTTTTGTATAATTCAACTTTGATCTTACTAATATTGTAAATGTGAATGTTTAGATGAATGTTTGTAACTCAATAACGCCAAAACAGCTTGACAGATCTGAATGAAGTTTTGTCAGGGATATCATATAGCCCACTTGAAATCCCGGCAAAATGTAGACACGGGTTTTTAGCATGGTGGTAGTTTACAGTCAGGGTATAGTATAGGTTAAATAATATTAAATTAGCGAACGAATTCGCAGGCAAAGCATAGTACAAATAAAACTAGATAGGTAACTAGGTAACAGAAAAACTTCTTACCAAAATTAAATGAGCTCCCACTGAACATTTGGATACTCTTTGCAATTAATAGCATTCAACTTTATAAAAAGCGCGTGGGGTAAATTTGAATCACGGTAGGTCTAGCACATGCCATTATCTGCTTAATATATGTAGATTTTTTTGTATGGAACTGTGTATCTTGTTCCTATAAATATTTCACAAGTTGTGTTTCAGTCATACTAGCTGCTTGAATTTTAGTTGCGCTACACGCGCTTTCAAAATTGAAGTAGCTACTACGACTAGCGTAGTTGCTAGCACGTATAATTTAAAGCTGCAAAAACCGCCGACAGGATTCTGAATAAATGGAGAATTCTGACTTGAGCGCCGTAGACCGTCCCAGTGGTCAGCCGATCCACGACGCCACCTAAGTTTTTTCAGCAAAGGAGTGTTTAATTTATTTATTTTCATTTTTTTTTATTTGGCTCTTCAACAATGAGTACACTATTACTTACTAAAATTACATTATTTCTGATATGTCTAAGTGCCTCTTCAGTTATAGAAAAGCACTGCATTCACAAATTATTGCGTACTTACAAACTGAATTTAAAAAATTTCGAATGATATACCTACTTTATTCAATTCATCTAATCTACATCTCCATCAATAAAACCCTCTTTAAACAATTTATCGATGTAAAAAACAAATCAACATTAGCTTCGTGTTTCTTGTACAACGCATACATCCTGGATAACGAGCTGTGTCTTTTCAAATTAGTGCGACCCTTAGGTATTCAAAATAGCCTCCTATTCGAGCATCTAGGCATATTACGTGGTACAATAAATGACACTTTCATAAGCGAATCTGGACAATTAAATAAACCCGTTATGAGCGTTATTTAAGGAAAACTATGTCTAACATTTCTCTACGCTTTTCCCGTGAAGCAATTTGGAAATGCTTCAATCGATCCTTGTAAGACTTCAGCTTTTTGCCCATATTACAACTATACGTTAGATTACACAGGAAACTATTTTGTAATCGCTCAATACGTGCAATATGTACACTGTACCCTGGAGACTAGACCACATAACAATATTCCAGATGACTCCTCACTAATAAGTTATAGAGAATCTTTTTCGTACTTGGTTTTTTGAAATTTTTACACTGTCTCAGAACAAAGCCCAGCATTTTAGAAGACTTTAAAACTAGCTCATCGATATGTTGAATGAAAGTCAGTTTCTTATCAAATTGGACGCCAAGATCCCGAATACTTTCCACTTCTTCAATACAATTTGTCCATTTAGACTATAGTTCTTATTTTTAATTATAAAGGATAGGCGTTAAAATCTTTTGTTTTGAGGTTTTTAGCGCCGGGTTCGTAAGGACAAACGAAAACGCGCGACCTTCTGTACCTAATGACAAAGTCACGCAAACTAAGAGTCATTACACTGCGCATCAGTAGTAGCATAGTAATTACTTATTCTAATAACATTATAATTGCGAAAAATTTGATAATTTGTTACTCAATCACTACAGAACTGTAGAACGGATATAAAAAAATAGATCATAAACTGGAATGACACGTTTTATGCCGCAAAAGCGTATTTTAAATTTTGAAATTAGAATTATATTTCTTAAAATGTAGTTTAAAATTTAAAATTCAACGCGTACGAAGTTACGAGCAACAGTCAGTATACATGTTCGCAGTTTTAATGTCAACTCCTTAAAGTATCATTAAGCACTTTTGAAAGCTGGCAACTTGCGATAATTTATACTTGTCAACTGTTTTCTTTTGATGTCACATTCAATGAATGGGATCTTTATCAGGAGGTTTCATGAGCTCTGAATATTTCATACGTTTTGCGTTGGCTGATTTTTATTATGAGCTTAAGGATGTCTGATCCTTATCTTCTCTGATCCCTTGACGCTTTTTCATGGGAATAATTCTTATTTTTTCAATAAAAATCCAATTTGGTTAAGGAACATTTACTTATGTTTTGAGAAAAAATTCTTAAATAAATTGAGAAAAATAATTTGCTAGCGCTCCGCGCGCGACTCTGTCTTCAAAAGAATCACTAGGCCAGAAGTGCAATAGGTATAATTATACCTATTGCACTTCTGGCCTAGTTATATCATACTTTATATGTTATTTTAGCAATTTAATTGCAATTATAATATCAGTACCTATTTTAACTTCAAAAGTTAGTAGATAGATAGAAAGATAGATATTCTTTATTGCACACCAACAAATTAAATGTAACACAGGATATAAACCAAGAATTGTACAATTTAGGCGGTCTTATCGCTAGAAAGCGATCTCTTCCAGACAACCTTCAGGTAGAGGAAAGTAGAAATAGGGTTGAGAGGGGAAGTTATGTCTCAGACGAGGCTCGAACCCGCATCTCCATTCATAGGTACCGGGCGCCTGGTAGGCATGGTTCAAATCCCGTCTGAGACATATTTTTTGAAGTTTAAGTATAGTTAGATATATCATGTTCCCGAACGTATAAACTCCCATAACCCTTTTCAATCCTCAATTAATGATGATTTTTGTCAGCATCATTTTTCGATTCAGAGATCCATTTGTTAATTAAGTTTTAAAGTGCATATTTTAGCTAGAATTAAGTTAAGCTTCCTCTGACAGCTAAAGGGTTATTCATAGATAAGTAGATGCAGCAGTAACGAATATAACAAAGGTCGTAAACTAACGGAGCTAAAAGGGTTTTATAGAGCTAAAAAGATCAGTCGATTAACTTAAAAATATTCTTGATGATGGAAAATTCCGTTGAAAATTTTTACAAAATGTCGTGGGTAAATTAATAAACATTGTGGAATTATGGGATAACGAAATCAAATACGAGCAACGACAGAACAATAGGTAAACTGCGTGCCCCGACACTCACACTCACTTGTTGTTCCTTTTGTCTTCTCTTGTTTATTGATTTGTTTTATTTGAGTTAATGGTATCCTCACAAAATATATATATTTATCTAATTTTATCACTACCATTTTTGTTTCTCAAAATAGTTTTTCAACGCCTCAGGCGGCAAGGGGATTAGGAGATGAATTTTTCCAAAGGAAAATAACTGAAAACTCAATTAATTTTATTTTTCTTATTGTGTAAACATATACAGTGCATGCCATGCCACTGAGTAACAGCGAGACATACTAATTAAGTGAAATGTTCCGAACGTTTTGTATAATTTATTATGGACCAGCTTTTATTCTTGATTTCACACTAGCTCTAAAATTATCTTCCCTGTGGTACCTCTAACATCCGTGAAAAATATTTTACAAATAAAAACTCTCTTTTCTAAATTTCATGATGAAGTTACTTACTAAAAGAAAGAAATTTGTTATTCAAATCAAATTGTATAAGAATAATATAACAATAAATAAAAAAAATATGATCGGATAAAAACAGGTAAATTATACTAAATTATAAATTGAACGATTCATTCAAAGAGTGCTTGAGAATCCAATCGTAAAATCGTTTTGACTTAAATCACTTGAAAAGGTCCGGGCGTAGACTCAAAGATTACCTACTTAGTTTAAAAAATAAAATTTTATTTTTAAAAGATCTGTTAAATAATATAGTAGGTAATAATAATTGTCTAAATATTAGTGTTTATTTAATAACTACTTTTTTTTATCGCACCGCTTACTAAACATTTCTGTTTAGCCCGATGGTAGACTGGCAGAGAATGCCTCGTGGCATAAATTCCACCTTTTGTACAATAACTGTTCGTTTGTGCAATAAAGCTTAAATAATTAAATAAATAAATAGGTACTGTGTTTTCGTCTCTAGATGCGTTCCGTGCTTTTAGAAAAGCCATTTAAATAACGTCTCATAGGTCTAATGGTCAAATTATCCGGCCAAGATCACGAGGCCCTTATTTCAATCTCCGGGTCGGGCTAGAAGATTGGAATTTTCATGGAAACATTGCTCGGGTTTGTGATCACCCGAATTTGGCAAGCGTGGTTATTAATTAACCCACGATATAGTTTTTCGATTAGTGAAGATTAATTGATTTCCGATAATGATCATCCCTATCTATACACTCATTTGAAGAATTAGTTTTGGAATAATAATTAATTTTAATTAAGATTCTACATTAAATTTCATCTAAATCGGTAAATCAACTTTTGAGTTTATTTGCTTCAAACATATAAAAATATAAGTCTTTCCTATTTATATCTTTATTATTATAGATTTTATGGTATCCTATTGGACGAAGAACGGCAAAGATGCATTCAGCATTTTCAGCAACATATTTCTCAATTTATAGTTACTGTTTATCACTGTATTTGAAGATCTAGGCTATTCTATAAAAGACACTCAGTTTTTGTTGGTTTTAGAAAAAAAAGCAGTCTGGCAACACTGAAGTAAATTCTATTTAGTCCCGTCTTGCACCAGATGCAGATTTCCTCTACGACCTCATTTAGATTCTTGACGCGTGTCGATCGCCACACCTGTGACAAAATGTCCAGTAACAGAAGTTTTAACGAGATTCTCGAAATATTTTCCGGAAGGATGTGTCTACATTATAATGTAATTTTACAATATAACTTGAAATTTTCAACATTCGCTGTTCTTAAACTGCAGTATTGCACTGCAATATTATTTTAGAAATACCTAGCTATATTCATTTTCCGTTGGACACATTATGCAATAATCTAGGTTGAATGTGTAATGTTAAGATTCAATTTGGGATTGTAAGATTATTAACACTAGTGAGACCAAAGAATTTCTACGGCAGTGCCACTTGAGTTTTTAATTATGTTTTGCATAAGAAATAGTACCTACTGTCTATCGCTTTATAGGTATGGAGTAAACAATTTAACGTAGGTTTGAAGAACTTTTGTTATTTTTTGCTTCGTCTTAAATAAATCGAATCAGCTATTGAAACATTTTGAAAGTAAAATCAACAAGCTGTTAACAAGTTGAATTTGATTAAACTCAAAATATATATCTATAGGTTAATTGAGTAGGTCAGACAATCATGGATATGTCATGGAATGATAGACATGGCAAAACTATAAGAGTTTAATGTTGAAAACGGAACTTAAAAAATCCTGGTAACTAAAGTAGATGATGATTCCCAAGGTAGGAAACATAAGATCATAATAGCAAACACATAAAAAACATACACGCGAATGGAAAGTCCACTCATTTTTAAAACAGTAGGAATTACAACGACTAGTTTCATTATTAGTTGCATTAGTTCACGACGCAAAAGTAATAGCGCTCAGATATAAGCGGTCATTGCTAATCCCCTGTTTTTCGGATCAACTCCGGTGCTAATATATTCCGTCACCTACGCAGAACCAACGCAACTGAAATATACTTGAGAACAAACAAAGTCCTATAAATAGAACAACAAACAGGTAACTTTATAAGCTATGATGTGCATGCCAGTTTGGTAAATGTGTCGCGACTGCTTTCTCCTACGGCTTTTCGAATATCAAATAATATGAAATACGAACTGAGCTTTTACTTTATTATTTACTATTTAGCTGTTGCCAGCGACTTCGAACACGTGAATTTTCTAGACAAACACTAGACTCTGTCACTCACTCAAATCATTTCTGTCATCAGTTTAGCGTTTTTGATTCCATGATGAATAATATGATGATATCTCCAGACTCAAACTATTACCTTAGCAAACTTGGCCAATAAATACTAGAGGTAATATGCTAAAATGATACTGTTCTAGTTATTTGAGAATTGATTTTGCTTAGAAGTAATAAAATCAATTGCAGGCAACACTTACTCTAGTAGTCCCTTTATGTTGTTTCGGAGTTTCATGCATGAACCTTGTTTTTTTTTTCAATATTTCGGCATTGTTTCAAGCTATTTTATCAAAGAATAACTGAACTAACGGTAACTCTTAAAAATATTGTACATAATAGAAACCCTATAGAAAACCACCACAGACTACAAATTAAAGGTTTTCATTTTCATTTCCCTCTCAATTATATTTTTATTACCCAAAGGAAAACCATTTTATTCATAATACAAATATTGAGGGCATAAATTGGGAGGGGAAGACGACAAAACTGACGTCAGAAAGGGCTCAGTTAAGCGGTCGACCTTTATTTAAAGGTAACCTCAATTCAACACTTGTAAAGGAAGTTGCGAGCAACAGCTAGTGTCTGGATATAGAAACAAACAGAAAACAAGTCGTAGGTTTTAATCTTGTCTGAGACAGCCGTTATAATATTTCAGAGATAAGAAGATAATACAGTAAGTGAAAAAGCCTGTTCAATGAAAAGACGCCATTCAGCTGCTAAAATAAGTTACATTATATTTTCGAGGGAAACAAAATTAAAGAATAAAAGGCTTCTTATATGAAGTGATGTCAACTGATTAGAAGCTTAGTATGGAAAAAATGCTTTCTTATTGTGATTAAAATAAAAATGAAGTTTATTGATTTGACCAGCACAACTACCCAAATACCCAAAATGTACATGTCGCAAAATAGCCATATTTTGCATCCTGTACCTATTTTAAAGTAAGTAACAAGGTAAGTTTTAGAAAATAATGAACTTGTCTAATAGCCCCGTCAATAATCTAGACCCAAGGTAAGGAAAGTCTATACAGGATGAAATTTTAACCACTTTCCAAAATTTTTGTAGGCGTTCAGTATCGTATTTAGAGCCCATTTATGAAGTAAAAAATGTAAATCAAGGTTTCACCCGAAAATATTTTTCGCGATATAATTTTCAATTTTTGCAGTTTTAGGCCTGTTTAGATATAAAGGGAAAATCAAAAACTTATGATTAGTATCGTAAGGAATGGATGTGATGTGCATTGCGTAAAAAAAGTGTTGCTAGGCGGCCGTATCAAACATTTTAGATGTTTGGCGGCCATTTTCTAAGTGCTTGACATTTTTGTACAGGGATATACCAAAAGAAAAAATACGTCATTTGTTTTTTGTCTCGTAGATTGATATATTAAAATTTGGAAAGTGGTTAAAATTTCACCCTGTATTATGGCTCCAGAAGAACAAATATACATTTATGTCGTAAGCACAAATGCTGGTGTTCATATAAGGATAACTTGATCTGCATTGAGGGGACTACTAGAGCTACGTGCTACTCCTGTGATTTAATTTTATCACATCTAAATAAAATTCTCAAAAAACTAGAACACTATTACTTTAGCAATTTACCTCTAGTATTTATTGAATCATAGTCAAATTTTCAATTTAGTTGTTAATAAAGTCGAATTTTAAAACTGTATCATTTTTGGAATAAATAAATCCATACTAATATTATAAAGCTAAATAGTTTGTTTGTTTGTTTGAACGCGCTAATCTCAGGTAGTAGGTACTACAGATAGTCCATTTATCGAGGAAGGCTTTAGGCTATATAACATCACGCTGTGACCAATAGGAGCGAATCATCAGTGAAAAATGTTGCAAAAATAATCACGATCATAATAACAGAAATTAACGGGTACGAAGTCGCGGGAAACAGCTAGAATTTGATAAAATTTATATTAAGATATATATAAATATATATGTATATAGCGGCCATTTACCTTGATGATCTGCTTGTTATTCGGGTCTTCTTAGGAAAAGATCTTTCCTAAATTGGCTTCGGTCTGGAACAGACGGGCCTAGTCATAGTCGGATGGCATGTTTAGCCATTCCCGTTTTCTGTCGTAAGACGGAAATCGTAAAAACAAACAAATTATCCTTTAAACAATAAATTTACGACAATAAAGAAAAAGGTTGTTGCAAGAGGTTGTCGAGTTTGAAATTGGAAGCAATTTGATTTTTATTTTTGTTTCCTGTGTTAGCATCTCGCTGCACTTGAAATGTCGATACCCTAGCATCAGTCGAATAGGAGTTGGAAAAACGACGTTAACTTTTTAAAAGCCTGTATCGGCTCGGCTGACCTTCCGTTTTAACTGCACGAATCTGTATCACGAATTTTATTTTTCCTCTCACTTGGATTGTAAGCACTGGCAGATCCGATGTTTTGATCGAGTTACACCAATCAATCAAAACATCAGAACATTTAAAGTAGAATACGTTAGGTAAAGGTAGAATACCTACGTTAAATAATCGCGTTGATGGAGTATATAATAGTCTTTACCTATAAAATTGCCGTTTTGTATGAAAAAAATTAAACGATGGGCGTGGGCAGTGGCCCACAACGCCCACGCTTTACGCCTCCTCCGCACGACGGTACTCATATTCCATGATTACTCGAATTTTAAGCTATTGCATAGCTTCTATCGCGGGCCTTGAGCGTGGAGACCGAATCCAGAAATTCCGTAACGAAAATAACCTAACCTAACACTCTAGGCGAGGCACGATCGAACAATTTTGAATTTCCGAAATTTAAAAGAATTTAAAAGAAAATAAGGATTTTGACAGTATGGTTGCCTATGGTAACTATGTCTGCCAAAATAACAGAAAAAAATAATTACAAAAGTCAAAATTAGAAAATACATAAAATTATAAAATTAAGCTATTGCATAGCTTCTATCGCGGGCCTTGAGCGTGGAGACCGAATCCAGAAATTCCGTAACGTAAATAACCTAAAACCCCACACTCCGACCGGCACAGCGGTGATACTTTTAGTTTTATAATTGCATAAGTTGATAAAAAATGCTATGCAATAGCTTTACCGCGGCAGTCTCCGAGTGCCACACGACATTTTTAACGTATCCATGATGACGAAAAAGATTGAAATGCGATGAAAATGTAACACCTTCTTGTGTAACACTAACCAATAAACAAATGACTACTTTTGGAAAAATAATTCCATGTTTTTAAAATAAAATTAATTAGAAATTAGAATTCTTAGCCAAACAAAAATTATTTTGATTTGAAATGGCCAGTACTGCAGAACGGCAATTTCATAGGTATAGTGACAATAGGCTGTACATATGCTTTCCCTGAGGATAACTAACAATATTGGTGTCTGTCCACCAACAACCAGCACCCCGCTTCGTTTGGTGTGACATAAATGAAATGCGATGAGTCTCATTTTTTATTAATAATGGGCTTGCTCTTGAAAACATACTTAACTATACGGTTTAGAAGAAGTCTAAGATAGAGCGAGCTTACCCAGAGGAACTGGTTCTTCCACACACCAGCGGAACACAGAAAAACTGATTGGCGCTGGACTCCGGCAGGAGGGTGGTAGCATCCAGGCGGCCTCTTACGAAGCCTACCACCGCAGAGGATCTGTTAGCCGTCATTATTGGTTTAAAATCCAAAGATGCCGTTGCCCAGGTTGGACCACTAGGAGGTAGATCCCACCACCCCAAAAGAGTGTCGAAGAAACATCACTCCTAAAAGAAAACGGGTAGCAGCGTCTTCTCTCGTCCATTGGCTAAACTAGGATCGCCAAACATGGATATTACTTAATATAATAACCCCCCCACCCCCACTGGCCATTTTGTAGTAACGTTGAATTAAAATCACCTGTTTCTGGCTGACGGAGTATCCTAAAAAAAAATAAATTTGCATTTATAATAAATATAGTAGTTACGATTGCACGGGCTTAAACACCACCTTCCAAATTTTAATATATCAATCTACGAGACAAAAAGCAAATGACGTATTTTTTCTTTTGGTATAGCCCAGTACAAAAATGTCAAGATGAAGCATTTAGAAAATGTCCGCCAAATATAAAAAAAAATTTGATACGGCCGCCTAGCATCACTCTTTTTACGCGTTGCGCATCTTATTCATTCATTACGATACTATTTATTTATTTATTTAAACTTTATTGCACAAATTAGTAAAATGTACAAAAGGTGGACTTAATGTCAGATGGCATTCTCTACCAGTCAGACCTTTGGGTCAAACAGAAATGTTTTGTAGGCAGTGCGATATTTAAAACAAAAAAAAAACTTTACATTTGATAGAAAAAAAAAATGAAGATCAGACGGAACTAAAAAAAAAACACGTAATATAAACTACATATACAACAGCAATATACATAATATAAACTACAAACTAATAATGATTACACTAATACAATACTATGTACCTAATAAAATTAAAAAAATGTAAAATAGAACAGATGGCGACGAATTTAGTGAAAGCAGAGTTTATGGCGATGATTGCATTTTACGTATGTAATGAGACCTAACATGTTTCCTAAAAGCAAATTTACTATTCATACGTTTTTGATTTTCCTTTTATACTTTAACAGGTCTAGGACCGTAAAAATTGAAAACTATATCGCGAAAAATATTTTTGGGTGAAACCTTGATTTACATTTTTTACTTCATAAATAGGCTCTAAATACGATACTGAACGCCTATAAAAGTATAAATATATTCATTCTGTATAAGGTGCCTTCGACTCAAAAGCTTAGTAATGAGGATTAAGTACTGGGGTCTTATTTCGCACTAGAATAGTAGTATATTTGGACTCAATTTGTCTCTTTTACTTAATTTTATTAAAGTACGTAAAAAAGATAGAAAGATCCGTATATACGGGTATGCTTTTTCGGCATAGTGCCTCAGACAGTACAAGCGGCTTTTAAACACTGGCATCTTGTGTAGGTGAAATACGTCCGATTTTGCAACAAAAATTGTGCACACCAAATATTACAAATCCTAAACTACGAGTATGAGACAGAATAAAACTGTTAATAGTATTAAGCACTACATTTTATCATAATAAAATAAATCTGGACAACATCAATAAGCATCGTATTTACTATGTATTTGTTTTTCTGTGCTGTCATGGACAATAAAGAAATTATTTATTAAAGAAAATTATTTATTACACTGGTACAGTGGCCTTAATCCAGACTACCTATTTTTTTGTCGCAAAGTCGCACTTAATTCGACTAGATAAGATTCCCCATCGGTTCACCCCTTGTGCTGTAATTGTACATGAAAATTGAACGGCGATAGAGATAACGTGATTATATGGGTATCTGTAGATTACATAGTCGATCCGTTGTATTTTGGGATCTTAAATTAATCTTGACTTGATTGTGCTTCTAATTGGAAAATTCGAAGTGACAAATGTAAGCCAAATTGGAGAAGAACATCGGGACAATGCTAGCCATTATTCATTTTCTTTTCACCCGACGAACAAATTGTGAAGATTCTCAATTCTAGAGTGTTGTGAGTTTCTCCAGTGACTTATAAAGAAACCTTTTTCATATACCTACCAATGTTATATTATAGCTATTTATATATGCGGCGTTTCAGAGGCTAAAAGGACTTTCTGCAGCACGAACCATGGCCAAGCGTAGGTACCTATTCGACAAGAATTGTAGGAGGCATTAGAAAGGTAAGAAAAAATAAGGTAAATATTGAATAACGAATTTTATTACTATGTGAGCTAATATAAGATTGACCCAGATCTGTCAAATAAACTGAACCGCATTGATGTACTTAATACGAGTACAATAATGGCACCAACAAAGGGTTTCGTCCGACATTATTGATTGACGTTTAAGGACGTTAAGATTCGTCGTATAATAATAAGGAAGAGTCAAAATTGCGCTTCAAATCGACGCCATCTTGACGCTTGTGTAATGGAATTTTCAAGGAGCCTCTTTAAGTATCAATGTTAAATTTAATTTGAATTTTAGTTTTAAGTCTACTGTGACAACAAAAACACAAATAAACAGGCTAAGTCTGGTTATAATACAGCAAATTTGAAAACAATATCTTCATTATGTAATACAAGCATGTTTTAATAAGTTTTGATTTGACCGTTTTATAATTAAAAACGGCTCATTTATTTTTTTCTTGTAGTTGTATTACATCGATAAATAATGGTTTATAAGCATTAGACTATACAGGATGAAATTTTAACCACTTGCCAAAATTTTTATAGGCATTCAGTATCATATTTAGAGCCTATTTATGAAGTAAAAAATGTAAATAAAGTTGTCACGCAAAAATAATTTTCGCGATATAGTTTTCAATTTTTACGGTCCTAGACCTGTTAAGGTAAAGGGCAATCAAAAACTTATGAATAGTAAATAACGTAATTAATGAATGAGATGCGCAATGCGTTAAAAAAGTGTTGCTAGGCGGCCGTATCAACAATTTTAGATTTTTGGCGGACATTTTCTAAGTGCTTTATCTTGACATTTTTGTACTGGGCTGTACCAAAAGAAAAAATACGTCATTTGTTTTTTGTGTCGTAGATTGATATATTCAAATTTGGAAGGTGGTTAAAATTTCATCCTGTATAAACACAAAAATGACCGAATGAAGTATGGAAACATTTAATATGGTACCTTATTTTGTTATTTTGAGCGGTCGTATTCTCTCTGGCACAACTTGTTCTCGTGATTATTTCTCTTCATTCTGTTCTGCACTAACACACTCCAGGGAACACACACTTTTTTATCTTTGTATTTTTTTATCACTTAAGTCAACAATTATTGAATTGTGTTTATATTATTGTTTAAAATCTAGGCCCCTGCAGAAATTTCGTTTACCTGTACCTACCGTTGAGTGCCAAATAAATATGTTTTCTTTCTTCTTCTTTTTCAACATAAATAAATAAATAAAAACAAAATTTCTCTCCAAAGCTTTCGTTGTATGCGCTGTGCAACCGGTTCAAGTTACGGGAAAAAAAGACTGATAATAATATTTATGTAGTTGTTTCGAGATTTTTTCTACCAAGTCCTCACTAGCGCCATGATTAGGGAAGATGTCTGTCAGTTCTTGATTATGGCACTTGCACCAGTGCCGATATATTGGAAACTCATAAAAAACAAGGTAGAATACTTGAAGCCTAACTGTAATGTAAGATGTAATCACTAATTGAAATAACAGCACATGTCTACCTTTATTTAAAAATCGATTCTCAGTACTTATATTTTGCTATCACGAATAATTTTTAAAATAATGCATTTACAAGGATGTTTTCATATAGGTACATGACATCAATTCTTATCGAAATAAGTTATTCAATAAAAGTATTTTTGAAAAATATTCTCTATACTTAAATTATTTCAATTAATATTTGAAAATATATCTATAGATACAGCCTGGTGACAAATAGACGGACAGCGAAGTCTTAGTACCTAATATAGGGTCCCGTTTTACCCTTTGGGTATGGAAGGTTTTTAACCCGCGTACAGATTCGAGGTACTTTCTAAGACAATTTCAGTGTAGGCAGTTCGCTGAATTTGAAAATTTTATGTACACGAGATTTTTCGCCTTAGACTAAACCAAATATACTTAATGCTTACCCGTGGTATTTGCGAGCGCCGAGCACATTATCAGGTATTACAAAGTTTTGCTTGAGATATTAAAGACTGTTAAAAAGTTATGTTTGAGCCACAAAACAGTTCCCTAAGTTTAATAACTTACTAGATACTTCGACTACTGTACACACGGGTATAGTAACTATTTAGTGATCTGTGATCGACCTAATAAGAGAACACATTCCATTTCGGATATCACAATCACAATATATTGGTAGTGTGCTAAAACAAACAAGTAGCACCGTTTTTTTATATTCTTCATAACAGACTTTTGTCTGACAAATAAAAAGACAACAAAAAATAATATTATCGTAATCATCGATACAGAGTCTATGAACTAAATAGGCCTGCTAAATTACATAAATCATACATTCAATGATCAATTTATATTTAAAAATAATTTCTTTAATACTGCGTGCTGTCTAAAGCAGGATCGGACCACATTGGCGTCCAATAGATGTCGTAAAAACAAACTTAAAAAGGACGGGCAGCAGCTTCTTCATCAAACATTGACTCATCATCATCATATCAGCCGAACAACGCCCACTGCTGGGTATAGGCCTCCCCCAAGGATTTCCACAATGATGGGTCCAGTGCTGTCCACATCTAGCGGCTTCCCGCGACCTTGACCAGATCGTCGGTCCACCTTGTTTGGATCGTTGGTCCAAACATTGGCTCGCAAAAATATATTTAAATAAATAAAACCGGCCAAGTGCGAGTCGGACTCGCGCACGAAGGGTTCCGTACCATAACGGCAAAAAAAATGGGTTTGTTGTATGGGATTACATATTTATTTTATTTTATTTTTAGTATTTGTTGTTATTGCGGTAACAGAAATACATAATTTGTAAAAATTTCAACTGTCTAGCTATCGCGGCTCTTGAGATACAGCCTGGTGACAGAGCGACGGACAGACGGACAGACGGACAGACAGCGAACTCTTAGTAATAGGGTCCCGTTTTTACCCTTTGGGTACGGAACCCTATAAAGCGATGGCGATTATGGAAAATCGACCACTTGATGACGCCTATGTCCACAAGTAGGCTCATGCAGGCTGGTGGTAAAAAATAGGTTTTTCCACAGATTTTATAGCTGTAATTTCAGACTGCTCCAACAGATCAGATCATTTGTAATCTCAATATTCTGAACATGACAGAACAAGATACAAATCAAATGTAAAAGAAAGATTGTATTTTTACTGGCTTTGATATGGAAATGCAATCAATCTCACATAGCCTTTGATATTATATAATTTAAATAAAACGCAATATGACAATCCGAATATTTGATTAAGATTTATATAGATGGAATAATCTGATAGGCATCCAATTTATAACTCCTCTGGACAGTCTAACACTAAGGTTGTAAGCCAGGACAGAAAAAGGCAGGCGAAGAAACAAAATAATATTAATTTATTCACATCACAAGTTACCCCTTGTATTTAGTTTAAAAATCGGCATACAAAAATGTTTATTTGCTAGCTTATGACATCAGATTAGTATTCGTGCGTTAAAGTTCGATATCGTTTATAAAACAACACAATAGACCAATTCAAAAACAGGAAACAATAGAAAAATTTAAATTAAGTTTTATACAAGTGTGTTTTATAATAGGGGTTGAAGTATGAAATTGCCGATTATTTTCCGACTTTTTATTTTGTATCTTAAGTATAGTCATATTATTACGTAATTCTTTTTGTATTTTATCAAAAACTAAATAAAGTAACTTTTGACTAAAAAAAAAATGCAATACTAGTGCCTATTACTTCAAAGGAAGTCGTTGAAAAGACCCCTTACAATGTGTCAGCTGACCTTCTTGCTTCAATTAAGTATATTTGTATTATATACTTTGATTTTCAAAAATTTTAATACTATAATGCGTAGCTTTATAACCATCTAACTTTCACCTTTAATTGCATCGAAAACGGTTCAGGCGTTTTTAAAAAAAATAAAAAATTGTTAGTATGGAAAAGTTACTTTTCTCGATTTCGTCCATACAAAACGGCAATTTCATACTTTAACCCCTAATACTTAATAAATCAAAAATGAATAGATCTTTTTTTTTTATCTTCTCAGATTGAAACTCAAAACACGAACGAATGAGGAATAAAAAAAACAGCCAGGTGGATTTAATAACCACCACTTAAAGATAAGAAAAATCTTTTCCGCAAACGCATCATGTTCTAAGAAGGATTCATAGAAACATGGCAATACTCGTAGATGGAAACGTTAAAAATGATAGCTGAAATAAATCGTTTCGGGATACAGGTACGGATATAGAAATAATAGTATACGGGTTTTGATTACGGTTACGGATATGAAATTATTTCGGCTTATTCGTTAGTTTCGGTTACGGTTACGGACATTTTACAGAAATTGTTAAATAAAACACAAATTGACTCATTTGACTTTATTACTAAGTTATTGTTTGGGAAATTACTATAGTTAATATCTTTTTAGCAATTATTACAACATATTAGTGTGTTGCAATAATTGCTAGATAATAAAGCGATTGTTAAAAAAAACTGCGTTCATAAATTTTAATAAATATAAAAATTTCCAAATTAAACTAGACTTAGGACGCATTTTGTTCAGACTAAACAATAAAAGCTAAACAATGCTTTTCTTTCACTTAATAGAAGTAATGACTGAATAAGGCGGCGTAGTTCTAAGAAGCATCGATTTTGAGTTTTTAAAACCCATCTGAGAACTAGAAAATAGCATTTTAGTCTGAAAAAAATATATGTTTTAGTTGAAAATCTAGTCTAGTCACAGTCGCTACCGGTTACACGACTTGATTTACTTGGATAAACATAGAAAAAAATCACAAACCTACTTTACATCTCTTCGAAATGTTTTTTTCAATTTGACGCCTAAACTTTTTTATTAAAATTTTATGCTTGTTTAAGGCTGCTAAATATTTATACATATTCATATTTGCTGAGTTTTGAATTCATTAAATGATAATACCTACTTAATTACTATGTTTAAATAACTACTAAATACGTGAGCGCGGCGGGCGGTTCGTCAGGCCCGTACTGCCGCGTGCTGGCGCTTACGGTGCGCATAGGCGCTCCGTAATAGGCGATCGATGGATGTCGATGCAATCACAGGGTATTGCTGAACTCCCTGTACATAAACTTAAATCGTATGTCAAAGTAATTTTAATGAAAAAGGGCTATTACACTGTCAATGGTTATTTAAATGATAGAAATGTATGGCATTAAATTGTCCCAGCTCGTACTTGCTTAAACCTTGTAAAAATCACCTTACCTTGTAAAAAATTATTTAAAAAGAGGCTGACAATAGTGACCGAGTTTCTTGCACTGCTTCTTCTCGGCACTAGCCCAGACTTGTCCCGAAGCAGTGGTAGGTTTAAATTGGGACGTGTAAAAGCACCTCCTGGGGCCTATTTGCAGAAATAAAACTGATTTTAACTGATTTTTAACTGATTTTAAATCCCGAACTATCAAACCTTAATAAGCTATGAAATAGCACTTGAAATAATAAACAACAAACAAGCAAGTGACGCGCGCGGCTAGTGCTCGGCTGGGCAGAAAAACCTGTCATAACGTGTTTCATTTAGACTCCGCCCCTATCCGAGACTAACCGAAACTTTTATATCGGATTTGGTTACGGTTACGGATAGTTTATTATTTCGGATATCCGATAAGTAGGGGATTATTGGGCATTCTAAAACAGTTTTTTCACATCATCGATCTCACTATCGTTCGATCAATAATGTTAAAAAAACTTTTTTAGAATCCCCAATAATCCCTACGCATAAGCGTATTATGGCGATAAATACGTAAATCTCACTGCCGATCAAGACCTCACTCTGTGCGATAGATTGCTCAATAAAACAAATGAAAGTACATCGCGCTTGCAGTAGGTAAATGCATTTGATCATGTTTTGAGCTACACTTTTTAATCATCGACGCGAGAATACTGTAATCAGTTCGTTAAAACCCACTATTCACGACGGTCAAGTTAAAAAATCTGTTATGAAATTTCTAAAACAAAAAGATTCACTTAAATTAGAATGCATCTGTCCTACGACATTGAACGAGGCTAAGCGTCATGGGAATTTATTGCCAAACACTATACGCAGTATTGTGTGTGGTCCATCAAACTGTGGAAAGACCAATTTGGTTATCAGTCTTTTGTTACATAAGGATGGACCACGTTTTCGTAACCTTTATGTTTACTCTAAGTCTTTATACCAACCTAAGTACGTATTCTTAGAAAAAGTATTGGAGAAGGTTGCAGGCACATCTTATAACAAGTATAATCATAATACTGAAATTTTATCTCCACATGAAGCGTTGCCTGACTCAATTATCATATTTGACGATGTTGCTTGTGAAAACCAAAACAATATACGTAGTTATTTCGCCATGGGTCGACATAAAAATATTGATTGTTTTTATATGAATCAAACTTATACTAAAATACCCAAGCAACTAGTAAGAGATAATGCTAATCTTATTATATTGTTTAAGCAAGACGATATAAATCTAAGACATGCTTACGATGAACATGTTGGGTCTGATATGACATGGCCACAGTTTCGTGAAATGTGTTCAACTGTATGGAGTAAACCTTACAGTTATGTGGTTATCAATAAGGATTGTGAACGTAACAAAGGCTGTTATCGAATGAACTTTGATACATTCATAGTAATGGACTAACTAAACCCTTTATAAAGCTGATAAGTTACTAACCATTCAGTTTTATTAGACAAGTCAAACAGAGTGGAATTCTCAACAATGGAACGGAACCTCAAAGAACAAATTGTAAAATCTGCTGCAGCTGTAAAAAGAAAGGTAGAAATGATTAAAGACGTAAAAAATACAAATGAAATGACTTTGGATACAATATTTAAACCTATCGTTAACCCACTGACATTGTTGACAAACCAAACTGATAATAAACGTGTTACAAATAAAGAATCGGAACAAAACCCTAAAACTGAACCTAAAAGAACTAAATACGACGAAAGCGAAGCATTAAGTACTTCTACTGAAGATTTTGAAGAATCTGGTGATGATGAAATCAACTCGGATACTAATGTTTACAAAACATCTAACAAAACCCTGACCACGTCGCCCTCGGTGGATCACGATGTCCATGAAAACTCATTTAAATCTCTTCAATCTTCATCAAGTATAAACAACGACTCTTTAACATGGTCGGTCTCATCTGAAGTGATGAAAGATGTACCTTATGGTGTTAGAAATGAACGAGGGAAACTTTGGCTCGGCAAAACCCGTGTTCATGATGATGACCACATCCTGAAAATTGGAAATCGTAGTTTGAAAAAAACTCTAGGCTTAAAAGAATTATTGTATAAAAAGGTACCTAATTTAGATATTATTACAGAAGAAGACTTACAAAATTTTAAATTGTTACTTACGGATACTAATGCACATAAACGTAGTTATGATCCATCCAAACCGATAAACAGTAACAAAGGATTTAAATATATGAATATTATTAAACCTTTGTTTAAGTTTACAAGACATCATACAAGTAGCTTAGAAAGTCTTCCAAGAGGAGAAGGTATCGATGTTTTAAAACAAGTTAAGAAAGACACTGATTTAGTCTACTGGAACGATCCAAACGAGTTAGTGGAACGATTAAAACTACTACTTGGATCCTGGGCAGCTGGTAACACCGGGGTACACAATGAAATTTATGCAATAATCGAAGAAATGCAAGAAGCTGGTATTATAAAAGACAAAAAATATATAAAGCTTCCATCAGGAGGATTAGGCAGTATCATTTCACTACAGAAACAGAGAAGACGGCAATGAATATAGATAAATTTGGGCATCACGTTCATAAGCGTTTACGATTGTCTGAATTCACAGATATTCTTACAAATACATTAGTAAGAACAGATGCAGGCGATTTTGATTTAAAATCATCAAGATTAAAAGGATTACAATCTCCAGAGAAAGACGATGAGGCTGTGAATAAAGAATACGTAGATAAATGTGTTCAAGAACTAAAGAATGAAATGAAAACAATTCAAAGTAATATCAAAAAATACCTCAACAATTTAGAAAAATTAACTACTATCAATCTGAGTACATTGTATTACACTAAAAAGGACATCGATCTCATGATTGCAGCGAAACCTTTCAAAAATGAGTAAACAAGACATCGTAAACGAGCTTCACAAAGCAGCGAGAAGAAATTTCTCTCGTAGGCATACTATTATAAAAGGAATAGATGATTTATGGCAAGCGGACCTAATGGATTTTCAAAAATACTCATCATTTAATAAAGGATATAAATATGTTTTAGTTGTAATTGATGCTTTATCAAAATACTTATGGGTTAGACCATTGAAGTAAAAATCCAAACAGAGTGTCACAAATGCAATGCACAATATATTAATAGAATCAGCACGAAAGCCTAAACATTTGCAAACTGATTTGGGTACAGAGTTTTATAACGATTCTTTTAAACAGTTAACAAACAATTATAACATAAATCATTATTCAACGTACTCGGTTAAAAAAGCAGCTATTGTGGAACGAGTAATAAGAACGATAAAATCTCTGCTCTACAAATTATTTAGTTTATGCGGTCGATATCAATGGTTTAGAAATAATTTAGATACCGTTGTACAGCAGTATAACAACACTTTGCATCGTATTACAAAATTCAAACCAATAAATGTTAATAGTTCTAATGAGACTGTTGTCAAATCTAATATTATTAAAAGCCAAAAGCAAAAAACGCGTCAACGAACAACATTTCAAGTTGACGATTTTGTTCGTATAAGTAAATACAAAGGAGATTTTTATAAGGGTTATACACCCAATTGGTCTACCGAAATTTTCCGTATCATAAAAGTCAATCAAACAATTCCTGAAACGTACCAAATTGAAGATAAACACAATCAAATTATTCTTGGTTCTTTTTACGGATATGAATTACAAAAAACTAAATTGCCAGACCTTTATCTTATTGAGAAAGTTATAAAGAGAAAAGGAAACAAACTTTTTGTAAAATGGTTGGGTTTAAGTGATAAGGAAAATAGTTGGGTTGACAAAAGCAAATTAGTGGTGTAGGTATATAAGTAGCACATTATTAACCTCTAAAACTCACTTTATGATTATCGATGAAGGAAGGCAGTGGTATAATTAATAGCTTGATAGATCATTTACCATTTGAGTTACATTTACCTGGGTACCAATTTTGTGGTCCTGGTACAAAACTTCAGAAACGATTACTTCAAGGTGAACGAGGGATAAACAAATTGGATGAAGCTTGTATGCATCACGATATTGCTTACTTGAATAAAGATTCTGGTGCTCGACATAAGGCTGACTTAGAACTGTTAAATATGGCTAAGAGAAGGCTTAAATCAAAAGATGTTGGGAAAGGGGAAAAAATTGCTTCATGGATAGTTAAAAATGCGATGAAAGCGAAAATCAGAGCAGGTCATGGCATAACAACATTTAAGAAAGCAATAAAGAAAATAAAATCAGGACTAAAAAAAATTAAATCCAAAGATAACCACTCTGCTATAAAATATGCCTATGCAGCTGCAAAGAAACTTTTTGGTGATAAAAAGGGAATACGTATACCTCGATTTATTCCTCTTCCAAAATGTGGAGGACTTTTACCACTTATTCCCATTTTTGCGGGGTTATCAGCTTTAGGTTCTCTTGCTGGAGGAGCGGCAGGTATAGCAAAAGCTGTTAATGATTCTAAAGCCGCACAAAAGAGTCTTCAGGAATCTGAAAGACACAACAGAATGATGGAAGCGGTGGCTCTTGGAAAAGGGTTATATATTAAACCTCATAAAAAAGGGACAGGTTTATATCTGAATCCCTCAAAAAACTAATTCAGCGGCTACCTAGACGTGCGCTCACTAATTTGGATATATTAGAACATGCCAGTAACATTCCATTCTTTCGTGGTGTATTCATGAGAGATACATTACCTTCGAAACCTAAAAAGATGGAATGTGCAATCATGAATTTGGACAGTAACAAAAATCCTGGTACGCATTGGGTAGCCTTTGTAAAGCAAAATAATTACGTGGAATATTATGACAGTTTCGGTAATTTAAAACCACCGCTGGAATTAGTCAAGTATTTGCGTAAAATACCTATATACTATAATTATGTACGACATCAAGCCTTTGGTACTGTAAACTGTGGTCATTTGTGTCTAAAATTTTTAAGGAATTATTGGAAAAAGCATTTATAAAATGAAAATAATTAATAAAATTGTCAGTATAATGATGTCTTTCACTGTGTCTATAACCGGGAGAGGAGCCTCCCTAACAACAAATTATTCACCAACGTTAGAACTTCGAGGAGACTATGAATGTGGTCTTCTATATTTTTCAACCTTTAATTCCATTCCTAACATTGATGAAAGAAACAACAAGTTCTATTATGGTGAAAATGAAATCATCGAAATTCCTGAAGGGTCTTATGAGCTTCAGGATATTTGTGACTTTTTAAAAAATAGCATCAAGAACACTGTATTGAAATTAAACTGCAATAATAACACATTGAAAACAAATATTTATTGTTCCAAAGACATTCATTTCGAAAAAAGTGACTCACTTGGTAAAATTTTAGGTTTTGGAATGGAAACAATAAATGCAAATATAAGTACCGAATCGCAGTATCCTGTAAGCATTCTATCTACAACCATAGTGCGGATCGAATGCGATGTAATTAGTGGTTCATTTGTAAACGGGAAGGCAAGCCATATAATTTATGAATTCGTGCCTAATGTACCACCTGGTTATCGAATAATTGAAATACCTAAAAATTTAATTTATTTTCCTGTTAACCAAAGTTCTATAAGCGCTATTAATATAAGGCTGTTGGACGCTGAAAACAAAGAGATAAACTTACGAGGAGAAGAAGTACAACTGTATTTACATTTCAGAAAAATATGATTAATTTCAATAAAAGCCCTTCTTCATCATGTACTCTGCTCAGTTCTAACAGAACATTGAACAAAGACAGATCGCTTCAGCTTAAAAAGAAGCTAACTAAGACCAATAAAGAATTTCTTAAGATAATTGGTTTAATAAAATGAATATTTTAAATATTTCTCAACAAACATCACATGATAACAGCATTGAAAGTTTCGAGTATCATTCATACAAACCATACGTAACAAGTTTTAACAAGAATGATGAAATACGAATACCTATCAACCAACAAGACCTGTACGTGCTACCTTCACTTAGTAGTTTATATATCGAAGGCAAAGTAAATGTGTTTAACAGCACCACTAAAGAAAAAATATCCAATGTACATTTCGTTAATAATCCAGCACTATTTCTTTTTCAAGATATTAGATATGAACTGAATGGAGTAGAAATAGATAAAACTAAGAATGCAGGTATTACTACAACAATGAAATCTTACCTATCCTTAAATGAAAATGAATCCAAATGTGCTCGAGTTTGGGGTTGGTCAACCGCAGGAACAAAGAATGTTAGTGGTGGAACATTTTCCGCGTCCATTCCGTTAAACAAGATATTGGGATTTGCAGAAGATTATGAAAAAATAATTATCAACTGTAAACACGAGCTAGTGTTATTAAGAAGTAATACAAATCTTAATGCAATCAAGTTAAATGCAGGCGAAATCGTAGAGGATATTATAATCAATAAAATCATTTGGCGAGTCCCACACATTAAAGTCACAAAACATTTAGAGAAAGATCGAGCTATTCCATTAGCGTTTCGTAATTGGGATCTGTACGAATACCCTTTATTACCTAAAACACGTAAACATACTTGGTCTATAAAAACGTCATCACAAATAGAAAAACCACGATTTGTTGTCATTGGCTTACAAACCAACCGCAAGCATAACGCTGCATTGTCAATGGCAGAGTTTGATCATTGTCACGTACGAGATATAAGAGTCTTTTTAAATTCATCATACTATCCGTATGAAGGACTAAATGTCAGTTTTTCAGAAGACAAATTCACTTTATTATACGAACAGTATGCAAGATTTCAACAGTCGTATCACGGACGTCGAGCAGAGCCATTGATGAGTTTAAAAGAATTCAAAGACGTTGCTCCTTTATTTGTTATCGACTGTTCACGACAGCACGAAACTTTAAAGGGATCGATCGATGTTAGAGTTGAAATCGAAACAGATCAAGCAATTCTAGATCAGACAGCTGCTTATTGCTTGATTTTAAACGATTGTATATTTGAGTACAAGCCTTTGAGTAATATTGTAAGGAAACTATCATGAATAAAAATTCAATAATCGTAGATCTGCAAGGATTTAAAAATAGTCTGAATGAATTTATAGTGAAAGAATTTGCTATAGCTACTCAAGAGCATACTCACATATTTTTAATAAAGCCTCCATACCCTTTTACTTCATTGAGTGCTGAAGAAAAGAAACAGGTTTGCTGGATCGAAAAGAACAGAGGCTATCGGTGGAGCGAAGGATACGTCGACTATAGAGAATTTCAAAGAATTATTAAATCCTATTTAAAAGGTAGAAAGATTTTTGTAAAAGGAGATGAAAAAATTAAATGGGTGCATGATCTATGTGATAACGAAAATGATATTTCAGACATAACTTCTTTAGGCGCTCCCAATTTAAATACTCTTTGTAAACTTTATTGTTTAAGCAACCCTATATTATATAACTGTTTTAATCATAAGAAAATATGTGCATTAAAAAATGTAATATGTATAAAGAAATGGTGTGCTGAAAATAAAGTAACTGTTTGATTTTTAAGAAAACTATTATGTTATAAATAATGATACCTAATAAATACATGCCAAATAAAAACTCTTTTATTATGAGGATTCCTTTTAGAAGTAAAACAAAGTGTTCATATAAAGTTTACATTTATTTAGAAAACAAACTTATCTAATACATAAATACAAAAAGCAGATTTCTTACTTAATAAAAAATTATGCATAATATTATTTATTTAAATTAAAAAAAAAGACTTCTCTGTAGGTTATGCGTGACTAAATACCTGAGAAAAATTATTTAATTTATAAAATATGACATTTTATTAAAATCCGTAACTGTAACCACATAATTTTTTTGAAATGTTATTTACCACATTTTCTGTTTGATCCAATATTGGATCGATGTCATCGGTCACTATGTACTGTGCACGAAGCCGGTCTCCATCTTCCTCCTGCACACCAGTTGACTCTAAATTAATTATTTCTATTCGAATCAATCGTCGTCCAGTAGCCGGTTTGCTCTTAGCCACAAACGATGTGTTTTTGTTGATTCGATGATGGATGTACGTCTTTTTCTCACTCGTTTTCTTCTTATTGATTGCTCGCCGCACTTTGTGCTGCAACGAGTACATTTGGTCAAACCCTTCCAGAGGGTCTTGCGCATCTTGCAAATACCTTAAAGGTACCTCTTCACTGGAAATGCCGTAGTAAGGAGTGTTGACTTGCTGTGTATTCTAAAAGAAAAAACACATTCCTAATTTAGAAAACACATAAATGGATTTAAAGCACTTGTGATAACAACAACAAAAAGACAACGAAAGTATTACAAAACTTGTCTCAGCAACAATCATTTTGCTACACTTTGCCGGAAAAGTGAAGTTGTTGTCATCATAAAAAAATCATACTTTTACTTACCATTTTGCTAGTTGCAGGAAGTTGACAGTTGTCTATAGATCGCTGACTCAAATTGAAACTAGTATAAAATAAACAAATTTTAATAGCTATATATACGTGTTCTAAATGCTGATACAGCAACAAATATTTGGATTTCATCATGTCACAGGTTTCTACAAGTTTTTAAATAAAAATGCTTATTAGTCAGTAAAGTAATTTATTTTCATAAGTATAAATATCTGTCGAGTACATGAAATCTGAGGCTCTTAACCTAATTAAACTAGTACATTATTACTTTAGCCACTCATACAATATTGCTGCCTAATAATATATTTATTTTTACAATCACAAATATGATGAAATATCTGTTATGTACAGGAAATTAGTTATTAGAACCACTGATTAAATAATTTCGTATTTACAAAAAGTGATCAGGTATCTACTGAGTATAGACAATTTAAAATTGGATTCCTACATGTTAGTTATACAAAAGTTGTCTATTAATTCAACCACTATACATCATATTACTACCCATGTTTTATTTTATTAATACCATCACCATTAGTATATAGTATCACAATGACCCCATGACATAGTGGAAATTTTGTTTTTTAAAATAATACGTTTATCATCATTCGCTGACAAAGCTATCTTGTTCTGTTCTTGTGTAAATATTTCATGTTTTAGAGATTTAAATATAACATTTTTCTTTCTTAAGTAAACATTTTTATTTAATATCCTGTAATAATCTTTAAAGTGTACATTTCTTAAAACTTGTTTCTGTATACCTTTTGCTTTTTTATACTCATCCTGAGTTGTTTTGATACAGTACAATTTCGACCTTAATCCGACAAATTCAGAAATTATATTCCCACCTAGCTCATCTTTGAATAGTCCTGGTACCTTTTTATTTAGACTTGGAATATTAAAGATGTTGTTATCAGGATAATTACTAGTGTCAAAATAGGGAAGGAAATGTGACTTTAAATCTTTGTAAAAGTCATTACATTCTATTGAATAAAGAAAACTGTCAGTATCCGTATAACAAAGTTTTAACTTTTCCTCATAAAAAGGTTTCATAATAGAATAGTGAAAATCAAACATATGACTTTTAGATATTTCTAAAACGGTAAAACCAATGTATATAGGTTTATCTAGAGTAATAGTTTCAGGTTTCATTTGAATAGCTACAAAATTTTCTGAAAAAATTGAAGCACTATGGAAATTTGGTCGAGCAATTAATTGCTCAGCACAGTAACTTTTTTTCGTTTTATTTTTATCATCACTCCATTTATTTACCAATTTAATACTAACTCTTTTTTCAACGTCTTCAAGAGTTTTACCAAATATACTATTATTTAAAAGTTTGAAGAAGTCTTGTTCAAATGTAGATTTTGCCTTTTTACGTAATTCAGTATTCATGTCAATGTATTGTTTTAAATAAGGACTTTGTTTGAATTGAATCACTCTATGTATTTTCTTTAACAATAATCCATGTTTAAGACATGTTTGCAGGTGAGCAATATGAATGACATAAAAAAATTTATCGTACAAATTTGGAATTAATTTTGAGGTTTTAGAACCTGGTGGAGTAAATTTTTGCACACAAAATGGAAAATCGTTATGAACATTATGCAGATGTTCGGGATACTCTAAGTCTACTTCTAGTATGTAACCAGTATCCCCGTCTATCGAGATATTTTTGAAATCAATTCTAGCGATTTCTAAATTGTTTAATAACTTAAAATTTGAATGAGGTAAATAAGCGCACATTGCATAACCATATAGATTATTACAATCAATATAAATTAAAAAGTTATTAATTTTTTTAGAGTCATGATTCTTTAAGTATTTGTTATTAGCTTTTGAATACCTTGTGGAACACAAACATATACCACCACGTATTCCTTTTTGAATCATTCTTATTATTTCCAAGTCATTTATTAACTCTAAATTAACACCCGTCTTTAATAACATCGCGTCAAAGCTGAGACTTGGAGCAGTAACGTAAAAAGTTGGATCTAATTTATAATTTGCCTTACAAGTTCGACGGAAACTTTCAAAAACGTCTGCTAGTAAAAGTACGTCAGATTTAAGATACAAATCAGTGTATTCGCCAAGGTTCGATAGTTTAAAAGTTTGCCAAACTTTTCTCGCATGTTCATAATCCATGTCTGATATTTGGCAATTGTGTAATTTACTAAAAAAACAATCTTGGGAAGGAAGTTTATCTTCTTCATATGAACTCCAAGCAGTCATGTATTCATAAGGATACACTCCTTTGCGTTTTAATAAATTCAAATGCTCATTAGAAGGAAAAAAATATGGTAGATGTTTGAAATCATCGTTAATAAGGTTTGCTACCAGTTTTTCTAAACTGGTACCTAAAAATTTATAAGAATCGACAAATCGAACAGGTATTATGTCCTTTACATTAACTTGAAAAAATTTTGTAAACGATATATAATTTTCCTTATTTTTCGCGATCACTTGTATTCTACCAGGTAATTCTCCTAACTGACGTATAAAAAGATGACTGTCATAACCAGCTAAATTATGAAAAAAAATCGGTACGAATTTAGGCAAACGGTATTTTATATTGCAATAAGAATGAGCTGCACCGCGATACCGCCCAGTGAGATGGCAATGATCTTTTACTTTATCATCAAATAATATTTTATCACACAGAAAACAATTTTTAGCTTGAGAAAAATTGACAATATCTTCGTCTGTTAAAGATATTGGCACTGTTGACTGCAAAATGTTATGAATATCAGTTAAATCAACTAACAAACTTTCGAAAAACTTATCTACACAGTTTGGACCTCGATAGGATACGTATTTATTCCGCGAGTTATCATAGGAACATACAATATAATAAGCAAATGCAGCGGGTATGTGTTTTTGCAACGATACTGTGCAAGTTGTTCCAGTATTGGATTCAGTTGGCTGTAACAATGACTCAAAGTCTGCGTACAAGACAAAAGGCATATCTTGCATTCGTTCGTAGTGATTAAAACGTATATAAGCCCCTTCATTGGGTAAAATGGTTGCGACACCACTGCAAACATGAGCTTCTAATTTTTTATTGTTATCGAAAAATATCATACAATCCTCGCAAAAATATATTTTTGAGTGATGCCTAGTTAATTGCTTGCGTATTAATTTAGATAAATCTTTAATAAGGCAGTAATGAGAACGATTTCCATGTTCAAGATAAAGCATGTTTATGTGATGTTTTTTTCGCGATTCACTTCGGTATAAAGGGCCAACAACTTTGTTTTTTTTAAGACCGTAAACGTTGATACTTAGACGAGGGTTATTTTTCTCAAAAATTTTAATGTCCGCGAAACCCACTGGGAAGCGCATGTTTTTTACGTTAAGCACACTTTCAAAATGTGGATAAGCTGATGTTCGATGAGCGTTTTTCTTTGCGGGAAAAAGGGCTGCCACTACACACCACAAAAAGCAATAATTATCAGAATTTTGTATGTTTATACACGCGCGTTTATATTTAATAGTGTCAGGTAAATCTACGTAGCCCGAGGCTCTCAAGGGATTGTATTTATTTATATTTACTTCTAGATATAAGCTTCGCAAATAAGCCCAACCGCTATCTCGCTCTTCAAATTCTTCAATTTTTTTACAAAGCAAACGTATAACGTTTGAAAACATATCTTCAAAATTAAAATTTTGATACAAAATAATGTTTTCAGTTGCAAAAGATTTAATTGAAATCATATTATTCTTATGCTGAAAAAATTCAGAAAATAGCTCAAAGTTAACTTTAACATTAGTATAAGTTTCTATTCGTGCTGAAACTAATAGACGTACGCGTGTGCGCAAGTGCGATAAAAATTGAAAGGGTAGGTTCGTGACAGAGTTGTTGTCCTGGCCGACGTCCACGCCTCGAAAACGATAAGATGCGATACGACTGCGAAAAGCGCTATGAATCTTTTCAATGCCTTCGCTCTCAACAACCGAACTATTATTCTTGTGTAAAATACTTTTTAAGTGGGCAGAGAAAACTTTGTTATTTACGGATATATCGCAAACTGAACAGAAAGTAGACTTAACCATGATAATAATGTAGATAGTAAAGCGGCTTAAAATTATTAAGTAAGATCTACCTTATTAAAAGATATTTATTAAACTAGCTAAAGCATATTTTAACGAAAAAAAAGGAAATCATTAAAAAATGATTTATTTTTTCTTTTTGTGAGCTAAATAAACCCCGTCTTCGTTAAAATTTGTTTTAGCTAATTTAACAAACTTTTTTAGCGTATTAAATTCTGGTGAGTCCTCTTCGCCCTGCAAGCGGACCCAAACAATCGCCTTCTCACACCTGTCCAGACCTGTTAAGGCTCGTACCTCGTCCGCGTTGTAAAGACGGAGTTCCGCCAACAAACCTCCGTCTAGCTGTGCAGTCCGACGTGTCACTCCACCAGGAACTCTACGAGTCAGGCAACTGGTTGTTGTGATGTTAGCCGTCGTGTGTTGTGGCGGTAACTCGTCGTCAGATTCCGAGTCAAATAACCAATCTGAGCCGTTACTCGTTGATGGTTGATTTTTGACTGTCTTTTGGCGCTTGCTTGATTTTGCAGGCTTACTCGTTTTCTTGGAACTGAAAAGATAAAAACTTACCTAATTAACCTATCTTTAACAGACATATTAAGAATAAGTAATAACTTAACATAAGTTAATTTGTAATAATAATCAATGTAAATTGTAAATTACCTTATAATTTCCTCATCTGAATCAAAGTAAAGATTTTCACTGCTGCTCTTTGCAGACCTTTTAATTTGCTTGCTCTCAGCCCTGCAATAGATAGACACACCAGTACTGTTAGAGTACCAAAAGATAATTTTCACAAGAATATATACATAAATATGTAAAACATACTATAAAATGCAAATAATAAAGACAAAATAAGGTAAGAGTATGTTAGTAAAATAATTAATATGATAAAAAACTTACGAACATTATTTGGGCAGCGTTGAAGTTCCTGGTGATTTACTTGTGAAGATTTACGAGCAGTACCTTACTGCGGAGAACTGATACAATGCCAAGCATTTTTCACGTTTTTATTATAGAAAAACGCAAAACAAGCAATAATTTTTCAGAAGTAGTCAACCTAAAATTATGTTATTATCATCTACAGGAAAGTAATTGAAAAAAAATTCTAAGTAGAATGTGTAAAATTTCAATCAGCCGTTCAATAATGGTGTTAATTTAACTTATAGTTAAATGTATATAATAAATAGGTATTCACCACATAATGTATATAGAATAAATAAAATTTCGTTTTAGTTTCTTTTACTTATCGTTTTTCAGAATAGTATGTGTAAACTTATTTCAAAAAACATTATTTTGTAGAAGAATCAAATGCTATTATTATATAAAACCTCTCAAATATAACTATCATGTTTAAATCATATTAATTGCTAAGGCATTGTAAGTATTTGAATAGCACTTATGTACATTAATAATTAGGTAAGTTAGGATTCAGTTCGTATCTATAATATTAATAGAATATTTCAGAATTTCATAAAGTTGACTACTTCTGAATTTTACAAAATTCAGCATAATTATTTGTTTAGTTGTTCATACTTGTGAAACTAACCCCATTTGTAATAATTGTAAGCATTATTTGTATCCGCTGACTTACGCAACGCGAAAAAAACTCGGTTTACACTGAACATGAAAATTATTCCATAAATATTTTAAAATATCAACCGAATAAAAATATATAAGTATTGCATTAAACATACATTTATATTTACAACTACTAGGTATTAGTCACATAGAATCTTTTTTAAATAAACGTAAACTGACTTCAAGACTACATCTACGCACAACTGTTTTGTACTTAAACTATACTAAAATGCGAACTATGTGTTCAAAGATTTTAGATTTTCTCGAAAAGTATTGAATCGATTTCAACAAAGTTCATATGGGGCCGCTTCTAAAGTAGTATGTCTTATCCAACGAAAAAAAATCATCAAAATAGTCAGAACAATCGCAGGATACACATTTAAAAAACACACTCACGAATGGAAAACCCTCATTTTTGAAGTCGGTTTAAAATATAAATATGAAAAGACAACAATTAACATGGTTAAAATATTTACATTACCCCATGGCTAACGGGTAGAGAATTTGTTAAGGCATTAAGTCTGTCATTATGTAGTTTAAAGGCGTAATAAAAATTTAATTCATTTATTTATCCAATAACGATAGGTAATACCGATAACATTTTGTAACTTCTTTCATAACCATATGAACCAACCTTCATGTATTAATGCCTAGTCAGACAACTCGTAACCTAATTAAGATGTATTGCGAATAATATATTGTGCAAACCAAATACAAAATTCAGCAGTATTTATTTAATTTTGACTTGATTTAATTTGATATTATTGATTTGGGGTACATTTAGCTTATATAAAACCTTTAGTAGAATGAGGAAACTATTTTATGATTCAATTAAACATAATGATCTGCTATAACGTCAGTTGTTTTTTAAGTATAAAAAAAATAACTTTCATAATTCACGTTTGATACTAAGTAATACTTAACTATAACTTTCCTATTGTTGCTTCCT
Organism: Anania crocealis; assembly: GCA_949315895.1. Taxonomy (NCBI): domain Eukaryota; kingdom Metazoa; phylum Arthropoda; class Insecta; order Lepidoptera; family Crambidae; genus Anania; species Anania crocealis. The sequence continues at coordinate 14,221,433 of OX438865.1, read as the reverse complement.
AAATTTGCTTAAAATGTATTCGGTTTGTTATTTTATTGTTATACAAACGAGATTAATGATAGGTACTTAGAATATTATATAAAGTTAGATTGATAGTTTCATAAGTAACCAATAAATAAAATTATTACTAACTTCTAATAAAAAGAATAATTTTTTTGTAGAAACTTATAAGTAGATACCTATTTGAACGTTTGAGACATATGGTCTATGTACCTCATTACGTAAGGTAAATATATTTTACAATATAGGTATTTTGCAGGCATTTTTTGTACAGGCGTATTTTTTTATTATTATAATAGTTAGAACAACACACTTACAACACACACAACACACAAGCTTTATTTCCGTGTGTAAATTAACTATGACAAATTTTAGTTGCGTTAAAACATATGGAACTTTAATAAATATTTTTACTTACGAACTTGATGTGTGGCGCGTGACGTAGCTGTCGCATAGCGACAACGGGTATATAATGTTTGAACATTCACAATTAAAATCGGAGAACAATGTGTACCTCTGTATGATGTGCAACTTATTCGGGGATCCAGTCCTGGGAGGCCAGGAAGCCCCATCCAGCTTAAGTTGTATTATCTATAGGCGTATTCTGTTTCCCTACTTTGAAACGAAGTGTTAGCGCAAGTTGTACAGATTTTATTCGGGGATCCAGTCCTGGGAGGCCAGGAAGCCCCAACCAGTTTAAAATCTATATTCATATTTGTGCTGCACAACGTCGAAAAGTTAAAAACGTTTTATGAGTTTCAGTGAAACCGATTTACATCTTTTTGATGTGCAACTTATTCGGGGATCCAGTCCTGGGAGGCCAGGAAGCCCCATCCAGTTTAAGTTGTATTATCTTTTGGGTGTATTCTGTTTTCTTACTTTGAAACGAAGTGTTAGAACAAGTTGTACAGATTTTATTCGGGGATCCAGTCCTGGGAGGCCAGGAAGCCCCAACCAGTTTAAAATTTGTATTCATATTTGTACTGCACAACGTCGAAAAGTCAAATATGTTTTTATGAGTTTTACTGATACGGATTTACATCTTTTTGATGTGTAACTTATTCGGGGATCCAGTCTTGGCAGGCCAAGAAGCCCCATCCAGCTTAAGTTATATCATCTTTTGGGTGTCCTATTCTATTTTCTTACTTTGAAACGAAGTGTAAGAACAAGTTGTACAGATTTTATTCGGGGATCCAGTCCTGGGAGGCCAGGAAGCCCCAACCAGTTTAAAATTTGTATTCACATTTGTACTGCACAACGTTAAAAAGTTAAAAATGTTTTTATGAATTTCAGTGAAACCGATTTACATGTTTTTGATGTGCAACTTATTCGGGGATCCAGTCCTGGGAGGCCAGGAAGCCCCAACCAGCTTAAGTTGTATTATCATAAGAGTGAATTAGGTTTCCTTACTTTGAAACGAAGTGTTAGCGCAAGTTGTAGATACAGATTTTATTCGGGGATACAGTCTTGGAAGGCCAGGAAGCCCCAACCAGTTTCAAATTTGTATTCACATTTGTACTTCACTACGCTGAAAAGTCAAATATGTTTTTATGAGTTTTACTGATACGGATTTTCATCTTTTTGATGTGTAACTTATTCGGGGATCCAGTCTTGGCAGGCCAAGAAGCCCCATCCAGCTTAAGTTATATTATCTTTTGGGTGTATTCTATTCCCCAACCCAACCAGTTTCAAATTTGTATAAATTTTTATGTACTAAACTACGTTAAAAAGTTTAAAACGTTGATTGATCGGCAGTGAGATTTCAACTTTGCGAAGGGATTATTGGGGATTCTAAAAAAGTTTTTTGCATTATTGATCGAACGATAGTGAGATCGATGATGTGAAAAACTGTTTTAGAATGCCCAATAATCCCCTACTCCGATAGTTTCGGTTACGGTTACGAAGCTCCCTATCAACCCTGGTTTCAATATCAATAAAACACAAATAAATAAAATAGAACATTATATTATCATAGCTAGAAATATGCAAATATTTGCTATGGGTGGTGAACTTATGAAACGCTAAAAATTTGTCATATTATCATAGACAATGAATGTCATACAGTTTGGTAAATACTATTACAAGTCAAAAGCAGCCTATATTACAAGTGCTCATAAAATTATGGCGTAGTAATAAAAATACTTCAGCATTTCAGAAGTTTTTCATTTCCATACTAAACTCAGGTACAGAATCCACTTTGCATGAAAATATATATTGAACGAATGTCGAAGGCGGCTTTAATATGATATGATGATGGAATAAATAAATATAAAAACCTACACCTAGATCGCAAGCTCCAGACAGCTTTATAGACTCGGCACCCGCACAATGAATCACAACGAATAAGAAGTTCTTCTTCTTTAATGGCATGGTGAACATGTGTTGGATATGTTGCAGGGATATTATTAAAGCCGTAATATTATAATTTCACTAGTGACATTATAATTACACTGATTATTGTCAATCATTTGCGTTACTTACAATTTAACGGACTAGTTTCAGTGCCATTATAATTTCACTAGACCGATAAAGTAAAATTGTAAGGCAGTGATAGGTGTTTTGACAATAACACTAGTTTAAGATTATCAGAGCGATTTCTTACCTAACCTAACCTAGATTTATTACAATAGCACTATAGCGGCCCTGTGAAAATACAATATCACTGAAAATAGCCCGTGAAATTATACGAACTAGTCGTCATTGACAATAATCAGTGTAATTATAATTTCACTGATGAATTTATGACGCCTTTGACAAAAACCCTCCGACATACTCGTATATAATACACTGTTCCGCCAAAATCACGTCAATAAGTAGTTTCGTTTCAGTATCGCATTTGTCAAAACATCGAAGTCTCTTAAAGAATAAAAAGAAATTAAAAAAAATATTTCACTTTAATAATACCTATTATCGAATATTCAAACTAAAATAACTAAATAAATCATTCACCAAATTTTCATCACCATGCTATTTTATTCGGATAATAAATATACAAATTGAGATAAAATCTTTTTAAAAACACTGAAGACTTACGTTAAGGCTCGGTAATTCGGGATTTATGGATCGATATCCATCGATCGCATATTATTAAGGAGATCCTATGCGCACCGCAAGCGCCATCGCTGGGCCTGACGAGCCGCCGCGCTCACGTATTTTGTAGTTATTTAAACATAATTATTATATCATTTAATGAATTTAAACTCAGCGAATATGTCTATTAATATTTATTAGCTTTAAACAAGCATTAAATTTTTATTTAAAATGTCCGTAGTTTAGTCTTCCAATTGAAAAAACATTTCGAAGAGATGTGGGTTTGCTATAAAATGTTTGTGATAGCATGAATGAAATGATTGGAAATGCGTTAGGTATACCAAAAAAAGCAAATAAATTATCGCTTCTCAAAAATTTCGTACATTATTTTAAATTTAAAAAAAATCTTCTTTATTTACATAAAACTTATTACAATGTTGTGTTGAGCCTTCCCAGTGAGCAATTAAAAGTACTCGTATGGAGTAATGACTCGCTACTTCCCAATCAGAAAACAAAGGTAAATTACAATTACAATGTATATATGCATATACAGAATGAAATTTTAACCACTTATAAAACTTAGTAGGCGTTCAGCATCGTATTTAGAGCCTATTTATGAAGTAAAAAATGTAACTTGATTTACATTTTTTACCCAAAAATATTTATCGCGATATAGTTTTCAAATTTTAAGGTCCTAGACCTGTTAAGGTATAAAGGAAAAATCAAAAACTTATTAATAGTATCGTAATGAATTAATGAGATGCGCAACGCGTAAAAAAAGTGTTGCTAGGCGGCCGAATCAAAAATTTTAGATTTTTGGCGGACATTTTCTAAGTGCTTTATCTTACATTTTTGTACTGGGCTATACCAAAAGAAAAAGTACGTCATTTGTTTTTTATCTCGTAGATTGCTATTTTAAAATTTGGAAGGTGGTTAAAATTTCACCCTGTATATAAATGTGTGTGTGTGTGTGTGTGTGTGTGTGTGAGTGTGTGTGTGTGTGTGTGTGTGTATGGTGGTGTGATGTGGTGTGGTGCGTGGGTGTGTGTTAGGTTATTCTGATAAGTAAATTTTCTACTACTAATTTATTTTCCCATTTATTACTCTTATACCTTGTCCGTCCTTCCAACCGTCCGTTTGTCTATCTCCGAAACGCGTAGAGGCATCAAGTTAATAAAATATAAAGTCATATAGGTACTCAGGTCTTCAGTCTCATAAAAATATGTAAAAAAAACTTTGAAGATAACGTAAGAAAAGATACGGCCGTTATGAAGCAAAAAACCTATGTTTCGACACTTACAAAGGAATCAAAATCTAAGGTGTTTTCTGATATCCTAGAACGATGGCATTTGGCAAGTAATACCGTTAAAACTACATTTTATAGTGTTTTTGTTTTTAGTTTTGGAAAACACCCGTGAATCAATTTTTTTTAAAATACATGCTTTTTGCTATCGAGCCAAGTTAATCAAATTATGTAACTAACGATTGTGTCTAGACTAGATTCTCAACTAATACATATATTTTTTCAAACTTTAAAACGCTGTTTTCTAGTTCTCAAGTGGGTTTTAAAAACTCAAAAACGCTGCCACTTAGAACTAAGCAGCCTTAATAGGATAATGAGAATACAATTATGAATAGAAAGAAATAATTATCTATAATTTCCTTACTTTATCTTCAAAATACGTTTTGATATAAAAACAAGACACTAAACTCACAATAATTGCTTAAGCCTAACACAAAATTCTATTTAAACGTCAAACAAAACAAAAAAGAAATGGTTGTAGTATTGAAGATTGATATATATTCGGTTTTCAGAGTAACACGGGACAATGATATTATAGTGCATTATTTTAATTTAATATCTAATTCAAACAATAAGAAGGTTCTTAACAACTAAGCGACGCATTAACTGCAGGGGTGTCACAACAGGAATTAAAAAAATTTTTTTTTTAAACAAAAACACTATAAAATGTAGTTTTTAACGATATTACATGCCAAATGCTATCGTTATAGGATATCAGAAAACATCTCAGTTTTTGATTCCTTAATATTTGTAAGTGTCGAAACATACGTTTTTTGCGTCATAACGGCCGTATCTTTTCTTACGTTATCTTCAAAGTTTTTTTTATAGATTTTTAGGAGACTGAAGACCTGAGTACCTATATGATTTTATATTAATTTGATGCCTCTACGCGTTTCGGAGATAGACGAAAGGACGGACAAGGTAAGAGTAATAAATTGGAAAATAAAATAATGTACGAAATTTTTGAGAAGCTACGAATTGCTACTCTCACAGAAGCTGACAATTTTTTTATCCTTTACAACTCAAGACCTGAGTCCTGACGCTGCATGGAAAACCGTTGTAACTCTCACAGATGCTGACAAACATTTGATTCGTAACATTTTCCTACGTGATAATTATGTGACTTATGTTGGAACGGCAAGATTAGTGCGTAAATTTTAGTAAGTTTCATCTTTAGTCATGTCTGATACTGTTAAGGGGCTTAGCGGCAGATATTTAATCGATTGTTGTACTAAAAAAAATTGTTGTTCGAAATATTTACGCCTTGTGGCCTTATATCTCGATACTCACTAAGAGAGACAATTCATGGAAAAAAATATTTTTATAGTTGTCTCTAAATTGAGTAAATCCTTTTTATTCATTAAATACAAGTTTTTACGAATATGTTCCGTAAAAACCTTCATTCATTAAATAAATGAACGATTTCACAAATTCAATACCAGATATAAAATCAAACTTGCCACGCGAGATTTCAGATTGCATAAAATGAGAAATTCGTTAATTGGAAATTGAATTCACATTTTCAATAAAAAATTAAAAAACAGCCTATAATCATACCGCTGCAGGACAAATGCTTATAACATAGAATTCAAGTTACCATAGCAATTATTATGTTTAATTATTATGGTTACGTGAATTCAATGATGGAGGATGTATTTTCAATAATTTGCCACAAATATATAGGTAAAATACATATTCAATACTTTAAGATACGATTGTAAGTACTAAAATTGAATCTTTAAGTAGTTTTTATGAAGTCTAGAAGAATACAACAAAATCTAAAATTAAATGTGTTCAGTATTTAGATAAGTTATGTAGCACAACAATATTTTTCTTATTTTTTTCTAAATTTAATTTATATACTTGGGAATTGCCTGAGGCACAAGTGCACAACACAACCTGCGTAACGAAACGCAATTAAAAAAGAAGGTTCTCAACATGGCTGCCATCTCTCAGTCGCATCCCACAAAAATTCTGGAGTTTTTGGCGGGAGTTCGTGAGATACGTTTGGAGTACATATTTATTTTATCGAATTTTTATTGTTTATAGTGATTTTTGGGTCGTAAAAGTGGTGTTAATTTGCAAAACAAAGTGTCGTGCGAGTGAACAATATACAGTTCGGTGATATAACATGGTGTATGGGTCGTAACCAAGAAAAGTGGACCGTGAATTTTGCGCGGGAACGCGAACAGTTCACCTCTTTCTCTACATTCCTTCAATCTTTCGACTGTCTCCAAAAACTCCATCAAAGCATTAAAACGTCTAACATCAACGTTCTTATGCAAAATAGAGACAATAATACTAAAGAATTGGTTGTATGGACAAGTATCCGAGGCCGTTAAACTTTAAAAAAAAACCGGGGGTTTTTGGCGGGAGTTCGTGAGATACGTTTGGAGTCCTTTTTATTTTATCGAATTTTTATTGTTAATAGTGATTTTAGGGTCGTAAAAGTGGTGTTATTTTGCGAAACAAAGTGTCGTGCGAGTGAACAATTTTCAGTTCGGTGAAATAACATGGTGTATGGGTCGTAACCAAGAAAAGTGGACCGCGAATTTTGCGCGGGAACGCGAACAGTTCACCTCTTTCTTGGGGACTTCTCTACATTCCTTCAATCTTTCGACTGTCTCCAAAAACTCTATCGAAGCATTAAAATGTCTAACATCAACGTTTTAATGCATAAAAATGAAGACAATATTACTAAAGAATTGGCTGTATGGACAAGTATCCGAGGCCGTTGAACTTAATAAAGAAAAAAAAATCTGAGCTTACGGACTCGTGCGCGCTCCGCGAAATATATAATTAATAACTTTAAGGCCTGCAGTACGATTAACACAACGAAGTTATCTGCGTTTAAGCGAAAAAAGTCTGTTTTCAGTTAATATAAGAAATATTGGTTTATTCAGTTTTAGAGCAAAATTTCAATACTAAATCGTGGCAGTTTTTATTTATATTTTCTGATAAATTGTAACTAGCTTTTGGCACACGTAAACCACGAGGTAAATCGCGCTGGCGATATCCAGTGTCCAGTGAGGTACCTACTAAATAGACGCTTGTAGACTTTTTGGGGGGAGTTGTCCCCATTTCAATTGTGTCTGGAAATAAGTCTACAAGCGGTTAACCTATGTCTTTTTTCAAGGTCCAATTAATCTTTAGATTATTTCTTTTTTGGATCCATTTAGTAGTCTAATAGTGACTGTGTATCAGACAGAGAGACAGAGTTACTTTTGCACCTTTTTCAGGCTTATTTCGTAACTTTCCGATAAACGCAAGAGGGTGTCTTGACGTATTTGTATGTTTTTTCGATTTTATTCGATTTCCTTATTGTACCTTTATCTACAGCAGTCAAACTAATTATAGTTTGACTGCTTAGTTAAACTAGTTTTTGAGCTTTTTAAACTTAAAACTAAAATTCGTACCTAAATAAAGACTGACATGTATTATCTTTAATATGTTTCTTAAAATGTAGCTGTAGTATTGTATATCTATTTATATGTACAAAATAATCTTTGTTTGAATAAGCATCTAGAATTTGTTTAATTTATTGGACCAATTTTATTTATTTCTCTGGCATCACAAATGACTTCAATTTTATAACGATTTACAAGGACTATTCCAAATCGACCAATGTAAATAATATTGTAAGGGTCGGAACTTTAAGTTCAGAACAATCTAAAACCAGTCTAGACAGTTTAGAACAAACACCAGAATGCCAAGATGGTCTCATAAACAATAACATTTTACTTCTTTTGTCGTCTAAAGCCCTCAACTTAGGGATCAGAAAATTGAAAACATTTATTTTCACTGTCAATATTATTTAATTTTAGACAAAAATTTACAGTTCTTACAAATACTATGTCGCTTGTGTTTCTTTTCTTACTAACTTTACTTAATATTATTAATATTATCATACTTATCTCTCAAACTAAATATGCGTAGGTTTATGAGAATGTATGGATGTTTGTTGCACTTCCTCACAAAAGCGTTTGAAATTTGGCATCGAGATAGGTACATTATACGCAAAATTTTATTCCAAAAATTTATGCGACTTCAAAAAAAACTCACTAAAAGTACAAAATAACACAAGAACAATGTTTTATTTTAAAACCTATTTACCTACTTACAATATTATTTTAACTACTAACAACTTACAACAGATCGAAGTCGTTGCCGAGCGAAAGAGAATAGGAGTATAATCACTACTGAATTGATTGCCGCTCGCCAACATAGCATTTTTTTTTAATCCCATATTTGATTTGTTTCATTTGTAGAATTATTTTTGTATTGTTTGGGCTCGGCACCGACTTCAATCTGTTTAGTTGTTAGTAGTTAAAATAATATTGTAAGTAGGTAAATAGGTTTTAAAATAGAACATTGTTCTTGTGTTATTTTGTACTTTTTAGCGAGTTATTTTTTATAATAAAAACTATTATAAAAAGTGAGGTTTTGTGCTGTATTATCAATGTAACAGACATTTACGTTATTTAAAAAAAATAACATTATAGTTTATAAATATGTAAATGACACGTGAATTCAAATAATAGTTTCTTCTGAAAGCAAAAAATAAGTAATGCAATGATATAACATTAAAAAAACGCTGAAATAATGTGGTAAGTTCTTCGTAATAAACTCCTTAAATACCTACTTATATAAATATGTTTCGACATCAAGATAAAGTTCATTACAAAATGACTGTTATCAGACAAAAAAAAACTCTTTTCAGGTGTCTTTTGTTTCTAAATATTTATAATTAATAACTCGTGTGTATTCACACGAGTTATAGCGTCTTTGCACTTTTGTGACAGCCTTAAGAATGGAAATTTATGTTCAAAAATTGGCTTTATCCCAGAAGCTGCAGAGCCAAAAGAGCTAAATATTTTTAATATATTTTAATGGACGCAGTCATGAAACTTGTAATATTTCGTAGCACTATTTTCGTAGCAATGCTACGTGTGTAGTAGACCGCAGAAGCTTAGTGAATTAGATACGAGTATCTATCCGCAAAAGCGATTTTGTGAGTTACAAACTCGCACAAGCGATTTTACTGGTTTCCGCCAATTTTAATGTTAGGTACCTACTAATCGAATGTTAAAAATAGTGTTTTTGTGATCGAGCTCTTCCGAAATGACTCGAATTTTTATGATTATTGTTTTGTGTATAGCGTAGTCATAGGTTGTAGATAAGAAGATATAATATCGTCCTGTCCTGCCTGTCACGCCTTGCTGCAGTTGTATAGGATTAGAGTTCTAGTTTTGTAATCGGACTGACATGTTTACGTTTTCATATTATACTTTTATCTTAACTCTTCAATATACCAGTAGTCTATTTGGTACCTTTGTAGGGACTGCAGCACAGCCTGCGCGAATTCCAATACATCAATTGTCTAATGTCATAACTATATTTTATTGCAAGTTAAACTAGAACACTACCATTTTAGCAAATTACCTCTAGTATTTATTGAATCACAGTAAACTTTTCACTTAGTTTTTTATAAAGTCGAATTTGTCGCTAACGCAAACTTTTAGCAATTACGTATAATACGAAAGAATGCCATAGTGAGAAGCAGTTAACAGTGAATCAATAAATACTAAAGGTAATTTGCTAAGATGATACTGTTCCAGTTTTTTGAGAATTTGTTTTGATTAGAAGTAATAAACTTAAATCAATTGGCAGCAGCACATAGCTCAGTAGTCCCCTCAATGGATACCACGTCGCGTCACTGGTATAGCAGTAACCAGCAGGGACCAGAAAACCCCTTTTAAAGAGTAACCCTATTAAAAAGGAAAGCCTACTGAAAAGGTAACTCATGTGATAGGGTTGGGTATATATCGGAATGCCGAATTGTTTGTACTCCTAATTGTCACTGGCACACAAACTATTAGCCTAAATTTTTTTCGCACATTCTTACTTTTCCTAAACGTGTTTAGCCCATTTTTACTACGCCTTACTGTATATCGCCGTATTATAATTTCTCAAATGCGAGATTTAGCCGAAATCAAAAATCAGAAATCAGAAATGTTTATTTGCTAGAAACATGGTTTACATAGATGTTGACAATAAGGTGGCATGTCCTCATGTTTGACATATCATGTCGTACAAATATAAGTGTTACCTACATTTTAATATACATAATTATTAGACGTTGGAAGGCTAAACAGACAAATGATAAATTAATATTAGTCACAGATCTTTTCATGTCATCACTATAAATCATAAATTGTTCGTCAAATTATTAAAAAGTGGTTAATTAAATACAAGCATAATATAAATAATAATAATCAACATTCAAACATCTCGTGGTTATTTAGGTATTCCTGGATTGAATAAAAGCACTGGTAATTCCTTTTAAACGGCAGAGTCTTGTAACTAAAATGTAGCTTATTATAAATTTTAATAGCCATGCAATAACAGCTTCTTCTGTATAGTTGCAGTCTAATAATAGGTAGCATAAGGTCTTTCTGGATGTCTAGTAGGTTTGTTTTTGTATTGCTCTCTAGTAACAAAATAATAAGAGTGTTGACGTACTAAAATACACATTTGTTTTATATACAGGCACGGTAGGGGTAGGATTCCAAGTTTCTTGAAAAGAGGTTTACAGCTTTTAAGAAAATGTACTCTGTACCTTTGGGCTATAAAAGCCCGGTTCATATCTACTGAACCTCCCCACAATATCCTAACACCTACCATTTACAGTTCCAAATTTTTATTAGCAGAAAGTTAAAAAGTTTATCAATATTTGAAATAACCATGCATGCATGTATGCTTGCAAAGAAGTAAGCATGCATGAAAGCAAGCAAACAGGCAAACATGCATGCAATCAAGCAAAAATGCATGCAAACAAGCAATCATGCATGCATCCAAACAATCAGACTTCCGTGACGGATTCGGACGCAGATGGTTTATTCTCACCACCGCAGCTTCGGCTTCGCCTCGCTTACAGCTTCCTGCTCCTGAGCCCGCGGGCCGCCTCGCTCCTCCGCGCCTACGCACTTTTGAATTACACTCCAGGGGTAGTACTCACTCACAAACCAACCCCAAGCAGTCTTTGCTTGGGGTCGGTTTGTGAGTGATTCGATTCTTCAACTATTTCGGTTTAAAAAAATTAGAGCTTTCAATACTTAGCTTCATGCCAAAAAAAAAGATCGCGAATACATTTTAGTGCATTCGATATTAGACATGCTGAAAAGTTAGGGTTTTAATAGTGCGAAAACAACTGTTAGACTAGACAATAATTATACGTTATAAGTTTAGGCCAATACGGTTCGGTCAAATGAAATTATCACTTTAAATTTTAGGCGAACCGAAGGGCACCCGTTGCGCATACAAATTAAAATAGTTTAACAGCATTCTAAAACACATAATGCCCATTAAAAATTTTTTTCAGTATTGATAAGCGCTCACCTGGATTAATCGTATTATTTGGTTTAGCATATCGTCGGGGTAAGCCTGTTGATAAGCTTACCTTGCGGATAGGGTTTTTAAAAACTAGCCTATTAAAAACTCGAACAAATACCCATGTAAAGGTAAGCGGTTCCGGTCTCTGGTAACTAGTCCTCAACATGAATAACAGGGAACTGTATAATGTGAACCTTCTGCATATTTTAGCCCACTGAGCCACAGTCGATCCAATTCTCCCCTAGCTGATTCACTTTTATTCTAATAAGGGCAATGTTTTCGCTGTCTGAACTTAGCATTAGAACAATAACAGAAACCTTTTTTCAATCATAAAATTCTGGTACGTCCGCTATAAAATCATGCTTTATGCTTTCACTTCTTGCGTATGTTTGGTATACGTAATGCGTACATTACTTATTCTGACACATTTTATGTTAATGTGTATTTCAATGTTTGAGCTGTCTTTTATGATGTGTGAGTTGTTTTTTTTTTTTTAGTTTCTCTTTCCACTAGATAATGGTGATTTTGAAATTCATAATCGTCATTTAAATTAGGTATGTAAGTTATTTATGTACGATTCAAATATATTAATGAATTTACACAATGTTTGACAGTTGCCGAAAAGCTAAGGAAGTCGAAGATCCGGGTTAGCCGCTTTGTTTTGTTTGTAGGTATTTCAAAACGGGAAAAACTTTACATTCGTTGAATGGGCATTTCCAAGCAAGCACACACACACACTCGCACGCACGAACGCTAACATGCACGCAAACGCGCGTGCACACACACACGCACACACACACACACACACACACACACACACACACACACACACACACACACATACACACAAACACACACACACAGAGAGAGAGAGAGAGAGAGACACACACAGACACTCATACACACACAAACAATTCTAAAGCAATAATTTTAACAGGTAAATTTTGCACAAGAAAGCTCGGCAGCTTTTGACTTTGTGTTTACAAGCCACGTTCAAGACTATAAATTACAGGAATATTTCACAAAGGTGTATTGAAACCATTGGAATGTTTACGAGACAAACTACAATTCTTTAAATGGTAGTTTCATTGTTTCGAATTCGATATTGCTCCATCTTGATTTTGACGATATTCCTGTTTCAAAGTTGTTTAATAATTTGTACCGTCATAAACGTTATGAATGATCAAGACGATTGAATTGGAAATTCCTCCAGACAAAATGAAATCATAGATGTGGCTTAAACATTTAAACAACTTCGGTTACATAATTGACAAAAAAATTCGTTTTTGCATGAGTATTTCAGTTTTGTTGATTAATTTATTGTTAGGAGCACCTCTGATTGTTTGAGATTGCAGGAAGATCTGAACTCTCTTTCTGCTTATTACCTTCAAAATCGGATAGGGGTTAATGTCAATAAGTGTTCAATTGTTAGTTTTACGCGTAAGAAAAAAGTTATTAGTTTTGAATATATATTGAATGAAAGAAAACTAAAACGAGAATTACTTATACGAGATTTAGGTGTACTCTTGGACTCAAAATTAATGTTTTCCGAACACATTTCAACGGTAATTAATAAGGCTTATAAAAACTAAATTTATACTGCGTGTAACTCAACCTTTCTCTGATGTCCATTGTGTCAAAATTTTATATTATACGTACGTACGTAGTATTCTTGAATATTGTAGTAACATATGGTCCCCGCAATGCATAACGTATAAAGAAAATCTAGAAAAAATTCAAGGAATATTTGTCAAACACTTAAATTACCGCTCTTTCAAATCGTTTGAAAATTATGATGATGCATGCATATTTCATAGAATATCTACCCTAGAGCATAGACGAACGCTAATCGATATGTCTCTGCTGTTTGATATCTGTAACGGTAACGTCGACTCCGTGAGGCTCTCAAGTTCTTTTTTGAAGTTTTTTGCTCCAGCCACCCGCACTAGATACGCGGCCTCGTCCTTGTTTCATACACCACTCTCGCGGACCAAATATGCACGGAACATTGTAGTAGCCCGGACCCTGAGAACGTATAATAGACTCTTCTCCTCAGTAGACGTGTTCCACCTATCGAAGGCAGCGTTCAAAAAAGCTATCATGAGCGTACTCGAGCCTCTCTCTCTAACTCATCGTCAGAATTCTTTCTGACGATTGATTTGTAATATGGTTTTTGAAATTTAAAGTAGTGTTTTAAGATCGTGAACAGAATAATATATGTTTACATCTAAATTTCATGTTAAAATTAATCCCTTAGTATTGTTAGTAAGTATACATACGCACTTTAAAAAACTTGTAGTTGATTGCCCATTACAAATTTGATTTACTTGCTCTGTTTTATATAAGGTAAATTCATTATTGGCTGTTAGTTTGGTGTGTAAGTTTAACATAATTTGTACTAAGAGCTGTGAATTTTGTATCAATAAAAAAAAAATATATATATATATTTGGTGTCGAGATCTTAAACTGCGCCGCGTTGCGTCGTTACCATAGATATAGTATATATTTATACTATCTCTATGGTTTTTTCGCACTTTTCTCATCCCTTTGTTAAAAACTTGCTAAACGATTTTTATAATACCTCGCATTGCTGCCAGTATATCATATCTTTTTAGGGTTCCGTAGCCAAATGGCAAAAAACGAAACCCATATAGTTTCGTCAAGTCTGTTTGTCTGTCTGTCTGTCTGTCCGTCCGTATGGCACTGCCACTTTATTCTGAAAGTATTAGCTTAACACGGTTAATACATGGTAGGTAGGTGAATTAATTATGTTGACCGCTTTACGATTCTTATACATAAAATAAAAATAATGATATTTAAGGGGGGCTTCCTGTACATGACCCCCTACCCCCTCTAACTTTTAAACAAAGCAAGTGAAAATATTGAAAAAAATACATAATGTAAATCATAAAAAATACTTTCAACGAAACTTGGTTTGAAAGAGATCAAACTGTTACTTTTTGAGAAATAGCACATTTTAACATCCGCAAATATAACTTTATCCTTAATACAAACACTATGAAAAACAAAGTAAATTTTGCAGCCAACAAAATCTTGTGGTAGTTTATCTCAGTGAAAGTAAGTGGACCCCTAATTCAGTTAAAGTTGGTACGGAACCCCCAGTGCGCGAGTCCGACTCGCACTTAGCCGGTTTTTTTACTGTGAGACGTCATACAGCCGATGAACTAAACATTTGATATTTAACCAACATTCATATACGTATAGATAGATAGATAGATAGATAGATAGATAGGTACTCTTTATTGCACACCAACATATTAAATGTAACACAGGATATAAACATAGAATTGTACAATATAAGCGGTCTTAGCGCTAGAAAGCGATCTCTTCCAGACAACTTTCAGGTAGGGGACAGTAGAAATAGAGTTGAGAGGGAAATGCGGGGAGAGCTTTGATATGTGAACCTTACAAATTATAAATTAATATACATACATACTACTCGTACATAATAAACTACATTTACTATACAATCAATACGACACATATAAATAAATACCCAAAAATACTTATAGACAGACATTATACAGGGTGAGTTTTTCGTCTTTCACGAAGCTTTCACGAATCTAACATCCATGTTTGCTCGTATCAAAAAAAGGAGCAACAATAACACTTGGAATAGGGGTTTTGACAGAGATTTAAGTCGTTAATTTTTTTTTAAATCTTCGGGTTTTGACAAATATTAAAAAGGATACGACCACAATAACAACATCAATCACTGCATTTACTTACTTACTTATTACATAAATGTGAATGTAAAAGCAATGAAGTTCTCTCGTACGATCCGTCATGAAGTTTTCTTAGAGCTCTATGACGTCATTATTTGTAAAAAAATTAGATTGAAAATATGTCACTATCTTACTTTTATTAATTGAAATCGATTTATATTAGATAAACGCCCCGTTGGTCTAGTGGTTTAAATACCGGGCCAAGATCTCAGGATTCATAAATATTTTATTGCGCTAATTTTGATATGAGTCAAGTAGCATATAGTAAAAAGTTCCATTCGTAAAAAAGTACAAAATTATAGGGTAAAAACGATAATGCATGTACCCTCTATTAGTAATATTTCGACATATTTTTTTAAACATATTTTTAAGGGTGTGAACTTAGTACGGTACGTTTGCGAATTCTAATTGCATTTCCGACAACTCAATGTATTCAAGGTTCAAATCCTGGGTCGGGCAACAAAAAGTTTCGAATTTTTTAACGTTGCTCGGGTTTGTGATCACCAACCCGCATTTGGCAAGTGTGCTGATTATGCCAGTACACCCATTATTGCTAATTGACTTGAATTTAATGATGGAGGCCTTTTCCCTGCAGTGGGATGATTGTAGGCTGTTACTTTTACTTTACTTATAATAGATTCATAAGTAAATACTTATCTTACCACAGAATCTATAAATTTATTGCGCTCATTTTGATATGAGTCAAGTAGCATACAGTAAAAAGTTCCATTCGTAAAAAAGTACGATGTTCATCACAAATAGATAAGATATAAAATTTATTGCGCAAAACAGAAGGCCATAAAATAATACAATAATTGTATTACAACACGTAGTATATTTTCAGAACAACATACGCAAAAATGTAATTAAACAAATATAAAATTTGTTGCGCAATTTTTAAAATCTTTCCACTAGCGACTATGGCGAATTGGCGACACTTTAATTTGCTTTCTTTATTTATGCTGATGGTTCTCCTTTATTCTACCTTTCACTACCCTCCATATTTGTAAATTATGTAACGAGTCTTACTTTTTGACCCGAAAACAAGTCTAGTGCATGTCAATCTTGTTCCTGGAATGGCCGTATTTCCCGATATTACTGTTAGACTATTTGCTCGCCTTACACTGTTTACTTTCGAAATGACGTAGTCAAAGCTAGGTGCAAACAAATTACCCGGGTAGTTTGATTGAGATTTAAGCCTATCACCATGAAACCACTTAATCGTTACGAGACTATGGCGCGGTTACACACCTGTAGACATAACAGCAGGCTTACTTTACGTGGGTAACACTGAAAATGCTTAGAACTGGCCAGTTAGACACAATGCAAATGAAAACTTTTTTTGAATTTCAATTTTAGTACTCTTAGGTAACCTAATGTAGTATATTGCATGCATTTGTTATATGTTTTTGTGAATTGGCGGCAAATCTAAAACTCTTGTTACACGTGCAAATGAACCTAACGCGAGAAAATTTTCGGTCAATGATTTATTATGACTTTCGTTGTAAGCTTACTCAACAACAAAGCTATGAAAGGCTACGATTAGAATTTCTTAATTCTTCTTCTTAAAGTTTAAGCGTGGACGTAGCAATCTCAATGATGATCCGCGTGAGGGACGTCCTTTAACAGCGACTACTGAAGATAACATCAGTGCTGTGCGACGCATGATAGAGGAAGATAAGAGAGTGACCTATCAGCAGATACGGGCAAGCCTAGGTATTGGTATGAATCAAGTTCAAAAAATATTACACGAACATTTAGGCGTCAGGAAGCTTTGTACCAGATGGATTCCCCATACTTACACCGACGACCAGAAACACCTTCGCATGGACTGGTGTCGCCAAATGTTTGATATGTTCAATGGCGGTGACTCAAATGCTGTATTTGACATCGTCACGGTTGATGAAAGCTGGATATATTGCTACAAACCCGAAACCAAAAGACAATCAGCTCAGTGGGTGTTTTCTTTGGAGGATCGGCAAACTAAGGTAAAGAAAGGAAGGAGTCAAGGAAAAAAGATGATTGCCTCATTCTTTGGTCGGAAAGGTCATTTCGCGGCAGTTGTGCTAGAAGATAAAAGAAGAAGAAGAATAAATATAATAAAAATAGAAAAGATAGAAGAAAAAATTTTAAACTTAAATCTCTTAGAGATCGCCGCAAAATCATGGATCTCATATTTTTGTCCAAGTTGATTAATGGTGTAGTTGATGTCAAGAATATTTTGGATAGTATCAAATTCACTGTGCCTAGGCGTAACTACCGCAGAAAGCTTACCAATACCTTTGTTGTGCCCCGAGCGAGAACTAACCTTGGTAGACATGCACCTTTACCGAGAATGTTGTCCTCATACAATTTGTTGAATGAAAGGAGCGATCTTGACATTTGCCATGACTCTGAATCAAAATTCAAAAGTAAACTCCAATCATCTCATTAACAAGGATTCATTATTTGTGTTGTTTTTAGCTTGCATTATTGTTATTATTGTAAAATTGTATTGTTGTAAGTACGAGTATATTGTTAGTGTAAAATTTTGAATATTTCTACCAATGATGTGTACACCTTTAATTGGGTTGCATACCAGGTGCAATTTGGTCTTGTTTTGTTTGTAAATGTTTGTATGTAATCTGTTGGTGTTCCAAATAAAAAAAAAAAAAAAAAAAAGATGAAAGGACAGTTACTGCAGACTGGTATGTCAATCGCTGTTTGCCTGTTGTCTTAGAAAAAATTCGACAGCAGCGCCCTCAAAGCAGGATCCTCCTTTACCACGACAATGCTTCAGCGTAAGCCGCAAAATGAACTATTGAATATTTGACTATTGCAGTTGTCGAGATAATGAGTCATCCGCCATACAGTTAAGTATAAAATATCAATTTAGAAACTTTGGGTTTTTAATAATAATAATGAACGTGGACAACATAACATAATTACAATATTATTCTGATCCCAATTTGAATAACTATTAAAAGCACTCGTATTTTGGAAACCAGAAACAACGATGGTAGCACAAATACCCAGACCCGAGTAAAAATAGAAAAACACATTTTTCCTACATTGACCCGACCGGGAACCGAACCCGGGACCTCGGAGCAGGAGACACCTTGAAAACCGGTGTGTACGCCACTCCGCCACGGAGGTCGTCAAGCTCAAGATGCTTTTAATAATTGCGTCGCATGGAGCAAAGAAAATAAAGATAATATTTTCTTTGCATGGAGTCACAAAAAAAAAATTAACACTATTATTTCCAATCCTATAAATGTTGCAAGAGGCGAATAACTGAGCGAGTAGGTACTATAATGGAGTACTGCAACAAAAATATGTAAAAAGAATAATTCATGTACTGCATTACCTCTTTATGAGTAATTTTTCGACAAATTTTTTTAACATGTTTCTTAGGGTTTAACGATACGGTTGCGAATTTTTATATCATTTTTGACAACTCAGCTTATTCTAATTTTCATATTATACTACTACAACTAATACAACATTTACGGGAATGCAAACTTTCTCGACATGAACATTGAATACGGTTACCACAAAAATTTGTAAATAATTAACACCAAAATTATTTGCCGGTTTTCAGTTCCCCATATTATGTTAGTTCATATTTCCCCAAAATGGGGCAAAAACTTGAAACGTGGCGTCGGTCGCGGATTATCAGGTCCGTAGAGCTCTGAGCCCTCTGTATGGATATCTAATGTTGTCGCTCACTGACTTCCCTACTACCGTCGTCACGTTAAGTCGGAACTTTAGTGATGCTGCGTGTTTGTCCCCTAATGAGTAATGAGATTGGATCGACACCGCGGATAATGGAACTCATCCAGAATTTAATGACGTGCAATGTTTGGAAATAAAATTACTGCAAATACGGATGGGAAGGATCGAACAAGGAGTTTATACAACGTGTTTCTTTTGATATCCCATAAATCTAGGATATTAAACAGACCATGGTAAAGAATCAAATTGCATATGAACTATTTTTCAATTATTAATATTTTTTGTTTAATTTTTTCATACAAATAATTCAAAAAAGTCAGGACTGTTTATGTAAAACACCCTTACCTTGTTATGAATGAACTTTTGAATGAAAATGATTTACTCGTACCTACTTATTAATGAAACACCCACACATGTCAATGTTTTTTACATGTAACGCTCTCCCGCTACTTTACTACTACACTTTAGTGTAAGTTTGCCAACGTCTCTCAAAACTAAGGATTCGCCATACTGGTTACATTTTATTAACAAATTGAACTAAAATTGATGTTATATTCGAAACTATTGATTTTTGAACCACAATATGTTCTAGGGCTTTTTATATTATTTTTACCTATAGAACATAACCTTAGAGTTTTGGGATATCAAAAGGAACACGTTGTTATATCTACAGGGTCAATCCTATCTTTGTTTTCGAAATCCTAACTAGATTACGAGCTTTAAATAACCATTTATGATTGTAGATAGATAGGGATGCAAATTGAATAAGTTTGTCAAGATGTATACTTTTAGATAGTTTTTGCTGCATGTATTATGAAGATGATAATAATAATACAAAGTGCATACTGAAAATACGAGCTTCAAAAGCTTCAAAAGGATACTTATGAAGTGGCTCAATGTCCGATACTTTTGTAAAGTTTAAATAAATTTTATCTAGTTTTACATTAAATTAATAAATACAATGTTGTGATAATAACTACCAGCATTCGATACGGGCCTACTACCTTAAATGCAGCAACTGCACCAATGAGCAAGAACACTCGTGCTACAGAGCTGCACCGCCATTCTTCTCTCAATAAGCATGCAATTAAGTTAGTGAAATAATTACTACCTAAGTAACAACGATATATAAGAAAATCTTGGACGCTAAAAATTTCCTTAAAGCTCTAAAAACATGTGGTGCCTCAGTCCTCACAATCATAATATGATTTATGATATTATCTTCACGTGGCATCGTCAGGAGGTGTAGTCGCCTTCTCTGTGCCTGATTATTTTAGTTTTAGTAAGAAAATTATAATAATCATGATTTATTCCATAATTCCTACGATTATTATCGTATGTAGTACGAGTATTTCTGAGCTCACTAACAGGCCCATAGACGTGCGAACGAAATTCCAACGAAATTTCATCTAAGTTCTATTTATTCTCTGCCATACAACACCAACAATAAGAAACTTGAAAAATTTTCACCCTTTATCGAGGAAGACATTACAAATAAAAAATTGGTATAAATAACAAACATATCAATGTATTAGTGGTCTGATCGCTCAGAATCTTAGTAAATGTTTTAACGCACTGCTCTCTAAAGGAATCTTTCCTGAATCCCTAAAATTTGAAAAAGTAAGCCCAATCCATAAGTATGGTCAAACGAATGAGAGAAGAAATTGTCGCCCGATCTCTGTACTACCGGTGCCGCGATGTTATAAAAAATAATTGAGAAAGTAACTTAGTCCGTCTGTTTAGCTTTCACGCCTAATCTGTTTTACTGAAACATAAATTTAGCTCGACCTTGAGAAAAGACAAAGGTCAATTGTATCCCGTAGCTGAACATTTGATTACAACCGCGCGATACAGCGTGTTTTCACGCGGGTTCAGTCACGCCCAATAGCTAGTGAACTAGTCAATTTTTTTTTAAAGAAAAGTAATCATCTCACTGTAGGGCCTCCATTGAATTCAAGTTACCGCAATGATGATAGACATATCACCACGCTTGTCAAATGCGGTTCGCTAATTTTCGAACATTATTTGGATTCGTGATCACAAACCCGAATAATGTTCAAAAATTTGAAACTATTGTGTCCCGACCCGGTATAACGTAGCAGACTATCTGGGGTACCCTTGAAGAGGAATACCCCCCAGAAACCTAGGATCTGCTACGCTACAAAAGAAAATTAAGTAAGATAGGGGAACATAAAATAACAAGATTATTAAAAAAATATAGTTGTATATTTACATAACTTAAAAATTTATAATATGGATGAGGAGTGGAGGTGGCCCGGCGGTCTACGTGACTGCCAGGGTTCAGAAGCACCAGACAAGAGTGCTAGGAGTTCACTTAACTATTTCACCCAAATCAAGTGATTGCTTGCTTGGTGAGTCTACCCAAGCCGAGAATAGAGTGATGTCTGAAAACTGAATGTCTACCGAAAGCTGAATGTAAACTGATTGAAATGCTCGAAAAAAAAAGGCAAACCAAAAAGTTTCTGAACTGAAATTTAAAATAATTTAGAACAAAATTAGAAAATAAAGAGTTTGACAGTATGGTTGCCTTTGTAACCATATCTGCCAAAATAACAAGAAAAAAATACAAATGTCTAAATTAAAAAATACATAAAATTATAAGAAATTGTAGGCTAAATTAGTAAAAATGATGATGAAATGAGAAGGGAATGAAAGGTAAGGTTTCTACATGCCACACCGGGGATTGAACTCAGGACCCCGGATCTTGGTCAAGTACTTAAACGACCAATGACGCGTTAATCATCATGTACCAACTTAAAATTGACAGATTCTTTCATTGCGGTTCCTTTAACACTGCATAGGGCTGCTAATTTGACCAAAAATTTTAAATTCCAAAATCCATTCTTAACTTTGAATACAAAGTCGATTATTGATCTGTTGTAATGTCTCGCATTTTGTTATCTCGTTGTAGGTTAATCTGATGTCATGTGTACGTTATTTAAATATTAATTTTTGCTTCTTTTTTGCTATATTCTTCATGTTTGATCTATCTGCCAATGCCAGCAGTTTAAATTACGAAACCCAATTTACTACGCTTGTAGCTCAGTGATATATAAATTATCTTTAAATTTTGAGCCTTATGTTGCTCTTGCCTGAAATAATTAGTTTCGCAAACCAATATAATATGTTAGGCAATCATGTGTGTGTCCAATACGTTAATTAATCAAAACCCTTACACCGATGGCAATTATTTCGTATCGTGCTCTAACTCGTTCATTGTAATTATAGCTGATGTGAATATCGTTGTAATAACAGGGAACGTATTTATATTAATAGTATCACTGAAAATATAGATACATCTGTTACATATAATTAATGTTCGTTAAAACAATAACCATACTTCTACCCTTAGATTAAAACAATAAGAGAAGATATAGGTAGGTACTTGCGTTGCATGCGCGGTCTTACAAAAGTAAGTCTAACACACGTACGAGTATTTATAAAGAAGTAATTACTTATTGCTTGAAAAAGTCATACCTACCATGTATGTAGGTACATTTTGGAAATGCGTAAATTCGTTCGAAAATATCCAGAATTCTATAAAAAGCGATCCGATTTGCCCTCGAGTCATTCATTAAGACGTGCCCGTGGAAACAAATTAATGTTACCTACTGCTCATTTAAAGTTATATTCATCAAGCCCACTAGTCACATCCATTAGAATTTATAACAAACTACCAGAATTTATAAAAGAAGAATCAAATGGAATAAAATACATAAAATCAAAAAAATCCATACTTATAAATAATTGCTATTACACAGTAAATGAATATCTAAATGATAATAATCTAAAAAAATGTAAATCAAATTGATAATAATCATTATTAAAGTCACTCAATAATATCATTACAAATATTACAATTTATTACAATTTATTTTAGTTCTACAGTTAGGGAATACAATTTATGTCCTTATAGATTAGGTACTATTTTTATGTTGATGTGTGATTTGAATGTTATTTACCATTGAATGTTGTTTATTTATTACTGATAAAAAAATATTTTATAAAACAGTTACCTACTAACTAAATAATGTACCTATTATTAATATTATAAGTTAGCATAAAATTGGATCTAAATGTATGAAATTTTTAACTTTTAAATTTTAAATGTAATAATAAGTTATATGGCGCCATCCTCTCTGTCTACTAACATTTATATTGCTGTGCCCGAACAGGGTCTATAATGAAACTATATTTAAAAACTTGTAACACCTTTATAACATTATGGAATGCAATAAATTATTTGAATTGAATTGAATAAGTAAAGGAAATGAGTCACCAATAATAGTCATTATTATTTGGTTGAGAATGTTAACTTTTGATAGTTTAACCCCCGTATTTATAAACAAGTAAAAGTAATTACTTGACTACAAGTAATTACTTGAGAGACAATTTGTATGCCTTAATCAAGAAATTACTAGAAGTTATAACTACCAAAAGTTAGCATTTTCAGCCAAATAATATGACTATTAATGGTGACTAATTTCTTTCACTTAAGCACTAGGTATGAACACTTTAAGTTATGACTTTCTTAAGCAATAAGTAATTACTTCATTATAAATACGGGGGTTAGTGAACTAGAAGTGTCTAGTAATTATTTGATTAAGGAATACTTATCTTAATATATATAAATTACGTGTCACGTTGTTTGTCCGAGATGGACTCCTAAACTACTTAACCGATTTTAATTAGATTTGCACACTGTGTGCAGTTTGATTCAACTTGAAAGATAGGATAGCTTACATTTCAATTTATAGTCGCAATATAATCTTATTGCAAATTATTTGTTTTTTGACTATTTAAGATTGGTAAACAAAATAAAAATAAAACTCTAATAAATTGTGAACAAATAAATGAATACAAAATCAACCTTGAGAACCAATTGTTGAAATGGAGCAAAACTGACTCGGTTCAAATATGTTATAATTCATTATTAAAAGCAATAACACAGAGCCTCAAAGCTATAAAACCGAGTACACAAACTGAAAAACACAAAAAAATAATCTCTGAAAGAACCCAGTCCCTACTAAAGAGAAGACAAATACTACAAAAGACCAATAATAAATCGCGTACCCAAAAAAATTAACTCAGCGCCCTTAATAAGCTTGCGAATAAAAGTATTAAGGCTGATTACAAGAAGCACCGGAAGGATACTTTAGAAAAATACCTTGAACAAGAAGGCAGTCTAAAGAAAGCTAATAAACAACTTCGAACAAATAAAACCTGGATCGATGGATTGAAACAGTCAGGAAAAATATCGTACAACCGCAAAAACATCATCAATTTCGCAACAGACTTTTATCGGGACTTGTACAGTGCTAGACCAGAACCACAAGTTTCATCCGATGAAAACCAGGAAATGGCCTATCGCTAGTGAATTTGCCACTAGAGGCGCTAGTGTCGCGTGAGGTCCAATATCATTCACTTTGTACTGGTTTTAGCGGAATTTGTTGCATAAATTATAATTTCTTTAATTTACCTGCTGCAAAGTGATCTCCTTCGTAAAATATCGCAAATATGGATTATTTGGCGATTAAAGTGAACGCTTTAAAAGCAGAATTAAGAAAAAGCGCAAAAATAGGCGGCCTCAAGAGCAACTATTTCAGAAGTTAGTTTGTTGATATCAAGATAGTTATTTATAAACAATATAACCTCAATTAGATTCAAGATATAACACTTTGTTTCGGCGCCAATCGCCTTTGACAGCTATACCAACGGACCTCAGTCTACAGTGGCGCCAACTGGTGAGCAAAGAAACGGTAGTCCCCATTCTGCAGTTGTCAGGTAGCATTATTATTCGCTTATTCAAAACTTTACCTTCATCTTCTTTTACCTCTATTTAAGCGGCCTTGCAAATATTGTAGTGGTGAACTGGTGAGCAAAGAAACGGTAGTCCCCATTGTAGTGACACAAAATGCTAGTACGGTAGAAGAAATCCAACCGATTAATGAAGTAGATATTTTCCAAGCAATAAAAAGATTTAAATCAGATAAAAGTCCAGGTCCAGATGGTCTCGCAAACGAAGCCATAAAGTACGGAGGAGCTCTACTGGTCGGGATACTGAGGCACCTTTATAATCTCATCCTAGAAACCGCTATCATACCCACGCAATGGTATGAATCAAATATAGTTTTACTAACTTTGGACTCATGCATTTTACCTTCTCTAACATACGGTTGCCAGACGTGGAAATTCACAAGAAAAATTTAAAACAAAATTAGCTCATGTCAAAAAGGAATGGAACGCAGTATGCTGAACATTAAAAAGATACACAAAATTCGTCATACAAAAATAAGAGAACACACAAAAGCAATAGAAGCTGTGACTTATGCCAAAAAAATTAAACTGAAATGGGCTGGTCATGTGGCCCAATATACAGACCATAGATGGACTATTAATGTCACCAAATGGAAAGGCCCATCAGGCAAACGCAAGGTAGGAAGACCTTATGCAAAATGGGAGGATGACATAAAAAAGTGGCAGGAAAAAACTGGATAGACATAGCAAGAAACAGAGACAACTGGAAGTCCGTGGAGGATGCCTTTACCTGAGAGGGGTCCATGCTATTTATTAAGTACACATTTTATATAATTTAATAATCAGTACATATTTTTAATTAATTTATTATAAATTTAATCAAATATTTTAATGAATTTAATTTTACAAAAAGATAACATTTAAAACTGTTATATTTTTATGCATGGAATAAAAGGCTTTTTTTTTTTTTTTTTTAATAAAACGGCATGTTAGGTGACAATGAAATTTAAGACGTCAAAATCTTAATTTATTATTCTGAGGCGATACGAAGTTCGCGGGGTCATCTAGTTGTTTATAAATATGGGTGTAAAAAAGTCATAACTTAAGGTGTTAACTACCTTATGGATATGTGAAGGAAATGGTTCAACATTAATAGTCATACTATTTGTCCGAGAGTGCTAGATAGTTAGATAGATAGTTGTTGATAGTTCCCACTTTTAGAATTACTTGATTAAGGAATATTTATTGTCACCTGAGTAATTACTTTTAGTTAAGTAATTACTTGTTTATAAATACGGGTATAAGTATCATTCAATGTTTTAGTGATTAACAGATCAGCGATAGGTCCATAGCTCCGTTGATTGTGAGTGTTTTATTGCGGAATAGCCTACCTGTGCATTTTTTCAGTGCACAATTTAAACAGTTTTTTTTAAATATTTTGTATAAAACATACTGCCAATTTTGAGTAAGCGACATAATAATATTGCAAACGCGCGTAAGCGACACATCTTAATGTGTCGCTAAATTAACGATCAGCAAGAAAAAGCTCGGGCAACCGTCCACGCGACAAAATACGTACCGTTTCTTCCTCTTTTTGTTTTAATCTAAGCTTTTGCTGGATTTTTCTCATAATAATACTACTTATTATGGTAAAAATAATAGTGAAATCAAAAAACATAATGTATGGAAAGATCGGGTACCTTTGCTCGATTCTGCCATTGCTCTTATGGTTGTTTTTTATTGTCAAACTGGTAGTATACACTAATTAACAATTCGTGAGACTTATTAAAAATCAAATAAGTCGGTATTGTTACGTACAACCAGATAGATTAAGTAGGTAAATAACAATAAATAATACAATTTGAAAATTCGTAGAAGTCGGAATTTATGATAATTTACCTCAGCAAGCGCGCAATAAATAGATTTAACGACTTCCCATCATTGATATCAAAGCAAATGATTGCTTCCCACTGAATATAAAAAAGACCCTCAATCCCGGAAATAATACTCTGCTCCAACTATAAATTTGCTGAAGTGCTAAAATCTCATCGAATTCAATACATTATTTAGGATTTACCTAGCAACAGGAAGAAAATATTACCCTTGGAAAAGCGCTATCATTACCATACATATTTAACTAAAAGTATACGTGTTGGAGACGCTGGAGTAACGACGTATGTTTGCGAGGGTCGTTAGTTTGAACCCCGTATTTGTGGCAAGAAGCCAAAAATAGGCTCTGTCACCTTTTTCAACAAAGTTGATGATTTTATGCCAATTGCTCATTCGATGCGACTGAACCAGTTATTTGTCTGTTTTTTTTATATTGCAGTATATTTTTCAATATCACAAGTGTATCGATCAAATTTAAAAGGCGTTCTGAGTGATTTAATGTGCTGTCAGGTACGGCTAAAAATATACATGTATGTAAGTTATAGCCATGAGGTTGAACTCAGACTTACCTATTAGAAAATGATAAAGGTGCACAGTTGTCACGTGATAGTATTAGTAGCTACCAGAATATTTTTGCATGTAAAAATCAACCCTGTTGTTCTATAACGCGCGGTGTGATCACGGATGTCTCAGCCGGCACATCGACCACTGTTGTCTCTTGTTGAGTGTCGATCAGAGTTAAAAGAGAATACCTACCAATCGTGCGTTCATTGTTGATACAGTCTAAGCAGCTGTAACCAAAGCTGTTATGACATTTACGCTAAAAGAATCGCACTGCTGAATAGCTTTAACTTACTTTTGAGTACATTACTGGTATTATCGTATAATTTCACGAGAATCAGAACGATTTGGGAATTCGGTTATTAGAAATGGGGTTCCCGAGAATAATTACTATGTTGTGTCAAGAAAGATCACAAGTGCTTCCACGAAAAGGTAAATAACAGCTATTTTACTGGGTCATAAACATAATACTTGGAAAAAGTGACATCAATGATATCGAATTAGCTGTAATCTAATTTGGAATCGTACTAATTAGGAATACGTGGGTAACACTGAAAATGTTTAGAACTGGCCAGTTAGAAACATTGCTAATGTAAACTTTTTTGATTTTCAATTTTAGAACTCTTTGCTAACCTAATTGTACCTAGTATATTGCATTCATTTGTCATTTGTTTTTGTGAATTGGCGACAAATCTAAAACTCTTGTTACACGTGAAAATGAATCTAACGCGTAAATATTTTCGGTCAATGATTTCTTATGACTTTCGTTCTGGGCTTACTCAACAACAAATCTATGTAGGCTGCAATTAGCATTTCTTAATGAAGCCCCATCTCGTGCCACTATTTACAATTGGTTTAACGAGTTTAAGTGTGGACGTAGCAATCTCAATGATGATCCGCGTGAGGGACGTCCTTTAACAGCGACACCTGAAGATAACATCAGTGCTGTGCGACGCATGATAGAGGAAGATAAGAGAGTGACCTATCAGCAGATACGGGCAAGCCTAGGCATTGGTATGAGTCAAGTTCAAAAAATATTACACGAACATTTAGGCGTCAGGAAGCTCTGTACCAGATGGATTCCCCATACTTAAACTGACGACCAGAAACATCTTCGCATGGACTGGTGTCGCCAAATGTTAGATAAGTTCAACGGCGGTGACTCAAATGCTGTATTTGTCATCGTCACAGGTGATGAAATCTGGATATATTGCTACGAACCCGAAACCAAAAGACAATCAGCTCAGTGGGTGTTTCCTTTCGAGGATCGGCCAAGTAAGGTAAAGAAAGGAAGTAGTAAAGGAAAAAGATGATTGCCTCATTCTTTGGCCGGAAAAGTCTTTTCGCGACAGTTGTGCTAAAAATGGAAGGAAAGTTACTGCAGACTGGTATGTCAATCGCTGTTTGCCTGTTGTCTTAGAAAAAATTCGACAGCAGCGCCCTCGAAGCAGGATCTTCCTTCACAACGACAATGCTACAGCGCAAGCCGCAAAACGAACTGTTGAATATTTGATAATTGCAGTTGTCGAGATAATGAGTCATCCGCCACACAGTCCTGACCTGGCGCCCTGCGACTTTCATTTCTTCCCAAGATCTAAAGATAAAATTCGAGGTATTCACTTTACGAGCCCTGAAGATGCGGTGAAAGCGTACAAAAATGCCATAGAAGAGACCCCGAGAGGAAGAATGGGCCCACTGCTTTTCTCAGTGGTTCCATCAAATGCGACGATGTGTAGAGAGGAACGGAGATTACTTCGAAAAACAATAAAAGTATTGACAACTTTCTACATTAAGCCGTTTTTCATGTTCTAAACATTTTCAGTGTTACCCAGGTAAAAGAGATCGAGAACTTTCTTTTAACGTTTGGATAAGTAACCAAACGTTCCAAGAAGTTCCAAGTCGATCGTAACAAAACGTCTTTTACAAAAGCTATGAGTTTTCCTTCGACAAATTGTCGACCAAGTGCGAACCTGGAAATAGAGCAGTACATTTAATGAATATATATCTAATCAACTTACGCGAGAGAGAGAGGCAGACATTGGCATTATGTAGACGAATGACTAGAAAGTGTCATCTTTATGGTCATTTATAAAGTGGACGACTAATAGTAGTTGAATCCTAACTATTATAATAATTTCTTGTAAATATTTTTTTTTACTATTCTTTTACCTTTAATTAATTACTCTTAACAAGTTTTTTCTCTCTCTCTCTCCAGAATGTTAGTTGCGCCATGTTCTGGTACAACCTGTATATCAATATCACACACTAGTTGTTGCCCGTGGTTTCGTGAGCGAGGAATTCAGAAAATATCTCACGGATTCGTACATTTTTCTAGAAAAAAATGTAGCCTATGTATTATTCCAGCCTATATCAACCTAGGTGTAAAATTTTTATCAGTTAAATTAAGCCGTTCTGGCGTTATCGAGTTACAAACACAACATAAAAAAAATATCATGTAGAACTTAGGACCACAAACAAATTATTTCCGATACTTTATTTAGATTATATGTAGGTATGTCGACCATTCGTTACAAAGAATGACTCTTATTTTCACGTTGAATGGACTATAATTAGGTAGACGTTACGTATTCAATCAATAGGATATCTATACAACAAAATAAAGTCCAAGATTAATCGGTTACTTCGACGAGTTTGATTGACTTTATAATCAGACTATGCTCAAAGTTTAAAAGGCAAACGGTAGAGTTTTACATTCTCTTCTATTGAAATATTTGAAAACATAACAAAAGTTACAAAATTTTAATTGATCACTTAACTTATAGTAACATTTTTAAACATAAAGTTTTTTTTGGAGGTTTTGTAATTTTTTTGTAATTCCTATTTTCTGTATTCTTTGGGATGGAAAAAAACGATGACCTAAATAGATTAAATTGAAATAATTATTTCAAAAAATCATTTTCTGTGTTTCGTACACATAAAAATACAAAGTAGGGTAAATAAATGATATGCCCTGACATGGAAACTCACTTATTAACAACAATACAAACCAAAACCAGCAATTTAAAAGGAATGTAAATGAAGTAGAGGTTTAATCATCTCACTGCTGGGAAAAGGCCTCATTGAATTCACGGTAGGTCCTGTTTAAATATTGGGACGTGTAAAAGTACCTTCTGGGGCCTATTTTTAGAAATAAAACTCATTTTATCTGATTTCAAATTACCATAGCAATGAACAATAAGTACATGGGCTATCGCTAGTGAATTTGCCACTAGAGGCGCTAGTGTCGCGTGAGGTCCAATAACATTAACTTTTCACTGGTTTTAGCAGATTTCGTTACGTAAATTATAATTTCATTAATTTACCTGCTGGAAAGTGATCTCCTTCGTAAAATATCGCAAATATAGATTTATAGCGATTAATGTGAACGCTTTGAAAGCGGAATTAAGAAAAAGCGCAAAAATAGGCGGCCTCAAAGAGCAACTATTTCAAAAGTTAGTTTGTTGATATCAAGATAGTTATTTATAAATAATAAACCTTAACTATATTCAAGATTTACACTTTGTTTCGGCGCCGATCGCCTTTTACAGCTATACCTCCGGACCTCAGTCTACAGTGGCGCCAACTGGTGAGCAAAGAAACGGTAGTCCCTATTATATTATCGAACCAAAACTAGCCTATGTTTACATATGCAAATAAATAGTATAGTGAACTCAAAATTTTTTGATTTTGATTTGTTAGAAAATACTTACTTATCAAAAAGTATACAGGGTGTTACAAAAAGCGCTTAACTAAGCCTTTCACCTAGCATTCGGTTCATCAAACCAAATCGTAAGCAACAAAAATAATCGCTAGCAAACGACTTTTTTTTAGGCATTAAAATAAATGAAGTATTTATTGCTCGCAATGTATAGCGCGCACGAAGCACTAACAGACGAGGATTGTGACCTAACTTCATACAATTAGATGTGAGTCCGCGCGGTTCATTGCGGGTTGCTTTCTTCAAAGAGTTTTTTATGAAAAAATTTTAAACATTATTTTTCATCATTTCTAAAGAAAAAAGTTTAGTAAGAACAAACAGAAGATTATCCTGAAAAAATCTTTACAAAATATATCACTTCGACCATCAATATCTCAGTAAAGATTCTTGTCCTATGGTGTCTTTGAAAAAAAAGAGCGTACAAATGGGTAGAACACGTTGTATCCGGCTTCGCTTAAGCCTTTTGTTACACCCTGTATAATTATATCAAATTTTAACTTCACTATAGTATTATTTATATGCATAAGTTAATTTATGCCAGATGCGGTTTGATATAACATTTACCTATCATCCTGTATATACTGCTTGTCTTTTATACAAGCAGCCACACACACACACACAAACACACACGCAAATAACCGCGTGATCTGCGCACCTATACATAGATTTAGCAGTGATATAATAACAGATGTTTAGGAGCATTGTCCTATTATTATATACAACAACATTTTCCGGTTGCTCAAATTCTGCAGTTAGTATAGAATATTCAAAGATGCGCACACAGACGGGTCCTTGCAATAATAAAGAAAAGCTCAAATCAATCAAAAACGGAATTCTGGAAAAGTAAGTCTTACCCCCGTATTTATAAAGAAGTAATTACTTATTGCTTAAGAAAGTCATAACTTAAAATGTTCATACCTAGTCCTTAAGTGAAAGAAATTGGTCACCATTAATAGTCATATTATTTGGCTGGAAATGCTAACTTTTGGTAGTTATAACTTCTAGTAATTTCTTGATTAGGGCATACAAATTGTCTCTCAAGTAATTACTTTTAGTCAAGTAATTACTTTTACTTGTTTATAAATACGGGGGTTAGTCTAAAGTCTTTAAACATTATTTACTTAAAGTTCATGCAACTGTTATACATGTAATGGTAAATAGTATTTTACATTCCCATTGCGTGGGAAGAAAGAAACGCAAACGGCTCGAAGGTTTTGTAATCTAATATTTGTTAGATTCTTCGCCGCCCCGAATGGCAGAATAACTATTAACTTACCAGAAGTAAACCTTGGCATTATAAAATAAAATTAAATGTATTTTCTTAACCATTGTTTTTATGTCACGCCATAATGGGATTTTTGTCAAGGCGTGACAGAAAAACAATAGAGCTAAGTTTACAACCAGGACCAGGAGTATATACAACTCCTACATTCTATTCGTAAAAAAAACGATGTTAGCCGAACATAAACTATTCGATGGAAAATCTTTTTGTGCAATAGAGTAATCGTCCATTGACGTCTCTAACAAATTGCACGTCTTGAACACCCGGTGACAACATTCCAATCACGAGTCGTATTTGCACCCGAGTCACGGGTCGATTTACATTTTCTTCAATTTAGTAGAAAACGTCTGGAATTTCTTATTGATCTTCATTGAAAACCTAATCCGGCACTGATGCCTTACTCTGCAACACGAAGCTCATATTTACGGATATATCTGTCTCTTTCAGATACATTATGACATCGGTATGAGTGATAGGGACAGATGGATTCGAATATATGGACATTGTGTTGCGGAGTAGGGCCACTGTTTTGAAAGCAGCAACATTTCATTTGCGGGTGCTCTGGTATTCACTACCTGCCTATGACGTGTAAAAGTAACGGCTTATAATCATCCCACTGCTGGGCTACGGCCTCTTTCATTAAATTTAAATTACTTTAGTGAACGGGCTCAAGGAAACTGTTCGATACGTCGGTAAAGGAATTTATTACACACTAAAATTTAATGAAATATTCTCGCTCTGTTAGCCGTCATCATTGGTTAGACAACCAAAGATGCCGTTGCTCAGGGTGGACCACTAGGAGGTAGATCCCACCACCCCAAATTAAAAGAACTACAAACAAGTTTACAATAAGCATACAATAAAACATATTTAAACATGAACAATTGAAAACTCTACAGCGATGGTTAAATTTTACGTAAACATTAGAATAAAACATGCGGGACTCTATAACTAATAAAATGTATTTGATTTATTTTTGGTGATGTGTGTGTGTGGGTTTCTGTATAAGTAAGTATAATAGCTATCAGTAGATTTGTGTTAGATCGTGGACCAGTATTTGAACCACTACACCAACGGAGCGTTGACACTGATAAGATAGAGTAGAAAGTAAAAAAAAACACTTAAAAATTTTACTTACTTCACCAACAAAATTAACTAACGAAAGGCGTGAAATAATCCATCAAAGTCGGAGCAAGACAGTTGTCGATGGTATCTCGTCTGACAAAGACTTTGGGACGAAATCTTACGTCTTAGTAATATTACAAATGTTAAAATTTGCATGTTTTTAACTTGATTAAGCTATAATGGCTGAATGGATCTGGATGAAATTTGGTACTGAGATACATTTTAGGCTGAAATAGCACATATATTATTTTTTATCTTTAAAACAGTACGGTTCCCGTGGGATATCAGATTCAAAATTCTACTCAGCTTACAGTATATAGGGTGTTAGGTAAATAGTATAACAAGCCTAATATGCCCCCTTACTCTTGAATTTGATTTAAGTTCGATCTCGATTCGACCTAGCCAAAATCTGAACAAACTCAATCGAATCGAAATCAAAATTAAGTCAAGATCGATCTAAAATGGCGATCCGTTAAACATTTTCGGTTGATAACGTAATCACCATCGACTCAAAGGTTTAGGTTCACTTTTCAGAGTACCAAATCACTGATTCTCGACGTCGATTCGATTTTGATCGTAACTCGAACTTGTCAAGAATAGGCCTGATGCATATAAGTAACTACTATGGTGAAGTCAGAAATTTGGTTTATTAGGTATCTTAACATAGACTAGTTTTGGCATGTAACCTTTGGCACTTTACCTAACACCCTGTATAAATTAAAATAAGACCAACTTGAAGCGTATCGAATAAAAAAGTCCAAATCAGTACCTGGCAGAAAGTTAGAACTTCCTTTTTTTTTCGGTTAAATACACCCTGCTGTACAGAAACGCCGTAAGGAAATCAATAATTTAAATTGCTTCGTGATATCGGCTGACGCTCGCTTCCTGTAAATATAAATAGACAGCGGAAGGGAACAATATTACTGAGCGACGAATATAAATATGCTGATATAATAGTTAAGTTCTCTGAATTGAATCAATAGGAAACCAATAAAGTTATTGTGAATGTTAGTTAAATTACAATTTACTTTAGGAGCCAAAACTAGAAAGTAATCACTTGCGTTGATTCGGCAAATTGGAATTTTACGGCCAATATAAATGTTTATGGACTCTCAGTACTACCATCGGCTTTGATCAACCATAAAAGAGTTTATTGTTATACATATCTGATAAATCTTCATGCTTTTGATGCCTTTGCTCATTGTCAAGTTTCAGCTGGTGCAGACCAGAGACATAAAAACAAATGTAATCACATAGTTCTCATACCAAAGTAGCAACGAAGAGCTTGTCTTAAACGTTTGTTCTTATCTTGCCTTTTCTGTTTTTTTATTATTTACCAATCATCTGTTATTTTGTACGCGTGAATTTAAAACCATCCAATAAGAATATTTTCGGGATTAAAATTAATTAAGGGCTATATTTGATCTATAAATCTTTGTCCCTCCTAAATTTCACTTCTATCCGTTTATCTGGTCTGACGTGATGTTAACATCCATTCAAATTCAAACTTTCTCAACTATTAGTAAGATAAAAATTAAGATAAGTAAGACTATTTATTTATTGTTTGCGGTTGACTTTTTACTCTATTCCTATTGCCAGATTCATGTTCCTGATGTTTGTTACTTATTCATCTTTTTGCTTCTGACGGCAATATAATTTAATATACATTTATCCAGTATCAAATAAAATTCATGATGGCCGCCGCTACAAAATGGTGCATCAAATATTTTTCATTTCTGATTCTATCACGCAGGGTAATACCGAGCATTACTCTCTCCATCCTAAGCTTAAGCTTTCTTACGAGTCCCATACACTCATTATACTTATGAACTGTTTATTCATGGCAAGTTATGAACTTATAGTCGAGGGTGAAGTTTAGTTAATGTAATGTTTAAGAGTGGGTTCAAAGGTACACAAGCTTTCAAAGGTGCTACAAACTTTCAGACGCTTCGTGGCTACTTGTATAGGCATCCGCTTTCGATTGCAAGACTGAAAATTGCTAGTTAGTTACTTATAACAAATTGACTTTACAAAGTTAATACAATGAACATTATATTTTAAGACTAGCTGACCCGGCAAACGTTGTTTTGCCATATAAAGTGGAATAAATCATAGTACTGCATATTGATGATGCATATTTCGACAACCAACTGATACTTTTACCATTTTTTTACTATATTGCTATGAAATAGACAAATTTCTGCACGTACTTATATTTAACAACCAAACGATATTTTTTTATTTCCTAAAAGAAAAAAAAGCATCAAATGTTTCATAGCAAACAACCTACAACAGTTTATATTGGAAAATTAAATTGTCGTTTTTAGTATGTCTCCTTACTTATTATTTATGATTCTCACCTTTACAATATTTCCTGAACTTATACAAACATTTCAAAATAAAAATTATCCAAATCGGTCCAGCCATCTTAAGTTTTTGCTAGATAAACGAACAGCAATTCATTCATAGATTTAATTTGAAAATAAGATAGCATTTATAGCAACTAACCTTAAAAAAAAGTGTACATAATAGATTCACTACTGAATGGAATTAAAAAAAATATATCTACGAGTACTACATCGTAAAAAAATTAATATGATATACATTTCATACATACAGCTGACTTTTTCATCATCTTCAAAATATTTTGTAGGCGTTTAGTATCGTATTTAGAGCCCTTTTATGAAGTAAAAAAGTAGGTCAAGTTTTCAGCCGAAAATATTTTTCGCAACATAGTTTCAAGTTTTACAGTCCTTGGCCTGTTAAGGTATGGAGGGAAAATCAAAAACTTATGAATAGTATCGTAATGAATGAATGAGATGCGCATCGCGTAAAAAAGTGTTGCTAGGAGGCCGTATCAGATTGCTTTTATCTTGACATTTCTGTACTGGGCTATACCAAAAGAAAAATACTTCATTTCTTTTTTGTCTTGCAAATTGTTATGTGTAGGTATTCTTTGTAGGTAATATGTGTAACCTATAGCACTGAGAGAACTAGCAACCTACTTGACTCTACAGAAGGAAATTACTGAAGATAAATGAAAGTCCGAAAGTCACTGAAGCGTTGTATTTTCACTTATAATTTACAATATAAAATTACACGTACTTAACTTCGCGTCCACTGTATAAGGCTAGTGTTACAGGTTAGCAAAGAGCGTGACGGGGAACGACTGACTCGCGCTGCCGTCCGCGCACCTTAGGCCCGAGTTCACCAACAGACGTTTAAGTTTAAACAGCGTTTAAAATATTATTTGACATATTTTGTATGGGAATTGTGTCAAATTAATCGTCACTGAGTCTGAACCCTTCTATACGAGGTCAGGTGTGAGTCAAGGCAGTACCTTAGGACCAACTCTCTTTCTTATCATGATTAATGACCTACCCGAGACTGTAAAAAACGCTCAGTGCCTTCTATTTGCGGATGACCTCAAATTGTATTTGGGAATAAGAAATGAAGTTGATACAGTTTCTTTACAATCTGACATCAACGCAGTATTGGAGTGGAGTGAAAACAATTCCCTTCCATTTAATTCAGCTAAATGTAAGGTAATAACTTTTTCTCGTAAACGCCATCCATTGCAGGTAGTTTACACGATACTCGACGCTCCTTTAGAAAGAGTTAATCATATTCGTGATCTTGGGCTGACATTGGATACAAAATTTGACTTTCATTTACACATGACTGAAATTTGCAAATCCGTGAGTAAGACTCTAGGTTTTATAATAAGAACTGCTTCGCAATTTAATAATCTGAGAGTGGCTAAGGTGCTTTTTTATTCGTATGTTCGAAGTAAACTTGAGTATGGAGCTATTGTTTGGGACCCCTATGAAGCGAAATACACACTTATGATTGAAAGAATACAACGAAAGTTTGCACGATGGCTGTACAAGAGAAGGTATGGGTACTATCCTTTCTTGTACCCTTCCATATTTGTGTATGGAATGGTTGGCCTTGAAACACTTGAGTGTAGAAGAAGACTTTTGTTAGTGGTGCATTACCTACATGCATTGCATCAAAAAGTTGACAGCCCAGTACTGCTGCAAAAATTGGGTCTGCTTGTTCCCTCGCGTATGCCTCGGGATGCCTCGGGCGCGGTCGTTCCCCGGCGCAGGCCGCGCTTGCTGCGCAGACCTGTCACGCGCACGCAGCACGCTGCACATGCACCTACGATACGTGCCCTGCGTCTGATCGGAGACATACTCACTCGGTGTGATAATTTAGACTTGTTTGCTGACAGTTTGGACATTATTTGTAGAAAATTTTATAAATTACTGTTTGTTTAATTGACTTATATGTGTTATAATAATAAATTGTGTTGACTGACATTTGTAACTTAATAAGGTAAATTATTTATTTTTGACATTATATAAATTGACATTATCTTGTACTCGTATTCGACGACTGATGTATCATATTCAGGACACTAATAAAATTATCCTATGATTATTAATTTACTGTAATTCTAATGTTTCTCTTTTGACTGCTTTTTTTTTTACTTGCTTGTGATTTGGAGTTCTCTCTGTAAACATGCATGGAAAATGAATAAATGAATGAATGAATGAATACACTCTTTGTTTACCGGCTGTTTAAGTGTCGGTGAACTTGGGTCTTACTGTGCTTAATTGCATTGTAAGCAATTGTGAAATACAATGTGTCCCTACATATGTATTAAAATTTGGAAAGTGGTTAAAATTTCATCCTGTGTATTTAACTATTTTGGATGGATTTTTAATTTGTTAATTGTGAAAAAACTCAATGATATTAATTTATTATGAAAAAGAATGTAATAAATTTCACATGAAACGATTTGAATTGACCCGTCTACGTATCTTCTTCATTTCATGTAATAAACCTTATCTCATAATAAAGTACCCAGTAGCCACGTTGGACTGTTAAAGTAAAATACTTTAAGTATCTACTTCAGGATACTACGAGTTAAGCTTTTCCATTGTCTGCAATGCATTGACATAGCTCGCTTCCTCATTATGCCATGAAATCAAAATCAACTACACCAGCTTCAGCAAGTATACTGGAAGCACTGCAGTATGTAAAAAGGCAAATTAGTAGAATAAGGGTAGAGTTCACCAACAGACGGTTAAAATTTAAACAAAAATATTATTTGACATATTTTGTATGGGAATGTGTCAAATTAATCGTCAATCTATGTTTACCGGCTGTTTAAATATTGGTGAACTCTGGTCTAAATGCGTTTTAAGTATACTAAATGCGAAAAGCACTTTGCGTTTTCTGCGTGTAGTCACTCCATAGAGAGCAGGCCTTAAAATTCAGCCCTTGCTCTCTCTTAAATACGATTCGTCGCTGAGCTTGTGGCTGTGATCACGGTTTACGGATGTCTCCGTCACATCGACCGCTGTTCTCACGGCTTTTTGACAGCTTTTTGTTTAGTAGCTATGTCATTTTTAGTGGCGCTAGTGTCGATCAGCGTGCAAAAAGAATACCAATCGTGCGTTTATTGCTGTCACAGCAGTTGTAACCAAAGCTGTTATGACATTGCGCTAAGAGAATCGCACTGTAGATGTATCAACGACTAGCGTTCTGCCTGGGACTCCGTTCGCGTGACAATCTGGGCCCCAATTCTGCTAATTCACAAATTGACATTACTACCATAATAAATGTGTCAAAATATACAATTGAGATGCAATTGCGATTCTATTGAGCCATTTGTAAATAAGCGGAATTGGGGCCCTGCTCTATCGCACTGCATGATATATCACGTTTCCAATTGTATAGCTCTTCAGTATGTAAACTTGAAAAATTTTGTCTCAGGCGGGACTCGAACCCGCATCTCCTTGCATGCCGGGCGGGCGCCATACCATTAGGCCACCGAGACACTGCGACACGGCGCGAATTTTTCAAGCATATTCTTACGCTGTGAGTCAGCGTTGTTTCATCAAATGTTAGGAGTTTGCACCCTTAACACCCGAAATGAACTTAAAGGAGATGCGGGTTCGAGTCCCGCCTGAGCCAAAATTTTTCAAGTTTATATACTGATATTATAAGTGCAATTAAGTTGCTAACATATCAAATAAAGTGTATAGCTCTTCTTAGAGGTAAGAAAAAAATGCTATCACAATTGTATTATTAATCAATATAATACATTTCCACTGTTATATTGATTTTCTTATTGATTCCCAACATTTTGTTACGCCTTTGAAGAAGATTTCTAGAATAAAAACTATTCTTTATTCAGCCCCACAGTTATCAGTTTTATTTCTTTTTGCACCAAATTTTATAAGCAGTTTAACGATTTAGTATACTTTTTAAAATTATTCGGTACAAACATACTAAATAAGTATTGACAATTTATAATTTAGAAGTGTGGATTTATGTAGAATATTGTCTCAGCTTCTATATTCACATGAACTCAAAGCTGATAACGTACCTAAAAATAAACACCCTAGCTTTTAAGCATAAACAAAAACAAAACTCCCTTGGGTTCGGCTGGCACTCAATAATATCTACGGACTCTCTGCCAATAACACCCCGATAAATGCCCTAAATAGGGTAATTTCCCACCAAAAGTTATGGACCATGATGGAATAGCCACTTTATTGTTAAATCAATAGGGTGAGTCAAAGAAAGCCTTGTTCTGCAATAATTTTGCAGTCATTGGCGCAGGGAACGATATTAATTGGATTCTCAGTTGGTTTAACAAGTTTACGTAAGTTACTTTTGGTTCAACTTTTGTGAATTTATGTTCACCGTTTTATGGAGATCTTTAATTTACAAATTTTGCTGCTGCTTTTTTAGTTGATGTTAAATTTGCGTGAATCAATAGAGCAATAAACTAGAAACTAAGAAAATTTGATGGCTTAAATCGCAAGCTAACGATTTGTGGCGATACTCAAACACGTACTTGATCTCCAGATACTTTTAATGGTGTTAAATACACACCAAAACAATTTGAAACAATTTTTTTTCTGATTTTGACAAGGTCTATTTTTTAGAATTCCTACTTATTTAAATTTTATCTACTAGGACCTTAACGCAGATTCCCAATGATGGGATTAACCTTAACTGTTGACACCGGTCAAAATTCATAATCGTATACTTTATTTGATATTTTAGCAACTTAATTGCACTTATAATATCAGTATATAAACTTGAAAAATTTTTCAAGTTTATATACTGATTCATAATCGTATTGCTTATTAAAATTTTAATGACATACGTTCAGACAATATAAGAGAGTACCTTTTATATCCGCATTTGGCAAACGTGCCAAATAATACCTGTACCGATCATTGCTATGATAACTTGAATTCAATGATGGAGGCCAGAGATAACAACAGACCGTTACTTTACATTACAAGCAAAACCTTACTACTATTAAAAATTCGTGTGCGTCAGAATAGCTGGTTGTCTATGGCGTTGGATATATGGCGTCTGGTTTTTTTTTTGGCGGGAGTTCGTGAGATACGTTTGGAGTCCATTTATTTTATCGAATTTTTATTGTTTATAGTGATTTTTGGGTCGTAAAAGTGGTGTTATTTTGCGAAACAAAGTGTCGTGCGAGCGAACAATATACAGTTCGGTGAAATAACATGGTGTATGGGTCGTAACCAAGAAAAGTGGACCGTGAATTTTTCGCGGGAACGCGAACAGTTCACCTCTTTCTTGGGGACTTCTCTACATTCCTTCAATCTTTCGATTGTCTTCAAAAACTCCATCGAAGCATTAAAACGTCTAACATCAACGTTTTAATGCAAAATAAAGAAAATAATACTAAAGAATTGGCTGTATGGACAAGTATCCGAGGCCATTAAACTTTAAAAAAAATATAATGTCAGTGGAAAGGAAAAAATGCTAAAGCGCCATTTGGGCCAAAATGAGTTACATATATTGTTGGATAGGCTTTTTTTTTTCTGCGTCGATCTATGTAGGTTTCAACTCAATCAGACAATTTTTTTGGCGCTTTAGCATTCCGAAATTTGCAAGTATTTCTAAAATCACCGCCCTCTACCCTTGCGCTACTAAAACGACGTGTTGGTAGTGTTTTTACAACAAATGTCGCGTAAGAATTTTTTTGCTGGCACAATATTTTTGCTTTCACAACATAAGTATTTTTTTGTTACTTAAGAACTTGAATGAGGCTGTTACTTTAGCATTTTAAGCTTTTTGAATTTTAAAGTTTTTTGGTACATTAGCAATTATTCATAACTGTTGTTCATAATGATTTGGCATGTAAGCAAAAGTAAGTGATCAAGATTCGATTAGTTTTTGCGCTTTAGGATTTTTTCACTCGCTGTTTGTGTAAGTAGGTTTAGTATGTTAGCAAAAATATTATACTTGAAATGTATTATTACACATTTTTTAAAAAAAGAAGCCTTTTCTTACAAGTTTTAAAGTACTTTAGCGATAATTATCATTGAACAAAGCAAACATTATAGTAGTGAAGTAATATTAACATTACTCAAAAAACTTAAACATTATGATGCATTGAATGATTCTTTGGATCTAATAAGTTCTTACCTTAAAGGCAGAACACAAAAGGTTTGCATAAATGGAGCTAAGTCGTCAGGGTCGGCCCTTATTATGGGTGTCCCTCAGGGATCAGTATTAGGACCCCTGCTATTTTTAATCTATATTAAAGACCTTCCCTGTTATTTTCATAATCTTTGTGAGATGGTATTGTTTGCAGATGACACATCTATGATTTTACAAACTAAGAGGGACAAATCTTTATTTGACGATGTTAACAATACCCTTTTAAAATTATTGCATTGGTTCACAGCAAATAATGTTTTACTAAATGCAAATAAAACAAAATGACATGTTAAATTGACCATGCCGTACGTACGGTTTGCTGTCACTCATCACAAATCGCGATAATTGTTAAAGATGAACCATTAAATTCTTTAGATTCTACTACGTTTTTAGGTATAACTGTAGACTCTCATTTGCAATAGGGTGCTCGTTATTAGGGGGCTCTGGAAGACTTAGTTCTGTTGCTGTGAGAAATATAAGGCAACTGACTGATGTTGGAACGGCATGATTCGTATATTTTAGCTACTTTCATAGCATAATGACATACGGAAGTATGTTGTGGGGCTCAGCGGCAGATATTGAGTCAATTTTATATTACAAAAACGTACTGTATGGGCTATTTATTTCTTACAAAAAATACGTACATAATTTTAATACCAAAAATAAAGATGAACTTGCCGTTCCAGGCTTCAGACTGCGAAAAGTAGGAAAATCGTTCATGGGAAATTGTATTCGTATTTTTCAACAAATTACCACAGGGTATTGCTGAACTCCTTGTACATCAACTTAAATC
Source organism: Anania crocealis (assembly GCA_949315895.1). Taxonomy (NCBI): domain Eukaryota; kingdom Metazoa; phylum Arthropoda; class Insecta; order Lepidoptera; family Crambidae; genus Anania; species Anania crocealis. The sequence continues at coordinate 14,178,593 of OX438865.1, read as the reverse complement.
GTATGTCAAAGTAATTTTAATGAAAAAGGGCTATAACACTGTAAATGATTATTTGTATGATAGAAATGTAGGGCATTAAATTGTCCCAGCTCGTACTTTCTTAAACATTTTGTAAAAATTTATTTAAAAAGGGGCTGACAATAGTGACCGAGTTTCTTGCGCTGCTTCTTCTCGACACTAGCCCAGACTTGTCCCCAAGCAGTGGTAGGTTTAAATATTAGGACATGTAAAAGAGCCTCCTGGGGCCTATTTGCAGAAATAAAACTGATTTTATATAGCACGTGACTATAAAGCACATTCCTGTTGGAACTTGTCGGTTTTTGTTGTTTAGTCGCCGTCCGGATCATCATTTTACCGAGTCAACTGGATTGTAAGTAAAGTTTAAAGGTATGTTTTTCTTTTCCGTAATATTATGATTGTGTTATAATAATGATGATAGACAAAACATTTTTAAAGTGCCGTGCCTCAGTCAGCCAAACCGGAACCCTTATAGGATCAAGTATAAGTATCAATAGTACAAGAAGAAATACAAAATTATTTTCATTTGTTTAAGGTCTTCATGGGCAGCAAACGCAATGTTTATTTAAAAAGTTCATTGGATTGGAAACAAGCTATCCGACCGACTAACCGAGTTGACCAACGCATCTGATGACATGTCTTCTCAGCATACTATGGATCATGTGCTCTCACAATCTGCTCTAGAAATTATGCAAATTTATGCTGTCGAGCCCAAGTGCTCGGGCTGGGGTCGATGCATTGATCTAGAATTTAAAGTAACTCCTCAAACTCTAACTCACATGGATCTCGTGGATCACATAACCAATACGTTTTCTGATGTAATTCTGAGCTCAAAGATGTTAGTAATATGTTGTATGTTTCTTTGTATTGATATCATCACATCTGTTCAGTTTTAAATAAATATACAACTGTTTAATAAAGTTTTTAAATATTTCGTCCTTGTCTAATGGTACAATGTTTAATTTAGGTGTCATAAGGTCTTTTGCTCCTCATTACCTCCTGCATACATGAAATTGTTTTGTGCTGTCGAATTCACTCTGCAGTTTTAGTATAAGCTGTGTAATTTCCTGAAATTACACAGCTTATACTTTATTTGATATTTTAGCAACTTAATTGCACTTATAATATCAGTATATAAACTTGAAAAATTCCCGCCCGCCTGAGACAAAAATTTTTCAAGTTTATATACTGATATTACACAGCTGATACTATTTTTTTCTTCATTCTCATTTTCCCACTGTGTCATCAGTACTCATCAGTAATATTAATTATTTGTAGTATATATTTTTTCTTCGTAAATATCAAATTTTGTACATTCATAACACTCGTAATTTAAATTCATAATCAGAAATTTCTCGTAGGGTTTGTATCTGGCTACCGAGTTTTGTAATGCAGCCTTTAATCGAAGTTCGTGTACGTTTTACTTAGTTAATTTATCCATTTAGTCGCCAATTATTACATTCTAAAATAATACCATTATATTTGAAAACTATGATATTTATTTTCTGATTGACATATTAAATGTCATAACAACGAAAGTGTAGTCAGAGAGTACAAATATGTAAAGATGATGGATGTGACGTGAAACTGAACAAACTTCGCCACCATTTTTTACCCTCTTAAAGATTAAATTTTTAAGAATACTGAAAGACGTCATTAATAATTTTTAATCAGGTAGCTGGACACCAATTTTCATTATCATCGACTTAGCTTCAAAACTAACGGATTTTTATACAAACTTATGGGGCCCTTTTTACCCCATTATAGGCGGAATTTCCATAAATCAAAAGTGCTTACCTACACTATAAAAAGAAGCACGGTGAAAAATTTCCGGTTTTAAATCCCAGAAGTTTAGACTGTGCGTTGATATGTCAGTCAGTGTTTTATATTTAGGTAATTCAAAATATAGTCATTACCACAAACCTGTACCCGGTTAGTAGTAATGTCAATATTTTTAATTAAGGCATTAGGATAATTAGGCATTTTTTTCACAAAACATTTATACCTATTTAGTCTTTAAGTATAATTTTTGCTTAAAACGTGTAATGTAGTTATAGTTTAGCAACATTTGCCTTCATTCGTTCCATGGGGTCTGCGTATGTAAGCATATATTCCTGTTGGTTTCGTGAATAATGTTGCTTCTTACGCATTACTTCGCTGGCGTATGTGACTACAATAGTTGTAGTTTAGTAATTTATCTTTGACATACTTATTTAATTGTAACTCACTAAGCAATTATGTTATAATAAGAAAAATGTTGTTAAAACTCTTTAGCACTTTGTGGTTGCTGGATATTTAAATATAATGGATGTTAGAAGTTTTATCCTGACTGACATTTGATTAATTTTCATGGTATTTTTTCTAAAGCGACAGCTATTTTGCGATCTAAATAAGCAAGGAATCTATGTATTATATCTAAATTTAGGTAAAAAATCTAGATCATGTTTCCATTTTAAAAGTCCGGTTTAACATTAATATCAAAAGAGATATGTTTTTTTTTCCGAAAATTGAAACTTTGATCCTCTTTTTCCACAAGTACGGTTTTGGCGCTTTAGCAGTTTTTCCTTTCCACTGACGAATATATATATATATATATATATATGGCGTCTATGGCGATGGAAGCCAGGGATGATAACAGACCATTACTTTAAATTACAAGAAAACCTTACTACTAGCGGTCGGCTGCTTAGTCCCGGATCCGAGCCATATGACAATAGATTTCACAAGGGGTTAAAAATTCGTGTGCGTCAGAATGGCTGGTTGTCTATGGCGTTATGTTTGAAGTTACAACGTAATTAGATAAATGAAGTAAATATGTAGCAATTGTTGACGCAATACATTTCCGGTAACTCTGCATGCTTAACTATAAACTAGGAGGTGAGGAGGAAAATATATATTATTTCTAAATATATATCCCATGTAGTAATTATTTATTATGTAGCAAATATAAGCAATTATGTAGTAATTTTCGAATCAACTCTCATAGACCAACGCCACAGACAACCAGCCATTCTGATGCACACCAAAAATACGAAAGTAATATCAGTATTTAAATTTGAAAAATTATGTCTCAGGCGGGACTCGAACCCTGGATGGTAAAGCGCCGCACCCGGCATGCGAGGAGATGCGGGTTCGAGTACCGCCTGAGACATAATTTTTCAAGTTTAAGTACTGATATTATAATTGCAATTAAATATCATATAAAGTATTCGAAAGAACTGCCTGTCTATCTTTTAAGCTTTCACACCTAAAATACTAAACCAATTTTGTCAATATTTTTACAAAGTCATAAGTATTATTCTTTGAGAAAGGACTTAAATATAATAATGCTGTTTTGTATGCAAGCATCAGTTGCTCAGGTTAATTTTCACTTCTTACACAGGTTTATGTTCACTTGGTATAAATAAAAATTGTAATTAATTAATTTGTCTCAATTAACGTTTAAAATAATTTTATCGATATAAGTAAATATGCAGTGCCTGTAACTGAATATACATTATAATTATGAAAATACATTTAGACAACCTTAAAACTACGAATTGTAATGATAAATCTTAGATTTCTTCCACATAAACTATTTCAATTTAAACTTTCGTCATTTGAAAGTTTTACCATCTATGAGTCCTAGATCTATGAGTTGTTGAGTTTAATAACTATAATACACATATACAACGTCAAAATTGTGTAGGTGACGAGAACTTGCGATGCTACTAGCATACTACAATATCTGCAAGGCCGCTTAAATAGAGGTAAAAGAAGATGAAGGTAAAGTTTTAAATAAGCGAATAATAATGCTACCCGACAACTGCAGAATGGGGACTACCGTTTCTTTGCTCACCAGTTGGCGCCACTGTAGACTGAGGTCCGTTGGTATAGCTGTCAAAGGCGATTGGCGCCGAAACAAAGTGTTATATCTTAAATCTAATTAAGGTTATATTGTTTATAAATAACTATCTTGATATCAACAAACTAACTTCTGAAATAGTTGCTCTTGAGGCCGCCTATTTTTGCGCTTTTTCTTAATTCCGCTTTTAAAGCGTTCACATTAATCGCCAAATAATCCATATTTGCGATATTTTACGAAGGAGATCACTTTCCAGCAGATAAATTAAAAAAATTATAATTTATGTAACAAATTCCGCTAAAACCAGTACAAAGTGAATGATATTGGACCTCACGCGACACTAGCGCCTCTAGTGGCAAATTCACTAGCGATAGCCCCCATTAGGTGAACATAAATTATTTTTTTAGCACACCTGTGTTGGAATAAACTTCCAGCCGCAACCAGTCAATGGCAATTTCATTATTTTTCATATCACTTTTTTTGATTGGAAAGTCGAAGCAGACCGAATTCCGATATCATTAAATTTATTATCCGTGAATATTTATCGCGAAAGCACATTCCATTACACATGATTTTAACAAAGAAGAAAGAACGCTAATATTTTCAGTGTGTTTTGCTAAAAAATTAGAGATTTCGGAAAGTTACTTAACAAACGCTGAAACTAATCTTATGAAAAACTATAAATCTTGTACTTTTTGATTAGTAGACATTCATAAAAACCAAGACCTACCTAATACTAGACAGAAAAATAGAATTATTGTTTTTTCACGGTCTTTTCCTGTAAAATGACCGACATTAATTAATACTATAAAAAATAAGGATTTTTTTCGTATTAAAATCATTTACGGTGACATCAAGGTCCACTTTGACCGAGGTTCTTTGAAAGTTTGAATGAATGTACGGATCTGAATGAATGATTCGGTAAGCCGTAGATTATAGGCGGGAATTGCAAATAAATTACTTTTTATCCTAAAAAAACGTGCAGTTCCTGTGGGACTGATTCAAAAGGAAATAAAACGAGTACCAAATGGCTGGAAACAAATATTATAATGTAAGTCAAAGATGTTCGAGGCACATACCAATAACAGCGTAAATACAGCGTAAATGCCTTGAAGAAATTCGTTAACACAATGTCTTGGTAGCTCAATTAGTTAGAGTAGACGTCCGGTAAGCAGAAGGTTATAGATTCAATTCCCATCTTAATACAGTCGAAAAAAAATTATCCAAGGAATTGTATTTTCAATTTACAGTAGTTATTTTAAATTACATTTAACTGATGATTGACAACTGATTTAAACTTCTATTTTCACTGTCATACCGCTGCACTCGCAGACGTGTGGGACGTCAAATAATGTCAACCTTATGGCAGAAATTTTAAGGACGACATTGTTTGACGTTTCAATTTAGTAGACGATTAAGAGGAAACACTACGGGCGAGAGAATTGAAAAATAGGTATTTGTAAAATCAATTGCTGTCGCGCAGTGCCAAACGCCTTCACCGCAGAGTGTGATAGAGACAACTGATTCTTGGACCGTAAATACCTACTAAAAACACACCAAATCAAGGTTTCGTAGTCCCCCGATTACTTTTCCAAAGCTACACAGATTTAAATACTTTTTTCATAAAAAATTAAAGGAAGGCTTTGGCCGTGTTCGTATGTTTTCCTTTTTTTTCTAAAATTTAGTTAAATTTATTTTCTGGATGTTTGAACACAGCGGAAAATCTGGCGAATTTTTTCGATTTGTGAGGGCTCATATCTTTTTTATTGATCAATTTATGAAAAAACAGAAAACATAGAAACATGCTAATAGTGGCCATGGATTTTTGTAATAAAAATTATTGCTTTACTGGCTTTATCCAGGGAGGAAACAGGGGACTACGTTTGTATGGAAAACGGCCCTTGTGTTTCCTCTTAAGACTAAATAACGTCTGCGAGTGCGGCGCTTAAGTGTTGACACCAAACCTTAATGTTCGAATAAAAATTAATATTTTTCAAAATACTTGTGCTTACATTTTGGTTTCAATTCCTTGAAGTAATACGCCTTTTCCATGAAGATGCACGTACGTGCACATGTTAAATTAATCTTAAGATGCACGATTTCCCGAAAAATTTTAATTTTCCATTTTTTTTTGTATTTTTCCTAAGTACCTTGGCCCCCCTAAAATACAAATCATATATAAAAAATTAAAAACAGACAAAATTTTTTGCCGGTTGGAAAGGGTTAAACGCCAAACTCAAATATAAATGCAAAATTCAAATATTTTTATAAATAACAACACTTTCGTTATGTTAAGCGGAATTTTTGTGCCGTTTTCAGTTGAGCCCAGGTGGACCCGTTTTACATTTCACCGAGTCTGTAATACTTTGTCTAAAATGAGAGTATCAATTTAAGGATTGCCAGCTTAAAGTTTAGACTGATTGTTGAAAGGAATTTAAATTAAATTAAATACACGGTGCCTTTTCAACCACCTTTTCCAAAAACCACGGTATTCAAATTCAAATTCAAATAGTTTATTGCATGTCACATTAATAGTAGGGTAAGATAGTAGGTACATAATATGATAGTAGCTAATGTGACGCCCTGCAAGGGCATGGCAAATTTTGGCAAATTTTGAGAGGGCTAACTAAGTAATATAAAACATCATGGTAGGGTTATTCAATTTGTCAAGTTTTTTCTAAATATTAATTATTGATTCAGCCTTTTAATTTTGTAACACGCTGTGACGTGCACAGACGTATTATTTTGCTGCGGCGAGGTCTCGAATGGATGAACCTTACACAGCTACATCCGAGCGCATCAGAGCGTGTTTCAAAATAAATAGCTGAATCAATATTTAATATTTTTATAAAACTCTTTTGATAAAAAAAATAAACTTACACTGCCAAGATGTTGTGCATAATGGTTCAATAAAGCCCATAGCCCATATAGTTGATTTACTACAAGAACAAAACAAACCTGTTAATTTACAAAATTTATCAAATAATTAAACACAAAATAAAATAAAATAAACTTACTAAAATTAAAACTGTATAAATTAAAAATATTGTAATACTGGCTGATGCCAGCGGCTTCGCGCGAGGTAACATAAAACGCAAAATATAAGTGTATTTGAATAAACACTCGGAAACGTACATATTATAGAACTTATGTACATATTATTTACGTGTCGGCTATGATAAGTGTTTCTTGCATAGTCTTTAATAGACATTATAATAGATAAGTAGGAATTAGTAAATTTAAATTTAGAATAGAATAGTAAATTGTAATATTTAAAATTAGGAAACTAACATTAATTATTATAGTCCCTAAGTATGCATGTTTTAATTAGTTACTTCCAGTTACACAAGAACATTTATATACAAATGATACCTTAAACAAAATAATATTAAAATCATAATTCCTTTATGAAAGAATACACCTTCCCTTTTAATAAGTAGTTCCGTTGTCTACATGAGCTTTAAATGCAATTTATTATAATTATGTATTGTTATATAGAACTTTGGTTATTATTATTTGGGTCCTTGGTTTAATTTAATTTAGTTTAAAGTATTTATTAAAACAGCGAAAGCAGTTCTTGTTTTACCTATATTAGCAATATTATGCGACTTACAAATGGTATGTTATATAAAACCTAGTAATTGGCCTTATTTGTGGTACAATATTATTCTGTTTACACATTATTATAACGCTGTATGGTTTCTTAATAAAAAAATAAAAAAAATAAAATAAAATAACGTGGGCTCCGTTTTACAGGTGGTTGAAAATGCACCGTGTATAGTTCGCTGCAGTGAACTTATTTTATTATTTTTATTCGAATTCTGGATTTGAATAGTGGAACAGATAGCTTTTAATAAAATGTGTTGAAATACGAGTAAAACACTATAAATTTCGTTTATCGAAATAGTTACTCTACATCAACCGACATGAAAAATGCCAGTTCTTATATTGTGACGCATCTGAATGGACCAATTAAATTTTTATTAAGTAGCTGATGTACTTCAAAGACTGTTTAAAAAAAATATATATTAAAAAAAAGATAACCTTCAAAAAAATAAATTGAAAAGAAATTAAATGAATTGGAGGGTACACTTTTTCATGGCCCTCCTTTTTCAAGACCGTTATGCTGCAGAAAAACCATCGGAGAGGGAGCAATAGTACCGGACTAATGCCTTTTTGATGCTCCTTACTAGGATATATCAGTTACCCGCTAAAAGAGGTTTGCACCGGTGTTGTCCGTGTCTTCGCGTCCCCACGCACCATATTTCCATATTCCACAAAATATACTCCCTGAAACCGAGTTGTGCCCACTGCACGAACCAGAGGCGGATCTGCAGATGATTTCCCGGGGTAACAACACCCGGGGTAGTGATCTATAATTGCGACTCATTCAATAGCGCTGGTGGACACAAAGGGTAATGTTAAGGGTTCGCTATCCCTAAACGAGCCCTTTCAAAAATTGTGTATAATGTATTAGGTCCTTATATGAAATTGGCGTTTGTTAAGGGAGAAACATAAAGTCAAATATTTTTTTATATCTGTTTTTAGCCAACTCTGACGTAGTTTGCGATGGATCCGCTTCCACTATAACCTTTAATTCTTCATTATCAACTAGGGTCTCCGGCCGTTGTTTTGCAGGTCGAAATTTCCAGAACGAAAACGTTGGAACCAAAAACGCAAGGTGTTTTCTTTTGCGACACGACCGCCATACACATCGTTAACTCTTCGAGCCGTTTCTGCTGCACTGGTGCCACGGTGAAACTCGTACTCGTAAATAACGCGATATTTCAAGTTTTCTTTTTTGTCAACTATCTAAGTGACGCAAAGAGGAAAAAGGAAAGAAAAAACGCAAATGAATGACAGTTTACAAAACTCAAATAGGTACATGTGTATGTATAAATTTGAATTTAGAATAAAATAGAATAGAATAGAATGTGTTTGTTTATTTGGCACTTCGAAAAAAGATTAAATTTACAAAAAAATAATAACAATCAATGTGCCAAAAAGGCCCCCACTCAGCATTAGTCGCAACAGCCGAAGGCATACTGCGACGCTGATTTTCAGTGGGAGCCCAGGAGGTACATGAAAAAAAAATACAAAGCTAGTAGTTAACACAAATAAATAAAACATGATATTAACAATTAAAAATTTAAATTAAAATCAAAATTGGAATTCTTAACCAAAGAATTAGATCAAAGTGGACAGTACTACAATACGCCAATTTCATATGTACGGACCTAAAATATTTTGAGAGTACAACGTGTATCCAAGAGCAATATTTTTAGCTTGCACGTTCAAATTGCAATTTGAGTATTGAGTAGATATTTAAGCCTAAACTCAACAGTTAAGATTTTGAACGTAGGACCAATTCAAATCGGAATTCTCCAATAAACCCAGATATCTTTCGCGCGTGTTCAAAAGCTGTAATCATCTTTTTTGATAATATCATCTCTTTTGTTACTTTTATCAGACCAAAATAATATTTTATAAAAATATTGAAGAATCATGATTCTCCTAAAGATAAAACGCATTTTCTTAACTTATTGTTGTTTCTTTTTTTTGTCTTGAGACAGAGCAGAATGCTGAATAACTATAACTTTGTTTACAATCAAACTTCAACCTATCGCTCAAGTCCGGCCCACGTTTTCTTTATTCAATTTAACTCCAATTCAAGTCCAAGGACCATCGTTAGTCACGTATTTTGTCGACCTTGCGATAGTGTTGTGAACCTAGTCGAGTATCGATATATATATTATAGATTTACAGGTGACAACGTCAATTCAATCATATATAAATAAATAAATAAATGTGGACAACATCACATACATTATTCTGATCCCAATTTGAATAACTATTTAAAGCACTCGTATTTTAGAAACTAGAAACAACGAAGGTACCACAACACCCAAACCCGAGAAAATCTAGAAAAACACTTTTTTTCTACATCCGGGAATCCAACCCGGGACCTCGGAGCTGAGTACGCCACTCCGCCACGGAAGTAGTCAAAACTGTTACAAATTGCGGCTTATGCCGTTACAATTAACCCTTTTATAGGACGCCCAATACAAAGTGACCTGTTAACTGGACAGTCACTTGAAGGTCGAAATTAAATACAATTCAATTTTGAAGTTGACTTATGAAATTTTACGACTCGTTAAAAAGGTTGAGGTGTGCGTTATTAAAGGGTTAAACGTGTTACAAAGGATGTTAGGATATCATATAGTTCATTATATACCTTGTTCGGGCACAACTACATAAATGGTAGTAGACAGAGAGGATGACGCCATATTAGTATGATGTTTCAGTATAAACACATTTCAGTTCCTATATGTACGAGTAAGTATAGTTGACGCACAGCATTACTATAGTACCTAGGTATAATATCATAACCCCTTATTAGAAGGCATAGATAAGAACCATGGATTTTATTGTGTTTGGAAGGTATACCTACCTTGCAAGCGACAACAATTGAATAGTAATTTATCAAATCAATTCAAAATCAAAATAAAAATAAAATACTGAAAAACATGAGTTCAATTCGTAAATAAATATTTTATTTAAATCAAATAATTTTACGTTTTCTCACATTTATCAATTACATCAACTGAACATATCAAAAGGTTTTTTGGAAAGCTACGAGTATAATGAATAAGCTGCTTCTATGGAAGCTCGCTATATTTAAGGCTTCCTCTCAACTCTAACCTCTACCACAAAAAACTATCGACTTCGAATCGTTTGCATATCGAAAGCAAACGACACAAAGTTCGTGCTTTGTTTTGTAGTTCTCGTTTTGACCGCGCGAGCGCTGTTTAAGTTTTCATACTATATACTTCGATGGCGATACGAACACGCAAACGATTCGAATTCGATAGTTTTTTGTGCTAGACCCACTGAGTAACCAAAATCGAGCCCAACAACAATAAAAAAAAATGTTCTGCATATTCAGATTAACGTTGTCCTGTCGTATTTTTGTTTATTGTAGAACTAGAGAATATAAATATTTCATGTGCAGATTAAAAATTTTTGTTTCTTTGTTTTAAAATTTTTGTAAATGTTATTTTGAAATTTTAATAGATAGTTAACTAACGAAAAGCAACACATTTTTAAATAACTCGTCATGATCTACCTGCAATTTAATGCGGATTAAATCACAGAAATCAAATTGCAAGACAACTTGACTTATATCATATTGATAGCCGATAGTAATCACTTAAATGTCATGATGTACTGCTTACGATTCATAATAGTAAACTATTACATGAAGTGAGGGAGGGTCATTAAACGAAATAATTGTTGCATATCGCAATGTAACAGACAGCCGCTTCAGCCGCTTCAACCGCTCGCTCTGTGTAATTTGTACAGTTAGCTACAAAAGTATGTATATGCCACCGTAAAATTGTGAACTTCGTCAGTTCATAAATGAACGTTGATGGATTACAATCTAACTTTTTTTTACGCAGACAAAATGCATTACGCATACCTACTGTTTCAGGGGCAGTAGGTTATGTGGGACTCTCTTGTCGGTGTCAGTGGCATAAGAGCCACTGTTTGCCCGACAAGCATACCCACTAATACACATACGTTCGTGTGCTTCACAGTGTGTTTCAAAAATTTCTGAAACAATATAATTTAAAAAAATTATAAGATTTTTTTTTTGATAAAAAATTTAAAAAAAGCACATGCTATACATTAATCCCTCAACCCCCAGGAGGCACGCGCGTGCCGCGATAACAATTGATTTTAATTGTGTCTGGAATAACTCACGATCGAGGGATTTAGTGGTCACATAGCGAGGACTTCGTTTTACAAAAAGTTCAAAATACATGGTGTATTAAGCAGTACGAACAATGAAGCAAAGTTAATAGTCTCCTCAATCCCGTTGGACGGCTTCACATCAACTTAAGGTGCTTTTAGCGGTACTGAGGATAGTATAATGAACCAGTTCTCCTTTGAGAAAAGTGGCCTTTGGCAAATGTGATCAAACTATGTACATTTCTGTGTTTATTATAAAACACCTATCAGCATTTTATCAGTCAAAGAGATAGGTATAGGATACATTTATTAGGGCTCATATCTTTTCTATTAATTAATTTATGAATAAACAGAAAACATAGAAACATGCTAATAGAGGCCATAGATTTTTGTAATAAAAAATATTTCTCTACTGGCTGTATCTAGGAAGGAAACAGGGCACTACGTTTGTATGGAAAAACGGCTCTTGTATTTCCTCTTAAACTTTGTGGAAAACTAATAATAATAACTAATAATAACCCAATAAACTTGAACATAACAAAGAGCTGAAAGTGTTTTTTTGTGTTGAATTGAACAAACCGCGCTTTTATACCCATATTGTATAAATTTTCAGGTATATAAAATTATAATGTGAAACCTAATGCATCTGTCAAAATCCACTCCGTCAGAATTCCCTAATAAGCCTGTAAGTTAACGATATTGAACAGGTACGTGTCTGAAGTGTGACACCCACCGGTTGGCAGGCGTCCAACCGATTAGCGCCCGGCGTAAACAGAGGCGCTCACCCGCTCGTGCCTGTCGTATCGCGTTATTACGTCATCTACATTGGTCAGACATAAGCGAACGCGGGGGAGGTAGCGGCAACGAGAACGTTTTGTAAAGAAGAATAGAAATTTAATGTGTTGATATGTTTTGAGCCTTACAAAACATCGAGGTTTGCGTTTTTATTCGTAGATTTTTTAAAGATGATTTGATTTTCGAACTCAAGAGTTAAGTTTAAAAAGAAAGAAGACATGCGAAGGTAATTTATCCATGAACCGTTAGCTTTTAAAGGCGATCACCCATAAATCACTGAACAGTGACAACTATTTGCCAATATTGTAATTCCTTGATTTTAATGTAAAAGCGAAACGCCGATTTTATGATAGTAGACTACATCTGACATCGTACGGGTAAACTGGATTCTAAATTCTATTCTAAAAAAAAATATATATTAAAAAAAAGATAACCTTCAAAAAAATAAATTGAAAAGAAATTAAATGAATTGGAGGGTACACTTTTTCATGGCCCTCCTTTTTCAAGACCGTTATGCTGCAGAAAAACCATCGGAGAGGGAGCAATAGTACCGGACTAATGCCTTTTTGATGCTCCTTACTAGGATATATCAGTTACCCGCTAAAAGAGGTTTGCACCGGTGTTGTCCGTGTCTTCGCGTCCCCACGCACCATATTTCCATATTCCACAAAATATACTCCCTGAAACCGAGTTGTGCCCACTGCACGAACCAGAGGCGGATCTGCAGATGATTTCCCGGGGTAACAACACCCGGGGTAGTGATCTATAATTGCGACTCATTCAATAGCGCTGGTGGACACAAAGGGTAATGTTAAGGGTTCGCTATCCCTAAACGAGCCCTTTCAAAAATTGTGTATAATGTATTAGGTCCTTATATGAAATTGGCGTTTGTTAAGGGAGAAACATAAAGTCAAATATTTTTTTATATCTGTTTTTAGCCAACTCTGACGTAGTTTGCGATGGATCCGCTTCCACTATAACCTTTAATTCTTCATTATCAACTAGGGTCTCCGGCCGTTGTTTTGCAGGTCGAAATTTCCAGAACGAAAACGTTGGAACCAAAAACGCAAGGTGTTTTCTTTTGCGACACGACCGCCATACACATCGTTAACTCTTCGAGCCGTTTCTGCTGCACTGGTGCCACGGTGAAACTCGTACTCGTAAATAACGCGATATTTCAAGTTTTCTTTTTTGTCAACTATCTAAGTGACGCAAAGAGGAAAAAGGAAAGAAAAAACGCAAATGAATGACAGTTTACAAAACTCAAATAGGTACATGTGTATGTATAAATTTGAATTTAGAATAAAATAGAATAGAATAGAATGTGTTTGTTTATTTGGCACTTCGAAAAAAGATTAAATTTACAAAAAAATAATAACAATCAATGTGCCAAAAAGGCCCCCACTCAGCATTAGTCGCAACAGCCGAAGGCATACTGCGACGCTGATTTTCAGTGGGAGCCCAGGAGGTACATGAAAAAAAAATACAAAGCTAGTAGTTAACACAAATAAATAAAACATGATATTAACAATTAAAAATTTAAATTAAAATCAAAATTGGAATTCTTAACCAAAGAATTAGATCAAAGTGGACAGTACTACAATACGCCAATTTCATATGTACGGACCTAAAATATTTTGAGAGTACAACGTGTATCCAAGAGCAATATTTTTAGCTTGCACGTTCAAATTGCAATTTGAGTATTGAGTAGATATTTAAGCCTAAACTCAACAGTTAAGATTTTGAACGTAGGACCAATTCAAATCGGAATTCTCCAATAAACCCAGATATCTTTCGCGCGTGTTCAAAAGCTGTAATCATCTTTTTTGATAATATCATCTCTTTTGTTACTTTTATCAGACCAAAATAATATTTTATAAAAATATTGAAGAATCATGATTCTCCTAAAGATAAAACGCATTTTCTTAACTTATTGTTGTTTCTTTTTTTTGTCTTGAGACAGAGCAGAATGCTGAATAACTATAACTTTGTTTACAATCAAACTTCAACCTATCGCTCAAGTCCGGCCCACGTTTTCTTTATTCAATTTAACTCCAATTCAAGTCCAAGGACCATCGTTAGTCACGTATTTTGTCGACCTTGCGATAGTGTTGTGAACCTAGTCGAGTATCGATATATATATTATAGATTTACAGGTGACAACGTCAATTCAATCATATATAAATAAATAAATAAATGTGGACAACATCACATACATTATTCTGATCCCAATTTGAATAACTATTTAAAGCACTCGTATTTTAGAAACTAGAAACAACGAAGGTACCACAACACCCAAACCCGAGAAAATCTAGAAAAACACTTTTTTTCTACATCCGGGAATCCAACCCGGGACCTCGGAGCTGAGTACGCCACTCCGCCACGGAAGTAGTCAAAACTGTTACAAATTGCGGCTTATGCCGTTACAATTAACCCTTTTATAGGACGCCCAATACAAAGTGACCTGTTAACTGGACAGTCACTTGAAGGTCGAAATTAAATACAATTCAATTTTGAAGTTGACTTATGAAATTTTACGACTCGTTAAAAAGGTTGAGGTGTGCGTTATTAAAGGGTTAAACGTGTTACAAAGGATGTTAGGATATCATATAGTTCATTATATACCTTGTTCGGGCACAACTACATAAATGGTAGTAGACAGAGAGGATGACGCCATATTAGTATGATGTTTCAGTATAAACACATTTCAGTTCCTATATGTACGAGTAAGTATAGTTGACGCACAGCATTACTATAGTACCTAGGTATAATATCATAACCCCTTATTAGAAGGCATAGATAAGAACCATGGATTTTATTGTGTTTGGAAGGTATACCTACCTTGCAAGCGACAACAATTGAATAGTAATTTATCAAATCAATTCAAAATCAAAATAAAAATAAAATACTGAAAAACGTGAGTTCAATTCGTAAATAAATATTTTATTTAAATCAAATAATTTTACGTTTTCTCACATTTATCAATTACATCAACTGAACATATCAAAAGGTTTTTTGGAAAGCTACGAGTATAATGAATAAGCTGCTTCTATGGAAGCTCGCTATATTTAAGGCTTCCTCTCAACTCTAACCTCTACCACAAAAAACTATCGACTTCGAATCGTTTGCATATCGAAAGCAAACGACACAAAGTTCGTGCTTTGTTTTGTAGTTCTCGTTTTGACCGCGCGAGCGCTGTTTAAGTTTTCATACTATATACTTCGATGGCGATACGAACACGCAAACGATTCGAATTCGATAGTTTTTTGTGCTAGACCCACTGAGTAACCAAAATCGAGCCCAACAACAATAAAAAAAAATGTTCTGCATATTCAGATTAACGTTGTCCTGTCGTATTTTTGTTTATTGTAGAACTAGAGAATATAAATATTTCATGTGCAGATTAAAAATTTTTGTTTCTTTGTTTTAAAATTTTTGTAAATGTTATTTTGAAATTTTAATAGATAGTTAACTAACGAAAAGCAACACATTTTTAAATAACTCGTCATGATCTACCTGCAATTTAATGCGGATTAAATCACAGAAATCAAATTGCAAGACAACTTGACTTATATCATATTGATAGCCGATAGTAATCACTTAAATGTCATGATGTACTGCTTACGATTCATAATAGTAAACTATTACATGAAGTGAGGGAGGGTCATTAAACGAAATAATTGTTGCATATCGCAATGTAACAGACAGCCGCTTCAGCCGCTTCAACCGCTCGCTCTGTGTAATTTGTACAGTTAGCTACAAAAGTATGTATATGCCACCGTAAAATTGTGAACTTCGTCAGTTCATAAATGAACGTTGATGGATTACAATCTAACTTTTTTTTACGCAGACAAAATGCATTACGCATACCTACTGTTTCAGGGGCAGTAGGTTATGTGGGACTCTCTTGTCGGTGTCAGTGGCATAAGAGCCACTGTTTGCCCGACAAGCATACCCACTAATACACATACGTTCGTGTGCTTCACAGTGTGTTTCAAAAATTTCTGAAACAATATTTAAAAAAATTATAAGATTTTTTTTTTGATAAAAAATTTAAAAAAAGCACATGCTATACATTAATCCCTCAACCCCCAGGAGGCACGCGCGTGCCGCGATAACAATTGATTTTAATTGTGTCTGGAATAACTCACGATCGAGGGATTTAGTGGTCACATAGCGAGGACTTCGTTTTACAAAAAGTTCAAAATACATGGTGTATTAAGCAGTACGAACAATGAAGCAAAGTTAATAGTCTCCTCAATCCCGTTGGACGGCTTCACATCAACTTAAGGTGCTTTTAGCGGTACTGAGGATAGTATAATGAACCAGTTCTCCTTTGAGAAAAGTGGCCTTTGGCAAATGTGATCAAACTATGTACATTTCTGTGTTTATTATAAAACACCTATCAGCATTTTATCAGTCAAAGAGATAGGTATAGGATACATTTATTAGGGCTCATATCTTTTCTATTAATTAATTTATGAATAAACAGAAAACATAGAAACATGCTAATAGAGGCCATAGATTTTTGTAATAAAAAATATTTCTCTACTGGCTGTATCTAGGAAGGAAACAGGGCACTACGTTTGTATGGAAAAACGGCTCTTGTATTTCCTCTTAAACTTTGTGGAAAACTAATAATAATAACTAATAATAACCCAATAAACTTGAACATAACAAAGAGCTGAAAGTGTTTTTTTGTGTTGAATTGAACAAACCGCGCTTTCTATACCCATATTGTATAAATTTTCAGGTATATAAAATTATAATGTGAAACCTAATGCATCTGTCAAAATCCACTCCGTCAGAATTCCCTAATAAGCCTGTAAGTTAACGATATTGAACAGGTACGTGTCTGAAGTGTGACACCCACCGGTTGGCAGGCGTCCAACCGATTAGCGCCCGGCGTAAACAGAGGCGCTCACCCGCTCGTGCCTGTCGTATCGCGTTATTACGTCATCTACATTGGTCAGACATAAGCGAACGCGGGGGAGGTAGCGGCAACGAGAACGTTTTGTAAAGAAGAATAGAAATTTAATGTGTTGATATGTTTTGAGCCTTACAAAACATCGAGGTTTGCGTTTTTATTCGTAGATTTTTTAAAGATGATTTGATTTTCGAACTCAAGAGTTAAGTTTAAAAAGAAAGAAGACATGCGAAGGTAATTTATCCATGAACCGTTAGCTTTTAAAGGCGATCACCCATAAATCACTGAACAGTGACAACTATTTGCCAATATTGTAATTCCTTGATTTTAATGTAAAAGCGAAACGCCGATTTTATGATAGTAGACTACATCTGACATCGTACGGGTAAACTGGATTCTAAACCTACTAGGACTCCGAACCTATCGACATTCAAAAGAACAAAGTAAATATATCACCACTTATTTTGTTTATAAGATATCTTTCCTTGTATCTATCTATATTTTCATTTTTAGTAATGATGAAAGAAACTATATTGGGAATGGTTTTGATAAATTATTTAGATTAATTTTACTTCTCTGTTTAGGGAAAACACGCTATTTGTTGATTCTGAAACATACAAATTAAGTAAGCAACGTGGTACTGGCTTTGAATATAATAATACCATCCATTCACATCGTCAACATTCAATGTAGGTATCGTAAGAGTCAACTAAAAACTGCCAGTATACTTTATCTAATTGACATAATGCAAACGTCAACCCGCTTGCCATTTCACTGTTAAAAAACCGTAATCGTTTAAGCAATAAATAAAATACAACTCACAAAATTCAAAATTCTCTGGTGGATTTCAGAATTCACTGCGTTTCGGGAATGTGTAGCAACTAAAAACCTGTTTATTCGTTGCTGTGTAGGTCTACGGTTGCGCTTCTACTGATACGAAGCAGTGTGAAATGCAAAAGATCGGACCTTATATTGTCCAAACATAGTGCTCGAAACTGATCAGAAACTATCCCCACTCCACGGGTATCTATCAAGACACATAATTTTTTGATACCGAATTTCATTTCACAGAATACTATTCCATGAATGTTAATATCTTTTTTTCTTGATTTATCGAATAGTTAATAATCGCCGTTTCATAACATTTCACAAAAAAAATGTTTCGCAATTGTTTTGTTAAGCAGAATAACGATACATCAAACTAATGTTTCAAAGAATTATTAAGTTATCGATAAAACCATTCATAAAAACATGTTTCAATGTGTAACGGTTCCCATAGCATTTTTTCTTCAAATAACTTTTACATTTGCATACGCATACTTCCATGCATATGGAAGCCTACGCAGCTTCGGTTTGCTGGTCGGCGACCAGCCTCAGCCGCTCCGGCTCGCGCGGGTGCCTGCACCTTGTCACAGTGGGCGGAGGCTGCTCTCACTCCGCGACTCCGGCTTTTAAATTACACTCTAGTATCGGGCAGACTAGTACCACGGCGAGAACACCACGGCAAGTCGGGATTAACGCAGTTTATTTATTATATCAATATTTATTACCTTTTTAAATCAGTTATGCTTTAAATTATCTATTATTAAAGTATGCAATATAATATTAGTAACAAAAATCGTTTGGCAATGCGGACTTTGGTGAAGTAAAAATTGGATGTTTTAACATTATTCTGCATATTGAAACTTACGTGGAAATAAAATTATGGGTAACAAAATAGTAAACTAACATTACTTCGATAAAATAAATAATATATGAAAAGAAGTAACGATGAAGTAAGTTTGTAGATAATAAGCATTCGACCAAATGAAATTGTGATGTAACATGATTCTAGAATATGTTGAATATCGTTTAGAAACATCTGCGAATTGTTTTATGGGGAATGAAAATCGTTGAAGAAAATTGCGATTAAGTGATGGGTTCCCATCATGAGAATGCGAACTACGTCAATGCAAAGCAGACTACAATAGCTCAAGTATCCTGAAGTTGGTTAATAATTAATAATTAAAAATATTTAATGTTTTCAAAAATTTGACGGTTCAATCAAATGTTTATAAAAAGGTTAAACTTCTTATTTGAATTTCTAGGTTCTGTTTTTACACTGTCGTAATTGTTTTTATTTTATGTAATCCTCTTGAATTTTATCTTTTAATAATATGAATGTATGGATTATGTCTACAAAAAATAGTACCTTTAAAGCAAGATATTCTAAGAGTCGGTTTCTAAATTGTAATTAGGTATAAAATAAATATTCCGCTACAGCACTTGAACCGCCATATTGACAGTATAGCCATGTGAGTATGCAAAGAGAACAAAAATATCTCCTATCAATCATACCATGAAATGAAAAGCGTAAAATTAGAAGAGATTTATAGGTTTGGTTTTATAAATTGTGATTCAACGTAAACAAAATATGTTTTTTAATCGTTAGCAAAAGTTAGCTAGCTGCTGATGCAACTGAGTTTTTGGTAAGATTATAACGTAACAGACAATCTGGGGTACCCTTGAAGAGGAATACTCTCAGAAGCCTAGGTTCTGCTACGCTACAAAAGAAAATGAGATAAGGGAAAGTTGAGGGAACCTACCTCCCTATAACTATTCCCTAGAATTAAATAAAATACAAGGCAATATATTAGAGTAAATATATTACAGTTAAAAATAAAGATAAAATATATACGTAACTTAAATTTACACATAAAAGTCCAATAAGAGGTTTGATGAGTAGAGGTGGCCCGGTGGTCGATCACGCCAGGACCCAACTGCGCAGCACAGGCGAGATGGCCCGGTGGTCTGCCTGCCCAAGCCAGGGTCCAGCTGCGCAGGATGGAGGTGGCCCGGCGGTCTACTTGACCGTACCAGGGTCCAGAAGCACTGTATGGAGATGGCCCGGCGGTCTACGGGGCCGTGCCAGGGTCTAGAAGCACCGAACAAATGTGCAAGGAGTTTACTTCCAACTATTGAGTTGTCATATGACAATAAGGATAATAGTCAAATTATCTTTTTTTGTAATAATATAGGAAATATATACACCTATATAGAAAATTATTAAGATCTTGAGATCCCAAGGTAAGTAACAAGGTAAAAAACTTGTTTCATGGAAATCAAAAACAATTAAGGTACCACATACACTTTGTCAAAATCACAGCGGGGAAAATATAGAAAAAACCGGCCAAGTGCGAGTCGGACTCGCGCACCGAGGGTTCCGTACAAACCTGCAAGGTTTACAAAGTTCGTTCATAAATTTAAGGTTTTCGGAATTTTTCCTTTATGTGTGCTATAAAACGTTGCTTCATGCCAAATTTCAAGATTCTAGGTCGACTGGAAGTACCCTTTAGGTTTTGATTCCCTTGCGAGTACTTGCGAGTTTCAAAATATGCAGCTTAAATTGCTGTTTCTTTTGATTGCGTTGACATAGAAGTTTGATTTTGTTACAGCTTAAAGGTATTATAGACCTGAGTATTTGGTATGAATTTCAATTTAATACCTCTACGCGTTTATGAGGAAATGGGTAGTAAGTTTAAAATTATTAAAAAAATATATATTATGTGATGTAACTAAAAATTTATGGTTTTCGTAATTTTTCCTTTATCTATGCTATAAGACGTTGCTTCGTACCAAATTTCAAGATTCTGAGTTCACGGGAAGCACCCTGTAGGTTTTGATTCCCTTGCAAGTGTCGAAAATTTGCGGCATAAACGGCTGTATCTTTTGATTGCGTTGGCTTAGAAGTTTGATTTTTTCACAGCTTCAAGGGACAGTAGACCTGAGTAATTGATATAAATTTCAGCTTCATACCTCTACGCGTTCCTGAGAAAAAGGGTCTTGACAGACGGACGGACGGACGGACAGACGGACAACAAAGTGATCCTATAAGGGTTCCGTTTTTTCCTTTTGAGGTACGGAACCCTAAAAATACTCTAGTTCTACATTATCCTGTCAGGGAATCGAACCCGGGACTTCGGAGTAGACATAATTAAATTAACGGTAATCAGTTGTACTTAAGATCCAAATAAATACAAGGAAAATAGCTCGTTTAAAGCAAAATACTACTTGCAAATTTAAACTTACCAAGAATATCATTTTCTTGCTGCCTCGTTAATCATGGCCAGTTTTCTTTTTTCCCAAGGGATGCATAAAATACATCCTGTACGACTTGTTGCGGCTTTTATTCGCTGTTGTTAACTCCTAATATTATAGAGGTACAGTTAGAAGCAATTGAAATATTTCAGAGCACTTATATTGATTGATCTTGCTTTAAAAAAACAGATGTGTTGTACGGAACTCTACTTACTAATTCAATACGAATATATTTTTATTGGTACTTAGTTACGCGGTAGAATAAGGAAATGGAAATGGAGGAAAACTAAAATTAGAATTCCTCAGAATATCTAAGCTAAAGTGGCAGTGGGCGGGTTAATAGCAAGAAGAACCAATGGCAGTTGGACAGAAAAGTTCTGAGGCCACTCGTGCCCAGTATCATCTATCAAATATAGCCTGCAATGTACTCGAAATGCGCGCCATCCGCATGCGGACCCGCGTAACAATAAAAATGCCTTTAGTCGGTACTACTACTGCGGGTACTATACCCACCCGAATGGGCATCAGATCTTCCATGATCATGTGGCGCTTGCAATGTTATACTTAGGGCTGAAATATCGGAAACTCATAAATGGTATGTACCTACTTACATGCTATAAACCCCGAATCAAATTACTTTTTGTGCTTTTTAAATTTTGTATTGATGTCTTGCCCCGTCTCTCGCATTGGATACTAGTATGTCTGTCATGATAGATGTTAGGGATGATGTTAAATAAATAAACTCTTGTGATGTTGACCATGAAAGTTTAAATCAGTATACTTAGGTACTTACTGTTTGGAAGCTCCAAAGTATGTTGAATTTCGCTTTAGATATTTAGTTTCTTACTCCGCTGAGGTGTTGGAAATTTTGAAGAACTTATAAACTTAAGAGAATCAAACAAAGCCCTTATAAAGCACCCCTCTTTATCACGTGAGTTGAGCATGACATTGATCTTGTGTCCTACTATAATATTTGTGTGTTATTTTGATGGGTTTTAAAAACTCAAAAATGCTGCCTCCGCTGAACTGATAAGAGATAAGATGTTTATACTGCTAAAGACGTATGCTAAAGATATATCATATGGTTTGAAAAAAAAAAACAATAAGTATGTGAGGCACAAAACAAGTAAAATATACAGTTAGTTAAGAAAAGGGAAAAAATGTGAAAAATTAATATATACATTTTCTGAAAAAACAATAAAACTACCTAAAGTCGATTTCCGCCCAGAGCTGTCCCTACAGTAAAAGTGCCCATGACGCTAGCCGCGTTACCTCGCTGGATAGCAATGGACAACCTTTCACCAGGAACAACCCGGAGCGGGGGTCACCGGTTTTATGCCTGAGCCGACGCCCCAACTCCCTAACAAATTTGGATGCTTCCAACCCCCAGCAACCTGCCGTCTCCACAGCCAAAGGGACGAAAATATAATTTTCTTTTAATGGTGCATACTTAAGGCACTTAGCCGCCGCCTGGTGTTCTGCTGCAGCCCCGGCTTCACGCCATGTACGAGCAATGTGGATAGCGGCAAAGGTGCTGACACAAGTCGCGTCCCATATCAGACATCGGCCTCTTTCCCATGGCACTAATGTTAGTCCATCAGGACGTTAGCCATCGGTGCGACTGAGGCCAGGTGGTTCAATAACCGATGGGATTCCAGCGGACGTAAGAGCCCTCAAGACGGTGTCATTCAGGGCATGGTGTCGAGGATGTTTTCCTATGCATCGACGACAGCTCAGTGCGTTAAGACCGTCGGCCTCCACCTTGGTCCCGCAGATGCATATATGTGGTTCACATACATTACAGCCCAGGCAAAGGGCGACCGCCACACGCAGAGAGTCGGCGTCGACTAAGGTACCCAAATAAGGCGAAGGTAATGCGTTCAACCATGCTCCTGATTAAATTATGTTTTAACTATATATCATATTATATATTTAAAACACACTGCGCGACATATTTAAAACACAGGTAAATAATTTAAAAAAAAATTGGTGAGAGTGCGAAAAAATACATTGATTGAATGCTAGAATTCACCATTTCAACACTTACTAATCACCTCCTGCATGGACACTATCGGCTATAGCAGACAAGGTCTGCACAAGATTAAACCATTTCTTGAATTATGAACAGCGACGAAGGTAAACAAACAAAGTTGATGTTGACATAATGTTCATTTAGTAGCTACTTAACTGCGCTTACATAAAAATAGTGTTCTAGTTTACTGTTTCCCCAACTCAATAATTTATTCATGATTAATGTTTTACAAAGTTCCCCCAATATAGTGTTGTAGCATTCGCCATGTTGCTTTTTCACAAAAGGTAGCGTTTGTTAACTGTACATAATAAGGAATATATTATATACATGATGAAAGCTTAACCACCTTCCAAATTTTAATATATCTATCTACGAGACAAAAAAACAAATGACGTATTTTTTATTTTGGTATAACCCTGTACAAAAATGTCAAGATAAAGCACTTAGAAAATGTCCGCCAATAATCTAAAATTTTTAATACGGCCGACTAGCAACACTTTTTTACGCGTTGCGCATCTCATTCCTTCATTACGATACTATTCATAAGTTTTTGATTCTCTTTATACCTTAACAGGTCTAGGACCGTAAAAATTGAAAACTATATCGCGAAAAATATTTTCGGGTGACAACTTGATTTACATTTTTACTTCATAAATAGGCTCTAAATACGATACTGAACGCCTATGAAAATTTTGGAAAGTGGTTAAAATTTCACCCTGTCTGTATTGATCCCTCTTTCACTAAAATCGGTTTAGTAGTTAATCCGCACACGTGAACCCACATACATAGATACATAGACTGCTAAAATCATAACCCTTCCTCTTGGTTTTGCCGTAGTTGGGTATAAAAAAACAGTTTTGCTATTTTCAACCATTTTGATTTTCGTATCGACTGTGATAATATTATTCATGTCAGAATTGTCAGAGTTTATGTGATAATATCATATAAACTCTGACAAATCCTACCCGATTCTCGAGGCTTAAAAAGGATAAGTAGCAATGTAAGTAGGTAAGTGTCCCTTTTGCTATTCGAAGATTATTCACGATACTAAGCCTTTAAAACTCTTAAAGAATACTTGCTTGATCCTGCGGCGTTGCCCATGTGAATTACAAGTAATATCGAGCGGTCAGAAACAGCTTTTCCCAGCTGTGGGATACAAAAAGAGTATCTTTTTTATAGGTCTAATCTATTTTTGTTACAAATTTTACTAAACAAAA
Source organism: Anania crocealis (assembly GCA_949315895.1). Taxonomy (NCBI): domain Eukaryota; kingdom Metazoa; phylum Arthropoda; class Insecta; order Lepidoptera; family Crambidae; genus Anania; species Anania crocealis. The sequence continues at coordinate 14,153,931 of OX438865.1, read as the reverse complement.
TTCTATAGTTTAGAAAAGCGTAACAAATAGACAGACAGGCAGAGTTGTTTTAGAATTTAAAATACGAGTATAAGTTTGGTCAAGTCAATTGAAACTATATGTAGGTAATTATAAAACTATTCATAAGGATCGAAATTCTTTAGAAATCAATCTCGTCAAAAGTATTATATGCACTTATTTATCGTTGTTTTGTTTTTTTGTACAGAGTTTGAATAAAATTTATAATATTTCGGCGATTTTTTAATTTCCGTTAATTCCTTTTACGAGATGATAGTATAAAAATAGTACCAAACCCCTATTAGATGTTACTTTTTAATTTTACAGATAATAAGTAAAACCTTTTTACACAAGTCCACTTTCGCCATCTAGCGATCTCGCCTACAACTTAATATACATAGAAGTGGTTTACACAAAGCTTGAGCAAAGAACTTTTATAAACCACCACGTAGCTTTGCCATTTCAAAACAGTTGATAAATAAAATGGTGCGACAAAGATGATTATTATTTCCTAATCAGAAAAAGCAATATACATAAATAGGATTATCGTTTTAGGAAATTAAGCTGTAGTTACATATTAAAAAATAGATTTTTTTCCAAGGCACATTTCGCAACTCAATGCGCCAGTTTAAGGCATGTCGTGGAGTGGCATACACACCTGTTTTCTAGTTATCGCTTGCTCTGAGATCCCGGGTTCGATTTCGCTATAGCGTGCGGAATATAATCGTAAAATACGAAAGTATCGAAAAGGGTTTTGCTATAGTGTGTTGGGTCTAGATGTTTGCGGTACCAAAGAAAATTTAGACAAACTTTCTTTGGCGGTACTTATCTTGTTGTTTTTGATTTCCACAAAACCAGTGCTTGATATACTCAGTTACTTATTTTGGGTTCAGAACAATGTATGTAGTGTCTGTGTTTTTCTTAATAATGGGTTTTTATTTTAATATATACTATCTGTTACCAAGGACTTCGTTCAACTTGGATAAAAAGGTACCTACCTAAAGTTATGACTTTACTAAGAAATAAGTCTAGGTAAGTACCTAGAGTTAATTGATACGGGGTTTATACCATGTACCTTAGTTTTTATGAGTTCCCGATATTTCGGCACTGTTGCAAGCGCCATGATCACGGGAGATCTGATGTCTATGCGGGTGGGTAGTTGTTAAGAGCAGACGAATCGGTCTACCCTGCGTCGTAGTCTTTTATAAAAGACTACGACCCTACCCTCCGTCGTAGTCCTAGTAGATTTGTCGGCTCTTCTACTTCTTCTCTCACAACTACCCACCCGCATAGACATCAGTTCTCCCGTGATCATGGCGCTTGCAACAGTGCCGAAATATCGGGAACTCATAAAAACTAAGGTACAAGGTATTATCAATTAACTCTAGTGATAGTGACCATGGAAGTTTAAATCAGTATAAGTACTTACTTCTATTTAAATACGTGTGTTAGATTTCGTGATCGACAACTTAAGGGGTCATCCATAAATTACGTCACACGATTTTTGAGATTTTTAGACCCCCCTCCCCCCACCCTTGTCACGCATTTTCACGAAAATTCCCATACTAATTTTTGCCCGATGTCACAAAAAGTAAGACCCCCCCCGCCCTTAATGTGTGTATGAGTAAATTGAAAAGTTGAAAAGCAGGATTATAAATCTAGAATAATAAATACTTATGATTACAAATAATGTATGTACACTAGAAAAGCCTACAAAACATATTTCCTTTATCTTTATCCGGGACAGTCTATTTTTACCTTAAAAAGAACAGAACAATTCAGGCGGAAATGTGAAGACATTCAAGAATTCAAATGCTTACATTTCTTTGATCCAGCAAAACTGGAAAATACAACGGAGTTTCCTATTCGATGACAATTGTTTTTTGTTATTTTTTTGCGATCGTGTGATGTTTTTCTCTTATTTGTTTTTGAAATTGCTTCGAGGGTTTTTTTAATAGGTATTATAAATCAGTTTTCTAAGAAACTTTTGCAGAATTAGTCTAAACTAACAGTAACCTGTTTTTGTGCAATAAAAGTGTATTGTTTTGTATTATATTAAAGTGACAGCCTAGATTAAACTCTCTGTGATTGTTTCCTAGTCAAAAGTTTTAAGAGAAACTGATGATTGATTTTGAGAATGACCATTTTGACTCCCAACATTAAGTAATGGCCTAGCTATAATTACCCTACTGTAGGGCAAAGGCCTCCATCACTGAAAGAAAGTTACCACAGCACTTGCCACGTGATCACCCACCAACCTGAGCAATGTTAAAAATTCGAAAATTTTGTTACCTATCCAACCCTGGGGCGGAAGCCAGGAAAATAATATTTTTTACTCTAAACTATAATTACCAAAATTATTTTAAGAAGTTACCGTTCTGGCATGCATGTCGTGGTTGCGTCAACAATATTTAATTTAATTATAAAACAGATTTCGCAATGTTTTTCCCACAAGGGCAATTTTTATTTGCAATATTAAACCGAAGCATGAAAAACCGGTAGAAATATGGTATCGCGTTTCTGTTTGATGCGGATAACTAACTACTTACGTTAGGACTTTGCAAAAATTTTATATTTAAAATAACGTAACCTTAACCTAAATTATTTAACGATTTTTTTGTCAATAAAATTGAAATCGCACTTTACATGTTTAACGGCAATTTTTTAAAGATTATGTATTGGGTGTTACTTACATACTTATTTTATGAAAGCTCTTAGGCAATGAATACACTTAAATAAATCTCCAATTATGTATAAAATGACGTCAAATGTTCTTATTAATTACATACCTATCGATATGTTTTGGGGTGGTGGGATCTACCTCCTAGTGGTCCACTCTGGGCAACGGCATCTTTGGTTTTCTAACCAATGATGACGGCTAACAGATCCCTCTGCGGTTGTAGGCTTCGTAAGAGGCCGCCTGGATGCTACCACGCTCCTGCCGGAGTCCAGCGCCTAACAGTTTTTCTGTGTTCCACTGGTGTGTGGGAGAACCAGTACAGTGATGGGCGTTGGGAGAGCTTTTAATGAGACACTGAGTGCGATCTAAGAGCTTGTTTATTGAATATGTTTACACTTATATACTAAAGGAGGTAGTGAGTGTGCGTGTAAATATATGTAGGTGACGCGCACACTACACCTCCCCCGTTTTTTTAATACTTTTGTTTATGTAAAAATAAAGTTGTTAAACTAAGAAAACCGGACAAACTAAGAAGAAACTAATCAAATCTAATGTAAATGTTTTAGATAAATTCAAAGTCTATTCAAGAGATTTTAAAAAAATGATGCTGAAAATTAATCAAAGTTTTTGAAATTGTTATGTATGGAGTTGAGTAGCCAGACCAAAATAAGAGTATTATAAAATACTAAATGTTATTTTGAAAAAATACAAAATTTTCTTATATACTAAACGTGTGTTGTTGACGACAACTTGAAAAGTTAAAATAAATATAACATTATCTTATGTGGTGGCCATCTACAGTTTTTTTTATTTAGTAAGTTGTAGATCTACACACAGATTAATGCGCATGACAATCATTAACATTTCATAAATTTTATGTGTACACATTATTATTATTTTTATTTTAGTCGACTTAATTTATTATATTTTATCATCGTACTACGAGTATAATAACATGTGCGCACACTTTATAATAATATTTTATTTATTTAACATTTAATTTAAGAGACAATTTTAAGACTTTAATTAATGTCTCCAACTATTCTCACAGAGATACTTCGTATGCACCATGATCGAATGAAGGATGATTCCCCTTATTTTTAGTACCATGTTTACAATACAATATTCATTATTTCATGTCTCATTATTCTTTCTGTTTCCAACAAAATACTTTACAACTTATCAAGTGTATGCAATCAATACATCAGAACACATTACAACTATTGGGTGATCAGTCCATTTTTGCACTGCCTTTTAATTTTACTTTGTCCAAATTTCACTTTGTATTTTCACTTTTCACCAGACCATCAGCTCGGCGCTGCCAATAAGCAGCACTGGCAGGGTCGCCATGCAGTGATGGGCGTTGGGAGATCTTTTAATGAGACACTGAGTGCGATCTAAGAGCTCGTTTATTGAATATGTTTGCACTTATATACTATAGGAGGTAGTGAGTGTGCGTGTAAATATATGTAGGTGACGCGCACACTACACCAGTACCTCTGGGTAAGCTCGCTCCACATTAGGCTTCTTCTTATATGTACAGTTAAGTATTGTGTCGGATGACACGTGGCCGGGTTTGGTACGAAGCCAGACGGTCAGACGCCCGTCTTGTTTGATGATGATGTTGATGAAATGATAACGCCTTATGTCGGGTCACGGAGTAACAGCCAACCCAATGTTTACTATGTGGACTGTATTGTATGCGGTGAGGTGGCTGTGTACTCGTATTCTTCCTATGTTTCTTCCTAGGATCTGTTCAGGTTGACCTTCTAGGGCTCTTCCTACTTGCTTAGGAGAGATGGTTCTTCCTTGCTGCTGCTGGATCGAATGATTCTTTTTTTTTTTTTTTTGACGGACCTATCACTGAAACCCCATATGGGAGGCTTTAATCAGTTAAACCGGGCAGAGTGTGGCGAGCGCTGAAGGCGCTCAGCCTAGGTCCGCCACGCTAGCGGTACTCCGGTGCGGCCGAGGGTGAGGCTTCGCTAAGCGAAGCCTCAGGCTCGCTCGCACCGGGGCCCATACTAGCGGGCGTGATCGGGCCAGTGTGGGGTGCTAAAGGCACCCTACCAAATGGCGAACCCACCAGTGGTGGCGCCGCCGGAACCGGAACGAATGATTCTATGGAACCCCTGCTCGCCTTATATTCACAATTTTTGGCGGGAAAATCCCCACCCACTCAATCACTGTGTGAGCGAGAGGTCGGAGCGAGCGAGAGGGGAGATGGCATGCGCGTGTTTTCCGCGGTCGATCGGCAATACCGTAGGGAGAGCCGCATGCCATCTCACAATTAGAAAGAGAGGGAAATAGTACGGGCTTGAATTTTGACTCGAAAAGGCAATACCGTAAAGAGAGCCGCGTCCTATTTCCCTTCCTAGTCCTCGTTATCCTATACGAGGGTGTGTGCCTATTTAGGGTGTGTTTCCTAAACCCCCGGCTGTTATTCATTTATTTCCCATAATAAAATAAAGTTTTATAATAATTTACAATTCACAATAAACATATAAAATTACAAATTCAAAGTTCAAACATATCACAATATAACAAAACATAATAAAATAATAAAACTTATATACAATTAACATTTTACAACGCTGTCCTGTACATTCTCCCGCCGTGTGTCGCAGCGCAGTCGGAGAGACACTCATCTTGTGGAAGGGGCGGCGTCTGTTTCTTCTATTTGCAGATTCACCAGCTTCTTCGTAGGGCGTCGCAGGATACCTCCTCGGGTCAACACGTCGGCAGCTCGCACGATGCCGTCGGGCCCTGGGTAGACAGCCGTTACTCGTCCCAGTGGCCAAGTGTTTCGTGCACAACACTCTGCAGTGTTGTCCACGATCAGCACGACGTCTCCGGTCTTCAGTTCTGGGCCACGGCCGTGCGGCTCCCGCCGGCCTTGGAGTTCAGGGAGGTACTCTCGTATCCATCGGCTCCAGAACATGTCTGCTATTCTCTGAGACGCCCTCCAATGGGTCTTGCCCAGCAGGTCTCTGTCTTCAAATTGTCCCATAGCTGGTTCATGTGCAGGCTCCAAAAGCAGGAAGTGATTCGGCGTCAATGTTTCAGGTTCATCAGGGTCGACCGCGACGTGGGTGAGCGGCCGACTGTTGACGGTGAATTCCACTTCTGCGAGGACCGTGGCTAGGACTTCGTCGTTGGTGGTGCGTCCATTCATCACTGTCGATAGCGCTGTCTCGATGAATCGCCTCAATGCCATCACCGCTGAGTCAGTGGATAGCGTAGCGGCGAGTTCCAGATGGACCGCTCTGGTCGTGAGGCACGTGAAGAGGGCCACGTAGCGTTTGTGTGTGGCTCGTCCGACGGTGACTTGTAGAGGCCCGAAGTAGTCGACCCCTGTGTAGGAGAAGGGTCGCTGATGATGGGCCAGCCTGCAGGGCGGATGGTTTCCTGTTGATGGTGCTGAGGGTGCCGCTCTTCGTTTGCGACAGTGAAGGCACTCTTTGACGATCTTTTTTGCAGTCGGCCGAAGTTGCAGGATGTGGAACCTCTGGCGACACTGGTTGACGGTGGCTTCCACTCCCTGGTGATGACCGGTGAGATGGACGTGCGCGATGTAGAGTCGCGTGATGTGGTGACGTCCATCCAGGATCGGTGGTCTTCGTTCTACTTCGGGTATTCCTTCTGCAGCGTCGATTCGGGACTTCAGGGTGATCAAACCGTTGTTCATTTCAACAGCTAATTTCTTCATTCTGCTCTGGCGGCTGATCTGATGTCCTCTTCTCAGGTTTTCTATGTCCTCTTCGAAGGCGTCTTCTTGGCTCGCCTTAATGAGAACCTTCTCAGCTTCGATGATGAGTTCAGCGGGAATCTTCAAATATTTGTCTTCTTCAGGAACCTTTTCAATTAATTTCTTCAATTTTCTGTCAACACGCTGAGCACCCCAGGAAGGATCTTTCGTCTTGTTCGGCTTCGTTCTTGAGAATAATGTTCTGTGTTTCTTTGTCTTCAACAAGCTGACGAACTTTAGGACTCTGGCTGTGGTGCGGACCAGACGTTCCCATCTTGAGAACCTGGTTACGTCAGGCACGACTTGTGTTGCGGTCGATGATGACTTTCTGAGGTTCAGTGTTCGTTCTTCTCCCGTTGTTTCAGGAATGGTCTTCTTCTCTTCCGGCCACGTCGATCGATCTTCTTTCAGGAAGCTGGGGCCGGTGAACCATCTGTGGGTCTCGTCGAAGTCCTTGGGGACGTCCCGTGTCGCGTCGTCAGCTACATTGAGTTTCGTGGGAACCCAACGCCATTCCTCTGTCTTGGTGTTTTCTTCAAGTTCGGCGATCCTGTGGGCGACGAAGGGCTTGAAGGATCGGGCTCCTGTTCTCAGCCAGGTCAGGACTGTCTTGCTGTCGGTCCAGAATGTTCGGGACACTGGCTTCCGATCGTGTTCCTCGATGGCTGCTTGCGCCATCCTGCTGCCCATCACCGCTGCCTGTAGCTCCAGCCTCGGGATCGATGTCACCTTCAGGGGAGCCACTCTCGCCTTTGCCAAGATGAGTGGTGTGTGGATGTTCCCGTCTTCATCTTCGATGCGCCAGTAGACCGCAGCTGCATAGGCGACCTCGCTGGCGTCGACAAACACGTGGAGCTCGATATTGTCGCTGCGACTGTAGTTCGGGTAGCACCGGGGTATGTGGATTTGGTTCAGCCTCTGGAGGTGCGTCGTCTATTGTTTCCATTCCAGTGTCAGGCCTTCTTCCAGTTGTTCATCCCACGCCGTGCTCCTTCGCCATATCTCCTGGAGGATCTGCTTTGCCCTGATTGTGACAGGCGAGGCTAGTCCTAGAGGGTCGAATAGGGACATGACGATCTTCAGGGCTTCCCTCTTCGTCGGCCTCTTCTGTAGGATGTCTTCAAGCAGGCGCGACAGGTCCAGGTTGAAACCCAGGTGGTCGGTTGACGTTCTCCAGGTGAGCCCCAGAACTCGTTCAGTCTTGTCATCTTCAGCCAGGTTCATGTTTTCTTGTTTCTTTCCCGGATCCAGTTGCTGCAGCACTGCGTCGGAGTTCGATGTCCACTTCCTTAGTTCAAAGTGTGCCCGCTGGTAGATGTCTCCAACTTCTCTTGCAACCTTGATCGCCTGCTTTTCAGTCTCGAAGCTCTGGATGTAGTCGTCCATGTAATGGTTGCGTTCGATGGCATCAGCAGCTCCGGGATGTGTTTCGGCGGCTTCTTTCGCGTTGCGGTTTTTAACGTAGATCGCTGTGGCAGGGGACGAGGTGGCTCCGAAGATCAGTGACGTCATTCTGTATTCGGTGGGTGGAGCGTCACGATCTGTTCTCCATAAGTAGCGGAGCGCATCCCTGTCTTCTGGTCGGATTTTCACTTGCAGGAACATTTCTGTGATGTCTGCTGATACTGCGATTTGATGTTGCCTCATCCTCAGCAGCACTCCAGGAAGTGATTGCAGCAGGTCTGGACCGGTGAGTAGAGTGTCGTTGAGCGATACACCCTTCGTGATGGCTGCTGCATCATGCACCATCCTGACCTTGTCTGGTTTCATAGCGTTGATCACCGGGAAACAAGGCAGGTACCATGTTCTGTTTTCAGTCTTCTTCGTAGGTGCAACTTCAGCGTAGCCTTTTTCTATGAGCGCTTTCATTTGTTCGTGGACCTTGGCCTTCAATTTAGGATTCTTCTCAATTTTCTTCTCGGTGGCACAAAGTCTTCTTAGCGCGTAGTCTCGATTATCAGGCAGCTTGATGTCCGCCGATTTCCACAGCAGCCCGGTCTGGAAACGGCCGTCTTCGAGGCGTTTGGTCTCCGCATCCAGAATCTTCAAGGCTTGGGCTTCTGGATCGTTCTGTGGTTTCTTCGGCGCGACTCCGAATGACTCCAGAGAGAAGAAGTTCTTCAGTTGTTCGTCGATTCTCTCTGATTCTTCTGTTTCCGTTGTCACGTGGTTCACGAAGTGGTTCTCTGTCCCAGTGTCCGCGCCTGCGCTCCGTGAAGGACCCATCCCAGCTTCGTAAGTGAGGTGACTGGTTGCTGTCTGACACCGACGCGAGTGGTTTCTGCCAGGAGGAGTGGCCAGTTGTCTTGCCCGATGAGTATTCCCGGCTTGGCTTGTTCGTAGGTGAGATTCTTCAGGCCCTCCAGGTGACGGAAGCCAGCCAGATCGCGTTCGTCGATGGTCTGCGGGGATAGTCGCAGCTGGTTGATGCTTCTGGCTTGTATGGTGTGGCGCTTCTTCTGGTCACCCTGGATCGTTAGTTTGAGCCGCCTTGAAGATCCTGTTTCAATTTGCCGTTCACCGATCGCTTCGATGCGTAATGGTTCCACTGGTCCTCGTAGTCCGGCGCGCTGTGCCAAGTCCTCGTCGATGAGCGTGATCGTAGAGCCGTCGTCGAGAAGCGCATACGTGTCGATTCTTCTCTTCGGTCCGACGATGGTCACAGGCAGTATCTTCAGATACGCTTGAGGCTTCCTTGGCGTCCACGTGGAACTGACTACTTCACTTTTCTTCTGTTCTGTCTTCTGTTCACCACTCTTAGTGTGATGTAGCAGCTGATGATGTGGATGGGGGCAGCTGATGATGTACTTTGGTTCCATACCGCAGGCACCGAAAGCATAGTCTCTTCTCTTTGGCGAAATCCCATCTGTCATTGACGCTCAGCTTCTTATATTCTTCACAGTTTCCGATGGCGTGCCCTGTCTTCTCGCAAAGTAGGCAGCTGTATGTCTTCTGTTCGGGTTCCGTGGTGTTCGTGCTGTAGGCCCGTTGAGGCCTCTTCGCTGGCACGACGTTGTCCGGTTGTTCAGGTGGCGCGTAGGGGCCGCATCGTTCGGCCTCCCGGTTCAGGAAGCGCGACAACTTGACTAGGTCCGGTTCTTCACTGTCTTGTTCAGCCGCGAAGTCGTACCACCGATATCGCATGGTGGAGGTCAGTTTTTCTATGGTGTTCTTCGTGATTTCCGGGTTGTACAGGTAGTGCCTCTTCTTGATGGCACCTAGTGCTGCGACGATGTTCGAGACCCGGGAGGCAAAGATGCATAAGTCCCGAGCTGTGTCTTGAGGTTTCGATAGTGTTCGCAGCCGCTCCAGTTCGGACATCGCGATAGCGTCCGGACGACCAAACCTTGCTTCTAAGGTTTTCACGACGTCTTCTGGGTTGCCGTTGTATAGAAGGAGACTCTCTACTGCTTCCCTTGCACGTCCTTTGAGACTTTGGCGAAGACGGGCGAGGTTCTCCAATGATGTCAACCCGTTCTTCGATTCTTCGTAAGCAGCTTTAAATATCAGCCATTCTTGATGGGACCCGGCGAATATTGGCAATTCAATGTTCATTCTCGGTTGACTTGCTCTTGTAGCCATAGTGATCGCGGCAGCCAGTTGCGCGATGTCACTCTTCATTGTTCCCGCCGGTGGGGCGCCGACGCATGCCGTCTCGCTCACTCCCGCCGGTGAGACGCCGATATGTGCTGTCTCGTTCACTCCCGCCGTAGGACACGTCGCGATCTGCGGGGCAGACGCCTGCGTCGGTATCGGCGGCAGCGGCTCTGGGTTGTGTGGTTGCTCGGTGATAGCCAGCACTTGCAAGCGGCTATCGTCAACCCAGGCGACGGTGCGTTCGTTGTTGTTGTTGCCGGAGTCATCAATCACGGTGTCAATGTCGTCTTCGTCGGTGTCCGTTTCCGCTTCTAATGCCGCTATCTTGGCGGCGGCGAGCTGTAGCTGGATGTGCAGTAGTTCTTCCCTGGCCTTCAGTAATTTCTTGCTTTTCTTTGATATTACAGAAGGTGCTAATTTCTTCGTGTGTGCTGCGGGTGGCTGCGCCTGAGCGGGCGCAGCCGGCGGCGCCAGCTGCTCTTCTTGGCGGCGTTCTGGCTCAGTAGCCAGCGGACTGGTCGTTTGACTTGTGGCCGAGGTATCTGGCATAGTGGTACCAGTGACTTCGGTCCCCGACGATGTTTCCGTCTCCGACGTAGGCGATCTTTCTTGTGTTCGGGAACGAGTGACGGGCATCTTGACAATCTTCAATCTTCAATACGACGATCCGGCTCGAAGGACCAACAATGTGTCGGATGACACGTGGCCGGGTTTGGTACGAAGATGAGGGAGGAAGCCAGACGGTCAGACGCCCGTCTTGTTTGATGATGATGTTGATGAAATGATAACGCCTTATGTCGGGTCACGGAGTAACTTCTAGGGCTCTTCCTACTTGCTTAGGAGAGATGGTTCTTCCTTGCTGCTGCTGGATCGAATGATTCTATGGACCCCCTGCTCGCCTTATATTCACAATTTTTGGCGGGAAAATCCCCACGCACGCAATCACTGTGTGAGCGAGAGGTCGGTGCGAGCGAGAGGGGAGATGGCATGCGCGTGTTTCCCGCGGTCGATCGGCAATACCGTAGGGAGAGCCGCATGCCATCTCACAATTAGAAAGAGAGGGAAATAGTACGGGCTTGAATTTTGACTCGAAAAGGCAATACCGTAAAGAGAGCCGCGTCCTATTTCCCTTCCTAGTCCTCGTTATCCTATACGAGGATGTGTGCCTATTTAGGGTGTGTTTCCTAAACCCCCGGCTGTTATTCATTTATTTCCCATAATAATATAAAGTTTTACAATAATTTACAATTCACAATAAACATACAAAATTACAAATTCAAAGTTCAAACATATCACAATATAACAAAACATAATAAAATAATAAAACTTATATACAATTAACATTTTACAACGCTGTCCCGTACAAGTATGATGTAAAGAGCATGCCCATTATTTATAAAAAAAAATGTATAAGTAGTTATGTATTTAAAAGAAATTCGTAGTAGTTACACCACTTAAAACAGGACAACAGCTAGACCGATTTTTACGATATTGGAAATAAGAAAATAAGTTTATAAACGTCAAAAATTAAAAATAAAATTATGGGAAAATCTTATTCTTCATACATTTTTCTAACCACAATATATATTTGATGTCAATGACATTTAAGATATCAAAATCAAATACATTTCTGAGGTGATACCAAGTTCGCGGGGTCAGCTAGTACCTACGTAATATAATTTATTAAGCGCGCAATTTTCCTTATTTATTATAGCTAGCCGTCTAAGCTACGTATAATGCCTTATAAAAATACCACGAGATAAGCTTAACCCTTAAAATAGTTTATCAATTCAATTACTTAGTTTAGCAAATAATATTAATTAAATTTAAAGTACCTAAATTAAATAAACAATGAACAACTATAACAGTAGAGGGGATAATTACTTGATTGGGATATTGAAAATAGAAACAACTTTGAGCTATGGGGGTATAGCTAACGAACAAAAAAAAACATTGAAATCGGTCTGTCTGGTAAAAACGGCATCTTAGTTAAACCTCCTCTTTTTATGTCGGTTAAAAATAAATTTTATTCTAACTGTACGACACAGACACGTTTTGCTACATTTTTTTCTGTGAGATAAAGCCACGATTATTAAAAACAAAAATAAAACAAAGAATATTTTACCATTTCTCGCAGTAAACAACTGAGAAGTTTCTCACCGATCATTGATTCCACTCAGGAGTCTGTTGAAGTAAAAAACGATTAAGTAGTCATAATAAAATGAGATATGTCATAAAGAGGATAAGGACGAAGCTTTTAATTCTCCACTCGATTTGAATGTTATGAGTTTTCTGATTATCAACAGACTTATCTATTTTAAGGGTTGCCTGTGGTGAATATCACTATACTAAAGTTCAATAATTACAAACTTACTGTTTTTTTTATTTTATTTCTAACCATCAATAAAGAAGAAGGATCACAGATATAATCCCGTGATAGGCGCTACAATGATCTGAATTTAACTACTACATTTATTAGATATCAATCAAATGCATCCGTATTTTTTTAATTACATGACCAAACAAACAAACATAACTTGTTTTTATAGCCTGCTTCAAATAGTGATGTTGTTTAAGAAAATTAACATTTTACTTTGGACAGGATTGAGTGTCATTGTTTAAATCACATTTTTTATTTCTTTCTCGTCTATATTACGTAGGTCTGAGAATACCTGAAAAAATGTACGGGTCCAGCGGCCAACAACTGCAACTTAAAACAATATAACGGTAACCCAAATCGGAACGAACGCTACCTGGATCTTGTTCTGTCCTCTTTTGAGTGCTCGGTCAGCGTAACTGATTCAGTTAGTGTGGAAGACGTTCACCATCCTCCATTGGCCATAAATATAACCAAGCCAACTAATTTAAAATCTCTTTAGAGAAAGCTGTGTAGGCGTTTTAATTACAAAAAATGTATTTTTAGCGAATTAAACAAAGATATTGAACATACGGATTGGCTCCAAATACTATCTTGATAATGTGAATAGTGATGTTGATTGTTTTTATACTAGGTTAAATAAGCTAATTGCAGAACACACCCCGTTATTTAAGAATACTTCATCATCTTTCCCACCGTGGTTCAGTAATGGCTTAAAGCGATGCTTAAAAGAAAAACTTAAATACCATAAACTTTATAAAAACCCACGCGACTACGACAGATTCTCTAAGTTGCGTGCTCGAAGTAAGAGACTCATAGACTCTTGTTACAGGAGTTACATTCGGTCGGTTGAAGGCTCATTAAGGCATAACATTAGGTCATTCTGGAGTTATGTCCAAAGCAAAAAATCCTCATCTAATAATATTCCAAATACTATCAAATTTGATGATCAGGAGACTTCAGATAGAAAACGGACTCAAAAAAAGCTCACCTTTTTGCAAAATGCTTCAACTCTGTTTATAGCGGGTCCTCAACTGGCTTAACGAATCATAACGGTCCATCTTTGAATTCTTCACACGATTGTCTGATTTCATCTATCGGTTTGTCTGAGCAGGTGGTCAAAGATAAGATGAAAAACCTGGATGAATTTAAGGGAGCTGGTCCGGACGGCATACCGCCATTACTTCTGAAGAGATGTGCTGAAACTATATGTTTTCCGCTATGTATTTTATTTAATAAATCTTTAAAACTAGGTGTCTTCCCGACAAAGTGGAAAATAGCTCACATTGTTCCAATTTTTAAGTCAGTTAAAATCAAAATCATCAGTTAAAATCAGTTTTATTTCTGCAAATAGGCCCCAGGAGGCGCTTTTACACGTCCCAATATTTAAACCTACCACTGCTTCGGGACAAGTCTGGGCTAGTGCCGAGAAGAAGCAGCGCAAGAAACTCGGTCACTATTGTCAGCCTCTTTTTAAATAATTTTTTACAAGGTAAGGTAATTTTTACAAGGTTTAAGCAAGTACGAGCTGGGACAACTTAATGCCATACATTTCTATCATTTAAATAATCATTAACAGTGTAATAGCCCTTTTTCATTAAAATAACTTTAACATACGATTTAAGTTTATGTACAGGGAGTTCAGCAATATCCTTTGGTAATTTGTTGAAAATACGGATACAATTTCCCATAAACGATTTTCCTACTTTTCGCAGTCTGAAGCCTGGAACGGCGAGTTTATCTTTATTTCTCGTATTAAAATTGTGTACGTTACTTTTCTTAAGAAATAAATGTATGTTCTTACGAACGTAAATAATATTCTCGAGAATAAATTGAGAAGACACTGTAAGTATATTAATCTCTTTGAAGAGCTCTTTCAGCGAGTCACGGGGTCGAAAGCCGTAAATAGCCCGTACAGCATGTTTTTGTAATATAAAAATTCACTCAATTTCTGCCGCTGAGCCCCACAACAGAATTCCGTATGACATTATGCTATGAAAGTAGCTAAAATATACTAATCTTGCCGTTCCAACATCAGTCAATTGCCTTATCTTTCTCACAGCATAAGCAGCAGAACTAAGTCTTCCAGACAGCCCCCTAATATGAGCACCCCATTGCAAATGAGAGTCTACAGTTATACCCAAAAAGGTAGTAAAATCTACAGAGTTTAGTGGTTCATCTTTAACAATTATATGAGGGGCAGCTAACCTTACGTTTGGCATCGTAAATTTAACACATTTTGTTTTATTTGCATTTAGTAAGAGATTATTAGTTGTAAACCAATGCAATAATTTAGAGAGGGTATTGTTAACATCGTCAAATGAAGATTTGCCCCTCTTGGTTTTAAAAATCATTGATGTATCATCTGCAAACAATACCATCTCACAAAGATTATGTAAGTAACAGGGAAGGTCATTTATATAAACTAAAAATAGCAGGGGTCCTAATACTGATCCCTGTGGGACACCCATAACAAGGGCCGACCCTGAAGACTCAGCTCCATTTATGCAAACCTTTTGTATTCTGCCTTTAAGGTAAGAACTTATTAGATCCAAGGAATCATTCGATGCACCATAATGTTTAAGTTTTTTAAGTAATACTTCATGGTCTACAGAATCGAAGGCCTTTGAAAGGTCACAAAATACACCTAAGGCATCTAGCTTACTCTCCCAAGCCTTAAACACATGTTGTAGGAGAGCAACTCCAGCATCGGTAGTATTTCTACCTTTTCTGAAGCCATATTGGTTGCTATTTAATAATTTATGCTATTTAGTTGAGGGGCTAATGAACTTATGATTGTATTATTATATATTGACAGAAATTCCCCAAAGATCCTCTGTTTTTTTCATATTAAATTCTCTAAAAGTTTTTGTAATTATGTCAGGGTTTATATGTCTAAAATTAAATGAAGAATTGCACTCTTCGACAACAGACTTGAGAAGGGATTTAGCTAGATCAGCAGAAGCAGCTAGCCCTTCAGTAGTAGAGGGAGCTATATTCGAAAAAAATGTCTCAAATGTGTTTGCAACCTCTGTGTTCGTGTTTATTAGCTTATCCCCTAACTTGAGAGAGTAAGTAGGATTATTTGGTTTTACTCTACATGTCTCTTTATTAATAATATTCCAAGTGAATTTTGCCTTATTTTTGGAAGCCGAAATTAAATTATAAAGATATATTGACTTCGCTTTGGCAATACTAATTTAAATAATTTAGAGTATTTTTTAACATGTTCTATAATATGTGGGTTTTGAGAATCATATAATGTTTTTCTGCTTTTATAAATACCAGGTGTAGCCCATTCATTAAACTTACACTTCTGTTTGTTTATTTTTACTTTTTTCTGTTTAAAATGTTTATCAAATTCCTTTTTAACTAAACCAAAAAGATTCTCATATAATTCATCAACATTTTGATCATTAGGCTTTAGCAAATTCACACCCACTTGAATTTTTTCCTTAAACTTTTCTATTTTATTAAAAGTGAATTGCCTATACACAGAATCTACTTTGTTAGAGACATAATGGTGCTCGAACGATGCTTCTTGTCCGCTGTGGTCCGAAATAAGACAATTTAAAATCGTTTTTTTTAACACTTTACCATCACAAAAAATATTACCTAAGCAAGTAGCTGACGTGGGCGTCACCCTGGTGGGTTCATTAAAAAGATTAATTAGATTAAAAGACTTAAAGAGATTAAGAAACCGGGTGGACAACTGCGTTTCTTCTAATATATTAACGTTGAAATCCCCACATACCACTACTTATTCGATTTTGAGAGCTTTTTCAGAGCCTCATCCATAACAGTTTCAAAAACGTGGTAATTAGCTTTGGGGGGGCTATACACGCTAATTATGATATATTGTTCCAGCTCAGCACACGCTAGTTCAATAGTTCGTTCAACCGAGAGCGACACAATGTCTTTGCGTTCTTTACATTTTAATTCATTTTTTACAAGAATAAGTGACCCCCCTTGGTGCAGACTCCCTTATGAGCGAACTAGCGACTTTATAATTTTCAATGTTTAATATTAGTTGATGTTTTTTAAACCAATGTTCTGTAAGACATATCACATGAACATTATAATCTTGTAGAAATAATCCTAAACCTAATTCTTTGCCGGCCAGGCCTTGTATGTTTTGATGAACAATATTGAAATACATATCAGGCCTAGCTTTTGTCTTTCCTCTCAGTTTAAAGCCTCAGAGGTTGTCAATGGCACAATATTTAAATTAGTACAAGTACTAACATGTTCATAAATTATTTTTTTGCTATTTTTAGCAAGACAGTTAATATTAATATTATATGCTAACAAAGTAGCAATTTGTTTTTTTATTTTATGAGGCAGGTGTACAGAGCCGCCTGTCAAAATAAAACTATTGTTAATAAATTTATTTGCGTCAAAAAACACAAACTTGTCACTATGTCTTTGACATAGGTTATATAATAAAGTATTCATTAAGTGAATACTTGCATTAATATTATTTAAATTATTTTTACAAAATGGAAAGGCACAGAGGAATATTTTTTTAACACATAATTTATCTAAAATAGAAAATGATTTTATAATATTATTTTTGGTAATTTTTGACTATTACCTAGCATTAAAATAATGGTACTTGAGGTTGAACATGTTTGAGTATTTTCTATTGTTTTAATTATTTCATCAAACGATGCATCCGACATGCAATTATTTATTACATTGCAATTTAATTTATTGTTTAGTATAGAGCCATAACCAATTCCTAGCCTATCTGAATATAAAATGACATCATCATTTTAAGTCAGGTGATCGATCTCGATGCGAAAATTATCGTCCAATCAGTATTTTGTCTTGTTGTGCTAAGTTGTTTGAGACGTTTGTTTACGATGCTTTGTACTATTATTTTAAGCCTTTGATATCACCACAACAACATGGATTCGTCAAAAACAAGTCTACCACCAGTAACCTTCTAGAGTACAAAACTTACCTGTGTGGTGCATTCGCGAAGAGAGGACAGGTAGATTCTGTTTATACAGACTTCTCGAAGGCTTTCGATAGGGTTAACCACTTGCTGCTTTGTCAAAAGCTTGAGTCATATGGAGTGCATGGAGACTTGTTGCGTTGGGTTAAATCCTACTTAGATAAACGAAGTCAATTAGTAGCTTTGAAAGGGGATCTCTCGATGGCTTTTACTGTTCCATCTGGAGTCCCACAGGGATCTCATCTTGGGCCTTTATTTTTTATAATTTATATTGATGACCTCATAAGTCGTCTATCGTGCCCTTGTCTCCTATATGCCGATGATTTGAAAATATTTAACACTATCTCTAGTTTAAGAGATGCTGTACTTCTACAGAGAGACCTAGACTCGGTATTGGAATGGTGCCAACAAAACGACATGTCTCTAAACAGCAATAAATGTTTCGTTGTTACATTTACCAGAAAAATTAACACTGTTCACTTTGATTACTCGATACATAACTGCGTCCTAACTCGAAAGTGTGAAGTGCGAGACTTGGGAGTAATTTTTGACCGAGAATTATCTTTTCGACCTCACTATAATCACATTATAAATAAGGCATCGCGTATGGTGGATTTCATCTACAGAATAACAAAGCACTTCAAAAATGTTTCATCTCACCTGACTCTATACTTTGCACTGGTTCAAAGTTTGCTAGAATACAACACCGTAATCTGGTCACCGCATTATCAGGTCATTGATAGAATTGAACGGACTCAAAGACGATTCCTAAAGTTGCTAAGTTTTAGAATGAATCTTCATCGTACCTTACATTCTTATGAGGATAGACTTAAAAGATTTCGAATCATGTCACTAGCTGATCGCAGAAAGCAACTAGACCTAACTTACTTGCATGGAGTCATCAACTATAAAATTGACTCGCCATACTTGCTGTCACAGATAAATATCAATACCCATTATCGCATCCGTAAACCAAAGGTCTTAATGTTTATGTCAATAACACCTCATGTTTTAACCCTATCATTCGAATGTGTCGTCTTTTTAATGAGCTAGTCGGTGGTGGTGCAGACATTGACATATTCAACAGCAGTCAGTCTGCATTTAGGAATAAACTAGTAAAATGTATCAAAGATGTTCTAATATAGGATTTTATATTGTATTCAGTACCTGTTTCCTGTAATTTTTGTTATAAGTCTGTATTATTTGTTTTAGTTGTATGCATGTTTTTTTACTTTAAATTATTAGCTGCATTAAGTTAAGGATTATAGTACTCGTATGTACATGTAATGGGTTCCAACCTAACCCTACAAGTAGCTCTTTACAATTTTGTTATGTTTTGGTTGTATCCTGTTTTGTACATTAATAAAAAAAAAAAAAAAAAAATAGCTATACGAGTATTATCCATCCCCTTTATCAACAGACTTTCAACCATTAAACATGGTATAAACCTCATCCATCACGTTTTATGAATATTCAAAGAAAGAAAAAAAGAAATATTTATTTGACACATCAAACACAATCACTAACATTTAAGAAAAAGGAAATAAGTGCCCAAAAAGGTTGCCTCTCAGCATTAGTCGTGACAGCTAGAGGCTTATCACGACGCTGGTTTTCAGCGGGAGCCCTGATGTTGGGAGCGTGAGTGAGACAGAGGCAAATAGACCCACCAGGCCACTACCCAAATCCTCAGCCGACCCCGAAACCTGTACGAGTGAGTAAAAGCTCCGAAGGCTGTCCGAAGGAATCCGGCAGCTGCAGCCCCTATGAGCTTTCCTTTTAGCGAAAATTTCAATTTATAGGTACTACACATAGGTATTAGGAACACATTTCTTATTTCATGTTTCATCAACATGCCACCGCTGGTGCGTAGAATCATAGATATTAGTGTTGTTTAAATATGATATAGTATAATTTGTAAAGCTTTCAGGGTAGGCCACTGACAGCCGATGCCCACTTTATATACCCAATTTATGTTTAGATCATGCAAGTTATTCAGCAATTAACAAAACTTTAATTAAGTTATACTGGGTGTCTCATAAAGAGACTGAAACTGGAGATGCTTTATTCATAGACCACCAGATAATATGTACTTAGTATAGTTTTAATTTCTTACTTAGTTAAAAAAAACCAAGAATCTATCTCCTGAACCATGAGAATATTTATGGCTCATGTTATTTGCTATTGTTATTTGTTATCATCATGGCTACTTGCCAGACAGCATGTTAAAGACTGTAGTTGTCCCTATTGCTAAAAATAAAACAGGTAGTGCTAGTGACAAGTCCAACTATAGACCCATATCGTTAGCGACTATTATGGCTAAAGTGCTTGACAGGCTGCTTGACCAGAAGCTGGGTAACTTTGTCAAACATCACGATGCACAGTTTGGTTTCAGATCAGGTCTTTCCACTGAAACTGCTATTTTGTGCCTTAAGCAGACTGTCCAGTATTACACTACAAGGGATACGCCAGTTTATGCAGTATTTTTGGACTTGTCAAAAGCATTTAACCTGGTTCAATATGAGGTTCTGTGGAAAAAGTTGATAGAGAACACTAATTTGCCTCATGTTTATGTCTCCATATTGAAATATTGGTATTTGCACCAGCAGAACTTTGTGAAATGGTCTGGAGAGCTTTCGAGTATGTACAGGCTGGAGGGAGGTGTGAGGTAAGGTGGGGTGACCTCACCGACGCTTTTCAACCTGTACATGAACAAACTAATTGTTGAGCTCAGCGGCGCCGGCGTTGGCTTCTCTGTTGACGGCACCTTTGTCAATAACATAAGTTATGCGGACGACATGGTGCTGCTGTGCCCATCAATTAGTGCTCTCAATAAATTAATAGCCATCTGTGAGCGACATGCGGAGGCCCACGGTCTCAGGTACAACACAACTAAGAGTGAGTTGCTAGTTTTTAAAGCGAAAAACAAAACCTACAAAGTCCCTACTGTTAGGCTTAATGGCACTCCTCTCAAGCAAGTTCAGAGTTTTAAGTACTTGGGACATTGGGTCACCGAGTCTCTCAAGGATGACCTGGATTTAGAGCGGGAGCGTAGAGCCCTGTGCGTTAGGGCTAATATGCTTGCTCGCAGGTTTGCTCGCTGTACTAAACAGTTTAAAGTTACTCTTTTTATAGCCTACTGTAACTCTTTGTACACTTGCAGCTTGTGGACAAATTACACCCAAAGAGCATACAGGGTCCTGCGCACCCAATATAATGACGCATTTAGGATGTTGATGGGGCTGCGACGTCACTGCAGTGCTTCGAGGATGCTAGCAGAAGCTGGAGCTAGACAGCTTTGGGGCTATTGTACGAAAGCGCATAGCATCCCTGATTTACCGTGTGCGGGGCAGCTCCAACAACCTCCTACAGAGTGTTGCGGCGAGATTGGACGTGGACAGTGCTATAATGCAGCATTGGACGCACGTCCACCTAGTCAAAGACACTCATATAATATATATTATTTTTTTTTATTTGTTCTTAGTGTAATTATTTAACACTGTTATATGGGCACTGCCTGAAATAAATTATTTTTATTTTATTTATTTATTTGCAACCGACTTCTAAAAAGGAGGAGGTTATATATTTTTTTTATGTTTGTTATCTCACAACTTTCGACTGGTTAAACCAATGATGTTTAAAAGTAAAGTCCTTTTTAAAATATCATTGGGTTGAACAGATTTTGATAATTTAATTTTTTATGTGAAAACTGGTGCTTCCCGTGAGGTCCCATTTTAATGAAGTTATGCTCTGATGGTGGAATCCGGGGAAAATGAGGGTAAATTGTATAGGCACGTTTAACGTTTTTGCATATCTTCTTAAGTTATTTCAGTATTTGCTTCTGGTGCTCATTATTTCATGTTGATGAGCTGATGATTGAAGGTACAACTCCGTAACGGTTAGGAGTAGAAAAATAAGTCTTTAAATATCTTCTTTTCTTTCTTTTAATTCATAGCCGTGTAGATTGTTCCTAATTGGTTGCTGGAGTGACTTTTCATGAACCTCACAGAACACCTACGCACTGTTACACCTTGCAAATGCAAGCTTTAATGCCAAAACCCCAATTGTCGTTGCTGTGTCAGCACTTTTGTATAGCTCGACTACATTAGATCAGTCCGGTGGCTCAGTTCGGATCGGGCACCCATCGGGAACACACTAATCCTAAGTTTCGGGGATTTTTCGCGAATAAATTCTTTGATTGTTAACCAGTTTTCAACTTAAATAAATTAAGTTTTTTTTTAAAAAGTGGTTTCGTTTTCACGATATAACATTGGTGGCAGCGGTGGGATTGTAAAAATCCTAGGTACGTCTCGTCGCGTCCTAAAGTGTGTGAAGTGAACTTTTAAAACCCGAAGTGAAAAACAAACCATCATCATCATCACCCTGATCCGAGCTCACCGTCACCATCCAGTAACCGGTAACTACCCGGTATCCTGAGGCCTACTTGTCCTGGCCCAACCAACGTCATCTCAAGACCGGAAGTACCTGGACCGTTCAAGGCCCACATCATCCAAGGTCGCGCAGTTCCCTACTATACCCATTCGCATCCACTACGTGTCTCCGCATCCACTACGTGTCTGTGTCCACTACGTGTCTCCGTATCCGCTACATCTCTCCGTGTCCGTCTCCAGAGCTCCAGTTCCAGCAGAAGTTCGTGTCCAGCTTACAATTGACGTCATAGCATGAAGTGCTTATCTATGTGAGTTAAAACTAACTTTATACTTACTCTCGATTCTCATAAAAACATTACCAGTGTCCAGTGTTCATTCCTAACCAGTGATTAAATTCTGATTCTAATTAAATCAAGTGACTTAAAGTTATAAATAAGTTCACCAACATTCAATTCAAACCTTGTTATCGACAAGCATTAGCGTTAGTTAGAACAATCATCGTCTCGTCCGGCGCCCACGCATTCTAAATAACTCGACTGTTATCGCTATACTCGCTCATCGTTCAACCAGGTGGCAAACTAAACAAGATAAATCATTTGGGTTTGTTTTGTAATCTTATTATTTTACATTCTATCTTAACTACAGGTTCGGTTTGCTAAAACCATTGCGATTCATTAAATTATTATTGTGTTCACGTGTTTTTAACTAACTTGTTATATTTTTTTTGTATATAAAAACACATACCTTAATCCAAACTATAAATAAATTTATCAATAAATACCAGGCTCGCGATATATTACAATGCCTCCAAAGCCAGATCCCGCTGAAATCCCAGAAGAAAGATTAGATATAACTGTTCTATTTAAATTCATCAAACCATTCGACGGTAACCGCGAAAATTTAAATTCGTTCCTCAGTAATTGCAATAATGCTAATTCTCTTGCACAACCAACACAAAAACCTATTCTATTTAAATACATCTTGAGCCAGCTTGAAGGTAAGGCGGAAGTAGCCTGCTCCGTTAAAGATTTTGAGAATTGGGACCAGTTGAGTGAATTTCTAAAGACCCAATTCGGTGAAAAGAAACATTATACTCACCTCCTCGCTGAATTGCAAGAATGCAAACAATCCAACTTAGAACCTGTTAATCAATTCGGACTGCGAGTCGAAACATGTTTATCAAAATTACTTACGGAAATAACACTATCCAACAAGAAAACAAAAGAACTTGTGGGCAAAACAGCCGCAGTGGAAGACTTAGCTCTGCATACTTTCCTTCTAGGTCTATCACCCAAGATTTCTAACATCATCCGCATGAAAGAGCCGACCACAATAAATGAAGCTATTAATTTAGCCATTTCAGAAGAAAAAATCCAAAAATTAACGACACGCCAGCATAATTATGCCTCAACGTCTCAACCCGGACCTTCATCGCGACCGCGGTTTAATAATACGGGAAATAACTTCTTCAGACCGACAATTAATAACATTCAAAACCCTAACCAAAATACACTTTTTTGTAGATACTGCAAAAACCAAGGCCATACAATCGAAAATTGCAAAAAACGAGAATTCAACAATAATCGTTATAAAATACCTCAAGGTTCAACCCAAACATTCAACCGCACCAATTTCAATCAGAATGCAAATAATCCCAGGTTTCAAAGACAACAACCTGCACGAGTCCATTGCTTAGAAAACCCTAACTATCCCAATCCTGAGATTCAACCCTATATTTGCGAAGAAGATACGATCCAGCAATTCCGTTCGATGGATCAACAAAAACCTGAAGAACATTTAAACGAATAGTGGGCTCACGGCGGTGTCTCGTGAAGCCCAAAACTAAGACCTCTGCGCGACCCCATCCTATCAATGGCACCATTACAAAGCCCATAAATATCCAGGACCACACGGGTAACCAGCCCCAAACAAGTGTCCAACATTTCAATATCCAGGACCACACGGGTAACCAGCCCCAAACAAGTGTCCAACATTTCAATATCCAGGACCACACGGGTAACCAGCCCCAAACGAATGTCCAACATTTCAATATCCAGGACCACACGGGTAATCAGCCCCAAACAAGTGTCCAACATTTTAATATCCAGGACCACACGGGTAATCAGCCCCAAGTAAGCGTCCAAAATTTCAATTTCCGAGACCACAAGGGTAACCAGCCCCAAGCAAGTGTCCAATCAGCTTCTACTCCTAACCTGAAAAATGAAAAAGTATATGAATTATTATCCGACCCTACTAAGAAATCATTACCTCACGTTCTAATCCAAACCTCAGTATCCGACATTCCTTTAACTCTTTTAGTGGACTCAGGTTCTTCTATTAGTCTCCTAAAAAGAACATCAATTCTCTCAGACCGACCCAAAATAATCCGAGAACCGATCCAAATTAAAGGTATTGACCCGGTTGATAAATCCACCCCGACAATGGGATACCTTGACTTAACCCTTTATTTGTCTGAAAAAATACCCGGAAAATATATCAATCATAAATTCCATATTATAAAAGATATCCATCTGCCTTATGATGGCATCATTGGTAACGACTTTCTCAGTCATTTAAAATGCAACATTGATTATACCAAAAACATCCTTATGATCGATAGATACAACCTGAACCTCTACTTCAATGATCCGGTGTACATCATATCACCACGGTCCGAGACTGTTATCGAATGTTCTGTACTTAATCCAGAACTAAAGGAAGGCCTTATATTAGACCAACATCTTTCCGAGCATCTTTTGATCGCGAACTGCGTCACAAAAGTAAAATCCAATAAAAGAATTAACATCTCAGTTATAAATACATCAGAAAAGCCAGTAACCGTGAACTCCAACTTAAAATTACGACTTACCCCTTTCGAACAACCCAATAATAAAAATACAGGTTCTTCTAATGCTCAACATACAGTAAACCAAAACTGTTTCAAAAGAACTCAAGAAGTTTTAGGACAACTCAGAACATCCCATCTAAACAAAGAAGAAGTTGTGACACTACATGATGTCTGCTCTCATTACTCAGATATTTTTCATCTCCCTAACGATAAACTCACTTACACCGATGCTATTCAGCACAATATAGCTACAACCTCCCAGAATCCTATTAATGTCAAATCTTATCGGTTTCCTGAATGTCACAAAGCAGAAGTCAAATCACAAATTGACAAAATGCTAAATGAAGGCATAATCAAACCCTCGAATTCGCCATGGTCCTCCCCAATTTGGGTGGTACCGAAAAAACTCGATGCATCCGGTCAACGCAAATGGCGCGTTGTGGTCGACTACAGAAAACTCAACGACATCACTATAGGTGATACATATCCCATACCCCAAATTAACGAAATATTAGATCAGTTAGGTAACAGTAAATATTTTTCTACTTTAGATCTTGCATCTGGCTTTCATCAAATCAAGGTAAATGAAAGTGACGGCCCCAAAACTGCATTTAATATACCGCAAGGACACTTCGAATTCACGAGAATGCCATTTGGCCTAAAAAACGCTCCTTCAACATTTCAACGCTTAATGAACACAGTGCTTTCTGGATTAAACGGTATGCAATGCTTTGTATATCTTGACGATATTGTCATCTATTCACCAGATTTAAGTTCACATATCAAAAACCTAGCATCTGTATTCCAAAAATTGAGAGAATTTAACTTAAAATTGCAACCTGATAAGTGTGAGTTTCTCAGGCGGGAAGTAACTTACCTTGGTCACCTTATAACTGAAGAAGGTGTTAAACCTAACCCTGAAAAATTAAAGCCGTCACTGAATTCCCTATACCCAAGAATCCAAAAGATATTAAATCCTTTTTAGGCCTCGTTTCCTATTACAGAAGATTTATCCCTGAATTCTCCAAAATTGCTAAGCCCCTTACCACATTACTCAAAAAAGATGAACCATTTCAATGGGAAAATGCTCAACAACTTGCATTTGACGAACTCAAGGAAAAACTTACCAAAGCCCCTTTACTCGCATATCCCGATTTCACACAACCTTTTAACCTCACATGTGATGCATCTAACTTCGCAGTTTCTGCAATATTATCCCAAGGTCCAATAGGAAACGATCGACCAGTAGCTTATGCCTCTCGAACATTAAACAGAGCTGAATGTAATTATAGTGTCACTGAAAAGGAATGTCTAGCCATAGTCTGGGGAACAAAAGTATTTCGTCCTTACCTATATGGGCATCGCTTTACGATTTTAACAGATCATAAGCCACTCAAATGGCTCTTTAACTGTAAAGACCCAGGATCAAAACTCGTCCGCTGGCGACTCAAACTTGAAGAGTTCGACTACGTTATTGAATATAAAAAAGGGAAAATCAATAGCAACGCAGACGCTCTATCTCGTTATCCGGTAAATCCTTTACAACATTCAAGTGAAACACGTAATGATCAAACAAATGACCCTCAATCCAATATTTACCAAAATCCTACAAATCCTGACTCTGAATCCGCACAAGACCCTGTATATGATTTTAACTTAGATGACTTTGGACTTCTAGACATCAGCCCTAACAGTGATAACCTTGATATTGATTTCGAAAATATTGAAATACCAACTCCTGAAACTACAACTTTACCTGTCGAAATTCCAAACCCTATTATTACACCAAATCCTGCTACACCTCCAACACCACCTGCAATGACGAACTCCCCTTTGCCATCCTCTCCCAATGCTCCAGGACCTGAAACAGAAAACACAAACATGAATGAAAATAACACACAAAGTAAAGACTATTCACAATACCTCAAAACTATTTCGGATAAGAACGTAACTTTCGATACAAATATTTTGGAATACAATGAAAATCTTACTAAAAGTAATTGCCCAATAATACTTATCCCGACTTCGATGGATCTAGATGACTCAAATCCTTATGTGCAGGAGATCCTTTCTAAAGTTGAAAACCCAAATACTTATCTACAAGCTGAAAAGGAATTAATTAAGTTTCAAAAAATCTGTCTCGAAAACAGAACATATTATTTTATTTTTACCAAAGTACACGATTTTGATGAAGCTACTTACCCTGATATATTCCAGACCCTGAAAAACATAAAAACGGAACTATTGTCTCTAACTCATGTTTCAGAATTCGCCATATCGGATTTCAAAAACCCATTCGAAAAGCATTCATTCGTCAAAATTTTCAATATCCTAACATATCTGTTTAACAATACGTCAATATCAGTGAACATCTACCATAATAGTATTATATATCCTACACTAAGCGAGATTCCAAAAATAATGAAAGAAAATCACGACATTCCTATAGCCGGTCATTTGGTTTCGGCACGAATGTACAGTAGAATCTGCGAAAGATATTATTGGAAAAATATGAAATCTGATATTGACCACTATGTAAAAAAATGCGCAGCCTGCCAGTCAAATAAAGCTTTCAGGCAAATCAACCGTGCACCTATGCAAATAACAACAACATCAACGCGTCCTTTTGAACGGATAAGCCTCGATATCGTAGGTCCCTTACCCGAAGCTGGGCTCACTAAATTGAGGTATATACTCACGTTACAAGATGACTTAACTAAATTCTCTATAGCATACCCCATCTCGAATGCAACTGCTGAAGAAACCTGTGAATGTTTGATACATTTCATTTCTCTCTTTGGTATCCCAAAATCCATATTAACAGACCAAGGAACAAATTTTACAGCGGAACTATTCAAAAAAACCTGTGAGTTCCTGAAAATAAAACAAATTTGGTCAGCTCCTTACCACCCGCAGACCCAAGGAGCCTTGGAGCGCAGCCATAGCACCTTAAAAGAATATCTTAAATCATACGTCAACGATAATGAAACCAATTGGCATAAGTTTGTTTATACAGCCATGCTTTCTTACAATAGTGCAGTTCATTCCACAACTAATTTCACTGCTTATGAACTTGTATTTGGACACAAACCTTTTATTCCGGACTCCGTGTATGATCTCCGAGGAGATCTCACTTATCCTGAATATATTAAAACACTCCACCATCGGCTCAAAATTTCACGCCAAAAAGCTATTGAAAATATTACAGCTTCAAAAGAAAGGTCAAAAACATATTATGACCAACACACGCGTGTAGTCAAATACAAAATCGGGGACTTAGTTTACCTTAAAAACCACCCACGTTTGGGCAAAGCACTAGCTCCTATATGGAAAGGCCCGTACAAGGTCGTGAAAATACATGGATGGAACACTCTCTCTATACTTATAAATCGTCGTCATGTAAAACACCACTACGACGAACTCAAGCTTGCGACACAAAACGTTTAGATAAGATGTTAAGATTAAGTTAGGAAGGATAGAAGATAGATAGACAGAAGAATTAGTAGTTAGTATAATAAGATATTAAAAATAAAATATAATTAAATCATATTACAGAATGGCTGCATTCAGCCTCACCATTGTCGCCTCATATGTAGTGCAACAGATAAGCGAGAGTCCAGGAATCTTCTTCGACCCTGTCGGAACTATAAGAATCTCCAGCGACAATCTCCACATTTTAATCCCGGTGGATATAGCATACATAGAACCTCATATCAATAATATTAACTCGGCAATAGGAACAGCTAGGTTCTTGTGTCAACAGAATGATGACATTTCAAACCACGAATGCAACAGTTTACTACAACCCCTGGTTTCACGACTTAGTGATATAAAGCGGGACTATAGTTCTATATCGCACCTAATCGCAGCACGCGATAAAAGGTCGGCCTGGTTCGCAGGCATCGGCACAGTTTTTAAGAAAATAATAGGCACCATGGACGAGGACGATGCCATTAGGTACAATAACGCCATTCAAACACTTGATCACAGAAATAAAAAACTTACCTCTTTACTCAAAGATAATGTCTTACTTACTAGTACGGCACTATCACACTACAATAATACTATTAACACTATTTCGATAAATGAAGCGCGTTTGAATGACGCTATTGAGAATTTATCTGCTAGTTTTAGAAATATATCCATAGTATCTGACAAACTGTACATAGAATCTAGAATAAACATAGTTTACAATGAATTATATTCAAGCTTACTCACCTTATCATTTAAAATAGATGACTTAGTTAATTCAATAATGTTCACTAAAAGCCACTCTGTACATCCATCAATCTTAACACCCGAACAATTATACAATGAATTAGTAAATAACGTTAGAAACTTGCCAAAATATCAAGAAATACCAATTAACCTAAATTTGGAAAATGTACATCATTTGATAGACATTTCAAAACTAAATTGTTATTATACAACTGATAAAATTGTTTTTGTTATCAAAATACCTCTAGTTCAAGGCATAGAATATAATTTATATAAATCTGTACCAGTACCGGTACCCCATGACAAAGATAACCCCAACTCATTCGCTATGATAATGCCATTCTGTAATCATATAGCTATAAGTAGAGATAAGTTAACATATATTTGCACTAGTAATTTAAGAAATTGTATTAAAGTTAATGATCAATCATACATATGTGAAAACCTAAATGTTCTCTCTGTACAACATACACCTACATGCGAGACGGAAATGCTTTTAAAAATTGTTAATAACTTACCACAACAGTGTCAGTCAAAATTAATGTATGGACAGATAGACATCTGGCAAGAACTGAAGGGTAACCGATGGATCTTTGTTGAAAGTGAACCTGCAAAACTTACCGTTGAATGCGGAGCTCAAATTCAAGAACTTAAGTTATTAGGTACCGGTGTACTTAATTTGCAACCGGGATGTACCGCTTTCTGTAAAAATAGAGAACTAATTGCTAAGTCCTACCTGAATCTCACTTTGAACATAGTAAACTCTGATTTTAACCTAGTTAACGATTCCTGCTGTAATTTAGCTAAATTTAAACAATTTAAATTAAAAATAAAACCTCTTAAACTATCCGATGTTAAATTAGAAAAACTTGCAACATATAGTGATCAGTTCATGACAGATGTCAACAAACTCATTAATGAACCAAGTCCTCTTTTAGAATATAATTCGCAATATCCTATACTTACATATTGTATGATAATTGTTATTTTTGCAATAATATCGTATATACTATATGATAAATATAAATGTTTGTTCAAATGCCCGAAACTTAGTTATGAAATTAAAAATGTAAATCATGATAATATTTCTGATAACGCGCATAATTTGGCTGAAATTCCTACTCCACGAACTAAGCCTATATATTAACCTGAAACTTCGCAAAAGCGTAAGTTTCATCTTAAACGGGGGGCTGTTACACCTTGCAAATGCAAGCTTTAATGCCAAAACCCCAATTGTCGTTGCTGTGTCAGCACTTTTGTATAGCTCGACTACATTAGATCAGTCCGGTGGCTCAGTTCGGATCGGGCACCCATCGGGAACACACTAATCCTAAGTTTCGGGGATTTTTCGCGAATAAATTCTTTGATTGTTAACCAGTTTTCAACTTAAATAAATTAAGTTTTTTTTTAAAAAGTGGTTTCGTTTTCACGATATAACAGCACGTAACGCTCCTGTCACGCGTGCAGCGATGGTTTAACAGGATCTTTAGTTAGATTGACGACATATTTAATTACAATAAAGCGACATTCATTGCTCATGCCATTTAGGCCTCGAGTTCTCATTAATATCTATGGTTCACACATAGACACACACATACACTTCGTATATAATTCATGGAAATCTATAATTAGCTGTACGTATTCATTAAGTACCTACCTATATTAAGTGTAATTAAGTTGATTTATCGCCTTTGACTTTCTAAGTTAACTCCATTCTTGATTCCCCTAATCTTCTATCTCTTCTTAACTTTGAAGCCAGAATAATATCCCGTAACCGAATGAAAACTTTTGTGTTGCAAAATGATTATTTTATGAATAAGACTACTTGATGAGAATGTGTCGTTTATATAATCAATTGTTACAGAGCGACAACCTCGATATATTTGTATCTAACCACGTTACATTTCGTAGTAACGTTAGACGTATCCTCCACTGAGCTTTCCATAAATTTTTTTGGCAATATTGTTCCTGTTGTAATGTTAAGTATAGTGTTAACGCATGATGGTCTTGCTCTGTATATGTTATGGACCAAGTGATTAGTGCGGACATTATTTATCTCTATAGGACGAAGTGATTAAACAGTACTATCGAAACATCATTATTTCTCACATTGCCCGATCATTATTATATTGCTACGATACAATAGGGCAAATTGATAAAAAGCTAAAGATAATGAGTATGATGGAAATTACTGAAACTTCAGTGTCTTTTTACAAAGCACGGATATGTTGTTACATTTTTGTTTCAAACTTTGCATGTTTTGTGTTACCTATCTTTTAAATACGACTTTAAGTTAAGTTCAGTAAGTTAAGCCGCGAGGCCGTGGGCGGTGTGGGCCTTACGCCGCCTCTGCTACCAGTCGACCATTGGGCTAACCAGAAAAGTTTTGTAGGCGGTGCGACAAATAAAACTAAATGAAACGCGATGCTTATCGCGTTCAGTACCGTTTTATAATTAACAGTTATTATTGCAATCCGAAAGTTAATAGCCGGTACATAAATAAGTAGACAACAAAATGATATATCCAAATAAAACTTTATTTTTATCAAAAGATATGAACAACATTTAAAACAATACTGAGCATAGCTTTACTTACAATTAGCCTTTGGTATCCTCACCGGTCTCACCGGAGTCAAATGCAAGATACACGTCTAAGAGAAACTTTGTACTTAAGATTAAATTTTCGAAGGTTAAAGATTTCGTTTATATTTATTTTACACATATTAATCTATTTATACCACAAAAGAAGTACATTTAACAAATGCATCTTTGGCTGACGCCACATTGGGCGTGCGCGTTCCTGGAGCATGCTTCCGATGCGTTCGCCGAGTTCGCGCCGCGACAACGCAGTGTCTAACGGCGTGAACGCTCGCCCGCTGGCCACTCGTTTCGATCTATGAGCGACCGGCCGATCGCTGCCCTCTCACCCGCCATCTCCGCTGCCCGCAATTACTTCAGTCAGTCGCAAAGTGCACAGTGATTGAGTGACAGAGTGGCAAAAATAGATTCTCTCCTTGAATCAGACCCCATTTTACGCGTGTGTACAAAACACTGTCCACCTTGCGACTGGCTAAAGCACTTGCGGGTGGCGGAAGTGGCGGGTGAGGGGGCAGCGAACGGCCGGTCGTACGCTACGTTGCATTGCCTTGCCGCGGCGCGCACACGGCGAACGCGCCGGGATCACGCACGTCTAATGTGGGGTCAGCCTAAGAATCAAGGGTCAATTTCCATACGGGTAGTTTGGCATTAGACAAAACACTTATGTCCATTAATCTCTAGCTGTCATCATAAAATTGTAAACTCCGTCAGTTTATAATATAACGCGCCAGGTTACAGTTAAGTTTGATTTTAATGTATCAAATTTATTTTTTAAATGACGGAGTTCACAATTTAATGCTGACATATCGATACTTTAAGTTACTGATGAATATAAAAGAAATAATATAGGTGACTGACTCTTTTTAGCTTCATTCCAAAACATTACCTATTAGATCTAGCCAGCGATATAAGATATTGTAGGTATTTATTATTAACTATACAACATCAGACAACACCATAAAGGAACCGAGCAGTTACATATTAATCATACGTAACTATTACCATCACATTTACATTGAATAAGTTCCTTGTTTATTTATACAACTTATTAACTAACGTTTTCTTTAAAATCTTACTCCATAAATAACCTTTTGGGCCAAATTAAGTACTTTGATGACAAGTTATCGAATATCTGCTATACGTAGCAGACCAGAATCGCCTCCGGACCACCCTTACCATTAGACAGTAACATTAGTGGTACAAATGGCACTACTTTATTTTATTAGTAACCTTTATTTTACTGTCTTAATTTTTTTTAATATATTTTTTTTATTTGTATTTTTTTTTATTTATATATTTTTTTTATTTATTTGTGTTTTTTTTTTATAAATCTATTTTTTTTATTATAAATAATTTGCGGCCAGTAACAATACAATATCACTAAGAAGGATGTTGTTTTACAGTTGTACTAGTGGGATAAATCAGTGCCATTTGTACCATCAAATGGCACTGACTAATGGTACTGGTGGTCCACCGGGATATTTTGGTATCATTTGTACAATCAATAAATTGTACTAGTGGGATAAATCAGTACCATTTGTACGACCAATGGTACTGTCTAATGGTACAGGTGGTCCGGAGGCCCAGAATCGACCTGATTGTAACAATGAACAATCATCGTAAGTATGACAAACAAATCTACCGAAGTGTATAATATTGTATTAGTACCATTTACTAAAGATTACAGTGGTCTGACGGTAATAACTCTGAATATAGTTAACTAGCTGTTGCCCGCGACTTCGTACGCGTCAATTTCTGTTATTATGATCGTGACTATTTTTGCAAC
Source organism: Anania crocealis (assembly GCA_949315895.1). Classification (NCBI taxonomy): domain Eukaryota; kingdom Metazoa; phylum Arthropoda; class Insecta; order Lepidoptera; family Crambidae; genus Anania; species Anania crocealis. The sequence goes on along the minus strand of OX438865.1, from coordinate 14,120,734 downwards.
ATTTTTCACTCATGCTTCGCTCCTTTTGGTCGCAGCGTGATGTTATATAGCCTAAAGCCTTCCTCGATAAATGGACTATCCAACACAAAAATATTTTTTCGATTCGAACCAGTAGGTACTTTCTGAGATTAGCGCGTTCAAACAAACAAACAAACAAACAAACAAACCAACAAACTCTTCAGCTTTATAATATTATGTATATAGTATAAATAATAATTCCTCAGATTAATGTCGATTGGAACAAGAGAAATAAAGAAAAAAACTCTGTAAATTTCGCTTTTGATCATGACTTTTTTTAAGCATTCGTTGGATTAGAATAGTAATTAATCTTAATGGGGTTCTTAATAATCGCTAGTGAATTTGCCACTAGAGGCGCTACTGTCGCGTGAGGTCCAATAACATGAATCACTTTTCACTGGTTTTAGCGGGCTTCGCGACATAATTTTTTTTTTTTTATTCACCTGCTGAAAAGTGATCTCCTTTGTAAAATTGGATGGATTATTTGGCGATGAATGTGAACGCTTTGAAAGCGGAATTAAGAAAATGCGCAAAAATAGGCGGCCTCAAAGAGCAACTATTTCAGAAGTTAGTTTGTTGATATGAAGATAATTATTTATAAATAATAAACATATTTAGATTCAAGATTTAAAACTATGTTTCGGCGCCGATCTTAAAAAGTCGCCTCTGACAGCTACACCTCTGGACCTCAGTCAACAGTGGCGCCAACTGGTGAGCAAAGAAACGGTAGTCCCCATTGACAGGTATGTAAAATTTATTTACGGATTTAACTTTTTCCCGTCGATTGGTTTAGTAGATAAGTACTTCTAGCTCGACCAGACGAACCCCACATAACCCTACGACGCGACGCGGCGAAGGACCCATAAGAAATCGGGTTGATTAACACATAGCCGATATAAAAACATGCGTGAACAAAATTATACTCTGTCAAGCGCGTATTTATAAATTTCAGCGTCCTTGGCTTGTAAGATTTGACGGCCCATAAATTATAAGAAAAATCATAATAACTGTGTATTGACAATTCCAGAATTTTCCGGGTCAGCGGCGCGGAGGCCGCGCCTTGACGTCTTTGAAGCTTATAACCAAAGCAAACTTCTTTATAAGATTTCTTTATAAGACAGTTTTTTTTATTCTTAAGATATAATTTAAAGTCGAAATACGCTATGACTCAAAAAATAAGCGCTTACCGCCCCAGGCCAGGGCCCTAAGGTAAATAAACAGAAAAAGTGCATTTAAAAAGCCCAACCCTTTCATTAGATTTTCAAATACCCAAGTTTAGTCTAAAAAAAATCGCTACGCATCTAATTGACACGTGAATCTATAAAAAAAGAAAACAACTAATTTCAATAGAGGAAACGTTTGGATATTACCAACAGACTTGGACCCCGTCATATCAACAAGTCTACAAACCTTGGCAACACCGAATAAACTCGAGGTTCTATGAAGAGGAACATTACTGGCCATTAGTAGAGACGGAAGTTTTAAATTAGTTCTCAAATTACCTTCTTAGACGAATGACACCCTATTTTGCTTATGAGGACTAACGCTGTAAAGTATTCAGAACGTTGGGATGGAATAAAATAAATTTTAAAACTTGAGTTAAATCGGTATTATAAATCTTTTATTTCAATGTATATCTAGTGCTCGCTTATATTCAAGAAACTTTTATACCTAGTAATCTGAACAATAAAAGATTCAGCACTGGCCATTCATCAAGCGAGAGCCTGAAATATCTTTTGTGCTGTTGAAAGTAATAGATAAATTTGAACAGTCAATAGAGAACTTATTACAAAACGATGACCTTTCTTGATATTAAACTCTATTGTTAGAGAGACTGAGTTGTGAACCAGTTGACGCAGTTTAATACTTTGTCTTAAGTTATAAAACTGTTAAGTACCCAAAAATAAACTACATGTTGCGTTATTTTATTTTTCTAAACTTTTTGAACTGGAGGATCTGATAACTTGTTTGATTTTTTTTTATCCGATGATTTCATTTGACTAAACTACAGTAGACTGTAATCTGTTTTCCTGTATGCTTGGAATATTTTTAGACTATTGAAATATTATTTGAAATATCATGTACGATTGGTAAATGAATGAGTGAGGTCGAATGACAGAGAATGCGAGTGAGTGAGACAGATGATGGAATGGCAAGATGGCGATAACCGTTGAATATGAAGTGTACTGCTCTGTATTTAATTAATTTCGTATAATAAATAAAGTCTGTTATCTAAAATTTTCATTTATTTCACTGCCCCACGCTACATAGGTATATATTATTTTACCAGACTACGTTTCGCTTAAATCCAAAATAACTCTTTACTAATCCGGCCGGCCGGCCTATTCACACTTTTTTCACTTACTTGGAAGTGTTAAATATCTGATTGTTAGTGACTCATTTGGTTTAGGCCAGATTAAAACAGAAGGAGTGCAATGGTAGGTAACCTCCTCATGGTGCATCCTGGCCAAGGAACGCGCGTATTAGTAAACGACTGTACTCCCGAGGACAGTTGCCGTCTCACTGACAGAGCTGGGCTTTCTGATGGGAAGGTGCAAGACGTCCCAAATTGATTGTGGTGGCAGGGCCGAAGTTAAAGAAAGAGCCGACAAACTGGCTGCTACACTCCGAGTATTGCACATAACAAAGGTGAGTATAAAACAATTGCACGGTTCATGGAAAGGACTGCAGATCTCCGCCTCAAAGGTTAGGGCAATTTAATCACTGAAGTAAAAATCAAGGCGGTAATAGAGATTACTATGAGAGAATGCATATAGGATCACATTGCAAAATTTCGGGCAACGGGGACTATTGTATAGTTATCCTGAAGGCGCCAAACCAAGCATCTGGCGAACCATCGCTGGCCGTCGATCAGCTGGGTGAGCGATGTTTTATATCCAAAGTGAGGAGCGCCTCCGCTGTGACCCATCGAAGAGGTGTGCCACCGCAGAGCCGCATCCAAAACTGCAGTTACTGCACTGCAGCGGGCGGCTATAGGAACAAATAACTTCATCCTGATTTAGAACTAGACTGGGCTTTAAACAATACTTGGGTTTTGAGATTCGTGATTAAGTATGGTCAAATTACCTATAACCTAAAAATAAAAACTTATTAAAATATTCTAACTTCTACGAAAAAGGTAACACTAAAAGATCCGTCGTCAGAAAACTTTCGCTTCTTCGTTTTATTTGTGTTTCACAAATATAAGATGTCTCTGTGTCTAACTAATAGTTAACATACCATGACTGGTAGGGTATGTTGTTAAGAGATCTTTTCGTGTTAAACTTTGTCATCTCTCATTGATAAAGGAACTTGAGATTTGACACTTGAGTGAATTTTGGGCGGTTGACTGTACGGTAAAATGTGGCAATAAGGTATTTCCATTAGCTGCTAACAATTTATCCGTCAAACCACGGCGTACTCGTATTGTGCGGATTTCTCGAGCTATGAACTTAAATACGAAAAGTTTAGTGGTCTTCAATTGTGGAATTTGAATTACATATAGAAACCAGGAGACGATATCTTCCCATTAACTATATGGATGATTTAATAAAATCTTACTAAGTAATATAATAAATGCGAAAGATTGTTATCCCTTCATGCAAAAACTGCTCAGCGAATTTTCGACCGTGAGTTATTCCAGACACAATTAAAATCAATTGTTATCGCGACAACCGGTTGTTGCTTGGGGTTCAAAGTGTTAACTATCAAAATAACATTAAGGCTAAAATTAGTGCAGTTCATGCGGAAACATTGCATATCAGTTGTATTCGTACGAAGTCACCTGAAACAGACTAAAGTCTGAAAAAACAATGATAAAGAACAATGCGCACATCATTAGTTTTTCTCAGATTCCAATTCTGAAGTCCACATAGAAAAGGTTGCAACAAAAGCTAGTTGACTAGAAATTTGATGATAACTGCTAGCTATTCACCTATAGCTAAGTCGTCATCGACTAATTTAGCACATGTTATTGTGTTGGCAAAAACGAAAGAAACAAAACTCGTAGGAAATGTGTGTACTATGCTGGCAATTTAATAAATTAATAACACATTGACTTTTACTTAATCAAGCTTAGGGTATACTTATCACTAATTTATTTATGACAATACCAAAAATGGTTTGGTGGCTTTAAGGACTCTTCCAAGGCCTTAAAGCAACAACACTAAAAAGAACTGCCATTGATCCTTTTTTCCTTGTACAAACCCAAAATTAGGTAACTCTTGTCGTTTTCTTACGATAAAATAATAAAAAAAAACGATTCCTTTGATTTCGTTTGCGAATTGGAATCCTAACGTTACAAAAACATTTTCCTGTTACAAAATTGGCTAGTCTTGTATGATTTGATCGATTTCATATCTTAGATAAAATAAACCAAAGTCTTACTCTTATATCAAACTGTCACAAACCAATCATGCCTACCAGAGATAAGTATAATACATATTTTGACGAAACTATAACTATACAATCTTTTTCTTTATATTCAAAATCTAATTACTTACATCAGTTGTTCTAAAGATGACAGAACACATCTACACTTCGTTCATTGGCTTTGTATTTTCAATTGATTGTAGAGTGCACAATTCACGTACATAGGGGGAAAGTTTCTTAACGCAAAGTTTAACTAATACTTAATTCAAATGACACTAATAAGTTGTCTCTTTTCTGTCCCTTTTCATTTAATGATGTTCCATAGTAGCCGTGTCTCAGTGCACATCTTCCTAAACTTCACTTCAATCAGTCCTAAAGTGAATCTTAGTGCTACAGATTTAAAGATGTGTTTGTGTTTGGAAACAATAACATGTAATCCAGAGATTGATTAAACGTGTCGTACATCTTTTTTTAAATTACTTCGGAGTTACACACATATACGGAAACGCTAATAAATATAGTGGCGGAACAAGCATAATCGTCACCCATCACCACCATAATAAAAGATGAAGAAACGAAAATGTATGTCAATATCGCATATTTTATACATAATATGTGAAAGAATACTTAATATGATATTTTAAGCAATTAAATTGTAATTTTAATATCAGTATTTAAACTTGAAAAATTATGTCTCAGGCGGGACTCGGCGGTTTAGCCGGCGCTTTAACCATTTAGCAATTCCCGCGCCCGCCGCGGCTTGCGAGAAGATGCGGGTTCGAGTCCCGCCTGAGACATAATTTTTCAAGTTGAAATATTGATATGTGAAATAATATTTTACAACTAACATCAATTGATTTTACAAAATACAATTCATTATACTCAGCTTAAGAACGTATATTAATGACTAACGCTAACGTATCACTATAATAATGGTATTTACAAGAATTGTTGCAGAATACTAGCATGTTTCTCTTGCACGAATTTTCCTCAAGGAACCGATGACTTTGCCCTGAAACAAAAAAAAATATTACTAAAAATTACTCAAACATTATCTTGGGCCTTATTCAGCTATTTCAATCGCAGTTCGATCGTGATTGAATTGGACGATACATTTAGCCCATACTAGAACTGTCAAAAACCTGGTATTCAATTACAATTGTGATACGATTTGGTTACGCGAATATCTGTGCTAAAACTCATCAGCCAGAACTTAAATATTTTTATCCCGCTCTCAAGGTTCCGTGCCCAAAAGTTTTACCATATTACTAAAACTGCACTGTCGGTCCGTCTGTCTGTCTGTCACCAGACTGTGTATCTCATGAGATAAAAATAGATAAACACCACGCTTCTTTAACCGCCTGAAAAACGAAGCCCACGTTATGTAACCATTTTGTATATAATGATGGCAGTGTCATTTATTTTATCAATAAAAATAATTTTAGAATTTTAATTTTGAATCACGCTATGATGCGCACGGACGTAAAGTATTATTTTGGTGTGGCAGGGTCCCGAATGCAGCTACATCCGTGCGTGCCACAGCGTGTTTTTAAAAATGAATAGCTCAATCAATATTTTACGTTATTTATAATTATAAAAAATAATAATAATAACACTGCCAATTATTATACACTAGCTGTTCCCCGCGACTTCGTCCGCGTCAATTTCCGTTATTATGATCGAGATTATTTTTGCAACATTTTTCACTCATGCTTCGCTCCTATTAGTCGCAGCGTGATGTTATATAGCCTAAAGCCTTCCTCGATAAATTGACTATCCAACACAAACAGAATTTTTCAAATCGGACCAGTACTTCCTCAGATTAGCGCGTTCAAACAAACAAACAAACTTTTCAGCTTTATAAATTAGTATAGATAATGGTTACATAAGGATCGTTTTTCAGGTGGTTGAAAATGCACCGTGTAAACAATCTATTTTAGACAAGGCATGAGCCATCATGTCTAGACAGTTGATTTTTTTACAGATGATTTATTTCTGTAGCCGCTATAGACAAATAAAAAAAGAATAGAATAAACGTTTAAGTGGGGCTCCGTTACAACTAAAGATGTTTTTTTACGTGTTTGCGCATTATTGATAACTGCAACATGTATACGCTTGAAATATTCACAAAATATTTAGTTTAATATTCACTTCAAAAATAAATGATTTAATTAAACCTTTCGAGTGCAAGTCCTACTTAGTTTACTCACACTGGGCCGGGTTTTGTTTTTAAACATTTACCTTTAAAGAAAACCAGCCAGTACTTTGCAATTAAGCGTTATGATATGGTTCGCTCGGCCGGTCCCAATAATCTATCTATCTTCAGTTTTGGCATATCAGAGATACAACTTCTGTCTCTTTTTTTGCCGTCGAGAAATAAAGACAGAAGTTGTTTTCTATATGCCAAAACTGAGGATAGATAGGTTATTAGGACCGGCCGAGTCGACCAAATAGTTTATACTACGGGTATAATGGCTAACGTAGAAATAAACATACTAAGCTTTTTAATTTAATTATGAATAAAAAATAATGACTAAGATGTCAGTTTTAATTATACATTGACCCCTTTCTGGATTTGAACCCCAATCATCTTCCGTTTACAGTACGAAATTAAACTATGATTATGAATTTGAACATCAACCGAATTCGATGGAATGTAGCATCGAATTTCGTATCACAGATTAAATAAAATCAGTTCATTCCAATGGGGACTACCGTTTCTTTGCTCACCAGTTGGCGCCACTGTTGACTGAGGTCCAGAGGCATAGCTGTCAAAGGCGACTTTATATGTTCGCCGCCGAAACAAAGTTTTAAATCTTCAATCTAATTAAGTCTATTATTTATAAATAACTATCTTCATATCAACAAACTAACTTCTGAAATATTTGCTCTCTGAGGCCGCCTATTTTTGCGCTTTTCCTTAATTCCGCTTTCAAAACGTTAACATTCATCGCCAAATAATCCATATTATCCGGCAGGTAAATTAAAAAATATATAATTTATGTCACGAAGCCCGCTAAAACCAGTGAAAAGTGAATCTGTGTGTTGCAGATTTTGTAATTGGTAGATCTATTTTAGGATTGTTTTGAGTGTTTGTAGATGACACCTTAAAATTGTGAAATCTGTCAGTTTCCAAATAGCATGTGAGATTATAAACTGACGGTGGGTTAGGTTAGGTTTGATTGTAATCCATCGACGTTCAATTATGAACTGACGAAGTTTACAATTTTACAGTGACATAGTATCACATCAATATTCATGCCTACTATCACTCCAACCGCGTATCCGCGTGGTATCAGCTCCACATACCGCAGTCCCAGTCATTTCGCGTTCTAGATTTTATCACTTTCCTTAGAAATAAAATTTTTCTATAATTATGTGTACAATTTTGCGGTTTCAACATAAAGAGTGTTACAGTCGCATTTACCTATAATAATAATAGATATGGATAATTTATGGCCGCTAAGGAAAAAATAACTAAGTTTTGCTTTTTTTGCACAAATAATCATAACTAATATTATTGAAAGTGTTTGAATTGAATTACTACCTAGTATTTTTATAGTGTGAATGTAAAACTTCCGATAGTAGGTACACATCTGGACCGGTTAGCCGTTTTGCGTATTTTTTACCTAAAAATGTACACGCTTTCTCACAGATGAGAAATCAAAATTAAATTTGATTATTATTATTCATAACTCAGTACATATTTACTAAAAGTCACGGCTGGGCTGGCCAGATATTTTGGGACGTTGATAGACATCTTGCGTAAACAATTTTGTTTATTAAACAAACCTCTATTATCGAAAACTGGCGGGTTCTGGTTGCTAGTAGTAACGTTATATAACCACACAAAAAAAATGAAAATACAAAAGAAACATTGTCGGCATCTAATGTAAATTTACTGGCGCGGTTATGGCTTCGTAAGTTCTTTTCCCGGTTTGGGAAAATTTAGTTTTTTTCCCCAATTGGCGCGAGTGTGGGTTTCGGGCTCAGGGTGAGTAACGTAAAACGTTCCTCTTAAAAAATTATTTTCTGAAAGATATTTTTATATACAGGTTGACTTTTTCATCATTTTCAAAAATTTTTCAGTCTCGTATTTAGAGCCCATTTATGAAATAACAAAAGTAAATCAAGTTTTCACCCTAACATATTTTTCATACCATAGTTTTAAATTTTTACGGTCCTAAGCCTGTTAATGTATGAAGGGAAAATCAAAAACTTATTAATAGTATCGTAATGAATAAATAAGATGCACATCGCGAAAAAAAAGTGTTGCTAGGAGGTCGTATCAAAAATATTCGATTTTTGGCGGACATTTTCTAAGTGCTTTATCATGAAATAAAAAATACGTCATTTGTTTTTTGGCTCGCAGATTGTTATATAAAAATTTAGAAGGTGGTTAAAATTTTACTTTTTTTTTTCTCATTTTTGATATGACGATGATCGATCACCGTTCTACACATTTTAGTGTTATATCCTTTAAAAAATAATAATTTTACCTTTTTTAGCCTTTTGAATCGAAGGTGGTAGTGGAGTGATGTGTAAAGGCACAAATTATATTCAAACCTGTATACATAATAAATAACATAATCAAAAAATACTTACGAGTATTAATTTAATTCACACACTTTCAAAATAATAAAGACAAACAATTTTTTAAACAAAAAAATTATCAAGTGTTATGGACACTTGATAATTTTTTTGTTTAAATGATATTATTATTGCAATAAAAATGCTAATAATATCATATAAATGTCCCTATGTCCCTTTGTATGCTTAAATCTTTGAAACTACGCAACGGATTTTTATGCGGTTTTTTTTTAATAAATAGAGTGATTCAAGAGGAAGGTTTATATGTATAATAACATCCATTAAATAGTGGAGAAGTACTGTTATTTTTGAGGTTTCTAATGTGATGTCGTAAATAATTACATTTTTTCCGCTTACATTGCAAACGCAGGCTGAACCCTAAGAGTTTTATCAAAATAATGTACTAAGTATTGTACACATTGAAAAGGTCTACAGAAAAGTCCGTGATGGTATATGTCTATCTCTTATGGATAACCCACAATAACTTTTTTTTGTCATTTACTTTTTACGACAAATAATGGCTAATTTTCGAAGCGATTTTAACCAATACAGCATTAATCCTTAACCAATTAAATACCTTGAATACATTGTTCATTTAATATAGATCTATATGGCCCTTTACACCGTATGATTTAAGTGAATATTTTCAAAGATCGTAGCGTTTGCGGCGGTACCGGCCGGCCGCCCGGTGCAGCAAGAGCGTGCCTATAAATAGCGCGTCTGAAGCCGCGGTTTTCCCTAGAGCACTTTGAATTTAGCAGCGATCGGACGCGTTTATTATAAAAACGTGCTTTTCAGCGCGACAACTTATCAGTAATTATAAGTAAGTTACGATAAATAATTGTATGATAGTAGTTTTAAAATATAAATTATGAAAACTTTCATAATAGAGTGCACAATACTCACAGGATGTGGTACCGGAGAAGATGTATTGATTCCCCGAATCCCTCTGATACCATCGGACTTACCCTTCCAATTTAAACGTTTACAGTTTCCGGTAAAGACATCTTTTGCAATGACCATTAACAAATCGCAAGGTCAAACCTTCAACGTTGCAGGCTTAGATTTGAGCGTTGACTGTTTTTCACATGGACAACTGTATGTCGCTCTTTCAAGAGTGACCTCCAGAGAAAACATGTTTGTATTGTCTAATGACAAGAAAGCTGTGAACGTTGTTTATAAAGACATTCTGTAATATGTTGTAAAAATAAAATAAATAGTTAAAAATGTAAAAAGTAAATAAGTAAAAATTTAGTGTATGAATTTAGATATTCCAAAGATAGCAGGAAATCTTCATGGTATAGGGTAAGGGGGACGCGTGCGGGCCACGGGCAGTAATGAATAAATCAAAACTACTGGATCGATTTTAATCACATAGGCTATATATTTTATACCCGTGCGAAGCCGGAGCGGGCCGCCATGTTTTTATATACAACGTTCACAGTTTTTCTGTAGTGTATTTAGTATCAGCATTGCACCCGTGCGAAGCCGGGGCGGGTCGCTAGTTATGTATAAACAATGAATTTTAATTTTTAATAAAAGTTTTTTTTACCACTAATTAAAGAAACCACTACAACTCATAAAAAACGGAATAGCTTTAAACTTAAACAGAGAATAAAACATAATTACCTACCTAAGATCGTGAAACAACAAGTGCAAGATTAATCGACAGAAAGTCTGCGGCAAAGGCATTTGTCTCGAGACGAGCTTAAGTCTTGTTCGTTCTCGCTACGCTATGCTTCGATACCTCGATTTCCGACCTCCGATGTAACGCCCCCAATTCCGCTAATTTAAAAATGGCTCAATTACAAAAATTAAGGTAGCAATGTCAAAATATACGATTGAGATCCAATTACGATTCAATTAAGCCAATTTTATTGTAAATTAGTGGAATTGGGGGCCAGTTGCGAAGCCGAAGCATCAACCATAGATTGGCAGAGATGTAATAACAATCGGAATCGAATTTACGTAAAATCCCTAGCACGGCCACGAATGTAGCTCCGACACAGTGTATAGGGAACTGATAGCTTTGTTAACAAACCGATCAATGTAAATACTACTAGTCTAAATGGTTTTACAAACATACTTACGTGTTCTGGCCATCGGAGTGCGAAGCAGTTGGTGGTGGCCACTTGTGCAGATGCGCGCGCCACATCAGCTGCCCAAAAGTCATCCTGAACTGGCGGGACATTGAGCAATAGAGCACAAAATTGATGGCCCCATTTAGAAGAGCCAACGCATCCATCAGCTCTCCAAACAGGTCGTAGCATCGCTTGAAGAAGCAACGCCCAAGTAATCCACTCAAAAGACCTAGGATCCCTTGGGGTAATTCCGTCACGAGAAACAGAAGAAGTACAGCGACTAGCATCTTCGTAGTTCTATTAGTTCTTCTATCAGCTTTGCATTGACGCTTTGCTGCCTTGTTCGTGGTTGGGCAAGCGTTGTAGACCCTGACTTTCTTCTGGTGTTGATTCGCGCTGTACACTTCTCTTATGAGCCACAGGCTGATGATGGTTAGTATGCAGCAAGGTAGCAGTTTTATAAGGACTGCATGCACCCAGAAATTGATCTGATACAACTGGCCCTCTTGATCAGCGTCAACATGGTAGAGGATTATAGGTCCACTTGGCTCCAATATCATGGTGGTGTGGATGTCGAACACCTGTGAGACAAAATGTTTAGTAAGATAGAATTTTAGACTTGCACTGTTTATTATAAAAAAGGGACTGGCCCCTAATTCGCGTAACGGAATCGTATCACAATCGTAATTGAACGACGGGTTTTTGACAGTTCTAGTATGGGCTAAATGTCAAAATCGTCCAATTCAATCACGATCGAACTGCGATTCGGTTACGCGAATTAGGCCCCTGAACACGATACTTATTACGTAGCAGATACACTTTTTTACTTCAAAATAAAGTCTTTCTGTCTCTTATCCTCGTAGATATTGGTATGTGTGAGACAGAAAGATGGACTCGAATTTTCTTAATTACGTTTGTGATCACCAACCCGTATTTGGCAAGCGTGGTAATTATGTCTGTACCCATCATTGCTACGATTACTTGCATTAAATGATGTAAGTCTTTCCCTGCGGTGGGATGATTATAGGCTGTGGCTACAAATCAGATCTACGAGTATGTGTAACGCGACGGATAGTTTGAAGACATGAGCGGTAGTTGTACCAGTTACGCAATTAATGTCTTGTTCTGAACACGACACTATTAACAGTTGAAATTGTATTACAATACATTATTCCACACCTAGTTATATTCAGAGGAGGCACCAATATAATAACAGGCACAAATTCCCAAAGGACTAGATTTCTTAAAGAGTTAACAAGTAACGACAAAAAAGCTGATATAAATGAAATTTGGTATATGATCTCGAAGAAATTAGGTATCTACTGATACCGTGGGATTACTATTATTGTTTAAAATTTTTAAACGAATTGTCATGACTTTTTTTGTGCAGTGGTCATCTAGGGGTCCACTTTTCATCCTCAAAAACCGTTCCCTTGGGATAAAATGATTATTTTTTGGTACGAGGATTTAAGCGCGAATTAAGTTTTGGGTAACAACCTAGATAGATAATTATGAACTATGGTGTGTTTTAATGTTACATTATCAGCTTTTATACTGCTCGATCGCTTCCATTACAACATCGTCCAAACTACTTCCATATCACTATTATTGTTTGTTAATCGTCATTGGTATTTGGTATTCAGTAGGTACCTACTTAAAAGTTTGTTTTAGTGCGTGCGTGTGTTAAAAGATACAATCAATAACTTTAATGGGTAATGTAATGTATCGAATTCTAAGTCTATGAATAGATTTAAATGTTCGCTAAGTTTCAGGGTGAATTCATTTAAAAAACTATTAAAGTAACTGTACATTGTTTTGCTGAAACCGCCTGGCTTTTAATGGATATTAAAAATTGTTGTACCTATTGCTCGCCGAAAAATTATAAGCTCCATCAGCTTATAATATAAGCTCACAATAATCAAGAATAGGAGGTCAGTAACAATATTACAGGAGGCAACACCTATATTTTCTTACTAATCTTTACTATAACAAATAAGTACGAAAGTTTGAATAAATGTTTGTTACGGAATCACGCCAGAGAAACTGAATAAATCAGGATGTAATATTACACGATGATAGATTCTAAGATCAAGTCTCACATATACAAATTTTTGTCTGTGTTTGTTGTTTTATGTTGTGATATTTATCTACATTTTATTCGTTAGAAGTCTTGGGAAACATCTAAATAAAAAATAAATAAATTTTAATGTGGGCCACATTATTAACATTGTTTTGATCCCAAAGTAACTGAACAACGACTGTACCACAAACATCAAGGCCCGAAACGATATGGAAAAATACTTTTTTTTAACACTAACCCATCCGGGCATTGAACTCGGGACCTAGGCCACGCGTCTTGAAAACCGGTGTGTACGCCAGTCTACAACGAAGGTCGTCAATAAAAAAGAAAACAATACTAATAAACAATGTAATCGATCTGCTCCACCTTTGGCCCATTATCGAAGCATTATTTTCCACTTGGCAGTAATAAGCTCTAACAAGGTAATTCGATCCTAACTGTGCACGAGTCCAATTAGGCAGAACCACAGCTTAGATTTTTCCTAACAACAAAGGTTTTTACCATGAACCTACGTTTTTACCTACTCTATTCTTGGCTTTCAAAGTAATAATGTCCTAAGGACGTTGAATCATACATATTATTATGTGTAAATTGTACTAGCTAACAAAAAAGTGTACCTTTTTATATTAGTTCTCTACATATGAAATTGGCAAATTGTAGTACTGGCCACTTTGATCTAAAGAATCTCCTCTTTGGTTAGGAGTTCCAAATTCTTTCGTTTTTTTCTCTTTGCGTCACTTAGTTGACTAAATCGAAAACTTGATATATCGCGTTATTTACGAGTACGAGTTCCACCGTGGCACCAGTGCTGCAGAAACGACTCGAAGAGTTAACGATGTGTATGGCGGTCGTGGCGCAAAAGAAAACACAGTGCGTTTTTGGTTCCAACGTTTTCGTTCTGGAAATTTCGACCTGCAGAACAAGCCCCGTGGACGGCCGGAGACCCTATCTGATATTGATGAATTAAAGGCTATCGTGGAAGCGGATCCATCGCAAACTACGTTGAGTTGGCTGCAGGCTGCGGTGTTAGTGATAATACTGTTTTAATCCACTTAAAGCAAATCGGGAAGATTGAAAAGCTTGAAAAGTGGGTACCTCACGAATTGAGTGAAGCAAACCGCCAAACGCGCTTCGACTGCTGCGTTACATTACTTAACCGGCACAATAATGAAGGGATTTCACATGGAATCATTACCTGTGATGAAAAATGTATCCTGTACGACAATTGAAAGCACTCATCGCAATGGCTGAACCCTGGCGAGCCAGCTAAATCCTGCCTCAAACGAAAATTAACCCAAAAAAAGTTATTTGTGAGCGTTTGGTAGACTAGCGCCGGTGTCGTTCATTACAGCTTTCTCAAATCTGGTCAGACGATTACGTCTATTGTCAGCAATTGCAAACCATGATAGAAAAGCTAGCTGCTAAACAACCGAGGCTGGTCAATCGTTCTATGCCTCTACTGCTAGCTCATACACTGCACAACAGACGGCTACCAAATTAGAGGAGCTCCAATTGGAATGCCTAAGACATCCACCGTACGCCCCGGACCTTGATCCAACTGATTAGTTACCATTTTTTTTCGAAATTTGAATAATTTCTTGCAAGGGAAAAAAATCAACTGCGATGAGGCAGTACAAACCGCCTTCAAAGATTTTATTGATTGCCGTCCGAATGGTTTTTTTAGTAAATGGATCAATGAACTACCGATGAGATGGCAAAAGTGCATAGATAACAATGGTACATCCTTTGATCAAATAAATATATTAGGGGTTAAAGTATGAAATTGCCGTTTAATATGGACGAAATCGAGAAAATTAATTTTTACATACTAACAATTTTTTAGTTTTTTTAAAAAGCCTTAACCGTTTTCGATGCAATCAAAGGTGAAAGTTAGATGGTTATAAAGCTACGCATTATAGTATTTAAATTTCTGAAAATCAAAGTATATAATACAAATATACTTAATTGAAGCAAGAAGGTCAGCAGACACATTGTAAGGGGTCTTTTCAACGACTTCCTTTGAAGTAATAGGCACTAGTATTGCATTTTTTTTTTAGTCAAAAGTTACTTTATTTAGTTTTTGATACAATACAAAAAGAATTTTATTACGCAATAATATGACTATACTTAAGAGCTATAAACAAAATAAAAAGTGGGAAAATAATCGGCAATTTCATACTTTAACCCCTATTATTATGTTAAAAAATATTTGACTTTATGTTCCTCCCATACCAAACGCCAATTTCATATCTAAGGACCTAATAATTGCAAATGTTTTATCACTTTTCAATATTGAGTCGGTGAGAACATATTATGATTGTAAGTGAATAGTGCAGTATGTTTTTGTTTGACTTCGACTTACTTATTTTAGGTATGCTTATCGGTAATCATTTTGTAAAAGGTTTTATTATTTACACATTTTTTTTTCAAAGTTAACTGTTACAATGCCAAAGCTTTACTTAATCCATACAAAAGAAAAAAAAACGATAAATCGGTTAAGCTGGTAAATAATTATGCTGACATACTTACATAAAAATATAAGTGTCAAATTGAGAATCGCTTTCTTTTTTTCATCGGTTTATCAAGGATTCCGTAGATTGCTAGAAAGCGATATAGTCCCTAAAGAATATTCCTTTTCTGACCGCAGTGGTCCCAAAAGCAATTTTATCCCTTACCTGTTTTTTGTGAAAGCTTTTATGTAATTCTTATGTTATGTATACAGAGATATATTTAGTCTAGCTGAAATAATCTCAACGTAAATTATTTTCTTTTCGATAATATCTCTCATAATAATATCAAAAATACTTAAATATGCTATTACCATAGATAGAATTAAATAAGCTAGATACACAATTAGTGACAGAAAACACCTTCGTCAAATACACTCGAACATTTACTAAAAACTTTTTATCATCATCATAATTATCAGGCGGAGTTGAACATAACTACGGGCGGGACAAATTAGGGCACCCAAACACGGACTAGCAGTTACTTTAAAAAGATTACTTTATTCTTGCTTCAAACCGGCGACGTTGCTTCAACAGCAGCGTAGTGTACGAGTATTAGGCGTTTCTGTATTAGGGATTTCTCAACGTGAAAATAAAGGTAGGAAATATTTGTAACAATATAAAAATGTTCATAGTCACACGTGCGATTAAATAAAACACTGTTGACGACAGTCTGGCTACCACACGTAATGTCTACCATAAGTACATACATACATTTCTGTAATTGATTTTATTATTAATTTAGCTGACTGTAAATATTTACTTAATTCAGAGGTCTTTGATTTTCGATTTTCTATTGTTAAATAGTAATTTAGTACTATTCATCGATTTTAAATCTTTTTTAGCAGATCTATATACAGCAGCGCAAGTTATTATTTTCCACGAACTAGTATTGTTTCCTGAAATTACATCAAAGGCAAACACTTTTATTCTCCTGGAATCGAATTTTCTTTGTCATCTCAATTTGATATTCTTTACTTAACTGCTTTATAAAAATGCAGCTAAAGTTAAAATATTCTTTATAATAACAGGATTCATTGCTTAGAAGTCACCTCACGATGTTAAAATGAAGCAATATGAATTGTAATAAATCTATTTCTCGCTTAATAACAAACTGGATTCTTGGGGCTGCAATATACGTCAACAGTAGCTAAGAAAAGATGAAAGCATAGACTAATCACGATTCACATAATACAAGGGAACATTTTCAGTATAAAAATTACGTGACAAAAAAAAATGGTGATCTGAAATCTTTACTAATATTATAAATGCTATTTATCCTGTCCGTCTGACCGTCCGTCAGTCTGTCTGTTAGGCTTTGACAACTAAACTACTAAACCGATTTTGATTAAATTAATACAAAGATAGAATAGACCTTAGGAAATAATGCTATCCCACATTGTATCCCACCGCTGGGCACAGGTTTCCGCCCGCGCGATATAACGTGTGGTTCACGCGGGCAGAGCCGCGGGCGAGAAGCTATTATAAAAGTATTCTATCACCTTAAGTTTATCACCGTTTCAGACGCCCAGTTGAATCAGTGGAAGTAAACGCTACTTCTGAGCCATGGGTCGCGGGTTCGATCCCCGTACAGTACAAATATTTGTGTGTTGTCTTTATATTATAACCCCGCGAACTTCGTATAGCCTGGTGTACCCTCAGATATTTGATATTGACGTCTTAAATGTCATTGTCATCAAATATGTTTTAAAAAAAAATATGTTTGTATGGGGGTATAGAAAAGTGTTGTTTTTTTACTTTATTAAGAAATTTTTTAAAATCTGCGTATCAACCATCCTCGTACTCAAAGAAATATTTAAAAAAAAAAATAGCCAAATCGGTTCAGCAGTTCTCGAGATTTGCGCTTAGCAACACATTTTTATATTATATATTAGTACATATTTACAAAAAAAAAGTATATAAAAAAAGTTTATCGTTTATCAAGTACTCTTAACCCAAGGTACTTATAGTCCTTAAAATATTCTCACTGAAAGAGACGACGTAACTTTGTACCAGCGTCACACAAGTGAAACACATTTTTACACGAAAAAATATTGGTAACTAGCATGTTAAGAATATTTTTTTATACATTGCTGTACATATTAATCAATTTAATTATATGAAATAGACATTTAAAGTTAAAAACATCAAAATAATCCAGTCACAAAAATCACACCTAACCTTAAAAGACGTCTTTACAAGGTTACGTCATTTTTCATAATCGCTAGTGATGATGTATAGTGGACAAATTGAAATCGACAGACTAACTATATTTCAAAATTGAAGTAATGTAACATAAATGTTACAAAAGATTTAATGAGCATTGGTAGATGCTAAGAACATCAAATTGCAATTATTAATAGTTTACGAAAAATATCCAAAATTAGATTCTATAGGTATGCAATAAAAAAAATGATTTTCATGATTGTTCCAATTATTCTGACAATGATCACGACACTGACTTACTGTTAAATCTTAATATATCTGATTTTTGTTTTATTTTATTCGCCATAACAGTTTTTTTTGTTTGATCAGTCGAGTCGGTCCCATCACTAGACACCTCGGTTTGACATATGTCATTCTAATCAAGCTATATTCTAACAAGGAATTTTTATATTAATATGTAAGTTTCTTGGCAGCAACTGCCTTGAACACTACGCAAGTTTGTTCAGTATCTAACTGTAAAATGAAACGTAGACGCGGAGTTTGTATCTATTCGTATTTACAAGTTGAAGCCGGTCAAAATGGGTGGTCTGTATGTTAATAAATTTAATTATAGGCGTAAATGTAATATAATATAATATAAATAGATTATAATTGTGCCTCTCTAGAAAATTAATGGGAAAAGTACAAGTAACTTTGTGACATGATTCAACACAAAACCAGATAACATTAACAAACTAAAAAACAAAATAATAATAAGTAGGTACTTTTAAAATATAAATTAAAAAAATAAATACAAACTAAAGATTATTCAAATAAAGTTTGTAACACCGGTAATGTTTGGGCCTGCTTTTCTCTGTGTTTTATTTTATGTTTATTTATTTGGGATCACAAACAGCAATCACAGTATAGTTTAAATTCTAAAAGTTAGCCAGTTTTGGTTATTTTGAAACATCATTATCCTCAGATTAGTTCTTGTTATACTCGCTACTTATCCCAGTTAATAATCGAATTTATTATTAATACTGTTACATAACGCCCCATTTGTCTAGTAGTTTAGTATTGGACCAAGATTTCGGGGTCCTGGTCGAGATCCCCGGGTCGGGCAACAATCCAGCTCCTTGCAAATCATCACTCCACCTGGCCTGAGGGCGTCCTACCCTACGTTTGCCGAGACGCGGTCTCCACTCAAGAAGGCATCACTAAAATTAAATTACTACAACAATGATGGGTTATCAGCATAATTACCACGCTTACCAAATGCGATTTGGTGAACACGAACCCGAAAAATGTTCGAAAATACGAAACTCTTTCCCGACCCGGGAATCGAACCACGACCCCGAGTAGGCCCGATACTTAAACCACTCGGCCAATAGGGCGTTGAAATTTGCCGGCACCATACGCCCAAATTTTATTTACACATTCAAGGTACACATTCAAGGTACCTATGTGTACATACATATATATGTGTTTTCATACATACCTACATATACATATCTGTTTTCCTTTATAATAGTTGGCAAGTTAATTAGGTACTTCTTTGGTAGGTCAATTTTTACAATACATTAAGTTTCAAAGAACTCTTTTCGGGTCGTCTCTTACAACACCCATGGGGCGAATGGGTGGTGCTATTCCTAAACAAAATCACACATTTAATATAATTCATTCATTCATTGTAAACTAGTACCTAGGTGTATTGTAAGTAACATCAGCAGATAAATTCTAAACTTTTTTCGTTTTTATACTGGCAATTTATTGAGGTATCTACTGAGTAGTTTATTATTCACATCATACTTGAGGTTACAAAGAACTTTCTTCGGGTTAAGTTGCTTATTTTGCAAGTCTTCCATAGTACATTTGGTAAAAGTGAAAAGAAAAGAGTACAGTATTATAATTTTGAAAGGGAACGCTTTTCGAAAGGGAATTTGGGTTCATTGTAGTTAAAGTTCTGGAACTTTCCCTTGACGTAAGCAAAAAACGATATTTTTCACGAGTTTCTGAAATATCGTTAATTTTAACCTAAATTGTAAAGGTTCGTTACGGTTTCGTTTTGTTTTTCTTCTCCTTGTTTTAACATTGGCGTGAGACTTGTTTTTCTATGAGAGACGGTGGCAAAGTACTCGATAAGCTTATAAAAAAATCTTGTTGACGGCGAAATTCACTTATAGAAAGAAATTGTAAAAGCTAGACGCTAATTAAGATGTCTTTAGACAGTATTCTAATAATTTAACGATTTTGTGTGCTACGCATAATTTTTTTTTTATGAGATTACTGTTTACTCCGCAATAAGGATGTTTGTAAGGTAAAAATCATACTAAAAACTTAGACGACTCAATTTCCAGAAAACATACAAACATTAGAAATTAATACCTTCCTCATGACATTCATTTGGTTTTTCGATATTTTTTCAAAGTGTGTCTTGCTTTTCCACACACATTTGTTTTTTAGCTTTTTCCTTCACACACACATCGGAGTGGTAGATTTACGTTAGGGTGGGTCACTTAGAGAATATTTAGTACTAAAATATGGAGTTGCTGCTGCTGCAGCTGATGTGGCAGTGACCGGGAAACATAACAAGAAGAACCAATGGCCGCTGGTTGGAATGATTCTGAAATGGCGACCGCGCACTGCACGAAAATCAATGACTAGTAACGATCTGGTAAAGTTTGCCGGAAGCTGTCAGATAAGTACCTACTGGCTGAACCAGAGTTCATGGAGATAGAGCAGAGAAAGTTAACGAAAAACATTTGATCCTTGTGCTATTTGCAAATATTACCGAGTGCAGTGTCAAGCAATAGTTAGTTAATCCGTTATTAGGATAATATGTAGGGCAATGTAGACTTGTCGTGAAGTTCAAGGGGTCTAGTAATTTATCCAGAGGACCCGCGAACTTCGTATCGCCTCAGAATAGTACCTATATGATTTTGACTTTTCACTTTTATTGTCATCAAATATGGTGTGATTGGAAAAAATATAAGGAAATACATTACCTTACTCTTTAACTTTCAAACGTTTTTAATACTTATATCCTATTCCCGACGCAGACAAATCCAAAAGTCCTTTATTGTAATGTGACCAAAATATTCGAGATTTTGATTTCACGCAATATAGAAACATTGTTCCGATATGCTGTCCAAGGGATACGGAGCATCTTTCTCCAGCACAAAATGATAAAGGCTAGTGTAGATACATTATTCATGTAGGTAAGTAGATCAGTGCAGTGACTGCCTTGAACGACACAAACACAGTTGCGCGTGCCAGTCCTCATCTATATTAGGTCCATGTAAATGGTGATAATAACAAGCCAGTTACATGAAGCTCTGACAAAGTGTCCGTGGTGTAGTATTAATGTGTTAACAAGGGATTTATGATAAAGGTCAAATGAGTTCATATCCCTAACTCACCTTTCGTATCACCTCTTAATGGGTGCGGTACTAAAACGGGGTGCCCTTCGGTTCGCCTAAAATTTAAAGTCCTAATTTCATTTGGCCGAACCGTATTGGCCTAAACTTATAACGTATAATTATACTTCATGCTTCGTTCTCGATATATGTATTTACCACGCAGCTTCCTTAGTCACTCGGCAACCAAACGCAATTTTAGAGCTCCAGCCCTAAAACAAAAACTAAACGCAGCGCCAGTCTCCCACTATTGTTACTGGCGTTATCTGTCATTCTTTACGTTTGCGCGGCAACTAACATGCATGTGTCTTTATCTAATTAGAAAAAACGGTTATTGTTCTGCAGTTTTTTGTATTATTTGTTTGGTTAGCAATGCCTAAAGATTTGGATCATTATTTAAAGAAGTTAAAAAAGATTGAACGGAAAATTAAAAGACAACAAAAAAGGAAACGAAGGCATTCTAATTCATCCGAAAGCGAAACTATTTCAAGGCCCTCGAGCCCACCGGTTGCAGGTAAATAAATTTGTCCTTTTTAGATAAAATAACAATCCTACTGTGTGATGGAAAACAAGTATCAAAAGTCTAACGACCTAGGATGCGGGTGATGCACGAGATGCATCGACGTAATCCATTGACACGGGGCTTATACGAGATATGAGCACGTGATCATTCTGCTCTTGAGCTGATCCGCGAGATTCGCTTTTGTAGCACAGTACATTCATGTACGTTTATTGTTAACTTTTCAGACAAATGCTCTGAAATAGACATAGTGGAGATGGATGTCGAGGACACAACTGAAACCTTACCATCTATTAGCGCCCCGGCTACAGCTGATACTCTGCCTGAGGAGGTTCTTTTGGCGTTGGGTGACTTGATGCCCGAAAAGCCAACCTATGGACCTGAAATCAATGACAATCTGGCTCGAATTTGGACCACCATCCTTAAAAATGGGCTCGGAAAAGAGAACAAATTAAAACTAATGGATCAATTGATACCACAAAACTGTACGTTGTTAAAAGCCCCTAAATTAAACCTAGAAGTAGCTACATCTGTCACTGAAAACATTGTGAATCGTGATAAAAAAATTGAAGCCGAACAGAACCAACTGGGCATAGGTTTGTCTTTGTTGGGTAATGCCCTATCATCATTAATCAACAATGAAGTGGTTGATAGAGTTAAATTAATATCTATTCTCAGTGAAGCTGGCAGAATATTTACTGATTTGCACTGCATTCAAACTAAAACAAGAAAAAATTTAATACATCCAGTACTGGACAAGAAATTCATTGAAGGTATAAAAGACGTTGATAGAGATGAATTCCTTTATGGGAATAATCTATTAGAAAGAATAAAAACAATTACAACTGTCCAAAGAAGCGGTCAGTCCATCAAAAAGACAAGTTCAACCCGCCAGGGAAACTTGAATGGTCCGCCTCGTTTCAATCAACACAATCAACAAAGGGCCACAGCGAGGCAAGGACAGAAGAAGCAGTACCCATCCCAAGTATCGAAATATCGCAATCAGTACCAGTACCATCCGGCAGCAAAGAAGGCCAAAATTACAACTCAACAGGAGAAACCACCTGCTCGCAAATAGAGGTAAGTCATGCTGGAAGGTTGGCCCATTATCTTCATTGCTGGAAAAAGATCAGCAAAGATGAGTCCATACTAGCGTATGTCAGTGGTTACTCAATTAATTTTATAAAAAAAACCTTACCAAGAGTCGGTACCAAAACCGTTTCTTGCCAGTTCCTCACAGGAACATTTAGATATGCAATCAGCCATTGATAATTTAATATCTTTAGGTGCAATATCAATTTGTAATCCATGCCCAGGCCAGTTTATTTCAAAAACATTTATTGTTCCGAAGCCTAACGGTAAAAAAAGATTTATTTTAAACCTTAAGAATTTAAATAAATTTGTTTCTACGTCCCATTTCAAAATGGAAGACTACAGAACAGCAATGTCATTATTATGCCCTGGTGATTTTATGGCAAAAATTGATTTAAAAGAATCATATTTATTGATTAATATTAATCCTCAACATAGAAAATATTTAAGATTTCAATATGACAGATTATATGAGTTTTCTGCATTACCATATGGTTTAAGTTCAGCACCATATTTGTTTACTAAAGTTATGAAAGTTGTTATCACACATTTGAGAGAAAAAGGTTTCAAATCAGTACAATATTTAGATGACATTTTGTGCATAGGATCTACTTATGAATCTTGCTTAAATAATGTTCAAAAAACAATAAAAATATTACAATGCCTTGGGTTTGTAATAAATTTTGACAAAAGTATCATTGAACCCACCAATTCTTGTAAATTTCTAGGTTTTGTGTTAAATACTAAAGACATGACATTACAATTACCAATTGAAAAAAGGAATAGTATAAGAAAAAGTGTAGAAAATTTTTTGACCTTAAAGAAGTGTACTATTCGTGAGCTTGCAAAATTAATTGGAACATTAATTGCAGCCTGCCCAGCCACTACTTATGGATGGCTTTATACAAAATTTTTAGAACACCACAAATTTTGCTATTTATCAGTAAGCAAGGGGAATTACGATTTAAAAGTCATATTACATCCAGATGTTAAGTTAGATTTACAGTGGTGGATATCTAATGTCGGTGTCACAAAAAGAAAAATGGTCACCCATACTTATGAATTTGAATTATTTACTGATGCATCTAGAACTGGGTGGGGAGCAATTTGTAATAATAAAAGAGTAAATGGGTTTTGGAAAGAGGAAGAAAAATTATATCATATTAATTATTTAGAGTTGTTAGCAATTTTTTTGGCACTAAAATCCTTTTTCACTCATAACAGTAATGCTTGTATACTGTTGCGTGTAGATAATAAAACGGCTATATCCTATATAAACAAAATGGGTGGTATTCAATACCCACACTTAAATAAATTAGCTAGATCCATATGGCAATGGTGCGAAGAGAGACACATCTGGCTCTTTGCTTCATATATAAAATCTTGTGATAACAAAGAAGCAGATAAGGAATCAAGACGTATTAATCCAGATACAGAATGGGAATTAAATAATGTAGCGTATCAGAAAATTGTGTCAAAATTAGGAAAACCAAATATTGACCTATTTGCAACCCGAACGAATGCTAAATGTGTGTCCTATATTGCTTGGAAACCAGATCCAGATGCAACTAACATAGATGCATTCACTATATCATGGAGCGAGTACCAGTTTTATGCCTTCCCACCTTTTAGCATGATATTGAAATGTCTACAGAAAATTAATAATGACAAAGCGACAGGTATTATGGTAATGCCATATTGGCCATCACAAGCTTGGTACCCACTCATGCAGACTATGTTAGTATCTGAGTTAGTAATATTGAAACCTGAAAAATATCTCTTGCATTCTCCTTTCAGGACCCATCATCCTCTTCACCACCAGCTTACCTCTAATAATACATTAAAACAGTATAATGTAACTTACAAAATTTGGTTACTCTTCTGTCAGCAAAGTAATATAGATCCTTTTTTGCCATCAATACCTATGATTATGTATTTTTTGACAAAAATGTTTAATTCTGGTGCTAGCTACGGTTCCTTGAATTCACATAAGTCAGCACTGTCATTAATAATAGGATCTAAAATTGGAGAAGATGACCGTGTAAAAAGATTGTTTAAAGGTTTTTATAAATCTAAACCACCACATCCTAAGTATAAAAATACTTGGGATCCGAATATGGTACTCACGGTAATACAAGATTGGAGCCCAAATATGTCTTTAACTTTAGAGCAAATATCAAAAAAAACTAGTTATGTTACTAGCATTAGCTACAGGACAGCGGGCACAAACACTGTCACTGATAAAAATTAGTAATATTAATTTCAAAACTAACTATTTGATTATTGATATAACTGATAATATAAAAACTTCAGGACCAGGTCGTGACCAACCTCACCTTCATTTGCCGTTTTTTGAAAGAGAGGAAATTTGTCCAGCAAAAACTTTATATGATTATATTAATTTTACCAAAGAAATTAGAGGAAATGAAGATCATTTAATATTAACTTTAAAGAAACCACATAAGTTAGTTACTGCATCTACTATTGGCAGATGGATCAAAAATGTTCTTTGTATAAGTGGTATAGACACCACAATATTTTCTGGCCATAGTACTCGCCATGCGTCAACTTCCACAGCAAGGTTGAAAGGCGTTTCTCTAGATGTTATTCGGAAAACGGCAGGCTGGACTAGTAATTCTTCGACTTTTGCTAAGTTTTATAACCGGCCAATTCTTGATACCTCTGGAGACTTCGCCCAAGCTGTGCTTAATACTAGCCACTGTTATAGACTGTAAGAATTTAATTGTTTAAGTTTTCAAATTCAAAGATGATTATATTGTTATGAGTAGTATAACTACAAGACTGATAATAATTTTTATGTAAGTTGTTTTTAGAGGGTAACTCTCAGCTAAAGGTTGATAACAATACAATTTTGATTAAAGATAAATTAAATGTTTTATTTCAGAAATCTTTAATTTACTAGACAAGACTACCTACTGCATTTCAACTTTACTAGGTCTCTGAACAACTGCGTGGTAAATACATATATCGAGAACGAAGCATGAAGTATAATAAGTGATCAAACGAACTTACCTGTTAGTGAAGTTCGATCATTATTATACGAAGTGCTTCGTTCGAAGATATATGTTCCCATCCCTCCCTACCCATAGTAAAGTTGATTGCATTAGAAATCTCTAAAAAATGACAGATAACGCCAGTAACAATAGTGGGAGACTGGCGCTGCGTTTAGTTTTTGTTTTAGGGCTGGAGCTCTAAAATTGCGTTTGGTTGCCGAGTGACTAAGGAAGCTGCGTGGTAAATACATATATCTTCGAACGAAGCACTTCGTATAATAATGATCGAACTTCACTAACAGGTAAGTTCGTTTGATCACTTATTATTGTCTAGTCTAACAATTGTTTTCGCACTATTATAGATTGGTCTAAAAATTGAAAACCCTAATTTCAGTATGTATAATATCGAAAGCACTAAAATGTATTAGCATCTTTTTTTGACATTACGCTCTATTTTTTTTAAACAGAAAAGTTTAAGAAACGAATCGCTCACAAACCGACCCCAAGCAGTCTTGTCTGCCCTACCCCTAGAGGTAATTCAAAAGCGCGTAGGCGCGGAGGGGCGAGGCGGCCCGCGGGCTGTGGAGCAGGAGGCTGTAAGCGAGGCGCCGCGGCTGAGGCTGGCCGGCGCAGCCGGCCAGAAAGCCGAAGCTGCGGTGGTGAGCGTAAGCCATCTGCGACGATAAGCACGCGTGGGACCGCCGGAGCCCCGCAGCGCCGAAGCCGTCACGGAAGTCTGATTGTTTGGATGCATGCATGATTGCTTGTTTGCATGCATGTCTGCTTGATTGCATGCATGATTGCTTGTTTGCATGCATGACTGCTTGTTTGCATACATGCTTGCTTGCTTGCTTGCATGCATGCTTACTTCTTTGCATGCATGCATGATTGTTTGCATGCATTCATGCTTGCTTGCTTGCTTGCTTGCTTGCATGCATGATTACTTCTTTGCAAGCATGCATGCATGCTGATAAAGTTTTTAACTTTCTGCGAATAAAAATTTGGAACTGCAAAAGGGTAGGTGTTATGATATATTCGGCGAAATTATAATACGGCGATATAAAGTTAAGCGTAGTAAAAATAGGCTAAACACGATTAGGAATAGTAAAGATGTGCGAAAAAATTTTAGGCTAATAGTTTGTGCGCCAATGACAATTAGGAGTACAAATAATTAGGCAACCCGATATATACCCACTAAAACGATTTATGTCCTGTTTTTTCCGATCAAGAAAAGCATACACTCAAAAACTTTTTCTGGATATCGTATATCAGTTGTAAAAGCTACTTATATAAGATTTTTATAGGTCTTAGCTTGTGCTAATAACTACAATTTTGTGAACAAAAACCTTTATGATTAAAGTACTGTTTGCTACTTTGAAAATAAACGGACGAGGCGGATTTCGGGCTATTTATCTCTAATATACAATTTTATTTCATTAGTGTTTTACTTTTATAATAAATTCTATCAAAAGGAACTTCACTTGGAGCGAACATTTTAGAACAAGTATTGTTTTCGTTACAGAGGTAATTTACTAGTAAACGTTATCTGAGAACATAAGTTCTAGCTATTAATCTATACTAATATTATAAAGCTGAAGAGTTTGTTTGTTTGTTTGTTTGAACGCGATAATCTCAGGAAGTACTGGTTCGAATTGAAAAATTATTTTGTGTTAGATAGTCCATTTATCGAAGAAGGCTTTAGGCTATAAAACATCACGCTGCGACCAATAGGAGCGAAGCATCAGTGAAAAAACCGAAATTGACGCGGACGAAGTCGCGGGCAACAGCTAGTGTAATATAAAATCAGCTTCAAAAAAGTGTCACAACTAAAAGTTCACCCATTTGACATAAACTTAAATCAATTGGGGTAGTAGAAATTATCCCACTGCAGGGAAATAAGGCCTCCATCATTGAATTCAAGTTACCACAGCAATGAGGGGTAGGTACCTACTGGCATAATCACCTCTCTTGCCAAATGCGGGTTGGAGATCACAAACCCGAGCAATGTTGGAAGATTCGAAACTTTTTTGTTACCCGATCAATTAACAAATTAATTGAATAGATACAAAATGACATAAATATCCCATACTATTGCATG
This sequence comes from Anania crocealis, assembly GCA_949315895.1. Taxonomy (NCBI): domain Eukaryota; kingdom Metazoa; phylum Arthropoda; class Insecta; order Lepidoptera; family Crambidae; genus Anania; species Anania crocealis. The sequence goes on along the minus strand of OX438865.1, from coordinate 14,092,799 downwards.
CCGACATAATTAAGGGTCATAATAAAGATGACACTAACATAAAGTCTACGTTGTTCATTCGAGGACAGTTTTAGATATTATCATTTTTATGGTTCCGTACCCAAAGGGTAAAAACGGGACCCTATTACTAAGACATCGCTGTCTGTCCGTCTGTCCGTCACTCTGTCACCAGGCTGTATCTCAAGAGCCGCGATAGCTAGACAGTTGAAATTTTCACAAATTATGTATTTCTGTTACCGCAATAACAACAAATACTAAAAACAAAATAAAATAAATATTTAAGGGGGCTCCCATACAACAAACCCGTTTTGTTGGCCTTTTTGGTACGGAACCCTTCGTGCGCGAGTCCGACTCGCATTTGGCCGGTTATTGTATTGAACTGTGTATACAAGGTGTAAAAAACTAAACGCAGACCCTGAAGCTACGCAATCTTAAAAGCAAACTAAGGCATATTGCAAAATATTATAGCTGGGATATGATTTTTATTTTTGGGAGTCAAAAAAATATTATAATTCATAGCGCGCAATGTATAGCAGCCGGAGAGTGGGCTGCTGCGCTGGAGATGGTTGCTAAGTTCAAAATTCGTCCGTGCTGAGCCGTACATGAGTATTATAATTAAAAAAGCCTTATTATGTACGAAATAATAAAAAAAAAGACATGTTTGTATTAAGAAAAGTTTTTAAGTAACCTTTGGCAACAGTTTTTGTAATAAAATGTAAAACTAAATTGTGACTTTGACCCTCAATATCTTCGGAGCCAGCTGTTTCCCAGGTATGGTTCCAAAGAAAAAGATGATCCTAGTGATGGGGACAGTACGTGGTTTTCGGATCTGCGTTTGGTTTTTTTACACCCGTTATAGATGGTTCTAGCTCTCGAAATTTGTGTGCTATATCAATTTCACTTTCACTGTATATAAGGAAAGAAATTATTAACTCACCATGAACGTTGGTATGCAGAGTATCGGCGGGAGTAAGAAGCTGCTCAGTATCGCTGTACTACATCGTCTCTCAGTGCACAATATATGGTTTCTGTCAGAATACCTGAAATAAATAGTGCTAATTAAAATATGTGTGTGAAAAGTAGGAGACTTTGGAACCAAGCTTTTAGAGGATTTGGCAACTATAGGTTTTTAAACTACCTTATTGTATTATTACACGTAAAACTTAACACTAAAACGGGATTTAACGCACTGTGGTGATTTAGATCGAGGAGATGGATTTTATTAGTCTTTATCGTGGAACCCAGTTGTAACAAAGTGTGAATCGCGTGATAAGCCGTTTTTATAAAACCCGGACACTGTTATTGTAGTGTGTTGAGCTTACCTACTATACGCGTGACGAAATTGTTAAGAATTATGCGAGTGGAAGAAAATAAATTCTTCGCAACCGGCCGGACGACGCAAAGCGCCTCCATTCTGTCCTCCGCGACCATGATTCGTGCAATCGGATCGAAACATCGGGAAGGTTATATATTTATATTTTACCTCTAAATAAAACACCAGTGCATTAAATCCTGTTTTAGTGCTATGAGGTTCGGCAGCTAGGTATGTTTTATAATGGGTTATCAATCCATGAATACAATCCTGCATTTAATAAAATAATTTTCTGATCATTAAAAAGTAAAGTTACAGCTTTTACCATATCACTGCAGGTCAAAGACCTCCGTCATTGGATTCAAGTTACCACAGCAATGATGGGTACTGCGGCATTATCACCACGCTTGCTAAATGCGGGTTGGTAATATATTTTTTTTTAATTTGGCTCTTTTTTGCCTGATCCGGGAATCGAACCCATAACCCTGAGATCTTGGCTCAGTTCTTAAAACACTACACTAATGGGGTGTTACTAGACCAATGAGACGTTTTCTAAGCATTAATGGAACAATATTGATCATTTTAATGAACCCTAAAAGTGCGATTTAAATTCCAAGAATACCAATTCTGTCGGAACAGAATACTGTAAACAAAAATATTATGAATAAATATACAATTTCTACGAAAATTTTAATAGCATTTCCATATCCGAAATCATGATGAGTAACATGGACAAATATTATTTTTACGTAGGTATGCCAAAAATTATACGTCCATATTAAACTCAATTACTTAGGGAATGTTTTCCTTGATATTATTTATTTTCATAATTATAAGCGTTTTTTTTTGTTAACGTATAACATGCGTATTTTAACAAAGACTTACTGATACGCATCTAATTTAAGCTTGTCATTCCATTTACCTCTTAGATGATAAATTCAATTAGGCAATAAGAAGCGTAAGAGTCGCAAATTGTTGCAAAAATGCTGTTGTGTTTCCAAGTTTTTTTATATATTGGCAGACATAAAAACCAAAAATTTGAATACTTTTATTAGCTTAAAAAAATACTGATAATGTTGCATGTAGTGGTCGTTTTGAAGCACGAACTAAGCCATTAGTGAAGAGTCGGCGTCAAACACGAAATCAGCGACAATTGTCATTCACCTTCTCAATTCTTTATAGTCGATCAAACCAGCGCAGAAATATAAATTATTCTCATTTTCCTCTTCACGTCAGCTGTCACAAAACAATTTCCTATCGTTAATTAACTTTAGAAGATGTTAATTTGTTTTAGTAGAAGTTACATAGCTAATAATATATTAATAATTAGAATGTTAAATTTGGTGTAGATGTATAATCAGGAAGCCTTTAGAACATTTTCTGCTTAATCTACGATTGATTCGCTGCCCATTAATCTTAGCCTAACTCTGAAATATGATATTCCATTAGAGAAACAATTAATTTCTACACAAAGTTTTTTTGCAGTTTGTAAATAATCACTGAGAAAGGACGCGTGAATATTGGCGCGGTCTAAAACAATAAAAACAAAATAAGACCCCAGTTTAAGTGACATGTTATTTTCTCGGCCGTTTTTAGTCTCTGATCTCACTTAATATTGTATTGTGTGACTTGAGCACAAAAGTTTTACAAACTGGGTACCTAGTTGTATTGTTGATCATATAACAGAAATTAAATAGAAATAACAAAAATAAAAATACTTTATAATTATGATATTTTGGCTATTTGAATGCAATAACAATTTTAGCATATAACTTGAAAAATTATGTTTCAGATTGTTGTAGGGTAATTTTAAATAGCTACTTGTGAGATCACCGTCATACACAATAATAAATCAGTTGTCAACTAGACTCGTCCTTTATTACACAACACAGATGGGACTCGATCCCGCATCTCCATGCATACCGGGCGCGGCGCTCTACCATTATACCATAAGGTGGGACCTGAGACGTAATGATTCAAGTTTAAATACTAAAAATAAAAACCTATTTTATTGCTTCAATTACTGAACTGACAAGATAAGACTGAATCGGGCAATCAAATCCTAAACAGTTGTCAGGCTGATGCTCCTGCTACCTCATACTCTGCGCAACAGTGAAGCGATGCGTTAGCGCCTAATCGCGTAAAAATCATAAAAATAATGCCTAACGTTCCTTGATGTCAGTTGTCAAGGCACACCAGAGGCTTGACTTTGTCTGTCAAGCTGATTGTATTTTTTTTTTAAAGTTTATCGTATAACGCACAAGAAATAAAAAAAAATCTAAATACAGGGTAAAATTTTAACCACTTCCCAAAATTTTTATAGGCTTTCAGTATCGTACTTAGAGCCTATTTATGAAGTAAAAAATGTAAATCAAGTTGTCACACGAAATTTTTTTTCGCAATATAGTTTTCAATTTTTACGGTCAGAGACACGGTTAGAGAAAATCAAAAACTTATGATTAGTCTCGTAATGAATGAATGAGATGTGCATCGCGTAAAAAAAAGTGTTGCTAGGCGGCCAAATCAAAAATTTTAGATTTTTGGCGGACAGTTTTCTAAGTGCTTTATCTTGATATTTTTGTACTGGGCTATACCAAAAGAAAAAATACGTCACTGGTTTTTTGTCTCGTAGATTGATATACTAAAATTTGGATGGTGGTTAAAATTTCATCTTGTATATGAAGACAATTAGTAGTTATTTCGGTGCAGAAAGGTATATTTTGCTTGAACTAAGATTTTTTTTTTCGGTACAGAGTATAATTTAATTATCAGCTATCAGCATGTTATCTAACTGCGCGGTGGTCGCAACGTCTCTTTGGTACAGTCATGGCGCGGTCACCGAAAAATAAATTTAATTAGTATTTCATTCATCATATTATTATATCTCTTACAATTTTTTCGTCCTTTCGAACCATTCTGAACCCCCCCCCCCCCTCCTCTCGAGGCTCACTTGATTAATGGATGATCAGTAAGGGAAACGGACGAATACGAATGAATTACTTTGACCGCACTTGCACTAATCAGTATTTCCACAAATCTATCTCTATTATGTAATATGAGTATAACCCGAACCATCTCGTGGTAAAGAACTTTGCCCTACAGTCATCATCATCATCATCAGTCTATATCAATTCACTTGGATATAGGATAACGCGATAAAACACAGGCAGGCAGGTTGGCGTTCGCCCTGAAGCCCAGTTCGCATCAGGCTAGTGTTTAACTAACCAGAAAACAATTCACAAGTAAGTCTTAAATTAAGTCCCAAATTCAGCCACTGCTAAGTAGCTTGACGTTGACGTATGGGGTACTAGACAACCGATAAACATACTAATACAATACTTTTTTTGTATATATGTACCTATAATACATAGAAAAACATCCAGACCAGTACAAACAGTTCATACACACAAATATTTGTTCTGTGCGGGCATCGAACCCGTGACTCATGGCTCGGTGCAGCGTTTACTACCCCTGATCCAAATTATAAACTTAATATATATTTAATTTCAAATAATACTCATGCCAACTTAAACAGATGATATCTGTTTCAAACATTATTTGTGCCCTGTCAGTACACTACGAGTACGTTTATTAGTTAGTAGCCAAATCAAATATCTTCAGGGACTTCTGACCGCTTAAGTCTGAAAGCTTTAAACAAATAGTCCGATCCGGTCGTTATTAAAGTATTGTTTGTTATATCTGTGGTCACAAACTACTAATGTTAATCACAAAAGGATGATTAATCACAAAAAGATGATTCCTAGTTTTTGTGCTCGTTGCTAAAATCGTTATAAATGTCGGAAAAAATTAAGCTGTCTTCGAAATTGCATCCCTACATTTTACATGCGAAAGTAATTTAGTTTGTCTGTTATGCTTTTACAGTTAAAACACAAAACTTATTTTGATGAAATTAAAGCAACAGAAATAGAACTAACTATTTCTCTCGAACGAAGACGCGGGCAAATGCTAGTATTTAATATATATCTTAGAAAAAACTACAAACAAAACAATATTATTATAAGAAAATGCCGCTTGATATAGGTACAGCATTAACCTCAGCCTGAACAACTTACAAATTAGCTTTCATTTTATGTTTTCGAACGAAATTTCAGTGCTTCAGCACGAAATTTGACGAGAATTCTCAGGTATTAAGCAAATTCTTCTCTGTATTATTTCTGCTAATTTTAACGCTAGGAAATCGTACGAGCTAGAGTAAAACACGTTGGTAATAATAACCAAAGTAGTTTCTCGACTGGATACAAAATATTATTTTGCTCTCCAAATTGTGTAAGATATACAATTTGAACGTCACATTGTTATTTTTGCCTTCACCAGACTTTAGGTCGTCTGTAGTATCTCAACGTAGAGGACCGTACATTAGAATTTAGGTTGACTAACTGTAAAATTATATCTTATATGAAATTGAAAATACAATTCCTAGAATAGGTAACAGTTACGACCGAAATCATGTTATCAATCTGTAAAAGCAATTGAATTGCTTAAGTTAATGAAACATTTGAAATGTCGCGTCAATTTTGCGAAAGATTTTAAGTTTTAACTGCTAGCGTTGAATACTAAGAACAGGATAATTATTGGGTATAAGATAATAACAAAGCGATGTAAAGACAACATCGCAAACAATTTGCTAATTACAAACTAACTAATAATTTTACGTTGAATTATCAGGACTTTACTTTAGTAAATGTTAATTTGTCCTGATAATTCCTGTCTGCCTCGTCGCAATTTTAAACAGGCAGACTGGAATGAATATAAAAAGTTATTAACAAATAATGTTTCCATTGATAACCTACCTTATAACAACACACAAGAGATGTACAACTTTTTCACGGGACAAATAAATTTAGCAGTCGACAAAAGTATTCCTATGACCAAAATCTGTAATAATCCACTCAGTAAATTTGAACCTAAAGTTTTTTAGACTCAACAATTATCGAAATTAGTTGCAGAACGTAGATTAGCTTTGAAACAATTTAGACGCAATCCCACACCACAAAATTCAAAATTAATGCAAGAGAAAAATACCGAAACACAACGAGAAATCAGAAAAGCTAAATAAAAAAGTTGGAAGCAATTTTGTAACGGCATTAACGGGTCAGTGTCAGCCTCTGAGGTATGGAAACGTATGCGATGGATCAAAGGCATAAAAAACCCAAAGTTTTATGAAACGGACCAAAGAAAGGAAGAACTTTTGTGCCAACTTGCTCCAGATTATGTTCTAAACTCGGTGCCTACATTTAAATCGTCAAACAATACTTTGGAGGCTCCTATATCTTTCAATGAACTAGAGGTAACGCTTAGTAAAAAGAAAAAGATACAGCACCAGGAGATGATGCTATTTCCTACTCCTTGATATCGAACCTCCCAATACTTGCAAAGTTATACTTGTTACAGATATATAATGTTATTTTGGATACTGGTGAGATTCCTATACAATGGAGAAACATTAAAATAGTACCAATCCCTAAAACTGGTAATACTGGAACTTCAATTGACGTCAGGCCTTTTTCATTAATATCTTGCCTGTGTAAAATATTTCATGATTTACTAGGAAAAAGACTAGAATGGTTTGTAGAAAACAATAATATTATATCGTCGGAATCTACTGGATTTCGCAAATCAAGATCATGCATAGATAGTCTAGCTAGGCTCATAACACAAATTCAGATAGGTCTAACGAAAAACGTTCCAGTAATAGCTAGTTTTCTTGATATTGAGAACGCTTATAACAATGTCCTTGTGGAGCGGGCTGTGGGGCATTCTTGAAGAATTTAACGTTGGTAAAAAGTTATGTAAATATTTCTGGGAATTTTTACGTGAAAGGCATTTAAAAATTACTGATAAGATGGACCAAAATAAATACATTTCAAGATGGACACATATCGGACTGGCCCAAGGGGATCTCATAGCTCCTTTACTTTTTAACATAATCACCTCAAGCATTTGTTGGACTATAAGACAAGTGTATATCTCTCAGTAGGCCGATGACTTTGTTTTGTATATTAGCTGTAATAACTTATACGAAAGTTTTGCATGGCTGCAAGGCGCAAATTGATATCATGACTTGTTTATTAGACCAATGGGGACTACCGTTTCTTTGCTCACCAGTTGGCGCCACTGTAGACTGAGGTCCGGAGTTATAGCTGTCAAAGACGATTGGCGCCGAAACAAAGTGTTATATCTTGAATCTAATTAAGGTTATATTGTTTATAAATAACTATCTTGATATCAACAAACTAACTTCTGAAATAGTTGCTCTTGAGGCCGCCTATTTTTGCTCTTTTTCTTAATTCCGCTTTTAAAGCGTTCACATTAATCGCCAAATAATCCATATTTGCGATATTTTACGAAGGAGATCACTTTCCAGCAGGTAAATTAAAGAAATTATGATTTATGCAACAAATTCCGCTAAAACCAGTACAAAGTGAATGATATTGGACCTCACGCGACACTAGCGCCTCTAGTGGCAAATTCACTAGCGATAGCCCCCATTAGGATTACAGCTGTCTGTTACTAAATCTAAATGTATTGTGTTTAGTCGCGCTTATAGAATACAAAACCACACTCTTGAAATTAATAGCACCAAAGTGGGGTCGGTGCAAAATATAAAATATTTAGGCTTTTGGCTTGACTCGGCGTTACGATGGAAAAAACATTTAAATGAAGTGTACGAGAGAGCCCATAAGATGATTAATATTCTTAAAATCTTAGCTGGATCTGGATGGGGCATACAACCAATTCACCTGCGCCGTCTACATATTATATCGCTTATTCGCAGCCGTCTTGATTACGGATGATTTTTTTACGACAATAGTGCAAACAGCAATGTTTCAAAATTAGATAAACTTCAAAATAAAGCCTTGCGAGTGGTCGTTGTGTTCATACGGAACCGGTCATATTCCATTAAATAAATTTACGTTTATTATGAAGTTAACAGAGGATCCAAACTGTGCAATGTGTGGAGTATTAGAAGATGTGCATCACCTGGTAATGGAATGTGAACGGAATCGCCACTTGAGAGCCATAGTTTATAATTTATTGAAAATAAATAAACAAGACGTTGGTTCATTGACCAACATCCTAGCTGACCCTTCTTCAGAGGCAGCAAAGAATATTATTAATTAATTTTGTAATCTCTAGCCTTAAGTTGGAATAATTTAAGTTTAAGATATTATGAAGCTGACATGACCGAAAGGATTGATCAAAGCACCTAAATAAAAAAAATGTGTGCGTGTACTAGTGTACACACGTAAGAAGTGAAACTTATTTTCCCACTTTTTATTTTGTTCATAGCTCCTAAGTATAGTCATATAATAAATAAATAAATAAATAAATAAATAAATAAATAAATAAATAAATAAATAAATAAATAAATAAATAAATGAATGAATGAATGAATGAATGAATGAATGAATGAATGAATGAATGAATGAATGAATGAATGAATGAATGAATGATAGAATGAATGAATGAATGAATGAATGAATTAATGAATGAATGAATTAATGAATCAATCAATCAATCAATCAATCAATCAATCAATCAATCAATCAATCAATCAATCAATCAATCAGTCAATCAATCAATCAATCAATCAATCAATCAATTATTTCACTTTACCTTTTTGCTATCGTCTGAACCAACCGTGGTAGGGGCAAGAAAAAGATGGCGCGTAACCGAAAAATGTGACGCTGTGACGCGCAAAAAACGTGACGGTAATTTTTTTTCCAACGCCGATAAAGAAGTTTCACTTCAAAAATAGAATAAAAAAACCTAATACGAGTAATATAACTATCACAAACACCTATACTATACCTCTAACAATACCTATAAATATATACCTACTTTTTAAAATTGACATCTCTTGGGATTGAAATTGGGACCTCGGAGCATACTACACCAAAAATGTTGTGTACACTTGTTGAGATCAAGAGACAGTGCAAGAAGTGCGAGTCGGACTCGCGCACGAAGGGTTGACGCGCACCATTGACTAGGTAAACAACAGTAGGTACCTAAATTTAGTTAATGTAGTGCATACCTGTTACCATTTATTGATATCGAGCAAAAATAGGCAAAAACATTCGTTTTTTATATGGGAATAAATATTTATTTTATTATTAACTAGTTGTTGCCCGCGACTTCGTCCGCGTCAATTTCTGTTATTATGATTGCGATTATTTTTGCAACATTTTTCACTGCTGCTTCGCTCCTATTGGTCGCAGCGTGATGTTATATAGCCTAAAAACCTTCCTTGATAAATGGACTATCCAACACAAAAATATTTTTTCAATTCGAACCTGAGATTAGCATGTTCAAACAAACAAACTCTTCAGTATTATAACATTAGTATTGAATATTAAATTAAAAATACAACTGAGTGTTTTGTGAACATTTCAAGTGCCTACCTGTTGTCATTATTGATATCGAGCAAAAAATGGCAAAATAATCGCGTTTGCTGTATGGTAATTTTTTATTTTATTTTGTTTTTAGTATTTTTTTTGTTATTGCGGCAACAAAAATACAGAATCTATAAAAATTTCAACTGTCTAGCTATGACGGCTCTTGAGATACAGCCTGGTGACAGGCAGACGGACAGAAGTCTTGCCTCTGTTACGGTCCCGTTTTTACCCTTTGGATACGGAATCCTAAAAAGGAGCACAATTAAAATGAAACTTTTAACATTATGCCGGAACAGTTCAAGCATAAACGAAGAGCCTAATCAATAAATGTATAATATAGGTATTATACAATATAATAGAATCAGTAAAAATATGCGGCGCTGTAGGTGTATGATATAAATAATACTGTTCCGAGAGTTCCACAAATAAATATTCACGTTAATAGGCTGTACAAAAAAAGCTCGAATTACCTTTACGACTAATTAGATGGCGCATTTTATAAGATTTCATATGAGTTTATGTTACGTAATAAATAGACTTCATGTTATTTCGTGATTATTATCTCTTAACATAGCGTCAATGTTGGAAGCTTATTAACAGAAAGGTAATATACTCGTAGTGTAACAAACCTCCCTTTTTAAAAGAGTTTAAACTTACAAAAATAAACCCCATTGAATAAACAATTAAATAATTTGGCAGTGTGATCGTCTAGATATAATAGTAGGACCGTACGTTGTGTGAGAGTAGTAAGCCTGATTCTTTTAGAGGTACGTAGATGTTCAATTAGATATTCTTCAAGAGTCTAATCTGAATTGTTATGCAACCCGGCATCGACTGAACCTACAGACATTTACCTAATATAATTATTTGATGTTATTTAATTTTACAACTTAATGAATAATCCACCAAAGTAGAAAACTACTAGATTAAGCTAAAATCCTTGCGATGGGCTACTTTGAAAATGTTTTAAACCATACTCCAACAGTAAAACAAACCTAATCCGAAAATACCGATTACTCCTTTAAATCAACCTAATCAGATTGGTTTCAATTAATTTAAATAAATTCAGTCTGAACGAACCGGAAAAAATTAATTAAACATTGTTTCAAATTCAAATCCTGTTTTGATTCAAACTAATCCAAAAATACCGAACACTCCTTTAAAGGTCCATAATGAAATCAGTGGTCGACCTTAAAAGCCCTCGGCATTATCGCATCAGCTCGGATCAAGAAGATTTAATTAATTGAAACAAACTCAAGATCCTACAGTAATACAAACAAATCCGAAAATACCGAACACTCCTTTAAAGGTCCATAATGAAATCAGTGGTCGACCTTAAAAGCCCTCGGCATTATCACATCAGTCTGGATTAAGAGGATTTAATTAAACGGGAAAATTCAGGATCCAACAGTAATTTGAATTAATCTGAAAATACCGAACACTCCTTTAAAGGTCCATAATGAAAGCAGTGGTACGACCTTAAAAGCCCTCGGCATTATCACATCAACCCAGATTAAGAGGATATTAACAACTTGAACAAGTTCAGACTGAACCAATCAGAAGGAATTCACATAAATATAACTATTTTAAAATTAGATCCTACAGTAATTTAAACTAATCCGAATTAGATGAGTTTCTATTAATTTTAATAGATTCAGTCTGAACGAACCGGAAATAATTAATTAAACATTGTTTCAAATTCAAACCCTGTATTGATTCAAACTAATCCAAAAATACCGAACACTCCTTTAAAGGTCCATAATGAAATCAGTGGTCGACCTTAAAAGCCCTCGGCATTATCACATCAGCTCGGATCAAGAAGATTTCATTAATTGAAACAAACTCAAGATCCTACAGTAATACAAACAAATCCGAAAATACCGAACACTCCTTTAAAGGTCCATAATGAAATCAGTGGTCGACCTTAAAAGCCCTCGGCATTATCACATCAACCCAGATTAAGAGGATATTAACAACTTGAACAAGTCCAGACTGAACCAATCAGAAGGAATTCACATAAATATAACTATTTTAAAATTAGATCCTACAGTAATTCAAACTAATCCAAAAATACCGAACACTCCTTTAAAGGTCCATAATGAAATCAGTGGTCGACCTTAAAAGCCCTCGGCATTATCACATCAGCTCGGATTAGGAGGATTTTAATTAAATAATAAAATGTAGAAGGAACCCATCGGAAGTAATTTGAAGAAGTACTATTCTAAACTTAGATCCTACAGTAATTCAAACTAATCTGTAAATACCAAACACTCCTTTAAATCAACCTAATCAGATGGGTTTCAATTAATTTAAATAAATTCAGTCTGAACGAACCGGACAGAATTAATTGAACATTGTTTCAAATTCAAACCCTGTATTGATTCAAACTAATCCAAAAATACCGAACACTCCTTTAAAGGTCCATAATGAAATCAGTGGTCGACCTTAAAAGCCCTCGGCATTATCACATCAGCTCGGATCAAGAGGATCTGATTAATTGAAACAAACTCAAGATCCTACAGTAATACAAACAAATCCGAAAATACCGAACACTCCTTTAAAGGTCCATAATGAAATCAGTGGTCGACCTTAAAAGCCCTCGGCATTATCACATCAGTCTGGATTAAGAGGATTTAATTAAACGGGAAAATTCAGGATCCTACAGTAATTTAAACTAATCCGAAAATACCGAACACTCCTTTAAAGGTCCATAATGAAAGCAGTGGTACGACCTTAAAAGCCCTCGGCATTATCACATCAGCCCAGATTAAGAGGATATTAACAACTTGAACAAGTCCAGACTGAACCAATCAGAAGGAATTCACATAAATATAACTATTTTAAAATTAGATCCTACAGTAATTCAAACTAATCCAAAAATACCGAACACTCCTTTAAAGGTCCATAATGAAATCAGTGGTCGACCTTAAAAGCCCTCGGCATTATCACATTAGCTCGGATTAGGAGGATTTTAACTAAATAATCAAATTTAGAAGGAACCCATCGGAAGTAATTTAAAGAAGTACTATTCTAAACTTAGATCCTACAGTAATTCAAACTAATCTGAAAATACCGAACACTCCTTTAAAGGTCCATAATGAAATCAGTGGTCGACCTTAAAAGCCCTCGGCATTATCACATCAGCTCGTATTAGGAGGATTTTAATTAAATAATAAAATTTAGAAGGAACCCATCGGAAGTAATTTAAAAAAAGTACTATTCTAAACTTAGATTCTACAGTAATTCAAACTAATCTAAAAATACCGAACACTCCTTTAAAGGTCCATAATGAAATCAGTGGTCGACCTTAAAAGCCCTCGGCATTATCACATCAGCTCGGATTAGGACGATTTTAATTAATTAATAATAAAATTAACAATAAAATTTACTTTGGTAGACTATTCAAAATTATCCGGCATGTAATTTAATAAGTATTTTATAAAATGTTAACATAATTAATAAACCAAATCACACTACATTCCAGTCTCAGTCTTTTGATTAAATGGTATAATAAGATCTAATAACCTAATGATAGATGTCTAAAAATAGCTCAATTAATAACCTTTAAATAGGCCAATTTGACAAATTTAAATTAATGAAATAACTTTCAGAGTGAGGAAATCTATATACTTCTAGGATTCTATGAGCATGGTTCACCATCTTATGCCCTAATAAATTCATTGAAAGTTATTAAAATTAAGAACCATTTAATTTTAATATAAAAATTAATTGCCGTTTGGCTCCCTTGACTACTCATATTCTGGTAAATTAGAGACAATCTTACATGAGTATGTAACCTGTTATTAAACTGTCAATCTACAAATTACAAACTACTCATAAAAAAATATAAAATAAATCATTTGAAATAGGTTTACATCTAGTACAAATTGAAATCATTGAATTTAACTATATAATTCATACAAAATATGATTAGCAGTCAAGCTATGTGTGCTTTATTTGTATTCTGGTTAAGCTAAAACAAGAAGGTATTTAATCTGAAATAAAATTCTTGGAAATATTGAATAATTTACAACTAATTAACAATTTAAATCAAATTACTATATTTCACATAAAATCTGAATAGCGGATAAGATAACTTTATTTTTATTTTGTTAAGTCTAAAACAGGCATCTATCTAATCTGTTATATTATATGCTATGTAATTCATGAATTATATAGATATTATAAGGAAGAGGCAAATTCTTAACATTCCATGGATTCACCATGTGAATGCCCGGTCTGTAGTGTGACAGAAAGAGAAACTCCGAGTAGCCCCGAGACTTGTGACTCGGATGTAGGTTTTAGAGCTCTTTACGTTAACAACACTCACCTTCACTACTCGTACCGTGTTTCTCTCTCTTCCCAATCAAATCTGGCTGCAAATGCAGATTTAGGTATTTGATGAGATTAGGTACACAACTTTCAGACCAAATCCTTTCAACAAGTTATAGATTAAATACATAACTATTTTATGTTAACTCATTTAGAAGATTATCATAATATTTGATTTGTTTCAAAAATATCTATATCAATTTTATCAGAAAATGACCTACCTACTTACCAATAAATTAACGATTGAGATCAATTAATGTTCTCATATAAGATATGAGTAGCGGTTAAGATAACTTTACTTGTAGTTTCCCAAGTCTAAAACAAATATGTAAGTATGTAATCTATTATACATCTCAGTCAAACTGCTAATTGCCTATTATCAGAAAATAACTCAAAATTCTTAAAACTCACTTATTGTTTTGCAATTAGAGATGCTTTAATTAGTAAGTATGTTCAAAGATAGTTGCTTTAAAGTTTGTGACAGTTCATTAACTGTTCATTAATAAGATTATGGCTTTTTTATCTGCAGTATAAAAAACACAAGTTAATAACTATAAATTAAGCCATAACTTAAAATATTATAAGATCAAACTTTATCTGTCTTCTTGATTCCGGCTATTACAAAATAAATAGAATGTTGAAGTAAATAGATAAAATTTAAATAATAGTCTTTCTAACTAAACAGGAATGGTAAGACAATTGCATATTATTTAGAGCCAGATAACATTTGTGTAAGTGATTTAATTGTTATTAATTTTCTAAAAAAGGTTAAGGTTATTGACATTTGTTGGGTTCTATGGATTTTAATAGAAATAAGATAAACCCCACAGGTCTTGATTGAGAACAACTTTGCAAAAGTTTCATAGAAGTTGTTATAGATTGTTAAGATAGTTGGCATTGAATTGGTAATCTTACAATTGTACTAAAATCACTGGCCAAACACTCACCATTAACATCCTGGCATACCTTTTCCCTAAGCATCGCTGACTCTTATGTACTTTCTTACCAGGACTTCTTTTACACTTCCTAAACTAGAAAAGTACGCGAGGCTCTTCAATTTCTATGCTAGCTTGCATATAACAACTATAAAATTATAATTCAAGGTTGCTGAAACCTTTTAACTAGCCGTGTAATTGATAAAAATCATATCGCACTTATTATTACAATATCTCAAACAATTTATCCTGACTCAACAATCACATAGTTTTCTCACAAACTTCCACTTTTGGCGCAATTCCCAGCGCGTCCCTTTGAAGACGTCAAAACCAAAGAGTATGTAAGTCAAAGCTGTCAAACCGGCGCGGCGGTCCTTGGATTCGTCCATTGAGCCAAAAACCAAAATATACACACATTCGAAAATCTATTTCTGAATTTACTGTATTTTGATTTTATGTATTATTAGTACATTGTTTAGTTATTCTACTGCATTATTATTTTCTAAAATAGTATCTATTAGTGAACTTTGGCAAATGTACTAGATATAGATGAATTTATTTATTACGTTGGTTATAAAAGAAAACATCTAAAGGTTTTTCTTTTTTTTTTTAAATCACCATTTCTCATATCAGAACAGGTTGGGTTGTTACAGTAGCTAGTAATAGAGCAAGTAACACTGGCTTGAAACTGTAATTTCTAATTAAAACAGTCAATGTTTTCATTCATCAACAATAGTTAACAGTAAGTATACATTTTACAACAACGTTTGAACCATGTAGAGCCAGGTCTGGAAAAAATTATAGTACTTACTTTATCGCCACGTATCTCCAAACAGCAAGCGAGAGGGTCAGACAAATAGATGCTGTGTGGAATATCTGAGTGAAGTGCATGTGGAAGAGGAGATATGCCGCCCAGTGATACGGCATCTCACGTTGTCCAGGCAAAATCTGTCAAAAGAATACTTAGTTAAGTCAACTAGCATCTAGTATCTATTTATGGTAGGGTTGCCTAGATAACCATCGATATATATATATATAATAGCAAACCGTTACGCGCCCAGGCGATCACGCCACCATCGGGCCATCACGCCACCAATGCCGGTCAGCGCCCGCGCTTCTCTCGGGTAATGCCGCGGCCACACATTGGAGATATTTGCACCAACGTAACGTTTTGCGTCCAATGCACCAATGTATGAATCGGTATTTTGACACCATGTAGACATTGCGTCCAATCACTGTCCAATGCCCAATACTAACCCGCTCAGTGTCGGTTTTTGTTACACGTTCAAAGGAGAGGGTAATGAAAGGGGAGAGCGCGAGGGCATCTTGGACGCAACGCCGCGCTCGCGCTACACATTGGTCATGATTATTTTAAATTATAGCCAATATTGGACGCAAAGTTGAATCCAATGTGTGGCCGCGGCTTAACGTGCGTCCGCGCTGCTCAACTCAATGTGAACCTACAACCTGTGTGTGTGTGAATTATAAACTTTCGTTATGTCAATAAACTGATGAACCCTACGTGGTAGGGGCCGTGCGACGGAAGTCCACCGGACCTGACCATAATATGTATTTTTATTTTGCATTAATGGTGCCTATTTTTTTCTTTTTTCTGTACAGAGTAACCTTTTATTTATTTATTTTATTAGTATACATGCAATTGACTGATATATGTAAACAAAGTCCCGCAAAACTGTTTACACAGTTCGTCTGCAGGATCTATTGATTATTATACATTAAGCTGTTAACCTATGGAAGATAGTAAGAATTTTTTGAGTTTCGTCTTATAAATTATTTTACTTGTTTCCCGTCGTATGTTCCCAGGCAAACTATTTATTAAGTATGGTAACCTTTTTTTTAAAGTTTGGTCTCCATAATATTTTTTACTTTAGTTGAAACACTACTTGAAACGTAATATCTTACGTATATTTATATTGGAAATTTCAACTGTCGTAAAGGAGAACACAGTGGTTTTAGTCGAAAAACGAGCTAGAGCCGTTCGAAGTCTCGGGCGTAAAGGGCTTTTTTTTAACAATAGATCTCTATCTTTAAAAAAAGCCCTTTACGCCCGATGTTGAGTATACCAATTGATAGAGCTTGCGAAGCTGATTCCGAATATATACAACTCATTTTCGGCCAAATGTCCTTTACGACAATTGAAATTTCTGGTATCGATATTATTCAAGTATATTTATAAGTTTTGTTGATGTAGCGAAAAATGTAAGTAAACAATATTTGATTTACCTCTACCGCTCGTCGGTTGACGGTCGGTTGTAGTGATCATCATATCAGCCGAACGACGCCCACTGCTGGGCATAGGCCTCCCCCAAGGATCTCCACAACGATCGGTCCTGTGCTGTCCGCATCCAGCGGCTTCCCGCGACCTTGATCAGATCGTCGGTCCACCTTGTAGGGGGCCTGCCCACGGAACGTCGTCCGGTACGCGGTCGCCATTCGAGAACCTTTCCGCCCCAACGGCCATCGATTCTCCGCGCTATGTGTCCCGCCCACTGCCACTTCAACGATGCAATCCTTCGAGCGATGTCGGTTGTTTTAGTTCTCCTGCGGATCTCATCATTTCTGATTCGATCGAGTAGGGAAATACCAAGCATCGCTCTCTCCATTGCTCGCTGGGTGATCTTGAGCCTTCTTATGAGACCCATAGTAAGCGACCACGTCTCACTCCCATAGGTCATTACTGGCAACACACACTGGTCGAAGACTTTCGTCTTGAGACACTGAGGTATTTCGGACGCGAATATATGCCGGAGCTTCCCGAACGCTGCCCATCCGAGCTGGATTCGACGAGAGATCTCTTTCTCGAAGTTGGACTTACCTAACTGGACTATCTGTCCCAGGTAAACATAGTGGTCAACAACTTCGAGTGCAATGTTCCCAACGTTAACTGGAGCGGGTGCAACATGGGCATTTAACATGATTTTCGTCTTGTCCATGTTCATCCTAAGACCCACTCTTTGAGAAGCATTACCGAGATCTTCGAGCATAATGTTCAGGTCTTCCAAGGTCTCAGCCATAAGAACTACATCATCGGCAAATCGCAGGTGTGTCAAGTATTCGCCATTGATGTTGATGCCGCGTCCTTTCCAGTCCAGAAGCTTGAAAATATCCTCCAACGCAGCTGTGAACAGTTTCGGAGAAATAACGTCTCCCTGTCTCACACCTCGCTGTAGTTGGATCGGATTAGAGCTCTGGTTCTGTAATCGGACCGACATGGTGGCGTTTTGGTATAAGTACTTTAGTACCTCGATGTACCTGTAGTCTATTTGGCACCTTTGGAGAGACTGCAGCACTGCCCAGGTCTCAATCGAATCAAAGGCTTTCTCATAGTCCACGAACGCTAAGCAAAGTGGCAAGTTATACTCTTCGGTCTTCTGTATAACTTGCCGCAGCGTATGAATGTGGTCTATGGTACTATAGCCTTTTCGGAACCCGGCTTGTTCGGGAGGTTGGAAGTCGTCGAACCTGCGAGTGAGACGATTCGTAACGACTCTCGAAAACAACTTATAGATATGGCTCAGAAGCGAGATGGGTCTGTAGTTCTTCAAGAGAGTTTTGTCACCCTTCTTGAAGAACAGCATGAACAGCATGAATTGTAGTGATATTCTGCAGTAATATATTAATCTGTTACATTAAGTATAAAACCTGGCCACTTTAGGGAGACATTGTCATTATCAGTGTCTCTTATTAAGGATCAGCGGAAAGTAAGAATTTCAAAGAATAACATTTTCTTTTATAGTTTAGTGAATCCGTTCAGACACGGAGATACAGGCAATGGTTAATCTGATATGATGTAAGATAAAAAAATAATGTCAACATATTTCCAGTAAAATGTCAATAACCGTATTTACATTATACTTGTTAAGGTACAACTACATCAAACTCCTAATTGAAATGAAAAAACAAAACATTATAAAACACAAGTTAAGAGGAAACACTACGGGCGAGAGAATTGAAAAATAGGTATTTGTTAAATCTATTGCTGTCGCGCAGTGCCAAACACCTTCACCGCAGAGTGTGATAGAGACAACTGCTTCTTGGACCCAAAAATACCTACTAAAAGCACACCAAATCAGCGTTTCGTAGTCCCCTGATTACTTTTCCAAAACTAGACCGATTTAAATACTTTTTTCATTAAAAATTAGAGAAAGGCTTTGGCCGTGTTTGTATGTTTTATTTTTTTCCTAAAGTTTAGCTGAATTTGTTTCCTGGATGTTTAAACACAGCGGAAAATCTGGCGAATTTTTTCGATTTATGAGGGCTCATATCTTTTTTATTAATTAATTTATGAAAAAACAGAAAACATAGAAACATGCTAATAGTGGCCATGAATTTTTGTAATAAAAATTATTGCTCTACTGGCTTTATCCAGGGAGGAAACAGGGGACTACGTTTGTATGGAAAAACGGCCCTTGTGTTTCCTCTTAAGCATAGGTGGTGCCTTTGTTATGCGAACGAAATCAAATGCTGCATGCACCAAGCTAACAAGGATCCGTCACATTTCATTAAAAAAATCCCCATAGACAACTCACGTGATACAGTCAACGGATCAAACAATTAGCATAATTTTGTATAAATTATCTGACAAGGACTATGAATGTCACCAATCAGCAAAAATTGAAGCAAAATTATTTATTTTTAAACTCTGCGCATAAAAAAAGTCAATAACGAATTATTTTATTTTATGAGATAATCAGTTACTATAAACTATTTACAGCAAGATTTAATACGAAAAAGCTTAAAATATTTTGATCATCTATAGAAAAAATCAGCAGTTTTCTTTTATTTCGTTTTTACACGTGTATGTGCGATTTTCTGATCTATTCAATACTGTTAAAAGCTACCAACTGAGAAAATGAATTGGCATTGGACGGAGTTCTAAAAATAGTTTTACAGTAACTCGAAAAACTACCAATATTTCTTTCTTCTATTCAAAAGCCCCGTTGGTCCAGTGGTTTAAATACCGAGCCAAGATCTCGAATTCTACTTCGAATATTCGAACGTTGCTCGGGTTTGTGATCACCAACCCGCATTTGGCAAGCGTGGTGATTATGCCAGTTCCCATCATTGCAGTGATAACTTGAATTTAATGATGGAGGCCTTTTCGCTGCAGTGGGATGATTATAGGCTGTTACTTTTCTTTACTTTCTTTTCAATAAACCTTGGCTTCCTGTAAAGTTACATAAACTAATTAGTTGTATTTATTTCATGTTTAACATCAACACAGTTTTTCTTTTAGCAGATCATTCTATTCAAATTTGTATATAAATAAAACACTACAATAATGTCGAATAATAAATAGAACAATGTTAAGTAATAATTTAAGTTAACCAAAATGTAGGTTCTTTCTTTTTTAAAGATAAAATTTACTTTGAAATTAGAGATAATATGTTTACGGCTTTAGTATGCGTTTATTTCTGATCTAACCCGACGTTTCGAAAACTTTGTAGTGTTCATGGTCACAGGCAGACAAGAAAACAGTATAAAAATTACTGTTGGTAAATAATCGACGTCCATTCATAGGTTTTGCTTTCTTCTTCTTCTTCTCGAGTCAATGGCAACCAATTAAACTCTCTGCGCCCAAAAAGTGGCCACATCAATGGCCCTCTGGTTGGTGTTGCAAAGGTCCTCTTGCGTGCAGAATTTGCTTCCAGGTTTTGCTTTAAGAATGAATTTAAAACTTTTTAGTTGTTTTTTTTAGGGTTCCGTACACAAAGATTAAAAACGGGACCCTATTGCGTAAGAATTCACTGTCCATCTATCCATCTGTCTACCTTTTACCAGGCTATATCTCATGAACTTCAACTGATAGCTGGACAGTTGAAATTTCCACAGATGATGTATAACGGCAATGGCAATACGCCATATTTATTAAAAAGTAAATGGGGGGGCTCCTATACCATAAATCTGTTTTTTTTACAATTACGCAACAGGCTTGAAATATTTGCAGAATATTTAGTGTATATTCACTGATGAATTTGCCGGTTTTTAATGGGGGTTATCGCTAGTGAATTTGCCACTAGAGGCGCTTGTGTTGCGTGAGGTCCAATAACATTAAGTTTTCACTGGTTTTAGTGGGCTTTGTTACATAAATTATAATTTATTTAATTTACCTGCTGGAAAGTGATCTCTTTCGTAAAATTATCGCAAATATGGATTATTTGGCGATTAATGTGAACGCTTTGAAAGCGAAGTTAGGAAAAAGTGCAAAAATAGGCGGCCTCAAAGAGCAACTATTTCAGAAGTAAGTTTGTTGATATCAAGATAGTTATTTATAAATAATAAACTTTAATTAGATTCAAGATTAACACTTTGTTTCGGCGCCGATCGCCTTTTGCAGCTATACCTCCGGACCTCAGTCTACAGTGGCGCAAACTGGTAAACAAAGAAACGGTAGTCCCCATTCACTGAAACACGTTTATGTAACCGCTTCACGGAAATTCATGCGTGCTCCATGTCATCGGGTAAATTGAGAAACTTACCGACAGTTTATTTATCGTTATCAAACCGAAACCAGCTATGTGGATTTTAGAGAAAAGTTGGTTTGACATTAACGAAATATTTTAGTTGAGCACCTTTTGTCTTTTTCCATTCGAATTATTTCTTTTAGAATAATACCTATAATACCTACTGTGTTTTTTTGACAAATTTATATTTTTTTAAATTGTTAACTGTTGTGTATGTTTGTCCCTTGAGAGTTTACTTAGTGTTACTCTGTTCGGTGTAATGTAGGCGGATTCTACGTAAATTATATTTTTTACATACGTTTTTTTTTTCATTTTTAAGAAGCCTGTTACAAAAAAATTATAAGATTTAAGAGTTGTTAAAAATTATTTAGTGATTGGTGCTCAATTTGAAAACTGAATGATAAATCGGAAATAGCTATAAACTGTAAAATTTTAACTAAAAGTATTCATAAGTAATTATCATTGAATTATTTTTACATTTTAGTACAAGACAATATAGTTCTTTTTCCTTTCATTGTTTATGTGTGTTCTTCTGTGAGTGTTTTTAATTTAACTTGAGATCTAATTAGCTCAGCAAATGACTAATTAATGTTCAGCTGTTATGATTTTTTTTAGTCCATAGCCTCTGATCGACTTACCTTAAAAATAATTATTACAATGTTATAACGCTATACACACTGCGATATAAGAATGCCTTTTATAATATAAAAGGTTTGTAAGAAGCAGGTTCAATTCCAAGCGATGAATCAGCAATATTGATCATAAAATTTATACAGCTAGTCAGCGTTTGTGTTTGAAAGTAACCGTCCTTTGTTGGGGGTTGTCATTATCACAAGCTGATAATATCTCCTACATCAAATAGATAAAAATGACAAACCACTCAAATTGGTTCCGATAAAACAGTTATTATGACAAGCTATCATATCATTGGGTGATAGCCCGCCTCATTAGTATGTAAATAAATATCGGGCTATAAGTATTAGCAAGTTTAACCAGCTGAACTTTGCTTTGTGGATTCGGTTTTGAATGAATCTAATCGAAATAATATTGAAAATTGTATGTGTGTGTTTTTTTATGGGTGATTTGTTATTTAAGTTATTTTTTATTAACTAAAGCAGCGTCACTAGGTCCATCTATGCTTTCAATCAAACCAGGAACTCATTAAAGTAATACACAAAAACATAATCCAAATTGGTCCAGCTGTTTATGAGGAGTTAGATGACAAACAGAATTAAGGATACATTATACATATATGTATATTAAAAAGATAGGTACAGGTTTAAATAGATTTAGAGTACATCCAACAGAATTAACAATGAAAATCACTTTTGAATCTACCGACCAAAATACCAAGAAAAATAAATAACTCATTGTTTTACTTTTTCAACGCAAGCTTATGAAATGTGACATGTCTTACCAAGTATCTGTATATGGCGAAGGGAACGTACTCCATCATGACGAAGACGTCGGCGACTGCTAGCCATTTAAGGAGTCTATTGATGGGTGCTGCAGCCAAATCCCGTCGGGTCAGCACAGCAACGTTCAATGCGTTTGCAAAACTGCCAAAGAAGCACACCTGTAAACAAAAAAAGATTTACTACGGCACATACTATAATCGGCGCGCTTAAGAATCGAATGGACCAATAATAGGCGTGCATGCTTTTATTCAGTCTCTTTAGCTTCATTCAGAATATTTTTATAACAAAAGGTATATTGTTTTAATACGTATTTTTACAACATAGCACTGCCTTGTATTGCTATGCGTTTCGTTTGAGGCGACTAAAGGAGTTCTGCCAGAAGAAGACATGCATCAGCTTTTTTTGCTACCTTTCCAACTGCGACCAGTTAGTGGACTAGCATAATATGGGCTGGTGATGATGAAGATGATGGTGACATCACGCTTTATATTTTATTTATATGGTTATCATTATATGTAGTGTATCCATCTACTACGACTCGGTTGGTGTATCGCCGAATACGCAAACGCCCCGAAGTCTGAATCATAATAATTCGCAAAAAAAATTAAAAAAAAAATTACACTGCCAAGATGCTATACATAATGGTTACATAACGTGGGCTTCGTTTTATAAGTGTAATTGCACCGTGTATAAAACAAGAAGAAGAGGGTTGTATTGTACGAATATTTCACGGAATTTAAAAAAAATGTCTAATAAAAAACAGTACCCGACTTCGATACAAAAGTCGAGGTTGGTGGAGTTTCTAGAAGCTGACGAAAAACTGCGCCAGGGAAAATTTTCGATAGACTTTGCGCGCGACATTCATCTCGACTGAGGTGACATTTCGAGAATACGAAAATTCTGTTTCAATCGACATCCGCCATTTTATTTCGACATATCTCTAATTCGGCATTATGTCTATTGCGCGAGAATCGCCTCCCTGATTAGGTACCGATATCGGGTCAATTCAGAATACAATATTTACTATACTGGCTCGAATCTGTAAGTTGTGGGGTTAAAGTCGTGTTTCGGAAGGCACAATAGCCGTTGGTGCCAGCCTCTATCGCAAGACCAAATTTCTATGGCTAACTTGATAAGTTCTGATATCAGATTATCTTCGAAGGAACATAATATGAAATTAGTTTAGTTTTACCTATGTAACCTTATTTGTTAGGTCTGTATGTCAGTAATTTGCTTAAAAGGTTTTTAAAACATTGCTTTATATTATGGCGGTAATTAACTGACCGAACATTTAAGCCAAACCGTCAAACTGCCTCTTTAAAATCGGTACCTTTATGTTTTCCACCGCGAAAAGGAAATGAGTATGAAATTGCGGCGTTGAACGGAGTAAAATAGTTTCGCAGTCCACCAAGAGGAAGTTTCACAGAAAACTAGTTTTAACTTTCAATTATCAACGAGTTTTGCGAAAAGTATTACATGAAAAATGAGTTAGGTGGAATGAGCCAAACGTATTTCTATTAAAAATGTATATACTAGTTTTGAACGAACTCTGTTAAAACGTGCTGGAATGTTAACAGAGTTTTTTCAGACCTAGTTTCATACCGTAAAACAGCGAGGACATGTTAGAAACTTTAGGAGAATATGTATATGCTGTTAGAGAAGAGCCACACCACCATCTTCACGTCCCCAGGCGTGCTTTGGAAGGCACGTTAATTCGTTTGGTGGCTTAATTTGCAGAATTCCTATTGCTTATTCATGATAGATGAATTATCAAAAATACTAATTCCGATTATAGTACATGAGCCGATGAATACAGACCTAAAAAGCAAAGACCTTGTGTTTAGGCCATATCCCTTGTACAAGATACTAATTATTGGTTTGTCAATTGACTTTTTATAAAGAACGTTCAATTTAATTTTCTTACCGCATTCTAGATCTTTCCATTCATTTGATTTCACTGAGTGAGTAATATGCTTTCCCTTTCCTTCCCATTCCCCTTTTCTATAGTGTGGAATAGAGACAACCAATGGAAGGAACAATGAGACATTAAGCTGCAGTTCATCTCCGCTAAAGAATATTCAAACCGCAATAAAATTATAAAAAAGTGAAACAAAGTGATAAGGGACAGCTCGACCGGCCGCAAACCAGACTATAGTGCAAGTGCAGTGAATTACATCCACACAAGCGCAATCAGATGTAGCGACACCATATTGTGCATCGAAGTTCGACTAAGTAAGTCTCAGTCCACTAAATAACAAATCCCTTTATCCTGCTATCCCTCACTGAATTTGCTCGTTATTTCACTTAACTTCAATGTACAAACCGCCATCCGCCAATTTTGTTTTCTATTTTAATATGTATTGAGTACACCTCCGCATCTTGCATCCTTGTACGAGCAAATCGGATAGCTAACCGCCGTAATTAAATAGTGTCGAATTAGGATATTAGTGTGCAGGATTTTACCGGTCATCGTTAATCTGTCATAAAATTATCATTTACTTTCCCTGTTGCCAGGTCATCTGGGGTCGGTGCAGTAAGTCTTTCTCTTCCATACAATTTTATCAGTCATCGTCGTGACGTCCACTCTCTTCTCCATCATATCTTTTTTGACACAATTTATCTATCTCCTCTAAGAATTAAATTCATAAATCTTCTTGTTACGTGTCCTTCGTCTTTTCTCATCACATGACCATACCAAGATAGACGCTTTCTTTAAAATTATTTTTCCACTGATGCTACTTTCATCCTCTTATTATTCAATTTCATCCATATTCATTAAGACGATGATAATATGCTTAACGGGGAGGGGTCTGTATTTTTGGTATCAGCCGGATCGAACATGGCGGTAGTTGTTAAATAACACGCAAAGTATGTAGCACAATCGTCTATTGCAACAATTTATACAGTTTCAACACAAAATAACTAAAGATCACTCTGATTCTATCGGATACAATTTCAATCGGAAACGCGGCAGGTTCGGTACGGCAATGAAGAGACACGTCCGTTCACTCCGAATGTCCGCAATCGCGCTGTGCATTTTCCCACCTGTCCTTTCCAAACTGTCAAACTGACTGCACATCAAACTAATAATGCCAAGATGACAACTAGCTAGTTCCGTCATGGCCGTATCGACTCTGCCCAAGTCAATCACTTGACGTTTCCAAATTAAATTAAATTATTGTAAAGGGCAACACAGTCGTGACGCTGCGACACGGCCATCCCGACATCTCACACGTCCTCGTGTGAGGCGGACGATGAAGTACCTGAGGAGCGAGAAAAAGCACAGGACAGTAAAGCGTTCTACCACTCGGCCTTTCTGACCAAAAGAGTCAGGCTAAATAATACCACAATCGTACAGCAAACATTTTAATCAGAAACAAAATACTTCGCAAAACAATATTCCAGTAAATAGAAGCTATAACAGCAACTGTACTCAATTTGACACCAATACTCTTTAAGCACTGAAGTCAAACGAAACTTATTTCATAAACAAAGCTTTCTACAAAAGTAAGCTACACCGCAGTATGCAATACTCTAGAATCTAGATGCTTCCATCCGGCATCCCAAGACAACCTCTATTCGGTCGTCCAATAATTTTACAGTCATGGGTGACCTCCATCCGGTACCCGTATACCACACATCGCCTCTAACCAGCGATCTCATTCGTCTCCATCCGACGATTACACAGCGATCACTTACACCCCCGAGCCAAACGCACGCCGCTCACAATCGCGGCCGCAATGCAACGGGAAATCAGGCCCGATTTACGCCTACGACTACGAATGCACGGGCGATGTAAACAATCTGAGCGACTTGCATACTACGATTGAGAGACAAAAAAAATCAATTTTACTATCTGCTTTCATGTCACATAATTCTACAACCCTAACCTTCTCAAATTTCAACTTGTCTTGTGACATGTAAACTATTAAACCAAGAGCTAAAACTTCACGGCCAATCATGATGTCATGGCGTAAACAGTAATCGGGTAAGACGTAACATTATTTCAAAATTAATTCCATCTATTTCAACTGTAGTCAATATTTGTGTAGTCGAATTTATCGAAGTCTGTCCGATTCCAGTCAAAGTCACAGTATCACAAAGTCGCTTACCACTAAATTTACACGCTACAGATTCTCTAACAAGAGAACATTCAGCACCAGAATCATAATTAAAAGAAAACAGCTCACCAGAGTGTCGTAAGATACCAGCAGGTGCGTTCACAACGCACACGTCGACTCTCTTCTCTCTGGCTGAGTCCGCTCCCGTATTGCTGCTCGTTGTCTTGGCGTTTCGCTCCGGACAGCTTGACGCGTAGTGACCCTGCCTACGGCAGTGGAAGCAGGTGATGGAGTCCGATCTTCCAGCAGACTTGCCACTCTGGAGGTGATGAGGCGGCTTCTGATGATATCTATCCTCCTGCGGCTTCACATCTCTCTTAGCACGGCAGAATGCTGACTTGTGTCCAAGTTGGCCACAGCTGAAGCACTTAACTACGTTGGTAGGTCCGCTTGGTCGATTCCTCTTAGCTTCAGGGCTTTCATGATGACCACTGGTTGACGCATTCCTCTTCAGAAAAGATACAGCCTTCAATTCTTTTTGCATCTGGCTTCGGGTCTGGATCTCAGTTGTGAAAGCTAATCTCTGAACACGTGGCTCGAATTTCGAAACGTGAGACAAAACAGTAGCTATTGCGATCTGCTCTGTAGTCAGGCCATTCCATCTCGACATCAACGACGACATGAGGGTAGCTGCATAAGCGGCTAGGCACTCGTTATACTTTGGCTTCCGGCCATTCAAGTTAATGAGAAAAGATGCTGGTGTTTCAGGAGTATCATACCTTGTAACAAATAGCTCCTTAAAGTCGATCCAAGTCATCCCAGGAAAGGAAACAGATGACAACCAGGATGAGGCTTCTCCTTTAAGGGCGCGGCTCAGTGCAATCATCAGTGATGCGCCTTCTTGATGTTGCTCTGTCACACACATGTCCGCGGTTGTAATCCAGGCACGAGCGTCTACATCTTTTCTGTCGGGGTCAAAATCAGGAAGACGAAAACCACCACTTGAAGTAGGCGTACGCATTGCTTGTACCAAAGCCAAGAAATTGCGGTTTTGTTGCTCCATTAAGTACCGCCACTTTTCGTCGATCGTGATATTTTCCGCGGCACTTGTTTCACCATTGCACTGTCGCACATTTGAATCACTATTCACACGATTGGGCGCGTTGTGGTTGCATCCCACTGCTGATAACGAGGAGGGGTCTGTATTTTCGGTATCAGCCGGATCGAACATGGCGGTAGTTGTTAAATAACACGCAAAGTATGTAGCACAATCGTCTATTGCAACAATCTATACAGTTTCAACACAAAATAACTAAAGATCACTCTGATTCTATCGGATACAATTTCAATCGGAAACGCGGCAGGTTCGGTACGGCAATGACGAGACACGTCCGTTTACTCCGACCGTCAGTAACAGAAAGTCCGCAATCGCGCTGTGCATTTTCCCACCTAATCAAACTGTCAAACTGACTGCACATCAAACTAATAATGCCAAGATGACAACTAGCTAGTTCCGTCATGGCCGTATCGACTCTGCCCAAGTCAATCACTTGACGTTTCCAAATTAAATTAAATTATTGTAAAGGGCAACACAGTCGTGACGCTGCGACATGCTTTAATGTTAATTTCGATATTATTTCTGAAAAAAAACCTTTTGTATGATTTTATGAAAGCATTAACAAAATATATCTCAAGTAAGTTAGCGCAACAAAATTGACGACACTAATCTAATGGTAGTCCTAGTTATTTTCCGTAGTAACTGCGGCAATATATTAGACGCTTTCTTAATTACAGGAATGAAAAACGGTTCTAAACCACGAATCTGTCTGCCATGCCATAATGAAATGGCAGACGAATCGCTTCTCCTTGATTTGGGTTTTGTGGCGGTACAAGTATCTTCCATTTTTATTATGTGTAGTGCCATCCAGCAGGAGATGACCTTAACGACATTGGGTTGTAGTGACCTAGTTTATTTTATTTTATGTAATTGTAAGTAAAGTAATCCATAATAATACCAGAAATTTAGAAGTAACTCTGTCTGTCTGTCCTTTGAATTCTTTAACCCCTGATCTGATTTAAATATAAAATTGTGTTTGGCCACTGGTAAAGAAAAGAGGCTGCTGCCTATTTTCTTCTGGCAGTATTCCTTTAATCGCCTCTTAGGGGATTTTATAAATTATGTCACATAAATCCTATGACTCTTTACATCATCTATTCCCTCATCTTAGTCACTGCTTGTCACATTTGTGAGACTTCCCCCTCCTTAGTGTAACGTCACTAATAGCTCAAAGTTCGTGTTGTGATGTGTTGTCACGAAATTTAGGACCCCACCTACCTCTTGTCGCACAATGTCACACTTTGTTGACCACCTCCCTCCCCCTTAACGTGTGATGTAATTTAAAGATGATGGCCCCATACAATCCCTACATATCTTCCAGTAGGGAAAGAGCGGTGTCATTATTTCAATATGCTTACACCTGACGGTACCTATTTGCTGCGTATACTTACACAACATCTATTTATTTACTATTTATTTCATATTACACGAGTATCGTTAATACACAAGTGACGTGTGACGTTCCTTTGTTTTCGTGTTCCTGTCGAACAGTCTGGCGTGATGGCAGAGTTATTGGCCTTGGTCAAAATGTTTACGTACCCGATTCTCTGTTCAGCTGTAAGCATGTTTATACTCGACACTTTCCATATAAATTGATCTGGTTTTTCGGGAAAAGGCCCTTCTAAATATGCATTAACTAATTCTTAACTGCCGTGTAGAGCCGACACTTAAACATAACTAATTACCTAATTACCTACTAACTTGGTAAAGATATTAGATGATATAGCTTGTTAGATTTTATTTCTTAATATTTGGAATATTCTGATTAGCTGTCTGCCACCCTTTTCAAGAGGAGTCAATCAGGAATGCGTTCCTGTGGGAAATTAATAGATAATGAAATTCTACATTTCATTACTTGAGCGTGGGGATTCTGGTAAAACACTGTGCTATTTTGTATATAGGTATTATGTTATTATTCTAAATATTAACTAGAACATATTTCAATATTAAGCCCTAGCCCAGTAGATGGCTCAGTACTATTGGATACCCAAATGTAAGCTTTTCGCCCGCGGCTATGCTCACGTGAACTACACGTTTTATCGTGCTGCTGAATACTTGTGCCCAGCCGTGGAATACAAAATAGCCTTTCTCTATGTCTTTCATCTTTTACCAAACCTCATCATCGGTTCAGTATTTTAGGCATGAACGCGATAGGCGACTTGTCAAACTGACACAAGACTAAGAAAAAGATTTTATACCGGCATTACACAAAAGTCCTTTCCAATAAAATGAAGTTAAGTAATATCAGATTATAGCATATTGTGTTTAATTTATAATGATTTTTAATTTAAAGTCACAGCTTTAACAGTTTTAAGCAAAATATACAATAAACGCCCCGTTGGTCTAGTAACGCCCCGTTGGTATAGCGGTTTGAATACCGGGCCAAGATCTCGGGGTCCCAGGTTCGATCCCCGGGTCGGGCAACAAAAAGTTTCGAATTTTCGAACGTTGCTCGGGTTTGTGATCACCAACCCGCATTTGACAAGTGGTGATTATGCCAGTTCCCATCATTACTGTGGTAACTTGAATTCAATGATGGTGGCCTTTTCCCTGCAGTGGGATGATTCTAGGCTGTTACTTTACTTTTAATGCTGGTGTAAAGTACAATTCCAAAAATAAAAAATTTGGACTGTGAAAGGTCGGATCTGAACCTTACGACTTCCCGCTTACCGGGTGACTGACCATCAATTGGGTTACCAAAACATTTTATGTGCTGACGAATTTATTCAAGGCTTTTTAAGCTGTAAACCAGCGGGGTTTCATCAATATTTTTGGTTATGTACAGACAACGGCAGGTCAACCTACCTAAATAGTTAAAGGTCATTGAATTTATTTTCAACTTTAAGTCCAACAAGTAGAGATCAATATCAATTAAGAAAATTTGACGTTTTGTGGTAGGTTGACGTGTTGTCTGTACCTCCAATATCCGAGAGAAATATTTTTACAAATATTTTACGAGTGGTTAAGATGAAACAACTTGACGTGATGTGTGACTATTATTAAGCAAATAAATTGCTGCTAGAATTAGGAAATATAAATTCAGGAATAAATTTCCTGGAATAAATTATTTATTTACGGCTCTGCTTTTTTTAATTTCAAAATTTTATGAGTTGTTTACGAGTACACTGTGTAATATTATTATTTTTCTGATAACGTCATCCGGTATATATTCTGGTACTATATTTTTAAAGGAATTTCCAGCTCTGTTTATTATTAAGTTATTTTCCGCATACAAGGTGACCAAAACAAATTTCCAAGAAAATTTAACTTTGATCTCCTTCCGAACAAAGTAGGTGGGTATATACCGATGGGAAAACCAAAGCTGCTGTCATAGTTAACACACTTAGTGCCTAATACAAGGCGCCGTGGAGCGGTAGGAGGCCACTCCCACGGCGCTGTGGGGGAGCGGGGGGCAGAGCACACCGAGATTATCTTGTTTTGAACTTTTTTATGAGTTATTTATAACTTATTATTAGGTTTATGGATAAAATAAAACAATTAATCAATGCCGTATTAATCAAAATATCACGTAAATGATTATCATAAAGCAAGTAAGTATGCTATTTAAAGCACTCGTGCGTTTTACAAGTCCCGCTATATTATTAGATTTGAAAAACCTCAAGTTATAGCTAAAGAAAATAGCTATATACCGAGTAATAAAACAAATAATAAAATGAAAAAAACTCGACTACAAATGGTCGATAAGCGAAGGCGAACCAGGTCCCCTGTAAAGCGAAAAAGCTTAAGTAACGGACAGACAGACAGACACGCAGAAATCGTCTGTCTGTAAAAGTAACTACGAGTACTTACGCATTTAATAATATTACTAAAAATATTAGTTTTGTGTTTTCTGCCATGTGCCTTGCTTTTTATGAGTTCACGATATTTCTGCTCTAGAGCAGGAGTGCAATGATAACGAAAGAACTGATATGAATGCTGGTAGGTGGTATTTAGGGGGAGAAATAACAAATAAACCTTTCCTCGCAAACAAGGTACATGGCAGAAAAATCAAAACTCAAATTTTTCTTGTACATCAACACACCTTCACTACTCGTGTTTCTCTCCCTGCCCAGCCAAATCTGGGACGAACCTGCTAATGCAGCTTTAGACACTCGCTCTAGTACATAACTTACTGCAGTTCTGGTCAAATCAAGGTCTTTCAACAGGTTATAGAGAGATTTTGCTGGTACCTCTCGCTCCTACTTCTTCTCTATATGCTGTGGCATATTATATAGACTAACTAGAACGGTCTTGGGTGCCTCGTCACCCGTTCCGCGTCTCTGTAAACTGTATAACAAACTTAGTGGCCACTTGGATGCTCACTTTGACGCCATCCGCCAATTTCGTAAAAGTGTTTCTGATAGTTAAATATATAAGCAATTTCTAATTTTACCTAGGTTGTAGTTCAAATTTTCATTTTATGTGTGATTCTAGTTTAAATCTGTTAACTTGTGTGTATTTCAACGCAAGCTGTGTTTATCTGTAAACCTGTAGTACAATTTACTCTAATCCTATAATATTATGTACCGCTAGATAAGAATTATTGTAACCACAGTTGATAAACCAATAAAGGAAAAAAAAACTACATGACCGTTTATCGTAATTCATTTGGGTGACTATAGAATTTATTTTCTTTTATTGCGTGGTCTTTAGGTATGTTAGTTTCCCAAACGGTACTCTACAAGTACTACAAGTGCTATTGGTTTCTTTTTTTTTTTTCGGGATAAGATACGTTTTCTGTGGTATAATTTTAAATATTTTTTAATTTAATATTCCACGCGTATGAAATTGCGGGCAACAGCTGTTATTTATAATATTAGTAGGTTAAAATAAAATTAGTGTGACAAAAATACAGACTAGGTCACAGAATAAGTACTAGTACTCCGTGGACCGTGACTAGGTGAAGACCATTTATTAACTGGTTCCACTCGTATATTATATTATTATGTTCTTATTTGGGTAAATACTTGAGGCTACTTTTCCTAAAGTATTACTATAAAAATATTATTATCTCTAGAGGCTTGACCCTTTACGAGATCTAATAACATCGTAATAATGAAAACGTTATTCCTGTGATTCTTGGCACTCAATCATAACTTTTTTTCTTTATTGGCTTATTATTTCCAATACTTAAGTAATAAATCGGAGTAGAATTGTATACCTACTTTATTAGCCATGTGGTGCCCACCTAAAATATAGGATGAAATTTTAACCACTTTACAAAATTTTTATAGGCGTTTAGTATCGTATTTAGAGCCTATTTATTTAGTAAAAAATGTAAATCAAGTTGTCATCCGAAAATATTTTTCGCGATATAGATTTCAATTTTTACGGTCTTAGACCTGTTAAGCTATAAAGGGAAAATCAAAAACTTATGAATAACGCGTAAAAAAAATGTTGCTAGGCGACCGTATCAAAAATTTTAGATTTTTGGCGGACATCTTCTAAGTGCTTTATCTTGACATTTTTGTAACTGGTCTATACCAAAAGATAAAATACGTCATTTGTTTTTTGTCTCGTAGATTGATATATCAAAATTTGGATGGTGGTTAAAATTTCATGCTGTATAATAGCAACCTCGTGTACTTATGTACAGGCAACGGCAGGTCAACCTACCCAAAAAGTTAAAGGTCATTAAATGAATTTTCAACCTTAAGTCCAACTTGTAGAGATCAATATCAATTGAGAAAATTTTACGTTTTATGGTAGGTTGACGTGCTGTTGTCTGTACTTCCTTTTCGACTAAAGATTAAAAGTAAAATAACGGCCTATTCATCCTACATTGAATTCAAATTACCATAGTAATGATGGGTAGGGTACAGTCCCCTAATTCGCGTAACCAAATCGTATCACAATCGTAATTGAATTGCAGGTTTTTGACAGTTCTAGTATGGGCTAAATGTCAAAATCGTCCAATTCAAACACGATCGAACTGCGATTGAAATAGCTGAATAAGGCCCCTGGCCTAATCACCACGCTTGCGAAATGCCGGTTGGTGATCACAAACCCGAGTAATGTTCCAAAAGGAAATAGGCAGACTTGGGCCTGACTGTTACAAGAATCAGATAATAACTAAAATTCATAATGTATTTTTTTAGAGCTCGTCGTAAAATATCAATTATCTTTTCTACGGGATAAAGAATGTAAAAATCATAACTAAGCATGAAACTGATACCACAATATCCTCATTCCAAATCCATTATCCACTATGCAAGGTTGCCAGTAACAAAAATAGCTGATTTAAATTCGTTTCGATTCCATTCTGGCAGTTCGATTTTTATTAGTTAATTAAATGATAATCTCCTTAGATAAGCTATTTTAAATAAGTAATGGTCTTGCAACTGTAGCAAGCTTTTTTTTACTAAAAAACTTTGAAGAATTATGGGATTGATGAAGATTAAAATGTTTTGTGACCTGTTATAAATTGCTAGTAAAATACAATTCCTTAAATGATATTTTTAACTGTCTAAATTGCGACAACTCCCATATAATATTCCAAATATTTGTAAGATATTTATACAAATATTTTAACAATAGGTTAAGATGAAACAGCTTTTTTAATGTTTTTAAAACTGTTTTCAAAACAAATAAATAGCTGCTGTGAATTGAAAATACAATTACTTGCATAGAAAAGCGGAAGATTGTAGGTATAAGTAGGTAAAAAATTATTTATCATCTCCGATAGTGTTATTATTTTTTAGTGAAAATCGATTGCAATTAATTGATTGAATCGATTCGATTATTTATCCTTTTTATGTGGCAACAATGAAATGTCACAGTGACGAGACTGACATTTCATCGATTTGCGTTTTGTTTTTTCTATTCGTTTGTAGTTTTAAGTGTTTTTGAATGTTTTTCGGTTATCTCCACGATCCTGGTTACGATTACTTCAGTTGTATCACCTCACAATAATTAGTAACTAAAATCATTTAACACTCGTCTGGAGGATGCCATAACTCTTTATTACTTTAGTATAGTAGGCAATTAAAAAAAAAATGGTTAAGTCTCTTGATTCAATGTATTTATTGAAATACTATGATATGAAACTTAGGAATCCCGAAATAAATGATTTATTTATTTATAATATCTGTAGACTTTCTTATGTAAATGAACATACCTTACATAACCTAACTTTCGACAGCAAAATATTCAATATTTCTATTACCCCATTGAATAACTGTGAAATTTAAACACATATGAAATTAAGATCCAAGAACCTAGTAAAGTGCTAAATATTATCCATGTAACAGTCAGGCCCAAGGTCCTATGAAAGACTACCCATCTCCTTTGAAACTTATCGTTGCCCGACCCGGAGATAGAACCCGGGACCCGAGATCATGGCTCGGTATTTAAACCACTAGACCAACGGGGCATTATAAGAGCGACGGGCTTTGATTATATGTTGAAATGCTCTAAGGCGACGGGTGACTAAAAGAGTACTACCAAGAAAAACAAACACACGAATATAGAACCTTTGAAGTCGGTTAAAAAGACCCAACTTTAAATGTCAAAAGAATAAGGATGGAAGAAACTTTTGTAGATTGAAGTTTACAAAGTCTTGTGAAAACTTCCGCATATTTGATCAAATGAAGCTATTCTCCGCCAGTGGCAAAACTGCGATCGCCAACCCGCCAAGCGTTACGGTTATCCCAAATACTTCTTTTTGGGGAGGATTTTGTTTTACCGTGGACTATTTGGGCTGGCTATTTGGGCTTTCGGGTAATATTAATAATAACACAGCAGCGTTAAAAATAGTTCAGTACCGTTGCCCCTATCATTTTAAAAATTACTATTTCTATACCAAATTCAATTACTCATTAACTTCATCTGATTGTTTCTATCGGTACTATACGTGCCATGTTAAATATATATTGCTTTAATTTCTTCTGACTCGATTTGAAGGTCAAGGTCAATCTACAGGCTGTTACCTAGGGTGGTATAACAAAACTAGCCATTGTTAACGTATAAATATTATAGTGAAGTCAGAAATTCGATTTCATCAATTTTTTTTAGATTTTCACATAATTTTTTTTATTCCGATTGGCATGATAATTTTTTTTTCAAGAATGATGGTATCAAATTTCCAACTTTACCATACTATTTTCCATAGGCTGGTCTCAGCTTGTTATTCCATTTACTTTACAACCTGTATATTTTACCCAATAATAAAAATTCTAAACACAACACAGTTGGGAATCACTGGCTTTATAAACGGATTTCGTTATTCATGAATATTGAATTACATCCTACATTGTTTTGACATTGATGACGATATTTGCTTAGGCATTAATTATAAGGGTTCGATAATGTTTATCGATTGAATCATCAAAGCGCTTTGGTCATTACCTTCTGTCTATTAGCTTAACCTCTAAGCTCATCGATTGAATCGAATCTAATACGCATTATTGTCTTTGTCTCTTCGAAGTATTATTTAGTTAAATTGAAATTCGCTAATATTATAATTATAAAACTTATTTTTTATTTTATTTATTTTTTAATAATAGCTGAAATAAACCGTTGTGAACAAACGCATGCACACACACTTTTGAAAAGAAAATTTTCATTCTGAAAAGAAAATGTTCATTCTGAAAATATATATTTTCATTTTAACATTTTATTTCGGTGCTAAATACTGACAACCTGGTAGGTGTACCTACTGGTGCGATGGCCTGACTACTATGTAGGTGTCCGAGGTTGGATTACCGATCGGGTGAATTATGGAAACGATGTTTTATAATTTAGCTTAGGTTTAGAAAGGTAGCCGTCCGAAGGCGAGCTAGTCGCTAAGCCACTGTACCCGACCCCCAATGGGGACTACCGTTTCTTTGCTCACCAGTTGGCGCCACTGTAGACTGAGGTCCGGAGGTGAAGCTGTCAAAGGCGATCGGCGCCGAAACAAAGTGTAAATCTTGAATCTAATTAAGGTTTATTATTTTTAAATAACTATCTTGATATCAACAAACTAACTTCTAAAATAGTTGCTCTTTGAGGCCGCCTATTTTTGCGCTTTTTCTCAATTCCGCTTTCAAAGCGTTTACATTAATCAAGATCACTTTCCAGCAGGTATATTAAAGAAATTATAATTTACATAACGAAACCCGCTATAACCAGTGAAAAGTTAATGTTATCGGACCTCACGCGACACTAGCGCCTCTAGTGGCAAATTCACTAGCGATAGCCCCCATTCCTGTAATTTACAAATGGCTCAATTGAATCGTAATTGCATCTCAATCGTTTATTTTGACACAATTATTATGGTAGTAATCTATACTAATAATAT
Organism: Anania crocealis; assembly: GCA_949315895.1. NCBI lineage: Eukaryota > Metazoa > Arthropoda > Insecta > Lepidoptera > Crambidae > Anania > Anania crocealis. Next base: position 14,055,442 of record OX438865.1, on the reverse strand, counting down.
ATAAAGCTGAAGAGTTTGTTTGTTTGTTTGTTTGTTTGAACGCGCTAATCTCATGAAGTACTGGTCCGATTGGAAAATTTCTTTTTGTGTTGGATAGTCCATTTATCAAGGAAGGCTTTAGGCTATAGAACATCACGCTGCGACCAATTGGAGCGAAGCATGAGTGAAAAATGTTGCAAAAATAGTCACGATCATAATAACAGAAATTGACGCGAACAAAGTCGCGGGAAACCGCTAGTGTCGGATAAATTAGCGGCATTGGGGGCCGAGTATTGTTGCAAGATGGATGTCGTAGAAACAGGTCACGTCCGAGGCCCGTACCTACTAGGCGGCTTAGAAAACTATGCAACCAGACTACTTTTGAAGGATAGTCAATATGATAAGAACAATAAACATAAGCTAATATAGCTAATATTTCCCTAAGCGCACCGCGTCGACGTACCAGGCACACAAGTTTGTTTAGCCCCCCCAATCATAAAACAGTTTATGGTCGAAATAGTGTTCTTACTCGAATACTACGCAATTACAACGTTAAATTCGATAGTATAGATCCATTTGTAGGTACCAAGAAAACTTTCAAAAATAAAATTAATTTACAATTATTAAACAGTCGGGAAAAATAACTACATTACATTTTTACATAGATTACCTACAGCTATTGCCCGTGGCATTGCATTATAAGTATAACGTATAATTAATAAGTTCTAATATAATCGGCTTATTGAATTGGCGTCTTAAATAAACAAACGCACATAATACTTAGTTATAATGGCTGTCGCAGGCACATATTTTTTTATATAAGTACCTACATATAATTTATATAATTTATCCATTCCTTTCAATTCACTTGTAGTCTATTCCTTGTATTGTCTGTATACCCACATACCTATAATGATAGTTTTTTATACGACGATAGTTGTCATTCTAGGTAGGTAGGTAGGTACTTAACTATATTTTATTTTATTTTTATTGATCTGGCAGTGCGCTGGCGTGTAGTGATAGTACCTACTCGCTTTGTTGCATCTGTTCTATGTTACATAACTGTTATTTATTTTGTTTGCATCTACACAAGTTGCGTTATCAATGAAATTGATGAATATTTCACATACGGTAAACAGTTGATGGAGTGTGGTTCATGGTTAGTGGTAGGTATAGTGAGTTTGATTCATCATACCTACTTTTTTATTTTCTCTTGCCATTATCATCTTTAAACTTACATTTTCGTCTTGCCTCGACCTAGATCATTCCTTTTGAATATTACTAGAATTCTTGTTACGAGCTGCTTTCGACTTCATGAAGGAGAAAGTAGGTGTACAGTGGGAGTCTACCTTTTGCTCATAGCTTTTTTATATAATCTTTAAATGGGTGACTGTAATTGGCCTTAAATTATGTACAACTTTTTTGTAATCTTCCATTTACTTATGTGCTGTTGTTATCCTTAATAAATAAATAAATAAAAAAAATAAAAAAATAAATAAATAAGCATATAATGGTATGCACTAACTCAAAAATGATGAAGAACTGCAGTATTCTGTACGTTTCATTGTTTGAGCTTCACCATTAATTGTAGTAGCTTCAAAACTTAATTATTAAAACTACGCAAGGCAGCTGGTTGCCGTGATCACATTAAATTTCCATTGATTCTAGAAGAACGCAGGTTAAATTTAAATTTAAAATTAAAAAACTCAAAAGTTAAATCTGTGGCTTTCTGGCTACGAGTACTTACAATAAGACTGATGAAGCCATGAATGTTGTTGTACGCCAGTATCAGATCTCGGAAGTTGCCATCGCAATAATTACAACTTGCTTCTGCTGTCTTCGTCAAGTTGAGCTTGTGTCGCCACCCGTCCACCAGCTTCACCAACGTCCCAAAATCTAATGGCTCATGGCTGGTATTCTTCGAAGACTGTTCTTTTAATGCCGACAGGAACTGCGAGAGGTCAACATTACTTCGATTCACATTTTCCAAGTCAGATGCCAATAGCATTTCTTCAAACAGGTTGGTCAATGTTTGGGTTATATTCGAGTTGTCTTCCAGCGACATCTTTGAAGTAGAGTTGGATACGGCTCTTGTAATGATTTTAATCGATACTTAATCCTGCGATCACCTGCAAACAAATTTGAATTTTTAAAATATATTTTTTTATAAGCCTCTTACCCCCGTATTTATAAAGAAGTTATTACTTATTGCTTAAGAAAGTCATAACTTAAAGTGTTCATACCTAGTCCTTAAGTGAAAGAAATTGGTCACCATTAATAGTCATATTATTTGGCTGTTAATGCTAACTTTTGGTAGTTATAACTTCTAGTAATTTCTTGATTAAGGCATACAAATTTTCTCTCAAGTAATTACTTTTAGTCAAGTAATTACTTTTACTTGTTTATAAATACGGGGGTTAAACCATCTTTTAAACATTCTATTGCTAATAAGTTTCTAAGATATCCAAACTTTAAACTCATTGACATTGAGAAGAGATAAATAAACGTAAAGTAAATGTATCTTAGGCTGTTCTTCCCATAGATGTGCACGTGCACTCCTTTTACTTCAATTGGCGCCACGCCACAAGGCATAGAAACACAGAACAAAATCCGAAATATCTTTGGAATGGAATGGCCGATTTAATTAATCAAAGTGTTTTTATAGATATTGAAACTGTCTTGAATACGAAATGATTTATTTGGATAAGGATTAATACCAAGGTACGAATAATGTGGCCTAGTTTGTGCCGGCATTACTGTTGCATATTAATTAACATGAAAACATAGTTATTGTGGCGTAACCGTTATTAGTTAGACATACAATAGTATCGTTAACTTTAGCACTTTATTTTTTTTTTAACTTTAAATTACTTTCTATCGCACCGGAAAAACTTTTTTTCCAGATTTTTTTCTGAATCCGGGTCCTCGGAGCAGGCAATACCTTGAAAACCGGTGTGTATGCCACTCCACCGCGGATATTGTCATACATATATTCCTGTTAGATTTCCTTGAATTAATAAATAATATAAACTAATAAAAATTTACTAAGTTCTCAAAGACTTTCAGTATTTTTTTTGGTTACATCATCAGAAGTAGCTACTACTCGTGCGGCCTTTTTTTTTGTAAGAGATCACACTCGGAACTTTGTAATTCCGGTCGTGTTGTGCTCTGAAGCTGAATCCTGTTCATTAGCATAAAAAAATATCCACCTACCGACAAAAACTTCTACCGAAAGGTTGTTCTTATGTTGGCGCGAATAATTTTATCATAAATTATAACCAGTATCCAAGGTTTTTGCTCAATTGGATCAGAGATGATCCCGTTCCAATAATCAAAGAAACAGAAACTTAAAGACACAATATTGGGTTATGTATGATTGGAAATGTATGCTTGATTTAAATATTAGGATTTGTAAAAGTGCCTCCTGGGGCCTATTTGCAGAAACGAAACTGATATTCTGTCTCATACTGCTGTGATTAAACTCATATTAAACTTTTAAACTACATATTAATAAACCGTCATTGCTAAATAAACAAACAACCGTGAATTAAAAAAAAAATTCATTGAACACAACAAACGCAAACCATGTAAAATATAAAAGAGAAATGTCAAAATGGTTACGGCATTGGTCGGGACAGTTAAGTCTTATCACGATGCTGAGTTTGACGGGGACGCCCCGAAGCGTCAAACAAACGCATAAAATAGTAGTAGCTACCGAATCTCCTAATTGACCCTGTAGCTGTCGGTAAAGGTCCAAAAGCTAACCGTAGAAACCCAGCAGTCCCCAAGTGATATTATTATTTACGGAAATAAAGCTTTTCTGCGAATTAATGCAGTAATTATCAGTGCATGATTGTGTGAACTGTTGTTAAACGCGACCATAATTTTTCATAAGTTGGCCAACTTCAAGGACAAACATACTTACACTTAGAATTGATTGACATCATGTCTAAGGGGTTACTGGATATTTTTCACCGTAACGTTGCGAAATTCAAAAAAGTGTCGCTTAAATGTGTATTATCCCTTACGTAAATAATTAAGAATGTTATGGTTTTTCTCATAATACCTAATTGGAATTTACTGTAATGGTGTTAGTATTTTTTCGAATAAATAAATAAATCATATTTTTTTTAGCAAGGAATGATTTTAATTTCGATCGTATTTCTTAGTTTTGCTGGTTAAAATGAGAAATAAAGAAATATCCTGAAAATATATTCCGCCATGCATTATAACTATCTACCATTGGAGTTGGTGATGATATATCAAATTTGAGCTGATGATGCCTACTTACGAAAAAAGTTCACCTGGACAGAGAAAACTTCGGGAAGGCGACACCAGTTAAGTGGTTGAATATTCCTTTTTATTTGAAACCAAACCAATACTGAGCTGAAGGCTTTGAAAAATATATACCTACACGCGTCAAAAACCAATTTTTTCGTCAATTGAAAATCTTTATGACATCATGTTATCATGTGACCTTAGGTGAAGAACCGGTAAAATGAGAATAATATCAAAAAGGTTCTGTTACGATGAACTTCTTTGTCTCAAGTGTTCTCCTAACTGTCGTAATGTCGTTAAACAGTTGAGCAAGCAGCACATTCATTCTGCTACATAATACAATTTGCGTCTTACTGAGAAAACTTAAAATTAGATTAAAACTTATAATTTAGGTACCTAATGGAGTTCTGAAGGAGGACTTTAATTAAAACCGCAGCGATCAAATATCCGTGATATCATTAAACAATGTGTGCCTACGCAGATATTGGCTTTAATGGCTTCATATGTCAACTTATTCGGGTAATTTGTTACGAATGGTACGTTGCTACTACGTCATATATCTTGAATTTGTAGTTCTACCGTCAATATACAATACAGGTAACTTTTTCATCATCTTCAAAAGTTTTTATAGACGTTCAGTATCGTATTTAGATCCCATTTTTGAAGTAAATAATATGTAAATCAAGTATTCACCCGAAAAAATTTTTCGCATCATAGTTTTCAATTTTTACGGTCCTAAACTCGTGAAGGTATGAAGGGAAAATAAAAAACTTATGAATAGTATCGTAATGAATTAATGAGATGCCCATCGCGTAAAAAAGTGTTGCTAGGAGGCTGTATCAAAAATTTTAGATTTTTGGCAGGCATTTCCTAAGTTTAGTGTGTGTGTGCGCGTTTGTGTGTCGCGTGCGTGTGTGCCTGCATGCGTAGGCGTAATCTTTTAGAAGGGTATTGTTAACAGTGCTTCAGTTTCAATGTAGTCTAGTAATTTTAGCCAATTGGGAGTAATGTTCTTGCAAATATACTGATTAAGTGAATAAATGTAAATTAGCTTATTCATTTTAGTATATAAATAACCTGCCATATAAATAAAGAAACTTTTTGAACTTATAACCTTTGGTTAATACTATTCTATTTAAAAAAAAAATGCTTAGAAGTAATAAAATTAAATCAATTGAGGGCAACACATAGCTTGTAGTCCCCTTAATAACAAATGTATGAAAATGACATTAGTTTACGGTCGATCGTTTCAGCAGCTGATGATGAAGAAGAACATTTACCTACACATCGCAAGTATAGATTTCTGTCAAAAATCAAAAATCAAAATTAACATACTTCAGATTTCTTATGCAGAGTCGAGTTGGATGATTTTGTTTGTTGATCAAAGTCAATTAATAAAGATAATGTCTGTTTAAACTGTACAACATTCCATAGTGGTAAACTAAAAATTATCCGTTCTAATCAGTATTTATTTTATGGATTATCAATGCCAAAGGTTATTAGGTTTATTAATTTTAAATAATTACTTGTAACTTTGCTTATACTTTGTCGCACCGCCCACTTTACATTTCTGCTTAACTTAATGGTCGACTGGCAGAGAATGCCATACGGCATTAAGTCCGCCATTTGTACTTTTTTTTGTTAAATCTGTGCAATAAAGATTAAATAAATAAATAAATAAAGGTGTCAAACGCAACGACGGTAACTTTCAATCTTTATCTAGTCCGTTTTATTGCTGTGTCTTTGGCCACAGTCCAAGTAAAACAGTTAGCAGACTCCGTAAAAGAAACATAATACTTACTTACGAACTTTTGTTATTCCTATTTATGTTCCCTTAATCGTGTTTGTTCGGTTCTGTAGCGAAATCATAGCATATGTTCCTTATGGATTATATACCCTCAAACTGGAGGAAATTTACTCTTCTTATAATAGAAACTCTATAAAATGGCTAATAAAGAATAGATTCGTCAGCACAGACAATTGGTGGCACAATAATAATGAGCAATCAAGTGCTACCAAACTAGTACGATTTTATATTTAAGGAATTATTTTTCGGCTATCTAAGGAGTTGAGCGGCAATACCTATTTATTTTCTTCTGATTTCGTTTTTGTTAATGATAGTCTAGATATCGGATATCAAGGGATTGACTATACTTATTTTTGTCTCTTTACAATTAGTTTCTTTTTTAAATTATCAATACCAAACAGTCCCTTTCCCCATTCAACGATCAGCGTGATAATAGTTGAACTAATGTGCCTAGCGTTGTGTCCTTAATTTTTTATACAGGGTGTAACAAAAAACTTAACGAAGCTGAATACCACGTATTCTACCCATTTGTAAGATCATTTTTTTCCAAGACACCATGCCTGGAAAATGAAGCGTTACTGAGATATTTAGGGTCAAAGTGAATTTTTTTACAAGATCAAGATTGCATGAAAATCTTCTGTTGGTTGTTACTAAACTTTTATCTGTTGAAACATGTTGAACATTTTTAGAACTTTTTCATAAAAAAATGAGATAAACCCGCAATGAACCGCGCGCATGCACACTTAATTGTATGAAGTTAGGTCATGATCCTCGTCTGTAGCCCTTCAGTACGCTATAGATTGCGGGCAATAATTACTTGATTTAATTAAATGCCTAAAATTCGTTTGCCAGCGATTATTTTTGTTACATACGATTTGGTTCGATGAACTGAATGCGAGCTTTAAGTCTTTGTTAAGCTTTTTGTTACAGCCTGTATATTGACGGTTCACATGCTTACATAAACATAAGTAACTCTGGAATTGGACGGCAGCATTATATCAATTGTAGTTTAAACCGGACAAAGATTTTAAAATTTTAAGCTGGTGTAGCCATTGATGTTAAACGTTATTCACTGTTATACAACTCGTACTATTGTCTAAAAATAGGTTAACTAACTGGATTTCATAATGTTGTTAATGAAAAATAATACATTTTTGTTGCAAACTCGCATCTATGTTAATTATGTTAAACCACAGTGTATGATGTGATGTGCTGTCGTGTAAATTTTAAAGAACCTACTTTTTTTGATATTTAAGCAACTTAATTGCAATTATAATATCAGTATACAAACATGAAAAATTATGTCAAATGCGGGACCCGCATCTCCTCGCAATCCGGGCGCGGCGCTATTCCATTAAGCCACCAAGACACTACGTCATAGGCGTCAATTTTTCAAGCATATTCTTATCGCTGTAAGCCAGCGTTGTTTCTTCATATTAATATGTGCATTGCAGTCTGAGTTTTATCTTTTAAAACATGTCAAAGAAATAAAAATACTAAATTAAAAAATCTTGTAAAAATAGCCTTTGGTTCTGTTAAGTGGCACTTTAAAATAATAGCAAATCCCCGTTTCTTCTTATGGGAGTCATGAGAGTCTAAAGGAGTACTCTCAGAAGAAGATGAGCAGCAGATTTTTTTTCTACCATTGACCAAACTTCTCCTTTTAGAGAGGCATGTCCAGTAGTGGACTAGGCTAGCTATGATGATGAAAATTATTTTATAATATTTTCATGCTATTGATTTAAATTTATTACTAAGTAGTGGACCTCGCGAACTTCGTACCGCCTCTCAGAACCTATGATCAGAACAGTAAGTTTGATTTTGACGTATCAAAATTTAATGTCATTATCATCAAATATGGCATGGTTAACTTTCCAACGATTTTAATGCTTATTATCCCGACAAAGCCACATCCAAAAACACCAAAATAATGAAAATCGGTCCAGCCGTTCTCGTGTTAAAAGTGGTGTAACTTTATTTTATATTTTTACGATTATTTACCAGCTGCTAGGGGCCCCGTCTTACCATAGATGAAGTCCACAACCATGGCAATACTGCGAAGACTCCGGACACAGTTCGCTCATATTGTGTAAAAAGGAACACAACTAACGATATAAATAGAGGCGAGTTTTAAACATTTTTCAAATTACCTACTTTAAGACGAGTAAAACCTGTAGTCTGCCCGTGACCATAAACGCTGTTAAGGGTTCGAAACGTCGGGTTAAATAAAAAAATTAACGCGTACTAAATCCGTAAAAATATCTTTCATTTCAATGTATAGTGTTTGCGTAAACTCAAGAAAACAGCAAAATTTGTGTATTGAAAAGAGGTATACGTTTAAAAATATACTTCCAATGTATATTTTTAAACGTATACGTTTATTTTATAAAATATTGGACTGTGGTTGGATCTGGATCGTTCTCTTAGATGGGGAAAACGTATCAAAGAGACAACTAAAAGGGTTTTAAAGTTTATCAGCATTATAACAGTTTTAGTATGTCCCGGTCTTCGAGCAACGCGGCCTTCCGTCCCGTAAACGGAAGGCCGCGTTGCTCGAAGGTCCCGGTTAGAGTGTACACCAGACCAGCAAAAACTTATAAACAATGCCGTGTAAACAATGACATGATTCCACGTTTTGTAAGAACAAAAATAAAAAAATACTTTTATAGAAGATGGTTTTTATACTAACGGTTGATTATTTTTTATGTACACACGGCGGCACATCAGACTATACATGTTGACCTTGAGACCGCCTTTATGCCCTACGTAATAAAAGCTGTTATCGCAGTTAAACTGTTTAACTTGATGTGCTGTCGAGTGTACCGAGTTTTTTCATAATGAATTCACAATTTTAAAATTTTGCATTATCAAAATAGTTTTGTTAATGCTTAAGAGGAAATACAAAGGCCGTTTTTCCATACAAACATAGTCCCCTGTTTGCTCCCTGGATAATGCTAGTAAAGCAATAATTGTGTACAGGACGACTTAATATTATCGTATTAATAGCTATAGTCATAAAAAAGATCCGTGCGCCCAAATACAATAGACGATACATATAGCTATAATATATAGACTGCGCCCGCGTCCATGAATTAAAAGCAGCGCGTACGCATTAAGAAAGGGCCGTATCCGAAACAACATAAGGACGAGGTTTAAATAGCAGAAAACGACGAATAGTTCTAGATTATTTCTGATCGTCCTTGGAAACACGTGCGTCGTGGATTCTTCGAGAAATTGTGCATGAATACGAAACCTTCTAGAAAAGAGGCGGGTCTTCGTCCCTACTCGCCGCGGTTTCAAGCCGCTATATAAACCGACCGATCGCTCGCACATTATGACAGTTCTCAGTTCTAAGTTTGACAGTGTTACAGTTTACAGTTTAATAGTTACAGTCTTCGATACGGCCTACAGATATAAAGCAACGACCTAAGCAGCCATTATCGGACGCCGCACCGCCATACGATTAGGATTCCGTACCGACGCCGTTCTTCAATATCGACCAACAACGATCCACCCACCGAACTACAGGTGTGCATCGGCTGGAGACACAGCCTACCGGAGCGCCGGTAACCGAACCTGCGCATCGCCAGCAATTAACCGTCCGCTCCACTCACCTACTCCAGTCATCCGGCACAAATTGTTATATTAAAAAATCTATGGCCACTATTGGCATGTTTTTATGTTTTCCTTTTTTTCATAAATTAATGAATAAAACAGATATGAACCTTCAAAAATCTAAAAAATTCGCCAGATTTTCCGCTGTGTTCAAACATCCAGAAAAAAAAGGCGAAATTTAAAAAAATATATACGAACACGGCCAAAGCCTTTCTCTAATTTTTAATGAAAAAAGTATTTAAATCGGTCTAGTTTTGGAAAAGGAATCGGGGGACTATGAAACGTTGATTTTGTGTGCTTTTAGTAAGTATTTTCGGTCCAAGATGCAGTTGTCTCTATCACGCTCTGCAGGGAGGCGTTCGGGCACTGCGCGACAGCAATAGATTTTACAAATACCTATTTTTCAATTCTCTCGCGCTTAGTGTTTCCTCTTAAACGATCGTTTTTACTAATAATTTTTATGACTATAATTTATTTAGTATTACTGCTAAAAAGTATTGGAACTGATTTCAGGTTACATGAAGTTGATTATGTAATAAAAATAAAAACCAACATGTTGTTTTATTTTATTCTATGGTAGATAGTTTTGTCAGATAAAATATTACTAGATTTTGACCGTAAGTGACCAGTATAAGTATTTCACTAAACTTAAATTCAAATTCAAATTCAAATACTTTATTTGCCAAAAGATACAGTAGCACCTATTTAGCCATATACAATAGCATGCAAATATATAATCTAGTAATATAATTATATCACTAAAGTTGAACCGTATTATAATAATATTCCTAGTAAGATAGTAATGAATCGCTTTCGTATAACTATGTTACGGTTTATAATTATATCCCTAGGGATATAACTATATTACGGCTTTATCTATCATACTGCGACATAGGTATACATAGCCATTATTCGTTGAAGGTTAGATTTTGGCTATTCCTTTCTTATACCAATTTGTTGAAACTTGATAAAATACAAAACCTTGCTTAGCGCTTTATAGTAGGTAACATAAAAAGTACCTATCATTATATCATTCATGTAATGGAAAATGAAGTATTTTTACCACCATGGCAATAGTAGTTAGACGGCGATGTTTTGCCGGTAAGTTGAATCTTAAGTCCAAGGCTTTATCTGACAGCGAAACTTGGAAATTTCATCATCATTTATACAGACTTACATAAACATATTGAATATTTTGGATATGTTTAGAAATCAGAGATGAGAAATCATTTACTTTAGGCTGTTTAAGATTAGAAAATATCAATTTTGGTAACTATTCATAACATTTTAGGGGAAGTTCGATTAAGCTCGTCTAATCTCTTAAACGCGTTTTCCCTCGACACCTCGGTCAGCAACATTAGATTGAATGATATAATTTGTCCTGACCTCAATTTTTTAACGAAACCTTAACTTGAATACAATATTCTGCATTCAAATCAAATATCTATAAGATTTCAAAATGAAAAAAAAGATACAGGTGCAGCGTTTCTAGATTGATTCATTCTGATGCATCTTTAGCTACAATGGCATAAGTATTATCTTACAGTGAAATGTTAGTTTGAAATAAATAATGTAAAATTAACTGACTCTAAAAGTTCGCTGTAACATTTGGATCGTTGCACCTCGTCGATGCGAGGTAAAACAATAGTCTACAAAATACTAGAACTACAAATCATAATTTATTGTATTCCAAAGGACACATATTTAAATATATGACTATGTCCAAGTAGATTTTCTAATCAAACCGGCTACGATAAATGGAATCACTATTTCTTTAATACCGCTTCACAATAACGTTTTGAACAACATTAAAGAACTATGCTGTTCACACTGAAATGAGCCTCTTGACAAAATATCGCTTCAGAAGAAGATTTGGTATAATTAGGTCCAACAACTTGTAACTGGATTGTCGAGATTAGATCATAGCCCAGATTGGTGTCAGCATTGCGTCTGCGATCCATTCTATCTAAAAAGTTTGGTTTTCTAATAAAAAAATATTCGTGCCCCAATATTGTCCTAACTATGGAGTTGTTTTCAGCACATATTGATGGAGCGTCTCAGGAACGAGAATAGCTGAAATTTAGTTATAGAGAGATAAATAAAACACTATTGCTCCTATTAAAGTAAAAAGTAAAGTAAATTAATAACCCATTTCACTCATTGTTGAGCACCGGTCTCTCTCCTCTTTATGACGAGGGGTTCAGGCCTTAGTGCCACTGGGTTGGTGGCAGGGACCGGAAAACCCCTTTTTAAGAGTAACCCTATTAAAAAGGAAAGCCTATTAAAAAGGTTACCCATGCGATAGGGTTACCCATTTGTTAGGGTTACCCATTTGATGTGATAGCGGTTACCTTTGATTGTATTAGCTTATTAGTTCGGTAACCTTTTAAATAAGGTTTAACCGCTTACCACAAATTATAAGGGGTTTTCAGTATTGGTATAAGCGCTTACCTGGATTAATCGTATTGTTTGGTTTAGCATATCGTCGGGGTAAGCCCGTTGATAAGCTTACCTTTCGGATAGGGTTTTTAATAACAAGCCTAATAAAAACCCGAACAAATATCCCTTTAAAGGTAAGCGGTGCTAGTCCCTGGTTGGTGAACGGCGAGGGCGACGCTGTGGCAACATCACCCCGCCGTTGGACGTTTCTTAGGCCGCCCGAAGGCCCCCATTATTAAAGTGGGTACAAGCAACTGTCTAAAACAAAATTAATAGTGGGCAAGGGCGACCTTATCGCTGTAAGCGATCTCTTCCAGGCAACCTTGTAGGACAGGAGAGGTAAGATAATTAAAAAGCAGGGTAACAAGAAAAGTCTAGAATAAATACATGAGAGCAAGAACTTTCATAATGCTGATATAAAAAAAAACAATGGACGGAAGCCTATATTGAGATAAAAAAATTAAATAATATAATGTCGACTTTAGCAACAGTGTCTTGGCTTATCCAATGTCGGATAAAGCTCGGGACTGTATGCTGTATGATGGAGAGGGGTCTGAAAAAATAATGATATTAGCATTATGGTTAGATCCTTCCCTTCTTTCCTTTATTATGTTATGTGTTTCTCTAGTTATAGTTATGTATTGAATAAAACAATGAAGTGAACGTGTTCGCTTTGCGACCAAGTCTCCAAATAAAGAGATAAAAATACTAACTCGAGATAGGATAGTGATTGCTAAAATTTAAACCAATCTTTTTTTTCGTTGATGAAATATTAACACTTAACCTCTTGACAGAAGAACTAGGCAAAGTTGTTAATGCCATGCATGATTGTTCATCTTTACAAAACAAAAACCCTGGTAGTTATAATGTAAGTATTTGTCAGAGCTTAGTACTTAATGGAAACGAGTTAAGTATAATTTAAGTCTACAAACGAAAGATGCTTAAACTAGCTGGAATGTACAGTGAATAAAGTAATATATTTTCCACAAAATGATTTATTACAAATTACTATTATGTTTTTGAAACTGTTGAAGCAATTAGTGTAAGTTATAAATACAATTATGTGAGTAAAATTGTATCTTTTTCACTAAGGCAGTTGAAGTTTTTAATAAAACAATGGTATGATTGCTTAATAATAATTTTCTCATCATTGAAAAGCACCCTTGGTTTACAGCGTAAAGCCTCAAATAAATTCGTCGACACAATGTCTTGGTCAAAATTAGTCGTCCGGTGAGTGGGAGTTAAGTTAATGTCCCACCTAAGACAATAAAAATTTTATTTAATTACTTAGATCCTGACTTTTAATAGGTTTACAGATGCTAGTTACGGGTGTTAAGCGACCAGCCTCGTGCACTTGAGTTGTAATAAACTCGAGTCTTATAGTCTTCATTTCGAGCCTTGAGTCTCTTTTCAAGACTAGGACTCGTTAGTTCTGTGAGTCCGAGTCCTTTGAGTCTTCTGAGTCCTGAGTTTAATGTAATCCCAGTACCTACACCATTAATTGGTCTGAAAGTAGAAAATTCCACACATAAAACGACCTACACTAAATCGGAATAAAAAAGGCAGAGCTATGTTTTTATAAAAATTACTACCAAATCGGAGTCCGTTCCTGACCATACACATGTTTTGGATTTCGATCACATATATTTTAAGTTCGCATGCTCATACTTAAAATTAAATCAATATGGTTTCATTAAATTATTCGGTGTTGCCTATTGGTTCCAAAATTTTCATATTGCCTCCGTCCCGTTTGCGGGAATTGCCAAGTTTGACTACGAAATTAAACGACAAAAAACATATTTTCGACAGATTTTGCTTGAAATTAACTTTAGACAGGTTTGGAGTCATAAGGATCGCATTTTTCAGTTTTGCTTTCCCTGCGTTCGTCCTCGCATCGTAGCACCAAAGAACTGGCTGCCAAAATACTAAATAAGTCTTGATATACGACCCAGTAGTTGACAATCAAGCCAATGCCATCTCATCATCTCTCAGTTTCATCATGTGTATTGGATGTTGAAGGTGCTACTAAACATAAAAAAATATAAAAGTGCACCGCTGGCCTACTGCGTTAAGGCTGTTATTGAAGGAATTTTATTTCTATATTAAGTAGGTAGTCAACATTTTATATGTATTATGGTCTCAGAATTTAGTGGACTGTGAAATAGAATTCAATAGAATTATTAATGTTCCTACAAGCACAGGCAACCGCACCGAAACAATGTGAAATTTAATTACTTGAGGTTGAATATTTCATGATTGCTTTCAAAATTCTAACAAATACAAAAGCGATACCTTAGGTAGGTATCGTATTTGTTAGTTTCCTACTTCACTGGTGAATCCCGTAATTTCCATATAACATTAAAATGTGTCGTTCAATATCAACATTTCCTATTTGAATTTATTTAACAAGATAGATGTAGTTAATTATTTTGTAGTCACATTAGGTTAAAATCAGGGGTATCTTATAGAGTAGTAATTACTTAGCATCAAAATTTGATACCTATGCAAAGCAGTATAATTTAATATGCATGTCACCACTCTATTTCAATCTACTTATTAAGTTTTGAATAAATATATAGGTAGTAGTAGCCAGTAAATAAATAGAATACATAGCATTATTTCATTGTCCACCTATCTCTTACTATGGGTGTCGGGACGATTTAAATTCTCTCTACCATTAGCTAAACTGCGACCGAAATCTTGCTTTTGAAGAGGCGTTTCCCCAACAGTGGTCTATCAGTGGCGTGCACACTGCACATGCAAACAAGCACTGCAAACCTTGCATTACTTCCTATAATTAAAATAATAAAAAAACTAAAACGCCATAGAAAAACCTAAAAAGATTTGCAAACAATTCCTGGGCTCGATGATGGTGATAACGACATAGATTAAATGTGAGTTACCAAAAGTTGAAGAATGATTTATCAGTGGCAAAGCAATTACTTTAAGTAAACATAATAAATCTTTGTGTCAAAGTCAGTTGAACCCAAAAGCATTCGTAGAGCAAGATAATATAACTCTAATTCCGAAAGTTTGTTATCCCAAATTTATCTTTCGTTCTAACTAAAATATGCGATTTCCTCAAACTAAATTTATTTTGAGATTAATTTTACTAAGTTCCGAGTAGTTTGTTAAATAAATTTCAATGTAGCCCATGACAAACTAATGATAACGGTTGAAATATGTAACTTTTGATATTGTTCCTTTTTTATTGTTATGAAATGAATACAAAATTATTTTTTCGTGTGTGTTAATCGTCGTCGTCCATTTACAATATTTATTTATTAATATTGTATTAATTTACTAATCGTAAATTCAAAATTAAATACATTCCTATTTAGAACATCAAACTTTGTACTATCGCTAGCCTGGTACCCACTCTTCATGTCTAATCAACACAACTTTTTCCCTCCATAAATTCGCAATGCGTCAATAGCTAATTTCAAGGTCAAGTAGTGAATCCTATAGTTTTTTTGACCTCACAATTGTTATTAATGGTCGGCGCAAGCTTAAGGAAAATTATGACATAACAAGTTTACCCATAAGTATTTTTGTGGGTTGTTTGCGAGGACAAAACTAATTAATAATAAGTTGGTTCAATAATATTGCTAGCTTTAAACTAATTATGATCATTGTTGAACGAGTACAAGTTGCAATGCGCAACATTTACAATAATATTCAATGGCAGCTGCATGGAGATATACGAGTCATTAGTGATTCATCTAAAAAAAGTTAATTTAATTTAATTTAATTTCTTAAAACTTACATCGCCAAATATTTTTAGGATCAAAATGATCGAAACTAGTTATATTGGCTTGTTAACAAAAGTTTACCGTTTTACACAAATATTTAATAATGTGATGATGTAACTGCGTCTCTTCTAATCTAATCAAGCTTAGAATAATACTTATAATATACTCAAATTTACAGCTACAACTGTCAAACTAGCTTATAAATACCCTAACTGCTGTTTATGAAGCTGACAATATAGTGACCGAGAGATTATCCTGATCCTAAACAAAGCTCGAAACGTGTAAAGACGTCAGGTGACATTGAAGAATACAGAACAAACTGGATATTTCATCTTAAACATCTCACACAGTTTGAGTCCCAGAGGAGTTCCCATAAGTTAGGCAATGTTTGTTTACGAACATAAAAGTGCTCTTTAAATGGGCAAAATTTGTTTCGTTTTGTTTATCTTGTTCTAAATAGTGTCACATTGACAATCTTATATTTTATATATATATCTTTTTATATACATATATAAAAGAAAGTCGTGTTAGTTACTTACACCACTTCTAAGTCGAGAACGGCTGGATCGATTTTTGTGTTTTTGGATTTGTCTTCGTCGGGAATAGGATAATAAGTATTGAAAACATTGGAAAGTTAACGTAGAAATAACCAATAAAGAACTATTATTATATTTCTTCATACAAATTTTCAACCCCGCCATATTTGACGACAACGACATTAAAGTTTAAGATGTCAAAATCAAATACTATTCTGAGGCCTAAGTCTGAGGCGATACGAAGTTCGCAGGGTCCGCTATAATTAGTATCATATAGATATTCATTTTGCCGTACCTGCAAATCTTTATAAATACATTATATTTCTGTTTAAAAAAAAAACAACACCAGACGGCCAAGCCGAACGAGCAATAGGCTTCATTGCTAGCGACATTGTGAACCAATTTCTTCTCCTTCTTTTTAGGGTTCCGTACCCAAAGGGTAAAAACGGGACCCTATTACTAAGACTTCGCTGTCTGTCAGTCTGTCCGTCTGTCCGTCTGCCTGTCACCAGGCTGTATCTCAAAAGCCGCGATAGCTAGACAGTTAAAATTTTCACAAATTATGTATTTCTGTTGCCGCAATAACAACAAATACTAAAAACAAAATAAAATAAATAATTAAGGGGGGCTCCGATACAACAAACCTGCTTTTTTGGCCTTTTTGGTACGGAACCCTTCGTGCGCGAGTCCAAGTCGCACTTGGCCGGTTATTTAATGGAGACGAACTTGCGTTTTCCGCCGTGAGTAGGTATACTAAACGACCACTCATCTGAGCAGGTGTAACGAAAACTATAAAAAAACATGATACTCGTAGACTAATAGTAGGACAGATAATTGAGACGTTGGCGTACACAACATTGACATTCATTAAACCGAAACTTAATGTTTTTTTTAATTACTGCCTGGAAACATCATCACCATAATAATCATCAGCCTATCGCAGTCCACTGCTGGACACAGGCTTCTCCAGTTGCACGCCACTTAGCTCGATCCTGGAAACATAAGTACCGCAAATTATAAATATTAAAATTAATTTATTTCAGTCCAACATTCCATAGAACATAATTAAAACTGACGTTTAAAAGTCATGGTATAAGGGTTTGGGACTGTTTTTTAAGCATTGGTTATAAATTGAAATACTCCACTATTGTTTCTAAAATGGCGCATGAAAGCTGTTCGTGTGAGCTCAGGCAGACACTTCCGATATACTGCAGTATCGGGGCATTCCCAAAAGCATTCTAAAAGCATTATTGTATCGGACGCTCAGAGCATCTATCGATTGGTGATTAGGTATAATTGACCTAGAGATTGCTTGGTACAGGCTTTGGCAGCACGCTTTAAATAGGGTTTTTTTTTAATATTTAAATAATGGGCTTGCTCTTGACTACATACTTAACTATACGGTTAAGAAGAAGCCTAAGATGGAGCGAGCTTACCCAGAGGTACTGGTTCTCCCACACACTAGCGGAACACAGAAAAACTGTTTGGCGCTGGACTCCGGCAGGAGTGTGGTAGCATCCAGGTGGCCCCTTACGAAGCCTACCACCGCAGGGGGATATGTTAGCCGTAATCATTGGTTAGAAAACCAAAGATGAATAACCTGTACCATTCGATGGCGTCATCATCACCTCACATAACGACGCCCACTGCTGGACTTAGGCCTCCCCCTTAAGGATCTCGACAACGATCGGTCCCGCACTACGCATACTCAACGGTTTCACCATTATATTTCCATCCTATTCCATATTACAAAGGAATAAAAATGAGAAGCTCTAACTTTTACAAAGAATACTTATTTTTCTTAGCCCTATGTTTTTGTTGAAAATTATTTTTCGAGTAATATCCGTCCGTACTGGTAGCATTAGCATTATATTTAAGTTAGTTAGTTTGTTACCCAAACACTGAAAAGTTTAATAAAATTATTCAATTAAGTAATGTTTCTGGAACATTTGCCAGCATTTTACACGATCGAACCAGACCACAATCACAATACAGTTTGAAAGAAAAATACCTCTGCAAAGTGGCAAACAAAAGAATGTTTTGTTTTCCTACTTTGCTGAAATTGGATAGACATCGAGTCTAGCCCCATCTGTTACACGTCCAGACTATTTAACCATCTCACTATATCAAACAAATAAAAATCTTTTGCGTGTTTCACATCAATAACTGTCAATAATAGTGCATGCACGCAGCAGATTCTGTATTTGGGGAGCAACTTTTTTAATATTATTAAACTTAGTAACTTCTTAAAAAGTTTCTGTAGCGTAGGTAGGTATTATAAATACATTTCTTGTACTACGAGATCAGGCTATTGTACTTATAATTGTATTGATAATGACGATATTAGACAAAGTAGTAAATACAGCAGTAACTGCAAACTAAAGTACTGAAGCATAAATCTACGCATCCAAAAAATTATAAGTCAATAATAATCTAAGATAATTCACAATATTTTTTTGTAGATGCACATTATTTTAAACCTTTACATAGAAAACATTTCATTCTGATTACGTAACCTTTAGCAGAAGATAAAATAATGTTTTCTGACATCGCAAAACACTCTGAATATGTGATAAGCTTGTGCCTCGGGCTTTGTGCTTTTCGCTTCAATGCAATACAATGTTTATTTATAATACAGGTTTGTTTTATCCACAATACCTACCGTAATATTAAATCGTTTGACAATGTTTCAAAGTTCTACAGCTTATTTATCAGTGAATTATTTCAGTTCCTTTTTTAACCAGCAAAACAGCAGGAGATTTAAAATTTTAAAGGTAATGTTTCAAAGAGTAATTTTCTACACAGTTTTTCGATGAATTGTTTGCCTCGATTAGCCTAAATTTAAATTGGATAGAAAAAACCATCATGGATACATAAAAATTTATCCTATATACATGAGCACTAATAGAACATTAGTCTACAGAGTAATTTAATTTATAAAATTCGTCAACACAATTAATGCCTAATTAGGTCAGATAGACGAGCAGTTACCTGGTTAGCGAAAGACTAACGAAGAGCAGCACAGAAATAGTTTAATGACTGAAATAGCACATTAATTTTTATCCCAAAAAAATGGATGGTTTCTGTAGGATAGTATAAAATCCAATTTAAGTCGCGAGAAACGGCTAGTAATTTTTAGGAGACAAACTTCTTAGCGTTCCATGGCTGCGGGTGCCGGGTCCATCGTGTGGCAGAAAGAGAAACTCCTAATAGCTCCCAGGACTTGTGTAGTACACGGGTGTTGATTTAAGAGGCCCCTTTCCGACGTACATCAACACTCACCTTCACTACTCGTGTTTCGAACGAACCTGCTAATGCAGCTTTAGACACTCGCTCTAGTATAGAACTTACTGCAGTTCTGGCCAAGCCAAGGTCTTTCAACAGGTTATAGAGAGATTTTGCTGGTATACCTCTCGCTTCTACTTCTACAGCATATAGACTAACTATATAACCGTTTTTCGGACTACTAATCTACTAATATTATGAATACACAAGTTTAATCGTATATTTGTTACCTAATCACACCAGAGCAGCTAAACAGAACGGAGTGTAAGGCACAGAGTTACACATCACGGCAGTGTTATTTAATTTATCATTAAATATATTTTTTGATAAATATTAAATATTGATTCAGACTTTTAATTTTGTAACACGCTGTAACGCGCACAGACGTATTGATTTGCTGCGTTGGGTTCCCGGAGGTATAAACCTTACTCAGCCACATCCGTGCGCGTCACAGCGCGTTTCAAAATAAATAGCTAAACAATGATGGATCTGTGTGGCCCAGTGAGGCATGTCTTAAAATATTTAAAAAAATATATATTAAAATATTTTATATTTTTAATTAAAAAAAAAACTTTAAAAAATGTCTATAACACTGCTAAGATGTTGTACATAATAGTCAAATAATGTGGACTTCGTTTTCCAGGTGCTTCAAAAAGCACGGTGTTTAAATAGGCTGTAATAATAATATACTCGTATATAGGGTATCTCTATTCCGGAAAAATCTATGGTTTCCATGGGTTATAATTACGAAATTACAATTACGAAGTCGTGGGAAACACCTTATGTCATCGCCATCATCTTAAACACCACCCATTCTCTTCCTATGGGTATCGTAAAGGGGAAAAAACATAGGTAAAACCAAAAAACACCCACTGATGGGCATAGACTTCCCCTGAGGAATACATAAACACCTAGTCTTATTTAATATTGAAAATGTGAATG
Source organism: Anania crocealis (assembly GCA_949315895.1). Classification (NCBI taxonomy): domain Eukaryota; kingdom Metazoa; phylum Arthropoda; class Insecta; order Lepidoptera; family Crambidae; genus Anania; species Anania crocealis. Next base: position 14,034,809 of record OX438865.1, on the reverse strand, counting down.
TTTTGATGGATGTGTAGTGTGTAGGAATAGCATAAAGCTACTTGAAATCCCGAAAAAAATTATGGTTTCCGTGGGATTACTATGTTTGTTTTTCATATTTAAAGGAACCGTCATGATTTTTGTGCAACAATCGTCTTGGGTCAGAAAATGACATAGTTCATTTTACATCCTTAACAATGGTTCAAGTGGGAAATAGTTATTTTTCATAAGAGGATATTAACGCGATCAAAGTCGCGGGCAACAGCTAGTATATATTAATTATAAACACTTTACTATTAATTGCCATTAGAGCAGAATCAATATTAGACAAGACACCGCCAACACTATCAATTACTTACTAAGTGTGATTCACTTAATTCTAAGGTACCGTCGTATTATTCTGATTCCCTCACATCTTCATATGACAAACGATAGGAGGATGAGGAAAAAAGTTGCCACTGCCCTAATCTGGAACCAATCCCAATGACAAATGATGTTCCGGCACGAGATGACTTGCCTGACAGATGAACCGAAATTATTTCACCCATCGGATCTCTCGGAAAAACCTATTGTTGCTCAAACGTTCAATGACAATCGATCAGTAATTTGAGCTACTTCTAGATTTTGTCCGAAACTTCGTTTATGTGTAATTTAAAATCAATTTTAAGAAAACTGCGTTTAATTCTATGCAGCTCTTTTCGTGATGCGTGTACAAACATACGACAGAATAAAAACGGTTGGTTTCTTTCTCTTTATTATAAGCAACCCCCACTTCTATTTTTCTTTAATATCAATAATGGCTTTTTTTATAATACATGCCTTTTTTAAATGTTACTTTTAGTACGCATATATTATAAATAGTGTTATATAATATTTGGTTCTGATACGTAATGTACCATTTAATTTGAATCTACTTTAGGCATACATCTACTAATTTATACCTGGTCTGGTAATATTACTTAGAACGGGCTACCAATTTCAAAGCAATTATCTACTCATAACTAATAACAGATTAAGGTAATATTTAATGCGTGTTAAGTAAATGGTATAATAAGCTGGAACCAGCCTATGTTAACATATAAAATACTATGTTAGAATCAGAAATTTGAAAATAACATTTTTGAAAAAATACTCTCATACAAATTGGAATTGAAAAATTGTAGTTTGTATGAGAATAACAAAAATTTTAATATAATATCAAATTTCTGACTTCACTATACTGTTTAGGCTGGTTACGGCTTGTTACACCATTTACCTAACATCATGTATATTTTAGATTAGTATTCGGTCTTAAACAGTAACATTAGTACTTTGAGCATGCTCGGGTGCATATACGTGGGTAACACCGAAAATGTTTAGAATTGGCCAGTTAAAAACATTGTTATTGAAAACTTTTTTTGAATTTCAATTTTAGAACTCTTAGGTAACCTAATGTAGTATATTGCATTCATGTGTCATTTGTTTTTGTGAATTGGCGGCAAATCTAAAATTCTTGTTACACGTGAAAATGAACCTAACGCGAGAAATTTTTTCAGTCAATGATTTATTATGACTTTCGCTGTGGGCTTTTTCAACAACAAATCTATGATAGGCTGCGATTAGCATTTCTTAATGAAGCCCCATCTTGTGCCACTATTTACAATTGGTTTAACAAGTTTAAGCGTGGACGTAGCTATCTCAATGATGATCCGCGTGAGGGACGTCCTTTAACAGCGACTTCTGAAGATAGCATCAGTGCTGTGCGACGCATGATAGAGGAAGATAAGAGAGTGACCTATCAGCAGATATGGGCAAGCCTAGGCATTGGTATGAATCAAGTTTAATAAAATATTACACGAACATTTAGGCGTCAGGAAGCTTTGTATCAGATGGATTCCCCATACTTTAACCGACGACCAGAAACACCTTCGCATGGACTAGTGTCGCCAAATATTAGATAACTTCAACGGCGGTGACTCAAATGCTGTATTTGACATCGTCACAGGTGATGAAAGCTGGATATATTGCTACGAACCCGATACCAAAAGACAATCAGCTCAGTGGGTGTTTCCTTTCGAGGATCGGCCAACTAAGGTAAAGAAAGGAAGAAGTCAAGGAAAAAAGATGATTACCTCATTCTTTGGTCGGAAAGGTCATTTCGCGACAGTTGTGCTAGAAGATGGAAGGACAGTTACTGCAGACTGGTATGGCAATCGCTGTTTGCCTGTTGTCTTGGAAAAAATTCGACAGTAGCGCCTTCGAAGCAGGATCCTCCTTCACCACGACAATAATAATAATAATAAATAAATAAATGTAGACAACATCACATACATTGTTCTGATTCCAATTTGAATAACTATTTAAAGCATTCGTATTTTGAAAACCAGAAACAACGAAGGAAGACAATGCTTCAGCGCACTCCGCAAAATAGACTGTTCAATATTTGACAATGGCAAGTGTCGAGATAATGAGTCATCCGCCATACAGTCTTGACCTGGCGACCTGCGACTTTCATTTATTTCCAACAAAGCGATTATAGCGAATTAAAGATAAAATGCGAGGTATTCGCTTTACGAGCCCTGAAGATGTGATGAAAGCGTACGAAAATTCCATAGAAGAGACCCCTAAGGAAGAATGGGCTCACTGCTTTTCTCAGTGGTTCCATCGAATGCGACGATGTGTAGAGAGGAACGGAGATTACTTCGAAAAACAATAAAGTATTGGCAATTTTCTACATTAAGCCGTTTTTCATTTTCTAAAAATTTTCAGTGCTGCCTAGGTATGCCATTATCACATAAAACATTTGAACTAGAAGCCCTACTACGCAACACGATGCCCGTAATACGAATCTATCTATCTTTGTCACATACATCAATACATTGGAATGAGTAAAAGAAACAGAAAGAGTTGAATATACGGACATTGTGTCGCGGAGTAAAACCTCTGGGAAGGGTCGAGTTAATAGAAAGTAGCGTCATCCCGTATTCCCGACAATCTTGTCAACGGTATCAATCTCGTAGTTATGCTTGGAATTCCTTTGATAAACAAGATCTTCAGCGACCCGAAAAATAACAGGAGTAATGAGATAATTCAAATTTGGACGTCAGGGGTCTGACCTCCGTTTGATGTGACGACATAGGATGACTTGCCTGACGTATGTAATACGAGTAATAACCCAGCAAGGTATCTTGTGGCGAGCTGCTAGGCTGTAGCGAAAGGTTCGTAGGGACCTGATAGCTCCCTGGAGAAAAATGGTACCCTATCTCGGTTATCTCCACAGCTTGAGTGGAGATTCTCTAGAGCAGAAAAGCTCGGAGGAAGGAATTTCAGTTAAATGCTAGTAGGGTTTTTGATCGATTACCGGGTTTGTCATGAGAGCCCAGAAATACCACTCCACTCCTCAGGCACCATGGAATATGTTGTGTCCTTGTCTCTACGTCACTATGTGCTAGTGGCCGCCCGGCTGTTTTTATAATGGTAGATGTAAACAGAATGGAAGAAATATATTTATAAACTCACATAATATAAGAAGAAGAAATAAAAATTGTAGTACATAGTTGTAGTAAATTAGAAAAATATCCTATTTAACAAGTGACTTTGTCCAGAACATGGCTCTGCAGCCTAGATTTAAAAATTGCAAGTGATTTTGAATTTCGAATGTCAAACACTTGCCAAATAACAAGGAACTATTGACTGAGGTCCGAATTGTTAATAGCTAGGTATTTACAAAGTCGTCCGTGCGAGTGTGATCTCATAGGTATGCTTGGATTTCCTTTGAAAGATAACATCTGCAGCGACCCGCAAAATAATAAGAATCAGGGAAAATGCGCATCAAGGGTCTGACCTTCGTTGTACGTTGACTCAGTGTACCTACTTAAAAACTACACGATCAACAACTTCGACCCACCGGTATCACCGTCATATCAGTTCGCTACTTGACATCCAAGAGACGACCGATTTGACGATCATTTGGATCAGCGGTAGTAAACGCTGCTTCTAAGCCATGGGTCGCGGGTTCGATCCCCGCACAGTACAAATATTTGTGTGCATTAACGTGTCTGTTTGTACTGGTCTGGGTGTTTTCTATGTATTATAAGTATGTATTTACAAAAAAAAAGTATTTAATTAAGTTTATCGGTTGTCTAGTACCCCATACGACAGGGTACTGAATAGTAGCTTAATTTGGGACTAGATGGCTCTGTGTGGCCCAGTGAGGCATGTCTAAAATATTTATTCATTTATTTAAGAGAAAGATTTAGCCATAATCGTCACGCTTGGCAGGCGAATTGGCCATCGCAGTTTGTGTTTATAAAATATTTGCTAATTACATCGTGTCTATTGATCATATTGAATGAATGGAGCCTTTTCAGACATGAAAACGTAAATGATTAAGCCAATTAAGGCAGGATCGATTTATTAATCTAAATATATAAAAATGAATCCCTATTTCCCTTGGTCATCGCATCACGCGTGAACGGCTGGACCGATTTCGCTAATTATTTTTTTGTTTTGTTTGTTATTGTCAGGAGAATGTAGTAATGGCGTTCGCACCGAGATGTGAGACGCAAAGGTCTGAACGGGACGGTGATGCGAAGAAAAATGAAGTTAACACTTTTAACTTGTTATAATATATATTAGAATAAAACTTGTGCTAAATACAATTTAGACAACTTGACTTAAGCTTTAAGGTAAACATCATTATGTTCTTATGAAAGAAAAAATTAAGAAAATTCTCGGAAAATTAGAAAATTTAAGAAAACCCAATCACCATACTAAATTATTTGTTATGTAACCTTATCGCTTTTGACAATTTAAACTTTTTTTATTGTATGGCGTTTGTCGTAACATTGACAGCATGCGTGCTGCTACTATCGTTAGGTAAAAAAAACTGAATTTTGCACATGGCCAGTACCTAATATGTCGTCTGTTACCGTGTCGGAATACCAACAAAACTATTTATATACCCGCCAGAAAAAAAAACAAAGAATGTATCATAAAGCAGAATAATAATAATCAATGGGTAAAATTTTTTTTAGTATACTACTTATTTCGTTATAAATAATCATAGGTAAGACAGGACAGCGTCTGTCGGGTCCGCTAGTACATAATAAAAAAAACTTAATTGGGTACTATCTATTAGTTGGTTGACAAAAATAAACTAAACCTAATTAGTAGTACAGATAAGGACGAGGCTTTATCGATTGCTAGGAATCAAAGTAAATGAAAAGACAGACCATAGATAATTTATTATAGGGACGGGCAAACTTTTTTTTTGTATTTTTAGTAATAGCTTTTCGTCTGTGGCTTGTAAGTACACGTTATATAATAATAATTTAATATAATAATCAATACACTTTATAGAATTAAACAAAGGTTAAAGTTATAAATTTATATCTAAGTAAGAGACTGGCAACTGTACTAGGAGACCTGTATGACAGATTGCCAGCCTCTCCTCAACCGGACCTTAATATAATGAAAGAAAGCTGCGTGTGTGAGGGGTTTTGTGTGTGTATATATGTGTGTGTTGTGTGTTTATGTGTGTGGTTTTAACTGGGTATTGTTAACAATTTTTCCGTTTTATCATAATCTAAGTTTTTTAGCCAATTTTACGTAGTAACTTTGCATCTTTATTTTTTTAGTTTACATATGTTTCGAGCTATGTTAAGTTTATTGTAAAAGAAACTACCCATATAGCCAAAGAACCTTTTGGATATCGGGCCGGCTTTTCCAAACAGTGGGACGCAAAATTTGCCTTTGTAATTTTTCAGGGTTTTATCTATCTTTCTACCAAATTGCATCACGAGTCACGACAGTTCAGTAGTTTATCTGTGAAAGCTTTACAGATCTGTCTGTAAAGCTTTCACAGATAAACTACTGAACTGAATACGAACAGAAGCATATTACAAGGTAGTAGTGGGTTATATCATACAATTTCTCATTTTTTTAAATACGTGCTTCCTGCCAAGGACATGAGTTTAATTTTAAATTAATTCATGCACAGCCACGCATTCACCCTTATTAGCACTTGGGATCAAAAACGACAAACAGCTCAGTATGGCCGGAGTAAGTAGACCTAAGGGCGAAAGAGGTGACAACGCTATAGTTGATTGTATGTCAAGCAAGGTTTTTATCAAAATTTGTTAAAAAAGGGGACTGTCGATTAAATAGGTAGCGTTATCTGTGCGAGAAAATTAAAGAAACAAACAGTTAATTCGAGTCAAAATGTGAATGACTACTCAATAAAAAAAAAGTGGTTTATATATAATCGTAACAACTACTATGTTACTCTGTCCGTAATACTAATATGTCATGTCTTTAATAACAAGCTGTAGTCAACTATTATACTATGAAGAAATCGATCAAAAACCGTAACACAATAAAAGATGGATACTATTTAGTGTTGTTAGTAATTAAGTTAAAATAAATAAAAAGTTGTCGCTAATATACCTAATACTATACGCTCACAAAATCAAAATATTCTTTATTCATAATGTAAATTTAAAAACAATAAAGTTAAATTACAAGTCCACTAAAATGACTTACGTAAAAAAAAGATCATTACCTACGTAAAAAATTAAAATAATGTTAGTACAGTCGCCGTCAGATATATTGGAGCAGACAAAGTGACCAAATACTTCTGAACAGTTGAAAATATCAATAAGTTCCATACACTACCTACAAGTTACCATTAATATCTGAACATTCATTACTTCATTAATGTCTGAGCAGACGCTAGTCAATAACTTCTATACAAACTACTAACCAATAATATCTGAACACTCATAATGTCAAGTGTATTTAGTAAAATAGTATTCAAAATAGTATTTATAGTAAAGTTGGAAGCTCTTCCTTCTGCAATTTTCCTCAATTAAGACCATCTGCGTAGATACACTTGACGTTATGAGTGTTCAGATATTATTGGTTAGTTGTGTGTACAAAAGGTATTGACTAGCGTCTGCTCAGACATTAATGAAGTAAAGAATGTCCAGATATTAATAGTAACTTGTAGTGTATGGAACTTATAGACATTTTCAACTGTTCAGAAGTATTTGGTCACTTTGTCTGCTCCAATATATCTGACGGTGACTTTGCTATGCACCTCTTTTCTTTTTTGCATAGTTTTTTTACCGTTCCATTTTTTAATGTTTCATAATATAACCTTTGATAGGTTTAAATATTTGACGAAACTAACAACTTTTTGTAACTAATTTTTAATGCGACAGATGGATCCCTTGAAATATTAAATTATTATTTTCACACTTTTTAAGTTGAGGATGTACATGATATGGCGATACTTTAAGAGTTTCTTGTTGACAACATAATCCTGAAAAATGAGGCAGCATGCTCGCATTTAGCTAAACCTCCACCAAAACTTTGATGCATTACTTACGTGCGAACTGTCTCTTCTAGTTGCTAAGCAATAAAACAACAAAACAACGGTCCTCGTTTTGACTTTAGATGGATCTAATCTTAACTTCTTGACTACAGAGACAGGCAGTATCTCTTCCAGTTGAATTAATTTATAACATTTTTAGTTTTTGTCTGCTCTATAAAATAAATAGAATATCTTTGAAATATTCTAAGATTCAATAAATATCCTATAAATATGTTTGATTCTTTATAATACAGTTTATAATTGTAATAAATAAAGGTAAGTTGCTTAACAGCATCGGCTTACCAAAATCCCAAAAAATAATTGGTTAAGAATAATTAGCTATTTATTTACTACCAGATAAAAAATTTGTGTCAGCAGCATCATTGAAAAATTCCCGATTGTTGTATATCTGATGTTTTTTTCTTTTTAACGAAACATCAAGTAACGCAAACGTTAAAAAATTATGGTCAATTACCTACCGCAAAGTTTGTCTGCAAATTTTCATCCATTATCGTATTGTGAAACGCTTGCACACAGAAAGTCTCATCACTCGATGCGAAAGTTGTTTCCACTTGATAATTAAATCTGTCTTTTATACAACATTTCTTTTATTTATAGATCAAACGGATGTTTGCGAGACCGCGTGCAATTTGTCTCGGCTGTCCGCACAGTGCGTGGTATCGCGCGCGCCTGTATCTCGCGACTGACGCGAAGATCCCTCGGTACGGTGGAATCACAAAACAAAAACAAGCGATGAATTTTCACTCTCAGTAGCGAAAAAGTAAGTGAAATCAATGAATACAATAAAGGCTATAACACGGTGAGAAATAATGTAAGTGTGTATTTGAAAAGTATTTAATACTACCTGTTGCCCGCTACTTTTGTACGCGCTAATCTTAGGAAGTACTGGTTCGAATTGAAAAAATATTTTGTGTTGGATAGTCCATTTATCGAGGAAGGCTGAGGCTCTATAACATCACGCTGCGTCCAATAGCCTACTGTACTGTACTGCCAATTTAAATGCATTTATAATATAAATGCATTTAAATTGCTTAAAAATAAAATAACCCTATTATCCCTTTTCCAAAAACTACTTTTACATCACTATCCCGTTAACCAGCAAATCGATCTGATAATCCTACTACTAAGGTGAATTAGTTTTTGAAAAAAGATGTTTTTACTTTTTTGCCTTAAACTCTAAATGCAAAAAAAAACCGACATAACATAATTAAAAGTGGAGACATTTCTGAAAAACTAAGAAAAAGAAGTAGATATATCTCAAAAACTAAGAAAAATCGGGGAACACATGTAGGGTATATTTGGATAGCCCTGAATGTAAGAAATCCAAAAAAAATTTTGGAAGTTACCTTTTAGACCATCCTGTATAATACGCTATGGATTTTTTATAGATAGAGTGATTTAAGATCAAAGTTTATCTATACTAATATTATAAAGCTGAAGAGTTTGTTTGTTTGTTCGAACGCGCTAATCTCAGGAAGTACTGGTTCGAATTGAAAAATTATATTTGTGTTGGATAGTCCATTTATCGAGGAAGGCTTTATGCTATATAACATCACGCTGCGACCAATAGGAGCGAAGCATGAGTAAAAATGTTGCAATTTATGTTGTAATAATTACAATAGTTGGGATCATAATAACAGAAATCGACGCGGACGAAGTCGCGGGCAACAGCTAGTTTGTATAATAAATGCATAATATAGTAGAGAAACAAGTAATAATTTAAGAGGTTTCTAATGTGATGTCATTTTTAAACACATTTCTTGCGCTTATACATTGCAAACCACGGTTGTTCCTACGAGATAGATCAAAACAATGAACTAGATACAATATTATACACCATAAAAAGTTCTACAAAAAAATCTGCGATGGCATACGTCTGTCTCTTAGAGATAACCAACGATAACCATTTTTAATCCTAGACTTTTTAGGAGAAAAAATGGCTTATTCACGAAGCGATTTTAACGAAAACAGCATTAATCCTTATTCAATTAAGTGCGTAGATCAATATGACCTTTATAATTGTCTAATTACAAAAAAGCTGTGAACGTTGTATACAGGGTGAAATTATAACCACTTTCCAAATTTTAATATAGCAATCTACGAAGCAAAAAACCAATGACGTATTTTTTTCTTTTGGTATAGCCCAGTACAAAAATGTGAAGATGAATGAAGTGCACTTTGAAAATGTCCGCCAAAAATAAAATAAATTTGATAATGCATCCTAGTAGCACTTTTTCACGCGATGTGCATCTCATTTATTCATTACAATACTATTCATAAGTTTTTGTGTTTCCCTTTACACCTTAACAGGTCTGGGACCGTAAAATTGAAAACTATATCGCGAAAAATATTTTCGGGTGACTGACAACTTAATTTACATTTTTTACTTCATAAATAGGTTCTAAATACGATACTGAACGCTTATAAAAATTTTGGAAAGTGGTTAAAATTTCATCCTGTATAAAGACATTCTTTTGTATATTTAGTATCAGCATTGCAACCCGGGTAAAGCGGGGGCTGGTCGCTAGTGCTAAAATAAACTTCGTTTTTTAAATGCAAAATGCAATGCGTTTGCCGTAAGGCCGTAAGTTAGTTATGTACATAAAACTTTCTGAAGAAACAACAAAACGAGAGCAAGCGATACCCCTCCATACACCCGTATACAGAACATATATATACACTATGATGTCGAGCTAAAAGCTGTATTGTGTATCTGATCTATATTAATAATGGTTGGATACAGGATATTCAAATGTTTCATTCCGCCGGTATTATGCTGCAGCGTGTCAGTACACCTTTGTTATATCACAGATAAGATAATGTTATATAGTATTGACTTCTAAACTTATCTGTGTTCATAGCAGAGTATTAAAATACCTACTTTAAGCTACTATTAGTCTTTGAACTTTCGCTTTGTATAATTATTTGAATGTCAACGTGAAATTTGTGTATAATGCACATGATTATTAGTGTTTGTCTTTGTCGTCAAGGTTTAGTCCCTGTTGTACCGCATGGTTGAACCACGTTGAACCATCTGTTTTTAAAAGTGTTTTTGCCTTTAGTAACTTAAGTTATCTGTGGTAACACTATTAATGTTTTCAACACACTTAAGATTAACCTGGAAACCAATATTTAATTATAGTTGCTCTTAGGTTTACTTGAGCTGTCATTAAAAGCTAGTGAAAAAAAAATGGTCCTTAATTTTATTTTTATTAAATACTAGCTGTTGCGCGCTACTTCGTACGCGTCAATTTCTGTTATTCTGATCGCGATTTTTTTTGCAAAATTGTTCACTGATTCTTCGCTCCTGTCGGTCGCAGCGGGATGTCAAAGTTCAAAGTTCAAAGTTCTTTATTGCATCATGTTGTTTCCAAGATGTTAGTTACAGGTTTAGACCCAAACATGACCCTGCAAGGGCTCAGCAATTTCTTAAATACTATTATATTATTAACATTAATATTATATTTTCTATATAATAATATATTGATACTTAGATAATTGTTGTTACATTCAAATATTACATTATAATTATCAGTTATAGATTACACCATATTTATTGTATAATAATTTATTGTTATTACATTATTTCTTTAATTATAGTATTATTATTTATTTATTTTATCCATTTAAAAACTCTTGCAGCGAATAAAAACACTTTCCATTAAGATAATCCTTTAATATAATTTTAAATCTATCAATATTTTTTTCATTTTTAATGATGCAAGGTAAACCATCATAAATTCTCACACACATCGAGAGGGGGCCACTTCGAAATATTGCTAATTTAGAGTAAGGTTGGGCTAATTTATTTGTTGTTCTAAGATTTTGGGGACGCTGGTGACACGGAAAGAAGTCGGGGTGCCTTCTTACAAATTCACAAGCAGAGTATATATATAGGGATGAAAGAGTTAATATATTAAATTTTTTGAAGTATGGTTTGCAGCTATCCATAACAAATAAATTTCCTAATATTCTAATGCATCTCTTTTGCAAACGAAAAAGTTTATCTATTTCTGTACTATTTCCCCATAATAATATGCCATATGTCAGCCATGAATGTGCATAAGCATAATAAGCCTTTTTTGCTGAATCGAAATCTGTTAATTTTTTTAGTTCCTTTAATGCATAAGAAAATCTCGACAGCTTAATTGCAACTTTATTTACATGTTCTTTCCAATTTGTATATGAGTCTATGCTTATACCTAAGAGAGGATAGTTATCGACTAGTTCTATTTTCTCATTTTTAAATTTAAAATTTATGTCTAGTGGGTGTCTTTGGTAAGGTCTAAATTCTATTAATTTGGTTTTTTTAAGGTTAATTTGTAAATTATGCTCAGTTAACCAAGCATTTACTTTTGACAATGTGCTATGTAAAGTATTATTAATTTCGTTAATTTGGTTATTTTTAATGGCTAATACTAAAGATATGTCGTCTGCAAATAAAGAGCAAGGTACATCGATTACACAAGGCAGGTCGTTAATATAAATTAAAAACAAAACACATCCAAGGACACTGCCTTGTGGGATAGACATAGTTACTTCTGCCTTTTGAGAGCGTATTGTTTTTTTGTAGCCTGATATACTGTTATGATTTTCAATCTCTACATATTGACTTCGGTTGCTTAAATAAGAAGCAAACCATTTATAAGCTATACCTCTGACGCCTATCCCTTGTAATTTAGACAGCAGTATATCATACCGTACCCTATCATATGCTTTGCTCATATCGAGCAATAAGCCAATCGCACGTTTTTCATCGTTGAGAATTGAAAGGGCACTTTGTATGTAATTATATACTGCAAGAGTTGTTGATTTATTTTTCCTAAAACCATTCTGCCTGTCATTAAATAGTTATTTAGCCTAAAGCCTTCCTCGATAAATGGATTATCCAACACAAAAATAACTTTTCAATTCGAACCAGTAGGTACTCCCTGAGATTAGCGCGTTCAAACAAACACACAAACAAACTCTTCAGCTTTATAATATTAGTATAGATACGTAGTTTACGTATTGTCTGTGCTCAAGTTTTGTCTGCAGAGTAAAATTAGGAATAAGGTTATCTGAAAAATAGCTGAACTAATCGATAAACATAAACGATAAGCAAACTAAAGTGTTACGATACGATAATCGAGGGATCGACTAGAATTTTAAGTGATGCAAATACAGTATTAGACCAGGGTCGATAATTATTGATACCAAAAAAAATTATAGTAGGATGAAACCCATTGGAAGAGGTAGAGAATATAACAAAAACGAAAGGAAAAATAAATTACGGGCGATCTGAGGTCGGGAAGAGGGAGAGGGGGAGGTTTTAAGGGTAAAAAACGGTAAATCTCGATTTACGGTAAAACTGCAAGTCTAATGAAAAAAAGTTCAATGGCAAAGTTGTAGGTAATAAAAAGATCTACAACTTTTGTATCGACACTTTTTTCACAAAACCTCAAAATTTATGTGAAAAATTCGAATAACCGTGTTTTTGATTTTTTATTTTTATCTTTTGCAAAAAAGAATATTTGTTCACGAAATTTGGTGAAAACTTACCTTTGTATGTCCCAAACATACAGTAATTTTTTTGATTTAAAATATTCTTTTTTTCACATTATTTTGACTTAATATCGAAAAAGAACCCTAATTTTCAATCGAAAAATCTCACGTCAAAATATCTGCTTTTTTTAAAAAGTTGGTGTGTTTTTTGTTCGTTGAAATCTCTACTTTCTGATGGTATAAAAAAAATATACACTACTATTGTAAATGTTCTCAGAAAATGCAAATAATGAAGAAAACTCGATTCCGAAAATTGAATTTTTTTTGAATCATTATGTATAATTTTGAGCTGTTTATTAAAATTTACACTTTAATTACTAGAAAAACGTAAGATTTCATGTTCAAATGGTAGTAAGCCACATACTATGGAGACTGTACACTGTATGTACGAGTAGTATGTATATAGTCTCCATACCCCATACCTTCCTAGCCCCTTCCCCTCTTCTCTATAAAATAACTTTTGACGGGCTAACATTTTCCGAAGGTCACTCAGGTATAAAAGAAGATTCGAAAACTTTCTCAAAATATTGTAGATGTCTTATTATATATTAAATTTATTAACTTATTTGGTTGTTCATTATAGTAGTATATTTCGATTAGCAATTTTTGTTTATCAATATAACATGAAATAATACGTTTTTGAGAATTAAAGCGTAAATTTTTACAAATGAATTAAAAAAAATTCAATTTTCGGATTTGAGTTTTCTTCATTATTTGCATTTTCTGAGAACATTTACCATAGTAATGTATATTTTTTTTATACCATCAGAAAGTAGAGATTTCAACGAACAAAAAACACACCAACTTTTTTAAAAAAGCAGATATTTTGACGTGAGATTTTTCGATTGAAAATTAGGGTTCTTTTTCGATATTAAGTCAAAATAAGGTGAAAAAATGAATATTTTAAATCAAAAAATTTACTGTATGTTTGGGACATACAAAGGTAAGTTTTCACCAAATTTCGTGAACAAATATTCTTTTTTGCAAAAGATAAAAATAAAAAACCAAAAACATGGTTATTCGAATTTTTCACATAAATTTTGAGGTTATGTGAAAAAAGTGTCGATACAAAAGTTGTAGATCTTTTTATCACCTACAACTTTGCCATTTAACTTTTTTTCATAAGACTTGCAGTTTTACCGTAAATCGAGATTTACCGTTTTTTACCCTTAAAACCTCCCCCTCTCCCTCTTCCCGACCTCAGATCGCCCGTAATTTATTTTTCATTCCGTTTTTGTTATATTCTCTTCCTCCTCCAATGGGTTTCATCCTACTATGATTTTTTTCACTTTTTATCATTTTTAAAATTATCGGCCCTGGTCTATATAGCGATAATGCAATATTAGGAGATTCTCGAGCTTAGTATCGTGCTTTAGATGTTGTTAATGCAGATAATCATCACATATAAATAGTTTTTTCATCACAGCAATAATGGATACATTCATTTTCACCTCACTGGCAAAATGAGGGTTGAATTCACAAACCCCAACAATGTTCCAGAATTTAAAACTTTTGTTGCCAGGGAGCGAACTAAGGTAGGTAGGTTTCCGTGTTAACTTGAATCAAATAATATTAAGACAAACATTTTTTGCTTGAATTCCAGGATGGAGGGAGGCCTTTGCTATGCATCAGGATGATTATACGCCGTTACTTTTCGATACTTTTATATATTGTTTTTACTTATTGTAGGGAAACAAACACTTAAATATATATACAATGTTACATAAACTGATTTAAACTTCCATGGTCACTATCACTAGAGTTAATTGATACGGGGTTTATACCATGTACCTTAGTTTTTATGAGTTCCCAATATTTCGGCACTATTGCAAGCACCATGATCACGGGAGAACTGTTCTCCCGTTACATAAATGTTGTGCAAATACCAATGAGATCTCCACTGATGGTACTGCTATAAAAACTGAGCAGCCAAAAAATAAAAACAAAACAAACAGCAGTTCACAAATAACTAGATGACTGCGCAATTAAAAATACTATTATATTAAAAAATAATATAACATATAAAACAATAAATTAAGCAAACTCATGTCATTTTTCAGCAGGGCTAAATCTATTTTTCATAACCTTTGCGGTAAATATCCATATAGCTTTTATTATAATCTCTTTTTATCATCAGCCCACATCAAACCACCAGACTACTGGTATCAGATCTCTCCAAAAGGGGGTTTTGTCAAAGGCAATGGTTATTTGGCAGGCTTTACTTGACTCGATCGATTAAACTAACAATCCAACGAGCTCCCACAGGAAGGTGCTTTGAGTAGCGTATTGACATTGGCTTGTATCATCGAAATACCTTTGAACCCGTAAAGCGTCGTCATCACAGACACAAATAATTGGTACACAGTACATTAATGAGGGGTACAGGTATGATCACCACGCTTGCTAAATGCGGGTTGGTAATAACAAACCAGGGCAATGTTCGAAAATTCTAAACTTTAGTAGCCGAACCACGATTCACACGAGGATTCGGACCACGAAAGTCATCATCATCATCATCATCAGCCTATTGCAGTCCACTGCTGGACACAGACCTCTCCAAATGCACGCCACTTAGGTCGATCCTCGGCTTCTCGCATCCAGAGATCTTAATTCACTAGACCAACAAGGCGTCATATATTTGTATGTTGCTGGCATTTCAAAGTGAAATGAGTAAAATGAGTATAATATTATATATACCTCTATCCTAAAATAAGTAGCTTCAAAAGCACTTATTTTTATTGAATAATTGACAACGAAGATACCCTAAATAGTCAGACCCCAGACGTGAGAAAATGCCATTGTTTTGCCTGTAACGGACGCTGTGCTTGCAATTCGACCTGTTGGCCAATATTTTAAGAAATCCGGAATTACACATGTAGCCGTAAGCCAACATGTAAAAAACTTTATTACACTATTAGCTGGCCCGAAAAACTTTGTACCGCTTCAAAATAAATAAATGTTGTATAATCTTATTGCAGAATCAAATGAGTTTTTACAACTATTTAGGATCCATAACTCTTGACCAGGTGATGAATCAATAAAAGATATTATACAGAATGATTAATTTTAATCACTTTCCAAATTTTAATACAACAATCTACGAGACAAAAAACAATTAAAGTATTTTTTTCTTTTCGTAAAGCCCAGTACAAAAATGTTATCAAAAATAAAGCACGCAGAAAATGTCCGCCATAAATCTAAAACTTTTGATAGGTACGGCCTCCTTGCAATACTTTTTTACGCGATACGCATCTTATTCATTTATTACGAAACTATTCATAATAAGTCGTTGATTTTCCCTTCGTACCTTCACAGGCTTAGGACCGTACTGTAAAGATTTTTCTTTCGGGTGTTAAGAGTGCAAAACTCAAATGTTAGATTTGATGAAACAACGCTGGCTTACAGCGATAAGAATATGCTTGAAAAATTTACGCCTGTGACGTAGTGTCTCGGTGGCTAAATATTAAAGCGCCGCGCCCGGTATGCGAGGAGATGCGGGTTAGAGTCCCGCCTGAGACATAATTTTTCAAGGTGATATACTTATATTATAATTGCAATTAAATTGCTAAAATATCATATAAAGTATATAAATAGCTGTTTCATCTTAACTGAATGTCAAACATCTGTAAAGGCATTGACATAGTATATATTTATAGACGAACAAAGCCTGCGAGATAGAAGAAGAAAACTTCTTTTGGAAATATAGCAAGATAGAAAAGGTAAGATAATCTATTAATTTTGTGATCTGTTTTGATTGACACAGCGTCATCCGTGAAATTTGCTTCCCTTATATGTAATTATTTTTTGAATCGTAAATTATTTTAAGTAAATACGATTTTTTACAGCAATGGTCACATGTTCTGTGAGCGATTGTGGTGTCATTAACAGAAATAATCCAGAAAATTTCACAGGTAAATAGGTAACTAGAAAGTCGTCACAGCTAAAATACTTGTTGAATTTGATCTTGTTGTTATGACAGAAAATTATGTCAATCTGTTCGTTCACTTTAATATTTTATTAAAATTAAGTTCTATTTATTGATAATTTACATTATTTTGGTGGATAATTCATTCATCGAAATATTACATGTACGCTAGAGCTTGACTCAAATTTATCGATACTGTTATCGACATTTATCTTGAATGTTTCCGGAGATATTACATGTTATTTTACGTTTAGCGTTTCGAATGAATGTCAACTTAACAATTTGAGTAAGGAAACTGTAAGGAATCACATAACTAAGATTATCCTGTTTAAAGATTGATTCATTAAAATGTAATTGTTTGTTCAGATTTTGCTTACTTGTTCTTTTTCACTTACTGCCATTTAGCTATCAGCTATCTCATAACACACATGGCAAAATCTTTTGAAGGAATAAATAAATTAAACTAATTAACAGAGGCTGTTTATTTTTTCATTAATTAAAACTATTTATTTTTAAATAATATGTAAAAAATATACTCACCGGGCACATTTAACTGCCCACTATTATAACTGTGTAAAAAGTGAGGGCGGTTAGGTATGCCGTAGAGTAGGTGCATAATCTGGAGATAAAAACAGTGTGACAGTAAACGTATTTTCCAAATGTCGAACTGCAATTATTATCGATAGTCTGAAAATGTAAAAGTTACGTCACTAGTTAACGCACACATTGACAATCCAAACTGATCACGCACTATCGAGCTGTCAGTTGGTCTATTATATACTATGTCAATGTGTAAAGATGTTTCTTTCGGGTGGTAAGAGTGCAAAACTCCTAACATTCGATTAAACAACGCTGGCTTACAGTGATAAGAATATGCTTGAAAAATTGACGCCTGTGACGTATGTCCCGGTAGATAAATGGTAAAGCGCCGCGCCGGGTATGAGACAGAATTATTCAAGTTTATATACTGATTTTATCGGTTATGTTTTTATTTTTCTTTTTACCATCTCGTAAGGTAGCTAACCGTAGTCATGTAGAGTATGTCAAAGCTCAAACTAACACACTGCATAAACTAACACAAGCAACTAGCAAAATAAACATTAATAAGCATAATTTTAAAATATACATACATATTATCACGCCTCCTTCCCAACGGGGTAGGCAGAGACCAAGGCCTTCCACTTACTACGATCCTGGCATACATCTTTCGCTTCTTCCACATTCATCAATCTTTTCATGCATGCTCGTCGGTTTAGAATACTCTTGACCTGACCTTTCTTCAGAACATCCCCGATTTGATCGTGGTAAGTTCGTCTAGGCCTTCCTCTTCCAACGTTCCCTTTCACACTCGTCTTATAGATCTGTCTAGTCATTCTTCTCTCATTCAGCCTCTCTACATGCCTAAACCATCTAAGCATCCCTTTCTCAATCTTCCTTTAAAACATGTAACGGGATATTAAATGACGACATACCTTATTTTATTGCCTGACGTTTCTAACGACCACGGCCGATGTAACTTAACGGCCGTGGTCAAAGGCTGAATGTAACAGCAACGTCTTCTCTTCTGAGGTGAAGAGAAGACGCTGCTGCCCGTCTTTTTCCAGCAGTATTCCTGGAATTGCCTTTTATGGCATCCATAGTCCGCTGAGTATAGTAGTAGTAGGACCTATTCCTTACTCGTAATCGCATATTACTCGTACGTAAACATTGCCGGATTTCACCATGCTTAATTATTTTCATCTTAATTTGAAACAATAGCATTTTTGAGTCCTGTATAAATGTGTACTCGCCCTTACAGTAAACGACTTTGGTTCACTTACGGGCCTAACGATTTGTTTTCACCATAGCAAACCTTTTAACCAGATTTGCTGAGGATACAATAGGCACAATCCTATTTGAAATTGAAGGATCAATATTTTACCATTTACGTAACAATATTGCCCTAATGTACTGTGACTTGACTTTTTCACTTTTTATTATTTGGTAAATGGAGATTAACACCCTGGCAACACAGTTACAAGACAAATCCAAGGGCGTTGTATCTACGAAAGCGACTTTAAAATATAGGAAAACTATATCGAACTACACCGCCAAAGGATCACACCTTTTGTTTTTTTCTGTAACAAGACACTCATCATCAGAATCTCAGCCAAACGACGCAAACCACTAGACAAAAGCCTCCCTTATGGATCTCTACGACAATCAGTCCCACGCCACCCACATCCTAGCGGCCAGGATTTTCCCTATTTCGTTTCTTATTTTATTACTAGCTGTTGCCCGCGAATTCGTCCGCGTCAATTTCTGTTATTATGATCGCGATAATTTTTGCAACATTTTTCACTGATCTTTACTCCTATTAGTCGCAGCGTGATGTTATATAGCCTAAATGGTTATGCTAGCGCACTGGCTTAAATGGCTGGCCACTACCCTCCCCTCTAGGCATAAGCTTGCTCGGCAGAGCGGCTCGGCGGCGTTGGCGTGTGGCTTACTTTGACCTTAGTAATTAAACTACGGTCAAAAAACATGTAAGAAAAAAGGTAAGTGCGGTATTCAATGAGACGGTCATTTGTTTGGTCACTTATCACTATTAATTTCCATTAAATATTTTATTTTTTTTACATTATTAAGATTATAATTTAATAAAAATCCCGCACTTGTGCGTTGTCAACTTTTCAGTTTGTTACCTATTAATTTAGGAATTTTAGTTTGTTGTGTTTTATTTTTATTCTAATGTTTGAGTAAGGGTGACTGGGAATACAAATAAATAAAATATATATATTAATTGTGGCTTTAAATAATTCAACATAAAAACTAGATTTTTAGGATTCTTGGTACTTACACAAAATTCATCTTACAAACCTAAACCAAAATTAATTGTATTCGTCAAAGTTGTAATACAGGTCTTCATCAAAAAGCTAGAAAGGAAAATAAATGATGGTCGTTTTTCTTAGACCCGTTCAACGAAATGTATTATGCTTATTTAACGAGTCACATACACGACAATAATGTGGTTATTTTCCTCAGGTCATTAGGATCAATTTAAATTCTCTGGGAAGCATACAAAGAGAAATGATAATAAAGAGTCTAATAAATTTTATGTAAACAAACAAAGAAAACGCTGGAAAAAGTACAAAATGTTACGTATCGTACCTGGCTAATAATATTATCATAGCATAGCACCTTTCGGAGGTGACTAAAAATACTGCCCGAAGACGGGTAGCATCGTCTTCTCTCCATCTCTGGACTAATGCGATCGCCAAACCTACTGCCAGGTGAGGTCTCCAGCAGTGTATAAATGTGAGCTGATGATTGGAACAGTTAAAAAGTGATTGGTACGGTAATGCCGCATGTAGGCGACGAATTCCTGGATTCCAAGTTTTATGCATATATGTTTGTACTTACTATTTGTCGTGTATTTGTAACGTTAATAAACGCGTACGGTTGTGGGTGGGTGCGCGTGGCAACATTTTGCTCACTTTTTTGTCTGTGGCTGTCAGCTGTCAACGCAAGACTGGCTCGGGTTGTATGCTCTCTGTTCGCCTGACGCACCTAACTACAACGGACGAATTACAAAAGTTTTTGGTGTTCTAATTGGAATCCTTTACAATTCATGGTCTTCGAGCGCAGATCTTTTATCAGCGAGATGTTTAAAACACCACCATCGAAAGTGTTAACTCGCCGTCAGCGACAGGAACTAACTGAAACCTTTGGGCGTGATTGCGAATCGGTACAGAACTTGAAGAAACCTGTCTTCTCTGTCGATAACAAGAGTAAGAGCTGTATCAACCTTACTTCTACGCTGCACAAAGTGGATGTAGTGAAAAAGGAGCCGCCAAAACAGTCGTCACTTTGTGATTCCGTGAAAAAGACGACACGGTCGGTGAACGATTCAGTCACTACATCAAGGAAAACCACAGCATCGTCAGCAGCACGACGTAAGCAGCTAGAACTTGAAGCTGCCGAAGCTAAAGCAAAAATACAGCTTGAACTGATTGACAAACAGCTACAAGCTAAATTAGCTGCATTAGAGGTAGTAGGTGAAGAGGAGGATGGGAAGTCTGAAACTAGCCATAATGATGTCAATGAACATCTGTCGAACGCGCAATCACAGTCAAGAGTTGAAGAATGGCTCAATCAAGAATGTAAGCCCAGTCAACAATTGATTCAGGAGCTACCAAGTACCAACACTGCAGTACAACAATTGGCAGGTGCGTTGAGGGATGCACTAAAATATCAATCTAACCCACAGCAAGATGACCGATTACTAACTCGTCTGGCCACACCCCGAGATCTACCCTACTTTAGTGGAAATTGTATTGAGTGGTTACATTTTAAAACAGCCTATGATGAATCTACCCACTTATGTCAGTTCTCAAATGCTGAAAATTTATGGAGACTGCGAAAGGCCCTGAAAGGTGAAGCCTTGGAAGCTGTTACTGATTTACTGATTGGTAGAACCAATCCACAGATAGTAATGGAAACATTAGAGTTACGATTTGGCCGCTCTGACATCATAATTCATAATATCACCACACAGTTGAAGAAGTTACCTCCATTGCCATCAGGATATCAATATGATATTATCAATTTCAGTGTCAAAGTAAACAATTGTGTGGCAACTATTCGAGCTTTAGGTCAAGATGATTATCTGAGAAGCCCCGAGCTTGCTACTGCGGTACTGGCAAAATTACCAAACACCTTGATTGGTAAATGGACTGATTATGCTTATGAAAGGCTGCCTGAAAAGCAACCAAAATTGGAATTATTAGCAGCATTTTTAAAAAGAGAATCACAAATTATATATAATGTTGGCCTACTACAGCCTATAAAGGAAATTGCTAAGGAAACTTCACAGACTAAGCACTTTACACACCAGAAATTTAGCCGATATCGTCCCATACTTGCTACAACTGCTGTTGAAGACAGCAACAAGTGTAATTATTGCAAAAAATCTAACCACAAATTACCTGATTGCCGCATATTTAGGCGTGCAATGAGAAAGGAAAAATGGAGATTTGTCAAGAATCAGGGCCTCTGTTTTTGTTGCCTGCTTAGTCAACACAGTAGAAATTCTTGCCCGGGTCCCATGTGTGACATAGATGGTTGTGGCTTAGCTCATCATCGTCTTTTGCATTAGAAGCTGCCTACCCAACAATCAGCTGATAACATTCAGGAAGAAACTGAACCTGCAGACCAAGCTACAGTAGCCCATGTTGCTGTTAATAGTGCACAATGTCCCTCTAGTGCTGCTCCACAGTGTCCCTCTAGTGTTGAACAACAGTGTCCCTCTAGTGAAGTAATGTTAAAGGTAGTTTCGGTGCAACTACATGGTCCTCGTGGTACAGTGAACACTTATGCCCTCTTAGATGATGCTGCCTCAGTGTCCATGATAGACGCTGAATTAGTTGATAGTTTGGGACTCAAGGGTGAACAATCTAGTGCTATTAAGTTTGTTGATGCATTTGGCCTCGAAGTGTACCAGTCAGACTCTCCTAAAGTACACACAAAAATATCTAGTGTAGATTCTGAGTGTTATAATATCACATTACGTAAAGTTGCTAAATTGAATTTGCCTATGCAAAACTTGTCTTTAATTAATCAACTTAAAAGTCAACATTTATTGTCTGTAAAGGATTCTGTGTGTAAAGAATGTGTTGTGCCACGTTTGTTAATTAGTGAAGATAATTATTTCCTTATTGCGCCACTGGAAATAAAACATGGAAACAGGAATGCGCCATATGCAACTCGATGCCGTTTGGGATGGTCAATTCATGGGTA
This sequence comes from Anania crocealis, assembly GCA_949315895.1. Lineage (NCBI taxonomy): Eukaryota > Metazoa > Arthropoda > Insecta > Lepidoptera > Crambidae > Anania > Anania crocealis. Next base: position 14,012,208 of record OX438865.1, on the reverse strand, counting down.
TTGTGGTCGCACTCGCTCCCGGGTAAGTGAACAAGTTTTCCATCTCTCTCACTCTAGTGATTCAATTAGTAGGGATAACTTTCGTGAATTAAGTGATATGATAAAGCACTCCTTTGATATTGATTCTGTAGGAATTTCGCCTGTGTGCCGTGAGAATACAGATCACGTTAGGGCCATACAAATCTTAGAGGACACAGCACGAAAAATGGATAATCAATGGGAGGTTGGGTTACCATTTAAGAAAGATGATTTTACTATGCCTGATACATTTCAATATGCACAGTCCCGTCAACGAATATTACAAAAAAATTTGATAAGGACACTGATTATGCAGATAGGTATAGACGTGAAATAAATAAATTATTTGATAATAATTATGCTCGTGCATTGACACCAAATGAGCTCAAATTAAATAACTCTCAGGTGTGGTATTTAGCCCATTTTGGGGTTTTAACCCCGAATAAACCAGATAAATTAAGGTTGGTTTTTGATGCTGCCGGAAAAGTAGATGGTGTTTGTCTTAATGATTATTTGATAACCGGTCCTGATTTGTATAACTCATTGTTTGGCATAATGTTGAGATTTCGTAGTAATAAGATAGTTATTATTGGGGATATTAAAGATATGTTTTTACGCATTAAAATTCGGCCTGAAGATCAACATGTCTGTCGATTTTTATGGCAAGAATCAAGGGATTCACCTGAAAAACATTGTGTGATGAATAGTTTAATTTTTGGTGCCACATGCTCACCATTTGTGGCTCAATTTATAAAAAATAAAAATGCTTTAAGATTTGAAGACATGTATCCTGAGGCTGTTAAGGTTATTACACATAACCACTATATGGACGACTGTTTGTACTCAACAGATTCTGAAGTTAATGCCATTAGATTAATTAAAGAGATTAGTATGATACATAGCCAGGGTGGGTTCGAAATAAGAGGTTGGTCAAGCAACAGTAAGCAGGTTTTGACAGATATCCCTACTGATGCACTTGCGGTCAATTCTGTTCTATTTAAGGATGGATCAACTAGTACCAGTGAACGCACTTTGGGTCTCCTGTGGCATCCAACTGAGGATTCTTTTAGTTTTCAAATATCACTAGACCGAATCCCAACGAGGATTTTGGATGGTACTGAACGACCTACCAAAGCAAAGATGTTGAGTATTATAATGTCTGTTTACGACATTCATGGATTTCTATCACCATTTATAATTAAAGGTAAGATAATTTTACAGAGTGTCCACCGCAGTGGTATTGACTGGCAAGAATGCATACGACCGGAGGAACACTCTTATTGGGTGAGGTGGCTTTGCTGAACTGAGGATTATAAGTTTGCTTCGCATTCCACGCTGGTACAACAAAGCAGGTACATGGACTCAATGTTATACTGCACCACCTAGTAACTTGCTCCTTGATGGTAGTGAAGTGTTCAATATCACTGATTGTCAGATGCATATATTTTGTGACGCGTCTATCAAGGCATATGCTGCTGTTATATATTGGCGGTTTACTCGATCTGACGGTAAGGTGTTGGTTTGCTTTGTAGCTAGCAAGAGTAGAGTGTCTCCGCTCCGTCCTGCATCGATACCCCGTTTAGAACTGCAGGGAGCCATGATCGGAGCTCGGCTTGCAAACACGGTACAGCAGGAACAAGGTATTAAACCCTCCAAGCGATATTTTTGGACAGATTCCAGCACTGTACTCCAGTGGATAAGAAGTGACCCAAGGTGCTATAAGCCCTTTGTAGCTCACAGGCTTGGCGAAATAGATGAGCTTACTAAGGTCACTGAGTGGAGACATGTATCGTCTGGTCAAAACGTAGCTGACTTGGCCACGCGGGACACAGCTCCTCCATTGCAGATTGACAGTGTATGGTTTCAGGGTCCCAGCTTCTTATCCCAGCCTGAGATGTACTGGCCTAAAGATTTGAAAAGCGCCACAGCGTCAAAAGAGGCTATTTGTGAAGAGAGAAATATGAATTTTATTGGAACAAAAGTAAGTACTAATTTAAAACAGTCACTTCCAAATGAAGAAAATTATTCCTCTTGGACTAAGCTTAAAAGAGTAACAGCAAGAGTACTTTTATTCATAAAGCGATGTCAAGGCTATAAAGTCACGTTAGACTCATCATTGATGGAACAGGCCGAAGAGCTTTTGATTAAAAAAAAGTCAATATGACTCATTTTCTTCTGAAATAACTTGCCTACAACTTAATAAGCCGTTGTCAGCGAATAGCAGACTATTAAATTTAACTCCTGTACTCGATTCTGATGGCTTACTGCGAGTTGCAGGTCGAATCGATAGGATTGTTGGTGTAAGTCAGCAGGTGACGCGACCATACATACTGGATGGTAAGCACCATGTAACCAGGCTCCTTGTCGATTACCATCACCGCAGAGCACTCCATGGAGCCAACGAATTGGTAGTTAACGAGTTACGTCAGCGATACTGGGTGATTAATTTACGTCCAACTATACGATCTGTAGCCAGCCGTTGCCTATTTTGTAAGTATCGCCGCGCTATTCCGCAGCCCCAGCGTATGGGCGATCTTCCGGCAGCTCGTTTACAACACAACCGACGACCTTTCAACTGCACTGGAATAGACTACTTTGGCCCGCTGGAAGTTACTGTTGGTCGCAGAAGGCAAAAAAGGTATGGTGTAATATTTACCTGTTTGACAATCCGCGCTATTCACATCGAGCTAGCTGAGGACCTAAGCACCGACGCAACTATAATGGCCTTGAGAAGGATGTCAGCGCGGCGAGGTCAACCTAGCGTTATTTACTCAGACAACGGTACTAATTTAAGAGGCGCCGCAACCGAGCTGAAGCAGAGTATCAAACAGCTGAATGCAGACAGGTTGGTGGAGGACGGCTCTGTTCGAGGAATAGACTGGCGTTTTATTCCTCCTGGAGCGCCAGAGATGGGAGGGGCTTGGGAGCGAATGGTACGCACAGTAAAGAGTAGTCTAAAAGTAATATTAAAGGAACGCGCTCCGCACCCAGAAACCTTAGTTACTTTGTTAGCCGAGGTAGAGTCTCTTGTAAACAGTCGTCCACTAACTTACGTATCTGTCGACCCTAATTTTCCGGAGGCATTAACACCCAACCATTTTTTAATAGGTACTTCATCAGTCTCTCCTATTGGTAAATATGAGAATGTAGATTTGAGTCTTAGAAAGAGATGGAGAATAGCTCAGAGATTAGCTGATATGTTCTGGACTCGTTGGACTAAAGAATACTTACCAACTTTATTGCCAAGGCAGAAATGGGCAGCAGAGGGAACTAATTTAGGTGTAGGGGACTATGTCCAGATAGTCGAACCCAACCTAGAGCGAGGCAGTTGGAGACACGGTGTAGTGAGTGCGACCCACGAGGGTACTGACGGCCGTGTGCGTATAGTAGATGTGCGCACCTGTAGAGGTGTTCTGCGCCGGCCGGTGACACGTGTCGCCTTACTGACCCCAGCGGACTCTAGTACTGGATGAATCCAGCACTAAGGGGGAGATATTGTAGGCGACGAATTCCTGGATTCCAAGTTTTATGCATATATGTTTGTACTTACTATTTGTCGTGTATTTGTAACGTTAATAAACGCGTACGGTTGTGGGTGGGTGCGCGTGGCAACATTTTGCTTACTTTTTTGTCCGTGGCTGTCAGCTGTCAACGCAAGACTGGCTCGGGTTGTATGCTCTCTGTTCGCCTGACGCACCTAACTACAACGGACGAATTACAAAAGTTTTTGGTGTTCTAATTGGAATCCTTTACACCGCATGTATGACTAAATAATCATAGTCCTACTAAGATCTGCGAGCATTTCCAAGGTCTGGTAATAGGTAAGTATTGCTTATTTCCGCAACATCGTGATTATCACCCTCGACATTATTACAATATAACAATAGATTGCTTTAGAAGTCCTCATCGTTTTGTCAGAATATTTATTAAGACGACTCGATAATATTGTAGAATTTCGGGAACCGTTTTTCCTGTAGGGAGTGGTTGTGCGAATTGCTTCAAATGAATGAAATTGGAAATATTTTATTTGGTTCAAATCTATAACAATAAATAACATATTCAATGACAAAACGTTATAATCGTATTATCTTAATAATTTTCAAATGACAAAATTTGGATGTGTGTCGCGGCACTCGCGGCAGAACGGCTAGACGGATCTAGCTAAAAATTAGCTCGTAAATTTATAAGCTGAAATAGTGCATACTTAGTCTTATTTTCATGCTAGGAACGTGTTCAATTCCGAAACCTTTTTATACAAAACAATATACAGTTCCCGTGAGACATTTTTTGTTAGGTTTCATTTTTGAAAGGGATCTATATGTTTTTTTTGCATAGTGGTAGTTTTCAGAGTTCAGAATTTATTAGATAGATTTTTCAGTGTACACAAATAACCTTCTTAATTTCTATGTTAGTTTCACATAAGTATTAGCTATAAAAAGTTAGTATTACTGCACAGTTTTCAAGCTTTTATCGTATTGTTACTAACGTGTTAGGTAATTACCATACTAACATAAACAGTAATCGGATCTCAGTGAAATGTTCAAGTAATTTGGCCTTCGTTCAACAATCGTATTCGATTTCAGGATTGCGACAAATCCATTGGGATGTTAACAAATACACGTTTGGGTTTCACAATAATACTCAGCTTTGTTAACAAACAGGGGTGTTACATTTAGATGATTATATTCAGCCATTGTGTGATTTTACCCTGACAAAAGTTATTGGTATTATCTAGAAAGCGCCATGTCTTTTTTCAGATGTTAAAATAATTCGTTACTTATAAAAACACTTGCTGATGCCCTCGACTTTTTACGCGTGGAGTAACTAACTATCCTGCGGTAACCTTACATTTTTCAGGGATAAAAGCTGGCCTAAGTGCTAATGCTGCCTACAATCTATCTGCTTGCCAAATTTCATTCAGATCTGTTAATTAGTTTTTGCGTGATTAAGTACCAAACATTCATCAAGACTTTTGAATTTTCTATTTTGTACTCGTCTTTTTTTAAGGACTGTCTGATCTGTTCTGACTGTCTGTCTTTCTAGACTCTTTATCTCAAGCACACGTATGAGGTCAACTTATAACCATATAGTATATTATAGTCCCTTAAAGCTGTGAAAAATCATAGTTCTAACGGTTCGTAACGTAAAGAACAAAATATTATTTTTGTAATCACAAACCGAGAAATTCAGCTGAGCTCCGGCCTTTAGCCAAATGCATATGCGACAAAAGATTTGTTAGGTACCTTTCGAAGAAAATTAGTATTATCTCGTCGAGGTATTGGAAGTACTAATACTTAAACGCACACTTATCCGAGCCGAACGCGTCGAACGAATCGAAGTCAATGAGGCCTCGCACACATATCCGCACCAGGATGACGTCAACCAAATTCGTCTAGGATTTCTGGGGTTCTTTCAGATTCGGACTATTCGACGCGTAGAAGTGTGGTTTCATGAGATTTCATATATTGAATTCTAAAATTCCTTTCGTTCGACTCGATCGACGCGTTCGGCTCGCATAAGTGTGCGTTCACCTTAACGGCCAGTTTCAATAACCTATCTATATTCAGTTTTGGCATATCGGAGATAGGAAACAGTTTCTATCTCTGTTTTTGCCGTCCAGAGAAACAAAGACAGAAGTTGTTTTCTATCACCGCAATTTGCGGTGCAGTAATGCATGTCGTTGCGCAATGGTCTGTACAAAATGTAAATGGATCTGGGTCAGGATTGTATGTAAACCAACATGTCTAATCTATAACTGATAGGATTTAAATAAAGAAAAAGGGAATACAAGAGAGAAAAAAACTATATCGAAGCACATTAAGAGGGGATATAAAGGTACAGTAGCGCGAATCCTTTAAAAACATAATTATTATGTCTTGACTGAGATAGAATAGTTAATGATGGCCTCCGGTAGGTGTATTTTCAACGTTACAGTATTTACATAGTTAATTAGTATTTAACCTGGATTAAAGTATTCGTTTAAGTTGTTGGCAACGCTCAATGGAGATTACCAAGATTACTCAAAATGTTCGCAACCGGTTTCTCTACTCAAAATTTTTTCATTGCATTCCCATATAAATTTTCAACCCATTTAAGGAATGATGGCCTAGATAAAAACTATTCTGTTCCTTTTACAATATCAAACAATATCCAATGCAATTTTTTATTTATTTTATATGATATTTTAGCAATTATAATATCAGTATATAAACTTGAAAAATTATATCTCTGGCGGGACTCGAACCCGCATCTCCTCGCATACCGGGCGCGGCGCTTTGAAACGACTTGGTTGATTTTCAAGTTTATATTCTAGAAATATTATTTCTCCACACAAACATCCACCCCCTTCTTTATAAAAAAGTGGGGGGACACCAAGAACGACCGGTCTCTAAGGATATACCGCAGAGACAAGAAGACGGTTCTAATAACGAAGGTTTTATAAAGGTGGAAAGGAAGAAGAAGCCTGCCCGCCAAAACCTTTGTGGCACCGCCCCGACTGGGCAGAACCACCTGCTGCGTCCGGCTATCCCGACAACGCAATTGTACGTGTCCCGCCTGCATTACTCCACGAAATCAGAAGATATTGTGGAGTACATCAGAGTGAAAGCCAAATTTACTTTGAGAGTCGACCGGCTGGTTTCCCGCCATAATGTAAATTTTAAATTAATTTGTGGTGAGAGTGCCAACCGAACATCTGTCGACCTTCGTGAAAGAAGATTTTTGGCCTAGAGGTGTTTTGTTTCGACGATTCCGCGGTCGGATACCTGACACTGCATTGCGCAACACGTCGCCGCCTTCTCTACGTGTATTAGACAATAAATAGTTATTTGTTATGTATATTATGTATGTTAGACTTTAATGTATTGTATGGGCCTTTTGTTGCCTGATTTAAATAAATAAACAAATAAATAAATAAATATACCACATTTTTATATCAAATTAATCTAAATCAATGGAGTAATTATGGATACCGCATTTCTCCACACAAACTTCTATTTCTCTTAACAACACCTTAAAAATATTTATCTATCCATGTACTCAACTTAATATAAAACGGTTCAGCAGTTTAAGCCTGAAGAAGTAATAAACAGGCAGTCATACACATGCAGGTTGAAATTTTAAGAAATTTTCAAATTTTGATATCTATGCCCCAAAAAATAAATTAATTGTTTTTTTTTTTGATATAATAGCCCAGTACAAAAATGTCAAGTTAAAGCACTTAGGAAATGTCCGGCATAAATCTAATTATTGATAGGGCCTCCTAGCAATACTTTTTTTACGCGATGCGCATCTCTTACATTCATTACGATACGATAAGTTTTTGATTTACCCTTCATACTTTAACCGGCGTAGGACCGTAAAAATTATTGCGAAAAATATTTTCGAGTGAAAACTTAAACAACATTTTTCTACTTTATAAATGGGCTCTAAGTACGATACTGAGCGCCTATAAAAAATTTTGATGGTAATAAAAAAGTCAGATTGAGATTTGTGTGGATTAAGAATTCTACGACTTAGATGGAGCTTTAGTTAAACATTTTATTTTGCTTTTTGACTTTCCCATCGTTTAATATCATTGACAAACAATAAAATGAAAAGCTTTATTCAACAAGAAGTAATTTGACGTTTACGATATTTCGTGGGATCTTTTATTCGATTTTACGACTTTGCACTTATTCCCGTTTTAATTGTGAATATCGAAAGCTTTCATTATTTTAACAGCATAAAGCGAATGGTAATTTTTAAGCAGGAACCAACAACCAATAAACAACTCGAAAGGCGTCGGACTTAAAAATTAGTGATGCTATTTGCGGTGCATTGCGATTTTTATCGATAGATCTGACTTACTGTGAGGCCCTGAAATACAAAATGTACATTCATTATTGTCATAAGATTCGTTCCCAACTAAAATGAAAATCGTTTTCTCTAATCCACTCAAACACATTTGACTTTTTTAGTTTCCTTAATGGATGGCATTTATGGATCGAGGTGATCGAACTGGATTTAACAGGTGAGTTAAATATTTAACCAACATATAAGTTTATATAATTTGTTTTTAGCATTTTTTGGTGTTCTCATCTAGTCATAACACGTTTCAGGACACAATGCTAGAAATAATACAAGTTATATTTTTTGTAAAGTCGACAGTCGTATTTTGACTCTGAAAGTGGTTTACTGGTTTTACTCTATTAAAAAAGTGTCAACCATGTGATTTGCTGTCTCTGAACCCCAATGACTTAGAACACAATTCAAACAATAACAATACAATATTCTTATTGCACGAAACACACATGAAAATGAAAAAAAAATTGTGTCATAAAATTCGTACAGTGAATAGAAATACGATACTTTATGATAAAATTGTGTGTGACAAAGAATTATAAAACACACTTTCCGTATAAAAATAATGGGAGGAATCTATTTTAACTTATTACCCTATAACTACAAATCATAATTATATCGATAAAAAATAATTAAGCTGGTTTATTTTATACTGAACTAGGTATCAATAAAGGTATCAATAGATAGAAATTCTGTTCTTGTTTATTGCCAATTCACTATGGAGTATAGTGTAGTACTACGTCTCCGAACCAATTAGGTATAAACTAAATATTCTTAAAATCTCAACATAAAATGTCATTACATAGGACATACATTGTACTGGCCTATGGCAGTATGCGATGACAGACCCATGAAAATAACTGAACTATCGATGTCAGTAACTCGGCTGCACTACAGGAAAGTATTCATCTTGAAATACACCACCATTCCCAGTTTGCTTCCTTGCGAATGCAACTGTAACTACACGTTTTTGAATTACGTGTGTTGAGTCAGACTTCATTTCTTATGCAAATGAATACTGTGGTTGCAAATTAATCTCTCTTAATAATGCACCTTTGATGCTACTTGTGTACAATCAAATTAGAAAGAAAAATGCATCCGCCCACTCTATGGTCAAATCCGTATTCTTTTTTCATTGTCAATATTTGGTTGCGCGTAGTATGGCGTTATTAAATTTATAATTATTGCATCTGCCCTCCATGGCACGCACTCGGCACTGGCATGGACAACAGCTCCTGTCAAAGAAAAAACAAGAAAAACTAATTATTATCACCTGAAAAAAACCTCAACATCTTATAATCATCAAAATCACCGCACACCAATATTCATGCATTAATAGGGAGTGCTGCATTGCTTAGAGGGCGGTAGTGTGGATCAGATGAGGAAAGCTGTTTATTAATTTATGGGCAAAGCTCCAATAGCTTAATTAACTAAGTCGGTTGGACCGGCATATGTATTAGGCTAACCTAATTCATATGCCGGTCCAACAAGAGGACTTTGACATCAACCAACTGGCAGGTGTTGCGACGCAGGTTGGATGTGGCAGAGAAAAGATGTTCCTGTCCGTTTCCTGCTAACACTACATTTGCATCTAAAAGGAGAAGCTTTTTAGGTCGACACCACACGGCATTTTATACATGGGTGAGAACCATAGGTGAGAACAAATAATTATGAATTAATAGAGTTCAAAATGTTTGTCATGAATTCAAAAGTGCTAACTAGATCCAACGATATAGTGACGAGCTTTTGAGGTGTGTACTCGTTCATGAGACACAAATAACCCTTATTTCTTCTTCTTTTTCTTTATCTTCTTTCATATGCGACCTCCGTGGTGGAGTGGCGTACACACCGGTTTTCAAGGTGTCGTCTGCTCCGAGGTCCCGGGTTCGATTCCCGGACAGGTCAATGTAGAAAAAATTAGTTTTTCTACATTTTCTCGGGTCTGGGTGTTTGTGGTACCTTCGTGTTTCTGGTTTCCAAAATACGAATGCTTTAAATAGTTATTCAAATTGGGATCAGAACAATGTATGTGATGTTGTCCACATTTATTTGTTATTTGTTATTTGTTATATGCTTTATTATATAAAAGAAAGCTGTGTTAGTTAAACCACTTATAACTTGAGAAGGGCTGGAACGATTTTTCTGATTTTTGTGGAAAACGCTGTAAATTTAACATATAAAAAATGATACTTTTTTCCAACCACGCCATATTTGATGACAATGACATTTAAGACGTCAAAATCAAGTACTATTATGAGGCGATACGAAGTTCGCGGGGTCCGCTGGTATTTAATTAGATTTATTTAGGTTCTTTGCTATTGTGTACGACTCTATAAAGCTTACACTGGAATAGCCTTAGTATCATAGAATAAGGACTATTACAACCCCAAGCATTCAAATTATACAAAACATTAAAAAACAAACACAAAAAATAATTATTCAACCGTTTACATGGGCGTCGTAAAAACCGCTTAATCCGCACATGGCGGTGCATGTAAAATAATGTGAATCATCCAGACTTAGGTCACAATAAAAAATAATATAGTAGACATAAATCATAACAACATATACGTAAATTACTACTAGTAAAGGACGTTAAAAATATAATATTTCTAATTCAAAAATATTGCCTCAGTTTTGCATATTAAAAAAGATATTAAGATAAATATCGCGCGTGAACCTTTAAATGCTCTAAAGTAGACTATAACATTAAGGTCCTCACATGTGAAATTGGCGTTTTATCTTATTGACCACTTTGTCCAAAATATTTCCTTTTCGGTTGAGAATTCGAAATTCAAATTTAGAATAGAATAGAATATAGAATAGAATATAATTTATTGCTCAAACTGTGTACAATGTGCAGTTGGAATTACAGGTTAGAGGTAACAACAGTGTACCCATAACGGGCATGCAATATTTAACATTAGTTTTTAAGTTTTACATAAAATAATAAGTAGCTAACACTTACAATTTGGCTTAGGTTTTACATGCATAATATTCACCTAGACTGTAAAATACATTGCCAAGTAACCACTTTTTCAGCTTTAATTTAAAATTTGGTAACTCTAAAGCCTTTATGTCCGAGGGCAAATGATTGAATACCCTTATGCTAGTATTAAAGGCACTATTGTAGCACATTACATTAGTTGTTCTCTGAATACATATGTCATATTTATATTTATTGCGGACATTTGGACGCGTTGTGGATTTGTTTTCAAAATACTCTGGATTTAGCTTAATAAATACTGATGCCTCTAGGATAAAAATATTAGTTAGTGTAAGATAGCCCTTTTCCTTAAATACATTTCGTAATGTTTCGTCTGAGTACATATTATATATTATGCGTAGACATCGTTTTTGTAGGAGAAATGTTGATTGAACATTAACTGAATTTCCCCAAAAAATTATGCCATAAGTTAGTAGTGGATAAACTTGTCCAAAATATGCAGTTCTAGCTACATCCACAGATGTTGTTTCGACGAGCACAGAAAGAGCGTAACAGTAACTAGATACTTTTTTGTTTATTTTAAAATATTTAATTTATAAGATGGTGTTTTATAATTTCTAAATTGTATGAATTTAGTTTTTGTGAGATTAAAACATTTAGATCAAGTGATTTTAACCAGTTTATTGTTCTTTGCAAGGTTTGATTAATGTGATTTTCAAAAAGCGTTTTGTTTTTATAGGTATCGGGAATAAATATTGTTGCATCGTCAGCAAACATCACACATAAGTCTTGTGTGATATCTGGCAGTTGATTAACATAAACTAAGAAGAGGAGGGGTCCCAATATACTTCCTTGAGGCAATCCAAGGCTTACTTTTCGAGTACTTGATTTAACCTCTTCAAAGGTTTTGCTTAATCTATTATAGGAGTCGATTACTGTAAACTGTTCCCTATCCTTCAGATAACTTTCTATTAATCTCAAGGCCAAACCACGTATACCCATATTTTCTAATTTTTGGAGCAGAATGTCATGATTTACGCTATCAAATGCCCTAGACATATCTAATAATAATCCAACACATGGTACTTTACTATTTAAAGAACCCCATACTTCTTTAAGAATTTTGAAAATGGCGAGTGTGGTAGATTTTTTTTCTGGAAGCCAAATTGGTGTTTATGTAGCAAATTATATTTATTTAAGAATTCCAGAAGTCTGTTGTATATGGCTTTTTCAAATAGTTTAGAAAAACAAGTCAATAAGGCTATAGGTCTATAATTTTCGACTTTAAGTTTACTATCTTTTTTGTGTAATGGTTTTACTTTAGCGGTTTTTAATTCTTCTTTATAAATGCATACAACTGTTTTACGTTTCAATTTCGAAAAAAGTCGCTTGTTTTTTTTTTCAGATTGTTTTTTTCTTTGGCGTCATTCATTTCGCACAATGAAAACCATCAAATATCATATATTTTCGAGTACGAGTTCCAGTGGCACCAATGCTGCAGAAACAGCTCAAATGATTAACGATGTCTATCCCTCGTGTTTCAAAAGAAAACAAGTTACGGGTCTTGGTTGCAACGTTTTCGTAACGGAAATTTTAACTTTCTAAATCCCCGTAGACGGACGTAGACCAAGGTGGATAATGAAGAACTAAAGGCTATTCTGGAAGCAGATCTATCGCGAAACGCGTCAGAGTTCGCTGCAGGTTTCGGTGAGAGTGATAGAAGTATTTTAATCCATTCAAAGCTAATTATGAAAGTCATAAAGCTTGGAATTTGGGTGTCTCGGTGAATTATATTGTGTGAATCGAATTAACAAAAACGTGACAAATACCGCGTTTCGTTGCTCAACCGACACAATAATAAAGGGATTGTGTGATGAAAAGTAAATCCTATAACGCTATACATACCACACACTGCACAACAGACGGATGCAATTGGAATGTTTGGGACATCTTACATAATGCCTGGACCTTATTCCAGCAGATTATATTATTTTCCGTCATTTGTATAACTGCTTACAAGGAAGAAAATTATTAAACTCCGATGTCCAAGTAGTTAGTTACATAACATCAATTTCTTAACATGGCTATAGAACCGCATAATTTTAAATGTGCCATGTGAAGCCGGGTAGATTCACACCACCCTATTACAGTCCACTGTTGGACATAGGCCTCTCCATTTACATCCTAAGGGTATAAGAGATAAATGAATACTGTTTGTATTTCGTCCTAACTGTTGCCCGCAACTTCGTCCGCGTCAATTTCTGCAACATTTTTCACTAATGCTTCTCTTCTATTGGCCGCAGCGTGATGCTATATAGCCTTCCTCGATAAATGGACTATCCAACATAAAAAGATTTTTTCAATTCTTATCAGTGCCTACTTCCTGAGATAAGCGCGTTCAAACAAACAAACTCTTCAGCTTTATAATATTAGTAAAGATTGTAATTTAGTATCTTAAATTGCTATTTAACTCACACAATAACTATAGTGTTCCTTTTAGGGTTTCTTAGTCGAAAATAAAACCCGTCCCCCCTTCCCTCTACCTATATACCTTCTGCTACGTTTACACGCGTGGCAAGCCTCGCCAAGTGTTCACAAACACAAGCGTGTAAACGGGGTGTTTGGCTTGGCTTGCATGAGCTTGTCGCCGATCCGAGCTAGTGTCGGTTTTTGAACACAAATCAAAGGAAGCTTGCGGCAAGCGCTTGCGACGTATTTACATGTTGGCGCGTGTTGTTTAGTGTCGCTCACGAGCTCTCGCCGAACGGATGTGTTATACAGACAATACAAAATAATACATTTTACTTAATCCATTAAAGAAATATTAAAAAAACATTTTTTTGAAATTTACCTGTTACGGTTTTTATAGATTTTTAACATCCACCATCTTCTTTGCCGACCTTTTCGCTTCCTTTGTTTTTGTTAATATTTTGTATAAAAATATGTCAAGCCAAACGCAATAGCCGACACAACTTTAACATCCAGATCCATGTTTGTCTGCACAGCTTGCCTGTCCGGAACACACTAATGCACTCGCAAGCGTGTAAATGGCATCCAAGCATTTGTAAAGACTTGGGGCTTGTGGACGTTTGCCAAGCTTCGGCAAGCGTGTAAACGTAGCATTTTACACGCTCAACGACCACATCCATGTTTGTCTGCACAGCTTGCCTGTCCGGAACACACTAATGCACTCGCAAGCGTGTAAATGGCATCCAAGCATTTGTAAAGACTTGGGGCTTGTGGACGTTTGTCAAGCTTCGGCAAGCGTGTAAGCATAGTAGCAAAGGGACGTGTAAGTTTGCCTTTACCGTTAACGAGCGTCATCAAAATGTACTAGTGAGCCTTCGGTATCTGATTCTACTGTATTAACGCGTTTAATCCAAGTTGATTATCATAATCCGTTTCAAAGGTTATGCTGTTTTTATGCTTGCTTGGTCCCAGCAAGCACCTATTAATTTTAAGGAGTTATTTTTGTGAGTGTTTATTTTATTGTTTGTAGCAATTTTGCTGTTTTAGATTTTCATGAGGCCAATATCTGGTAGGCCAGATACTGCCATAAGATTTATTGATATAAACACATATTAAACTGCGTACGTTCAGGTAATAAAAAATTATAAAAAAGATCGTTACAATCCAATGGTTTTTAACAATAGTTTAACGTCAAAGTATACCTCTAAGAACAAACTAGCTTTGAATAAAAAAGTCGTTTTGCAACCTACGATAGAAGATTATGTTTTTTGCCGCTCTTTCATAAATACAAAATAAAATCTGGTATATCTACGTTTGCGTACCAGGTAATGCGTATAATATTATAATATTTGATATTATCCAATGTACCTAGTACATAGAAATTACCAAAATTTGCTGCTAAAGTACTTATTTTTAACGATAGCAACAAATGACGCAGTACTAAATCTATTGCTTACCATAAAATTATACGAGGCTTTAAACCGCCTGAATTTATCCTAACCATAAACTATTTGGAGTGTAGTCGCGTGATTTCGCAGCCATTTTAATCCTACTAACATTAGAATTGCCAAAGTAACTGTGTCTGTTAAGCTTAAACTACAAAACTAGAAACAGCATTGGATAAAATTCAACACGCTTGTTGTTCCTTCCTTTACTACGATTTTACTTGTTGTCGAAAATTAAAACATCTTAAAAACTATGTAGTTTCCGAGGTATGATTTTCTTATAATAACAAAACGATCCAGTTTGTATAGTGTTTGGTTTACCGATCAATACGCGAGGGTCCAAGATTATTCTTCTAATGGGCTCCTACCACGGTTCCAAGGTGTATGGGGGGATTCGACGTGCCTGGTGGGTTCTGGACTCTTATCAAGTCGCACATACCCGGCATGCATCGGGGTCGCGCTGAAAATCAGCGTCGTGATGGATACGCCTGTTACGACTAAGACCTTTTTAATACTTTCATTGTAGGCTTTAAGCTTGTATTAATTGTGTCAAATAAATTATTATTTCTTTCTTTCTTCTTTCGTTCTTATTTCTTTCTTCTTTATTTCTTAAATAATTTTCTCTAAATTGGGTGATTCGTTGCTCCCGGCTTCTGTCGCCAAATTAAGGTCATAAAAACTAATCACGTCAACGGTCTGTCATAGAAGGTTTCGAAAACATCATTCTCGAAGGATAAACACACGATAAGAATAAAAATTATAACAATACAATAATTCAATAATATCAATTCAAAAATGTTACAAAATACTCATATTTTTAGGGTCGGCCAAGAAAGTGGTGCACCAGTTTCTACAAAATTTCACGTGTCAGTAAAGTAGCGATTGGGACTGTGACGTTTTACACGGAGAAAAAAATATTTTACAATACTACGAGTACCAGAACGACATGTAAAAACAAATCTATTAAAAATTAACAAAAAACTGCGAGTGCTATCAGAATTAGTTTTAAGGATAAATAGTCGCTTAGTTGCAAATACTAAAAAAAACTGGTAAATAAGTTAAGTGTACGAAACATGTCAAATAGTATCAGTTACTACTTTCTTTGTAAAGATCAAAATAATGAGTTAGTAATGGGCACAACTATGATTAAGTATTGCTAGCAGTACAAATTTAATGGTAAAGTGTACCGAAAAATGTGTTTAATGTATCAGAAAATTCACGTTACTAAAAACTAGAATTTTAAAATATAATTTACAAAATGTATAGTTGTCACGTATAGCACTATGTGTTCTAGTAACTTCCTCAAAATTCTGGTTAGTAAAACTAGACCTTTTCTCCGTGTAGTATTAGAAACTGTCAGAATATATTTGCAGGGGAAAATCAACCTTGTTGTTTTCTGAAGCGCGAATGACTTTCAACCTTAGGGTGATAAACCACTATTTTGGCCGACCGTACGTTCGTAGCTGTTAAGTAGCTAATACACAATTTAATTAGTGTCGTGTGGCGCCAGCACTTAAAAATAAGAGCACCACCGCTTTCCTTTCTTATAGGTGTCGTAAAAAGTGACTATAAGTACCGATAGAAGACGGGCAGCAGCGTCTTCTCTCGGCCATTGGCCAAACTTCGATTAATTATAGCAAAATCTTCCTTTTTAAGTGACCTGTGTGTAGTAGTGATCAGATCTGGGCTGATGATGATGATGACTTAACTTTATCTATTCTGTTAATAAGCCGTTACAGCCTTTCCGACTTCGACAAATTTAATATGTATTCAGTCGCCCTGAGCAATTTTCGAACAAATTTACACAAAGAAAAAGTATATGTACAATAGTAATTAAACAAGAAATGGTTTGGTTACTACTTTTCCATTAGGTCGACGTCTCTCATTAAGTTTGTTTAAGCAGATTTTCAGAGTTGTGATCCCTTTTTTGATGACAAAACCTACCTTTTTAACCGACTACTGTCTCGCTTCGTGAAAAGTCGAATATAAATTCTAACCCTTTTCTAATGGAGTAAAAGGAATTCTGATAATACTGAATATGTAAGCCATTGATACATGTTCATCTCACGTTATTAATATTTTATAAAATATGCCGCCACACATAACGACGACTCTTCTTTGCTCAGGTACTTTTTAGATGTAAATCTAAGAAATAATATTTTTAATAGTAATTTAAAAAGGTCCTTAGATCACACAACCTTTGAGCTCAAATATGTATTAACTTATCGAATTAAAGTGGCAGCTGGATGGGGAAAGCCCAGGACAGAATTTTGTGGCGTAACCTAAAGAAGGCGTACGTCCAGCAGTGGACGGAGGGCTGTTGATTGATTGATTGAGTTTAAAGTTGCATTATACTTGTAAGCATCCAACATACAATATATGTTGAGAATTTAATAAATTGTGGCATAGACTATTAAAAATACTAGCATATTTCAGAATTTGACTGTCGCCTTTAATCTGTATACAGCCTCAGTTTATTCCATAGATTTCGTGTATGGTTTATTCGTTAGATAAACTTCAAAAATGCTATGACTTTTTTTTGTTAAGGACAAAGAACTCTGGTGTTCAGAAGTAGGTGTTTGCAATATTTTTGATGTTAGGAATGGCTACTTTTTTTTGATATGTCAGATCTAATATAATTTTGAGGTTAAACGTACTGAGCAGTTGTATCCCAAGTTCTTAATTTGTTCATCAAATTCATATGTACCAGAATGTCTTGCGACAGAGCTGTTATGTAAAAGAGAGTGACCAGCTACATTGAAAATATGATTAGAAGTACCTAAGTAAAAATAAGTACAATACAATTTAAAAATTTCCGTCCACATGGTTTGCAAGTGATTTAAATTATCGTGTCTCATTGAAAAAAATTGAACTGCGCCGGGAACATTTTCACGCTATGATATTTTATGATTTTAAGTGAGTTGCCTGAACTCGGAAGAATCGTTCAACAGACCTCAAAGGGCATTCAAATGTGAAGGGCTTTCTAAGGCAACAGCAAACAAAGTATTGTTGGTATAATGAATTCAAGAGCGGACGACTAACTGTAAGACATAAAAAAGAATTGGTCGCCCTTTGGCGGCTATTAGGGAAAAAACGTTCTACCAGTTAAAAAAAATCAAAGACAATAAGTAATAGGCGAGTTACGTTTCAAGAGAACGAGCAGATACCTACTGCAGATCTTCACGAAATCTACACATGCATCGTCGCGTGAGGACGATAGTTTCATGCTGGGTACCTCACCGATTCTCAAAAGCAGCCCGGTGGATAAACAACAAGGCACAAAGAACTTGACAACAGCATGACTTCAGCATAGTCTCAACTGTATCAAAGTATACATTATATTCATGCAATTGTGTTACGACTTGATTGGATCAGTAGCTAACACATGTATACTGGGATAGGTCCATATAAACTGACATGGGTTGACGTATCGTGATGATTATGTACTCACTAAAGTAATTGGCTTAGCTCGTTTAGTACGGGTCGACAATTAAGGTTTATTGGAGCCTAACTTAGGTATTTGTCGTTCTGTAACATTATTTGTAGAAACAAACAATTTTAATATTGTAACGTGTACATTGATAAATAATGATCTTAATTCAACGCTGATACAGGTTTTTTGTAATGAATCTTATTTTTTATATTGATGCTAAGTACCTACTTTTATTAGAGTTTTTAACTGTGCAAAATCACAATAGCATTTTATGATATCATATGGTTACGACTCAATTGTACTACGTCTTCTTGCAGTTGTATGATTAGACTAGCTGTTGCCCGCGACTTCGTCCGCGTCAATTTCTGTTATTATGATCGTGATTAAGAAGTTTTTAAAACAATATAGCCCAAAGCCTTCCTCGATAAATAGACGATCCGACACAAAAATAATTATTCAATTCGAACCAGTAGTTACAGAGATTAGCGCGTTCAAACAAACAAAAACAAACAAACAAACTCTTCAGCTTTATTATATTATTAGCATAGATTACATATCCTTCAGTAATATTCTGTTCAAACAGTTTTTCATGTTGCCATGCTTCATGTAATTTTAAGATTTTCATCTCTGACTGAAACCAGGCCAGTTTTTGAAATTGACCCTACCAGGACTTCACCGGATATCGACACGTCATATAGAACACATTAGAATAATAGTTTCAAATACAAGACCATAAACACTTTATCCACTCTTACCGCGAACACGAACGCTTTGAAGACTTTGGTATAAATCATCAGGGCACAAAGAACTTGACAGCGGCATGACTTGAGCATAGTTTTAAACCTTATCAAAGTGTTTTTTTTATAAGTTATGAACTTGCTCTTGACCACATACTTAACTATACGGTTAAGAAGAAGTCTAAGATGGAGCGAGCTTACCCAGAGGAACTGGTTCTTCCACACACCAGCGGAACAACAACACAGAAAAAACTGTTTGGCGCTGGACTCTTGTAGGAGGGTGGTAGCATCCAGGCAGCCTCTTATACGAAGCCTACCACCAGAGGGATCTGTTAGCCGTCATCATTGGTTAGAAAACCAAAGATGCTGTTGCCCAGAGTGGACCACTAGGAGGTAGATTCCACCACCCCAAAAAGAGTAGAGAAACCCCCAAGAAGAAAGAGTGTAGAGTGTACATGTCATTTATGCAATTGTGTACCATTTTATTTATGAAACGTTGTTATAAATCATCATGAGACCACATTTGTCTACTGCTGGAAATAAGCCTCTACTCTCTGCAGGACTTTGCTATAACCGTCACGCTAAATAAACGAGGTAACACTTGCAGTACGGCAAATGATGGAAAGTGAAGTTGCCTCTCTATAGTCCACTATCGACAGTCTTTCGATAGTTTATCTATAGTTGACGTCATTTCAATAGTATCGATAGCCTATTGATAGTATCGATATTAGCGATAGTTTAGATGCTATTAAAGATCAATATATTGCTTCGGAACAATACTATAGTTTGATAGTATTGATACTACAAATTCACTAATACTATTGATTGGTAGCAATACTCTTGATAGTATCGATTCTATTACATTATAATAATATCGATAGTATTGATTGATTCGATAATAATAATATCGATAACACTATGGATATAGTTTTTGAGGTCAACTATCCAAACTATCGAGAGTTCTGCAACTCTAGTAGAAAGAAGACTCTACCGGTCATCTTTTAGTTTTAGTTTCTTTAGTCGTCTCTTACAAAACTCATAGAGCTTGAAGGGAATATTTTTTCCGAATAATTAAAGAAAAAGGGAAAGTGAATCGAAATAAAACATGTAACTATATTTTATCAGAATAAAGTAGCTCAATTGTTAGAGCAGTCGCCCGAAAGCGAAAGGTTGGAGCCCCACAAAGGGCAATCAACATTTATGTAAAGAGTTGTTTTTTCAATTGTACTAGCAATTTAGTTGCTTACACAATAGATTTTTAATACTGTATAGTTGGGTAAACATTGCTTAGGTCTCCAAATAGAGACATGCCTCAGCAGTGTAATGTATACCTACGCACGATGACAACATTTCAAAGTTGATTAATTGCCTTTGCACAGTAATTTGGTGGAGTGACGCGGTGGGCGCTATCGATAAGTTGCTTATAGCATTATCTCGGTGGGGCGCGTGGCTTATTTCCGATATTTGATTTTAGGGTTCCATACCCAAAGGTTAGAAACGGGACCCTATCACTAAGACTTCGCTGTCTGTTCTTCTATCCGTCTGTTCGTCTGCCTGTCACCAGGCTGTATCTCAAGAGCCGGGATAGCTAGACAGTTGAAATTTTCACAAATTATGTGTTTCTGTTGCCGCAATAACAACAAATACTAAAAACAAAATAAAATAAATATTTAAGGGGGGCTTCCATATAACAAACCCGTTGTTTTGGTCTTTTTGGTACCTACGGAACCCCTCGTGCGCGAGTCCGACTCGCACTTGGCCGGTTTTGTTAGGTTCATCTTGTACTGGCCTAAAATTTTAAAGAATCATGTCGCAGACAGATAACACCTAGAGCACTGTCAGCTAGAAGAATACAAGTCTGCTCTTTACGGCCAAAATGCGCTCACCTAGTCGCCTGCAACATGTCGTTATGACAAAACACTTCATCTTGAAATTAAAAATTTAAAAAATTTAGCTTTGTCTAAAATATAACCGACGTAAACTGGTAACTATTTTGAGTTGTTGCCTAACAAGAATTTACTGACAAATACATACAATTTACAGAAGTCACGCTACGCTTTTCATCACTAAAATTTTTGTGAAAATTTTTTTTCAATCTCATTCATATTTCTACATTCTAACATTTAAATAAAACTGACCGTCCATGACTAATTGCACAATTCCAGTGAATGATTCCTACTGTAATGTTTTTAGATTTACGAAACGGCATGCATGACTATCCGTGAATCTCAATGCTATTTTTATTCCTATTGTACCTACCCTAATTCAGTTAGCTGATAGCTAGATTAAAAGTAAAATCTCTTCAAATAGCCAAGTAACTCGGCCAGTAGGTAGTTCTGATATTTTTTTCTTAATTTTCGTAAACCATTGAGATGGAAAAGATATATTTATTTCGATTTAACCCGACATTCTGAACACTTTAAACTTGAAACCGTTGGTGGTCAGGTAGGTATTGATTACTGATATAACGTAACCTAAAAAAAGAATTTCTTGCTGCTCCAACAGTCAATTGTGTGGTACTCTGCTATTACCAAATTTGTTTTTATTATGATGAATAAAATTGCTGTTCTTTTGTTATTTTAATTACTATTTGAATATTTAACATTGTTACGTACGGTTCGTATAACATTTTTCATGTTACGGTTAGTGAACATTGTTTTCTAGGAATCTCTGTTTTCATATTAGAAATACTATGTATCTACTGATAATAATGATTGAGGGTTATGAGGTTGCTAAATTACCTGGTTACGAGTTTAGGCATTACTTTAATATATGTTTTAAATAATTATAATTAATGAAGGAAAATACATCTCGAGCATTACAAAACATCTATACATAATATAGGTAGATAGGTACGTTGTTATATTACATCGTTTAGAAATTTCAAAGGCATACATTATCATATTAAACATCTCGATAATTGTTATATCGCGAAGGAAATGTCCTGTTAAGATACCCATGCCATTACGCTAAATGGATCCGCAGGCTATTCCGCACTTTCGAGCAATGTCAAATATTATGTGCGTCGATTCAATTCTCAACCTTATCTTAAACCTATAAGAACTAATACATATGCATTTTCCACGCGATTATATGGTAGGGTCCTTTAAAGGTTCGAAAAGCGGTCTTATGAGTATGACAGTATACTCGTATGTTCGGTATCATTATAAACCGAACATGGCCGCCACCACAAAATTGCAGATTAGATAGTTTTTTTGCCTCTTAAATATATTACTTATACATTACATATTAACTAACCGAGGATTTTTCGAATATTTAGATGAAATAATATCAGTATATAAACTTGAAAAACTATGTCTCAGGCGGGACTCGAACCCGCATCTCCTCGCATGCCGGGTGGGCGCTATACCATTAAGTCACCGAGACCCTGCGACTCAGCGCGAATTTTTCAAGCATATTCTTAACTCTGTAAGCCAGCGTTGCTTCATCAAATGTTAGGAGTTTGCACCCTTAACACCCGAAAGAAACATCTTTGCAGATGTTTGACAGTCAGTTAAGATGAAGCAGCTATTTATATACTTTATAAATTGCAATTATAATATCAGTATATAAACTTGAAAAACTATTCATCTTAACTTTCTATTACTGACTATAATTACTTGTAATAGTCATTGCACGAAACGGTCAAAAACAGAAACAGGCATTACTAAAACCGGGCGTAACAAGAAGTGGTCCAAAACTGAATTAGTCATATCTAGAAAAGGACATTTCTAGAAGCTTACACAGACCGCCCAAACCACGCAATCGTAACTATAATATTTAATGATACAATTTTATACATGGTTTGGACATGTTGAGAGGATGAATGAAAGCAGATTGACTAAAAAGATATATATGGCGAGTATGAATGGAAATGTTGGAAGGGGAAGGCCTCGACGAACTTATCTTGATCAAATCGGGGAAGTTCTAAAGAAAGGTCAGGTCAAGAGTACCCTAAACCGGCGAACGTGTATGAAAAGATTAATGAATGTAGATGAAGCGAAAGTAGTATGTAAGGATCGTAGCAAGTGGAAAGATGTGGTCTCTGCCTACCCCTCCGGGAAAAAGGCGTGAGTGTATGTATGTATGTATGTATGTATGTATTTTATACATCGATTGTAAATAATATTTTTATTGTGCATTTAATCTCTAAATAACCCTAAAACTGTCGAAATTTCGTAATACTTACGCCTCTTAACACTGACAGCGACGGACCAGGCAAGAGAATAATTTGAACTGCCTCTCGAATTTAAAAGCACAAGGAATGGGTGGCCGTTATGCTAATATCGAATAAAATGTGAGAATATTTGTCTTAAAGCGGGGACCAAATAAAAAAGAAAAGGCTCAAGCAGTCGTGAGGAAAAACAGATAACTTATGGCTTCCGTCTTGTCATAGAATAATTTATAAGTTGGAACAGTAAACTGGGTTATTCTTAGACTATTACGAATTGTTTGTTTAACGTACATACATTAAATATATAAATCAGTATCTATAACATCATAAAATTCAGTAAAATCTGTTTTGTTTCTGCAAATAGGCCCCTGGAGGCGCTTTTACACGTCCCAATATTAAAACCTACTACTGCTTCGGGACAAATGTGGGTAGTGACGAGAAGAAGCAGCGCAAGAAACTCGGTCACTACTGTCAGCCTCTTTTCAAATAAATATGTTTACATAAGATATATGCCAGTGCGAGTATAACTACACCACTGTTTTAAATTTTAATCTACTAGATACGAAATTTAACACATTTATGGACAGTAACAATAAAAATAAGAGCCATAACATTTAATAAAATAATTTTAATTATTATTGCCGCAACATAAATATATCTTACCTCAGACGGAGCCTTCGCGTAATTCATTTAATCCTCGGTGAAAAGGGTCAAATAAAATAATAAACGTTTCCTAAAATTATTATCAAACTGTTGTGAAGAAGGTCGGAAACCTTTCCTTGGTTACTATACAGATTAAGAATAAAAATTAGAGCCCTATAAATTTCAAAATTCTTATTGAACGTAAACCAACTTAAATAAATTCATAAAAATATCATATTAATATGACTCAACAATTAAAAGATCTTTAAAGAATCTAGAAAGGATTTCCAACATTACAAAGGCGCCTTCAATCGAAAAACAATCATGTTTCTGGTAGCACATATGTAGACCTCAAAACTATTCTTAAAAAACTATTTTCAAGCAATGGAAGTGCTAGATCAATAATAATTGAGAATACAATGCCTTTAAAAAATCTACTGTATCTAATAGAACTCGAACCCATAGCCTACCCCTTACCGGGCGATAATTCTCTCTCTTTACTCTAATCATTGAGTATTCAAGACATTACTTGCGTCGACAAATCCATTTGAGTCCCAGACCTTGGCAGCCGAAGTTTTTATTCAAAGAATTGTCCAAAGGGCTTGACCAAATAAGAAATTACCGATGATTTTTGATTATCTCGTTTAGCGACTACTAAAATTTGGTGCCTTAGGTAATTTAATACTTTTCTTCGATAAAATTTTCTCCCATCACCCAAAATTGGTAGGTAGTTGGGTCTTATGAAAAAAAGACAGAAAATGCTGGGCCTTAATGTAAGTAATTCACATATCGTCGTTGCGCGTGCAACACCGCGGAACAGCAGTTTGTAAATACCGCGTATCTGCTTTTATACAATTTTACAAGAGGTTAAGAAAACTGGAAATCTTAGTCATTTGACAATATTTTACGGGCCGAACTAACTAGTAACTTTCTTATAAAGTAGGTAAGTCACAAAAAAGTAACTACTTGGTTTGGTTCGTTAAATATAGCCAAATGACTAAAATTTCCAGTTTTCTTAACCTCTTGTAAAATTTTATAAAATCAGATACGCGGTATTTACAAACTGCTCTTCCGCGGTGTAGCACGCGCAGTGACGATAAGGCTTAAAAAATAGCCATTTTTTACCATCCTAAAATCCAAAAAAGCAGCCTATTTCTCTTTATGAAACGTCGTTAACGTCGATCGTTTGTTATATAACCTTACTTTAATTAAACCCCTAATTAATCGGTTCTCAGATTGCCTAAACACGCAGAATTTTCACTGAAGGTCTGCAGAGGATTAATCTTTTATTGGCACCATTTCCATTTTATTACATCCTGCCTGACCCAAATTTTTATGCAATCGTTTCTTTAAATTCAAAGGTTTCATTTGAATGACTAGTTTATTTATTTCCTGTAATTTGTATAATAACAGACTGAAACTATTGAAATAACTATAAATAAAAGTATCTATTGATTGCTCAAATTATCTATATCAATATAAAGTATAGTTTCCATATCGTTCAATGTAAGTCTGATGCCAATAAATCAAATTTATGGCCCCAAATTGACGGTTATTGACCAATTTACTTAAATTTATTGATATAATAATAAGGATTAGTATGATTAGTTTGCCAATTGTTTTGCAACTCTACCTGCCTGTTCATCTTAAATACATGAAGCTCAAGCTTTCTTCATGGAAGACTATAAATACTTATATATGAATGTGGATAGCAACAATCAGGAAATAGAAATGTTTTTTTGCAAACAGGTTGAAAATAACACCGCAAAGGTACCTCAAAGAACCATACCCCGCAACAATATTAGATCAATGTGTTTTTCTATATTAACCCGTCCGTGAATCGAACACGGGATCTCGTAGCTGAGGCTTTACTCCGCAACGCAATGTCCGTATATTCGAATCCATCTGTCTCTATCACTCATACCGATGTCTTTAAGTATCTGAAAGAGACAGATATATCCATAAATACGAGCTTCGTGTTGCAAAGTAAGGCATCTGGTGACATCTTGAACTCCTGCTTATGCCACTGCATCACGGAGATTGTCGCCACAAGCGCATTAGTTCTCAGTTGATGGTGGCGATGAATTCGGTGTCAAACAACTATACAACACGGCATAATGTCACATAGTTTTTGTATGATTTCTGCGTCATGATATAAAACAGGTCGTCAAGATGCGTCGGCATCGACATCAGACATAAAAACTTCTCTTAACATACTGTCTTACCTCAAGTATACGGTGAAAAAAAAATCCTAGTGAACATCTAAATATATTTACATACAATACTACGAAACAAGTCAACAAAGCGTTTATATGTGCTTATTGCCGGAAGCGATCTCGAGCAAACTTAATTAAGCTCGTCTAAAGGCGCTTAAACGCCTAAACCGATCGATGGACGTAGTTTTATTTCTTTTCATTCTCTGAATATGTTGGACTGTATAAAAAAAAGATACCAGCCAGACATCGTTTTAATTAGCATTTTCAACGTAAATAAATCCGTTTGAAGGCGATATTGGCAGTGCTCCACCTAAGCATATAAACAGTCTGGACGGGACGACTGTTACCATAAAACGTTATGAATTCTATAAACTAAATATAGATATTATTGCAAGTTTGCAGGCTCATGACTTCAAAGAAACATTAATGTTGATTCACCTTTTATTTGCTTTGGATTTTTATCATACATCGTTATGATTTAAAGGGCAAGAACATCGTTAAATAAGAAGAACAAGATGGACTCCAATTAAAAATGACAACTAACACTGTCCTCGATTCAATGACTGACGTTGATTTTATGTCAGTGTCAACATTATACCCCGGATAATAAATAGTACGTCATGTTTTACCTGTTCTTTTTTTTTCATCAAAGTATGTTTACATTTAAAACAATGATGATCGAAGTTTTTTTTCTGTTTCAATATTTTATATCTCGTATTTTGCTTTTACTTGTGGGTGATTTCTGGGATAAAAACTATCCTATGTCCATTCTCGGAACTCAAACTATCTCCGTACCAAATTTCATCTACTTAAATTGATGGGGTAAGCTTGGACAGACAGCCGAAGAACAGACAGACACACAGTCGTTAAATTAATATAATCCTTACTTATACTTATATTTAATAACGAGCATGATACTCGTGCTAGGATTATAAATAAAGCATGTGTTTTTATGTGTGCTACGGAGAAGAAAATACTATTTTTTTTTTATCAAGGATCAGATGTCTTAAAAAATAATTATGCGTTAAAATTTGTCTGTAGATCCCCTGGTAACAATCTAATCAGCTGAGGCATGGTACGAAGAACGAATGTAGGTTTCATTTTAGAATATCTTCAAACCCTTTGAACCTTTTGGTAAAGCTACTCGTATATTTAAAGTAAACATAGTTTACAAAGGTATTCAAAACAAACATACCAAATACACATAAAATAATAATATTCTCCATGTAAAAAGTTATGCAAATATCGTGAAACCTTCGTCAAATTTATACGACTTGCAAATACTCTTCCGGGGTATACAAGTAGGTAGATATATTTTTATCATGTGATTATCCTTTCAAATTACCTATAAAAGTTTTTAACTTCAAGTTTAGTAGCCCCAAAAAAACCTTTCTGTGATTTTGGGGCTACGCAACTCCTGATATTGAATTAGGGATAAAGTTTCGTTTGGATTAGGAATTAGGATAAGCCAAATAATAGATAAGATAAGATAAATAAAAGTACTAACTTATACCAAATCAAAGAAATAATCTTACACAGAGAAGACACTGAACATATTTCTTTATTTTTTTATAGAACAAAGCACTGTCATTGTGTGCAAATGGGATTGCCTAAATACACTGAAATTGTTACAGTCAACTGGTTAATTTATACCATTTATAGCTATTTATGAAACACTAGCTGTTGCCCGCTACTTCGTAAGCGTCAATTTCTGTTATTATGATCGCGATTATTTTTGCACCATTTTTCACTGATGCTTCGCTCCTACTGGTCGCAGCGTAATGTTATAAAGCCTAAAGCCTTCCTAGATAAATGGACTATCCAATGCAAAAATAATTTTTCGATTCGAACTAGTACTTTCTGAGATTAGCGCGTTCAAATAAACAAACAAACAAACTCTTCAGCTCTATAATATTAGTATAGATTTATTTTTACTATTCATTACATTTAATTTTTAAATGTTACTCAACGATGACTTCCGATCTATATCATATACCTATCCGCAGGTGCCTATTGACACAGACTCAAATAAATATCGTCCAATTACTCTGATAACGAGTTCATTTGCAGAATATTCATGACCCGTGTATGCACAAGTCTAATTATTATGATTAGACGAAGTATCATCTTACCTCTATTACACAGGGAATCATACCATTTTTTGACCATGGCTCCAAATAGTACTTTCCGAATGTACAGGTTTCCTTGCTTTGTTTTTTTTTTGAGCAAAGTGGTAAAATACAAAAGTGCTGCTTTGTTTGTCATTAGCCTTACTTTGGAGCTTCCAACTCTTGAAATGGACTCAGAGAATCGTTCACAAAGAAAAGAGAACATTAACGGAACACCTTTACAGTTCAAACGTCTTTCATATATTTACACTTTCCTAAGTATTGGTGCCTGGTTAGTAAATCTTTACAAGAATTACTCGCAATCTATTCTAGCAGTTTACCTATTTGTCGGAATGTCAGCAAATTTTGCTTGTCAATTATCCTAATAATGGACGAGAAGTTTATACAGGGCAAATCTTAAGACTGCAGACAAATCAACACTTAATATACCTAGTGAGTTTCATTACCACTTAACGTACGAACAATCTTATACATTTCAATCCTAAATGGTCGGCATGATGTCTTACAAAATATATATTTACAACAAACACCAAGATTGGTATGAAATTTAATCCAACTCAAAGTTCGCTAAAGCTAGCCAAAAGATACTCTATAAACTTAAGTCCAAGCAAATCTAGAGCATTCCGCACTGAACTCATCACAAAAAACGCTGCTCATCAGTCTTGCGACACTTCTTCAGTCACACAAACGTCGTCTGCAGCTCTGTCGTGGAACTTGCTCTGGGTGTGGGAGCACATTTGTTTCGTATCATGTGCCCAAAAGTAGTCCTGAACTGCCGAGACATGGAGCAGTACAGGACGAAATTTATGGCACCATTGAGAAGTGCCAAAGCATCCATCATCTCTCCAAAGAGATCGTAGCAGCGCTTAAAGAAACACCGTCCCAATACTCCGCTTAAAAGTCCTAAAAGAAAAATGGTTGCATTTTAGATTACTTTCTTCTGCTTTTATATTTCAACCAAGGAAAAAAGAAATTCCCAATTCGCCGAATATTCGATGTTAATAAAGAAATGTCTTCCTTATACTTATAAAGTTGGTGCTAGGAAGCTATCTAGATATCTATGCATAGTTTTTATGTTATTTTTAAGTCAGTTTTATTCATAGACTTAGTATACTTATACTAGTTTATAATTACAATAAATTGTAAGAGTGATCTTAGAAAAACAGTTCTTCCGTGATGAAGGTTCAGAAATTTCCTGGAAGATAATATAATAGGCGATAGGGCAGCCTCATTTTACATTGTGTCTGGTTTGTAATTTTTTATGTATCTATCACCAGTACTATTATAGCGCTGGCAACAGTACCGAATTATCTAAAACACCAAAAATAAAACACGAAACTACTAACTTATATGATAGTGACCATGAAAATAAAATGAGTAGGTAGTTACTTCTAAAATAAATTAAACAAATTTAGCAAATCACTTAACATTAAGTTTGAAACACCAATAATTTTCGGAAAATCAAAAGTCACAAGACCAATTCATTTAATTCCTTGGCAGAAATCCAAGCTCTGATTATTGATTTTATTTTATATCAAATTTATTATTGCCAAATCCTTCAGTAGATACTTATTTTGATGATTACGCGTATAATCTTCGTATCGGTAAATGATATCATAATGTTGTTAAAACTGTTATATAACAAGTATGAAGGTAAAGTATTGGTTTATACAGTTTTAAAAGCGCCACAAAAAAATTACTCGAGATATCCGGTATAAGACATTTACACATCTCATTGCAATCAACAACTGTGGGCAGCTAACAGTTTCTCTCAATTTGTTTACGATTATAACCGTATAACTACTATTGCTAGATTCTTTTAAATATTTTCGTTTCTAAAAAGACCTTGGAGTCAGGAGATGCGTTTGTTTTTATATAAACAAAGAATACTTTGATCGAATGAAATTAGAATAGGAAGTCTTGCGATGAACCAACTCATCTGATTGCCGCAACATTAGAAGATTATTTATAATTGCATTGGTCTGTATGCCAATTTGGCAATTAATCATAATATAGATTGCATTAATCCAAATAAAATCTTTATTTGAGGTAATTGATTTAGGTTAACATATTTTATTTAGGGTTCCAAGATGATTATTGTTCATTGTTTTACACTACAGTATGATTATAATAATAATCCCTTTGACATTGTAATAATAATCTTTTTTTTGTAATTTTCTTATATTGTGTGCATTTGATATTAACTTTTATATATTTGCATGACTAATTAGTCAAACATGTGGACATTTCCCTTGTTAAATATCTTGTAAAACCGTGTTAAAAGCAAATAAATATTTCTGATCCTGATTCTGATTTCCTTATATATTAATAAGATCACTTTGCTGTTCGTCTGTATGTCTATAGTCCGTCTGTTCGTTTGTCTTTGTGTCCATTAAGACCCTTATTTCGAGAATGAGTGAAAGCATAAATTTGAAATTTAAACCGTATACTCAGGGTTACGGCCTTATGAAATTGTCAAACAAAATCCAACTTCTAATACGACCATTTTTTTCAGCAAAAACGATATATCAACACTCTCAAGGGCATTAAAACTCTTAGGATTCTTCCTTATAACTATAAAATTTAAGTAAGCAAGTAACATTAGAAAACGACAACTTTAGACGACAATCACGACCAAGAGTATAAGAAAAAAATCTTAAAACTATACATTTGAAAATACATTTTAAAATAGGTATAAGGGTCTATAATTATTTCTAAACGACGGGATGATATTTCAAATTCTAACTAGTAGTTTGAACGGGGTTCAGGAGCAAAGGGCTTGATGTAAAATTGGTTTTATACATTTTCTGACGCTTTTCAGTAAGTCAGTGTATAAGTAATGACTGTCGGCGATGGTTTGGCACATACTAAAAATCTTAATTCACAGAATTTAAATTTCATTTTCAAATGAAAACCGCACTGTATCTTAAAATATCCTCATCATCATAATCTCAAGCCATTCTAACGACGCCCACTTGTTGCTGCCACTGCTCGCTCTTTTATGTTATTTCTTCTTCGTTCAGAGTCTTTACCAAATACCTTGTTTCTTATCGCAATGATCATAAAAACAGTTTTCTCTTGATCATAGTTCAAAAATTGCCTGGAAGAGTTTTTAGCGAGAAGAAATGAATATTTGTCTGTTTTGTGATATTTTGTCATTTTGTGTTTTGTAATCAATGATATTACAAAGTATCATTTCATTCCCTAATAAAAGTAGATGTCCCAAATTATATGGAGGCTAGGCCCAGAACCTGTACACATTGCCAAAAGATAGGGCAATGTACCTACAACACTTTATCATCCAAATTCTTTAAAATGGCATTCTTTAATGGCTTAAACAAAAAAAAAACTTATTAAAATAGCAATACTTAACAACAAAAACTATCATGGCGGAAGATGACACTTTGATGACATCTGTCAGTTTTGACAATTTCAAAATAGATTTGAACAGGTGATAATTTTTGCGTAATTGTACTTGTTGTAATAACAACAATCCAAACAAAGAGTTTTAACTTATGTAGTACCTAAAGGATATTTGCGATTATTACAAATGGCTTTAAATTCACGTGAGATAAGACGGTGGCAAAAACTTAAAAGGAAAGGTTATGTCAAATATTGACAAAGGAAATCTGACAGCTACTGACATTAAGAGTTTAACTTGTTTTATGGTCAAACGCCATCTTGTTTGCCTGATTAAGAGGGATATTGCTAAAAGAGTTTTTATTATTGAGCCGCCAAATTATACGTTATATACATTTATTTGTATTTTTAACAAAGTCTGTAGGATTTTCTTGATTTTTTAGAATGCTGTACAATGTGTGGGCCTGTTACGGGACATCTCTTTTCTACTGAAAACGGTCAGACATTTTAAAACTTTACACGTTGTTTTTTATTAACTACCAAACATTAGTAGTGTAAAGTGAAAATACAATTCTTTGGATAAACATTTCAACCGTCTTTCAACATAAATAATATGCTGTTTCATCTCAACCAACTGTTAAATATTAACCACAATATTTCTAACGGATGTTGAGGGTATACAACCAAAACATTCAACAACAACAAATATCTTGATAGTTGAATAGTTAGAATATTCGGAACTAAGGCAGTGGGAACTTTTAGTCAAGGGATTGTCTATCAAATACACTGGGACTGAGAATTTCTTTTTCCTCGATTGTACTTTAGACCTGGTGCATACCTAAAATGCCTTGAGGGAACTCCGTCATCAAGAACAGCAAGAGTACCGCTACAAGCATCTTCGTTGTCCTATCAGTGCGGCGCTCAGCCTTCGAACGTTTAGTAGACTTTCTAATGAACACATTTTTGCTGCTGTTGCCGTTGACAATGGTTGGACAAGTGTTGTACCTGTAAGAAGATGATGACTCAGCTTATTAAGTATAGAGAATTTGTCGTGTAGTGCTGGCACATAAAAATAAAAGCAACTATTCTCTTTCTTCGGGTGTCGTAAGAGGCGACTAAAGAAGCACTGCCAGGAGAAGACGGTCAGCAGGGATTCTACCATTAGCCAATATCTTCACCAACCCTCCTGCTAAGCGTGGTGATTGTGGGATTGTGGTGAAAATACATCTATTAAAATGATGACATACAGCATAAATATGTGACCGAATTTTAGTACAGTCTTTGACTGACCAACCAACCCACAGTTGTTTACTTTACATTAATACAACAAAATAAAATGTACAGGGATAAAAAATGTAAAAATGTGCAAAAGAAGTATTTATTCAATTAATATATAGATTTGCTACAGATGAAGATTTAATAAGTAGAAGATAAGTTTGATGTCACCTTATACCTTCTCAAACAATGTCACTGTCCTAAAAATGGTGCCCATCAACGGTCAATGGCCAAATGTATACGTTGATTATTTTCATTTTAATGTTTTTGGTGGAGCTAAAAAGATCGTGAATGGTGACCCCACACCGGCTGACGATCTATGGGTATCCCCCTACTCGGTTGACCTTCGATCTAGGGAAGGTCCCGGAAAAAGCTGGATGCGAGTATCGCGGTATGAGATCGAGATCCTTTGGGAAAGATCCTATGCCTGTTTCCATCCAAAGTCAGCACTATCGACAAAATAAGTATTGTAATAAAAGGAATTCATCAGAAAATCATGATACTAAAATTGGGTCTTTCATTAGAAAGTATAGCGTATAAACGTATATACATAATACTTATATATACATAATCATTATAATTAGCCTAAATCGGTCTAGCCCTTCATCAATCTTCAAAGACATCTCCAAAAGCTGGATACTGCCATAATCGCCACACTTGGGAGGCAACTGCAATTTAGCAATGGAAAAAGAGAAAACACTACAACCCATCTTCTTCTGACTCCCACCCCCTTCGTACGACACCATAGGTTGACACACGTCCATTGTATTTTGCCTGTACCACACAACGTAATCAATGACTTTTAAATGATATTGTAAATTGCCAGTAGTATACCCTTTCAAAGCTTTTTTTCTACTATTAGCTCGGTACAGCGCGCGTACGAGCCACGCGCTGATCAGCGTCAGGATGACGCATGGCAGCAACTTGATGAGCACGCCGTGCACCCAGAAGTTGATCTGGTAGAGCAAGCCGTCGTAATCCGAGTCAACGTAGTACACCTTCGTCGGGATGGTGCCAGTCTTGTCCACTGTGAAGTCTTTGTGTATTGTAAACACCTGTAGGAGAAAAAAAGGATTATACTGACTTAGATGAAAAATAAGAACAAAATACACGGTTTTATACAAAAATTACATTTTGGCGATTAAATCTATCTAGGAAGACCTTAATGGAAATTACCTTGGCTGCATAACATAAAGGTGCATTCAGCTAAGAATGTGATTGAGCAAGTGAGCGCACAATTGACGTGGAAAATTAAATGTTATTTCCAATCAGTACATGAGCCTTTTTTTTACAATGGCATTCGATGTTTTGGTACTTTATCAAAAGAAGAACTCTTGCATACAAACAAGGTGTATGGCAGATTTATAAATAAATATTACTATATGTATAAGATTACAATTAAATCATAATGATGAAAAATTAAATAAACGCCCCATTACTCTAGTGGTTATAATACCAGGCCAAGATCTTGGGGTCCTGGGTTCTATTCATAGGTCGGGTAACAAGATATTCAAAAACAAACATGGCTTGGGTTTGTGATCACCAACCCGCATTTGGCAAGCGTGGTGATTACGCCTGTACCGATCGTTGCAGTGGTGACTTGAATTCAATGATGGTGACCTTTTCCCTGCAGTAGGATGATTAAAGGCTTAAGTTTAATTTACTGAAGTTTAATTCACTGATGAAAAAGAAAATCCTTCAAGCATATTGAAATAAGCTTTGTGTATAATGCGTAAACCGCAGTAATTTTGCCTCAATTAGACGCAGTCAGGCGAATTCATGGTTATTATGAGCTAATCGGATTACATCGCGTTAGGATTCATCTCTTGATTGTGAAATCTTTGAAACAAATATATCAAGTACCAACCAAATCATCGCATTTGTTCAAAATATATGATATAGCGAAATTTACTATTCTTAAGCAAAATCACATTAAACATTTCGAATAGAGGATTATCAGAGATTCAGTTAAGAGAATACAATGGGGACTACCGTTTCTTTGCTCACAAGTTGGCGCCACTGTAGACTGAGGTCCGGAGGCATAGCTGTCAAAGGCGATTGGCGCCGAAACAAAGTGTTATATCTTGAATCTAATTAAGGTTATATTGTTTATAAATAACTATCTTGATATCAACAAACTAACTTCTGAAATAGTTGCTCTTGAGGCCGCCTATTTTTGCGCTTTTTCTTAATTCCGCTTTTAAAGCGTTCACATTAATCGCCAAATAATCCATATTTGCGATATTTTACGAAGGAGATCACTTTCTAGCAGGTAAATTAAAGAAATTATAATTTATGCGACAAATTCCGCTAAAACCAATACAAAGTGAATGATATTGGACCTCACGCGACACTAGCGCCTCTAGTGGCAAATTCACTAGCGATAGCCCCCATTGTAATTGGATTTTACCATGATGATTAAGGAATATACTCGTTTCTGGGAATTTCTTTCATGTTGTAAATAATTTAATTAGACCGGATTTATTTGTAGCAAAGATTTGAGACTCGAAAATTTGTTACAATGTTCATTCTTAACTTAGCAAATACCGCTCAAACAAATCCTGCTGCTTAGTTCAGACTGAGTAGCAGGATTCGAGATCAGTCTCGAGAACAGTCTACCGTCTTAACGAAACAATATTCATGTTTCTGTAAAAAGGTTGATTATTTTGTACATTACCTACAATTTCTTGTAAACATAATTATGTTAGGGCTAGAACAGATTATTTTTAATATTTTTTTAATTTATTCAGTTACAATATGAAATAATATCAGTATATAAACTTGAAAAATTTTGTCTCAGGCGGGAAAATTTTTCACGTTTATATACTGATATTATAAGTGCAATTAAGTTGCTAAAATATCAAATAAAGTATACAATATGAAATCTTGAATTTTGATCATGATGTTACCTACAATGTATTCCATCACTCATTAAGTTATAAAATGGACCAATAATTGGTCCATGGTTATAATTAGTTCAAAAAACCTTTTAAAATACGTTTTCTGACGCACAAAGTCAATTCTCCAATTTCATATTATTAGAATATTAGAATATTTTAGATTAAAGACTTCTACTTTAAATTAAGAGCCGATCATGAATGCCAGTGGCGTTTTTTACATGCTCTACCTACTTGTGCGTTAAATCCAAAATGAACTTAAGTTAACCAGCAAGATCTCTTTCTTTCTAAATTCTTGTAAAAGGAATCTATAACAAGAATTGAAAACAGAAATAATTATTTATTTAGATAGATAATTTTTGTTATAAAAGTTTATTTTATAAGCTCCGTAAAACCCACTTGAAACCGCTTTCGTTTCATCAATTTTGTTTATATATAAGCTATAGCTACCATAAACCACGAAGAAATTGATTAATCTAAGGTGTAACCTGATGCAGAACAGAGAGATCAAACAGTACAGAGTCTGTATTATTCACTCATAATATGTTACTACCTTTTTTATTTCCCTACTAGCGGACCCCGCGAACTTCGTATCACCTATTTGATTTTGACGTTCCAAATGTCATTGCCATAAGATATGGGCTTGTCTCCACCGATCCCGGGATCAGATCGAGTTGGCCACGGATCTCGCCAAATTGTATCCACTGATACCGGGATCCGTTTTCATCAAAAAATTATGAAATGTTTTTATCCACTGATCTCGGTATCCGTGGCTACACAAAAAAATAGATGGCGTGGTTGGAAAATAATATCAAGAAATACATTTTCTTAATTTTTAACTTTTCAAGGTTTTTAATACTTATTATCCTATTCCCGACAAAGGCGAAAACAAAAACACCAAAATCATAAAAATTGGTCCAGCCATTCTCGACTTATAAGTGGTGTAACTAACACGACTTTCTTTTATATATGATAAATAAACAAGTAAATTAAATAACTAGATGTGATTGAATTTATTTTTTAAATGTAGAGCTAAGTAAATTGACTACTTGAAACTTTATCTCTAAGCATCTATGTCATTCTTATATTGCTCGCAACTTCGTACGCGTGACAATTAGAATTTGAAATCATGCCACGGGGCCATCTTTATCCCTTAGGGGTGTAAAATTAGTTTATGACCTTTTCTCAAATCTACCTAATATAATACGAGTACTACCTATACAAAAAAACAGAGTTATTTTACTTAAAACGGTTGTTTTACTTTTAATTTATTTTATAGCGCTACGTTTCATCTATACCTACTAATATTATAAAGCTGAAGAGTTTGTTTGTTTACTTGTTTGTTTGTTTAAACGCGCTAATCTCAGAAAGTACTAGTTTGAATTGAAAAAATATTTTTGTGTTGGATAGTCCATTTATCAAGCAAGGCTTTAGGCTATATAACATCACGCTGCAACCAATAGGAGCGAAGCATCAGTGAAAAATGTTGCAAAAATAATCGCGATCATAATAACAGAAATTGACGCGTACGAAGTCGCGGGCAACAGCTAGTAAGTAATATGATTGGTCATGATTGCTTGGCTGTTCAACTTTGGGCTGTGACTATCACTTCGAGGTAATTATTTATCCCACGCCATCTGAACCTTTATCAATCGTTGAAATAGAATAATGTTGCTAATTCATTAGGTTAAAAAGCTATTTGTTACAGACAGCCCAACTCCACTTTTGTAAATAAGTTGCGAAGTTTAAATATATGAGGTAATATTCCAGAAATATATATCTTTCGTTTAAAAAGTTGATTTAGGTATTTAGAAAAATAAAGTAACAGCCTATAACCATCTCACTGGAGGGAAAAGGCCTCTATCATTGAATTTAAGTAATCACAGTTACACCACAAAGAAAAACAAAAAAAACCTTTATTGTTCTAAGTCAACATCCCTGTGCTGTACGGAGATAACACTGAAAGTACCTTAGTAATGCAATATGAATGTGTCGGGGTTCGCTCCTTTAAACAATTAGCAAACGTAATTACAGATGTTAAAAACATTTTAAAAACTAAGGACTATGTTGGATACACTAGGGTAACGAAATTATCGAAATAATGAAGGCTGCGTTAATGATATTACACCGCAGCGACACTAAGGCTGATCGCACATTAGGTTCCTGGAACATGCGACCGACGCGAACGCCGCGACATCGCAGCGTGAGCTCCACATAGTACATTTTAATACTGGGTAAGATCGCTGCTCTCTCACCCGCCACCTCCGCAACCGGTCGCTCTTAGATCGCGGCGTTTACGCTGTACATTTGCCGCTCGCTGGTAAAACGCGGCGTACACGCTGCGATGTCGCGGCTATCGCGTCGGTCGCTCGCTGTCGGCCGCCACGAGCGATGCTGTTATAGAGGGGCCTTATGCCACAGTATGTTAAGAAGCGCATTTTAGTTTGTGGC
Source organism: Anania crocealis (assembly GCA_949315895.1). Lineage (NCBI taxonomy): Eukaryota > Metazoa > Arthropoda > Insecta > Lepidoptera > Crambidae > Anania > Anania crocealis. The sequence continues at coordinate 13,974,173 of OX438865.1, read as the reverse complement.
TATCCCACTTAAGCAGGGTAAGTGGATACCAAGACTACCTGCTTGAGGTAGCAGTGCGGTGGCCTGTCTACTAACCAGGAGTCCCGGGCCGGTCGGATCAATTTAAGAAACTTCTAAATTGGCTTGGAGCAGTTGGAGCACCCCTTGTATATCGAGATGGCAGTTGTCTAGATGCAGGGTAGATTGCAGTTGTGGTAGTTCTTATATCGGACAAACCAAACGCACAATGGCGGAGAGGGTGAAAGAACATATATATCACAGCTGTAAGACACCGTCAGACGCAAAAATCGGCGATAGCTCAGCATTTGCTGGAGGCAGGGACCAATCACTGGATTGAGCTTCACGAGCCACAGGTACTATCCAAAGACCGGCACTATTACTCCAGGATTATACGGGAAGCGGTAGAAATCAAAAAACATCACAACAACTTCAACCGCGAAGATGGATACCGCCTATCAACAACTTGGAACTTAGTCATCAGCAAGTGTACAAGGCCAAAAAACCTCTCATTTCGCCGTCGTGAAGATACTGTCAGTGTTGTGTGTCATACCGATTTCATAGCGAAAAATAAAAATAATCAAGATCAATTGGGGGTAGGTGTTGAACCCCGCTCTTCGCGAAGACGTCGTTGAGCTGTCATCAGTCGGCCCGTGACCACGGCTTGGTGCAATCCAATCGAAACGTCGGGTAAATAAATAGGTATTTATACCTTCATAATATTAAACGCGATAGCGACCCGTTAGTGTACTATAAATAATATGGATTTAGATGCCCTTCGGAATAATGAAGTCCGTCGAGAATTCTAAAATAGGTAATTGTATTATGTAGACCATTAGTGCAGAGGCCGGGAAAATGGAGTATTTCCGTCGGACCGGATAGTATGGTTAACGAACAACAACCTCCTTGTTTTTATCTACGTCAAAGACTAAAAAGTTTCAGTAACCCGGATCGAGTCAATGATCCAAATCTTGCCAATATCAAAAGATATATTTTATTATGTAGACAAAGAAACAGTTCATATCTGTAGGGTTTTGTTGTAATAAAGGTGGCGTCTGGCGTTGATTTCAAAATAAAAGCCGTGAAATCCGACTAGCGTCCTGGACCTGCCGGCTTCACGCGGGTGCAATGTAATATGGGGTGATATGGAGTGATTTTCTCCACGACATAGCAAAGGTGAGCCTCTGAATAGGTATAAAATATGTTGCTAGGTAAAATTCCATAGACGATTGCCAGAACTTTCGTCAACTATTTGTAACAAAATTATAAATGAACCAAATCCCACGCCAGAAAAACGACTACAATAAAGTTTGTAAGTGAATTGACGGAATCAACATGTAGTAGGTAGGTACTTAAAACTTAATGATATTAGTTGTGGAAACTCACAAAGTACGAAGGTATGCATAATATGGGCGGGAGAATGAAGCTTGCCAATATGGCGGCGGAACACCGCCCATCCGAGCATAACGACGCGCCGTATGAAGGGTACCTGCAACAATCACGGGTTCAAAAAACATCAAACAGAATAAAAAACATATCGAATACAGAATCTCCTACTTTTAAAAGTCGGGTGTGAAGGCACCTGTCTAATGATCTGTTTAAAATCGGTTCATAGCAAATAAGTACGAGTATTTGGTAGGTTACGTCCGCCGTCCACCACATCGCATTCATACCAGCCCGATAGTAGCACCGTCACGACCGAACCGACTGGCACCACCTCCAAACATAGCAGGCACCAAGGTACTCGTACCTCAGTTTATATTACCTTAATATATAGGATGGTCCAAACAGAGACGACCAAATTTTTTTTTTTTAATTCCTTACATGCAGGGCTATCCAAATACGAGTATAAACCCTACATATTATGTTACCCGATTTTGCTTGAAACTATTGACTTTCGGTAATTTTTTTGGAAACTTTAGTTAGGCTTAGCTAGCTGATAAGTTTATTTAAGTAAGTTTAATTTCTAAGGATTACACTGCAAAAAAAATCTGACATACTCGTAACATAATAAAAAGTGGAGACACCATTTTTTAAAACTGATTAAAACAAAAATTCTGAACATTTAAGAAAAAAAAATATCTCGAATACTAAGAAAAATCGGTAACATATAGGGTATATTTGGATAGCCCTGGATGTAAGGAATCCAAAAAAAAATTTTGGACGTCACCGATTGGACCAACCTGTATGTTAATACGTAGATTCTCGAATGAAGTACTCTTTGAAGTTGCTACAATTTAATATCCGTAATTCATTTATAGTGTAAATATTCGTAGAAAACTTAGCATGTTGAATTACTTCATGTTACTTGAGTGATCTAGGTTTTATAAATGTCAAGCGAGAACATATCTCTCTAAAGGCAATATGAAATTAAGTTGCCTAAAATTATCTTTACGCCGAACAAGTATTAAGACCAGGCTTTTTTAGTTACTCGTATTTGTAAATTTGCTATTTCAAACATGTGTCAACTTATTTAAAGTTCACAATATAAGCTAATGACTTTTTTGCCTTAAATAACCTTGTAACTATACATCTACCATAGATGTAGTTACAAGGTTATTTAAGGCAAAAAAGTCAAATACATTAAGTATTCACAAATTACGACCCTTTAAAGGTATAGGGTACGCGGACGATATGAATAATTACTTGACCGAGTATAATGTAACCAAAGATCAAAAGAAAGCTCACAGTCTATTTTTTCCGTATTAGATGACCCGGTGTACTTCATATCACCTATCCTAACGACATTAAAACTATCCATTTGCTAAATAAGTGGAAATTTTGATGTAAAACAGCTTATATGGGAAAATGACATTGTTGTATCTTTTATCATTTCAAATCTTATATCAGCTAAATCGGGTCTGCCGTTCTCGAGTTGTAGCGACACAAACGAACAGCAATTGATTTTATTTATAGATGATTAATACAATTTCAATAATTATTAGATAAGAGTTGAAACGATATAATGCATTAAGTTACATTTTCGACTTCGTCCCAACTCTACCCGATCCCAACTGTACCCGATTTAAAATTACCTAACAAAAAATCCCATCTCTACCCGATTTCATTTTTGCTAATAGAATAAAGTATGGGTACAGTTAAAACGAGAAATATGAAAATTTTAGGTATGAAAAAATGTTTCAATCATGATATTATTATGATTGGGATGTTGTTGTTGATACGTGTTTTGTTAAAAAATATGATTTTCATTATATCATTTTAAATGTCGATCGTTCTAATTGATGATAAAAATGTTGATGATTCAAAAATATAATATCGTTTAAAGGTTTTTTAGGTTTTTCATTTTGACTGTACTTTTTATCATATCGGGTAGAGTTGGGATTTTTTGTTAGGTAAATTTAAATCGGGTAGAGATGGGATCGGGTAGAATTGGGACGAAGCCACATTTTCGGTGTAGGTGCAGCGGCCTGCACATCAGTCTATACATTTTTGTTGTAAAATTACACGTAATTCAACTACATAAGATGCCCAAGTTTTAAGCGTGATGTGCTCTCGACTGTACTATGAACAGCTCTCTTTTAAACACGTATATTATAATCGTTCATCGCTGTTGAGGCTTGCGAGACAGTCACAGCCGTTTAAAGATCGATGGTCTTCGCAAAGAAACAAATTACTGCTAAGAAATACGAAACCCTTTCTAAGGAGGCTAACTTAATGGTGCGTGAAGAATCATCTTAAAAGGGTGCGGAGATAGGTATGGAGCAAGTGAACGGCAAATGGTCACCTTCAGCCCCGTTAGATTGGAATACACTACTCTGAAATAATAATGCTAAGTGAAAAACAACATACCAACCTCACGTAGCAATGGTTCCTCATTACGGTATTTCTATTCGAGGCGCTTTTTAAATAGGATTAACCGATTAAGAAGAACTTTTTTGTTCAGGACCCTACCGAGCTTAGTGTCGGCATCATTTTAAATTGGAAAAGAAAATTTTATCCAAAAGGGTAGAAAATAACAATTGATGAGTTTAAAACATTTCGAAAGTAAACTGATTCGACAAATGGAAAGCATGAAATAAAAATAAATCGTCGGTAACTGCTTAATGTCACCGACTCAAAAAAAAATTATGTAGTTTCATCCTTTACGTAATATTGACTGTAAGAACACGGAAGTGAATTGACCACCAAAAATAAAATTTATAAATTTGAAAGCGTAAATTTATTTTCCTGTTTAAAGAATATTACAATAAAGCTATTTATGAACTTTCGGATGTTTAATTACACCCTTAAAATCAAATATAACTACCAAAAGAACTAGCGTGAGAGCTAAAAGTTAACAACCTAACACTTCCACAGACAGACAATGGTGTCTATAGCTCAGTGTTACAGTAGGTATCTAAAGTTAGGTTGTCCCATTGCGTAGAGGCACAGTAATACGGTTCCATTTCCCGTTATAGTTACGGAGTCATAAATATGTATGAGCCGACACTTTCAGGCCCATATCTGCTAATCACTGGGCAATCCGAATCTAGAAGTGCTAGTAAAACTATTTTAGCTTACACAATGCGTAAAAATAAACTATGGAGCAGTTCAAATACTGCAACTAATGGAAATATAATGATATCATTTTTTTTCCTGTGTTACGAATTCGAATGTCTGAGAGCAATCGTCCGGTAAGCGGAGGGTTGTGAGTTCGAGTCAGGCAGTCGAAATTTTTATTCATGGAACTGTATTTTTGATAAAAACTTTCTTTGTATTTTTTTCTTATATTGTGAACCACATCTCATAATGGGTTTTGTTGGCGACAAGCACCACGAACCTCTTTCGGCTTTTATACTTTTAAATTTACAGTACTTTTGACTTTAGAATAGTAGACAAATGTTTTGGAAAATAGTCTTAAAATCATAAAACAGTCTGAAAACATATTTGGTACGATCAATAGCGCTGGTTTCCTTCATCCTCGATAAAAACATCCTTGGCAGGTTCTAGTCTCAAACTGGTGAAAAGCTATTTTTATTAACTTTATTTGATATTTTAGCAATTAAATTTTTTTCAAGTTTATATACTGATACTATTTTTATTAAATAAAAAACGACAAACATGTCACTTTATAATTGATTTAGATGATATTTGGTATCATTACGCACACCACGTTTCTTTGTTATATCATTGTTAGGTACTATATTGTATTCCAATATTTTTTTATAAAATACGATACATTGAAAGAGCTGGACCTAATTATTTAGGTTAGATAGGTTTTCTACATTTTCTCGATTGTGGGAGTTTGAGGTACCTTCGTTGTTTCTGGTTTCCACGATACTAGTGCTTTAAATAGTTATTCAAATTGGGATCAGAACAATGTATGTGATAAATAAATATAAATAAATAAATATTTTAAGACATGCCTCACTGGGCCACACAGAGCCATCTAGTCCCAAATTAAGGTAGTATTAAGTACCCTGTCGTATGGGGTACTAGACAACCGATAAACTTACTTATATACTTTTTTTTTTGTAAATACATACTTATAATACATAGAAAACACCCAGACCAGTACAAACAGACATGTTCATGCACACAAATATTTGTACTGTGCGGGGATCGAACCCGCGACCCATGGCTCAGAAGCAGCGTTAACTACCGCTGATCCAAATGGTCGTCAAAAGCATATGATGTTGTCCTCATTTATTTTAATATTCATTATTTATCTTAAATCTTTTGAGAAGTGTGACTAACACGCACGGGAGGTAATAATGCTACGAGTGTTACTACGGCTACGACTGCTACGAAGGCTATTTTGCAAACTTAAAAGGGGTGTCCCAAAACTATGTGAATTAGATATAGAACAATAAGTATAGGGATTTTGATTTTGATTTTAATCTATACTAATATTATAAAGCTGAAGAGTTTGTTTGTTTGTTTGAACGCGCTAATCTCCGGAAGTACTGGTTCGATTTGAAAAATTATTTTTGTGTTGGATAGTCCATTTATCGAGAAAGGTTTTAGGCTATAAAACATCACGCTGCGACTAATAGGAGCGAAGCATCAGTGAAAAATGTTGCAAAAATAATCGCGTTCATAATAACAGAAATTGACGCGGATGAAGTCGCGGGGAACAGCTAGTTTTGTATATAATTTGAGACCCGGAAAATGCCATTAGATAGTTTGGTATCGAGAAAATCAAAACTTTAAGGATGAGAAAGGTGTGTGGAGGTTTTATAGCTATTTTAGATGAAAGTTAACTAGAGTAGTAGTTTTTTTATTCAAAAATAATCCTTTAAAGAGGTAAAAAGTTATCCGTTCGTTTCCATTTATACAGGGATAAATATTGCCTAACGGATTTCGATAAAATTTTGTGTAGATACCATATCTTTATTAAGGCTGGAAAGAATATAAGATTTTTATTCGAAATAATCCCGATTATGTTGGGAAAATTTAAAGTGACCTCTGAGAAGTGTGATATAATCAGGAACGCAATATAACGAGGTTAAAGTCACAGGCAGAGCGCTGGTATTGAAATAAAAAATGGCGAGGTTTGAAGCAGTAAATCCTGATTAGATTCAGTGCCCGACATGACAAATATGGCTTTTTCCCGAATGAACCACACTGTGGCCGTCTAGGCAATGCTGCACGTTATGGAGTGGATTTTGCCGTACTGAATTTAACTGGCTTGTACCTACTTTCTTCTTAACCGATTCAAATAGTATTCGATGCGTGTTTTTTTTGATTACGAAAACCAATTACACTGACATCTTAAGGGCGATATTTAATAACGTAATACGGTCTTAAGTCGATCTGTCCAATAGCTGAAGTTGTATGAAGTAATTTAACCTACTAGGTGCTTATGAGTATACAGAATGAAATTTTAACCACTATCCAAAAATTTTATAGGCGTTTATAAGGTAAAAAATGTTAAAACAAGTATTCACCCGAAAATATTTTTCGCAATATAGTTTTAAATTTTTACGGTACTAGGCCTGTTAAGGTATAAAGGGAAAATTAAAAACTTATGAATGGTATCGTAATTTATGAATGAGATGCGCATCGCGTAAAAAAAGTAGCAACACTTTTTCGCAGCCGTATCAAAAATTTTAGATTTTTGGCGGACATTTTCTAAGTGCTTTATCTTGACATTTTTGTACTGGTTTATACCAAAAGTCATTCGTTTTTTGTATCGTAGATTGATATAATAAAATTTGGAAAGTGGTTACAATTTCATCCTTAATAAGTCAAAAAAAGTTTTTTAAATAAACAGACTTAAATAAAACACATGAACGAGATGATGCTCTACGTAAAACACTCATAAACAAATAAACTGTTTAAGGTACCTACCCAACTACTGATATGTTTAAGGTCATGTATGCCAGTCGGTTAGGTCAGTGTCGGTGACACGCTCAGTCATGTGAACATCCTATCATAGGGTAACTTGTGATTAGTCACATCGTCCTTAGGGACGGATGTAGTTATTCGAATACCAACGAATAAGTTTTTTTTTTCAATCTCAGTAATTTACATAAAGAAGGTAAGTTTTTGAATAATATTTTGTATTGATATTTTTTTATAATTGTTGAACTAATCTATATTTCTATTTCCCTTGGTCATCGCATCACGCGTAAACGGCTGGACCGATGTCGCTAATTCTTTTTTTTGTTTTGTTTGTTATTGTTAAAAGAATGTTCTTATGAAAGAAAAAAATAAGAAAATTGCACGGAAAATTAGAAAATGTGAGAAAACTTAATCACCATACTAAATTATTTTAATGTAACCTTAGCGCTTTTGACAATTTAAACTTTTTTAATGTAACATTAGGGCGTTTGACATAACATTGACAGAATGCGTGCTGCAAACGGTTACAATTTTGCAATGTCGATAAATAAATTTGTATCTGATGTATTTTTTAACTTAATTACCAATTCATAGTTAAGACAGGACAACGTCTGTCGGGTCCGTTAGTAATTGATAAAAATTTAAATTAAACATTATGTACATGGATCACTTACTTGATTGCCAGGTACCTCCAGACAGCGAGGGACAGCGTGAGGAGAATGGAGGCGGTGTGGAGAATTTGTGTGAAGTGCATGTGGAACAGCATATACACAGCCCAAGAGTACGGCCAGTCCTGCTGCCCGGGGAGCAGCTGTGGTCAAACGGAGAAACATTGTAGTGATGTTCTTGTATAACTTATTTTTTTTTTACAGAAAAACAGAAGAAGTCAGTCTTTTGTTTAATACCGATATATTATGACCAAAATACAATAATTTCTGTTCTTTTTAATTATATTCCATTCTTTTGATAGCTGTGCCTGATCCTTTGTGAATTCCCTACTTTTCACAGTCAGAAACCTGGAACGGCAAGTTTATCGTTAGTTTTGGTAATACACTGTATAATAAATGAAGGTTTTTACGGACGTAAACAATGTTCTTGAAAAAGTATTAAGAAGTACAGCTACGCATACTACAGTACTTTGGAAATGACTCTGGGCAGGATGTGACAAACAATTCCATATAATGGCTGGTTGTACTGGGAAAAGTGAAAGAAAACAAATCGCAGGTTATCGATATGCCGGACAGACCAAAACAAATTATCATTGCGCAGCCGCCTTTCTGAGAGTGCCACACAGACTGCCAGCAGGAAGAGACGGCGCCGGGAGATCGTGCGGAGAGCGGTGTCCGACCCTAGCACGACAGCTGGAGTGAACGACAGAGAAGAATATTTCCCGTTAAGCTAGAACTATTTAATTCGGTAATCTCGGCTGACAATCTCGGCTGATGTCTCACAGATGAATTGTCATTCAAATATTTACATTCAAACATCTAAATAGAATAAATAAATAGTGGCGAGCGTTTTGACCAGCTCTACACGTCTTTTTACCGCATAGCAGAAGCGCCTGCGGTTACGAAAAGTCTGTTTGTAACGTTACTCGCATCAGTGACATGAAAAAGTTTCCTGTTTTACCATAATTGTTTATTAACTTGCAAATTACCTCAAGACGTTCGTATTTCGACGTCAAGAATTTGGGAGAAACAAGTCCTTCATAAGTAGAAAGTTTAAATTTAATTAAATCTCGAAACTTAAAACGTTTTCAAGGTATTAAGTATTTTAAGTTGAATTTTACAAGATTTTTCTTCTAATCTGGACTCTTAAGAAGCAACTAGCAACTAAATGTGTTATTACTCGTAGCAAAATATGAAGCAAAAACTTTGCTAATCTAAAAAGGTCACTGGAAGAAAGGCTGCTTTTCAAAATGCCATATAGTGGCAGAAAAACATTACACAGGATCCCGGGACAACCTCCATGGGCGATCAATCATAAACTGGCGCCCAACGTGGTGTACACACGATGATAAATGGTTTTATAATTTCTGTCCTTATTTACAAGTATTAAGATCTATTATTGTTAAAAGCGCCCACTATGCGACTTTGATAATACAAAATGTTACACTTACTTAATGGTTTAACTGGGGGACATCAGTCGAATAGTAAGTAGGTCGTGTTAATAGAAAACATTCCCGAAAAGACCATAACAGCTATTTATTCATATAAGGTACGGAATTTCATTTAAATAAAGGCAATCATAATATTCTAGTTCCAACGAAGTAGCACGTAACTTGCGAGTTATACAGAAGAGGTACCTACAATAATAATTGACTAATAATTATGGTTAGGTACATTGATTAACAAGCCGAAATCAGCCTACGATAACATATGCATATATGTTAACATAGGCCAATGTGTGTTAACGTAAGTGGCTCCGTTGATCGGCAATATACGACGCAAGAATATCACCCTGGGTCGATAATGAAAGTAGAAGGAGTGTAGGATGCTAAATAAACACAACTTTAGATGTTATTTACTTACTTGAAATGTGGTTCGGATCCTCAGGGAAGAAGGTACGAGATTTTGTGAAATGCAGCGTAAGGGCAGGAAGTCAAAGCTTTCGGAAGGAACTTTAGGGCTGATTAAGGAACGACGTGAAAACCCACCCGTTACTTCGTCAGGAAAGCGCGCTCTAAACCGAGAGATCAGTAAGCTCGTACGACACGACCTCCGTTGCTCCAATACTCTTGCGATTGAAAGAGCGATCGAGCAAAATCGGGGGTCGAAAGTGTTCGTACAATCTCTTGGAAGAAGCCACCTGACGAAACTGACCACAGCAAGTGGAGAAGTCGTTGCTTCGAAGCCAGCGGTCCTTTCCGAAGTAGAACGCTTCTATGGCCGGTTATACGCTTCGCATGCATCTCGACCTGATCCTCGACGAAATCAGGATGGCTCTTAAACATCTGAAAAATGGAAAAGCCCCTGGAGAGGATGGCGTTACAACAGAGTTGCTAAAGGCTGGAGGTAAACCCTTACTGAGGGAGCTTCAAAAGCTTTTTAACGCTGTCCTGTTTGAAGGGAGAACTCCGGAGGCGTGGAGTAGGAGTGTTGTCGTCCTGTTCTTCAAAAAAGGAGATAAGACCCTGCTGAAGAACTATCGACCCATTTCCCTTCTAAGCCACGTCTATAAGCTGTTTTCAAGAGTCGTCATGAACCGCCTTGCGCGAAGACTTGACGAATTCCAACCACCGGAACAGGCTGGATTTCGGAGCGGATACGGCACCATAGACCACATCCATACAGTGCGGCAGATTATACAGAAGACCGAAGAGTACAATCAGCCCTTGTGTCTAGCATTCGTGGACTATGAGAAAGCCTTTGACTCGATAGAGATCTGGTCCGTTCTGGAGTCCCTGCAGCGTTGCCAAGTAGATTGGCGGTACGTGCAAGTGATGAGATGTCTCTACAAAGCTGCCACCATGTCCGTCCAAGTACAGAATCAGCAAACAAAACCTATACCGTTGCATCGAGGAGTGAGACAAGGGGACGTCATTTCCCCGAAATTGTTCACAAATGCAATGGAGGATATGTTCAAAACGCTGCACTGGAAAGGACGAGGCATTAACATCAATGGCGAATACATCTCTCACTTGCGATTTGCAGACGACATCGTCATTATGGCAGAAACGCTGCAGGACCTACAACAGATGCTGAATGACCTGGCTGACTCTTCTGTGCACATCGGCTTGCGAATGAACCTGGATAAAACCAAGGTTATGTTCAATGAACATGTACTACCGCAACCGATTGCGATGCATGGCGCCGTCCTCGAAGTTGTTCAGAAATACGTGTACCTCGGGCAGACATTGCAGTTAGGCAGAAACAACTTTGAGGATGAGGTGAACAGAAGAATTCAGTTGGGTTGGGCAGCATTTGGGAAACTGCGTCGAGTCTTCTCATCGTCAATCCCACAATGCCTCAAGACGAAAGTCTTCAATCAGTGCGTCCTACCCGTCATGACATACGGAGCCGAAACGTGGACACTGACGGTACGGCTAGTCCACAAGTTCAAAGTCGCTCAGCGGGCAATGGAAAGAGCTATGCTCGGAGTTTCTCTTAGGGATAAAATCAGAAATGAGGTGATCCGGCAGAGAACTAAAGTTACCGACATAGCCCACCGGATTAGAAAGCTGAAGTGGCAGTGGGCTTGCCATATTAGCCGCAGAACCGACAACCGCTAGGGTAAACGAGTTCTTGAGTGGAGACCTCGTCTCGGCAAACGTAGTGTAGGACGCCCTCAGGCTAGGTGGAGTGATGATTTGCGCAAGGTGGCTGGCAGGAGCTGGATGCGAGAAACCGAGGATCGACCTAAGTGGCGTGCAATTGGAGAGGCCTATGTTCAGCAGTGGACTGTGATAGGCTGATGATGATGATGATGATGATGTATAGGCGCGATAGCAAATACGTACGCAGCGTGAGAACAATCGACATGCGTTCCGCGTTGAGAATAGTTGAGATTTAATTCGCACTGCCGCGATGCCGGCCGAGGTGCGTGTTAATACGTTAGGCAGGAATGATGCGCTCGGGCCGGTGTAATAGGATCCACCGATAAGGTCGCGGTTACATAACACCGCGCGATGCTTACGCTTCGTTATGCTATGCGCTAAATATTAATATTGTAGATGTAAGTTTAATATGTAGTACTTAGGTTATTAGGATTTAGTTGTAGTTTAGTAAATTTGTGTATTTGTTTACAGAATACTAGATATTTTATATTAGAAGTGATTTTAGATATAATTTATTATAAGTAAGTAATAGTGTACATATTAATGTAAGTATGAATATTAGTTTATAATATAATAATAAATGTGAGTACGCCACAGCTTGTTATTCCATTTACCTAACAAACTATATATTAATTAGATAATTAAAGGCTAACTCTTATAAATTTGCTCATTTGTAATACCTAAGTAGAACATATAAATAAACATTCATAAAAAATATAGAAAACATATTTTAGATACATAATCTGAAGTATATTAGCCTTGCTAATTTATGAATATCGGGACCCGGAACTTGTTTTACTTTTCAACGGTAAAGTTTATATGAGTAAATTTCTTGACAATGGCTGTCAACCTTATAGCAAACTCAAAGCTTTTAATTAGCGATCTTCTCTTTTGAAACTTCGTAACTTTACCGCTCCGTCCGCAAAATCTACAATTTGATATTTGTACCATTATTATTGTTATGTTCATTTATTCAGACATAAGTCCATTCATGACAGAAACAATTAATTCTTAAAACTATGTTTGTATGTATAATTATTGCTGGGCTCTGGTGCATGCAGTGATATCCAGTGCACCAAAAACGGTCCGTCCAACCGTTCTGCGACTACACGCAGGAGACTATTGCAGCTGTTCCGCGTTTGTCACACTATCGAAGTCGCTTACTTGCGCACTTGGAAACCAGACACTCGAGCGACGGCGAACATCTCCGAAGCGCTACAAAACCGGGGCAACCGCAAGAGCGCCCTCAAGGCGTTGTTATATTGAACGCGAAGTGCACGTCGCATACGCTTGACCCACAGGCTGCACGTGTAGAAAGAGGTGCAAAAGGCTCGAAAGAGTGTTACCCTAACTTGACACGAGCAACGTGCAAAACCTGCGGGTTATCATATTCGGTCTGACTAACCGCATCGTCCTGTAAATCATCAGTCACAACGTGTCCGAGATATTTATAGGTATTAGTACTAGAAATTCTAATTTATGATTATTTCGATATGGCAAATAGAATATTAATACCACTCTAGGCTTAGTTATCGAGAAATTTGTTACGAACTCATAAAGGAATCCGTTGTTTGATCTTGTCTAATTATAAATTAATTCAATCACATACAAGTATTGTCTTATTAATGAACTCATCCGATGTTCGTTTGTGTAAATTCCAACGATAATTTTCCCAATAAGTAATTTTCCCCCGTCCCACACATGGAAGGGGATTGGTTTAAAATTACTTTCATGGCCAATCCCGTTTCCTCATTTTCTGTTCTCTGCATCAACCTGTCGCCCAGCACGCACAATTCAAAGGGGATCAAAAACGGGGCAACTAAAGTATACACAGAGGGTAGATGCAGTGGCGGCGCAAGGCCTAAACTTAATGTGGGCGAGGTATGTACATTTTGCGAGGCCTTCTGATAATATGGGCAAGGACTTTGCAAGGCCCTCCGATGGTATATTTTTTTTCTGACGTAGTTTATCAGAAATATCTAGTATTTCATTCACATTTAAGCCAAAGAGTGGAATATCTTTAAGTTAATAATTAATTTTAATGTATTTGTTATGACGATACTCTTCAGTTGCTCACTCCACGACACGCTTCTGGCTTTATGTCCAACTCTTTCTCCGTGACAGCTGTACGACTTTGGAATGGACTGCCCTCCAAAATCAGAAAAGCCACCTCTAAATAAATGGCTTTACGTAATCACTTTACCGACTAACTTTCTATCTTTTCTCTCTCGAATCTCGCTGACATAATTTCTGTATATACTCATATTATGTGTATGTATTTTTGTATATGTTATTGTATATATTTATTGTTATAATTTTATGTATGTAACTAGTTCGTATATATATATATAACCTTAAATATGAAATACTCGTATATTTGTTATTTTCACTAAGTACTTCGACCCGCCTGTAACCTCTCTGCTTGGCCTTATGGTTAACTGGTAGAGAATGCTTTTAGCATTAAGTTCGCCATTTGTACAGCTTTGTATGTGCATGAAAGTATAAATAAATAAATAAATATTTAATATGTACTTTAAGGTTTTCCATACTTTTTCTTTATTATACCTATGAGGCGCGGAGCCCCGTGCACTGCGAGGCCGTGGGCGGTGGCCCACACCGCCCATGCCTGACACCGCCTTTGGGTAGATGACCTTTTCCATAAAAAATCAAGTAACTATGAAATCACCATAAAATAAACTAATCCATGCAGCCTAAACAAATAAGTTAAATAAAAACGAAAATTAGAAAATAGCCAGTCAAAATTTATTCAAACACAGATACTTACTTACGAATATAATTTTAACGCTCTGCGAGATCTCGCTGCGGAAGGTGCGGAAGGTTTTTGCACTCACGGACGAAACGTGTGCGCTCTTGCTCACGAACACAGGGGCTTCGTGGTTTGCGTGGAGGGCGCTTGCTATTATGAAGTGGAATTTTGGTCCCACAGCTTTACTACTGATAGAAATTGAAATCGAGGCATCTTATCCACTAGGGTACATCTACATCCTGGAGCTACCCTATAATTATATTCTAATGTAAACTTTTATAAAAAGTCTAACGCTGCTCATGTTGTGCCAAACCGTATTATGATTATAAGTTTAGACAAGGCCGAGGCCTCCGTAATAACTTGTCACCCAAACTTCGTTAAATTAACTTCTAGGATAAAACTACTACAACTCAGTGGATGAGGTTCAACTTTCTCGAAGATTTGTAGTGGATGTATTTTAAGCTAATTGAACTTGAAAAAGACTTGTTTAAGAATGTTGTAGGTACTGTAAATATTATATATTTTCATACCAATAAGTTAATTTTCTTGATAATATTTGGTACAGGTGCTAGTTTATAGGAGCTACCACGACGTTTTGAAAGAAGGTCAAACCTGGGACTTATGACTTTTCCGTTCTATGTGTAAGATATACGATCAATATGTTTAAAATAATATAAAACTAATTTCTTTTAAATAAGTTACCAATGTTAAGACAGTGCATGATTAGTGTCGGTGATTTCGTTTGGCCGAATTAAAGTTTTGGGCTTTCTTCCTAGAGTCTCTGAGATCAAAAAACGACGGACGTCCCTCCTTTAAATCGTTCAGATCGTTGTCCGTCTGAACCTTTAAGGGTCCAAGTCTTGCCTTCGGAATCCTTAAAAAGTACCTAATTAGTTTTGGTTTCTTAGAGAAGCATTAGTTATGTTATCATGTTTTAATTACTACTAATTGTAGAAATGTAAACCGCAGTACCTACCTAAGTAAGTATCTTCTCGGAGGCTGTTAATTTTATTACATCCGGCTCGAGTTCTGATCATTAAGTACCGTTTAAATCTAACTAATAACTTAAGCCATAGCTAGCTTTCATTAAAATTGATTAAACTGTTTTGGGAGATCAAAGCTTTGATGACTACACCATTCTTAGACAAATAATAGAGAAACAAATTTGAACCCATGGTCTATCCATCCTCCATTCCATTTCGCATCAGTTCCATCATATACTATTTGCTATAGTATTCCTCATTAAATCTTAATAAATATATATCTTCTTAATATATATAAATTACGCGTCACGTTGTTTGTCCTCGATGGACTCCTAAACTACTTAAGCGATTTTAATCAAATTTGCACACCGCATTGATCTAACTTGAAAGATAGGATAGCTTACAACTAACGGCCGGTTCCAATAACCTATCTATCTGCAGTTTTGGCATATCGGAGATAGAAACTGTTTCCTATCTCTGTTTTTGCCGTCCAGAGAAACAAAGACAGAAGTTGTTTTTTATCTCCGATATGCCAAAATTGAAGATAGATAGGTTATTGGAAATGGCCGTAAATTAATAGTCGCAATTTTATATCATTATTTCAAATTATTTGTTTAGAATTTTACAAACTGTGAGTTGAAAGGTAAATGCCGCCGAAAAATGTCATTTAAGACGTCAAAATCAAGTTTTATTATCTATGGCGATACAAAGTTCGCGGGGTCAGCTAGTATTATATTATATATTATTATATTGACCATCAGTTTGCTAGACGTGTAGGACTCTCGAAAAAGTTGTGCTTAGGATTCGCTTCGCTGGCCGTCTACGGATGTCAGTCTGGCCAATGAGGGAAATGAAACTGTTGTCCATCTTTTTCTAGCTGTACTCCTTTAGTTACACCTCACAACAGCCATAGGACGAGAAAGATGCTTACAGAGATACAATTACAGAGATTTTTTTTCGTCCCTGGTATGCATGAAGTATACGCCCGGTATACATAAAGATGCGGGTTCGAGTCCCGTCAGAGACATATTTTTTCAAGTTTAAATACTGATATTATAATTGCAATTAAGTAGCTAAAATATCATTAAAAGTTGATAATATTAGCTCTTGTTTTATTAATAGCATCGTGTTAACAGTATATTTTATAAAATTAACGATAATCTCATTATAAGCTTCTAGAAAACCACTGTGGGAAGACATTGAATCCAATTTTGTAAACTATGGTTTTCTAAAGGTTAATAAGATAGCAGAACAACTTTTAATTTACCAGGTATCTGTAGATAGCGAAGGGCACATACTCCATCATGACAAAGACGTCGGCCACGGCCAGCCACTTGAGCAGCCGATTGATTGGCACCACGGCCAGGTCGCGCCGCGTCAGCACAGCAACGTTCAGGATGTTGGCGAGGCTGCCGAATAAACACACCTAGAAAAAAAAACCTTATTTGTAATAAAACATGGTATTACAGGTGTTATACAATTTCCAAATTTGAGCGACAAGTTTTTCCTAATTTAAATATACAGGGTGAAATTTGAACCATCTTCCAAATTTTAACCCTTTGACGATCGGATATTCCAGACACAATTAAAATCAATTGTTATCGAGACAACCGGTGGTCTCTTGGGGCTTAAAGCAATCTACGAGACGAAAAACAAATGACGTATTTTTTTCTTTAGCCCAGTACAAAAATGTCAAGATGCTTTATCTTGACATTTGTGTACATTGAAAATGTCCGTCAAAAATCTAAAATTTTTGATACGGCCTCCTAGCAACACTTTTTTTACGCGATGCGCATCTCATTCATTCATTATAATACTATTCATAAGTTTTCGATTTTCCCTTCATACCATAACAGGCTTAAAACCGCAAAAATTGAAAATTATGTTGCGAAAAATATTTTCGGGTGAAAACTTCATTTACTTTTTTACTTCATTATATGGGCTCTAAATACGATACTGAATACCTATAAAAGAATTTGAAGATGATGCAAAGTCACGAAGACGAAAAATATACAGGTTTTTCGTCTATTGCAGACGATTTGTAGCGAGACCTTGAAAACAGTTCCTTTCGTGGCTGTATAAACCGATGCGAGAGCGGCATGCCTTGCCGCAGGCTCGACAAGAAAGAACAGTGGTTGATGCCAATCCGCCTATGTGACGTTTCTGTCTCTTGTCGGCAAGTGTTTGGAACCAGGCGTCATCGCATAACTTGCGACCCTCCACTACACGCTCACTCCAATCTGCTCTATTTTCTGCGAGCCGTTCCCAGTTTTGGTGGTCAATCTTAAAAGCATGCAAATCTGTAGGTAAACCAAAACAGTCAATACAGTGTACTCGTATCAAAATTAAATAAATAAAATAATAAATAATAAAATACATGAAATAAATGAAAAAAAATTACATGTTCCAGCTTTTATGGCTATAATAATCTTTTAAATAATAGATTTTTTTTTCGGTCAAGCACTAACAGTGGGTTATTTTTGGGTGTTCTAGCATAGTACGCTCAGGGATAATTGGCGGTTGGTGACAAAATAATAATAAATTGTCTGATTATTCTCTGTTATTTGGCTTCGGCCCCTTGTAATTCGGATTCCAAGATTAAAAAATAATTGTGATAAAATATATTTGGATAAAAAACGGTGTATACGAAATAAAATTTTATAAAGTAACATTGTCCTCGTGTTTTGCTGTTTATAAATTGCATGCAAATTCACATTACTAGTAATATTGTATTGTATTGTATTTATTTCATCAAAGCATGTTTACATTTAAAATATGATGATCGAAGTCACCTTTTAAGCAAAAAATCAAAGGAGATGTCCCATAATAGGCCCAGACATAGTACACCATTTACAAAAATCAAGAAAAATTTATTGATTCTGGGAAAAATACATATAAATTTATATAACATATAATTTAGTGGTTCAAAAATAAACAAGATCGAATAATTTATCAAACTTCATAGGCATTCCAAGATGGCGTCAATCTAAAAAAACTTTAAATGTCAGTAGCTGTCAGATACCCCTTGTCACTTTGGCATAATCATTCACTTCAAGTTTTTGTTCTGCTTGTCGCGTTTTAAATGTAGTTCATTATAACGACCTCATTTTCGATTTCTGGATTTGGTATTGATTGACACATTACTTTCACAATGTTTGTTGTTACTACAGCAAGCGATGGCACTCGACTCCTAGATGCGCGATTATGAAACCAAAACTGACAGATGTCATCAAAATGTCATCTTCCGCCATGATGGTTTTGTTTTGTATTGCTATTTTCTTACTTAACTCTTTATTTGAACCACTTAACGAAGCCATTTTAAAAGAATTGGATAATAACAAAATCTTGTAGGTGTATTGGTCTATCTTTTGGTGGGGTGTACAGGTTCTGGACCTGGCCTCCATACAATTTGGGACATCTCCTTTGCCTGTATTTGGTGACAACGCGCTGAAATTATTGGGCTTTATGATATGTTATTTAATACGTTGTAGAAGTACCTCCGTGTCATTATAGTTTAATGGTAGCAAAAAGTTTCTAACCAGGATTTTACATTCTTGCTTACTTTTGTTGTAAATATCTACTTTATTAATAATTTTATTATATAGGTATTCTGACTGTTTAGTAAATTGCTTTGAAGCAAATGTTGTTTTTACTCTATGTAAATTGTTTATTATTGGTTTCTTTCTTCTTTTCTTCATTGCACTAGGGTCATAGCTTTGTGGTTTGTGATTTCTGATATGAATATGCTATATATGCTATAAGCTGTTCATAAAGATATTGTTCTCAATATAAATTAAGACTTGCCTCGGGTTTTAAATTAATGACGACTTTAAACTATATGGACAACAGAACTGCTCGTCCAAAAGATACGTTCATTGTATCGACCTTGAGTATAAACGTATCATCTATTCTATACTCTTGGGTATCGACAAATCTATTCAAGTGGTTTGGGATGTGAGCCGCTAAGTTCCTTAAATGTTAATTATCAATTAATGTTTATTAATAGGTTAATAGTAACCTGTTAATAAATATTACTTGATAATTAACATTTATACTGTTACATCAAAACTTTTCTTTTTATTTAACTTCTTTTTAAAAAAAATGGGCTTGCTCTTAACAACATACTTAAGAGGAAACACTACGGGCGAGAAAATTGAAAAATAGGTATTTGTAAAATCTATTGCTGTCGCGCAGTGCCAAACGCCTTCACCGCAGAGTGTGATAAAGACAACTGCTTCTTGGACCGAAAATACCTACTAAAAGCACACCAAATCAACGTTTCGTAGTCCCCCGATTACTTTTCCAAAACTAGACCGATTTAAATACTTTTTTTATTAAAAATTTAAGAAAGGCTTTAGCCATGTTCGTATGTTTTCCTTTTTTTCTAAAATATAACCAAATTTTTTTTCTGGATGTTTGAACACAGCGGCAAGTCTGACGATTATTTTCGATTTTTGAGGGCTCATATCTTTTTTATTAATAAATTTATGAAAAAACAGAAAACATAGAAACATGCTTATAGTGGCCATAGATTTTCGTAATAAAAATTATTGCTCTACTGGCTTTATCCAGGGAGGAAACAGGGGACTACGTTTGTATGGAAAAACGGCCCTTGTGTTTCCTCTTAACTATACGGTTAAGAAGAAGCCTAAGATGTAGCGAGCTTACCCAGAGGAACTAAGGAAATTTTTAGTTATTTTGAATTTTTAACACGTTTGATGTATTAAAACCTACTTTATTTGATATTTTAGCAACTTAATTGCACTTATAATATCAGTATATAAACTTGAAAAATTTTGTCTCAGGCGGGACTCGAACCCGCATCTCCTCGCATGCCGGGCGGGTGCCATAATGGTATGCCATGATATTAAAACCTACTTTCGATTTTGCGCCATTTCACAAATTTTTCGTGTTTATTGTCAAATTACAATATGGAATGGGGTGTTAAAGAAAATATAATTGCATTGCACAAAGTGGATATGGAGCCGTCGGTCATATTCCAGACACTTTAAAAGCTTGGTATCAGCCGTAAGTTCGTATAATACTATCGTACTGTTATAACGGGGTTTCGATTTGGCTTTTTAAAAATCAATTTTGTAAATCAAACACTCTCTTATTTTTACTGAGTAAATTAGGTTTAGGAACCCGTTGGCAGTCACGTCTGAATGGACCGGGAGCTATAGTCGAACTGAACTATTGGAGTTGAGCTCTGAGGCTCCTAAGAGTATGAGGATGCTGATGCGGCGCGACAGCGAGCGTGTCAGCCCTTATATTAACTGCTAGGTATAACAGTACCATCACCGCGTGCTGTTAGAACTATTAATGCTGTTAAAGGTAGAATTCGTCGAAACCCCATTAGGAAGCAAAAAATCATAGTTCAAATGTATACTGTCCTAAGCCTGTGAAGGAAAATTCAACAACTTAAAAATAGTATCGTACTGAATGAATGAGATGCGCATCGCGTAGTAGTATGTTGCATACGACCTGTATCCAAAATTTTTGATTTTTGACGGACATTTTCTAGGACATTTTTGTACTGGGCTAAACCAAAAGAAAAAATACGTCATCATGTTTTTTGTCTCGTAGATTGCTGTATTAAAATTTAAATGGTTATTAAAATTTCATTCTGTGGTTCTAAGATGTAAATAAGTTACTAAAATAGACTTAATTTAAATCTTTTATTTTAATATTGGCTTGAACTCTTGACCCTTGAACAAGTGATATTAAAATTTAACATTTAAAATATTTATTCAATTGTTATTGCGAACAATGTTATTTTTACCAAGGTAATATAAAAATATATAATAAAATAAAATTTTATCAAAACTTCCTGATGCCAATCAATCTAAGTGATTTTGATTTCAATATTTTTTTCTTTTTTGTTTCTAATGTAAACTTTTAGTTGTTTTGTGAATATTCTTCTAAGTATTTAAATACAATAGGCAACCGAAATGATTTTCACGCCATAAATCAACGTTGCCAAATATTTTGCGGTAACGATTAATACTAAGACTAAGTATTGGCTATCCACACTAAAAGTAACATATAGTTCATTAAGTAACTTCTTTGAAAAAAGTTACTCAAGAAACTGCATGAAGATACCTCCATTTACTTTATTTTTTTACCTTAAATATATGTTACCCCCATTTACCAAAATCGGCTCAGTATTTTAGCCGCAAATGTGGAACCCACATAAATACCCCATACATTATGTATATTATACAAAGACTGCTAAAATCATTACCCTTTCTGTTGGCTTTGCGCTAGTCGGGTAAAAAGAGGATTCTGCCTTAACCGTCTCGCTTGTTAGGCGGGTGTATGATCGCAATTTGGCCAATGATCTTCTGGGTTCTCTTTATTTGTCTCTTTCGACACCCATAGGACAAAAAGGGGTGAGACAACTCTATCTATACTAATATTATAAAGAGGAAAGATTTGTATTTTTGTGTGTGTGTATGTTTTTTATGAATAAACTCAAAAACTCCTGTGCCGATATCAAAAATTCTTTTACCATTGGAAAGCTACATTCACTCTGAGTGACATAGGCTATATTTTATTGTTGTATTTGTTCTACCCGTGTGGGACGGGCAGCTAATCTTAAATAATGATAGATTGAACTTTGCATACGTTACATCGCAGAGCCAAACAAAAGGTTTTGTTAAATAAATCACACCTAAGTAGTCAATAAAGTTCGGTTAGTCCCAGACTCCTAGTTGGCAAGGTATACCGAACTAATTAAATCAGCACCAAAATTAATGCAATTAAAAATAATTTAATCAATCAATTTAGTTTTATATTTTACATCAGCACTCAGCTTACCAAAAGACTGACGTATCCGTGAATACTGTTATACGCCAGAATCAGCTCTCTAAAGTCTCCCGAACAGTACTCGAAACGGTCGCATTCTTTATACACCGATATATTGTATCTACTCTTCCAATCATTCAATGCTCTGAGGACTTCGCCAAAACTAGCGCTGTGGTTGAACCCTCTGTGTTTCAGCAACGAAATAAACCTTGGGTCGTCTAAATACGGTGGGTCGGTGTAGTTGGCAATAGTATAGTTCAATCGAGCTCCTTCGTCGTTTAGCATTGTGACGGAATGGTCCTTTGTTCATCACTTAGCGTTGAAACATGATTCACTGTGTCGCCTGATATTCACACCATATATACGACACGTCGTGATGTCTTCTATTTCGGTAGAAACGCTTCATTTTTCTGTAACAAACAATATTTAGATGACTAGACATGATTGTATAGCAGCATGAATGCTAAATGTTAGGACGGTTATGATTGGACCTTTTTCCGATTAATATTTTCGTTTGATTGTACAAAAAAAATACAAAAGTTATAAATTTGAATAAATTCCTTTTATAATGGTAGTAAAGTGGGTTCACAGCGTAGAAAAAAATGAAGGAATGCCACTAAGTCAGTAGCATATGTATACCATATCATTGATAAAATAATTAAAGAAAAAGTTATATATATGTATATTATACTCTGGTAATATATCTACCTTGGTAAATTTTATGTAAAAATTTGTAATGAAATAAAACATTTTTCATTTTTCATATTTAATACAAAGGTTTTATTTCAAATATGTTTTACAAAATCTGTACACGAACACCAAATGAGATTAAGTATAAAAAGAGGTAAGCCCTTTGGCTCTATGGGGAATACATAATGGACCTCTGGCCTAATGCGCTGACTTTATAGCGTTGATATTGTTGGTAAATTGACCATGAACTTCTAAAAATGTAAAAGTAAAAGTACCTTTTTATAGCGAAATTTTCCTAACCTACCCTTCATGTTCCATTCCCATTATGGCTTTTGAAATGCAAAAAAAAAGACAATTTCAAACCTGTACTCATATTTTAAATTATAGCAAATGACAACCCGGTTGATGTAGTTGCCCGAGACCGTTCCGCCTTGTTCGCAATGTTCCATTGATGTCCGGTTTAGTCAATTTGGGAAACGTCTTTTCTAATTTGGAAGGGGTTTAGTCGTATAGTCGTGCTTTGGTAGGCACGTTCAGCCGCTCAATATATTCCAAATATTTATAATATGTATTTAAAAGAGGAAAAATTTGATTGTTTGCGTTTGTATTGAATAGGCTCCGAAACTACTGGACCGATATGAAAAATTAGAAGAAGCCGACATTATCCCTAATGCACATAGGCTACTTTTTACCGCGGAACTCGGTAGGTGGCGCTGCTCTCGGTATGTCAACTACTAAACGGCTTGATTGATTGGGTTAAAATTTTGTTTGTGTATTTGCATGGTTTTACAGACACGAATGTGTTAAGCGTACCCAATCTATCTTTCTATATGCCACCGCTAGGCACAGATTTCCTACCGCGCGATATGACGTGAACGTGACGTTCACGCAGGCAGAGCCGAAGAGCTAGTCATGTAATAAAAAGAGAATGATTAAGTATGCCAAATGGCTGCCGAGTGCCCACACACATCTCACATATATTTAATCAGGAGCTCATTAAAACTTTTAACTAATATTTACAAAATAAATTACGAGTTCTAGGGAGTGTAATAAAACTGAATGACTGAACTTCTAAGTGAACTCAACATACAAATTCATTTTTAGACTATTTGAAACGGTTTTTTTTAATCCGTGCTTTTTTTTAGTTTGTATTAGTATTGGACTATATGTATGTATAAACACTGCCTAATTTTATATAAATGCTTGTACTGTTTTCGTCAGTTATCATGCATCCAAATTTTCACGAAAAGTCGCGGTTAACAGTTAGCGGTCCTTTTGAACTACCTTCTTGCAATCATTTATTTATTTATACATACAGGTTTGTATAAATTTCTATTGATTTATTATATTGGTCTATATAATAAATCAACCCTTTCACACCCTTTGTGGAAGCGTCATTGCCTAGATACAAATTTCGTCAAGGTGATTATAGTTTAATTAACGAGACACTTGATAAAGTCGACTGGCACTCTCTTCTTGATCTACAAACTGTGGAGGAAGCATGTAAAACTTTCTATGATGTTATTAATATGTAGTATATGACGATATTAGTAGTTGTAACGCGACTTAACGTTACGCGCTGCTACATTGGCGAACGGTGTTGACTCAGCATTATGTTTACTTAAATAGTTTGTAATTAGTTATAAGCACTCTCTACCATATTATACTTCAACCTGTACTTGTGTGTTCTCAATACACGATGTCCAGAATTCTGAGTTTCACTTAACACGTCGACCTACCTAACCTGCAACCTCACCTCATGGCGACCCTGCCACTTCGAGCAACTGGAATTATGAAGAACTGGAAGATGATCGAACCATAACTTGGCTAAAGAATTACAAGTTTCACGAAGAAAGAAATTGCATTATGAAGAAAGAAGTTACATTACAGAAAAAAGAAGATTCATTATAGAAGAAAGAAAAACCATTACAGAAGAGAGAAGAAACATTATAGAAGAATGAAGCTCATTATAGAAGACATGGAAGTGAAGAAAGAAGCGTACGGGTCAAGGATGGTGTCCAGGGTATAGCCCGGCCCAGTTGGAGCGGTGTCCAGGGAAATCCCGGCCCACGGAGTCCAGGGAATAAACCCGGCCCAATCGTCGAGCGCGCCGTGCCCCATGCCGCCCTCGTGCCCCATGCAGCCTTCGCACCCCATCTATTCTACGTGCCCCGGTAGTCGTGCGTGCCCCACGTCGCCACCAACGTGCCACTTCCGCCGCGTGTCATTGCAGCGCATCGCCGTCAGCATGACCTACATACGGTACTGACTCGACAGTACAAAGGTACATTACATAATTATGTTATTTTATAGACTTCATTTTATTTCAATTTAGTTAGGAAGCATATAATAGAAATTTAATTAATGTAATGTTATAGTATGTCTCAAGAATTAAAAGCGTTACTTGATAATTTTAACTACTTAAAGGAATATTTGGTAAAATTAGGTCCAGAGAGACGACAGAAAGAAATAGGGATTAAAAAATTAGAGGATGCCAATGAGTTATACGGAAAAGTGCAGTATATTGTGTCTAAACTAAATAAGGAAACAATAAAATTGAGTTCTGAAGAGATAGAATTAATTAACGTTTTATTAGATGAAATCAAGATAGTTTACAATAACATTAGGAGTTTAGTTTCTATTGATTCAAGCCTTCAAATTGATACCAAAATGGCTAAGTCAAAATTTGATATTAAAACGGCTATTGCCTTATTGCCTAACATGACAGGGAAGGAGGATATTACAAATCAATTGATTGATGGCATTACAATGTACAGTTCAATCATTAATGACGAATCTCAAACATTGCTAATAGATTTCGTAATAAAAACTAGGCTTTCTTCAAGCGCCAAATTACGACTTCAATCGTCGTACGCGAATGTCAGTGACCTCATTACTGACATGCGCAAATTTTTATTGCCAAAAAAGTCCCCTGAAGCAATTCAATCACAGCTTCATAGAGTCAAACAGGGACGCAGATCTATAGAATCCTTCGGTGCAGAGATTGAGGATCTGTTTGTCAACCTCACCATAGCACAGGCTGATGATGATGATAGCGCATATAATGTTTTGCGTCCGAGAAACGAGAAGACCGCTATTAAGCGCTTTGCCGACGGGTTATCTAACCCAAGGCTGAGCACCATAATTGCTTCGAGGCAATTCACATCTTTGCCAGAGGCCATTAGAACAGCTCTTGATGAGGAGAACTCAGAGTGGCGCTAGCCTTTGCGTCATTAAGTATGAGTGGTTAAAAAATAATAATAATTTACTAAGACAGATTAATCGGGAAGAGTTAACGATAAGAGGAGTAAGTGGAAAATTGATATCTGAAGGATACATTTATTTAACTTTGACTTTTGAAAAAATACAAGTAAAACAAAAATTTTATGTTTTTAAGAACTTGACTTGTACCGCCGATGGTATTCTAGGCCAGAACTTTTTTCAGCGTTACCAAGCTGTAATTAATTACAAAGACAGCACGTTGACTTTAACTAACGATGACTTGAGTACTTTCATACCTATAGAAGGAATTTTGAATACTTATGAACATAGCATTCCACCACGATGTGAAGTTATTAAGTATATTCCATATAACTTACCTTATGATTGTGTCGTTTTAGCAAAAGAAATTCGAGACGGAGTTTTTGTTGCGGGTTTAATTTCAAAACCAGAGAAAGGTAGAATTCCTGTTAGGATTTTAAATACGACAGATACAGAAGTCCTCATAGACTTATCGAACTTAGAAACGTATAGCTTAAATTGTTTTGACGTTTGTATTTTCGACAAAGAGACCATAAGCACAGATAGGGTAAAAACGTTACTTAATTTACTGAACTTAGAATCATATTTGAATGTAGATGAACAGCTAAGTATACAAAAAATTTGTGCAAAATACGCTGATGTTTTCCATTTACCGGGAGATAAACTTAGTACTACTAACTTGTTACAACATTCCATTCAATTAAAGGAAAACACAAGCCCAGTGTACGTTAAGCCTTACAGAATTCCTAACGCTTTACGTAAGGAGGTCCATAGACAAATAAAGGACATGTTAAATAACGACATCATAGAAGAAGCCACGTCTGAGTGGTCAAGCCCTGTGTTACTCGTTCCAAAAAAAAGCGACAAGAATGGCGAAAAGAAATGGAGATTTGTGATCGATTATCGTCAATTAAATAACAAAATACAAGACGTTAAGTTTCCATTGCCGAATATAGTAGATATTTTAGATTCATTATCAGGAAGTATATATTTTTCGAAATTAGATCTCTCACAAAGTTACTATCAATTGATGTTAGATAAACAATCCAGAAAATTTACAGCGTTCACAACTGATAAAATGTATCAGATGAAGCGATGTCCAATGGGTCTTAAGACTAGTCCCAGTGTTTTTTCACGTTTAATGACCATTGCCATGTCTGGGTTAAATTATAATCAGTGTTTTATATATTTAGATGATTGCATTATTATAGGAAAATCCATGACTTTGCATAATAAAAACCTAATTAAAGTTTTAGAAAGATTTAGGAGCGCAAATTTAAAATTAAATCCGTTAAAGTGCGAATTTCTAAGAAAGGAAATTATGTACTTAGGCCACAAGATCACTTCCCAGGGAGTAGAACCAGATCCAGATAAGATTAAAGTGTTACAAAACTATCCAAGACCAAATAATTCAGACGAGGTTAAAAGGTTTGTTGCTTTCGCAAATTACTATAGACGCTTTATTCATAATTTCGCAAACATAGCTTATCCATTGAATAATTTATCAAAGAAAAATGTAAATTTTAATTGGTCATCTGAATGCGATACAGCATTCCTAGCACTTAAACAAGCCCTGATGAGCCCACAAGTGTTAGACTATCCAGATTTTTCAGACGATAATACTTTTATCTTACATACGGATGCATCTAAAATAGGTTTAGGCGCCGTACTGTCTAATAGTAATGGAAAGGTTGTCGCATACGCAAGTCGCAATTTGAAACCGGCTGAAACGCGATACCCAGTGATAGAGCTCGAGTTGTTAGCGATTGTGTGGTCTACTAAGCATTTTAGGCCTTATCTTTATGGTAAAAAGTTTAAAATCGTTACCGACCACAAGCCATTAATTTATCTTTTCGGAATGACTGATCCATCGAGTAGATTAACAAAGTTTCGTTTATATCTTGAGGAATACGATTTCGATATTGAGTATATTCTAGGACGACACAACTCGGCTGCAGACGCGTTGAGCCGTCTTCCTTTATCTAGTAATGATTTAAAATCTATGAGAGAACACGTTGTATCAGTCACGACGAGAGCACAAGCTAGGAAATTAGCTTCCAAATCGTCAATGCCGCTTATTGACCAAACTGACTTAACACTTGAGGATCCCATAAACGTTGGGTCTGATCAACCTAACCCAGTGGAAATTCTCAAACGAACAAAAAATACTATTGAATTAATTCTAGATTTGAAATGTTATAAGAGTGAAAAAGAAGAAATTCTTAGTAACAAAGGTAATTTTGTATATGTGCCTTCTAAGTTTTGCATTTATCTGATATCTCGATCGTTATCTACCGTAGGAGTGTTAGCGAGAGAATTAGAGTCATTTTGCAAAGAGTTAAAAATAAATGAAGTAATTTTAGTACAGGATAAATTAAATGAAGGTAAACTAAAAAGTTTTCTAAAGAAATTTAAGTGCGATTTTCCTCGTATCTTAGTGACAAAAAATGTCAGTAAAATTTCAGATAAAGATGATATAAGAGTTATTTTAAATGATTTCCATATGTTGCCTACCAGCGGACACGCGGGGGTAAACAGAATGTTGAGTAATATTAAAAGATATTATTTTTGGCCAGGTATGAGCCGAGACGTTTACGATTATGTCCAAAAGTGCAAAGACTGTCAAATACAAAAGCATGCTAATAAAAATACAAGAGAACCTATGGTTATAACTACGACTCCGAATACATCATTCGAGCGTATTAGTTTAGATTTAGTTGGGCCCTTAGATATAGATAATTTAAATTATAGGTATATTTTAACTATTCAATGTAATTTAACAAAGTACGTAGAGGCTTATCCCTTAGAAAGAAAAGATGCAGAATCTGTTAGCAGATTATTTGTAAATAATTTTATATTAAGGTATGGTGTCCCTAAGGAGATAATTACCGATCAGGGAACAGAGTTCATGAGTAATATCTTTGCTGAGGTTTGCAGTTTACTAGGTATTGAAAAACTGAACTCAACAGCGTATCACCACGAAACGCTAGGCGCATTAGAAAATACACACAAACATTTAGGTTCATATTTAAGAATTCAGTGCAGTAATAATAAAACTGACTGGAGCAGTTGGTTGAGTTACTGGTGTTTCTCATTCAACACAACGGTACACACGGAGACACAATATACGCCTCACGAATTAGTTTTCGGTAAACTGTGCAATTTACCTAATAATTTAAAATCTTCTGTCGACCCTTTGTACAATTATGATAGTTATCCAAAAGAATTTAAGTTTAGATTACAAAAAGCTCAATTAGATGCTAAGGAAAATTTATTATTGTGTAAAATAAATAGGAAATTAAGTTATGATAAGAAGATTAAACCAGTAATGTATAAAACAGGTGATTTTATTTTATTGAAAAACCAAACAGGAAATAAGTTAGATCCTGTGTGGAATGGGCCTTATGAGGTCATTGAGGATATTTCCCCAAATGTAAAAATTCTTAAAAATAATGAGACATACATAACACATAAGAATAACACAAAATTGTTTCATACAAATTGAAAATGTTAATATTTTTTTAATTCGGTTAAATTTTATTTTAAGATATCAATTGTCTGTTTGTAGTGTGGTTACAAAAAAAATGTGTTTTATTGTTATGTTTTTTTTAATTTGTAATCAACAGCGTTCGACCACATTTTTTTTTCTCGCCTTCCGGGGGTAAAAGAGGAACTTTTCGGGGGAGGTGTAGTATATGACGATATTAGTAGTTGTAACGCGACTTAACGTTACGCGCTGCTACATTGGCGAACGGTGTTGACTCAGCATTATGTTTACTTAAATAGTTTGTAATTAGTTATAAGCACTCTCTACCATATTATACTTCAACCTGTACTTGTGTGTTCTCAATACACGATGTCCAGAATTCTGAGTTTCACTTAACACGTCGACCTACCTAACCTGCAACCTCACCTCAAATAAGACTATAGCCAGATTTGTTCCATTGAGAGCATTTAATAACAATCACAGGTATCCTAATTGGTATAGCACAGCACTGATAAAAATTATAAAAGAAAAAAATAAGGCTCATAAAGGATGGAAAAAATTTAATAATTTGCTTGACCACTATGAATTCACACTTCTACGTAAACGACAAAACCAAGTACAAAAAGAATGTTTCACATATTTTATTAAAAAATCAGAGGAATCTATTAAATGTAATCCAAAATTATTCTGGACATACATTAAGTCAATGCGAGGTGGCTCCAATTACCCTAAACAATTATCATATCGAGGAAGAGTAGTCTCTGATGGTAAAGCTATTTGCAATGCTTTTAATGACTTTTTCGAGACTATCTTTGGCAGTCCATCTTCTAACGAATCTGTCGAGTGGGACGAAACTGTTTCTGTTACTGATGCCTTATCCGTGATAAAAATATCATCCGAAACAATTAAAAAAAAACTGAGGTCCCTTGATGTTTTAAAAGGGATGGGGTGCGATGGTATACCGCCTTTATTTTTACGCAATTGTGCTAAGACTTTATGCTTACCCTTGGCAATTCTATTTAACAAGTCTATAAAAGAAGGAGTGATGCCCAGTGTATGGAAAAAAGCACACATAGTACCAGTGCATAAAAAAGGCAGTAAAACAAATATCGAAAACTATAGAGGTATTTCAATCTTAAATACCGTGAGTAAGGTTTTTGAAAAAATTGTTTTCGATAATATATATTCTGTGCTTAGCAAAGGAATGCCGGCAAATCAACATGGATTTCTTAGGCAGCGTTCAACAATCACAAATTTGACTTGCTTCTCAAATTTTGTGCTCTCCAACATGGACGGAGGTGGACAGGTTGATGTGGTCTACACCGATTTCGAAAAAGCTTTCGATCGCGTGGACCACATCATTCTTTTGAATAAGTTGCAGAAACTTGGAATCCATGGAGATTTATTAAGATGGATAAAGTCGTATCTCACTAACCGATCTCAAGCTGTTGTTGTTGGCGGATATAGGTCTGATTTTATACACGTTCCTACTGGCATTCCTCAGGGTTCTCATCTAGGTCCTTTGTTTTACAATGTTTACGTTTTTGATATTGTCGACTGCTTCACATTTACAAAACACCTAATGTATGCCGATGACACTAAAATATTTTTCAAAATACGAAATGAACATGACTGCAGGTTAATGCAAGATGATCTAGATTCTTTATTTCAATATTATACTAAAAACAAAATAACAGTAAACATAAATAAATGTGAATGCATCACTTTTACCCGAAAACCTAAACCAATAATATTTTCATATAACTTTAATGGTCTGCCGATACAAAGATCATCGACAGTTAGAGACCTTGGTGTTCACTTTGATCAAAAGATGCTATTATCTGACCATATAGATAAGATTGTCAATAAAGCTTACAAAAACTTGGGATTCGTGTTTAGATCATGCAAGTCATTCAGCAATGAACAAACCTTTAAAGTCATTTATTACGCGTATGTTCGAAGTCTTCTGGAATACGCCAGCCCAATCTGGTCTCCGCAATATGTGACATATAAAGATCGTTTGGAACGTATTCAAAAACGATTTGTTAAATACATAAGCTACCGTCTCCGTAAACCATCATTACCGTCTTATGTAGACAATTGTAAGGAATTTAAATTATTAACTCTCGAAGATAGACGAAGGCTCATGGATATTAGCTTATTGTACGATATCATCAATAGCTGCGTAGATTGTTCCGAACTGGTTGCAGGGGTGACTTTTAGAGTGCCATCTAGTCGTTCGCGGCGTCGGCAGTCGCCGCTTCTTCATGAACCGCACAGCACCACTCGGTACGCACGAAACGCTCCTCTGTCACGCTTGCCACGATTGTATAACAGGGTCTTTAGTGAGGTTGACATATTTAACTACAATAAAGCGGCATTTAGGGCTCATGCCATTGAGGCCTTGAGTCATTGATGTCTCATTGATAAGGAACACACACACAAACACACACTCACACACACACTCACACACACACACACGAACGCACACACACACACACACACACACACACACACACACACACACACACACTTTGTTTTCGTTTTTTGATTATTTATGTTACCTTTCCTTTTTTAATTTTTTCAAGTGTGTTTATGTAACCCGTGGAAATCTGTAATTAGCTGTAAGTATTCCATTAAGTTATTCAAATGTAAATTAGTTTCTGTATCGCCGTTGATTTCCTGAATAAAAGAAAATAAAAAATAAATATAAATCGCGTGACATTTAATAAAATAATCAAAATTGAGTGTGAATATTAATAACAGAACACAAAAACATTTTTAAATTATTTGTCAGTTTTCTGTATGGCTGTATGTTTCAAGGTTTTAACAAATAGATTTAGGTCAGCTGGGCGCAACATAAAGGCTTTGTTTCATTGAAATCCGATGCTAAATTTATAGTCATTTAATGATTTTCATTTTAAATTCGCATTGTGCTTGTTGAAAAACGCATAGCAAAATGATTCTAGGAGGATCGATCACATAGCTTACTTGCAGCGAAGAATATAAATAATATTATGACTGCAATAATTGTTAATTTAAATTTCAGCAAAGAAAAACCGACAACAATGCTTTGCTTACGTACAAAATTAAACTAAAGCATGAACATTTATTGCTTCATTCGAAACTATCTTGATAGATTGGAGAAATTAATATAATCGAAACGTCGGGATACATCAAAATCCCAGAAATGGGAACACCCAAAGATTCCGAAATGTAATATTTCGAAATTAAATACTCCGATTTTCAAACCTCCGAATATAAAAATTCTGAAAAAACATAATTCCGACTAAGTATTCAAAACCATGATTAGCATTTTCCAGAATGTCAAAAATACGAATCTTTTATTTACCGAATCTCGTTAATACAAAGGAAGGACTAAAAATCCGTTGTGTTACTGACCCGAAAAACTTTATTACGAATTTTAAATTTCCGAAAACTCATAGTTTAAAGTAAGAATTTAGTTGAAAGAATGCGCCGTGTTCTTTTTGCGGTGGTACTTCTTGTCTGCCCAAAACTAGAGAGCAATTTAAAAGCTGGAGCGGCTGAGGCTACGCAAGGGTACTTCCCGCAGCGGAGAAGAGTTAAACTAAATGCATGCATGCTTGTCTGTATGAATGCATGCTTGACTGTATGCCTGCATTGTACTGTACTGTACTTATGAAAATCGTTATTTTGAAATTCGTTATTGTCAATATCGGAATTAAACTTTTCTTATTTATGTAGTTTACCCACTAGAAATATAGGTATATAATGCCAAATAATGGATGTTTGATAACGAATCACGCTAGAACAGCTAAGTGGATCTCGATGAAATTATAATGAGTCAGATAATACTGTAGGCTGGAATGCACATAGTCAACTTTTATCCCGAAAAAATACATGGTTCCCGTAAGGTAGTGTTTAATTAAATACTCCACACGGATTAAGTCGCGGGCAACAACTGGTGTATAATATAAATATAAATAAATAAATAAATATTTAAGACATGCCTCACTGGGCCACACAGAGCCATCTAGTCTCAAATTAAGGTACTATTAAGTACCCTGTCGTATGGGGTACTAGACAACCGATAAACTTACTTATGTACTTTTTTTTTGTAAATACATACTTATAATTCATAGAAAACACCCAGACCAGTACAAACGGACATGTTCATGCACACAAATATTTGTACTGTGCGGGGATCGAACCCGCGATCCATGGCTCAGAAGCAGCGTTTACTACCGCTGATCCAAATGGTCGATCTAATATAATAATGATATCATACCATTGGTACCATAATTATGGTGAATAATAACGATTGCATATCATTAAGTTGGTTTTTCAACTAAGAACTTAGAAGATCTATAGTTAAAATAAAAAGTCAATACCTACTTGAACTCTGGCTTCACTACTTATGACATTGATATTATACAATGAGTTTACATATGTTTCGTTTTAATAGGATTGGAGTAACGCGTTCACAGATAGGTACCAGCTAAAAGGGATGATTTATAAGTAAAATCAATAAAGAAATTACTGTGTACTCAGATGTTGGAGATTTATGATAGGTAAATATAGCATGCGGCATCATTTATCAAGGGATGGATTGACAAAACTGAAAGTACTGGAACATCAACAACAGCAGTGATTGGGGGCGCAAAAACAATACCTAATTTTTAATTCAAAGACTTATTATATTTGTATTCTTTTGTTGTGCATAAGTACCTATACCTATGTATTGTAGTGCGCGCGTAATGCAAGTCTAACACCCGTATTTATAAACAAGTAAAAGTAATTACTTACTTAGGTGACAATTTGTAGTCCTTAAACTAGTAATTATTGGAAGTTAGAACTATGAAAAGTTAGCATTCTTAACCAAACAATATGTCTATTAATGGTGACCCATTTCCTTCACGTAAGCACTAGGTAGTAACATCTTAAGTTATGACTTTCTTAAGCAATAAGTAATTACTTCTTTATAATAGGGGTTAAAGTATGAAATTGCCGATTATTTTCCCACTTTTTATTTTGGTTATAGCTCTTAAATATAGTCATATTATTGCGTAATTCTTTTTGTATTGTATCAAAAACTAAATAAAGTAACTTTTGACTAAAAAAAATGCAATACTAGTGCCTATTACTTCAAAGGAAGTCGTTGAAAAGACCCCTTACAATGTGTCAGCTGACCTTCTTGCTTCAATTAAGTATATTTGTATTATATACTTTGATTTTGAGAAATTTAAATACTATAATGTGTAGCTTTATAACCATCTAACTTTCACCTTTAATTGCATCAAAAACGGATCAGGCGTTTTTAAAAAAACTAAAAATTTATTAGTAGTACTAGTACTAGTTTTCTCGATTTCGTCCATACATAACGGCAATTTCATACTTTAACCCCTAATAAATACGGGGGTAAATGCTCAAATTTTGGCGCCTTTATAGCACTTTTTGTGGTGAGTATTAATACAAAACATGTCATTATACCATGCTTCATGGTTACGACAAGCTTCAGTGGACTGCAAATATTTATCTGTATTGACGGTAGAGGGACGTCTTTTACCGTTTGCATGACGCGAGAAAATTGGAGACTCATAAATATGCCGTCTCCTAGTACAAGATGTTGACAGCTATGCTTATTTCGTGATTATTACACATTTAAAAAATAAATCGTAAATCAAAGACCATAATGAATTACAATATTACAACAGCAAAGCATAGGTACTTTCTATCATCATTAACAAGCGGATCCGGCGAACTTCGTATCACCCGAACCCGTTGCCCCTTATTATCGTATTCCGGAAGAAGACAAATCCAAAAACACACAGTTAATAAAAATCAGTTCAGCCGTTCTCAACACGACTCTCCCTTTATATATTAACAAATTGTTTACATTTTAAGGCCATTCAATAATCACGAAATAATAATTCTACATTTATATAAGAAGAGAATAATAAATCCAAAGGAAAAGGCTAATCCTTTCGAATTTATCATATTCGGGTTAAAATATAAACAGGTAAGTAAACTACAAATTTTAGAAAACTTTACGCTTGTTACTAACTTTTCGAATATGCAACACCTGCAAAAGCTTTAGCATGAATGTAGAATGTTGTGTACGGAAGTTCAATTCTGCTCGTCTTATTTCGCATTCGCATATTCCTGAGCTAACGAGACCGTCTTTAAAAATATTTTTTATACAACTAATATATGAAATAAACATTTGTTAATTTTAAATTAATTTTATTTAACATAATTGTAAATTTCCAAAATTATTCATTTCATAATGGACTAACTTTTTGGAGGATAAATAACCTCGCAATTAGTTTTTTTAATCCAACAACTTTTACCTCAGGAAATCGCCACGTAATATTGAAAACAGATAAGTAGATCAATACAAATTAATTAAACCGAAACAATTTTAAGCAGGTATGGTTCATTAAATTTTGTTTTCAATTTAATACATTTTTTTTA
Organism: Anania crocealis; assembly: GCA_949315895.1. NCBI lineage: Eukaryota > Metazoa > Arthropoda > Insecta > Lepidoptera > Crambidae > Anania > Anania crocealis. The sequence continues at coordinate 13,938,162 of OX438865.1, read as the reverse complement.
AAGTTTCTTACAAGAAGTTATCAAATAAATTATAGAGGTAAAAAGTAATAACCCATTTACGCTCACAGTTGAGCACGGGCCTCTCTCCTTTATTATGAGAGGGGTTTAAAGGCCTTACAGTTCCATCACGCTAACCTATTGCGGGTCGGTTGGTGGGCGGTGAGTGCGACGCTGTGGCAACATCACCCCGTCGTTGGACGTTATCACGTTACTCAAGCCGCCCGAAGGCCTTCAACAGGGCTTACCGACTGTTATCTTGTGACAACAGCCGGGACCGATAGCTTAACGTGACCTCCGAAGCACGGAAGCAAGTAAGCGCTCAAGATATGATGCCACAAACGGTCACCCATCCAACTAGTGACCACTCCCAGCGTTGCTTTACATTCATGACAGAAACTGATCACTAAGAAGCATTGGGCTATGAGCGCTTCCAGCCTTTGTCGAGTTATAAGTTGTGTAACCACGATATTAGAAGAGATATAGATATATATTGCTCAAAAGCATTGACAAAAAACTTTTTCCTTTATTGTAGTTATGTTGATTATTACAAGAATATTTTTTTGAATATTGAAAAAACATGATTGGAGTTGGGATGTGCACAATAGACTACCTACACAATTTTGTTGAAAAATCACAAATATTCCAATGTATAAGATACTAAAATATAAAAGTTGTGAGTCCTACCTAAACTTATTGTCAATGTTTTTAAGCAATAAGCAAATAGACACTGGAATTAACTAAAAAACTGTGCCAAAAACATCGATTATCAAAATGAAGACTATTTAGATTAGAGTAACACGTTGTGTTATTACTCGTTGGTTAACATTGGTTAGAATAACCCTATTAGTGACGTTCAGTCGTGAATTGTTAGAACGCTTACCGGAGCATAAGCAACAGTCTCTACCGCAATACCAATAATTCTGTTGGGGAATATCCGTTGATTAAATCCTATCCTACTAATTTATAAACGCAAAAAATTGTTAGGATGTTTAGGTGCTTGTTACTCTTTCACGCTAAATCGACCAACGGTTCTGAATAAAAGTTGTCACGGTGTTAATTTATTGGCTGAAATAAAATATAGACTACTTTTTATCCCGGGAAAAGGTTTCAGTGGCATAATTTGAAAACATAATTTTAAATACTAAATACCATGCGTATGAAGTCGCGGGCAACAGCTAGTATAGTAGTAGTTGTGCTTATTTGCTGCAACATGCACATCAACATAAAAATATTAAATAGAATGCCGCAAAACGAGCCATATCAAACAGTTAAGAGGTAATCTGTTTGAAGCCCGATTCGAAGGTTTGTGACGGGCTTAGAAGGTTTTAAGTTCAACCCTTGTCGGAAAAATTTGGAGGATCTATTACCTATCTTCTGGTTAGTGATGTCTCTTGTGACAACACGTATCGCCAATATCGCCGTACTTACATTAGCCATGAGGCTTACAGTGGCGTGCACACCATACATGCCAATAAGCACTGCCTACCCTGCGTACTACGTCCATAAAATACCGATTCCTGCATTACTCCTATTGTTAAGTTTTTAAAAACTCAGGTATCTGACTCAAACATCTGAATACCCAGAGTTGCTGTGCACGCTCCTGGAGGCTTAAATATATTCAATCCATCTTCTATATACAAGTAAAGTAAAGTAACAGCCTATAACATCCAACAGCAGGTTTGTCCTGCCTCCACCATTGAATTCAAGTTACCACAACAATGATAGTTATTGGCATAATCACCACGTTTGCAAAATGCAGGTCTGTGATGACAAACCCGAGCAATCTTTGAAAATTATTTTTATTGCCCGTCCCGGGGATCGAACCCGGGACCCCGAGATCTTAGCCCGGTATTTAAACCAACGGGGCGTTATTTACGAGTATCTGCTACTAACTCTACTAAGCTACTCGTACATTGCTAGCTGTAGCTCGAAGTTTGGCAACGACACAACCCCCCAAAACCTTCCGGTTACCGGGTGACTGATTAATCTTATTGATCTCCTAAGACATTTGTGTGTCGACCTTTTTATTTATGGTTTTGAGCTGTTAACCAAAGAAGTTTTATCAACGCTAATATCTATGAACCTCCATACATCCGAGAAAAATATTTTAACAATAATTACGTGAGAAAAATAACCGCGCGATATTTTATTTGTTTGGTCAATTCTGACACTAACAAGGTAACAAATTCGCAATCGACTATCTTTCTATTTTCTTATGTTTCTATCAAAAAATTATTAAGTTACACATTGGAAATTGTATTAATTTAATTCGCAACGGTTGTTGTTTGATTCGACTAAAATATTCATATCTAACCAACTTCAAAGTAACAATCATTCTTACCTAATCAATATCAAACAACATTAAGAGAGAATCGGAATCAAATATACAGTCGGTAGTCTGTCACAATAAATATTATTTGGCAATAACTTACAATAAAAGCTAGGTACCTATACCTATCTGACAAATTGTATTATTCTTTTTAAGTACAATCTTGTAAATAGCATAAAAGCCCTTCTGATCGTGGTTATTACAAATGAGTTTGACGTCTACTATGGGAACAATATTATAATAAGAATCACAAAAATTGATACAGTAAATACGGAAGACAAAGAAAACGACGCTAAAAAAGTATAACAAGATTCTCAGGACAGTGAACTAAAAACTACTAAAGTTACTGAAGAAGCAATAAAATTGACACCGACTCTACTAAGATGCCTTTGTTGTAAGTTGACAATGATGCCATACGATACGATATTATAATAGTAGGTACACAATTATCGCTTTGTAGAGACACATATTCAAGCTTTGAAGTTACAGTAACATAGATACCCATCGCGGTATAGTCTCTGTCGATTGTCTTGCTTCTTCAGTAACTTTATTTAATTCAGTTTCATAAAAATCTTGTAACATACTTTTTCAGCGTTATTTTCTGATGTAGTTGGGTTTAAGTTTTATTATTAAAACTATTTTGGTGTTATATGTAATGCGCCTCCGTAAAAAATTAAAAGGATCTGTAAAACATCTTGAAAAGTCTAGGTATGTAATTCTTCAAGCGATCGATTATCATGGGGATTTTTAAGTTAATTTTTATGATCCAAGAGACCAAGACACTTATAAACAAACACTCTATGCTTTTAGCTCTACTAAAAGCGATATAGGCCTGTCCTTTAGCAAACAATGACTTCCCTAAATCAATAACTGCTTTATCTAGAGTACAACCTTGTAGTTTATGGACAATACAGCCCCAATTAACAAATTTTGGTAGTTGCATGTTAATTTGTTTCCAGACTGTTTTGGCTATATAACTTTTAGTATAGGAAAACATTAAAACTGTTTTTTTTATTAGATTGAATTCTTTCCCCTCTCGGGTGTCGTAAAAGGTGAGTACAGCAGTAACTGCCAGGAGAAGACGTACAACAGCATATCATTTTCATGACCAAACTCCAATCGTTTTCCCGCATGCCAAGGCGGTTATGGCAATATCCTTCTTTGGGGAGGTTTAATTGTGTCCAACAGCTCACTTATAAGAGCTGGTGATGATGATTTGTCTTCTTCTTGTACATTTTTGACGTGACAACGTCTTATAAATTGGTTTGCCAGGTGACACTTCAAGAAACTGCGTTACGCTCCGCTCACGTTATGCGCTCACAATGAGAGCGAGTGAGAGGCACGCGTCCCTTTCACTCGGGCATGGTTAGCCCGCCTAAGAGCGAGAGAGACAGACATAAAAAGTGAAAGGCACGCGTCCCTTCCACTCGAGCACAGTTAGCCCGCCTAAGAGCGAGAGAGACAGAGCGAGAGAGAGAGAGTGAGAGAGATAGGCATACACACCGGTTCATGTCTTGCGCTTCTATAAAATCCAGTTCAATAAAATTTTGTTAATATGAAATTCAGTGCGAGATTCTTTGTATAAATTAATGTTTTAAATATAATTCTTTGTATAAATAAATGTTTTAAATTGTTACTATTATTTCATCCTTCTTCCTACTATACGAATGAATATTCACATTAAAATTATTTTACCACTCAAAGTCGTTGTCACGTAAAACTTTCGCCCGTATACCGACTTTACAGGCAACCAATTTTTTTTGTTTTACACAGCAAGCTGTAATTACCTACCTAAAATGGTTGGATACAATATAGCATTAATAATCATAACAACTAATTGTTTGTTTAGTGAAAGAAACGTTCAATACACAAAATTTTAACACTTTCGTCTATGTATATTTTGGAGTCAGCATTATTTGTAAAAACGAATCCTAAAATGTTTTAACGAATGGCAGATGTTGTAAGCCGCAACCGTCGCGACAACACTAAACTCTGTATGCCCACCTCGAGGACTGCTCTCATGACGAAGAACATCTTATAGATGGCACCCAGAATAAACGATAAGCTCCCTTTGTCATTAAAAATGTTAAATTTAAATGAGTTCAAGATCAAATTAAGGAATTTCTTAATAACAAAGTGCTATGATACTCGTACTATAACCGATTTTATGAATGACAAATTATTTTAATTGTAATATAATTTAATTGTAAGTACATACTCTGTTTGAATTTACATTTATTTTATTTGCATTAATTTTATTTATTCAATTGCATAATTTAAATTTGACTTTAACATACTAAAATATTGAATAATTCTTTAGTTACAGTTTTGAAATTTACTTTGATTAAATGGATACATTTCATGTGTTTGTTTAAAATGTTATTATTTTTTAAATTTGTGATTGTCTCGGTGCGGTATGTTGAAACCAGCATTGATGACCTATCACCTGTTTACCATGTACACATGTCCGAACAAATAAATGATTATTTTATTTTATTTTATTTAATAAAATAAAAACATAATTTTTATACATCCTTAATATATATTAAAAAAATACTTGCACAGCTTGTCGCGTGTTTCGGTGGCTCGATGACGACACACAGCGAAAACCAATAAGAATCCTCGTAGGTATTTAAGGACTAAAATTACAAAATATAGAAAAAATATAAATTTTGCAACATTATAAAAACAAAAATATGTTTTGATTTTGAAAGTAAATACACGTGATATATTAATAAAAACCCCTTCACCCTTTGTGACAATTAGTTTTTTTTATGTCAGTTTACATAAGTACGATAACTAACTATTGTAGCAAGTTCATTAAATTACATTCACCTTGCTTCGATTTCCAAGTATACTATGCAACGTTCTTAAAATAGAGATCCAAAAAGAACACGTGTATTAAGTATCATGTTTCAGTTCTGTTGTTACAAAACTGGTACTAAACGTTATTCAGTTAGATGAATATCAATTTTATGTAAATTAACAACTCTAACACAAAGTAGGAAGAAAGAGTAGGCGTGCACGCCTTTGTTTGAATAGCTCAGTTTTAACACGCTCTTTCTAGATTAGGTATACGAGGAGTCTATTCCGTAAATAGGTTTTTAACATAGAGTTAATATTATATCTATGGTTTTTAAATAGGTACCTACACTACATACCAAACTAACCTTGCTTGCAACCGTAATTAACAAAGCAACTTTCTTTCGTATATTATGTATACTTAAAACATACCTTCCAGGGAAATTCACTTTCAGCTCGTCCTAGATCCGTTTATATTTTACTTATTTCGAATGTTAGTAACATGGTAAAGTAATTACTTTACTTTAATGAAGTATATTGCAACTTTTCGACCAAAACAATAACTTAATAAAATAATATCCAATCAGTCCAGCTGCTCTAAAATAACCATGTAATAAGTCAACTAACTGCATGAGTTTGAATCAGTTCGATGTTAAATATCTTATACTTGGTACGATAGTTAAGTAAGTAGTTAAAAGGCAGTTTATTTGAAATATCGTCAAATTTTCATGAAATATAGTATTATTTTCGCAATCGTGTAACCCTACTTCAGGCGTCTAGGAGTAGCGAGCCTACTGTGTCGCAATTTCAACGTTTGATTTAGCATGCACGTGCAAAGTGGAACATCATCTCATTAATTAGAGGTTAATGACGTCAGAACCAAAACATACAGGTGGCCAAAAAATAATATTAGTGTAAATAAATATGTTTTTGTCTAAATAGATTTTCCAACATAAAGAATACCTACGACATCATAAGAGAAATCTTTTCACGGATGTTAAGATTTAACATTTCATTTTGATTTAACGTTTTGAAAACTTAACAGCGTACGTGGTCACGCACGGATACCTAAGCAAAGGTTGGCAGCAAAAATCCAGCAACCACTAACTACTGGGACATAATAATAATAAACAATCTTTATATTCTTCTTACGCTTAGGAATAAGAACTTAGAACACGTTACAAGAATATATATATTAAAATGCAGCGCATTCATGCCATCTAATTTTCTGAATTTCGTTAAATAATATTCGAATTAATTCAAAGGCATCTCCAATGGTTTTTATGTTCTAATCCTATAAAGAACAACTAGAATTCGGGTTTCGCTAAAAAGATAATATTAGGGTAATAATAGGGGTTAAAGTATGAAATTGCCGATTATTTTCCCACTTTTTATTTTGTTTATAGCTCTTAAGTATAGTCATATTATTGCGTAATTCTTTTTGTATTGTATCAAAAACTAAATAAAGTTACTTATGACTAAAAAAATAATGCAATACTAGTGCCTGTTACTTCAAAGGAAGTCGTTGAAAAGACCCCTTACAATGTGTCAGCTGACCTTCTTGCTTCAATTAAGTATATTTGTATTATATACTTTGTTTTTCAGAAATTTAAATACTATAAAGCGTAGCTTTATATCCATCTAACTTTCACCTTTAATTGCATCGAAAACGGTTCAGGCATTTTGAAAAAAACTAAAAAATTGTTAGTATGGAAAAATGACTTTTCTCGATTTCGTCCATACAAAACGGCAATTTCATACTTTAACCCCTAATATTGCGAAGGAAGGCAAGATTCGGTTTAACTGAACAAGTAGGTATGACATTTCCAAATGTAACAATCAATCGGTATGAGGATCTCAAAAACCCATACAGGTCAACTAGAAACGGCCAGAAATAGTCATATTTCCAATAGGAGGGCATTGCCATAATCGCAACGTTTAGCAAGCCGGTTATTGCAGTTTAACCGTTATTAGAGAGAAGACGCTTCCGCCTGTCTTCTATTGACACCTGTTATGATGACATAATGAGAGGGTTGATGGTATTTTATCTTAGGGTCACAAAATTCATCGACATAAGTCTGGACTAATTCACGTAACAAAACTACAACGACATGTAAGCGATTTGATCGCTGATGTCACTTTTCGTATTCACGTATTAATAGCACGATTTTGTTTAAGTCAGTTTTGTGTATGCGTATTCACGTGCAATAATCTAAGTTCAATCGTTGCCTCCGCGGTATTCACCTATTATTTTAAAATAGTTTGATCGTATGTAGATGCACTATAATAAGTTACAAACATCATTCTACAAAATATTCTACATTTCTGCATATTTTCGAAAACAAAAAGTATTGGAATTTATATGGTAGAATTGAAATGACAACATTAAGTATTACGTTGACAAATCGCTGAGTTGCTATCCTAACGAGTTATCGTTCTATCGAAAGACACGTGAATACGGATTTATGACTGTTTTTCAATGGGACGACTTCTTAACGTTAGAGACATTTGGTTTGTTATAAAATACGTGAATTAGGGGCCAAGGTAGCTTAGTTGAAAGAGCGATTGTCCGGTGAGCCCAAGGTATGAGTCCCAATTAAGTTAAGGAATAAATAAAACTTGGTGACAGAATAACTATGTTTTACGGCTGTAGAAATCATTTAAATACACGGATGCTACAAAATGCACACTAACAGAAAACGTTTTCTGATTCAATTGATATCTACTTAGATCCGGTTTCAATCAAACTTAAGTTTAATTTTCTTTGGTTTAATTAAGGTCTGCCAACATTCGTACTCATTAGAATCTGGGTTCTTTGCTTAGTCTGCATCATTTATGGAATCTTACATTATCAATGCATTTCTCCTTTGTAATACTACGTAGGTAATAGATCGTTTGCCCAATATCTAGACTGGAAAATTCAAATCTTATGTTTTCTGTACAACGATATAAAAAAGTCGATCTAGGTAAATATTACATGTTACACTTTCCTACATCTTAACTTCATACCAGTACTAAGTCAATTTAGTTAATAAATACAATCAAGAAAATTTATTACTTATTAGATTTAAGAAAATTAATTTCCTAAGGATTTAAAAATACATACGATTAGTACTTATGTAATAAGGAAGCATTTTCATAGCGTGACAAAATTACAGCGATTTGCACTTTACTTAACACGGTGGTTTGAAGGTGGGATTGAGTTAAATACTTAGCCTTTTTTATCTATGAAATTCCTAGTAAAAAAAATCCTGTTACTACTCAGTACTTACTCTTGTTTCAACAAGCCCCTCGCTGCCTACATGTGCAGTGCTTGCTTGCCACATCACCTACTACACAATGCACCTACCAGAAACTAGGTAAAATACTTGAAAAAGCCGTTCATTTATTACTTCATTCAGTGCAAAAATACAAGACATCACACACAGAAAATTCACGTAAGAGGCTAAAGGAGTGAATTTTTATTTGCAGTAATAAACCACGATCGTTTGTAAATTTGCGCCGACCGTGGACATAAATAGAACTTAATTGACATTAAGAAGATACCGTTTGATAGACGATTATAGCTGTGTGTAAATGTATTTATATGCTACAAAAAAGTGACCATTCTCAAGTATATACATACATACATACATACACTCACGCCTTTTTCCCGGAGGGGTAGGCAGAGACCACATCTTTCCACTTGCTACGATCCTTACAGACTACTTTCGCTTCATCCACATTCATTAATCTTTTCATACACGCTCGCCGGTTTAGGGTACTCTTGACCTGACCTTTCTTTAGAACTTCCCCGATTTGATCAAGATAAGTTCGTCGAGGCCTTCCCCTTCCAACATTTCCATTCATACTCGCCATATATATATTTTTAGTCAACCTGCTTTCATTCATCCTCTCATCAAGTATATTATTTGCTAATATCGATAGGGTACATGATTTTCGATTTAAACTATCGATAGTAAAACTATCTACTACTATTCGGCCACACTAACGTCAATGTTTTTCACAAGTTACGCTGTCCCGGTACTTTACTACTACACTTTAGTGTAAGTTTGCCAACGGCTCGCAAAACTAAGGATTCGCCATACTGGTTACATTTTTTTAACAAATTAAACTAAAATTGATGTTATATTCGAAACTATTGATTTTTGAACCACATGTTCTAGGGCGACATATATTATTTTTACCTATAGAACATAACCTTAGAGTTGTATAATTAGGTATCCCTCAAAATGATTAAAATAACATTAGGGAAAATTGCATTAAAGGTTAAGAGGAACCAAATGGTCGATCATAAGTCCACTACTAGACACAGGCCGCTCTGGAAGGAAGCATTTGTCATGATTGCCACGCTTACCACATTTATCAACAATATTTTATGTCTCGTTTTTAAAAATGTTTTAATTTTATTAACACAACAATGTCAATGCTAATAGAAACACAAAGCTATTATGTATAGTTACTTCAAGTGTGAACCACCACCACATTATATAAACTTACTAGCTATTCCCCGCGACTTCGACCGCGTCAATTTCCGTTAAAATGATCGCGATTATTTTTGCAACATTTTTCACTCATGCTTCGCTCCTATTGGTCGCAGCGTGATGTTATATAGTCTAAAAACTTTCTCGATAAATGGACTATCCAACACAAAAAATATTTTTCAAATCGGAACAGTACTTCCTGAGATTAGCGCGTTCAAACAAACAAACAAACAAACTCTTCAGCTTTATAATATTAGTATAGATAAACGATTATTTTAACGCCTGCTGTTTATAATGATAAGACATTTTACTCACAAAACTTAAGTATGGATATTATGTGGGTAGCACTAGATGTAAAAAACGGGTCTTTGAACAGTAGGTACACACGTATACTAGACCCATGGTTTTGGATTTGGACATTTCAATACACGTCACGCGTCGACACGGGTATAATCCATGTCAATGTTATTATAGTAATAATAACAACAAGACGTGTCAGTGTCGTGTGGTATCAATCGACATATAAAAAGATCCTTCTCTTTCTATAGTAAGGGACGACTAAAGGAGAAGTGTCAGAAAAAACGAGCAGCAGCTACTTCAGTCCAACCGTCAGTCAAGCCGGCAACACAAAATCCTAAATTATAAAACCTAACCTAGTACCTATCCGGGTCTTTAATATCGCAGTAACACCGTAGTTTTACAACTTCGACGAAATCGTAAAGGTCCCTTCCAAAATCGCGAACACCATCAAAATTTACCCATAAAACAAATTTGATAGCGACTGACTACCCAAAATTCGGCCGAGATCATTATTAAATAAGTAATAGGAGGAGTATTATTACTTAGCGGATTCACAAATTTTATTTGGAATACTTATTCATCTTTAAGAGCATTATACCGCCTCACTGCGTTTTATACAGATTCAAAGACCAAAACCTTCGAAATTAATAAACCCAGTCCTACGAAACATGATTCTGCTAAATTATAAGCAAGAAACTTAATTAATGTATTATCTATATTGCAAAAAAGAACAAAAAGAATTTTCAGAAATGTTGCATTACCAAAACAATAGCCACATACTTAAGATACGGTATTCGCGTTCGTCTAGGTCATACTCGGGTAAGACCAACTGTCACACTATGCTTCAGCCCCTAGTAGGTCAGCGACGGATACGTAACGTCGTTAATTGAGATGGTTTTAGTGCAAAAAAGCGAAATACCTTTCTGTGCATTTATTCAGTGCACAAACCATAGCACGCAAGATATGTGAAATAACTTTTCACGTGTTAGTACACCAAACAAAGCGTTTTCAATATTTTCTATTGGCTCAATATTAAAATAATGAAGGAGATTATTGCTATTATTATAACCTTCGCGCCCGGGTCTCGCATGGTTAAGTATAACCACAGATAAGATAATAATGGTAAAACTTCCCGATCCAATCTGCAGCACCCATATGCTGAATGTATGTACATAATACCTTATAAATCATTTTGAATTATTTTTTGACATTCAGTACATTTTCTTATGTATTGTAGCAGCTCCGTCCTAAGTCGGCCACTTCTTTCTTCACCCGTCATAGTTTACGACCCAACAACGCTTAGTCTTTAAAGGCCATAGAAATATAAAATATCTATGATAGAGGCCATTCGAACATTAAACTTATGTTCACATACTCGTATAAAATCGTCGAAATCTATAAAAACCTACTTTTATTGAGCAGAATATTTAAGAGGGATATAAAAATTTGGAATGTAGCGTTTTGCTTTTGTAATAAAAAGGAATTCTTTTGATTGACATCAAAACCAGCCAGTATTGGTCCCAAAACTTTGTAAGTGTGTCCCAAGGGAATGAATGCCCATAGTCTAGTATGACAATTGTAGTCGTTTTCGTAGTTAAACAAAGCGTGGGTCAATTAAAACTTCTTTGAAACAACTTCCCGAAAAGTTTAAGAATATCTTCTTTTTTTATAAATAATGGGCTTGCTCTTGAATACATACTTAACTATACGGTTAAGAAGAAGCCTAAGATGGAGCGAGCTTACCCAGAGGAACTGGTTCTCCCACACACCAGCGGAACACAGAAAAACTGTTTGGCGCTGGACTCCGGCTGGAGGGTGGTAGCATCCAGGCGGACTCTTACGTAGCCTACCACCGCAGAGGGATCTGTTAGCCGTCATCATTGGTTAGAAAACCAAAGATGCCGTTGCCCAGGGTGGACCACTAAGAGGTAGATCCGACCACCCACCACCCACCATCTTAACTATTATACGTAAATAGAAACTGAAAACTTAATTTCATTGTTCATTATTGGAATCGCACATGTACTCACAGTTTTTATTATGTTATATAAGATACCATTCAGAAACACCCCAATTGATGTGCAATAATGTGCATACCTCTAACTAATAAAGATCAATATCAGTTGACAAAATTGGACGTTCTGTAGTAGAATGATGCGCTGTTGACTGTACCTTAACAAAACAACAATGAAAAATGTTTAATAATTACAGCACTGCGCACATTTTAAACAAACGGACGTCGGACGTGTTGTTGTAAGCATGTTAATGTTAATGGTTCATCGGCCGGTCTACTAGTATTCGCGATATAAAACGATCATAACATTGTTATGGGATTGTTAATGGCAGTCGAACGCGTGTCGTCCATTTTTTAAAGCCGTTGATTCATAACGCTGGCGTAACAACAGAGTTATAATAATATTTTTATTATGTTTGCTACACCAAGCGTTTAGGGGTTTTAACAACTTCTGAGTAATATCAGTAAAGCGGAATTTTCTTTTTATGTTAATGTTTAACTCAAAACAATGTTCTTTTACGAAACAGACCGTAAGAATTTTTTTTCCACCACACATAAACAACTTTTTAGATATTTATCGAGAAGTAAGGGTGCCAATATAACCTGTTTATTCTAAGATAAGACTTTTAAGGTCAAGTCCTATGATCCTATCAGAATCTAAGTCAACTTCTTGAAGTCTTCGCAAGTGTTACATATTATAACTAAAGAGGACCTGACGACCAGAAAATGGCAGTTGCTACAAAATATGACATCACATCAGACTAAACACTGGGGCATATTTTGCCTGGTTAAAATAGGTGTGTTGTTGCAACAAAAATATATAGTCCGTAGTGCAGGCTCCTTACTGATGACCATTGTTCTGAGGTATCATTGTCCTCACAAAATTAAAAGTATTTATATTTCTTACATTATCAGAGAGGTATTGTTAGAAGCGACTTGATCATCTTCTGGTTATAGACTATATGACGTCACTTGATCTATGTGGCGCCCTTTAGCGAACTTAGAGTACTCTGTTAAAAAAAGAGATATATGTACCGTGTTCGGTATCATTAGAAAGGGCGTTACTTGATATTTAAAAGTACCTATATCAACATTACTAGCACTTGCTTATGACTTTGTCCGTATTCATAAGGTAATTGTGATAGTTCTATGTAATGCTTGTCTGTTCCCTCATATCTTCTAAACTACTAATCAGACAAACAAATGAGACATCGTTAGAGTCCGCTTGTTATAGGCGCCCTCTAGCGGACATAACAGTTACACAACAATACAGTTTAATTATAATAAAAAGTAGAAAACGAAAACCCCGTGACGACCTCCGTGGCGGACTGGCGTACACACCGGTTTTCAAGGTGTCGCCTGCTCCGAGGTCCCGGGTTCGATTCCTGGACGGGTCAATGAAAATAAAAAGTGTTTTTATTCATTTTCTCGGGTCTGGGTGTTTGTGGTACCTTCGTTGTTTCTGGTTTCCAAAATACGAATGCTTTAAAAAGTTATTCAAATTGGGATCAGAACAATGTATGTGATGTTGTCAAAATTTATTTAAAAAAAAACCCCCCCAACTACGAGAAAAAATTACGACGTTCGATTTTCTGGACGCTGAATTAAAGCTCACTGAAGAAGCATGGAAATCGACACCGAATCTACCAAGATGCCTTCATTGTAAGTTGACAATAATGTCATACGATACGATATTTTAGCACACAATAATCACTGTGTAGAGAGAGACACATATTCAAGCTTAAAATCCTTAGTCACATAGATTGAAAGATTGCCATTATCCCTGTTATTAGGGATAATGGCAATCTTTGAATTGCCACTGTCCCTAACAGTTACAGTAGAGATAATGGCAATTCATATATTGCCATTTTCCACTCTCCTTTTAATTTTTTTTCGTCATTAAATAAGAGAGAGTGGAAAACTATTGATTCTAGAAAAATACTGCATGTGCAATACAAACAAAAATACTTTAAAATCCGATCGTAGCTACAAAAATAACTAAAATATGCAACAGACGTTAAGAATTATGATCTATTCCTTTCTAATACCAAAAAATATTACATACCAGTAGTATTTGTTTTTAATCGTTATTAATTTTATATTCCGGACGAATGCGTGATGCGTACATGTTTCCATGAGTCCAAAAATTCAATACTAAATTTTTAAAATTTGTTTTTCGTTCGGAATAGTACATAAATTACGAAAAAAACAAATCCCATTGGTATTAATTTTTGGTATTAGACAGGAATAGATCAGAATTATTTTTCTATTTAGATTACTGGAGCTGTTAGAAAAGAAAACATATTTTCAAGATAACACATGGTCACAGTAAAAGCTACTGCTGTTTTAGTCTAGTAATATTAATTTAGACTGGTAAATTATTTTATAATGGTTAAGTACCTCGGCCTATCATCATACATTTTAATGGCTACATATTAAAATTTATGTAGGATTTACATCCAACGCATCGGTCAAATGGGTAAAGTATATATCTATACCTGTCAACCTTAGTCGACCGGGGTAAATGTAAACAGAGTTAATTGGGAACACTCGTTAATTTTCTCAATGACAAAAAGGATTTTAACTAAATTGGTTAGTAACCTGATGATGACCTTGGCTGACCTTTAACTAGCTGGCGAATTTCAGATATCCTATCTTTAAGAAACCCGACCCAAATCATATTATTAGTCTAGATATAAAACTACAGACAAACTCTCAGATATTTTTCACGTATTTGCATTACAATTGGGGTTTTCTTCTGAGAAAATAGTTAGGAATACCTATAATAAATAGAAAATTCGCTTAGAATAATATTAAACATCGGCAAAAAGTAATAAAGTAATGCTGGCATTGGGGATTTTTGAATTTTAATTACGAGTATTTATAATTTTTTATCAACATCCCTATTCTTTCAGTGCAAATAAACATGCGCGAAACAAGTACATAATAACCCGATCTGACGTTTTGCTGTTTTTAGTAGATTTTTAAAACCCGTATTATTTTTTGTTTTCTTTTGCTTGTTATATTATAAAAATAGTTATAATATAACTAGGCAAGAGTAAAATTTTGTTTTGAATGATATAATACTTATAGGAAAGAATATTTTAGTACCTACTTAAAGAATATTTATTTTTAAAATCATAATTTACTTACATGGTTTAATGTAACTTGATCTCCCCTGTAAACACACCAATCCGGAACGAGGATAATTTAATGCTTCAATCAAATGTTCAGAAACTTTTATACACAAGAGCTAATGGCACACCAAAATATACGCAACGTTGATAGGCAGTAGAAATGTTTATTTAGCCGGAAAAGAAAACTCGCAACGCTAAAAAATTTTCACTGTTTACTTTCAAAGATAATGTTTTCGGAGATAAAAGACGTCTGCACCTCACAATAAACACGTAATCCGAAGTTTGTTAGCAAAGCAAATATGGCGCGGATTAATTTTATTTGACGTCGGTTTTGGCGGTATTTTGTGTTCTCGTATTTGCGCGCGCATTCGCGGCGGTGAAGCGCGGCGGTTGGCCACAGCGGCGTTTGCGATAGAACTGGCAGGCAGAAACAGTGCCTGTTGCTTCGACACGTACATTCTGCCTCTTGAACTATCATTATATCTGTCTGTATCGGCGATTATCTATGCAGCTTACTGACAAGTTCGATAAAAGTCTGCCAATATTGAGTGACCCAGGGCGCGCCATTCTCAAGAATATTTTTTAAGCTAGCAGCAATCGAAGGAGTCAACTACAGGATACCTAAAATGAAGCTTAAGACAGAAGGCTAAACATTTTACAAGCTTAGGTAGGTAGCTAATTAAGTTATTAGCTTTATGACAAGATAATAAGAAATGAGGTAGGTATCGTAAGATTCGACCATTCGTGTATCGAAGAAATGTTTATTAATGTATAAACTTATAATTAATAATGGATGGCATAATAATAATTTAAATATGTACAATACGAAGCCATGAAAAGTTATAATCAAACAGATATTCTATTAATCTATACTTAAGTCAATAACCTAAAAATTCTATATCTATTTGTGATCACAGTCAGGAAAGGTGCCCAACAGCTAGCCTGTTTGCCGCGCTGAATGGCCAAACTTATTTGTTGGCCAGGTACATGCCAGACTTGGCATCGTGAGATATCTTAATCAACCTTTTGATCATCATTTAAATTTTACCAATACTCACATACATAGTAGCGCCGATTGAGGAGCTCTGCAGGAGTGGCAGCTGAACTTGCCCTGTTGGCATTCGATGAAAGATGTGATGGCGCTGGAGTGTCTAGTCATTCCCTACTAAAAGCCTACACATCTTCCAAGTAACGAGAAGCGTACCACTAGGACGCTTGCCGTCGCTACAAGCGAGACCACTCGGTTACAAAACGGCCAGTATACGCGCACTGACAGGAGCACGACGGATGACATCGTTTAAGCAGAATGAGGTCACCTCTGCAACAAGAGAGACTGTTGTGAACAAGCTGATCTATCACCTTTCCACAAGTGTGGAAAGAGTTCTATCCATGTATAAGTAAAGACAAACAGCAGAGTCTTCTCTGTACTACTGTTTTTTTTATACAATAACACAGAAACATTTCAAATAAAAAGGATATTGGACAAATTGTAATCGCGAACCCGCCTGCTACGCGCAAAGTTTATAAAAAAAATCTCTCTATGGAGTAGCCTATACAGTAGCAATGGAACTATGTGTATTATATAATATTTACATAAAAAATCTTAACTAATAATTAACATAAAGAAACAGTCTAAATAATCAATATTGAATATAACATTTCAACCATTTCCCCGAAATGAACATCGGAATTTGAATAGAAAACCCCATTCCTTGTAAAATAATTTACAATGTTATTCAGAAATTCTGATTATTATTGTTTTTCAAAGTTTTCCTTTTAAAACCATTTTTCAACCCAACCCGGGGCAGTAAAAATTTCTTTTTTGGCATACGTGTAATAAGTAAAATCAAAGAGAATACAAATTACGATTGACCTGCGACCTATTAAATTGAAGATACATACAACATTTTAACTTGCTTTTTTTTTAAGCTATTGCATAGCTTCTATCGCGGGCCTTGAGCGCGGGGACCGAATCCAGAAATTCCGTAACGAAAAAACCTCACGCTCCCCACTTCGACCGGCACAGCGGTGATACGGCTGTTCGACGAGGTGCGTGCGGTTTGACGAGGCGTTTGCCATTCGACGAAGTGGGTGCCGTTTATCTAAGTGGGTGCCGTTCGACGAAGTGAGTGCCGTTCGGCGAAGGGGGTGCCGTTCGACGAGGCAGGTGCCGTTCGACAAGTTGGGTGCTGTTTGACGAGTGGGGTGCTGTTTGATGAGGTGGGTGCTGTTTGATGAGGTGGGTGCTGTTTGACGAGCTGCTGTTTTTTATTTATTTATTTATTTATTTAATTATTTATTTATTTATTCATTTATTTTATTTATTTATTTATTTATTTAATTATTTACTTATTTACTTTACCTATTTACCTATTTACCTATTTACTTACTTACTTACTCACTCACTCACTCACTCACTCACTCACTCACTCACTCACTCACTCACTCACTTACTTACTTACTTTATTTATTTTACAGTTAAATTTTACAGTTTTACAGTTAAATATACAAATATACTTAATTGAAGCAAGAAGGTCAGCTGACACATTGTAAGGGATCTTTTCAACGACTTCCTTTGAAGTAATAGGCACTAGTATTGCATTTTTTTTTAGTCAAAAGTTACTTTATTTTGTTTTTGATACAATACAAAAAGAATTACGCAATAATACGAGTATGACTATACTTAGGAGCTATAAACAAAATAAAAGTGGGAAAATAATCGGCAATTTCATACTTTAACCCCTATTATAATTGCATAAGTTGATAAAAAATGCTATGCAATAGCTTTACCGCGGCAGTCTCCGAGTGCCACACGTCTTTTTTTAATTAAGGGAGGAACTATGTGCTGTGGTCAATTGATTTAATTTTATTACTCATAAACCAAATCAATTCTCCAAAAACTAGAACAGTATCATTTTAGCAAATTACCTCTAGTATTAATTGAATTACCACCAATTTCGGGTGACAGACAAGAAAGTGCCGACTTAAATTGGGGGCTTATTTTATGCTTTAAAAAATACAGGATCATTTGACTAAGTTTCAAAAATTACAAATTGTTCAAGATCGTCTCCTGTGGAAACCCGTTAGGTAGCGTTAAGGGTTTAACGCAACCCTAATAAGTTGTGTGCCTCAAATATACCTACACTATGCTCATCATCATCATCACAGACCACTACTTACTGGACAGAGACCTCCATTCCAAGAAGGATTATGCCATAATCGCCACGCTTGGCAGGCGGGTTGGCGATTGCAGTTTGGCCAACGGTGGGGGGAAGACGTTGCTACCCATCTTCTTCTGGCAGTAAGTACTCCGTAAGTCGCCCTTTACGACACCCACGGGAAGAGATGGGGTGGTGCTATTATTTTATAGCCGATACCACAATGTTAATTTCATGTTAGGTACTAATGTTTCTTATTCTTAATATATTTATATGTATATGATATTACCTACTAATAAGCCGACTTTATACTAGCATATTAATCTATTATTCATATGTTTTTCTAATAAGTAGTTTGTTTTATTTATTTATAGTATTTCCTATTAGTTATGTAGTCCTATTCATATGTTTATGTTTTATATTGTAGTGCTCATTTATTTTGTATGTTTATATACTGTCCTTCAAAATTTTAATTTTACATTATAATTAGTTTCTAATTTTAACATAACTGCGTCCGTTTTGTGCATGATGTGGCCGCCTTAAGAAGATTTTTACATTTTATAAGTATCACCTATAAAAACTATATAAGTAATTTACCAATGTAAAAATCACTGGCAGTCCAGATTAAATAAATAAATAAATAAATTATGCTTGAAGGGGCTTAATTTTTCGATTATAAATTTTCCTCGTTCTCATTACTAAGCGAAATAACTCCTATCACAAACTGAATAAAAGGTTGTAATTTACTCTCTCCAGGGCCCGTTTCTATTTGCCTTGCCAATTGAAGGCCGTCCCTGCGGCTGTCCTCTGTTTAGGCGAACTGGGTTTTGATGAGAAAGATGCTTTTCTGCCGATACCTAGAGCGAAGTTTCTCGATGAGGACAACTGCGTAAGAATCCATCGATAGGGGCGCTAATGTGGCGTGAGATCTCCAGAATATTACTGTTACAGTTTGTGACTACGCTTATTTTAAAATTAGAATATTAATTATGTATTTTGCTGTACTTTGAATTAATTAAGGCAATAAATTGCGGCGCTTTCATAATCGGAACTAAAAATGAAGATGCAAAATCAAGCTGTAAAAATACTAAGTATTTCAGAGGATTTAAGAAATTACATATTTTATACAATTAAATACATTACCTGGTTTCTTCTTCTTTTCGTATAGCTTTCTTCTAAGAATACTCTAAAATTAGAATTTCCTAAATCGCCTATACCTACTGCAGGTTTTTAACGTGACTTTTCTTTGACAAGAAGTTTAATACCTAACCCCCTATACTTTATTGGGGTTGTTTCACATTTTGTAAGCCGGCTACCAATTTTTTGTAGTTATTGGTATAAAATTATTGTCATAATAGCCAATAATTGAAGAGATTTCTGACAAAAAACTTGAAACAAATTATTTTCTTTCTAGTTTGTATTTGAGTAGTAAGAAGTAAGCAGTCACACATATATGATTATTGGGTAGCACAAATCAGCCAAGGAATACATTAATATAAAACCTACAACAATGACGTTTGTTGAAAGAGCTTACTTACAAGCTCTTGCAAGGTGTAGACAAAGTCGTCAGTAAATATAGTTATCTTTATAATACCGACTTAGTTTTCTCTGATACGCGCACCCAAATTTTCCTACTTAATGGAGTTAGTCGATTGTGTCTAAATAAATAATAAATGCTGTAATAAAACTGCTGGGAATAAATTAAAAAGATAATGTTGCAAAACGTTGAGGAAAGATAGCAAAAAAAAATATTTGCCTTGTGATTTTGTAAAATTGTGTGTATTTATTGGTATTTATAAATTCATCGTCATCCTCATCAGCCCACTGACGGAAACAGGTCTCCAAAAAAAGGAATTTGTTACAATCGCTATGTTGCGATCTAAACTGCAATCGCTTAATCGCCTGCCAAGGGTTTGGCGGTAGCAGTTTGGGTAATGTACCTTGTGTGCTACTGGCGGTACTCGGTGAGTTATTTCTTACGACATTACCAGAAAGAGTAAAGCTATTTTGACACGACACAGGATCTTTTTTGTTATTTTCTTTACTAAAAGGCCTCTTTAAGGTTCCGTGCCTTAAAAGGAAAAATCGGAACCCTCATAAGATCACTTTTTTGCCTGTCTGTCTGTCGGTCAAGACCCTTTGTTTCAGGAATTCGTAAAGGTACCGATTTGAAATTTAAACCATATACTCAGATATATACCCCATCCCATGAAGTTGTGAAAAATTTACCGTTTAGGTACGTATAAAATAATATACACGGCCGTTTATTCAGCAAATTTATAATGAAAAATATCTAAACGTACGGAACCCTCAATATAATCATCTGGACTTTAGTCCAATTATTTTTAAATATAAAGTACGTACAGATCCAAAATGTATTCGCCTTTCCTATCATCATATACTAACTTCCTCCAACTTCATGTGCACAGATCACATAAATTATAAACAATCAAAACGAGATTATAATAATAATTCCGAAGTATTCGTAGGTTGTGCTAAAACGTTGTTAGAATAAATAAATACGTAATAAAATCATATAAGATCACATTCTTTATTTTTTTAATTTAAATTATAATATAGTATTTACTAAACGAAAACATTTTAATTACTTTATTACTATAAAATTTACGGAAAAGTCACACCAATCAGATAATTAGATCCAAACTAAACAGAACTCATCCTATGCCCACTAGATAACGCATAAACATACTCACTTACATTCGTAAACAACAATGACTCAAGTACGTTGTTGTTGTTGTTTTCTTCACCCATTCTGGGTAGGCAAAGGGAACTATGCCCATACAGCCAATTCTTTAGTAATATTTTCTTTATTTTTGCATTAAAACGTTGATGTTAGACGTTTTAATGCTTCGATGGAGTTTTTGGAGACAGTCGAAAGATTGAAGGAATGTAGAGAAGTCCCCAAGAAAGAGGTGAACTGTTCGCGATCCCGCGCAAAATTCACGGCCCACTTTTCTTGGTTACGACCCATACACCATGTTATTTCACCGAACTGTATATTGTTCACTCGCACGACACTTTGTTTCGCAAAATAACACCACTTTTACGACCCAAAAATCACTATAAACAATAAAAATTCGATAAAATAAACGGACTCCAAACGTATCTCACGAACTCCCGCCAAAAACTCCCTGACTCAAGTACGTTCTGCCCATGTCAGGCTATATTTTCTTTTTCAAAACGCACCTTCAAGGGCTGCCAAGAAATTAATCTACCTGAATATTAAAGAAAGTTTATAGATGGATGATTTATATTATTTTTATGTCATCTTCTTCGACTAGTAAACATTTGTGACTTTCTAAGCTTCATGTTCATGTACCGATTAGATCAACGCCCTCTCAATATTTTCTTGAATTATTAAAAAGGATAAAGCCACATTGGGATAAATCTGGACTGTAGCCTGGGTGGTTGATTGCTGAAAGTCGTAAAGGCCTTGTGTAGAGTTATCATGCAAAATTAAAACTCCTTTGTTAATAAAAACAAAATACTGTTAATGTAAAAAAATGCGTGTGATTTCTTTGTTTGCTTTAATTTACTCCTCTGCGTTGTTCTTCTTTTTTCTTTTATATGTTCACGAAGCCGGTTAAGAGATCGTGTATAGTTTCAGCATTCATTTTCGTTTTTTCAGTTAAGAAATTAATAATAATAATAATAATAAATATTTTAAGACATGCTCACTGGGCCACACAGAGCCATCTAGTACCAAATTAAGCTACTATTAAGTACCCTGTCGTATGGGGTACTAGACAACCGATAAACTTACATAAATACTAATGTTTTTTGTAAATACATACTTATAATACATAGAAAACACCCAGACCAGTACAAACAGACATGTTCATGCAGACAAATATTTGCACTGTGCGGGGATCGAACCCGCGACCCATGGCTCAGAAGCAGCGTTTACTACCGCTGATCCAAATGGTCGTCAAAAAGAAGAAATCTATCATTAATATCCTTGCGGTATCCTAAAAAATGGTTGCCATGACTTTAAAAAAAAATACACGTGTTTTTCCTTCATTTAACAATTCGCCTGATAAGCATAACTTATTAATTTATTTTATGTAAACCTAATCGTTAAACGTAAACCCTAGTTACGTCAAACTTGGGGGTTATTCCCAGTTCACCGGCAACAAACGTTAGATAAATCTCGTTTGCCCTCGACGATAAAAATCAAAAATATTGTCTTATTACGAGTAATCCATGTAGGTAGGTGCGTAAATATTGATTTTACACTTTTTTTTATTACTTTTTTTTTATACTTTTGACATTATTTTTGGATCGGTCTTTGAAAGATGTGTTTGCAGATTTTACTCGTGTTTATTATAGAAAATTTTACTTCACAGGTAGGCTGAACAAACAATAAGGTACCTTTCCCTATGAAGGTACCTACCAACTAGTTTATTAATTAGTTTGTTTTTAAAACATTGCACTGCGATACAATTAAATGAGTTTCAGGCACGTCGAGAAAGGATTCTAAATTGAATAAAGCAATTTGCATTATATGAAAAACATTAATAAAGCCACAAATACGCCCTAATATCATACAAAATATTAGTGTGATTTGCTCCTTTTTCCCTAACAATGATATCGTAAATGCGGGTAGAAAAATGAGGTATTGTTACGGTGGCACTAGACAGCGCTTCTCCGAATGCCATATAAATCCACTGTAATGTTCGCCACAGAAGCCATAAAATAATAATAAATGAAGAGGATAGGAACTCTGACTCGTTTAATATTGAATGCCGTTGGAAGTGCAACCCTTGCACGAAGCGTAGATTACGTATTTCTAAATTCCAACGTCCACAGGGCTGTCACGGCTTTTACTAACTGGAGAATAGGGTGACAATGAAGTACCTACTTTCTCATACTAGTTATTTCTTATCATTTCCAAATTATAATCTTGCTATCATCATCTTGACGACCATTTGGATCAGCGGTAGTAAACGTTGCTTCTGAGCTATGGGTCGCGGGTTCGATCTCCGCACAGTACAAATATTTGTGTGCATTGAACATGTCTGTTTGTACTGGTCTGGGTGTTTTCAATGTATTATAAGTATGTATTTACAAAAAAAAGTATATAAGTAAGTTTATCGGTTGTCTAGTACCCCATACGACAGGGTACCTTATAGTAGCTTAATTTGGGACTAGATGGCTCTGTGTGGCCCAGTGAGGCATGTCTTAAATATTATTATTATATTATTATTATCGTCGTCATCATCAACATCTCAGCCAAACAAAGCCGACTGCTTAACATAGGCCTCGCCTTAGAAATTCCAAAACGATTATTGTACTATTATTTTTATTTATTACTTAGTAGGTACTATCTCACAAATCTCACTATTACTCAATCACGCCAAAATGGCTGAACGTATAGATCTACAGATGAGTTTTTCCTGTACTTCAAGTTCATAGGAACTAAGTAAAGACTTAGGCCACTTTTAGGTGCGGAGCCATTCGATAAGACTTTTATCTATTGAAAAACTATTATCACTTAAAACAATGGGAACCCTACTCCAATCACTGAATTCGATTTAGACTCAACGAGATTTGCCCAACAAATCAGTATCTTAGTGGTTTCCTTTATTAAATTACTTGGGGTAAGACTGGATTATCTAAACCGGGGATGAGATAACACTGAACTATACTTAGCATTGTTTTCAGTCCATAAATATTAGGTATATTTTCTAATCATAATAACAAAGTTTATAAAACTACAATTTCAA
Source organism: Anania crocealis (assembly GCA_949315895.1). Taxonomy (NCBI): domain Eukaryota; kingdom Metazoa; phylum Arthropoda; class Insecta; order Lepidoptera; family Crambidae; genus Anania; species Anania crocealis. The sequence continues at coordinate 13,914,191 of OX438865.1, read as the reverse complement.
ATATAGTTTTTCAAGCATATTCTTGCTTATCACTGTAAGCCACCGTGGTTTCATCAAATTTTAGGGGTTCTTTTACTTTAAACACCTGAAAGAAACATCTTTACAGATGTTGGACAGTCAGTTAAGATGAAACACAATTTAATTACTTTTTATGATATTTTAGCACCTTAATTGCAATTATAATATTTTATCAGTATTTAAAATTCAATGGGAAAGCGCCGCGCCCGGTATGCACGGAGATGCGGGTTGAGACATAATATTTCAAATTTAAATACTGATATTATAATGGGGGCTATCGCTAGTGTGTGTGGCGGCTGTGAGTGTGAGTAGGTGGCGGCTTTGACTATGAGAGGATTCGTATGATTGACGGCTTTATCAAAGAAGTGTTGAGACGCTTCTTTCATAAAGCTGGCAATCGACGGAATGTTAAGGTCGCGATGCAAATTGTCGTTACGCACATACCACGGGGCGTCCGAGGCAGAGCGTAAGAATTTGTTTTGGAGGATTTGGAGTCTTTCTAGTTCTGAGGGGCTGGCATGAGCGAACACTGGACTAGCGTAAGTCATCACGGGTCGAATACAGGCTTTGTAAATTGTCAACTTATTTCTAAGTGACATTTTACTCTTCCTGCCGATATAGTAGTAGAGCCTTGAAAAGTAAAAGGCTGCAGTCTGACGGACGCGTTTTATGTGAGGTTTAAAGCTCATTCTAAGGTCTAAGGTGACACCTAGGTATTTGACTGTCTTCTCCCAAGGGATCGGACGGTCGTATAGGGTGATAGGTGTGAGACATCGTTTAGGATGTTTTGAAGCGAAGAAACCTCGAGTAAATTACACTACTGCACTTTTCTCGGGGTTTACCTCTATTCGCCACATCCTAAACCAGTCACCTAGGGATTGGGCTGCACGTTGTAGTGCCTTAATGATGTAACCGGCATGGTAGCCAGAGTGATAGAGGGCTGTGTCGTCCGCAAATAGAGCTAGCTCTACTTGCGGTGACCAGGGGATGTCGTTAATGAAAATTGAAAAGAGAAGAGGAGATAGCACGGAGCCCTGAGAGACTCCAGCCCTGATGGGGCGGGGAGATGAATAGGACCCCTCTACGCGGTAGCGAAAGGTACGATTTGACAGAAAGTCTCGAAGGATGAGCACGAGACTGTTGGGCACTTTGAGTTGGTACAGCTTGTAGATCAAGCCGTTGTGCCAGACTTTGTCAAATGCTTTTGCTACATCGACGAAGAGTGCACCGGTTACCATCGGTTTGGATCTGTTGAGGCCGTCGAGAATGTGCTCCGTTAGGCGGTGCACCTGTTCGACACAAGAGTGGGAGGCTCTGAAGCCAAACTGTTCGTTGATTAAGAGATTGTTCGAGAAAATGTAATCTCTTAGGCGGGAGACGAGAACACGCTCGTATAATTTGCCCATAGTCTTGAGGAGACTGATGGGCCTGTAGTTGGCGGGCTTGGAGCGGTCCTTGCCGGGCTTAGGGATACCTATGACGTCTGCTTCTTTCCACGCGGTTGGAAAGATGCAGTTTGCCATGGCACTATTGAAGATAGCAACCAATAGGCAAATCAGTTGGGCAGGGAGGACTCGTAAGACTCTGTTGGAGATCCGGTCCGGACCGGGAGCCTTGTTTGGACGGAAACCTTTGATGATGGTTTGCACCTCATCGGCGGTGGTGGGTGCAAGGGGGCAGGTTGGAGGGAGGGCCGAGAGACGTTCGACTTCGCTGTCCACCATACTAAGGTGGGCAGCGTCTATAGGAAGCGTGCTAGGAGAGCACTGGGCCTCTAGGCTGTCGGCCAGACATTCGGCTTTCTCTTCGTCGTCGAATACGACGGAGTTGTCGGGTCTAGAGAGAGGAGGCATAGATGTGACTATATCTGACTTGAAGGATCTCGCCAACTTCCAATAGGCTTGGTGAGATGGTGAGATCGTTTCAAGTAGGCTATCCCACTGACTTTCCCGAAGAGCCTTAATACGTTCCTTTACAGATGTCCGTAAAGTGCGTAGAAGGGTTCGGTTATATTCGGTGGGATAGGAGTCATAAGCTCTGGTCGCAGCTCTCTTTGCCCTCAACAGCTCTCTCGCGTCATCCGGCAAGTTCAATCTATGCCTAGGCATATCTGGAACTTGCCTAGATGAATCGCTAACAGTGGTCGTGATGTGGCTAGTGAGGGCATCGATCGCTTGGTTAGTCTCGTGAGGCGATCCTAACCTATCTGGGATTGAGTTCAATACTGAATCGGGAATAGGTCCGAGATTACTCTCGAGCCTGTGCCAGTCCAGTATTGTTTTCATGGATATCTGTTGGTCAGAGGGACCTAATTGGAGGACAACTGGGCGATGGTCAGAATCTAGGTCATGGTGGACTTCTATTGAACGAAGGCGCAGGCCTACATTCTTTAGAACCGCCATGTCCAAGATATCGGGTCTGTGGTTTACGTTAAATGGATAGTGGGTCGGAGAAAGGGGGTGATGATGTCAAAATTGAGGCCTTCAGCGAGATCTGCTAACTCTCTACCATTGCTGGAGGTTGTTAAGCAGTTCCACTGAGTATTTTTGCTATTGAAATCTCCGCCGAGAATGACGGAGGGTCCCATAGCAAAAAGAGCCTCATAGTCGCTCCTTAAGGGAGTCTTGTCGCCAGGTTGGTAAATGGAAGCTATTATGACTGGTTGGTGGCCGGTCATGGCTAGCCGACAGACAGAGGCCTCAACGTTTGTGAGCGTGGGAGGGTCGAGGGGAACGCAATGCAAGGAGCGTTTGTAATAAATTAGAATGCCGCCACCTCTAGTGGGCCTATCGTTGCGAACTACGTTATAGTTGGCAATCATAGCACTACGAGGGAGGATGGAGGGTTTTAATAAGGTTTCTTGTACCAAAAAGATGTCGACTTGGTGCTTCATAAGGAAGAGTGATATCTCTACCTTTTGTTTTTGAAGACCAAAGGCATTAAAAAATGCGATGGTAAGGGACCGGGGTTTCGTTCTAGAGGGTGTATTATTCATGGTGAGGAAATGTTTCTAACTTTTTGGAGGAGGTCGGCGTGCATATCTAAAAGACAAAGCATTGCGCATGGGTCTTTTTGATTCGCACGGATTTGGGCTGCTACATATCTAATTTCAGCCGGGTTGATTTGGCTGAGATTATATATGAGCATGGCATCCTGCTCGTACGGGACAATTGGCGAAGCCTTAGGGGCATTTGATCGCGGGTCACGGAGGGTGACCGGGGCATTTGTAGGAATAGAAGCCTGCTGTGCCTGAGGGGCCTTAAGGACTACTGGTGGTGCCTGAGGGGCAATAATGGTGGCCTTAGGGGCCACAATGGGGGCCTTAGGGGCCACAGTAGGGGCCATAGGGGCCATATTTGGGGCCTTAGAGGCCGCCGGGAATGCTGCAGTTTGGCTTAAGGCCGGGACCGGGGTGTAGGCATTCCTTGCCCAGGATAGTGGTCGAGACCACGCGTTGTGTCCGTAAGGACGCAACTCTGGGAAGGCTGCGGGTTGAGCCTGAAACTGGCGAAAAGAAGGGGCTGGGAAGTGCGCGGCCTTAGGTGCCTGCACCCGTGAGTTTACTCGCGGAGCACGGGGGCAACCGCGATAATTCGCGGTGTGTCCCTGCTCTCCGCAGAGTACACACGCGGGCGGGGTAGTCGCCGTGTCCTTACAACGAGGACAATCGGCGGTACCGTGGTCGCCCAGGCATTTCACGCAGCGCGGGCGTGCGTGACAATTACGGGCAGAGTGCCCGTACAACTGGCAGCGATGACACTGGCCAGGGGTGAGTTTTTTATGAGGGGTCTCGATACGGAGGCCGGAGATATGGCATATAGATTTTATATTAAAAATCTTTTTGCCTTCAGGGGTATTTTCTAGTACGATTTGTACTAAATCGTAAGGGGCTTTGCCACGCGCTTTGAATAAGCGGTGGACTTCCAGAGCTGGAAGCTGTTTCGACTGAAGGTCGGTAAGGATGAAGTCTGTGTCGACTTCTTTCGGAATTCCGCGTACAACCACGCGGAGCTTCTTCTCCTCGACGGGAGTGTACGTATGGAAGTAGATCTTCCTTACGTTGAGGTAATGTTGGAGCTGCCTGTAGGAGGCGATGTGCGGCGTTTGCACGCGGATTCCGTTGGAAGCCGACTTTGCGTGTGAAAACGCAATGTGGCGCTCATTGAGAGCAGCCGAAATATTTGTCCAGGCAGACTTGTCCTGGACTACGATGGGCGGGGGAAGGGGGGCCTTTTTTGTCTGTGAAGCAGACTGCGAGGTTGGGGCTGGGGCAGGGGCGGAGCTAGCGGCGGATGCCTTGGCCGGTCTGGGTTGCCCGTGGGAGATTTTGGCGGTTTTCGCCGGAGGTTCGGAACGCGTGGGTTTACGCGCTCGCTTTCCGTGGGTCACTGGAGTGAACCCTTCGGAATCTGACTCCTCGGTTTGAGACGTATCCTCCGAAGAGGAGGAGCCGTCACTAACGGGGGACTCATTACTATCCTCTGATGAGGAGCTGGAGGGTGTGAGAGGAGAGGAGGAGCCCGAAGGGCTTTCCTCTTCCTCCATGGGAACGGGCTCTGGGTCTGGGGAGGCGGGCGAGTCTTCGGAGGCTTCGCGAGCGCGACGTAAGGCATTAAAGCCTTTCAACGCGTCGCCTCCTAACGATCGGAGGTACTCTAAAAAGAGTACCTCCATTGTGGAGGGAGGACCTTAGGTAGTAATTTTTATTTACCACCGATACGGAACGCGCCTTCACCGAGAAGAATCGGCAAGAAACTCGATGACGGTGAGTGATGGGTGTCTGTGTGGTCCAACCTGCCACAGGAAGGTTGGTTGAGTCGGGTGTGCCTAAAAAGGATGTGAGGTCCCTAACACTGGGTGGTCCCACGACGATGTGATGTCGCCGCGGGGTGAGTGGCCTACGCCTAGCAGTCCTTCGGGAGGGACCGAGCCACCGAAATGGCCCGGGATACGCTCCCTAAGGGATGGAATATAAGGATGGGTAGGGTGGGTCACGCCCGGCAGGGAAAGGACTGCAGTTTCTAGTGTCTCTAGGGCGAGGAGGAACGCCTCACCCTCTCAAACGTGCCTTCCAGGAGGCCTAGACTTACAGCCCGATATACCGGCGGCGGAGGGAAATTTCAGCGCCTTGAAAAAGGCACTGTCTGTCGCTCCCTATCGAACAGAACCGCTTTGAAAAAAGCGTTTAACTCAACAAAGGTCAGTTGACACCGTTAGGTTAACCTTTGGAGAGCCGCGGGCGAAACCACGTAGAAAGAAATAAGATAGAAATGCTGCGAACAGCGAGACGGATCGACAGCGGAGCGAGCGTCCGACCTGTGCGAGCGCTGAGAGCGGAATTCGCTTGATTGGCGTTCTTTGAACTCCTTTATGTGTAGTGGGGCGCAAGCGGCGACCTCAGTTCTCATACAAAACAAATGGCGCATGACGCCTTTTTAACATCTTTCCATATTCTGTGCCTCTAACCAGTTGAGTTACCAAAACATTGTTTGCAACAACTTTTTTTTTTTTTCAAGGCGTGCTGTAAGCCAGCGGGGTTTCATTGATGTTTATAGTTATGCACCTCCAACATTCGTAAGAAATATTTGTACAAACAATTGACAATAAGTGCTATTCAATTAAATCGCTGGTGTAATTGTTTTGATATTACTTAATTTTTAGAAATTTCCGATGAATATTAATAACCGCATTTTTAATTTAGGAAGGTAAGTACGTGTAGTTTAAGAAAAACAAGTTTACATATCCGTAAACAGCGCTGCGCTGGCTCAATTACATAGTATTTTTTGACTTAAGAAAAAAAACATTTTCATCAGATTAAAAAAGAGGAGATTCTCAATTCGCGGTGTTTATTATCATTTTTTTTTTTATGTATGGCCACGTATAACTCCCTCTCTCTCTCTCTCTATACCGAGTTTATTTTTCATCAAAAGAGTGGGTGTACCTACACCTCAAACCATACCACTACTACTACACTACCATTTAAGTCAAAGTTGGTCCTATTTAAATTTATAACAATAATTGCAAACAGCAGGGTAGAAAAATAAAGGCAAGGAAATCATTGAGAAAAACTTTTCAGTCAACGGATCAAATTAAAATATTAAAGCCACTTTGGACTATATAATTTTTCTGTAAATGTTGTTACACTCGTCCAATAAATTATGAACATTTGAGTTTAATAACGAGGGGTGCAAGATAAAAAAAACATCACATAAACCGAATCCCTAACTGTCGCCGCGAGCAAATGGTGATAAATTTATGTTGACAATATTTATAAATGTTTTCCTTTTAATAGACTGCGGCGCAAACCATATTCGGTTAGTCAATGAAGGCTGGTGATTTCGCATTATAGAAGCTTCCATTACTCGCAAAATTGCTTTTTGCTACTCAAAATTTCAATAAAACATTTTGCAGTACGTAAGTATCTTTAAGAAAGTAAATTACCTAGTTTCATGTCATTAAGACTACCTTCATTAAAGGCAGTTAAATAATTGTCCTTTCATTAAGCTAAGGAACAAAAGAAGGTAAAATACCGGCATGTACAATTACTCTTAAGTACCTTGGACTGTGAATAGATAAGGGTATCCGCTCACGGTTGCATCTCCACATAAAGATGCACCAGAGTTACATTACAGCTTAATATAAAAGCACTCGCTCACACGCCATTTACATAAGCAATACCTATGTAGTTAGAAGAGCTTACACCAACATTGATATAAAAGTAGTCATTCACCACGGCCAAGATAAAAAATATTTTTGTTAAAAATTAAAGACAGTTTTTAAAATACAATTCGTTAAACAAATATTTCGACTGCCTTAGGTGAGACTCGAACCATAACCTTCTGATTAACGGGTGACTGCTGTAACCATTGAGCTACCGAGACATTGTATGTGTCGACCACAGAACATGGAAAAAGGTTAGAAAGGCTGTCATGCGCCATTTGTATGAGAACCGATGTCGCCGCTTGCGCCCCGCTACACATAAACGAGTTCAAAGAAACCAATCACAGCGCTCACTTACAAGCATTTGCTCATTACCTTTGTGGCGCGCCTGCCCTGCCTACATCGCCTTTCAAACCTTTTTCCATGTTCTGTGGTGTAGACTAATTCATGGCTTTACGCTGTAGGCTAGTGCAGTTTCGTTAAGATGAAACAGCTTATAAATACATATTTTATACTTTTTTAAAGCAATTTAATTATTGGTGTAAATTGCAAATACAATTCCTACAAAAATAATTTACAGGTACGCAGCATGTTGTGAGATCGAGCCCTTACCAAGGCAGAGCAGTTCTTATTTAAGGAAATGTTTTTTTTATTACCAAACCAATAATTGAATTGTTTTAAAAAACTGTTTAAGAAAATCAGCACCGTTTTCTCTCAAATATTTTAATAAGAATGAATGCCCCTTAAAACCAAGTAATTATTTTAGTCTCAAAAAGCATATTAACACAGAACTCAATCTTGTACGATTGTGGAATCCTTTTCGAATCAAATAGGAAGATTTTAAAATATTTTGTGACACGGACAGCGCGCAACAACGTCGAAATACTTCAGCCAAGTCCGAATATTCGATGACCGCAAGATCCACAACGCTGACATTACACAACATCATTAGTCTACGTAACATCAGCGGCCCGAGCGTTGCCGAGACGAATTTATTACTCACGAACGTGCGATACCCGCAAACAATTAATCACTAGTTGCATGTCCTGCTGTGGATAAGCCCTGTTCAGTCAAATAAGATTTATTATGTGCAGTGGCACATTTTGCGTGAGCGAGATGAGTTGAGGAACAAAAGATCGTTGTCAAATTCCATGAATCGTAAAACATTTTAGCAAAAAATTTACACACAATGAAATCTTTAACTGCCAGGAAACTAGATGTAGTAGAAAGTGTATTGTTTAAGGGTTAATTTTTACCTCCATGGAGCTCAACAAGTAGAGTAAAAAATTAAAAAATCTTAAAATAAACCTTTTTTACTATGTCCGTCGCAGTTTTTTTTTTGTGTTTCAATATTTTAAGCTCACTGTGTTTCCATTAAGAAACGATTTTTTTGTGTATAGGTAGTAAATATGAATCCCACCAAAACATTCTGTAAAAAACTAGCCAAGTCTCGATGGAGCTGCTTGTTTATCTCTAAAAAGTAATGAAATCTAGACAAAGACGTGCCAAGTCTAGCCCCCGTATTTATAAACAAGTAAAAGTAATTACTTGACTACAAGTAATTACTTGAGAGACAATTTGTATGCCTTAATAAAGAAATTACTAGAAGTTATAACTACTAAAAGTTAGCATTTTCAGCCAAATAATGTGACTATTAATGGTGACCAATTTCTTTCACTTAAGCACTAGGTATGAACACTTTAAGTTATGACTTTCTTAAGCAATAAGTAATTACTTGTATATAAATACGGGGGTTAGGTTCCTTACTGCGATTTCTTTATTATTATAGTTAATGTTGTGTGACTTGGCCGTTGATCGTTCTTTCAACCTACCATAAAACGTCAAATTTTCTCAATTGATATTGATCTCTACTTGTTGGACTTAAAGTTGAAAATCAATTCAATGACCTTTAACTTTTTGGGTAGGTTGACCTGCCGTTGTCTGTACAAGTCAATTTTGTTTACACGTAATGTTATATCTGTTGTAACTTTCTGGCTCGCCATTACATAAGTTTTTTGAAATACGCAGCTTTATTAAGCCTACAATTGACTGGTTATTGAATCAAGGTTTTCCAAGTGGCAATATTCTATCGTCAATGGGTAGCGATGGCGACAGATTGGTGCAAAGGTGTCATGGAGCACCTGGTTTTGTACCCTTGTGTATCCTTCAACGGCCAAGTCACACAACATTAACTATAATAATAAAGAAATCGCAGTAAGGAACCTTAGACTTGGCACGACTTTGTCTAGATTTCATTACTTTTTAGAGATAAACAAGCAGCTCCATCGAGACTTGGCTAGTTTTTCACAGAATGTTTTTGGTGGGATTTCACTTCTTTTTGTAGAAACGTGCTCATATTGATTTATTTTATTAGATTTTCTTAAATGACACCTTTTTTTTCTTTTTATGAGAAGTTTTTTTGTTTTTACAAATATTTTGAAATACAGTCAGCGCCATCTAGCAACGTGCGGGAGTATCACCGCCACTCTTAGCCCAATGCATAATATTTTGACCAAAGGAGTTGTCCCAAATTGTATGGAGGCTAGGCCCAGAACCTGTACACATTCCCAAAAGTTAGGGCAATATACCTAAAACACTTTGTTATTATCCAAATTCTTTAAAATGGCTTCGTTTAATGGCTCAAACAAAAATAAACTTATTAGAATAGCAATACTAAACAACAACAACTATCATGGCGGAAGATGACACTTTGATGACATCTGTCAGTATTGACAATTTCAAAATCGCTTATCTCGATTCGAAATGGTTTGCTTACATGTGCTTGTTGAATTAATAACAAACAAAACAAAGAGTTTTAACTTATGTAATGCCTAAAGGATATATATTTGCGAAAGATATAATATTAGCTTTTCACGTGAGATTATGACGAGTGACAAAAACTTGAAAAGAACGGTTATGTCAAATATTGGCAAAGGAAATCTGACAGCTACTGACATTTAAGAGGTTATGTTTTTTTTTTTTTCGTCAAACGTCATCTTGTATGCCTAATTGAGAGGGATATTTATTAGATTGTATTTATTTTTGAGCCGCTAAATTATACGTTATATACAGTTATTTGTATTTTTCCCAAATTCAGTAGATTCAAATTCAAATATTCAAATAAGATTTCAATCATAACATAAGATCAATAAGATCAAATATTCAGATAGATTTTTCTTGATTTTTTAGAATACTGTACAATGTCTGGGCCTGTTACGGGACATCTCTTTTTCAGCGAAATTAATTAATATTATAGTGTAATTTGTTTATTTAATTTGTGTAATGTTCAAGTAGAATAAAGTTAATCGTTCGACTATTTCTTCTTGTAAACTTGTAAGTATAAGTATAAAATCCAGTCTAGTCTTATCCAGAGCTTTCCTTTAATTTTATTTATATGCGTATTAAAAGCAGAAGGGGAGGCATTCGCCCAGCATTGGGACGCTATAGGCTAGATTAAATTAGAAGATGTGTCCCACTATGCTGGATTTTTGCAATGACAGTCGATTTTGTTTATGTACCAATAGTAGAAGGGGGCATTTCTATTATCTCTAATACAGCTGATCTACAGATCTTCGATTATCCTAGTTTTTATAGTTTTTCTCTTTATGTGGCCATTAATCCCTAACTCTGTACCAAATTTCAGCTCTCTGAGTTTATGGGAAGTACTAGTTCTATTTTGCTGATCATGAGTGAGTGAGTGAGTGTCATAAATGCGAAACTTTGCTTTCGTTTAACTTCGGAACCAAATGACCTACAGACTTGAAATTTTGGGTTTTAAGTATGTGATTATAGCTTACTGGATGACGTAAATTTCTGCGTTCTTGTCTTATCCAAAGGTTCTTAAATAGGGGCCTGAAAATGCGGCGAAATGGTTCCAGTAAAGGATGGTACGGCAGTGTTTGCTTGGCGCTCGACTTGGCGGGGGCACTGCCGTGCCCCCCGATACATCTTCAATCCTGTAAAATTTAAATAAAAATATAACATTTTCATCTGTTGACTTTAAAAACAAACACAGTGCAAAAACCAGCAAAAACAAAGTTGATTTTCATAACATTTTCAGGTAAGTTATACATATTATAACATACTCGTGGATTAAAAAACTAATTAAAAAAATATAGGAAGTATTCAGACTGCCAAATTATTCCTACTAACCTATTAACACAATGTAACACCGTTAATTTAATTTTAGTAGTAGTAAGTAGATACTGCATGTTATGTATTTTTATAATTAGTTATTACGTTAAAGATTGTGGAGAAAATAGACATCTGTGTGTGTGTAGTATATAATATAAGCTTTAATGTTCAGCAGCCGATTAGGTATTTTTCTTGTAAAATCGCCCCTACTTCACTACACTGGTCGCTCCTGTAGCCGAATGTGCTGTCGTCTGCCCATAAAAGTATACAAATAACTGAATAACGGATGCACACACACACATCTCATTGCGGCTAAAGTAAAACTGAAAACTTTTTTTCTCGTAACTGTTTAGTGAGCGAGTAGCTTTATGATACTTACGACAAACGACTGTAATCGTCTCTCTCACACCGAGAGGTTAGAGGAGTAGGGCAGGCGCTCACGACTTGCCATGGTAGCTAGGTTTATGGTTGCGATAGAAATAACGATGTTGCACTACTAACCAAGTCTCATGTCATAAAATACGCTCTAGTGTCCTATTAATACTGCAATTTCTTTGATACTAAACTCAATATGGATTTCAGAAAATAAGAGTCTGTTATTAAGTTTAGAAAAACGTGCGCTAGTTTTAACTCAATAAAAACGTAACACGCCGTATTTCTAGGATCAATCTAAATTCGTCAGGATTGGGTGATCCAATAAAACTAACATAGATTCCTGAATTTACGTTGAAATATCTTGATTTTTTGTAAAATCATGTGACAAATTCAGTACAATTTTATGAAATGAAAATTTCATTCACAGAGTAAGTATTTTCTGAGCTTCAGCTTGTTGCCATTTTGTCTAATGTCTGAATTGAGTGATCCACATATTGGGCAATATCTTCGATCGATTAAGAGTGTCAATTTTTTTTTATTTTGGTTATGAGTTTTGACAATTTATGACTAAATGTACGTTTTGGTTTTGTTGAAAACTAAAAAAAGATCACTCAATCCAGATGCACATAATTTAAAGCCACTTAAATACGCTCATACTTACACTTAAAGATCACTCAATCCAGATCCACATAACTTAAAGCCACTTACATAAGTAGTTATTTAAATAAGTAGTTATTCAAATTAGGATCAAAACAATGTATGTGATGTTGTCCACATTTATTTATTTATTCATTTATTGATTAAGAATTGACATCAGAAATTGACATACAGAAAAAATCGCATGAACAAAAGAAAAAACAAAATAAAATAAGACGCTTCAGTCAACTAAAAACAAGAAATCTTCGTATTAATAGGTAATAAAGAACATTGATATGTATGAGGAGCCCTACTCCTCATCCACTGGTAAATAAGTGATGGCTTGACTTAGCGAGATGGCCTCGTTTTCTTTTTTGCCCAAAAGGTATCATTTTTCTTTCAGGGGTGTTGTTGTAAGTTTGAGCCGAATTGCTAGAGCCAAAACCGTAACAAAATTAAAAACATAAGACCTCAAATAGAATATCAGTAACCAATAATCATTAAAAAAGCAGCACACAAAACGGAGTTTAAAGTGAACTTCTAGTTTAGGTTTGTACAACCTCAATTGGAAAAATCGTCTCTATCTTAATATTGAAGTGGCCCTCTCTGTATTTCTACTTAGTAATTTATTCACACGGCAGAATTTTTATATAGTCTGAAATGGATTACTCACAACCCACTTTTTGTAAGCTCGTTCTGGATTTTATGGTTAATAACCATAAAATCCAAAACGAGCTTACAAAAAGTGGGTTGTGAGTTAATCAATATTCGTCATTGGTTTAGTTAATTCTTCGCTTACTCAAATTCATTCCGTTAAAGTTATTAAAACAGTACCTCATCATCAGTCGCTTCGTTTTTTTTTATTCGATTGTTTTATAATTCCTCTTTCTGAACCCCCACGCATTTATTATAAGTAAAACACTCTTTCACAAGCCATCGTTTTTAACAGTTACTCAGGGAAGTGGAAGTAATGGCAGACAGGGGTTCTATCTGACATTTTATATCACAACTCATGTATTCAAGGACAAGTAGTACCTGTCGTGTGATACGATAACTCCGCTATTTTTATGAAGAATGTAAGTGTTTTGATCGATCTGAAAAAATCTACTTAGTTCAGTGAGCATAACTTGTTATTTTATAGGGACATCATGATACATAAAGCTTTACGTATATCTTGTTTGTTCAGTCGCCGTCTTTGCTCAACAACACGTCGGATTAAATAGAGCATCATTTATATTCACAGCAGTATCGCTGATATAAGTATAAGTAATAGGTATGTGTAGTATACATTACGTGGGCTTCGTTTTACAGGTGGTTGAAAATGCACCGTGTATAGAAACCAAGAAAAATAACGTAAAACATAAACATAGCAAGACCAATTATTATTATGAATTATTATTGCCGATGGAAGAAAATCCCATTTCTTTTTTAATGGATGTTTGAACACAGCGGAAAATCTGGCATATTTTTTAGATTTTTGAGGGCTCATATCTATTTTATTTATTAATTTATGAAAAAAAAGAAAACATACAAACATGCCAATAGTAGCCTTAGATTTTTGTAACAAAAATTGTTGTTCTACTGGCATCATCCAGGGAGAGAAACAAGGGACAACGTTTGAATGGAAAAACGGTCCTTGTGTTTCTGAGCCGCATCTCATAATTCCGTCTCAGTCGCGTGACATTATTTTATAAGGAAGTGAATCTAGTTTTTGGAACGAAGTTCCTTATCGCGCGTTGCGAAAGGGGCCTAGACGGAAAAAATTGTAACGACACTTTTTGAACGACACTTTTTGCTATAATATAGTTGTAAGCCGTGCGGCGAGAGAGAGAGAGAGAGAGGGGGGGGAGAGGTAGAGGAAGAGAGAGGGAGATGGAAGTAGAGAGTGAGGGAGAGGGGGTGGGGGACAGAGGGATGGAGAGGGAGGGAGAAGAAGAGAGAGGGAGAGAGAGAGAATTAAAAATACATTTAAAATAAGGCGCCACTTTATAACGTAGCAGACAATCTGGGGTACCCTTGAAGAGGAATACCTACCCTCAGAAACCTAGGTTCTGCTACGCTACAAAAGAAAATTGGGAAAGGGGAAAAGTTGAGGGAACCTACCTCTCTATAACTATTCCCTAAGAATTAAATAAAATACGAGACAAGAAAGGATAAAGCATGTATATTAAAGGTTAAGTGAAAGATAAATAATAAACATAATTTAAATTTTAAAGTAGAAATCCAAATTGAAGTTTGGGGAGTAGAGGTGGCCCGGCGGTTGACCACGCCAGGACCCAACTGCGCAGCAAAGGGGAGATGGCCCGGCGGTCTACCTGACCATGCCGGGGTCCAGCTGAGCAGGATGAAGGTGGCCAGGCGGTCTACGTGACCGTGCCAGGGTCTAGAAACACTGGATGGTGGTGGCCCGGCGGTCTACGTGACCGTGCCAGGGTCCAGGACCACTTTTCTAAAGCCGAATGTCGTAATAATGCCGAGTAAATGCTATGGAGAGGAAGAGAGAGAGAGAGGGAGAGGGAGGGAGGGAGAGAGGGAGAGAGACGGAAAGAATTAAAAATAAATTTAAAATAAAATAAAATTTTATTACATTTCCTTCACTAAAAATAAACTTCGTTCCATCCGGGTTTCCCTTGACACCTCTCAAGTTTTTTTATTTTTATATATTGTTGGTTTTGAAAAATAAATATGAAAGTTATTTCATTGCTGTGTAGTACAAATGTATTTGTTTTCAAATACCTAGATGTTGCAGATTGACACCATCATGAGTTTGAAGTATTTAACTCATTCCCATAGCTAATGTTTTTTTTAATTGTGTTGACATCACAAGATTAATCCCTGCTTATAATACTTTAAATGCGAAGGTAACTCCGTCTGTCTGTGTGTTACGCTTCCACGCCTAAAAACAGAACCGATTTTGATAAAAAAATTTACGAAGGTCGATTAAACCTTGGGGAAGGACATAGGCTACTTTTTAAACGACTTTAAAAAGGGGGTGATGTCTGTGTCTGTTTATTTGCCTGTCTTTCAAGGCAAAACGGAGCGACAAATTGACGTGATTATTAAGTGGAGATAGTTGAAAGGATGGAGAGTTACATAAGCTACTTCTTGTCTCTTTGTAAACCCCAACTTCCGTAAAATGGCGTGTGAAAGTTTGTATGGAGCATTCCGCAATTTTCAGGGTAGAAAGCTAAAAATTAGTATGCGGACTATTTGTGACTAAAAAAAAATTCTGTGATGATGATGTGATGGTTGACTAGTGTGATCACACCAATTAATAAAACTGCTTATGCCAGGTTTTATAAAATTAATTCTTACTGCGCTTTACTGGCTTAATCTATCACACCAACTAAATTGCCGACACACACACACACACACACACACCATTAGTAAAGTCGCTATGTTTATGTAAGCATAAGTAAGCATACATATATTTACATTGAAAACCCACCCAGGAGAGAAGGGAACTGCAGCACTAGATCGGTAAGTGCCTTATGCGCATAATTTGTTTTAATTGTAAGTTTAATAGTAGTATTAAAATTACTATAGGCTAAGTACCTAGGCGCAGGAGAGCGCCTAGGTACTTAGTCGTGTCTTTTCTTGGTTGGTTTATTTATTAAACCTTCCACCCTATCCACCTGGTGTGACTATTTACACGCCACACCAGTAAGTAAACTTACTTACATGAATGCGGCGTGTGTTTGCATGTGATTTGTGAGATCCAGTTTGCATTATGATTAGAGGTAGGTGGTTATGACGGATTAGAGGCATCAATCAACGATAATAATTAGCAAAATAGTTTAGTTTAAAATTGAGCGTCACAGAAAGGGCTGCATGGTTTATCAGTAAATGTATATTTAAATGCCTACAAATTTGCTTACAAATTTGATGCATTTCTGATATGCAATTATTATATCAGTCTATAACAGTTGTCTGCTGGACATAGGTCACAAAACGAGGATTTTTTGTGTGTTGGCGATTTTGGCCAAAGGTGGCGAGATGACGTTGCTGCCCCTCTTCTACCAGCTGTATTTCTCAAGTCGCCGCTTACCTTACCACACCCATAAGACGAGAAGTCTAAGGGGTGGTGCTATTATTCTTAAGCTGACACGGCCATGGTACCGGTAATATAATATATGTACCCATAATTGATATAAATAATATTCGTACAAGTAATACCTATCCTCCCTACAAAATATTCTCAAGACTATTTACGATTTACATGAACTGGGATCTTACGTAGGAATGAAGTCCGAGGGCCTAAATGCTTTTCCTTCCACTTCACACAGTAATTATTTATTAAAATATGTTCCGTCTTGAGAAAATGCTTATATGGTAATAATTAAAGTGTAAACATTAATATTTTGTTCTTTACATTCATTTTATAGGCGTCTGCCAGTGTGGTCACAAAACACAGTCTGGCTTTAGCCATAAAATTATTTAGCTCTTCTGATAATTCTCGATATGATTATCGACATACGCTGTCATTTTTCTTGTGTTAATGCCAAATCTATTCTCAGCTATACTTAACTCCACTAATGTATTACGTCTACGCAATACAAACGTATCCTGAACCACAAATCTTGTTAGTGAGGACTAAGACTTATTACAGGACGCAATCCTCTAATCCCTGAATGTGCGTAGGACCTCAGGAAAAGTGCAGTGTGTTTCTCGTGCCGGTTTTACGACGGCTTCGTAATCTCGGGATCTATGACGACGGCCACACTGCCCACAGTTGGATAAAGAAAAGTAACATCACAAGGTACCTACCTACATATTATAACAATATAAAGTAGAAAACTAAAACTCAACTAAAACAAAAAAATACGCAGGAAAAACATGAAAAAAGATTTTTAGGACATTGAATTTTAAAAAGTTACTGAAGAAGCTAGAAAATCGACAGAGACTCTTCAAGATGCCTTCCTTCGTTATATGTTTGCATTTTGACCTGATGCGGTTTTTTTTGTTTTAGTTTTGTTTTAGTTTTCTAATTTACATGAAATATTATAATATGTACCTTGTGATGTTACATGAAACAGACTCTATCAAGATGCCTTCTTTATATGTTTGCACTTTGACCTGATTTTCCGTTCAGCTTAGGAAAAATAAAAACATGCAATTTATTCCGCAACAACATCAGAACAGTATGGCACTTGGCCCATCAATTTGAAGTTTCAAGCACTTTATCATCAATTGTTAGACATTATTATTATGTGTGACAGTCGCCATTGTTTCAATTAAGATGACCACGGCCCTGTTACAAGGGCTTCGTAAAATAAGAGAAGAACTTCAACGGAGGAAAGGTGACAAACAAAATTAAATGATTGCTGGATAGCTAATAAAATCTAGACATTCCGAAAGCTGCTTAGTGTCAGGTGCGCTTAGTGCTAGTTTTGCTCATATGTATATGGTTGACAAATTTCGATAAAATTTATCGTCTATTATAACATTTTCGAAGTTTAAATATATAAGAAAGTTTTGCGGAGACTTAGTGAAGAGGACTGACTTCCTCTTCTCGATCTCATGGATCTCGGTTGTAATACAGAAGATGTATTCCTTATTTTTGTTGTGCAATAAAGAGCAAATATACAAATCTCTTGAAGTAACGCGATTACATGTGTTACTGGATGTCTAATGATAGGTATTGTGGCTTCCCTTAATCAGAGACCCTTCTTATCAAGAATCCCATCGTTGGAATTAGAGCTTGTCTTACATAGGAATTACAAGGCCCGGACGTCTGCTTTGCCCTCACAGCTAAAATATGCAAATAGGTCATTGATTTTATTGATTCCTTAATTGACCATCTTCGACTGCCACAGACAGGATTCATACTCACAACCATTCGATAACCGGATGACAGTTGTTTCCGATTGAACAGCGAAGACATAATTTGTGTCGACGAATTTAGTCAGGAGCTTTGTGGCTTTTTAAATGTTTATTATAAAATATTTATAAAATTTAAAACTATCAAATGGGGCAAGTACTTTTTATCCCGAAAAAAAATACAGTTTTCTGCAGTCAAAGTCTGGTATTCCTGCCTTTACTATACTGTCCACTTACGTCAAATTTCATTCAGATCCATTCAGTCGTTTTAGCGTGATTGAGTAACAAACATCCATTCAAACGGTACGACAAAAATAAAAAATGCTTAAACTTTTCAGTGGCTGTATTTTTCTTTTAATTAACAAAATAGGTAACTCCTGGAGACAGCCCCTTCAACTGAGATACTTAATTAATATACTACTTGTGTTAACAAAATAAAACTGAGGGATAAATAATTGGAAAGTCAATAGTCCGGATAGCTAAAAGATCTGAAGTTAAAATCCCCCACCAGGCACCCAAGATCTACTAAATTAATAAAAAAAACAATAATTAATGGAAAATTAATAGGTTTAGCCTACATTGTTTCCTTACATTACTGTTTAACGAGATTTTGCCATATATACGCTACGCCTAGCGTTCTCTGGACTGAACTAATTCATTATACAATTTCAATACCAGAAATAAAGATAAACTTGCCCTTCCACCTTTCAGACTGCGAAAAGTAGGAAATTCGTTTATGGGAAATAGTATTCTTATTTTCAACAAATGACCTCAGTGTATTGCTAAAACAAACTTCCAGTACATAAGGTTAAATCGTATATCAAAGTAACTTTAATGAAAAAGGACTATTATAGGTACTATTGATGATTATTTTAATGGCTTTAACGCTTTGAACCCCAAGAGACAACCGGTTGGTACGATAATAATTGATTTTAATTGTGTTTGGAATATCCAATCATCAAAGGGTTAAATTGCCCTGTCTCCCACTTTCATATATATCTTTTTTAAACATTCATTTAGAGACTGACAATAATGATCGACTTTTTTAAGCTGTTTCTTCTCGGCGCTAGCCCAGACATGTCCAGAAGCTGTAGTAGTTTTAAATATTGGGACGAGTTAAAATGCCTCCTTGGGCATATTTGCAGAAAAATACTCAGGAAATGTTTCGTGAATCGATCAATCAAAAAATTATTTGATCGACAATTAAACGCAACCCAACCGGGTCGTAAAAGTTTAATATTATAAGGACATTATAATATGATATTTCAGCAACTTACCTAATTTAAATACCGATAGTTTTATATTATTTTAACATTTACATTGGTATTAAGTAAATGTAAACTGTGTAGCGGCGTCTGATTTTCAATGTGTATAATTATGTCGCAGGGAAATGACGGCATCAGGGATTTCATGAAATCCCTAGGGATATGACGAAATCCCGGTAGATGTGGAATATTCTTGTTTATTACGTCTTCTAACTAAAAGTATCTAGTGATATGACAAAATACCAATTTATCGTCAGTGATATGTCGTTCCACTAAACTAAATCTAGTAAAATATCAGAAAAGCGGAGACTGCCGAATAAAATAACAATTAAAAATAACAACTGAAAATCGGAATATCAGCAATATGTCAATCGTGTTTTCGGTAAAATAAAAATATGGAAAATAAAAGTAAAAAAGGTTGTCAATTTCACCATTTACAAATTTCATATTCATGAAAAGAATGTCCATCGTTTTACTTTTATTATTAAAATTAATATGAGCATAATTACTACCGTAAGACATTTTTGACATCAAGATTTTTAATAAAGAACATATTAAAAATCTTCACAGAAAGTCTTCTTCCCCAAAGACCGTAGGCATGTTCTCTATTGAATTTTCGTACAATTATCGCGACAAATAATTTGGCTTGCAAAGTTTTATAAAAGAGGCAAAAATATCCAATTAACAAATTGTTTAAGTTAATTGGGGTCCCGAGTTTAGAGGAAAAGAACTTTTCTTAATGAATTTAGGTCAAGTATTCAGTGAAGCAAGTGGTCCATTTGCTTGGTCAGACACGGGCACCTTCTCTAATACCTGGTCTAATAAATGTCATTAAGCTTTGTAAATCATCTTAGAACAGGACAGAATAGAATAGAAAACACTTATTTATATGCAAACAAACATGGAACAAAAATAATTTTAAAATTAAGTATAATCAATACCTACATATTTCATCGATCTATGGATTTGCAAATGTTGTCGTCATGATTTAAATTTTTATTACATTATTATAGCCTTTGTATTTGAAATCGGAAAGTACATAATGTAATAAGATGATTAGACATAATGATTAATAACTATTTTAATACATTCACAAAGTTTATAGTTCCAATGACATGCAATATAAATAGGTACAAAACGCAATCATATGTAGGGTTTATCTATCAATCAACTAAATCGGCATAATATTAATATTCACTTTTATTTTATTGTTCTCCCGGTTAGGGATATTGCGTTTCCGAGTAGATCGCTATCCTTAGAAATCATTTAAAGTTTACTAAAGGATGATTACAAAGCCGTTTTCAGTGTAGTATTACCATTGCATAAACTGTTGTTGCAAGGAGAAATTCCTTCTTCTATCACAGAAGATATTATCTGTGACAGAAGTAGCAGATACGTCCAAATCTAAGAGCTCTTTATCGGCCAATAAATACATTCAGTGACAGGATTGCAAAATATCGTTTAAATGATTCAAGAAAACATCACAAGTATCAAAAGTTTTTGTTATGCATATCAAGTTTTTGTAAATGACTAAGTATATTAAGTATCTTTTTTTAATTTAATTTTTTTATTAATTTTTTTCTCGCCAACCGCAAAGTCAAAAGGTGTAGTGTTCAAAAGGGAAATATCAGTGAAAATTCCTAGAATAAGCTAGCTCTAGTCTCTAGGTAGGTAATCGTTTTTATTTACAAATACTAATCAAAATCGACGTAAAAGCACTACACTAGTACAATTAGTTATTCTGTGGTAAAAGTGACAATTACTCGTAACGCCCCGTTGGTCTTGTGGTTTAAGTAATGGGCCAAGGTCTTGGAGTCTTTGGTTCGATCCCCAGGTAGTGCAAGAAAGGTTTCAAATTTTCGAACATTGCTCAGGTTTATGATCGAACCCGCATTTAGCAAGCGAGGTGATTATGCCAGTACCCATGATTGTTGTGGTAACTTGAATTCAATGGAGGCCTTTGCCCTGCAGTGGGATGGGATGATTGTAGGCCGTTACTCTTGATACTTTTTACTCGCATAGTGTCAATTTAAAAAAAAAGTGTTGTTATCACACGTCTGGAGCCAGGAGGTTGTGTGTGTGCGTGCATGTTTGTTATTTTATAGGTTTGAACCTCATTAACTTAGGCAAAGCTGGGTATGCTTTATACTGTTCATCCTTTAATTCACAAAGACAACTTTCTAGTAACGGATTAACTTTAAATTTGATTAAAAAATTAAAACTGTCTCAACTTTCCTTAACTTTTCTTGAGCTCGTTACACGTTTAATGTAGTCTACTGTTGTGACATAAACGATTCTGCGTACCAGAAAACATTTGAAATTCGAAAACGTAAATGGTTTTAGAATCTATACTCATATTATAAAGCTGAAGAGTTTGTTTGTTTGTTTCTTTGTTTGTTTGTTTGTTTGTTTGAACGCGCTAATCTCAGGAAGTACTGGTCCGATTTGAAAAAATCTTTTTGTGTTGGATAGACCATTTATCGAGGAAGGCTTTAGGCTATATAACATCACGCTGTGACCAATAGGAGCGAAGCATGAGTTAAAAATGTTGCAAAAATAATCGCGATCATAATAACGGAAATTGACGCGGACGAAGTCGCGGGCAACAGCTAGTGTAGTTCATATTGGCTTGCAATAAAGTTAAACTTAATACATATTATAATTAAGACATCTTCTTTTTTTTAAATTTCATTTCGAGCATTTCACGATAACTCTAAGAATAGTTTTATTAATATTGCAGAGTCCTATGGCGTTATAAAACAATATACCTATATGGTAGGTAAAATTTGAAAAATGATTATCCCCTATGTGTCTTTAATATATAATATACCTATATAATATACAGTGGTAGACACGTAGTCTACCATTGTATATTTCTGGTAATTTCATATTCTCGATTACATCGCTCTCCTTAGAGATTACTTTAAATTGCAGCAATTGCTATTTGTTGTCCTCTTTACCAAATTAAGAAAACAAACATTTCCCATATTACGCTGCTGTAACTGCTGACAGTAGAATCTATAGTGATGTATAACAATTTTATAGAGGACACCAATATCTACAAAAAAAACGGGCTTGTCTCCATCGATCCCGGGATCAGATCGAGTTGGCCACGGATCTCACCGAGTTGTATCCACTGATACCGGGATCCGTTTCCATCAAAAAATTATGAAATGTTTTTATCCACTGATCACGGTATCCGTGGCTACACAAAAAAAAAACTTTTCGAAACGGATCCCACCGTACATAGTATCTACAAATAAATATTAAATTGTTTTTTATATCAATTTATTGACGTACCTACGTACCTACAGTTCAAATAAAGAAGAGGTAAATTAAAAAAAACATTGCTTTCAAACAAACTAAACAGATGGGCATACTCACAGAACAGATAAACATACTCGTAAACAAACAATTATTTAAATTGGTGGAAATATACATATTAAGTATCAAAAAGTTAAAATTAAACCAAAAATATCTATCTTCGTGATTATAGATAGAAGATAGATATATGTATAGAAGATTCTTTTATATCTATCTTCTATATCCATCTAAGTATAGTAATAAAAATGAATCACTGAAATGAATTTATGGTTATGACTTTCGATCAAAAGTATCAAATTAGATTTTTTTTATTGGGTTTGTTTTTATCAGGACGAGGTTTGTATAATAAATATAAATGAGTAAGTGAATGTTGGGAGAATACCGGGAAACAACTAGTATTAATACAACAGAATTACCATTTTTTTTTTTAAACGAAAAAACCAACAGTACTTTTCACGTTAAAATACGTAATGTTATCGTACAAGCAAGGCGAAATTATTTTTAAAGCTTGGTATTAATACAAAAGATTTGTATTCAAGTCGGTTTCAATAGCTGTGGATTACTCTTTGAATTAATGAAATCTGACATTTCATTCCAAAGGTATTTTGGATTTTGTTTTGTATTTGAATCCCCCTTGCGAGCGACCACACGGCGCGAGGCGCGGCGCATGGAGGGGCAAGATAAAAAGTGCCTAGAAAAATATTATCTCTACGTTTATCCGATAAAAAATGCCACTCGTGTGGAGCCGGGACGGGTCATTAGTTTCACATAGCTAAGAAATCTCATATAAAATTAATAAATAATTAATATCAAATACAGTTTGGTCTAACGCCCCGTTTGGTCTATTGGTTTAAATACCGGGCCAAGATCTCGGGGTTCCAGGTTCGATCCCCGGGTCGGGCAAAAAAAGTTTCGAATTTTCGAACGTTGCTCGGGTTTGTGATCACCAACCCGCATTTGGCAAGCGTGGTGATTATGCCAGTTCCCATCATTGCAGTGTTAACTTGAATTCAATGATGGAGGCCTTTTCCCTGCAGTGGGATGATTATAGGCTGCTACTTTACTTTATTTTTACAGGCTTCCACCCCATTAAACTCCTTGCAGGATAGTTTTTTCTTTAAAATTAGCACTATTTTCAGGATCTCAAACTAGTTCTTTTTTGAGTTTATTCGCTACAAACATACATTGCTTTCTTTTTAAAATATTAGTTAAGTCTAAAATAGGTACAGCTCTACCGTCTTGTGTTGAAGTAGCCTTCCGTCACATGAGTAAATATTATTCATGTGCTTCCGTCAACTGAATAATATTATTATATTCTGACTTTTAAACTAACTTTGCTTCAAGCAAGACAAAGGCGTTAATAAATGTATTGATGTTTGAAAAGGAAACAATTGTAGAAGCACATAGTCTACTTCATAAAACATTTATATTCAATTTCTGTATCTTGTAGAGCTCGAAATTATTAAACACTAGCTGTTGCCCGCGACTTAGTTCGCATGGAATTTAAAATTTGAACTATCCCACGTTCGTGACTCGTACATTTCTGGAATAAAAAACGTTTAGCCGTTCAAGCATGACCGAGTAACAAACATTCATCGAAACTTTCCCATTTATAATAGCAAATTAAGTACCAACTGGTCTTATGATAAATACTTATAAATACCTAAATAATAGGGGTTAAAGTATGAAATTGCCGATTATTTTCCCACTTTTTATTTTGTTTATAGCTCTTAAGTATAGTCATATTATTGCGTAATTCTTTTTGTATTGTATCAAAAACTATATAAAGTAACTTTTGACTAAAAAAAAATGCAATACTAGTGCCTATTACTTCAAAGGAAGTCGTTGAAAAGACCCCTTACAATGTGTCAGCTGACCTTCTTGCTTCAATTAAGTATATTTATATTATATACTTTGATTTTCAGAAATTTAAATACTATAATGCGTAGCTTTATAACCATCTAACTTTCACCTTTAATTGCATCGAAAACGGTTCAGGCGTTTTTAAAAAACTCAAAAATTGTTAGTATGGAAAAATGACTTTTCTCGATTTCGTCCATACAAAACGGCAATTTCATACTTTAACCTCTAATATATAAA
The DNA here is from genome assembly GCA_949315895.1 of Anania crocealis. Classification (NCBI taxonomy): domain Eukaryota; kingdom Metazoa; phylum Arthropoda; class Insecta; order Lepidoptera; family Crambidae; genus Anania; species Anania crocealis. Next base: position 13,889,859 of record OX438865.1, on the reverse strand, counting down.
TGTGGACAAAGTCATTAATTAATTGTTCTAATCCCAAGCTGTGCCCAAAGTATGTTACTACTAGAAACTTGTTTTGTGGTAATTGAGGTAGGTACTTTAGACACCAAGACAATATAGATTTTTTTTTCATATTGACCCGTCCGGGAATCATACCCGGTAAGTACGTCACTCTACCACGGAGGTCGTCCATTGTCATTACACACTTAAATCATTTTAAGGCGACTAGTAGAGCTAATTTTGTTACTTCTAAACAAAATCAATTCTCAAAAACTACAACAATATCATTTTAGCAAACTACCTCTAGTATTTATTGAATCACTGTTAACTGCTTTTCATTCTGGCATTCTTTCGTATTTTCGTTAGCGAAAAATTCGACTTTATAAACAACTAAATGAAAAGTTTACTGTGATTCAATAAATACTAGAGGTAATTTGCTAAAATGATACTGTTCTTGTTTTTTGAGAATAGATTTTGTTTAGAAGTAATAAAATTAAATTAATTGTTGGCAGCACATAGCTCTAGTATTCCCCTTAATATTGAAACCTGTGGGGGGCACATGCAATATTATCCATAGGATACAGGCAAATTTTGATTAGTAAATACATATAGATACAGGTGTACAAAGGTTAACAAAAAGTCATAGAAATAATTAAGTAACAAATCAAGGAAAAAATAGAAGGAAGGTGAAAATATTCAAGACTATTATTTCCAATCTTCAACATAGTCAAAAACTTTAAGCTAGCATAGGAAATCAGGAGAGCACTTACTTTCAGCGGCTTCGGTATCCAGACTTCATTCTTATTTTCATATGAATCGTCTTCAAGGGGTGAGCCATCTTTCTTTTATTTTGATTAGTTTAAAGATCGTCGTAAAACAGACATAACGTTAAAATGCAACACTGAAATATTTCCGATATTGCGAATTTTTTTTAATTTTAACAGAAAGATTTATTTAACACACGACGGGAACAAACCGTGTTCCGTGTTCATTTCAATTTTGACCAAATCGATTTTGGTACTGCGAGCATCTGATGCCATTTGATTTGAATAATCGAACTGTAGTGTAAAAGGTTTGAAGTGGCCTGAACAAAAACTTAACATTTCTAGCCCGACTGTATTCTATTTTAGGTTCACAATGATCGATTCATCACTACAAAAATATCTATGTGCAACCGTTCGTTGTAACAAACCTCAAACATATTGGCTCATTATGTGCATTCTATGTAAATGGGGAGGATGTAAATGCAAAGCGCACTGCTGCACTTCGAATAGCGTGCCAATATGAATAACAACCTCAAAAGTACTCTGTGAACAGCCTCTGGTGACACTGACACATCTAGCGCTTAATAATGTAGTACCTACATCGTATTATCTCCCTACCTCTGGTTAATGAATTTTTGAAAATAAAACTAGCGCCTTCCTTGACTTTGACCGCACAATTGTTAAAATACTTAAACTAACCCATAACTCCCATATAAATCCTCCTCGAGTATTTATCAATATACAATTCTTGCCCATTTAATATTTAGAAGAAATACTCCTAATCAAGTTAAAGGTACAAAGTTACCTTCGAATTTGATATAGCTTACTTACTAATTAATGTCTGTAAAAGTACGAGTAATGAGATACATGACTCTACTGTGTTATTTTTAATATCTACATACTCGTAGATATAGCAATTGATCGAATTCTATCATGCGACACAAACCTGCACTGCATGATAAAAATAAATAAAATAGGTTGCAATGTTTGTTCAATATGACTCACCACCTCGGTGTCTCGGTGTCTCGGTGGCTTAATGGTATAGCGCCCGCCCGGCATGCGAGGAGGTGCGGGCTCGAGTCCCGCCTGAGACATAATTTTTCAAGTTTATATACTGATATTGTAACGAGTACTTTTTGTCGAAGTAACGAGTTCATACGGGTACGCAATATTTCGTTACTTTTACACCTCTGAAGCCCATCCACTTGCCAAGCATGGCGACTTGTGTCCAGCAGTGGACTGATACAGGCTCGTAATGATTATGATCTCTGGGAACTGAATAATTTATAAATAAACGAAGTTATTTTTGTGCAAATGACCTAATTACGTTTACTTTATAGGTACCTATCTCTAATCATTAGCAAGTAACAAGTTTGGCATGATGAGGCTATCATTGCTGTCGTTGCTATGGTTACTTGAATTGAGATAGAAGCCTTTGTCCTGTATTGGGATAATTAAAGGCCGTTACTATAATAAGCAGCGGTGATGATGATAACAGTAACGCTAATGATGACAGCAATATCTCATATCACAATCATCAAAAATTTAATACAGGTACCTACTTACACATTTCAACTTCAATGAGAATTATATCCGTGCGATCTGTTATCGGGCTCCACTCCAAGCTGAGTTTGTCGAAGCCCATCCAGGAAAAGTGCGATTTAACTAAAACCAGGACCTCCCGTCTAGGGGGCCCTTTTATTATTACGCGGTTACACATGCGGGTGGCGCGCATTTCGAGTACATTGCTAGCTTTATTTGATAGATCACTCGTGCCCAGTAACATCTATCAAATATAGCCTGCAATGTAGGTGAAATGCGTGCTACCCGCAATGCAGGCCCACGTGACAATAAAAAAGCCCTTACGCTACTGTTTTCAAGTATCTGCAAAAGCTGCAGGTCACACATTCCCAATAGCATCAAACACAGCTCTTACGGTCACTCATGACACTTTGACCATTCAAGTATCTACCTTTTTGAACTATTTTGAACCTTAAATGTCTGAACGATAAACTAGGAACTCTTGCAACTAATCTGAACGAGTAACAATTGATAAGATTTTATTGAAAAGAACGTAAGTGGCTTACTTTGATCTCAAGTAAAGTGCCCTTCATACAACTGAAACAGAGATTCACCCACTTCACTTATTTTATCCTCATTGCGAAAAGTTACAAACATCGTCTATAAAATCGCCCGATTTCATACAATGGAAATGTTCACTAATGCCACTCTGGTGAACTTCGCAATTGAATTTGTTGTCCTTTGTATCGAGCGGCTTATAAGTATACAAAAAGGAGCGTCAAGATATAGAAAGTTATTTATAACAGGCACAATGGTGACGTTCAAAAGATTTAATGAGACTAACTAACATGAACATTAATATTAAGCTAGCTGTTGCCTGCTACTTCATACAGGATGAAGTTTTAACCACTTTCCAAAATTTTTAAACGCGTTCAGTATCGTATTTAGAGCCTATTTATGCAGTAAAAAGTGAAAATCAAGTTGTCACCTGAAAATATTTTTCGCGATATAGTTTTCAATTTTTACGGTCCCAGACCTGTTAAGGTATAAAGGAAAAATCAAAAACTTATGAATAGTAGGTATCGTAATGAATGAATGAGATGCGCAACGCGTAAAAAAAGTGTTGCTAGGCGGCCGTATCAAAAATTTTAGAATTTTGGCGGACATTTTCAAAGTTCTTTATCTTTACATTTTTGTACTGGGCTATACCAAAAGAAAAAATACGTCATTTGTTTTTTATCTCGTAGATTGATTTATTACAATTTGGAAGGTGGTTAAAATTTCATCTTGTATAGGTACGTTTAATATTGAATTTGACACGGGAACTGTACTTTATACTACATATTCATTCAATCCATTTCAATCACTTCATAACATAAAGAGCAGACACCGACGGCTATGACCTCGACGAGGTACGCGTGAAAGCGTGAATTACATTACAATTTAAAATAAAATATCATTAAATTAATAAAATTACAGTATCAACATTCCGGTAGACAAAATTCATAAATTAATTTTATAATAAAGGTAAAGATCAGTTCATTACACATGAAAATAAATGAAATTACAAATAAATGGATAATTAGTAAGTCAATCAAATTAATTAATTCGAATTCATCAATTATAACATTAATATTGATAATAAAATAAATTCATACAATTTTTTATTTCCAGTGGTTTGTCAAAGTTAATACCTATTACAATTTATCATTTAAATATTTATTCGTGTCATATCCTAGAGAATCACTATTTTATTACATTACATACTATTTCTTGAAGGCCTTCGTTGACATTTATTTCTAAATTTTCTACATCATTTTGTTCGCAAGTGACCAAGCAATTTTTTGTGAGACTTTTTTATTAATATAAGGTAAAAATAGCTAACGACCCAAGACACTTCCTTAAGGTTTTGGCCATGCAAAGATTATGCTCTAGCGGCAAAATTTAGAAGTTGTCTAAGAACGACAAGTCTTTGTTTTCAAGTTGAGGTTTAATCCCTCGATCGTGAGTTATTCCAGACACAATTGAAATCAATTGTTATCGCGATTAATAAGTTTAATCTCTCAACCCCCAGGAGGCACGCGCGTGCCGCGATAACAATTGATTTCAATTGTGTCTGGAATAACTCACGATCGAGGGAACATAACCAGATGGATCAAGATTACATACAGAAACCAGTTCCTCGACGTTGTAACTTACAGAGATTCAGGAATAAGCTTTCATTAGTTTACAAAAAAAAAGACTGCTTTGAATAGGCAAGCCGATTTCATTAGCAATAAGAGTTTATTCTTATCATTTTCAAGATTCACATATTATTCACATTAATAAATTTATGTAGAAAAAAACTAAAGTAACGGCATAATAATCATCCCACTGCAGGGCAAATACCTCCATCATTAAATTCAAGTTACCACAGCTTGTTCTCGACAGAGATTATTCTCCATGCTTACCGAATGCGGGTTGGTGATCAGGAACAAATCAGAGCAATGTTCGAAAATTCGAAACTTTTTGCTGCCCCACCCGGGAATTGAACCCGGAACCCCGAGATCTTGGCCCGGTATTCAAACCACTAGACCAACGAGGCGTTTAATTATTACATTGTATATTGTATCGAAAACTGTCGAAACTTCGTTATTAGACAGCTTCACAATTTTGACACCTGAGGCACTACTTAGAATCTTTTAATCACCAATACTTAGACCTAGTTATAGTTTGAGCTTTTAGTTATAGTTCGACCTAGTTATAGGTTCTACTCTATTCAGGGCAATTATCATCTCCGTGACAATTTCGGTATTGTGATGCGGTGGACCGCTCTATCAGGACCAATTATAGATATCCAATATTGGACAGTGTAAATTGACACATGCATCGCATGCTCATTAAATGTAAACAATTATATTATATATAGGACCTACACGTGTAATTATTAATTTCCATATTTTTCTTAATCTGTTCCTAATGGCAAGTTTCATTCTCCCGCCCATATTATGCATACCTTCGTACTTTGTAAGTTTCCACAACTAATATCATTAAGTTTTAAGTACCTACCTGCTACATGTTGATTCCGTCAATTCACTTACTAACTTTATTCTAGTCGTTTTTCTGGCGTGGGATTTGGTTCATTTATATTTTTTTTACAAATAGTTGACGAAAGTTCTGTCAATCGTCTATGGAATTTTACCTAGCAACATATTTTATACCTATTCAGAGGCTCACCTTTGCTATGTCGTGGAGAAAATCACTCCATATCATCCCATATTACATTGCACCCGCGTGAAGCCAAGGCAGGTCTGGGTCGCTCGTCGGATTTCACGGCTTTTATTTTGAAATCAACGCCAGACGCCACCTTTATTACAACAAAACCCTACAGATATGAACTGTTTCTTTGTCTACATAATAAAATATATCTTTTGATATTGGCAAGATTTGGATCATTGACTCGATCCGGGTTTCTGAAACTTTTTAGTCTTTGACGTAGATAAAAACAAGGAGGTTGTTGTTCGTTAACCATACTATCCGGTCCGACGGAAATACTCCATTTTCCCGGCCTCTGCACTAATGGTCTACAATTCTACATAATACAATTACCTATTTTATAATTCTCGACGGACTTCATTATTCCGAAGAGCATCTAAATCAATATTGTTTTCTATTAGAAGCCTATATACAGACATACGACAACATTTAAAAGAAGGATAGAGTTTTGGATGTATAGTACCTAAACCTTTTTTTAATGGCTTAGCCGTGATTTGAGAAGTTTTGAGATTTCAATAAATCTAATTATAATAGAGGTTTTTGTAAAGTTTAAAGGTCGGTCGATCGAAAAAGCCATAAAAATAAGACCAAAACCTTTTTTTAGCCCACTTCTCTATTCCGGTTATGGGCTCATGACTACTTATACCATTGTTCACAATAGATACCTAGTCAATGATTTTGACATCCACATCTTATTCTTCTAACCGCATTCCCATCTTTCAAATACGAGTACCATACTAGTATTAGAGTTTTCCAAGCTGCCTATAACAAGCCTCTGACGTGAAATATCTAGACAACTGCCATCTTGATATACAAGGGTGCTCCAAGACAATTTAGACGTTTCTTAAATTGATCCGACCGGCCCGGGACTCCTGGTTAGTAGACAGGCCACCGCACTGCTACCTCAAGCAGGTCATCTTGGTATCCACTTACCCTGCTTAAGTGGGATAGCCGCAAACTAAAATGCGCTTAATTGATTTTAATTGTGTCTGGAATATACGATCGTCAAAGGGTTAACACACTGTGGCATAAGGGCCCTCTATTTAATAACAGCATCGCTCATGGCGGCAGACAGCGAGCGACCGACGCGATAGCCGCGACATCGCAGCGGGAACGCCGCGTTTTACCAGCGAGCGGCAAATGTACAGCGTGAACGCCGCGATCTAAGAGCGACCGGTTGCGGAGGTGGCGGGTGAGAGAGCAGCGATCTGCTGCGATCTTCTTACCCAGTATTAAAATGTACTCTGTGGAGCTCACGCTGCGATGTCGCGGCGCCGCGGCGTTCGCGTCGGTCGCATGTTCCAGGAACGGGTACGCCTAATGTGCGATCAGCCTTAGTGTGGCTGCGGTGTAATGTCATTAACGCAGCCTTCATTATTTCGATAATTTCGTTACCCTAGAGTATCCAACATTTCTTAATTTTCAAAATGAATTGAACATCTGTAATTAAGTTTGCCAATTGTTCAAAGGAGCGAGTGAACCCCAACACACTCATATTGCATTATACTTTCGGTGTTATTTCTGTGCAGCACAATGTGGTCTGTGCTGTACGTACAGTGATGTTGACTTAGAGACAATCAAGGTTTTTTTTTTAGGGTTCCGTAACCGAATGGCAAAAAACGGAACCCTTATAGTTTTGTCAAGTCTGTCTGTCTGTCTGTCTGTCTGTCTGTCTGTCTGTCCGTCTGTCCGTCCGTCCGTCCGTATGTCACAGTCACTTTATTCTGATAATATTAGCATTACACAAATGAAACTTGGTAGGTAGTTATATCCTGTTGACCGCTTTACGATTCTCATACAAAAAATACAAAATAATGATATAGAAAAAAAACAAAAAAAATTTTACTCAAACCTATGCGTATATAATATCTATGGGTAGGTCTTTTAAAATGACATCTAGAGGTTCCTAGAACCATTTTTTCCAGAAGATAGACACTTCCAAAGTGGTAAAAATATCAAATAAAGTATACTCAGTAGGAATGCGGCAAAGTATAAAAATGTACACAAAGGATTACATATTATATTTACGATTAAAAATAATATTGTGTGTGTGTGTGTGTGTATGTATGAGTTTGCGTGGGCGTGTGCATGTTTGCGTGGGCGTGTGCATGTATGCGTGTGCGTTCGTGTGTGTTTATGCGCTTTATCGTAGAAGAAGGCGTTCTGTTTCATGATAGTCTAGTTGTTAAGGCCAATTTGAAACAGTAACTTTGCATTGATGAGGTGGCATAGTGTAGATATGGTTTAGCCTGTTTATACGGTTATATAATGCGATCGATTGTATTGAATACTGTTGTCTCGCAAAACATGTTCTAGCAGCGGGCTATTTAACAACAGAATATGGATTACGCTTCCTAAGGATAGAAGGATCTACAGGGTTATCCTTATGGACTTTAATAACTGATTGTAATATGTACAATTGTCTAATGCTTAACACATTTGCCTCGTAGTATAATTTTGATGTACTATATCGTTTTTTCTTTTTTAACATTACTTTTAATATTGCTCTTTGTGCTCGCTCGATTATCAGGAATTGAGTTTTATATGTTCCACCTCAGATAGTGATGCAGTATAATATAATTGATTGGACTAAGGCCTTGTAGATGTAGGTTATAAGATTTTTAACAGCAATGTTTCCAAGATACTTAAATAGCCAGATTAGCTTTCAGACTCTTTTAGTGACGATAAATAATTGAGGACACCAGGATAAGTTTTTGTCTAGAGTCACTCCTAGATATTTAGTAGAAGTGACTCTGTCAATATTAAGGCAGTGGCAGTTTTCTTTTAAATTAATATCACACGTGTGAGCTGCTATCGTTAAGTCCTCCGAGGGTTGCGTGGAGTCAATTATAGAAAACGGGATAAAGTTTGTTTTGCTTGTGTTTACGGTAAGCATATTTATATTCAGCCATTTCATTACTTCCCTGAACCCCGTTTCAGCTTTATGGAATACCGCCGGCCAGCTGTCATCTTCAAAAAGTAGTGCAGTATCATCTGCATACAATATTATTTTCCCATTTTTTTATTTAAGATTTGATATATCGTTTATGAACATGAGGAAGAGAGTAGGACCGAGGACGCTACCTTGAAAAATATTGTGGTATTTTGGCTAAGTCGAAGTAAGTGGACCCCTAATTCAGTTGGTACGGAACCCTCAGTGTGTGAGTCCGACTCGCACTTGGCCGGTTTTCGTTGTGGTGTAACTGTGGTTACTTAAATTCAATGATAGAGGCGTTTTCCCTCCATTGAGATAGTTATAGGCTGTTACTTGCTTGTTGATTTTACTAAATTCCTAAACTTTTACGAAAGACATATTTCTGGAATATTACCACATATATTTAAACTTCGCACTTATTTACAGGAACTGAGTTGGGCTGTCTGTAATAAATAGCTTTTAAACCTAATGAATTAGCAACTTTCTACTATTTCGACGATTGATAAAGGTTCAGATGGCGTGGGATAAATAATTACCGCGAAGTGATAGTCACAGTCCAAAAATAAACGGCCAAGCTATCATGACTAATCATATTACTAATGAAACGTAGCGATATAAAATAAATTAAAAGTAAAATAACTGTTTTATAAACAATTATTTATTTAAATGCGCTAAATAGAAAAAAAAAACACTTTTCCTTTAAAACTTTTACTATATGTACCTATTAAAATTATACATTGTAGGTATAATTTATTTAATAGTTTATATTCTCGTGTGACAGTGTTCCTTACCAAAATAATCTAGCTTGATCGATTTTTGTGATTTTTTTGTATTAGGTAGGTCTGAGAAAAGGCCGTAAACTAATTTTACATCCCTAAGTGATAAAGATGGCCCCGTGGCATGGTTTCAAATTCAAATTGTCACGCGTACGAAGTTGCGAGCAATAGAAGCATGACATAGATGCTTGGATATAAAGTTTCAAAAAGTCGATGTACTCAGCCCTACATTTGAAAAAATAAGTCATTCAGATCTAGTTATTTAATTTACTTGTTTATCTACATAGGGAAATAAAAAAGGTAGTAACATATTATGAGTGAATAATACAGACTCTGTACTGTTTGATCTCTTTGTACTGTATCAAGTTGCACCTTAGATTAATCGATTTCTTCGTGGTTTATGGTAGCTATAAACAATATTGATGAAACGGAAGCCGGTGTCAAGTGGGTTTTACGGAGCATTTAAAATAAACTTTTATAATAAAAATTATCTATCCAGATAAATAATTATTTCTGTTTTCAATTCTTGTTATGTCAAGTTATATAATCTGTCTTTATGTCAGACTTTCAATCAAACATTTAGCCAGTGACACCTATAGTACGTAAATTAAAACAAAATATCAAAAATAAATCACAAGTTACAGCCGGTCCCAATAATCTATCTATCTTCAGTTTTGGCATATCGGAGATAGAAAACATCTTCTGTCTCTGATTTTTCCGTCCAGAGAAACAAAGACAGAAGTTGTTTTCTGTCTCCGATATGCCAAAACTGAAGATAGATAGTTTATTAGGACCGGCCGTTAGTGAAATTAATAACTGCGATAACGCTTTAAGCTAGAACGTGCTCCACGGTTAATATTTTGGTTTTCTTTATTTTTTACACATCACTTTAAGCGTAGGTATACACCGTGATTTTTGAACCACCTGGAAAACGAAGCCCACGTTATTGGACCATTACGAATAACATCATGGCAGTCTTATTTATTTTTTGATTAAAAATAACTTTTGAAAAATATTAAATTTTGATTCAGACTTTAATTTTGTAACTCGCTGTGACGTAGTCCGGTCAATTTAGACATTCGAAGGTGCATAAAATCCCAACAAGCTGAAAATCAGTAAAATTGTTCAAAACATAATTATAAATAATATTTAAAGTTCCCCATCATTCCCGTGTATGGTTTTTTTTTATTCAAGGTCAAAGGTAAAAAAAATTAGTCATTCGCGATTTTCAGCAAAACGGTAAGTTTTATGATAAAAGTACCTTCGACAAAAATTGTAGGTCATAAAATCTAATATATAAAATTCTCGTGTCACGGTGTTCGAACTCCTCCGAAACGGCTTGACCGATTTTGATGAAATTTTTTGTGCTTATCCGGTATCTATGAGAATCGGCCAACATCTATTTTTCATCTCCCTAAATGTTAGGGGTAATCCACCCCTAAATTTTTTTATTTATTTTTTAGACAAAATTTTTAATTTCTATTTTTTTATGATACAACATACAAAAATACATACAATCCTAAATTTTTACCCTTTTATCACCAACCCCTATTTTTTAATAGCCATTTTAGTAATTTAATCATTTTTCATCCCGCTCGATAACTGATCAATTATCGTCTTTTTTGTAAGGGTAGGGTAGGGGTAGGGAAGGGTTTAGGGTAGGGGTGGGAGTAGGGTAGGGGTAGGGTATGTGTAGGGTAGGGAAGGGTAGGGTAGGTTAGGGGTAGGGTAGGGGTAGGGTAGGGGTAGGGTAGGGGTAGGGTAGGGGTAGGGTAGGGGTAGGGTAGGGGTAGGGTAGGGGTAGGGTAGGGGTAGGGTAGGGTTAGGGTAGGGGTAGGGTAGGGGTAGGGTAGGGGTAGGGTAGGGGTAGGGTAGGGGTAGGGTAGGGGTAGGGTAGGGTTAGGGTAGGGGTAGGGTAGTAAAATATTAAAATTTTATAAAATATATACAACCCTAAATTTTTACCCTTTTACCACCAACCCCTATTTTTTGTTAGTCATTTTAGTAATTTAATCATTTTTATGGCAAAACAAAGTTTGCCGGATCTGCTAGTTATCTATAAAAATATATCAAAACTTTTATTCCCACGAGCCACCGTTTCAAAAAGAAATGAGTTGGTAAAGTTTGACCATGACGTGCGCGTGTGCTATTGTGTGATTAAAATTAGATAACTGTGTATTTTAGTGTGAAAAGGTGAGTTTTTCCCATAATATCTATTGTTTTTAGTTTTTAAGTTATAATAAGTGTTAACAATCGTATTTCATAATTTTAGTGTGTAAATAAAATTGGAAAATAATGTGTTCTGGTCGGCGCGCAAGCGACGCCATTGTTTTTGTGTTTATTGTGCATTGAAACAGTACAAACTATTCACAGATATATTTTTATAAATATTCATTTTAACACACATTTTACTATTCTTGATAAGTGGCTATGCAATATTAATGGGTGGGTGCTAGTTTCTCTTCTTCAGTAGTAAGTATGGTTTGAGGTCCCATCGAACAAACAGCTGGACTTTTCCTCAAACTTTGTTGTAAAGGGTTATACAGAGAACACCAAACCTAAGGCAGCTGCTGCAATTTTTTATCCCATTCGTACTCCCTTTTTGTTTGGGTATATTTTTTTTGTTAGATCAAGGACAAAATAAAGCATGCCAAGTCCCATCTGCCATCTCTTGAATGTGGCTTGGCTTGGCTTGAAACCCCTCGGTGCTTAATGGTATAGCGCCGCGCCCGGTATGCATGGAGATGCGGGTTCAATTCCCTACTGGAATTTTTTTTTAAGTTGATATATAACTATCAATACCAAGAAAACAAAAGTTAAAAATATATTTTCGCCTCCGCATCACGCCGCGCCGGGCAGCTACATTTGTCTCGGTGACCATTTGTTTGCTAATAACTAAATGGCCGATTTATGCAACGTTGTCAAGGGTCTATGGATTATGATTCAGTATGGCTCGTTAAAAAAGGTAGTCCTAGCTGCTTAATATTTTGGCTAGCGGAAAAAGATGTCTATAACTGGTTCAATGTCCGTTATTGGTGCCGTCAGTCCGTCACCCTATCTTAATTATAGTTTGTTAGAAAACAAACTTGGATCTTAAAAGGTTAGCATTTACTAAAGTACCCGTCTAGTGTAATCATTAAAATCAGTTTTTCCACGAGCCTTCATGGAGAGCTTATACACGTGCCAATATTTTTTCCAACCATTGCTTTAGGACAATTGTAGACAAGTGGCTTTTTTAAAGAAGAAACTGCCACTACCTTTTAGTTGAGTAGGTGTATAATTAACAGTTCAGTAGCTCTTTATAAATAATATTTTTGCTACTAAGTTCAGTTAGGCATTGTTCAATAATAATATACTCGACAACTATACTACGCAAGGGTCCTAGCCGATTCCGGGTTGTCCAAAACAATCTTCTCTAAATTGGCTTGGATCTAGATGGTAGTGGGATGCTTCAGACGTTGGACGTTGGACGGTAAGCCGTTGGTGCCGGCTTCTTCGATTCTGGGTTGGCTATTCAAAACAATCTTTTCTAAATTGGCTTGGGTCTAGATGGTACTGGGATGCTTCAGACGTTGGACGTTGGACGGTAAGCCGCATAGATTTAATATAGATGATATATTAAATGTATGGTAAGCCGTTGGTGCCGGCTTCTGTCACAAATGGAAGTCATCAAGACAACTCACATGAGAGGACACTACTAGGCGGCTTAGAAAAACTCTCACACCATACTATCTTTGAAGGATAGACACACAATAAGAAGAATAAATTCCAATGATAATTTCATCAATTCATTTTCATTCAATAATAATTTCAGCTGCCTTAGGTAGGACTTGACCTACAACCTTCCGCTTACCGGGCAACTTCTTTAACCAATTGACCTACCAATACCAATACATTGTCTGTGATGACGAATTTATTCAAGGCTTTACGCTGTAAGTTTGCTAGCGGATTTTTGTCTGGCTAGTTTCTGGTTCGATCGAAAAAATATTGACCAATATCAGTATATAATCTTGAAAAATTATGTACTGCTATTATAATTGCAATTTAATTGCTAAAATATCAAATAATGTAAATATTGACCAAAATATATTTCAACCAAATGACACAATCATGTCTATCATTTTATCAAATGAATGAGTTTGGTAGAAAAGTGGCTTTACGTGTAACGTGCCGTATAGTTAGATCTAAGAATGCAAAATGATAAATTTTAACACTAGGTATTTCTTCTTTAGATATTTATTAATTTTTATGAATATTTTTACTTACTACTTTTCAACCTGTAATCTATTTGCGAGGTAAATTTCATCTGGTATAATTATATTGAATAACAAATATCCATGCAAACTTTGCCATTTATAACTTTAGGAAGACTATTAATTTGTACAACATTTAAACTGTAATTGCAGGTAAAGGTTATTGGCAAATACCTATGTTTAGTGTGTAGACATTTAGGAAATTGCTAAAATATTTCCCTTAGTTGTCAATGCCACAACTTATTTCAATGTTCATTTCCGTTACAATATCCTAACAAAGCTTTGTCTTCTTTCCTCAACGTCACTCGCATTTCGAAATCATATTTTTCTTGGGACAATGAACAGACTTGCTTTAATCTTAAAAATGGACGGTTCAGAAATAAGGCTTTTGAGAGAGAGAAATGACTCATTAATTTATTACTTTGGTTATTATCATGTTTACTTACATTATACTATGGAAAAGTGTTTTTTTTAATAAAAATATGCAAAGTATCTAAATGGATATTTTTTTACTCAATAATAAATATTACGTACAAATATAGGTCTAAATCCTCACCAAAAGTCAAAACAAGCTTAGTTGGTGACACAAGTTTAAGTCTGTTTAACGAAATAATTTAGCTAGCTGTCAAGGCCATTGAAGTGAGATTATTTGAAATGAGAAGTAATTTCTTTGGTCTCTAGGCAAAATGTTAAACTACTAGAGGTGCGATTTATAAAGGCTCTTGAAAAACGAATTTGAAATGATATTTTTTTTTATTCTACCACGTAGTACTTAGCTAGACGTATCGTAAATCGTAATCAAGATTAATTTGTGTTAAGCCTTTAACAGAAATTGTAAATGTATAAAATCCAATGCTTAAATTTTATGATTGCTAAAAATAATAATTCGAAAATGTGTCTGTCTGACCATGGTCTATAGAATTTCGTATAGGTTTTTTTTTATGCCAACTAAAATTTTGAAATTCTGATTTGTATTTTTTTAATGCTGATCAAACTGACTTCACCATAGCATTTATGTATATGCATATGTTAAATATGCTGATTTCAGCTTGTTATACACGCTGTATATTTATATTGTCATACGCAATAAGTTTGATTCGCAACGCGTTGAGATGCGCAACGCGTAAAAGTGTTGCTAGGCGGCCGTATCAAAAATTTTAGTTTTTTGTCGGGACATTTTCTAAGTGCATATGTTTTTTGTCTTGTATATTGATATACTAAAATTTGGAAGGTGGTTTAAATTTTATCCTGTATTTTATTAGGTGTAAGACTTACATCAAGTTTCCTTGAAAACAAACAAATAAAATTAAAAATATAAAATAATATGCTAGAGATGATATTTAAATGTAAGTTTAATATGGAACAGATGCTGTAACTTGGTTTATTCCATTAAATTCAATAAATAATTTAATCATTAACAAATGCATCGCTGTATGCGATACTTTTTTTATACAACTATGTTAAAAGTAGGAAATTAAAGTAAGTAAGGCTTTGACTTATGTTGCAGGTATGGTGAAATGAAAAGATTGTCAACTACTGTATAATGTATAATAATTTATTTTAAAATTCATGGCAAATAACACAGACATGGTGTCGTTTCGCTCAATGTAAAACTCTTAAATAAATATTTTGTACGTTATTCACCTCTGCGACTAAAACGTGCGATTAGATAAATTTATATAGAATATAATAATATGCTACGTATAATAATTCTCTGAAAAGTAACTCTCCTACAAGTAAATACTTTTATAAGTAATTACGCCACGTCCCAATTTTTAATTTCGAACGCCTCGGGTTATATGTCAAAATCCAGATTTTTGGACTCGTTACTCTTCTAGAGAATTTTTATCCGTAGAGTATAAGGCTACAAAATATTCGATTATTTAGCAAAATACTAAAAAAGACTTCAATATTTATAAAAACTTATTTTCGCCATTTTTCCACGTAGCCTCAAGTTTAATGATAATATTGCAACCCTAATAAATCATAACAAATAAACATTTCTTTCTTAAACGCATCGATACAATAATATCGGACGCTGGTTTGATTTATTAACAAATGCATAGCTGTATGCATAATTTTACATTGTACGAAACTACAATAAATCCAGTCTCAAAAGATGTATTACAAACAAACATTATACTATACTTATTAGGTACTTATAATTTATTTACAACATCTAGTCAGCGCACACATATTGTTGCATCGCTAACATCGAAACGTGCTCCGTTACCGTCGAAGTAGAGTCGCTCAAAGGTCAGTAATTGACGGTCCTATTTTATACGTTGCAACTTATTTTATACTTTTCACCAAAAAAAGAACCTTTACGAAACTCCACATGAATTAAACATTTAAAAACCACATACCAAATTCCAAAACCGCAGAACCAGCTATCATTTATACTACTTGTGACTACGATGCTGTCTCACTTGCATCTGAGCATGGGTGTACCCTGAATGAAATCTCGCAGAACATGTATGAACTCGCCTAATTACTAATTAAAGTGTAAACGGGGCCTTATGCTCTAACTTTTAAATAAACCGCACAGTAGACACTGGCAAAATGTGGGCAAAATGCACGATGCAATTGTCGAAAAACCGCGCGCGACGATGGATGAAAACAGCCCTAGAAATTTTACTGGCAATGTCTTCTCAGACGCGTGAAAACAAAGTCCATTTAACAATGGACTTTGTTTGCTCAGTGTACATAAAAAGAGGTTATTAACCGTTTTGCAGAAGATCCTCGAAAATTACTTTTAAAAATGCATGCATAGTTAAGTTTAAATTTTTATTTATGAACTACCTATAAAGCAGGATCATTTGCGGCTGTTTGCCCTACACATTACACTACATATACCTAATGTTTCATGTAGGTGTGTTTGTGTAGTGTGTATGACAAAACAGCCGCGGATGATCTGACCTAAAAAATCTGACCTGCCCCCTCCTACGCCAGAAGCTGGGTACGCCCATGCATCAGAGTATCAGTCCTAGAGTAGTTGACACGACCTTATAGAGATACCAGAACGTAACGCTAGCCGTTGGTGTAACATGCACATAAAACTATACATTTTTGTTGCAAAATCGCACATATTTCAACTGAATAAGATACCTCAGTGTTGCCTGTAGCTGTCATCTGCATGGCAATAACAAGAAATTACGTCACATCTTACTGTTGGTTCTAAAGCAATTAAATATCAAATATTAGGAGAATCTAGTAGTGATTCGGATTACGAAACGGATAAGTAGCATACAGTAATGACAGTAAATTATAATGATGATGCAAAAATGCAATATAATCGGGAATTGAATTAAAGAAATGTTATTTTGTAGATTTTTTATAGATGGTGTCAAAAACTCTTTCGTGATAGTAATCTTAGTCAATTTTAGTAATTTTACATATAATATATTTACAATACTTATTTTCCTTAATAAATTTAACACTGAAAGGAATAATAATAATTTATTAGCGATCTATTATTAGTATGTTCTTACACGTAAACGAAGTAGCGGTGACATTTTTGTGCACGTATACATTAATAGGCAAATAGGACGTATATATAAATGTGTATAAAATTAGATTCAATTCAAATCATCAGACACGATCAGTACAAATTATGACAATAGACATACTTACTACTACTTACTAACTTTTCTTGTGTCTATGTCTAATTGACATAATATCACTACAATCTATACTATAATGAATGATACATGGACTGAACAATTAAAAGCGAACAAAAAAAAGATTAAACATTACATTTTTTATTTAATCTTACCCGTAAATTGACTGTATCTTGACCATATGTTGTATGAATATTTGGTTCTTACGTATGGCCCTAGATACATTTTGACTAGTGGCAGTGCAAATCTCTATATACGTAACACAAATATGTCCACACGATATGAACACGAATAATTTGTCACCCGCATATGTCTCTAAGCAAAATGTATCTACTTGGCTTTACTTTCACACCTGGACTGACCGATACCTATTCCGATCAGTGTGTATGCTGCAAACCAGAAGCAAACCCACATTTGTCCGTAAAGTAAGAACCTCAAATGACTAATTTTTTAATCAGAATAAAATTTAAAAGTGTTTCTATTCATTTTAATCTCATTTCTACTCTAGACCCTTTTACTTATTGATCTTTATTGTCATATCCTGAATAATAAATAGAATACATTAAGTGCACAGAGAATAATCACATCCAACATCGATGCATCTAACATGTCTTACTTAATTTTATATTCGTTGTCGTCAATATTTTGGAGATGCGAATCGATTGCCGCTTTACTATCTAAGTCTTCTGGAATTTAATTGGCTCCGCCTTAATCTTTATCAACAATAGCAACTTTTGTTCGGAGGGATTTCCGTGCATAATCGATACTTTTAAAATAACCATACTAACAATTTTAGAAATATTTTCAATACTCAATCTGACGTATTTTTATACAAATAACAATTTACTTTAATAATATATTATTTTTAATTCAAAATTCTATTTTTCGAATATAGTCTTGAACAAAATCAAAGCTAAGATATTGGACGTATGAAACTTTATCGCCTTTATAAGCCAGTTTCATTCCAACAAGTAAAATAAGGCTCGTATAGATTCCTAGCACCGAACAACGTTTCAAAATCTCAGTCTACAATAATCACAAATCCGATTTCCATCACATTCCTGTTCATTCCTACAATCCTAAACATTTCCTAGATCTCTCTTAACGGCTATTTAATACATGTTCACGGAAAATCTGCGTCACAATTGCTTCAAATTTAAGTCAAAAATGTATTTATACCGATACTTCAGAAAAATTACTACATCTGTTTGGATTTTGTAATGATTTAAGTATTATTCTTATTTTATATGAAGTGCATTTTATCCAATTTATATTTAACTTAGTCTCGGCAAACGTAGTGTTGGACGCCCTCAGGCTAGGTGGAGTGATGATTTGCGCAAGGTGGCTGGCAGGAGCTGGATGCGAGAAGCCGAGGATCGACCTAAGTGGCGTGCAATTGGAGAGGCCTATGTCCAGCAGTGGACTGTGATAGGCTGATGATGATGATGATGATGATGATTTAACTTAGAAAAATATAAATTGTGTATATGTACTCGTATGTTAATTTTTTAAATGTGTACCGTATTATTAACGTATGTTTTCGCTTTTAAATCTGTGTGCAACTGTAAAAAAAAAACTAAATGTATACTTTTCTGTGAACACACATTAAGGGTTCATATATATATTTATATATGTTTATTTTATTTAAAAAATGAAAGGTGGATCTGAACACTAACAATCTCTCTTGTGCCATAATAATAGTATTTACAGTTGACGTAAAATCGTCACAACGTCAAATCTTGTCAAACTACATAAATAATCGTATATTATATTAACCTTAACGAAACTTAATAACTACATAAACGTAGAACAATAATTATAATATCATCTTTGGTTTAATAGTCCATAATACACGCAACCTCATTTGTTCAGAACCAGTCAAGAAAAATTAAAACATGTACCAATTTTTACTATAAAAACACATGCATTAAACTAGAATGAATATATAATGAACATAGCTTGTGAACCACCATTAATAACACCCTGAAAGCTGATTGTGGTGCTTGTTTAAAACAACTATGGGACGAACATCCATCTAATCTCAGAAAAAACACCAATTTATATTACAAACTTTAGTTTTTAGCTTACATCACATAAGGATGTTAATGTTTAACAAGTTAAGCAAATATGAAACCTATATCAAACTTACTTCGGAACCCACCCAAAAACAGAATGAAATTCAAAAATATAATTATAATATAAAACCCTTAGTACAGTTACAGTCCTTTTGACTTTGATTTCATAAGCGCTTTGCGTAGACTATATAACTACTAGTAAAATTTTATGTCGCAGATAAAAGTTTCGTAATAAAATGATTTAAAATAGAACATCATCTATATAAAACATGAAAAACCCGATCAAGATATTTAGTGGGATTGTTACAACTACCTATAAGCAATGCTCTCTCAATACAAGAGGGAGAAAGGTGACGGCAGCTATCACGAACTAGCACATACTAGTCAAGTACAACATAGCCACATAATATTTTAAGTTAGATTTTTTATAAATCTTCAATCCGCTAAAATTACTTTAACACGATTACCAGAAACATGAAAATGTAGATAACATTCTACTATTAGAGTAAAAGGTTTTCAATCGATTATTTCATTACTAATTTATATCTGACTGGTCGCTGTCAAGGGTATAAACATTAACAGATTGCATAATATGTGATTGCACATTAATAAAGTTAATTATAAAACTGAGATTGCGATTATTTTCTTACAAGCTAAAAAAAATTTAAAACAAAATATATACAATGTTTAGTATCATACGAAACTAAGACAAATGCTTCGAGGAACCACAAAAACACATTTTCATATTATTTACAGATTTATAAAAAGTTTAATTAGACCGTAAGTC
This sequence comes from Anania crocealis, assembly GCA_949315895.1. Classification (NCBI taxonomy): domain Eukaryota; kingdom Metazoa; phylum Arthropoda; class Insecta; order Lepidoptera; family Crambidae; genus Anania; species Anania crocealis. Next base: position 13,869,876 of record OX438865.1, on the reverse strand, counting down.
TACGTTACCACAGAAGCGATGCTGAGCGGAGTGGTGAGAAGCGGATCACAATGCCTGGGATTGGTCAATCCGCACTCCACAGTCCGCTCCTCTCCAATCCGTTTGGCTACGCTTCAGTGGTAACGCAGCCTTGGTGTAGATAAATATTTAATAGACAATTTCATGTCTTAGTTAAAATGTTGGTAAAACCAAGAACGTTTAATAAAATCAAAATGAAGTAATAGTATATTTGCATTAACTACATAGGTCCAGTTTCGCATCTTCGAACTACTAGTAGTTGTAAATAGTAACTAACATCAAACATCATTAGAAGCATAGAATCCATCAAAACATACCTTTGGCAATGATGATTCAATTGAAGTGTTAACACTTCGTCGATAAAAACTGTCAACAGGCTGAGCGTGTTAGAAATTTTTAATAGGTTTTTTCTAATTTTAACCCTTTTTACACCTTTTAATAACACTTGTGCGCAATGGCTGTTATTTCGCCTCAATTCCACACCACGTCGAAACTTCACAGGGATTATGAACACATTTTACAAAGGACTAAAGCTGCATTTCCACAGAAGCTTATGATCTGTGGATTTCGAGCACTGTGATTGGTCAATTGACACTCCACTTTTCTATACTCCGCCCAGCTTTGCATCTGTGGAAACGCAGCCTTAGTCCTTTGTAAATTGTATTCATAATCTCTACGAAGAAAATAAATGAGCAGTTTTAAGTTTGTATTTCGATACTGAATCTATCATCCAGCCTGTCTTGTGTGACCTATCGTCTAAATCCTAAAGTATATAATTCGATTGCGCGCTAGTGGACCTAAGTGTATTATATTTTCATTGATTGCATCCGAACTAAAACACTATTACGTCTAAAAGTAAACCATTAGGTATCAAGAATATAATTGATTTTAGGAGCCATAATTACCGATTGGTCCTGGGATTGTCAGTCTATAATATAATTAAAATATTTATAAAATCAAAACTAATTGGCAATTGTGCAAAATTAAAATAAATATACAAATACAAACATCTAATTTATTAAAATTACTGAGATTTAATAATAATTACTACCAATAACAATTATCTAGAAAAGTACTCTCCAACAATTAAAAATTCTAAAACAACCAATTACGACAAAAGAGTCACACTTTCTTATAGACAAAGTTTGCACCCTGATTGGTTGCGTCAAGGTCACATACGTGCGAAGGGCAAACAGCTGTCCCTATTTAACATCCCACCCATCACGGGTCCTATTTCGTGGAATCTTTTTTTGATTTAGTTACGCTTCTAGAAAATTATTATTCGCAGATAAAATGGCTCATATATTTTCATTTCATTGTGCAACTGAATATGATAAAAAGAATGTAAAATATGCATTCTCATTACCTACACTTGTCTATGCAATTCAATGGCAATTCCAGAAATAGAATTGCGCTATCTTAGTTTGGACAGTTCGTTTTTAACATATGTTAGGGAAACATTTCATACTCACGTACAAAACGAGCTGTTACAAATATTTTAAAACACTTAGTCATTTCCTGAAGCCTTGTGTTCGAATATCTACGTGCCTTGGTCGTAGTCTTCGAGGAACTGCTTAGCCTTGATCTTGAGTTCAGTGAAGGTGGATCGCCTGTTAGGGTCCAGGTTCCAACAGTCCGTCATCAGGTATCGGTATATTTCCGACGGGCAGTCATCGGGTATTTGAAAGCTGAACATAAAATATGGTGGTTTTAAGTGGTATTTAGTAAGTTTATTAAATAATTAAAAACAGGAGAGTAAAAAGGGAACCGTGTCCCAAAGACTAGCTTCCGTAGCCTACTGTTATCTACTATGACTTATTACTTCATTAAATATGCCTTACATATTTAATGAAATATTTTTACCGAAAAACAAATCAAATCTTACCAAGAAGCGCGTTCCTTCGGGCGGGTCATGTCGAATTTGGCTACTTCGACGGTGGCGCGAGTGAATATCTCCCACACTGTTACCCCGTAGGACCACACGTCACTCTTGGTGGAGAACATCCACGGGTCACTCGCGGACTCGGGTGCGTACCTAAAATGCGTGCGTAAAAAAATAAAAATTCTTTTCAATATACGCATATTAATGCTTTAGGTATATATTATGTTCGTCATGTGTCGTAGGAGGACCCATGTAGTTTGTAGCCCTGCTCAAGTTTCCTGTCTTCTCGTATTTAAATTTATTTTTTCATTATAAATGCTTGTTTATTGCTTGCTTGTTAAATTGTACAATGCGTCCACAAGTCTGTGTTTCAAAACATACATTTGGTTTTTCATTAGGGAAACCTGTTATTAGCTATACTTTAGGTACATTTCATAACTATTTATACATTCATCTGTAAGGCTGTTGGTTTCTATACTAAACAAAAATAAATAAATAATAAACAGAAATAGATACATAGTCCGATAAAAAAATTACACCTAAAACTGTCACCGATAGAATGATTGACGTTCACTTTATAACCCGGCAAAATTATGTCGGCATACAATAATATGGATATTAATGTCTTGTTGTATCTAGTCGATTGACATAGGTCTTAAAGTGCACTCTTATGTCAAATGGGTGTACAATTAGTTAGGACACTGATTGTGTATCCATATGTGTGTGTGTGTATACAACGTGTTCCTTTTGTTGATATCCCATAACTCGTAAGGTTATGTTCTATAGGTTAAAATAATATAAAACACCCTAGAACATGTCGTTCAAAAATCAATAGTTAGTAGTTTTACCCTAAGTAGAAGATAAACAAAAAGAGATGTCCCGTAACAGGCCCAGACATTGCACAGTATTCTCAAGAAAAATCTACTAAGTTTGGGAAAAATACCGTATTAATTAAAAATAACAACATATAATTTAGCGGCTCAAAAATATACAATCTAATAAATATCCCTTTCAATTAGACATACAAGATGGTATAAATTCTAAATGTCGGCATTACATAAGTTAAAACTCTTTGTTTTGTTTGTTGTTATTACATCAAGCACAAGTAAGCAAACAATATTACTTGTTTGAATCGAGTTAAACGATTTTAAATTGTCAAAACTGACAGATGTCATCGTGTCATTTTCCGCCATGATAGTTTCTGTTGTTTAGTATTGCTATTCTAATTGTTTCTTTTTGTTGAAGCCATTAAACGAAGCCATTTTAAAGAATTTGGATGATAACAAATTGTTGTAGGTATATTGCCCTATATTTTGGCAATGTGTACAGGCTGTTTTCTTGAGTTTACGCGAACACTATACATTGAAATGAAAGATAAGTTTACGGATTTAGAACGCGTTGCGTTTATTTTTGATTTAACCCGACATTTCGAACCCTTTACATCAGACACACCGCACGCACACAGGCCACAAACAGTTAGTAATGATAAACACGAGCTTAGTATTGTTATTAGATTATTAGTGGAATTAGTAGTAGTGAAAATGTTTTTTTTTTTCATTAAATTTAATATTGTTGTGTTAGTTTAATAAATTAAGTATCTTTCACTGTTGTCAACAAAACCCTCACGGTACTTTAGTCTTAAGACATATATTTGTTGTAAAGAAATGCGGTTCTTTCTAAAACAGGCAATTGTTTGCTTAAAAGGAAGTTCCTACCTCTATATTTGTTATATGGACTTCAGTTACTGAAATAAATATTTTCATTTTCATTTTTCATTTTCATTTACAGCTTTGTCTAGCCGTGACCATGAGCGCTGTAAAGGGTTCGAAACGTCGGGTTAAATCAAAAATAAACGCGTTCTAAATCCGTAAACTTATCTTTCATTTCAATGTGTACAGGGTCTGGGCCTAGCTTCCATAAAATTTGGGACATCTCCTTTAATACCAATTACGTGACTGGAGACCGCACAGCTAAATGTTAGTCGTTGCTACGCCAGAAGTTAGTCGCACGCATCTTTGATCTTTGAGCTAACCTCTATCCCCGAGATCTCAAGATCCGACTCGGCAATTGTATTTAGTTTACTTACCAGTTGATGGGCAAAGGGCGTTCAGTCTTGAGCTTGTACTGGTCATCGTCTTTGGGAATGGTGCGAGCGAGACCGAAGTCGGATATCTTCACGTGGTACTTGTCCACCACCAGGATGTTCCGCGTGGCCAGATCTCGATGAACAATGTTCTTGCGGGACACGTACTCCATCCCCTGGATTAAAATAGATTCATTAGTGACCGTTATGAGTAGAGATCGAATAAAGGGATGCATATTTGCCTAAAGTTGCTATCGAATGCACTTTTGTTTTGAAAGCAACCCGGGATTTCATGTTTTAAGAATAAACTTCATGATATCCTTGCCAAATACTAACATTAGGTAAATATGCGTCTGATCATTCGATCTCTGGTTATGAGCGAAACGTCTGTTAGACCGTTGACAGAAACAATAACAATTACAGCAGTTTTTTTGACAGTCAACGAATTTTGGAAGTCTTACATGTCATACAGCATAAATACGATATATGCAGTTTATTAGTCATGTTCTCTTGTCGTTTAAATTATAAAAAGTTTATGTTAAAGTCAAAACTGTTAAACCGAAACCTGCAAAACATTACTTTGACTTATAAAAACCATGCAAAAGTAATTCTGACCATGTCTTTACTCAAAAACAAGATTAACTAACGGTCAAAAACTCACGAAAAGCTTTCGTCTATGTATGGCTTCTAGTTATAACCCCTTCTATGCCTATGGGTGTCGTAAAAGGCGACTTAAGGATGGCCAGAAGAAGACGGGCAGCGTCTTTTCTATACCATTGGCTAAACTGCCAACACGCCTGCCAAACGTGGCGACCATGACAAAACCCTCCTTTTGGAGGCGCCCGTGTACTGCAGTGGACTGGCATAAACTGAATAAATGACTTCTGAGTTCTGACTGTAACATTCACGAGCTTTTTCCAGAGTCACGACGACCTAACCGACATTCTACAAGGCCTTATCTAATGACTCACCGTCGCGATATCCCTAGCGTAAATGAGCAGGTGCGTGATGGAAAGTTTGTCACCCTGAAACTTGAGATAATAGTTGAGAGAGCCTTCCTCCAGGTACTCCATCACTATCATTACATCCGGCTTCCAAGAGTAGCCCAGAATGTTCACTATGTTGTTGTGATTCAGCGACTGAAAAAAAAAAAGTTTTATTTCATAGGCAACCTAACAATGCTAATCGTTACATAACATTGTAAAAGTAAGTCTCATTTAGATACGTCTAAATGGTTTGATAATACAATGCTTTGAATAAAACGCTGAGCGACTGCTCTAATCATAAGCACATGAGTAAATATCCTACAGAGTATAAGCTTCTTAACTTTTAAACTATTCTGATAGGGCTGACACCTGTTGCAAGTCAAAAAAAAATAGGGAGTAAAAATAAAATACGGTAAGTACCATAGATTTAATATACTACTGTTAGATTGGCAATGAAAAGAGTCAGAATATAATGCAGCTATATGATAGAACGAGATAAATCACAGGGCCGTTCACGTACACGCTAAGAACTCGTAGTGTTTTTCTGAGTTCTGACGTCTGTCACTCGCAACACAATATTCCCTTTAGTTTTACTAGTTTCATTTTTATTATTGTAAAAAGTGTCGAGTTGATGTATTTTCATTATGGTTACATGTTCAGTACCTGGAAGTAACTCATCTAAAAAAGGGAACCAACATAATTGTACATTTCACACGTCAACACACAATCGCGATCATCAGCAGCAAAATGCAATGTTTCAGAGCTTTGACTAAAGTTTTGTATACTAATTGATAGGGCATTTCATCAGAACAAGGATTTAAATTCATATGAATTTAATTAAAAATAATATCAAATACGTGAATTTCAGCAATTACTAACGTCACTTTTGTATTTTAGTGATTGACGTTGTCGATGATATCTTATCGACATTTCATTAGCTGACATATTTCACATTGTAAACTGCATACAGCCTAAATTGTTGAAATACGTTAGAAATGGTTAAAATTGCCTAATAGAAAAGAATGTTCGCCCAATAAATATTCGAGCATTTGCAGTTTACATTTGGACCCTAAGTGTTTTTAACACAGAGGCGTTCAGCCTGTAAAATTACGCTCTGGATCAATCTCCATATTGTTCAAGCCCCCATCAATCCCCATTAGTTAAACATTAAAAATATATATATATAGTGTACGTTTGTAATGTGTAATTGAAAAATTAATATCAGTTTTATTTTAACTTTGGCGATCGCGATCGCAAAATGAGGCAAAATTGTTAAATACTGGCAAGTAAAGCCTACGATATTTTTTACAATAAATTGATTTTGTTCGGGGATAAGTAATTATAAAATAAAAAACATATCTAGGTATATATTTACTTGCAGTTTTTTGGCGTTCTTTTAATAATACTAAAAAATAAGTCACCTGCGTCAACGTACACTGTGTCGATGGAATCGATATCGAAAGCAAGCAGACAATGCAGTACCTGCACTATTTATCTCACGCACATGCTCACTTTATGCACACTAGCGTAACCTAGTTTTGGTCTCGTTTTCAGGATTCAATTGCCAATCTATCATCTATATTAAATCTATGGTAAGTACCTACCTACATAATAAAACGTGTATTTCAAAAGGTATAAAATATAAGGTTTATTGTAATTTGACAATACTAAAGTTGAATTAGTTTATAAATGGCTAACCCTAAATAATTTATTTTTCTTTAAATATTTCTTATTTCTTTTTAACGTGTGATACAGTTTGAATATAATATACAAATTTCTTAATCCCTCAACCCCCAGGAGGCACTCGGGTGCCACAATAACGATTGATTTCAATTGTGTCTGGAATAACTCACGATCGAGGGATTAAATAACTGATCGGAAAACATTCGCATGGCATGCCAAAAGATAATTAATTTATCATTATTAAAATAATCTTGGTATATGTTTAATTTTTCCATTTCACCAATAAAATTAACATAATTATCTGGACCTGGTGGTATTTTAAGGAACCCGGCCTGTAGATACGTTACCTACATTAAAGTCTTTACGATGAATAAATAGGGAATCATTGCTTATATTTATGGCATATTCCGATACGATTCCGATTTCTTGTACTTGTGTCGATCCAGACATTTCCTATACAATTATCCGGCAACAAACCATAGCAGTGCGTAACTGACCCTTTGTTTTATATATTTAGATTTAACACCAATTTTCCATAATTAATATTATATAAAAAAATTGAATCATAGAAATGGTAAAATCACAATTCGTCAGCCAAATCACTCAAATAAATGTCGTCTAATGCGCGTGACGTGCAGGCGGCAGCCCTGTCATTTATACCGCAACTGAATCGGAGAAAACCAGTTCTTACCCCGGCGACGCGTCGGTGAACGCGTCGGTGAGATGTCACGCGTACATCGCCGCGCTATGTGTGAGTGGAACAACAGCGGGCCACATATAGGTAGCTTGTATTCTGGTGAGAATATTTATTCATGTGCCATAAGGCTACTAAGACTTTTGTTTGCGTCGACGAATTTGCAAATGTTTTAGTATTCAGACCTCACTCTTTCTACCTTCAGGCTTAATAGGATAACCGTGGCACAGAAACTGACGATTTGTTATTTTTTTTAATTGTTTGGTTATGTATTATTATTTTTACTCGCGTAATTGAAATCCCGTAGTCATCGTTTTTTTTTTCTGAAATAAATTTTCCTACTAATAACAGTCACCTTCATAATCTCCAGTTCGTTCTTGAAGTCTATATATAGCGTGCTGTCCTTGTCGATCGCGTGCGCCTGCTTGGTGAGCTTCTTGATCGCCACCTCCTGCCGCTCGTCCGTGTCCCATTCCATCCAACCGCGGTATACTTCGCCGTAGTTGCCCTGTAAACACGAATACATTTTAGCCTAGGCAATAAAACGGTTCTACGTAATAGAAGCCGTGGCGGGTGTGGCTTAAAATAAGGACGTGATTCGAACGAAGTATTATAATGCTGAACGACAGGGGACAGCACGTCCCCAGTCTCTCTCACCTGATGGCTAATCTCAAACCTCCTCCATTTTTTAACAATTGACAGCTAAATTCGTATACGGAACTTGACTTCTTCAGATCAATATCAAGTAGCGTCCGAGTGATATACAATCAAACAAACAAAATTTTGATTATGAAACTTTGAGAATGACCAAACCGACTTTCGTTCAAATAAATTTCGAATTTAGTTTTTTTTTTAATTATTGTCATCTTTTTAATATTACATGAGAATCGTGGATTTTGTTCGCTTTTTTTAATGATTGTAAACTTTTTAATATTACATGAGAATCGTGGATTTTGGACAAATAATATTTAAAACAGCCGTTTTCGAGTCTAACGCTTAGCAACAAATTTAGCTATTCATTTATTTACATAGATAGATCCATCGATAAAAAATGACACCTAAAGCTCTCATTTGAATGATTGACGACGATTTTATGTCAGTGTCAATCAACTTTGTAACCCGGCCAAATTATTTAACGTGGATATTTATGTCATGTTGTATCTATTCGACTGATATAGGTACCAAAAGTGCACCCTTATGTACTTCTATGTTCTAGTGGTTTAATTACCGGGCCAAGTTTTAGGGGTCCTGGATTGATCCCCGAGTTTTGAATATTTCTCGGGTTTGTGTTCACCAACTAGGGGTCATCCAATAAAGTCACAACGATTTTTAAGATTTTCAGACCCCCCTTGTCACGCATTTTTACGAAAAATCCCATAGTATTTTGCCCAATGCCACCATAAGTTAGACCCCCCCCCCTTCCCCTTAATGTGTGACGTAATATATGGACGACCCCCTAGTATCACTTTTTTTTATATTACATCAAATGATTACATCAATAGGTATAATCCCACTCACGTTCCCGATCCTCTTGGTGAGTGTGACGAAGTACGTGGTGCCCCTCGTGACGATCGGCTGCATCCGCCTCGGCTGCCCGCCTGCCACGAACTGTTCGCCCGCGTCGTCGGCCAGCGGAGCGCGCGCCCCGCCGCGGAGAGACGACGACGAACGGAGAGCCAGAGCGACAGAGCTCATGCCTTCTAGGGAGCTAGTCAACTTGTTGTTCGAAAACTGGAACCAATTTATGAACAGGGCCCTTAGTCAGCTATTTCAGTTGCAGTTCAATCGTGATTGAATTGGGTGATTTCGACATTTAGCCCATACTAGAACTGTCAAAAACCTGCTATACTATAACGATTGTGATACGATTTGGTTAGCTAAATTAGGGGCCTAAACATTTTGTTCGCCGCGTCGTCGGCGAGCGGAGCGCGCGCCCCGCCGCGGAGAGACGACGACGAACGGAGAGCCAGAGCGACAGAGCTCATGCCTTCAAGCGAGCTAGTCAACTTGTTGTTCGAAAACTGGAAACAATTTATTCACAGGGCCCTTAGTCAGCTATTTCAGTTGCAGTTCAATCGTGATTGAATTGGGCGATTTCGACATTTAACCCATACTAGAACTGTCAAAAACCTGCTATACTATAACGATTGTGATACGATTTGGTTAGCTAAATTAGGGGCCTGAACATTTTGTACGCCGCGTCGTCGGCGAGCGGAGTGCGCGCCCCGCCGCGGAGAGACGACGACGAACGGAGGGCTAGAGCGACAGAGCTCATGCCTTCTAGGGAGCTAGTCAACTTGTTGTTCGAGAACTTTTGGATGAGGTTATATCAGTTGCATCAACGTATTCTGTCCTATTTAGGCCACGCAATGCGCAGAGGAGACGACAACCTTGAAAAGCTGATAGTGCTTAGAAACACCGAAAAAGGTCGCGAAGACGTTCGCCAGCAAGATGGATTGACCAAATAAGGACATCCGCCACATTCTGCACGATGCTAAAGGACGAACAAAAACCGATGGAGGCAGATCATCCGCTCCAGATGCAACCCTAAATTAATGCGGACCACGATCCTAAGACATGAAGGACCGGCCAAAGGTTTCAGTTGCATTAATCTTTAAGTCGTGTACATAAGGTTGAATTTTTAGTTTGAATGACCTCCATGGCGTACACACTGGTTTTGAAGACTCTGAGGTCCAGACGGGTAAATTTAGAAAAAAAAAGGATGTTTCTGCATATTTAGTAAAATTATTTCTGAAGTCATCTTCTATTCTATATTTTTCTATTATTGTTGTGCCCAGAAGGGTCCTATATTGATCTATGTACTTTATGTACCAATTGTAACACTTCTATAACAATACAAATTGCAATAAATATTTTAAATTGAACTGAATACTTACGTGATTATCAAAATGGTTGACCAGAGTGCCGTTGAGGGAGGGAGCGCTGCTGTCCGATATGAGCGACTTGTTGCTGCTCGCATCGCTCAGCTCGCTCGGCGCGAACCTGTCGCCTAAATCAAGTTCATACGATATCACACATATTATAAGTATTTTAAATTTAAATGTATTAATACTGTAACAAACTATTATGAAAATTCCGGGAATTTTATTTTCAATTAGCACCAGCAATTTATTTACTTAAAAAATAATTTCAGAGTATCTATTAGTAAATTGTTGTAAATTGACTTATGGGTAATCATAAATAACTCTATGATTTCATAAACTTGTTTTGAGATGAAATCATAAGCGTTTGATTGAATTTTTGGACTGATGATGAACTTACTTGATACTGTATCTGTGGTATCCATAGGATGGTTGAGGCAGATCTTTGGTTCTTCATATTCGTGAACAGGCACATATTCTGTTAAACAAAACATGTGATCAAGTAAATGTATGATGTTATCATATTACTACATAATAGGCTATTTGACTGGTTTTTGAAATCCATTTTATATTATTAAGTAGAGATTGAAGAACCCAGTAAAAGTAGTTTTTTTACATTAATTCTAGTACATATTTGCTGAAAAATATCAAGATGAAAATTGAAAGTTGAAATAGCGCGCCAAAACGCTATATTGTCAATATGGCGCTGCAATGGGGTCGGTGACATCACCTGCCTGTCTTGTGATCTGTAGCTCATATCATCTACATACATTTGTTGCAAGCAAATAACGAAAGTGCGATTTGATCTACATTTTAACAGTGACTTATGTAATAAAATAAGTTTCAAATGGTATGCAGTTCCAAAATGTATAAATACTTCTATAAGAACTTCGGAAAACAATTTGTAACTAAGTGTTCAAAAGAAAGTCTAAGTGCGCCGAAAGTGGTTACAACTATTTCGGAGGAATCATAATAATAACATAGCGAAAATATTTTCTTCTGTGTTCTCACAGTGACCATTTTGATGTAAGTAAACATAATTTTTATAACTTTTAATAATTCATTGCATTAGGAATGTAAATATTTTGTTATTGGTTTAAGGTTATATATCAGAATGCCTCTTGCAACTCACTTAGAATATTTCCGATGTTTTCATAATATTAGCTAAAAATTGTAGCTACAGTTTTATGATTTCAATAAACATTACACCTAGAGATCACGACTAACTAGTTTGTTACAAATTTTAAATGAATGGGCAGGTTACTGCTTTTTGCTTTACAATATCGTTGTCCATGGTAAAAGTAATTGAAAGAATTTGTAAAATATCGGAAATAAATCACACATAAACAATGGATAGTATTATTATAGGAAAATATTATCAAAACATTTTGAAAAGCTACTAAAACACAAGTAGGCAAACGAGTTATCAAGCAGGTGATGTCATCATAAACCAGACTAATCAGGAGCGTTTCGTGTCACGTGACAAACGTTTAAATAAATGCATTTTTATTTCTGGATTTATAAATAAATCGTATATTATTTTTAACTTCCGTTACTAAACCATTTTTAAACTCATAATATAAGCTGATAATAGTAATTCGCACTTTATTTTTCGCATTGTCAAATAGCCTATTGATTGATTCCAACCTTATAAAAATAGAGTTAAAGAAAAAAGTACAATTGTTTAAAATTAAAAAAACAGTAAAACATTTTTGTTGCGAAGTTGTATTTTTTTTAACTATAAATTTAACAAAAATTAACCCTGCTAATCTATGATGTGCGAATGATTTTCAACCTCAGGGTGATAGACCACTTTCTTGGTTGACCGTAACACCGTTGTTTTTGATTTCCCCAAACAAGTGCTAAATAGTTACTTTGGGATAAGAGCAATTTATTTTATATGTTGTCCACATCAATTATTATTATTTTATTTATTCATACCTTTGTGCAGCATGTGGTTCATGTCCCGCATGATCTCCTGCGGGCGCATGGGCGGCGCCTGCCAGCACTGGCCCATCAGCGCCCACACCTCGCCGGGGCAGTGCGTCGGCCGCAGCAGCCGGTCGCCCAGCTCGTAGCTCTGTAGCAGTACATACCTCTGTGCAGCATGTGGTTCATGTCCCGCATGATCTCCTGCGGGCGCATGGGCGGCGCCTGCCAGCACTGGCCCATCAGCGCCCACACCTCGCCGGGGCAGTGCGTCGGCCGCAGCAGCCGGTCGCCCAGCTCGTAGCTCTGTAGCAGTACATACCTCTGTGCAGCATGTGGTTCATGTCCCGCATGATCTCCTGCGGGCGCATGGGCGGCGCCTGCCAGCACTGGCCCATCAGCGCCCACACCTCGCCGGGGCAGTGCGTCGGCCGCAGCAGCCGGTCGCCCAGCTCGTAGCTCTGTAGCAGTACATACCTCTGTGCAGCATGTGGTTCATGTCCCGCATGATCTCCTGCGGGCGCATGGGCGGCGCCTGCCAGCACTGGCCCATCAGCGCCCACACCTCGCCGGGGCAGTGCGTCGGCCGCAGCAGCCGGTCGCCCAGCTCGTAGCTCTGGGGATTACCATTCAACGAATGCTAAGTTAGCTTAAAGTAGTTTTAGGTTAGCGCATCAAAAGGATAAGAACCTATTACTAACACCCGTATTTATAAAGAAGTAATAACTTATTGCTTAGTAAAGTCATCATAATAAATTTTGTTTTGCCTTTTTTAAAGATAATGGAAAGTAACCCTTAGGGGGGAAAGTCCGAATCACATTTGGCCGTTTTTTTTTTCAATATTCCTGTAAAAGAGCTGTTCAGTGCACTGTGTGCAACTGAACACCTCAGCATTTTATTTGGCCTACTTTGTGTCATTACATGTTAAGTAAAATATCGTTTACACTTTAGTACGTAATTAGCTACCATACGCGACGCGTGCTCAAAACCATTGTACCATTTTTATAATATAACTAATTTAAACATACGCAAAGACTCGTTATTTCAGTACCATCTTAAGCAAATAGATCTGTTAGTCAACCATAACACTGGCAGAACTATTTTCATGGTCCTTCGAGAAAAAAGGGACTTCGGTTCGCGAGTGAATAAATTCGTGTTTCGTGTGATCGAGGACTGATAACCAGTAACCAGTGACTATTGTGAATAGTGTACCAAATAAGGATTGCAGTGACCATTGCTAAGGAGTATCGTAAGGAGATTTCAAGGTCAGATCATACCATTTTAATTACCATTTTACCAAAAGTTTACCACAAACCAAACCAATATGGATGTTCTATTTACCAACCAAACTGAAATTTTTGAGTCTATGCAAAAACTTTTGATCAACTTCAAGAAAGATGGAACTGATCGAAAAACCATTGATTATTGTAAAAGAAAGATTGGTTTATTGGAAAACTATTGGACAGATTATCAGGAAAATCATAGAAAGCTTTGCGAAGTAGCGGAATTTGACCATGTTTATTTTACCAAATGTTGTTTCGATACAGCACAAGAACTTTATAACGTCATTTATGAGTTAATTAACCAAACTCTGAAACGCTTGACAACTCTGCAACCACCACCAGTCAAACCAGCAGCAACTATACCACCACCAGCCAAACCCGCAACTGTTCAACCACCACCAGTCAGGCCAGACGAGCAGAAACCAGCAGATGGTTCCCAAGGTAGACCAGATCCACCAACTCGTTCTGAATTCAGTCAACCAAATACTTCTTCGACTTACCAAAATTACAGTAAATTAGATGAAATGATTAAAAAGCAGTATATTAATTTTAAAGCCTTTATGCGAACAGTGAATACTATACAGATAGATCTATTGCAAAATAAATGGGAATTCGATGATGCGCTGCGGTCAATCCAAACACGATGGAACACCATCGATAACTTACATTGGGAGATAGAAGGTGAAATTGATGATGATGAACTTAGTTACCAAACAGAGTTTACTAGATATGAACAGATATACAACGATTTAAAAAAGAACATCAACACAAAGATGTGGTCTGTATCCCACCGCGAAAAATCAACACCGCAAATGGAGATACCGACATTCAGTGGCAATTACCAAAACTGGACATCATTTAAGGACTTATTTAGTGAAATTATCCACAAAAACCCTTCGTTATCAAACGCTCAACGCATGCAGTTTCTGAAAAGTAAGGTGACTGGAGAAGCTGAACGCCTTATTCACCATCTGCAGATCAGCTCTGACAATTATGAAGTGTGTTGGGAACTACTAAACCATCGTTACGGCAACAAAAAGTTGATATTCACGTCTCATCTTAACACTTTATTAGGGCTTCCCAATATACACCACCAATCAATTAATATGATCAAGAAACTACATGACGTAACCAAGGAATGTTTACATGCTATCCAAAACCTAGGAGTGGACATAAGCAGCTGGGATCCACTGCTAGTACATTTACTATCACAGAAGTTAGACGGCGAATCTTTTGCTGAATACATTGAATCTATAAAAAACCCTCGGGAACTACCGATTCTACAGGAGTTCCTAGATTATTTAGAAACCAAATTCACCACGCTAGAAGCTACACGACGTAAACAGGAACCAAATAATCAAAAACCAACCATTCAACCCCAATTTCAAACGGCACCACGTAGCTTTCCATCAAATCACAAACCATCATTTTATTCTAATGCCAATAATAACGCGACAAAAAACACACAAATTGAAGGAAAATATGCGAAAACTTTTCACGTGTCGCGATCATTAACCTGTGCATTGTGTAACGCCGACCACGGATTATGGCAATGCAGCAAATTTTTGCAAATGACGGACGAGCAGAAATTGAAGTCGGTCAACCAGCTGAATTGTTGTCATAATTGCTTATTTAATCATTTAAATAAACCTTGTTTTTCAAATAAGCGATGTCGCAAGTGCTTTGATAATCATAACTCGCTATTGCACGATGCATTGACGAAACAACGCCCGAATGCGTCATCATCAAAACCAAATTTTAAACCATCTGCTCCAATTCCAATAAAAAGAGAAAACCCTTCTACGTCAAACCATGCATCTTGGGATGATTTATCGGAGATACTTCTAGCTACTGCGTTAGTGAAAGTAACTGGCTCAAATGGAGTCAACTACACCATGAGAGCATTAATTGACCAGGGCTCACAAATATCTTTAATTAGTGAGCATGCTGCACAGCTTTTAGGATTAAAACGAAACCATTGTAGAGGAAAAGTTTTTGGAGTGGGCGAAAAGGAAAGTGACTGCAAAGGGATGATGTCTATCCAGATTCAGTCAACTTATAATAGTTTTTCTATAAATACGAATGTTATAATTATGAATAATTTAATTAAGAACTTGCCAAACAAGACTTTTAAGCAACCTACATGGGCTCATATTCAAAATATAAATTTAGCCGATCCCGAGTACAACGTAAGTCGACCAGTAGACTTACTTCTGGGTGCCGACGTTTACAGCAGAATAATGTTAGGAGGCATACTAAGAGGAGAGAGTGATGACCAACCAATCGCTCAGCAAACTCACTTCGGATGGCTTCTATGCGGTTCGATAAAACCACATTATTTATGCAACGTCATCCTCCACAATACTAGTGATTTAACTAAATTTTGGGAAAATGAAGACATTAGTCAGCAAGTTGAAATGTCCAGTGAAGACCACGAGTGTTTACAATATTTTTTATCAACCACCAAAAGACTAGAGAATGGAAGGTACGAAGTCCGGCTTCCGTTTAAACCAGAAAATAAAGAAAAATTAGGATCGACCAAACCAATGGCAATAGCACAATATAAAAATTTAGAAAAGAAACTTGAGAAAAATTTATACATGAAAACCGCTTACCATGCATTTATTAATGAATACTACAATTTAAATCATATGCAACCATCTCTCAATACCTCACCCGAGTACTACCTCCCACATCATGGTGTCACTAGAGCTGAATCAACAACCACGAAACTGAGAGTAGTCTTTAATGCCTCAGCAAAATCTTCATCTGGATTAAGTCTCAATGACGTATTATATAGAGGACCAAATCTGCAACAAGATCTGCAAGAATTAATAATAAAGTGGAGACAGTTTAAATATGTCTTTTCATCGGATATTGAAAAGATGTACCGTCAGATAAATGTAAACAGCGAGGACCAAATATATCAAAAAATTTTATGGAGAGAGGAACCAGAGAAACCATTATTAGCATACCAATTAACCACTGTAACATATGGTACAAAACCCGCACCGTTTTTAGCTATGATGTGCCTAAAACAGTTGGCTACAGATGAAGGCAACCACTTTCCCGAAGCAGCAAAGGCGTTAGAAAACAACTTCTTCGTCGATGACTACTGCGGAGGTCACCATAATTTCGAAAGCGCCATAAAATTACGAAAAGACTTGATTGAATTACTCAAATCAGGAGGATTCAATTTAAGAAAATGGAAATCTAATGAACCACTTCTTTTAGAAGACTTAGAACCAAACCAACGTGATCAACAATCATACGAATTTAAAGAAATGGGATCCACAAAGACCTTAGGACTTAGTTGGGACCCGATAAATGACCAATTTACTTTTGAATCTAAAGTGCGTTCAAAGTCATCAGTTGCAACTAAAAGAACATTGCTTTCAGACATCTCAAAACTCTTTGACCCCCTAGGGTGGCTCACACCACTCAGTACCACCATGAAAATTTTATTTCAAAACGTATGGCTATCTAATTTGGATTGGGATGACGCACTACCAGAAGACGTAAGTAAAGAATGGATAGCATTAAGAAGTGATTTGAAAGATATTAACAACATCAAACTAAATAGATGGATGGGCATCAAAGAAAATCAGACTATAGAATTACACGGATTCTGCGATGCGTCGAAAAAAGCATATGCTGGTGTAATTTACTGTAAAATAACCAACGGTAACGAGGTCACTATTACATTGATCGCGGCCAAAGCCAGGCTAGTACCTATCAGCAAAGAAGTTTCAACCCCCAGGTTGGAATTAATGGGCGCTCAACTTTTGACAAAGTTGCTGAAAAAAGTTCAAAGTTGCTTACCAAATTACAATTTAAACCTATTTGCATGGACCGACTCTACCGCCGTGTTAGGTTGGCTACAAGGCGACCCAGCACGGTGGAAACCATTTGTAGCAAATCGTGTGAGAGAAATAACCACAACAATACCAGCAGAAAAATGGTTATATGTAAAGACCAGCGACAACCCTGCCGATTGTGCTAGTCGTGGTTTAACGACTCAACAACTGATAAACCATGATTTGTGGTGGAAAGGACCATCTTGGCTTCCATCACACAACCTAGAACCGGAAAAAACCATTTATAAAACCAATTTAGAATTAAAAACATCCGTTTTTAAACAAACTAACGCAGTGACGCGAACACAAGATAATTCACTCCTTACCGACATAGTATCACATTTAATAAATACCTACAGCTCTATCAATAAAATCATTCGTATTTTTGCATGGATATTGCGCCTAACTACCTACAAGAATAAAGGTCAACAGCCGTACCTCATGTTACACGAGTTACGCCGCGCAAAAATGCTGATCATAAAGAATGTACAACAATCGGAATTCGCAGAAGATATGAATAATATTCGAAAACAAGAATCAGTACATTCAAAAAGCAAAATTTTAAATTTAAACCCGATCATTGACCAAGACGGAATGTTAAGAGTAGGTGGCAGACTAAAAAATGCTCAAATCAGTATGAATATGAAGCATCCTGCCATTCTTCCACCAAACCATCGCCTTACCACTCTTTTGATTCAACAAGCTCATGAGCTAACCTTTCACGGCGGAGCGCGCCTCACGTTAGCCAACATGAGACAACAGTACTGGGTAATGAATGGATACATGACCATTAAAAAGTTCATTCGGCAATGCGTTACATGCAAGAGACAGGATCCTATCAAGCAGTACCAGCTTATGGGAGACTTACCAGCGTCCCGAGTAAATCCTGAAAATGCGTTCCACCACTGCGGAGTAGACTACACCGGCTTCGTAGAAATTAAGGCAAATAAAGGACGCGGGATTAAAACCACCAAAGGTTATATAGCAGTCTTCGTCTGCATGGTAACCAAAGCTGTTCATCTAGAGCTCGTTTCGGATTTGAGCAGTTCAGCTTTTTTGGCAGCCCTAAGCAGAATGGCAGCCCGTCGCGGAGCTCCGCGTCACATTTACAGTGACAACGGGACCAACTTCGTAGGCGCCAACCGTGTTTTACAAGAGGAGCACCAACACCTACAGGAAATGTTCAACGACAGTTTTCTATCTGAAATTACAGAAATGGGCATAGAATGGCATTTCCTGGTACCATCCTGGCCTAACGCTGGAGGACTTTGGGAACGGGCCGTCCGAAGTCTCAAACAGCACCTAAAAAGAGTAATAGGAGCTCAAAAGTTAACTTACGAAGAGTACTCCACCTTGTTGGCAAAATTAGAAGCTTGTATTAATTCCCGACCACTGTGCTCACTAACAGAAGATCCAGAGGATCTGGATTTTCTAACACCAGCTCATTTTCTGACGGCAAAACCAGGCTCAACCATTATCGAAACTGAACACGATGCTAGAACCCGATGGCATCTTACAGTAAAATTATTCCAAGACCTATGGAAAAGATGGAAAAATGAATACTTGACACAGTTGTCTGCCAGAAACAAGTGGATGACGTCACAAAACAATATCCGTTTGGGCGATCTCGTAGTTATTCATGATGAAAACTTACCCGCAGGGAAGTGGGCTATGGGTCGCGTCATAGACTTACATCCCGGTGACGACGGATTGGTAAGAGTTGTCACAATAAAAACTAAAAATGGAACCCTAAAACGTCCAATCGTGAAACTATCAGTCCTACCAGTAAACCATAACAGTTCACCAGAAGAAAAAAGTCCAAAACGTACACCAGAAGTAAGAAAAAGAGTGGCAAAGAAATCTTCATTCGCTACAATAGTAGCTACATTGCTATTTTTCGTAGCTCTTTTCTCACCATCATACGGAACCGAAATTATTCAAGACATATCTAGTAACCAAACTCTGTACTTTGACCCCATTACCAAAATGCAAATTATTCGAGACAAATGGACCTTAGTAGTTTACTACGACCTCAAACCATACTGGACAGGCCTGGAAACTTATGAAAAAATATCGAAATATTTAGAAACACTTTGTTCAAGTGTTGATAAGCATAGCAATTGTAATTTAATCATTTTACAACAACAGCACGATTTCCAGGAAATCAAATACTACAATGAACTTATACTTACGCAGCATTTTGATGTACACGCCAGACACCGGCGCAGACGCGGCCTTATCAACGGTGTCGGATATCTTGCTAATGACCTCTTCGGCGTATTGGACTCTCGATTCGCAGAAAAATATAGTCAAGATATAGCTACTATTCAAAGGAACGAGAAACACTTACTAAAACTATGGAAAAACCACACGTCTGTTATTGAAGCTGAGTTCAATTTTATGAAAAGGCTAGAATCAAATATAGACAAACAACATAAAATTGTAAACCAAAAATTTAACATGCTAGAAGCAGCTACGAACACTCTACAAAAGGAAATTCAAAACATGTCCTTCGTTCAAGAATTTACCTTGTCTGCCATGGCCGCAAATAATATACTTCAAGACTTAAAACGGTTACAAGATACACTGCTTGATGCCATAACTGACGTTTACCAGGGCCACATAAGTGTACATTTACTAACACCAGTGCAAATAAAAAGAGAACTTACAGTTATTATAGGAAAGATACCTCAAGAACTTACACTACCTATAAACGATATTGAGTCAGGTCTACAATACATTTACCAGCTGTTAAAAGTGAAAGCTAGAGTAACAGAAAGTTATCTTATTTTTGAAGTAACGTTCCCTCTCATCGACAGAGAAAATTACCAGCTGTATAAATTAATACCAATTCCGAAACAAATTGGTAAAAACATGGTCAATATATTACCTGTATCAGAGTATGCCGCAGTCAACCTACAGAAGGACGCTTACTTTACTATCACCAAACCAGAGCTAAATGAATGTCAATTGCACAAAGAGGCATACATGTGTCATCTAACTCAACCAATCATTAACTTGGAAAACGACGAAAGTTTTTGCCAAAAATCAGAAACTAACCACAAATGTTTGGTGATAAACTCTACGTGTACAAACAAATGGGTAGAATTACATACTTTACAGCAATACCTATATTTTTGTTGCGATGTATATTCTGTTAAAATAATTTGTGGTGAATCAGTATCTATGCGAAAACTAACTGGAACTGGATTCATCGGGATGAACGATAAATGCACAATGAAGAGCAAGGATCTCACATTGCATTTTACAGAAAAGAAAGTAAACCAAATTAACTACTCTCCCAACATCTTTTTGCCAGAGTTGGACCAGATAAACCACCTCATAAATATTCAGATTCCGACGGAGACCAAGTCATCAGCAGAAGATGAAGACCTCAAAGCAGCTATGGTGAAATTAAAAAATCAAATAGAAGATCTAAAATCCGCAAAACCAGAACTTGATGACCTATCATCTCACGATATTCATCATTACACCATTTCGTATGGCCTGGTCATAGGAGCAATTTTTGCAATAATTATATGGATCTGGCGGAAGAAGCGATGGTGTTTCCGAGCGAGTGCAGGACCAAGCCTGCAGCCGCCGCGGCGCCGCGCCCGGCGCGAGCAGTCGCAGACTCCGCCCGCGCCCCTCCCGAGGGCGCTCCGCCGACCAGTGTACAGTGTAGTGCAATCGCGAAAGCAGAGTACAGCTGACCGTCAGCTTAGTGCAAGTGCATTAGGTGAAAGCAGTCGAGTCAGTGTACGTTTGCAAAATTTAGCCGAGCGATGGCCTAATATTAAACGCAGTACGCGCGATGGAGACAAAGCTGCGCCCAATCAAAGTGTTTTCACTATAGCGGACTCCTTAGTATAAAATAAGTGAAATATTTAAGTTTGAAATTTTTAAGAATTAATTGTTAACATAAAATATTAATAGTGTTGATAAAATTGTTTACACAAATTATTTAAGTTAATATATAATCCTGATAAGATAAATGTCATCTTTTCTCAGGCTCCCGAATATGTTCAGTGCACTGTGTGCAACTGAACACCTCAGCATTTTATTTGGCCTACTTTGTGTCATTACATGTTAAGTAAAATATCGTTTACACTTTAGTACGTAATTAGCTACCATACGCGACGCGTGCTCAAAACCATTGTACCATTTTTATAATATAACTAATTTAAACATACGCAAAGACTCGTTATTTCAGTACCATCTTAAGCAAATAGATCTGTTAGTCAACCATAACACTGGCAGAACTATTTTCAAGAGCATTATTGATATATTAATTTCAATTATTAGTTTGTTAAATGTAAACTTAAATAAAAAAACTTATTTATTATACTGTTTTAAACTTTCATGGTCACTATCGTAAGAGTTAGTTATTTCGAGATTTCTACCATATACCTTGTTTTTTATGAGTTCTTCCGCAATCAGGGCGCTTGCAACAGTGCCGAAATATCGGAAACTTATAAAAAACAAGGTACATGGTATAAATCTCGAAATAACTAACTCTTACTTATTTATTAAATATGCAACCAGTTGAAAATGATATGGCGTGACGTCAGATATCATGTGTCGGGTGATGCGGCATTTAAAAAGAATAGCACCATCCGTTCTCTTACAAAGGGTGTCGTAAGAGGCAACTTATGAAATACAGCTATCGCCAACCCTATTAAGGCGATACACCCTTTTAAGTGAGGCCTATGTCAATATTCATTATGTTAATAAATACTTATACGAGATTATCATCTTGTCTTTTCGCATTAAAATTCTTAATCGATACATTCTTTTAAACTGATAAACTACTTAAGTAATTTACCTTTTCAGTCAAAACAGGGTTTGTGTCTGCCGGCGAGAGCCCGTACGAGAACACTTCCCATAGAGTGGTGGCGAACGCCCAGATATCGCCGACTGCGGAACGCTTCGCCAAATTCATGTCGGGGAAAAACTCCACCGGCATCCAGTGTATGCTGTAACGAAAACAAAGTTATATTAAATATGTCTTAAAACATTATTTAGCTATTAAATTGTCATTGTCAATTAGATGGAATTCCGCTTTCCGGTCGACGGCTCTAACCATTGAACTTACCATATCAGTATATAAACTTGAAAAAAAAATTTTTTTTTTAAAGTATCAAATAAAGTATATAAATAGCTGTTTCATCTTAACTGACTGTCAAGATGTTTCTTTCGGGTGTTAGGGGTGCAAACTCCTAACATTTGATGAAACAACGCTGGCTCACAGCGTAAGAATATGCTTGAAAAATTCGCGCCGTGTCGCAGTGTCTCGGTGGCCTAATGGTATGGCGCCCGCCCGGCATGCGAGGAGATGCGGGTTCGAGTCCCGCCTGAGACAAAATTTTTCAAGTTTATATACTGATATTATAAGTGCAATTAAGTTGCTAAAATATCAAATAAAGCATTGAACTTACCATTTAGATTAATTTTGTTCTTTAATAAACAGTTTAAAATATATTTAAAATGGTTTCATCTTAACCGATTGTTAAAGAAATACATATAAATATAAAGCGTAAAACCTAATTAATATAACTAATTAATGAAATCAGGAAGATTATGAGTTCAAGTCCCACCTAAGGCAGTCGACAACATTACAAGAATTTTTATTTTAAATTTACCCTAAATCTCTTTATACTCTCCCAGACTATGCAAGCGAATTAAAAGAAGGCCCGGCCTGTTGAACGATTCACTTTGTTTGTTCTTCGAAAAATCCTTTTTGTACATATTGATTACGGTCAAACTTCCTAGAGGTGGGTCCCGAGTTTTTAAACTCGTATTACATGCGTTACGACGCATGCGCGCGACATGGGCTACAGTCCAAATAACTTTGGGAACCACTGTCTTAATGCATATTTGCCAATAACATAACCGTAATATAATAATGGTAATAAACCCTTCTAAAGTATAACAATATAATGGGCAGTGCACTCACTCGTTGGGGGTATAAGGCCTCAAGCTGGGCCCGGATAGTTTGACAACGATCCGATCTGCGTCGCACGCCGCTAGCAACAACCGCTTGCATCGTATGTACCCGTGAACGAGGCCCGCTTCGGACAGGTCCCATAACGCACGCGCCAACATCGCAGCAACTTTCTTTAGATGCAGAGGCTTCACTCTATCTCCTTGTTTTCTGTGAACCAAAACGATTTTGAGCTCATTGATCTCATGACTCATTTTTCAATATCCAAATACTAGTTGCCACCTAGTTGCGTAGTGTGTCGGCAATAAGCACTTGAACAACATAGAAACGGTACTGGGTGGCAGTTTATTCCATGTATGAAGGACAGTCATGGCACAAAACAATAGCTACAGAATTCAACATAATCTTATGTATGTATAGCACGTCAACCTACCACAAAATGTCAAATTTTCTCAATTGATATTGATCTCTACTTGTCGGACTGAAAATGAAAATCAATTCAATAACCTTTAACTTGTTGCCGTTGTCTGTACATCACTTTTCACACGCACGGAGTTCGCGCTAGGGTTTGCAACTTGTAGCTTATGCACAAAACACTCTCGTGGTAGTGATTTATTTTTTAAAAAGAACCATAAATAAAGTTGTCACGGAAAATATAACTTTTTACTTGTTGCTCCATTTTGGCACAAAAAATTTTAAAGACGCGTGATTTCAGCGGATGACACTCGCTCTCGCACTGGTCCCACCCAACCGATCCGCGAAATCATGTCCGTAACCGGTGCCTATATGTGCGTTGCTAAAGCGCACTTTCTATGTACACACGACGGCAGATCAAGTTACCACAAAATGTCACTTTGTCTGAACATAAACTGATCTCGAGTTTTAGTTACAGTTGAAAATCGTTTGGAGAAATTTGACGTAGGTTGATGTGCTGGCCACTGTATGTATTTATTTTATAGTCATGGTAACTATATCTTTTAAAATACATTACAGATGACTTTACGCCCGGACACTTTGGGCATATTGGATATTCCAGGCGTATACCCATCTCTATAAATATTACATAAGCCAAACGGATAGTTTTTTGATGTAGACGTTTGGCTTCTGATAATACCAATTACCAACATCTATGTTTGCCAGCAATTCGTTTGCACTTGTTCCTTTCTAATAAAAAAAAAAGTTATATTCATCAACAGATGGCAGCACTTACCTCAGATACTCGTCTAACGGCCCGTGCGGCACATATTCAAGCACCAACGCAGTTGGGGAGTTCAGCGTAACTCCGTACAATCGGACCACGCAAGAAGAATGCA
This sequence comes from Anania crocealis, assembly GCA_949315895.1. Lineage (NCBI taxonomy): Eukaryota > Metazoa > Arthropoda > Insecta > Lepidoptera > Crambidae > Anania > Anania crocealis. The sequence goes on along the minus strand of OX438865.1, from coordinate 13,845,322 downwards.
CGCACACATATTTAGATGCGAGTTCAACGAATTCCTAAAAAAACATTGAAGATTTTTCAAATCTATCTAACACACCTATGACTCGAAAGTTTCATCAATAGGATATCTCTACAAAAACCGTTGCTTATTTAACGGGAAAGTAGTTATTGATTAAATTTCTCAAAAACAGTTGGCTAGTGTCCAAATGTCAATTGAGGGACCAAAATAAAAACTAGAGTTACACTAAGCAATTTTAATTTGTGACAAGCAATAGTAGCAAAGCAGTAATTATACGTTGTTGTAAAATCTTAAGCGAAGCCATGTTGCGAGATCGATAGTTACTCCAACTATAAGCGCTATTATTTACTTCAAAAACTGCAAGCTCAAGCTCTTACTCTAAGTACATTTAGAATATAGCATACCTTTAAATGATCCTCTCTTTGTAGAGCTTTGAATGCAACAATAAGTTTTTTGGTTTCATCCAGATTCCAATGCGCTTTATATGTGACCGTTATATGACCGGACCCAACTTTCTCAGAACCTGTAGACCAGAATGGAATATTATACACATGGGACATCACAACTTTATCTGGTAAATAAGGACTTAAAATTCAAAACTTTTTTTTAGGTCTAGGGCATTTGAACTATTCATTTAAAATTATGATTGATAGAAATAATAAGGAAATAAACGTTTTATTAGATTAATATAAAAAATATGCGATAGGTTTAAAATAATCTCATCTGCAAATATAGACAAAGTATAACCAACCGTTAAGGTTACTAGAGATGTCGCGGCGTCCAGCCTGCTTAGACAGACTAAAGGACTGGCAACTTAGACACTGACATTTGACAGTTAGGGAAAAAAAGGGACGATCGACACGACAAAGACGTAGAGACATGGCAATGATATTTAAAAAGTATAGATAGGTTATGCCCTTACAAAACTATCGAAATATATGTTCCGCTTGCGAAAAACTGCACACATGCGTAATTCTTATTTTGTCCTTGTCATACTCGTGAAACGAACAATTACTTTCTCTTTCATGGATTTGAAAAGACGTTACAATTGTGACGTTTTAGGGACTCATATTGAGAGCGCATGTAACATATCTATTAATTTTTAAATATCATTGAGACATGGTATATATTTTGAAAAGTGCTTTATTTTATGTTAATAAATAGTCAAAGACAAGAATAGACATTTCCTTTGTGCGCCGACAGACCGTACAGTAGAAAAGTGTTTCTTACCAATAAAAAGCATGATATCCTTATTGAGAAGACATCGCGGACTTTTGTTTGTCTTTAGAACTTCTTGTAACTCAGTCTGGTCTATTCTTACGCCCTTCTTTACTGGCTCTCCACAGAGTAGGAGCTGAGATTGATCTGTTTATATAAAAAATAATTAGAATCTATAACTTACATTACTTATTTAATAATATGAACGATAGTGAATTATAACAAATGTAGACAACGGCACATATTTATTATAGAGTAGTTATTATAGAGCATAAATCGGCAACAACGGATACACCACAAACACCAAGACTCAGAAAGATATAGAAAAGTGGTTTTCTACAATTCCCGCTCGAGAATCGAACCCGAGACTTACAACCGTATTTATAAACAAGTAAATTACTTGACTAAAAGTAATTATTTCGGTGACAATATGCATTCCTTAATCTAGTTATTACTAGAAGTTAGAACTATGAAAAGTTAGCATTCTCAGCCAAATAATATGACTATTAATAGTGATCCATTTCCTTCACTTAAGCACTAGATAGACATCTCAGGCTATGACTTTCTTAAGCAATAAGTAATTACTTCTTTATAAATACGGCTGTAAGAGCTTCGGTGTCTAAACTATTTTACCACGGAAGTCATCAATAATTTAGTAGATGACACTTTAACTAATTAAAATCATTTTTATAACCCGTAATTAAACCATTAATCTAGTATGGAAGTAGTAAGCTATGACGTCACAATTGCCGTACTCTAATATAAAACAGTTTATTGATTTAGAAGGAATTTAAAACTTATTAAATAACCAGCCGAAATTTATTCTTAATCAGAGCAAATGATTTGCCAACTGCGAAGTGATACTTATAAAAAAAGTACTTTGTGAAATTTATGACTTACCAAATTCCGAAGGCGGTACGCACTCATTTAGAAATATCTTCTTCTCTGGATCTTGATGACTCCTGACTATAGCGTCAATGTCGTAATACTCGTTGTTGTTGAACATGAAGCAGTGCCCTTTAAACTCTATCTTATACGTCTCGGTAGTCCTACGAAAATTACAACAACAAATTTAATATTTATTTATATAACGAAAAGATAAATCTTTATTAAAAAGCTATTAATTATTTTCTATTAAGACCTGACCAGGTCTAGCCATTTGTATTTTTCTATGTTTAAACCGTATAACTGCCAGTTGTTGATTAGAGAAAAAGATTTTAAAAAATGATGACTAGTATTTACTAGTGCCTGATTAAGGGTACAAGGTACTCGAAACATTATACAATTTTATCATCTTTACATTCTCAGAAAACATGCACAAATAGCAAACTTAACGACACGTTGATACTTTGGAAAATCCCGGGATTTTATATATTAAAAAACATTAACGTACAAATCTCAATAAAAGAGAAAAAATATAACAACTAAAACAGAAATAGATTCCATATCAAATCGTTACAGTGTATCTAAAACCCTGTGATTGAAGGAATATCAAAAATGTTATTTATCACTAGCTTACGGTTTTTTCCACTTCCCCAGTTTTTGTATTACTCTTAGGTTATTGTTTTTGTTCTGTGTAATGTGATCCGTTTGGGTGTGTTGTTAATAAGATGCAAAGAAATATGTTATATCATCTATCTGCTGCTCTCAAATTCGAAAATGGAATATTCAATTTAGTATCCCACAGGAACATCAAGCCTATGTTCCATTCCAGCATATAATTTATCTGCGTACCAAATTTCTCAAAAGTCTTCCGAACGTTACATGGCGTGATTGTGTAACAAACACCTATCAAAATTATCGGATTTATAATAATAGTAAAAAGTAAGCTATATAAGATAGTACAAGATTAGAAAGACAGTAAGATTAAAGAAGAAATGCGAACTAAAAAAAATTGGACACTCGATTATTTTCATAGTTAAATTTAAGTATATTTTTTTCTTTTAAGTAAATAAATTTCAATACATAGTTGTCTTTCTGGCGGCCAGAATCTGGCGAACCAGCGATAATTTCAAAAAAGCATCCAATTATCTACTTCTTTATTAGGACACTGATCAGGTCTCAGCTAGAAGCTTTTTATGCCAAGTGTGTAGATCAACTAGAAATTGTGCAACGCAAATTTTTTAAAACTACTAATTATAAGTGTTTTCACGCAAAGTCCTCCTATGACAAATTACTGCGGAAGTTTTGACTCATGTCACTGGAACTAGGAGACTAGTTTTAGACCAAGGAGTGCTGTTTAATATTTGCAATACTAAACTTGACTGTATAGTTCTCACAAATCAAATGTACTGCCGCGTCCCTAGCCGGTCGCAACGCTTTGACGCCCATCGTTTATTTGAGGCCAATTTGTGTTGAACTTATGCTGGAAAACATGTCCGATTTCATCGTCTTATGAAGTCATATAGTATGTATTTCTAAAATGTCGATTTATTTAAGCTTACATCAAAAGCATTTAAATAACAAGTAAAACCTTAACTAGATGAAAGAAATTATATTAACACCAAGGCGTCTTGATTATATTGACCTAATTTTCTAATGTTTTGTCAACTTAGACTATTTTAAGTAAGCAGGTATCATATAAGTACCAACAGTTGCACCAGATAATTTAAAACTGCTAGCGTGATTTGAAAGTGACCTTTTATTCAATACTTCCTATATTTGGTTCTCTCGCATACACAAATCTATACTAATATTATATAGCTAAAGAGTTTGTTTGTTTGTTTGTTTGTTTGAACGCGCTAATCTCAGGAAGTACTGGATCGAATTGAAAAAATATTTTTGTGTTGGATAGTCCATTTATCGAGGAAGGCTTTAGGCTATATAACATCACGCTGCGACCAATAGGAACGAAGCATCAGTGAAAAATGTTGCAAAAATAATCGCCATCATAACAACAGAAATCGACGCGTACGAAGTCGCGGGCAACAGCTAGTATATTATGAAACTTACCGAGTTTTCGTACAAACGTCCATATAATAAATATTATAGTCATCTTGACACTGCCTTAGGATGTAACAGCCATGCTTTTTAGAACGTTTTTCTTCTAGTTTGCGATATGAAAACGCACCCCTAAGTAAAAACAAGAATACCATCATTACTATAACTAAATAGGTATGTATTAAAAAAAACATATTTTACTAAACTGAATTTTTCAGAAGTTGATTGTGATGCTCAAACACAACTATGTACTTTTAACATTAAATCAATAAAAAAACGACTAATCAACCGGTCTGCAGCTGCTGTCACAATAAATAGAGGTATTTTGTCAACCTCTGTAGTGGAATGGTGCATATACTGGTTGTCAAGTTGGCACCAGCGCTAAGGTCGCGGTTTCGATCCCCGAACAAAGTAAAATAAACACTTGAATTTTTTTTTTCAGAATTGGGTGTTTATGGTAACTAGATTGTCCACGTTTATTTATTTAAGCACCAGAATCTTAACCAGAACTCTTAATCAGTTTTTAATGTTATAAATATATATTAATTAATTAACAGTAAGTAAAGAATATCTCACCCTACTGGCCCATGACACTTGATTTTCTGTAGTTTTTTCAACGATGGCGTTTCGTCGTCTTTTGATAAGTTGAATGTCCATTTCACGATTAATCTGTTGATAATGAATTTATTAAACCATTACTTATTTACTTTGATTGATCAAACTAAATGATACCCGACTAAAAAGTAAGAGACAGGTTATTTTTATTCCATGTAAATTATAATACTAACTTCATAACTAAAATTGCTCACATTTGTAAATTGCCACACTATATTACAATGACGATCCCGTTTTACTTTAAGTTTTATTAATAAAAATAATCAAATATTTTAAAGATTAAACATACCTGTAATATCCGTCACAAATAGATATAAATGAAGACAGCTGTTCATCCGACTTGAACTTGAAAAACAATGGAGTACCCCTTCTGGACACTTCTAGCGTGCAGTTACCATTCCTCATCAAATAGATTAGCCTTTCAATTGTGCACACGTGTACCCACTGAAAATGAAATTATACAGAGTGTAAAAAAACTAAACGCAGACCCTGAAGCTACGCAATCTTAAAAGCAAACCAAGTCATATTGCAAAATATTATAGCTGGGAAATGATTTTTATTTTTGGGAGTCAAAAATATATTATAATTCATAGCGCGCAATGTATAGCAGCCGGAGCGTGGGCCGCTGCGCTGGATTAAGATGGTTGCTAAGTTCAAAATTCGTCCACACTGAGCCGCACATTGCGTATTATAATTAAAAAAGCCTTATTATAAACAAAATAATAAAAAAACACATGTTTGTACGAAGAAAAGTTTTTAAGTAACCTTTGGCAACAGTTTTTGTAATAAAATGTGAAACTAAATTGTGACTTTGACCCTCAATATCTTCGGAGCCAGATGTTTCCCAGGTATGATTCCGAAGAAAAAGATGATCCTAGTGATGGGGACAGTACTTGGTTTTCGGATCTGCGTTTGGTTTTTTTACACCCGTTATATCAGGTACATCAAGTATCGTACTGCCTAAGGTGAAATTTAAATCCACGACTTTTCGTTGTGCAAGCGAATGCTTTCATAACTGATCGACGGCAATGTTACTTGTGTAGACGAAATGTTTCAATGTTTTTGCGCTAAGAACTGGCGTTATTCTGAAGAGCCATATAGGAATTGAAGTCTTAAATATCATCATCATCAGCCTATGTAAGCCAGGACACAGGCCTCTTCGTCGCAGGATATTGCCATAATCGCCACGCTCCGGGCATTAACTAGCGATATTTAAGTCACGGAATGCGTGGGTCTCCGTAGCTATTCCGTGTCAAATAAGTATCTACTTATATTGATATACTTCATATTATTATGTATTGAGTTTTGGCAGAGAGAAATTTGGCAATGCTGTGGCCTGAACCATAAATTCCAGCATAGTGGTGCTTTACCAATTTAACTGGACATCATACGATATGACAAAATGGGTTTGCGTCGTTCTTTGATTCTTCATCATCATTACTACATATTAACATCTCAGCCAAACAACGCTTTCCTCTACTTTATTTGATACCAGTCAAAACATTCTTAGATATATTCAGGAAATAGTATCGTTTAAGAGATAATCAAAATCGTCGCTCGAAGCATCATACAATTTAAGCAGTACTATTTCGAGAATCTCCTATTTTCTTGTACATACTGTATAATATACATAATTAAAACAGGAAGTCACAACAGCAAAAGAACTGGTTTCAACAAATTTAATTTATTTGTATTCAAATATGCAAATATAGATGAGTATTTCTAAGAACTAGTTTTGTAGAAATATCAAATGTTTATAGCATGAGATTTAGACTTTTAATTCAAATATCATTGAAGCATATTATAAGAGAAATATAATTTAAGTACAAGTTTAGTACAACCGAAGTTATACCGAAGTGTACGGTATAACTTCGGTTGTACTAAACTTGTACTTAAATATATTTTTTGTTAAATTAGTAACATGAAAACTTATGACGGTAGGAGTTAAATCGTAAAGGTTGCAAAAGTGCCGAAGGTCAGATACTAACAATCAACTGTTATGCTAGGGACCATGGAAAACATTATTTTTAGTATTTGCAAATAATAACAAAGAATTTGTTAGCAGGGTTATAAGAGACCATACGACCCGAAAATTACATGAATGACTTCAAGTGAAGATCGCCATTTTTGTAATTATAATATTTATTATTATTATGTAATTATTCGAATCGCAATTTTACTAATACTAGACGTAAGAACTATGTTACTAACACTATGGATCTAAAGTTATCCGAAATAAATAAATTTGAATTTGAATTTGAATGTAACTTTAAAATTTGTCACGGGTCATGTACGTATACAACATACGACTATCTATTAAAATACACTATACACAATCGAAACATTTATAAAAAGTTGATGAATTTTCCACATCCGATCTGGCGAAACCCACAACGCAAAAATTTTACCAAAGGTATAAATAACCTATAAGATACCATTAGGTTATCGAAAATGTCACGAATATATTACAATATCAATAATTAAATACAATATAACTCATATTTATATTCGCGTATAAGTTAATTAATTTATAAACAATATCTTATTTATGCATTTGACATAGTGTTCATATGCATATGTTAACTTAGGCTGGAAGCACAAAGTAAATAGTATTAGAAGTCACCTTTGGCTGTCTTAACACCCAAAATGAAATAAAACTTTATCATCAAACTATTAGTCTTGCCGGCGTGAATTACAAGCGTCCAATCACAATATCATCATCATTCTACTACAGTCCATAGCTGGACATTAAGAGAAACACAAGGGCCGTTTTTCCATACAAACGTAGTCCTCTGTTTCCTCCCTGGATAAAGCCAGTAGAGCAATAATTTTTATTACAAAAATCTATGGCCGCTATTAGCATGTTTCTATGTTTTCTGTTTTTTCATAAATTAATTAATAAAAAATTATAGTTTAAAAAACTAAAAAACCACGCTTTTAAAACAGATTGAACTAAAAAATTAAAAATAAAACTGTAGTAATCAATTGAAAAATTCATATTATTGTACAAAAAGCGTGGGGTGCTTGTTATGATATCCACAGATATAGTAAATTATTGATAAAATATTTACAACAATCTAAATCAAGCCCCCCACGCTTTTTGTACAATAATATGAATTTTTCAATTGATTACTACAGTTTTATTTTTAATTTTTTAGTTCAATCTGTTTTAAAAGCGTGGTTTTTTGGTTTTTTAAACTATAATTTATTTTTTACTTTTTAGTTTAGTTTATAAGATTTGATTCCTTCTTTACCGACTGTAAGTCCAAACCTATGCAGGAAACATAATTGATACAGATCGCGCGCTAGCTCTATCTCTTTTACTCCCTCTTACAGAGGAAAACTGGGAAAACTGTTATTAAATTATTGCATTGTCATCGGTCCTTGATACGTGTGCAAAGTTTCAAATTAATCAAACTTCTGGAAATCGGTCAAATTTATGCTCAAAGATTCCATTACATACATAGATACATAGATAGATACAACCCAAGCTAATAAATGCGTGGTAAAAAGATATGAGCCCTCAAAAATCGAAAATATTCGCCAGATTTTCCGCTGTGTTCAAGAACCCAGAAAACAAATTTGGCAAAATTTTAGAAAAAAAGGAAAACATACGAAAACGGCCAAAGCCTTTTTTAAATTTTTAATGAAAAAAGTATTTAAATCGGTCTAGTTTTGGAAAAGTAATTGGGGGACTACGAAACGCTGATCTGGTGTAGTTTTAGTAGGTATTTTCGGTCCAAGAAGCAGTTGTCTCTATCACACTCTGCGGTGAAGGCGTTTGGCACTGCGCGACAGCAATAGATTTTACAAATATGTACCTATTTTTCATGTGCGTGTGTTCTGAGGGCCACTGTCTCACAATTCTTTGAAACTTGCTCAGGATTTAGTGAACGTTTTTCAAAAAATATTTTTATTAAAAAAAAAACATTGCCAAGATGTTATACATAATGGTTACATAACGTGGGCTTCGTTTTACAGGTGGTTAAAATTGCACGGTGTATAGGCTTTTTATGTACAGGTTTATGAAAAATTATTGTCACCCTATTTAATTATTTACGTAGTAAAATAATACTCATTTTAATATAAAACAAAACGTGTTTTATATTTTAAGTTTACTGTATTTGTTGCACATTTTTTATTATAAAAAGACATGAATTTGTGTTTGTATTATCTATAATACGTTACGAGTATTAAAGCGAAAACAAAAAAGTGGAGAACTGAGGGCCCAAATTTTGAGAAGGTGATAATATTTAACCAGCATAATGTCGAGATGTGCTATTGCTATCACAAAATATCTCAGTTTATGCACTAAAATATAAAATTTCAAAAAGTTTGCAAAAGTTAATGGATTAATTACTATTAGAGTACAATCCATCTGAGGGCCCATTTTGAATGGAATTATACAAAAAAATACAATGTTTTTTTTATAATATCTTGATTTCACAAATTTTGTTTGGCGTTAGCTTAAATTGTGACGTAAAGACTTTTTCTGTAGTGCCCTTAGTTTATCCGGTACAAGCCGTACAAGTGGGCCCTCAATCCTCTATGTGAGGACTGAGGGCCCAACTTTGAAGTACATATCTCTCTTATTTGATTTTCACAAATTCTGGTTCCAACTTTCACATTTCTTTTGGAGTGTTCACTAAATCCTGAGCAAGTTTCAAAGAATTCTGAGAGAGTGGCCCTCAGACCACACGCACATTATTTTTCATTATTTGATATTTAAGCAACTTAATTGCACATATAATATCAGTATTATAAACTTGAAAAATTTTGTCTCAGGCGGTACTCGCCCGGCATGCGAGGCGATGCGGGTTCGAGTCCCGCTTGAGACAATTTTTCAAGTTTATATACTGAAACCTATTTTTCAATTCTCTTGACCGTAGTGTTGAACTAAAGGAGATTTAACCCTAATAGCGACGCTTAGCTCGCTCAGCGATCGCAGTTTAGCCAATGATGGATCCACTGTAAAGAAGACATTGCTATGCTATCCGTCTATATACTTATTTATTCGTCTCTCACGACGCCCATAGATTAGAAGAGAAAGGTTTTTTTTCTATTTTAAACCGGCATATTAAGGTCTAGCCGAGCACGATGAAGTAGCGTACAGCCCCAAGAAGCTGTGGCAAAGCAAAAAAGAATCAATGTGAACTACACTAGCAATCTTACCTCTCCCTTGTTCGTGTCATAGAGCCTGATACCCGGCTGCTGAGGATGGAACGGAGCCACGACTAGGCGCACTGGGATTACATTGTCAGCATTAAGCCACAACACATTGTCGTATTCTTCAGACAAGTAGTTCGGGGCTAATCCATAAAGCTGCACCATGTATTTGTCTTTCAGGTAGCTAATAAAAATGTTAATAAATATGACTATCTAGAACTTCCTAGAAAATTATTATCTTGAAAACAAACATTGCTTTCTACCTACTGTACAAAAGAAAAGTTGAATGTACAGACAACGGCAGGTCAACCTGCCCAAAAAGTTAAAGGTCATTGAATTAATTTTGAACTTTAAGTCCAACAAGTAGAGATCAATATCAATTGAGAAAATTTGACGTTTTGTGATAGGTTGACGTGCTGTTGTCTGTACTAGTAACAAGTATGACCTGTCAAACTGATCTAGAAGAGGACCAGCGTTTATCTTTTCCATCTAAGACTAACACTACTAGACTATCATAACAAGTGGTGTTACCAGAGAGAAAAATAAGATAGCCTAGCTCTAGTGTTTAGCTAGATGTGTGTAGTCTATATCTATACAAAAAATCTTAATAAGAAAAAAAATGTATCAAACTGACGACAGTAAAACAATTTAAATATAAGTAACCCTAAACATTTATCAATATCCAATTTACCCACTTGACACTGTAGTGCATCTCAAACAACTTGGGGAGATAGTAATTTGCGTGTCGCTTTGGGAAAGGCCCATGCCGCTTGTTTATTATTTTTGGTATATACTTCTTGCAGTTTCTAACAACTTCATTCATAGATAGTTTCTCCTCGGTTATGGCACGACACCTGAAAAATAAATTTAGTAAACACCTCGTTTGTTTTTAGGTAAACACTACTGCTATGATCAGCCAAATCTATTTGCTAAGCAGGACAATACAGAAAATGGTAGATCTTCTTTAGCCTAGTGTTTTCTCTCGTTACATGTCATGGTATGCTTAAGGCTCGGTAGTTCGGGATTTATGGATCGATTTCCATCAATGGCTTATTACGGAGCGCCTGTGCACACCGTAAGCGCCAGCGCGCGACAGTACGGGCCTGAAGAGCCGCGACTGCTTACGTATTTTGTAGTTATTTAAACATAGTAATAAAGTATATCATTGAATGAATTAAAACTCAGCGAATATGTCTATAAATATATAGTAGCTTTAAACAAGCATAAAAAATTATTTAAAATGTCCGTAGTTTAGTCGTGAAATTGAAAAAAAGATTTTGAAGAGACGTAGGTTTGTGTTTTTTTTCTATCGAGCTAAGTTATTCAAATACATATATTTTTTTCAGACTTTAAAACGCTGTTTAATAGTTCTCAGATCGGTTTTAAAAACTCAAAAACGCTGCCTCTTTGAACTACGCCGCCTTAATAATCGTCATGCAGGAAGTCGAGTTCCATTTGGAGCCATTGCGTGTGACTTCTAATACCCTGCATAAACTGCGACACCAAACCATTTTTCGGACAGTAGTGCTTACTGCACATTGTATCTATACCGACTTGAGAAATTGTTGTTTCCTCAAAATTCTATTTCCCTATTCTAATTTAATATTACATCTTAGAATAACGCCCCGTTGGTCTAGTGGTTTATGTACCAGACCAAGATCTCGGGGTTTTGGGTTCGATAGTCGGGTCGGGCAACAAGAGTTTTAAATTTTCGACCATACTCGGGTTTGTAATCACCAACCCGCATTTGGCAAGCGTGGTGATTATGCCCGTACTCATCATAGCTGTGGTAACTTGAATTTAGTGATAGATGCCTTTGCCCTACAGTGGGATTATTATAGGCCGCTAATACTTTTTTATCTAAGAATAATAATATTGTAATACAATTTGTCGTATACAAAATAAAAGGTTTGCGATTCATAAAACGACTCGACCTGCACCTCTGATAAGTAAACAGAACCAAATTAGAAGTAGGACGAAAAGCTATAAGAATTAAACATTCGAAAAAATCGATGAATGCTGACATTTTAATAGCCCATACGCTTGTAGCCTTGAAAGAGATCGCAGTTATACAACAGAAGTGAATATAGAGAGCTCGCTGCCCAATGGACTAATGTGTGTCACGTATGAGTTATATGGTCTTATGATGTGCTTGCAGAAAACGCCGCACATCTCTAAGCAACCGCACTAAGTATCTCGAATAGTGAAAAGACGCGTAATCACGTAATCTTCTTCAGGATTTGTCCTGACTTTTTGAGACACTCTTTTTAATGATACTACTAACCCTTGCTGACCGTTTTTCAATCAGCAAAGCGGCGTAGTTAGTAAAATAAGTATAATGGTTAGGAAATTTAAGTACAAAACTACGTCCACGAAGGAAAAGTGATAAGACTCTGGTAAAAATCAAAAAAAGAGTGTTCGTTTATAAAATACTAGCTGTTCCTCGCGACTTCGTCCGCGTCAATTTCCGTTATTATGATCGCGTTTATTTTTGCAACATTTTTCACTCATGCTTAGCTCCTATTGGTTGCAGCGTGATGTTATATGTCTAAAGCCTTCCTCGATAAATGGACTATCCATCTCAAAAAGATTTTTTTAAATCGGACCAGTACTTCCTGAGATTAGCGCGTTCAAACAAACAAACAAACAAACTCTTCAGCTTTATAATATTAGTATAGATTATTGACTCTTCAAAGTTTTCAAACACTTCGGCATTTGCATTGGTTTCGTGTTTAATCAACTTGTAAGCGACATGATATTTGTGGAAAATGATTTTCTTAGTAATTAATTTCCGTAGTTTTTACTATTGGTAGGTACTTGACTACAAATCCCTTATTTATTCCAACAGGTGATTTACAAAAACTGTAACCATCACTTGATTATCGCCTTCTTCGGAGCTGTTGCCTTACTCTGAAACACGAAGCTCGTATTTACGGATATATCTGTCTCTTTCAGATACTTGAAGACTTCAGTATGAGCGACAGGGACAGATGGATTCGAATTTACGGACATTGTGTTGCGGAGTAAGGCCTCTGGATCGCCCGCAGCGTTCCAACTTCTACTGTTTCGATTGTTGCTTGGATTAAGTGTATGGTGGTGGATCGGTATACTGCTATAAAACGACAAACAACGCCAAAACTGCCTCCGAAATGGGCGCACGCGTGCGTTTATTATTATGAGTCGTAAAAGCGGTACCCATCGCGTCGCCTAGATAGTTTAACCATAGATTCACCCAAGCATATTACTCGTATTATGTAAAAATATTACTAATAATTGCGCATTTGCACCGGTAGCACTGGTATGGTCGTGCGAAGTAAGCTTACTAAAAGTACATGTATTATGACAGTAATTGGTGTGTCTGCCCGTAATTACACTTCTATTGTTTCATTTATGTGATTTTTATAATCCATGAATTCTATTGTAGTCTTTGTAAATGGACTTAACTTGCTTGTATCATGATATTCATGATACAAACTACATTATCTTTTAACAATTACATTGTGATAAGGCCTTAGTTGAAATAAATAAAAACTGTTAGGATTATTTTAACAAACAGTTAAGACGCTGACTGCAGCCGATGACCTTGAGCAATAAACACGCCCACAAATTTATTCGCCTTTGAATTTCTTTGGAACGCGCCGCAGCTATCACTGTCAATTCCCGTAGGAGTGACAGAGAAAAAGCGCATGGAATAGAAGGGCCTAAGTGCCAAACAACAAAATTCGTTGTGCAATTTAAAATTGCCATTTTCTTAAAAATCTAAATCAGTTATTTGCTTAAGCAACATGTAATATACAATATAGTAAAATTTTATTATCATTGTTATACGGACTGCTGAGAAAAATGGTAATTTATGTATTTTCAGAGGCTACTTTGAGATTTTTTTCTATTGAGAAAAGTTTTTAGAATCGTGTTTTGGAAACAGCCACCTGGTCGAAAATATGATCAATTACAACTACATAGAATTTGGCAACAATACGAGCCATAGGCTTAAAGCAAAACAATCTTCATTGAGCTCAATTTGGCTCATGTCAGCGTCTTAACTTTAATTTTTGTGACAGACACTTATTGTATCTATGATATCCATAAACTAATATTGACACTAGCAATGTACAGTTTTCAAAATGTCCATAAACAATTTTTACTAAACACTAAATAATTCTGTTTAGGATTTTGAACAACCTTGCTGGATTTCAATTATGAAGTAAATTTCTAATTTTTATGACTAGGTTGCACAAATCATGGTCACAATTAGTTGTATTTCATTTTGTCATGTACCTAATAGTGATGTGTTGAATAGCCATAATGATTCATATTGATATCCAGTGATTTAGTGATCACAAACCTGAGCAGGACCCTGAGATCTTGGTTCGGTACTTAAGCCACTTCACCAATGGGGATTATTTATCATATAAATAGTGGTAATGGAGTAACTTCCATCTAATGATAAAAATTGAAAGCCTCCAAAGCATGACTATAATGCCTCCCCTTCCAGACTCAAGCCAAATTAGAAAAGATTGTTTTATAAATTGACCCGTCCTGGAATGTAAGCCAGGACTCTTGTGTAGTGGGCGATCCACTAATACACTAAGCACCTCTTGTAAGCCATACCGTAGGAAGTTGTTTACAATACATTACATATATTTGTGAATACAGGAATTATTAAATTTTATCAATACTTACATATCTGTGATGCCCAGACCAAGCAGCTCCTGCTTGTGGTCAGGATACTTGATCTCTGACACTCGGTTATCATTGATATCAATCCTAGCTTGTTGGAAGTAATAGTCAAATGTAGTTTCGTCAAGTGACATTAAAAGACCCAGTCTTGGCACCTGTTTAAAATAATGTAAAATGCTCTATATTATAGAAATATTGAAAAATTATTTCACTTTTAGTGGCACTACAGTAGAAACTTGATTATTAAGACTAATTGTCACTTGGCATTCAGATAATCAAATATCAAGATATTAAAATCTATGGAGAATAGTGGGTTTTCTGCATATCTGCGGTGTCTGGGAGAAACCTGATAGCTCCAATTTCGTCATTTTTAGTTTGGTACTATGTTATTATTTAAAATTTCATATTTTATTTTGGACTATAAATAAATAAATAGAAAAACCTGATTAATAAATAGTTACTGCAGTAATGGTTGGCTTTTTCTACTTTACCTAACTGATTTATAAATTAAACTTGAATTAAATTGTTTTTGGTCTTAACAGGTTTTGCCCAGACACCACAGATATATTGTGTATGCAATGTTATAAATTAATTAAAAATAACAAATACATTTTCCAATTCCAACATAGGATGAAAGCGATAATAAGTGCTTATTTATGTACACACATTTTCTTTGAATATACACATACATATTAAAATACTGCAGCCTTAATCATGAAATATAATATTTCATGATTAAGGCTGCATAAAATATGCATAATTTGTTGAAGGCAGTGTTTCGGGCCAAAGCCACATGATTCCACCAATGTCCCGAATGGAGCAAATACATTTTTTTAAATGCAATAAATAAATTACATTTACAGTATAAAAAAAACAAAGCACTTGTGCTTCCAGTAAATCAGAAAGCACAAATTGTTGGAATCCCACAAAACAGAATGGTTTTAGGAGAAGGGCTTTTATATGTTTCATTTGGTTTAAAATATTTGGTAATTATCATTTGACACTCTTATTATTCATTGCTGCTGTTCATGCATTCATAAATTCTTCTTGGTTAGGTAAAAAAAATTTTTTTTTATAATTGATAGTGAATCTGTATAAATGTTGTCCCTACAGATTTACTTAATCAATTAATACTGCGGTTACAAAATAGTGTTATTCATTAATCCCTCAACCCCCAGGCGGCACGCGCGTGCCGCGATAACAATTGATTTCAATTGTGTCTGGAATAACTCACGATCGAGGGATTAATTTAAAAAAATTCAGCAACTCTTGCCATATTATGAACAACTAATTCTTCACATAGGTATACCTACCACAAGTAAAAAACTGGTTATAGGTATGATATTAACATTTACTAAACTTTTATACTTATTTCAAAAGTAAAGTGTCAAATTGTTAACTAACAGTAAGCAAAGTTCTTATCTATTATATACAATGCCATCAACATCATTAATGCTAGGAAAGGTAAAAGTTAAATAATACATGCAGTGTCTGGAAAACTAACTTAAATACTAGTGTAGACACATGAACCGAATAAATTACCACAGGCATACAATGTCATACATATAAACTTAATCAAGAGTATGAGGGCCATTGCCAATCTTTAGTGTGCTATTTCTGTACTTACTTTGAAGCGTATCCGCAGCTCATATTCCCTTGAGCCCGATAGGACTTCGCTGTTATCTTTGAGAAAATACAGACTCCCCTTGATTCTTAACGCAAACAACGTACGCGTCAGGGGTGGTATGTTAAATTTCTTGCATAAAATAATGCACAAGTCTTCGGCTGTAAACGTCCTTGTAGGGCATTCTATAATGACTGGAGCACGTTCAGTAACCACCGACACTGCTACCGTGTCTTCTCTTGATGCCATTGTAAAATAACACCATGAAATACAGGAGATGACATTAAAGTACCAATTCACTTTGTTATCAAAGTTAGGTTAGCAGAGAAAAATACTGTTAGATTCATTTTCATAAGTGCTCAGTGACTTAAAAGTCTCAGAGAATCAAATTAATGATTTATTTATAAACATTCTATAAATCTTCACAGGCACCACCACCAAAACCATCAATTTTCTGTTTTGTCAAGTTTAGTGTTTATTACTCTGACTTGATTGATAGTCAACAAAGTACTCTGTGGACTTGACCTGACTGACGTCCCTGAAGACGCTGACCAAATCAAAGAAAATACAAACAAACAAATGAAAATATAAAAAAAAAAGTTTCAATATATTAAGTCTATGATTTAAATCAAGCTTAAGAGTTTCAATCACCTCCATGGTTTCAATATAAATTATAATAGTTTATTAAAATATATTGATTAATTCTTCTCCGATTAGTGTCAGAATTTTTGTCGTTTGTAAGTCTCCTTTACCCTCGGTATTAACTATGCCCTCGGTGCGAGGCTTATTAAATTATATGTGCAATAAGTGTGCATGTGTATAATAAATAGTGATGTACAAGGCTCGAGGCCTCCGTGTCCTTTTGGATAGAGCTCGGTGCCGTTTACAGGGCTCGCCTCATTTTTATAACGCTCGACAACTCGGGAGTCCTTTTCAGGGCTCGTGCCTTTTTGAAAGCTCGAGAGCTCGACATGCACACTCATTGTACAATGGTACACCAAGGATGTAAATTCCTTGTTGCACACTATACTGAATAGTATAACAGCGTTAAACAAGTTTATACAGCCAAATCTTTAATTACTTCAACTTGCATACCGGAAATACCGACATACTTATTACTTAAAAAAAACCATATCGATTACATTTTAAACATTTTCTCGCTCAAAGGAAGTTTTATGTGGAACGCACATCTATCTGAGTCAGATAAGGCAGGAGTGCCCACCATCAACTCTTGTTTCACCTTGCTTACTGGTATATTAATAATACAATAAAAATACCACACTTTTTAAATATATTTTTTTCGCGTCTAGTATTGTGCTAGTGTAAGGACAATGATTGCCGCGTATAATGCGTAATCGACGACTATGACTACACAAAACAGACAGAAAGCTGCAAAAACTTTTTAGAAAACTGAACATACTCGCAAGTCGCATGTTATCGCCCTGACAGGACAGGACCAGACAGACGTTGTTCTGTCTTAACTATAAATATTGATTACGAAATTATATAATAAAAACAATGTTACCAATTGTTTATTATTATTATTATTATGCTCTAGTAATACATAAAATTCTTTGTTTTTTTTTCTGGCGGGTATATTAATAGTTTTCTTGGTATTCCGACACGGGAGCAGGCCCCTAATTCGCGTAACCAAATTCACAATCGAAATTGAATAGCAGGTTTTTGACAGTTCTAGTATAGGCTAAATGTCAAAATCGTCCAATTCAATCACGATCGAACTGCGATTGAAATAGCTGAATAAGGCCCCAGGCGACAGATATTACTGGCCATGTGCAAAAATCAGTTTTTTTACCCCCTATTTGACGATATTTTTGCGGCATGCATTCTATCAATAATTAAGGAATTATGTAACAACTATACCTCTATTTATTGTACTGTACAATGAGTGAAAAATCTTCTTTTAGTACCTGCAAAAAAAAACTGAACTGAGAGACAAATTAAGCCTCAAGATGTTGAAGTAGGCCGTTTCTATAATATTTCTATAGATTCTACGTGTACCTATATTTTCTTACATATTGCTAATTTAATAATGTTACTTTAGTCGTTAACAGTTAGTGGGCGAAATGATCGTTGGCAAAAAGCTGATGTCAAAAGACTCTGTTGGTCAAACGTTCACTGACGTACCGTTCTGTTAGCAAAAAGTTCATGGGTCAATTGTCTTTTGGGCGAAAAGTTAAAAGTTCAAAGATTCTGTTGGCCAAACGTTCATGGAGCAATCGACTGTTGGTGAACGGTTTCAGAATCGTTATGTGAAACACCATACATTAAAAGAGTTCAAATTGTCAAAAACGATAAGGTAACATTACAAATAATTTAGTAATTTCTTAAATTTTCTAATTTCCCGCATATTTCCCTTATTTTTTTCTTTTATAAGAACCTTCTCCTGTCAATGACAAACAAAACAAAAAAAGAATTAGCAAAATCGGTCCAGCCGTTCACGCGTGATGTCGTGAGTGACCAAGGGAAATAGGGATTCATTTATTAAAGATATAGATAGATAAGGGGGTGCTCCAACAACAATCGATAAAATTGGAGTGACTATCTTTCGATCAGATTACGTCACTAATCCCGATTTTACTTTTCGAGTTCCGGTAAGTTTGCTTGTTGTTGTTACTACACCTACCTTTTCCCTTTTAATTAACTTCTGGCGCTGTATTCTCTCTGGTCCTGCCCTGCCGCCTGCCGCCATTGTTCGAGTCTTCTTTTGTGGTGCTCTGGCCGACCAAAATTTATTAGCATTCATTACAAACAAACATCTTTATTTGGGAGTAGCAATTTAACTAAAGTCAAAAGTAAGTACAACAAAGATTCTTTAATTACTTTCCAAGCTTGGCGTGTGTGTAAAATCCTTGACTTGCACGTGTGATCGGGGGCCCCTTTGCCGGCCTTTTCATTTCATGACGGTTATCTTTTTCTTTGTCTGAAATTATTTTTGAGACAAATCCATGGCAAATTGAGAACTCATTTACCTATTTGTTTATATAAAGTCTGCTGGCGTAATAATAAATAACAAATATATTTTATAAAGTTGTTCCTGTAAAAACAAATACCTACATTTTCAAACCCCGCTACCTTCCGATGATATTTTTACGTCCGTCTTTTCAAGGTTATTATTTTAACTTGTTTTATTCCAATTGGAGGTTCTATTAATTTGTTTTTCTCATGTTTACAAAATATATTATATAAATAACAATGGACTTCACTGCAAACTTGTTGAATCATGAGAACACTAAAATGGAAATAATCTGGATATAATTTGATATGAACAATTTTTATTTTTCATCAAAAGTTTGTAGCAGAGCAGAATTTTTGTAAGTTGTGTATTGGCTGCATTGTTAATTTGACTCATTCAATAAATGGAACTTGTGGTCCACAGTTTAGTAGGGTGCGAAATTATAATGTATTCCAAATGTTGTAACTGTGTACACATGTAGAGATCTCAGTTAAAATATTTTCCTTACAGAAAATGGATGACGAATGGGATGATACTGCTGACGTTGTAAGTATTTAGAAATCGTTATGAATTTATTTCTTTATTACTTTATTTTGCAATTATTTTTTACCAAACATGATTGGTTGAAGGTGGCCCCACCTCCTATTGTCAAGTCATATAACAACCATGAAGACCCTTCGGTAGATGAGGGACACAGCTTGTCCAGAGGGCGAGGTTTCCAGTCATTCAATGATGATGGTAAGATAATTAATTTAATGTGTTTTGGTATATTATTATTTATGATAATACTACTCATAATACAGGAACAGTACAAGATTAACTCAAATATGCTTGCTGATTATAAATTTTCATATTAATCCCTCGATCGTGAGTTATTCCAGACAATTGAAATCAATTGTTATCGTGGCACCCGAGTGCCTCCTGGGGGTTAAGGGATTAATGGAGTTCAATCACTTGGAAGTTCTCTGCTTGGAATCTGTTTATTTTTCATTGTTCATTCTATTTTTGTGTATTTTCTTTCAATCTAAGTAATATATTTTAGAATATAACTTCTTACTGGCTGATCAATCAGTATGAAAAGCCTAAGAAATATTTAAGCGGGTTGCAGCCCCAAGGCTAAACTATTCTGAAGCTTAACTAAGATTTCCCATGCACACCAAGAACGTAGCAAAAGCTCAGTTAGTTTTGCAAAGTGGATGTGGGGTAGGTGGGAGGGGCTTGGTCAGCTATGTGAACTAAACTGAAGTAACTTCGCTTAGCTCTTGGTTTGCAACCCGCTTTAAAGTATCTTTTGCAGAATATATTGACTAGTCTTAATCCCTCGATCGTGAGTTATTCCAGACACAATTGAAATCAGTTGTTATCGTGGCACCCGAGTGCCTCCTGGGGGTTGAGGGATTAACTAAAATACTTTTGCCTTTTAGTGTAAATTCAAATAATTTCATTGCCGAGCAGATTCAACTCCATTAAGTTTGCTAGGCTATGTAAATAGATAAGTTGTTGTGTCATTTTCTTGTCATCAATCATATAAACTTATAACCTGAAAAGAAACAATTTTCGTAAATCTGAAAATTTATTTTTATCTCAATTTTCAGTGGGATCATCATAGGCTACCTCCATTATTGATTTCAAGTTATCACAGCAATGATCGTTTTCTTTGACTAATGTAAACAATATGCACTTTAACCTAACTTATTGTTAGCACCTAAATAAATCTGGCAGACCCTACCCTATTTTGTAATCTTGCAATATTAAACTAACATCTAGAAACAATCGACGCATTCATAACTAATCATTTTTCAGAATTTGACAAGGACGTCGGTGGTGGTTTCGGCGACAGACGCGGGCGCGGTGGCAGAGGCGGAGGTCGCGGCCGTGGCGGCCGGGGCGGTCGCGGGGGCGGCAGGGAACACCGCGATTATGAGACTAATGGTAAAGTTCTTCACAATACTTTGTCGGTAGGATTAAAGGCCTTTAAATAAACACATGTAACATGAGCCCTGTTTTTAGTATGCATTACAATTGTGTCTAAGCAAACTCAGAGTTCAAATTACACATAACTTATTAAACTAATTGGGCTTGTTCTTTGTTTAGGATATGCATTTGTAAATGGGCTATGTAGATACTTTAGTACAAATGCTAGTTTGACTGTATTTTTTTATGTTTGTTAAATGCGTCATGTTTTTGTATTAGGGTATTAAATTTCCGGTTAAAATTATTTTCCTAGAACTCAGGTCTTAAAGATTGTACCTTTCTAAGGCTGTAACAGAAAAGTAAAGGTTTTGTAATTTTCTCTTAAAATATTGCACATTGAGTCATAGTAATCATGAGTGTCTATCAAATAGAACTATGTAATTAGATTCAGTTACTAAATGCTCTAACATGAATGTGAAGCAACTGCTAAAAGTGTTGTGTTTATGTGTGTTACTATTTTTTTCCCTATTATGCGAGTCGACCAATATTGCTGCTTTTTTTTCTTCACTTTCAAGTAGGGTTCAACTTTTTGTTCACACATACTTTTTTCGACTTAATAAGTATATTTTTTGCTGGGCACAAAAAGAGCGTATTTGACTGCTTTTTAAGTTACTAACATATTTGTACACTTTTGCTCTTTTGCATTTGAGATTTCAAATGTTCATTATATCTTTAACCAGGCCCTCTGTTTAAACACAGATGTGTATTCAAGTACTTAAATATAATATTGATATCTATTGGGTCTGGAATTCCGCATTCGTAGTGTTGATTGACGGCAATTCTAAATTGTCGTAACAGTAGTTTTTTGCTAACTAGGTGGGCAGATAAATTATTATAGTAATTCAATTAAATAAATGGAATTAAGCCAGATACTAAGAATATGTTTGAAATATTCACCCAAATAAAAATGTCTCAATTTTTTTTCTCCTATAGAGCATGTGTAATATATATAGGTAGCTTGTGCTATCTTGTAATTAATATTTTTTTAGGTAACGGCTACGGAGACGATAATGACAAAGATGACAGAGGCGATCGCGGCGAAAGGGGTCGTGGTAGAGGACGCGGTGGACGCGGAGGCGGTCGCGGTGGCGGTGGTGACCGTGACCGCGGTGGTGGTGACGGCGCCGATGGCGAGGTAGAACTGGGCGAGGATGGAGAGCCCAAGAAGCCGCCAGTGACCTATGTCCCGCCGGAACCATCCAACGATGAACAGGAGATCTTTAGCAGCACTATTAGCTCGGGAATCAACTTTGACAAGTTTGATTCTATTGCTGTAAAAGTGAGTAATTTATCTGATAATCATTTGTAGAAATAGGCATTCAGAGATTCTGCTTGAGACAGTTAAATTTAATGGAGTAAAATTATTTGTTGTTCACATTGTCTTATTTGATAAAAATGACATCTAATAATTGTTATTAATGTCATACTTTATTGTTTAAATTCTTCTATCTATGGGGCCCAAAGACCAAGATCGCACAAATATGATATTGTTCTACAGCATCTTGTCATCAGTTCATTATTGAAAAGCAACAACTTAAACAAAAAATTACTTCAAGTGGAGGGTCATATTGAGTGTTATAACCTCTTAACAAGATTTTTTTTTAACTTCGGCGTTGATGTGTAAATATATCAAAACTATAATCATATTTTTAGGTAAGCGGTGAGAACCCACCCCGGCCTATCGATAGCTTCGAAAACGCCAGTCTTCGGAAGTACGTCTTAGACAATATATTGAAATCTGGTTATACTAGGCCTACACCAATTCAAAAGCACGCATTACCTATTATAATGAACGGCAGGGATCTTATGGGATGCGCTCAAACTGGTTCAGGCAAAACTGTGAGCATACCAAGTTTTTATTTATTTTTCTAAAATATTTTTTCTTTATAAAACTATTATAACTATGTTGATATTGCCTTTGTATTTCACAGGCGGCATTCCTGTTACCCATTATAAATACACTTCTTCAAGATGTCCGAGAACTTATAGTTGGTGCAAACGGCTGTGCGCAACCACAAGTAAGGTTTTCATTAATTATTGTAAAGAGGCCTTACAAATGCTATGTTGCATTAATGCAGGCCATATTTTATTTTTCCTGTTTCCATTTTAGTTTTGTGGAAAGTTCTAATGATTTGATTTATATAAATGTTTTTTGTGATTCTTTCCAGGTAGTCATAGTGTCGCCGACTCGTGAATTGACGCTGCAGATTTTTAACGAGGCCAGGAAGTTCTCATATGGGTCTATACTAAAGATCGCAGTGGCGTACGGCGGGACGGCTGTCCGTCACCAAGGAGATAACATTGCTGTGAGTTGTATAGACATATTCACCGGTATTTTTCAACTCACGAAAAAAGCGGATAAACGCTTTTTTACCAACGCTTATAAACCGATTACAATATAGTTATCGATTGATAGGATATAGCTTAAAATTGGTCCCATTTACATTTGAATACCAAATTCCACCCTTAACCTCGTCAGATCGGGAGTATAATTGCCTACAGTTATAAGTAAGACCGAATGTGCATTCTAAGAAACAAACTCTTTAAAGTCAGTCACGCCGCGCACTTCAATTAATTTTCGCCAAGTTAGAGATATTACATCAAAGTCATTTTAACAGGAGCATTAAATAACTTAGTATAGAAGCTATTTTTATAATAAAATATATTTTTTTTGTTTTTTAATAGGCAATTGGCGTTATTAAAAGTGTGGCGTAGTAAAAATTTAAAATACTGATAAAACACGAGAAATTAAAATACTGACGTTAATTCTATCATAATTCAGTAAAACTGGTTTTTGTATTTGTACAGAAGTAAAATAATTTATTTCAGTGTAGCAGTTCCTTTTTAGTTTGATTTTGAAATTTGGTGCATTGAGAGAAACAGACGGCTTTTATCATTAAAATGATCTACTTTGATGTAGAAGTTGTACTTTTAAAAATTGGATAAATTATTAAAATAATAACATAAAAATCGATAAATATTTATTTTTATAAAAAAACACGAAAATAATGTATTTCTTTTTAATTTTTACTCATGATTGGCAGCACAGACATTGATAGGCCTAGATGCCACAAATGCACTCATTTCTATAACACCCGCGCGTGCCGAAATTTGCGTTCACTGCTTGCTTCAATGAACAGGTACTAGAACACCTTTAAAACTAAGTTCAGGAATGTAATTTAAACATGTAGTATGCACACAGGTACATGTATTTACATAGTAATAGACACAAATAAGATAAAATAATTGTTTTTTAAATAAAATACGCACATTTCAATAACAAGCGCGGTCAAAAGTTGAACATGTTCAACCTTTTTTTGACACGCGCAGTACGTATGTTTGAGGCATCTAGCCTATCAATGTCTGTGATTGGCAAATATGCGGGTTAAAGAAAGAAAAAAATATTAATTTTAAATATATTAAATTAATTAAAACCAAAAGTTTTTTGCAAGGAACAGTAATTTTTCAACCAATTTAAATTATCACAAAGTTGAGAAAAATAGGTGAAATCAACATTTCTTTACATTCTCCAGTATTTTAACTAACAATATTGTAACTGGTTTCGCAATTGTGCAATGTTTACTAATTGAAAATAAATAATAAACTTACCCTGTCCTCTCGTGCGCACCATCCTACCGCCGGAAATGTAAATTTTTCATGTGACATTCTTTTTTTACTAGCTAAACGTTCAACAACTCCAAAACTTGAATGTCCGTCACCAGAAAATATGACAATTCTTTTTCAATAGGCGCGAATTTTTTAACTCAAATTTAACTATGAAATTTTTGTTCCTTTAAATCAACGTCCGTCGTTACTTGTAATTTGTTATTTTATAAGCCCCGGTCTTACTGATTCTAAAATTTTTGTTTCTACAGGTGACCATTAGGTCTTACAAGGATAATAATAAATTATTATTGTCGTGGGTAGACTATTGTCTTTTTTGTTTTGATAAAGTTTAGTCAAAATATGGTATTTTATTTGCAAATATGTAAATAAATTTCGTTCATTTTGTCCATATCACAGAGGGGCTGCCATATCTTAGTAGCGACTCCGGGCCGATTGCACGACTTCGTAGACCGCAGTCGCGTGTCGTTCGAGAGCGTCCGGTTCGTGGTATTAGACGAGGCCGATCGCATGCTGGACATGGGGTTCATACCCAGCGTGGAGAAGATGATGGACCATCCCACTATGGTCGCTCTTGTAAGTGGTGTAGTACAGACAAGATGTTTCTGTTTAATTAGTAACACTATAAAATTCATGTGCATGGTCAGACATGTTGGTGATTGCAATGGTAGATAGAAGATGCTGTTGTCGTATCTTTTCTGCCAGTACTGCTTTAGTTGCCTCTTACGACACCTGTAGGTTTCTAATTTCTAATATACTAGCTGTTTCCCGCGACGTCGTCCGCGTCAATTTCTGTAAATAAGAATTCGATTATTTTTGCAACATTTTTTACTGATGCTTCGCTCCTATTGGTCGCAGCGTGATGTTATATAGTCTAAAGCCTTCCTTGATAAATGGACTATCCATATCCAACACACAAAGAATTTTTCAATTCTGACCAATACTTCCTGAGATTAGCGCGTTCAAACAAACAAACAAACTCTTCAGCTTTATAATATTAGTATAGATTACTTAATTTTGTTGCAGTCTGAGCGTCAGACTCTCATGTTTTCCGCAACTTTCCCGGAAGACATCCAACATCTGGCGGGCAGATTCCTCAACAACTACTTGTTTGTGGCCGTCGGCATCGTCGGTGGCGCTAGTACTGATGTTGAGCAGATCTTCCATCAAGTTACCAAGTATGAGAAGCAGACTGAGCTCAAGAAACTTATTGAGGAAAATAGTAAGATTTTTTATGCAAGTTGTATTTTTGAACGCACAAGTTTTTCACTGAACACATTTTTTAATACTCAGATAGTTGCTTTAGTACGGAAACCGTGACGTCATAGTTAACGACTGCTATACTAAATCTATGGCAAAATCACGTTTAAAGATCACAAAAAGCATTTCAATTGATTAAAGTGTCCTCTGCACAGCTTATGACGTCAATTAATTTTACTAAAGAACCAAAAAATTTTGTGTACAGACGGCAAGCGTATCCTTGTGTTCGTGGAGACGAAGCGGAACGCGGATTTCATAGCGGCCATGCTGTCCGAGCAGCAGATGCTGACGTCGTCCATCCACGGCGACCGGATGCAGCGCGAGCGCGAGGAGGCGCTGCACAACTTCAAAAGCGGCCGTCACTGCATACTAGTCGCCACCGCTGTGGCCGCCCGCGGGCTCGGTGAGTCGCTACGTTGCCAATCTATACTAATACTAGTTTTTGCCTGCGGCTTCGCTCGCGTTAAATTCGGGGTAACAATAAAATTTCACCCCCTCTTAATGGTTTGGGGGCCGTTCTACCTTGAAAATTGCCGAATGCTCCACACAAAATTACACCTCCCCTTTTAGGGAAGTGGGGGTTTAGAAAGAGACAAAAAGTAGCCTATGTCACTCTCCATCCCGTCAACTATCTCCACTAAAAAAATCACGTCAATTTGTCGCTCCGTTTTGCCGTGAAAGACGGACAAATAACACACACACATCATCCCCCTGTTTTAAAGTCGGTTAAAAAGTAGCCTATGTCCTTTCACAGAGTTTATTGTAATGTTGTACTAAATTTCATCAAAATCGGTTTAGGCGTGAAAGCGTAACACACAGACAGAGTTACTTTCGTATTTATAATATTATAGTAGGGATTATAAATCTGAAGAGTTAGTTTGAACGCGAGGAAGTACTGGTTCAAGTTGAAAAATTGTGTTGGATAGTCCATTTATCGAGGAAGGCCTAGGCAATGTAACATCAAGCTGCGACCAATAGGAGCGAAGCAGCAGTGAAAAATGTTGCAAAAACGGAGAAAATTATTCATATTAGAAGGCTTCCATTGCGTGCGCTGCGTAAACGGTTCAAGTTACCCAAAAATATCCAAGTAATAACAGGAATTGACGCGGACGAAGTCGCGGGCAACAGCCAGTACTTAATATTTAATTACCCTTCATGAGTAGTCTGGTGACAGTTTTCTAAACTGCTATGTAAGATAAGCTTCTGTCGTGGCTTGTTTTTACGACTTCCCTCTTGCGACCGGGCCTTACGGAGCACGACTATAATATCAACCCTTAGCAGTTCCAAGCCTATGCAGCAAAGATGTTACCTAAATTGGTATCGCAGAAAATTTAACTCCAGACCCTTACGTAGTAAATGAATCGTCGCACTACTACAAAGTGGCAGGTTTTATATTTTGTGTTGTCTGGTGTCTACTCTAGATTTTAATTACTGGTTTAGACTTGATATTTTGACACACACAAACCTTCAGAGTTTTTTCGCATATATAATATTATCTATTAGTTTCCCTGCCGCACTGGTTTCTTTCAGCTATGG
Source organism: Anania crocealis (assembly GCA_949315895.1). Lineage (NCBI taxonomy): Eukaryota > Metazoa > Arthropoda > Insecta > Lepidoptera > Crambidae > Anania > Anania crocealis. Next base: position 13,817,714 of record OX438865.1, on the reverse strand, counting down.
GACCCGTTTACGGCCACTACTTTACTCAAACGCATTTCAAAATTTAACGTTTTTTGCTCCATAGATATCAAAAATGTGGACATTGTGGTGAACTATGATCTGCCCAAGAGCATAGATGAATACGTCCACAGAATCGGCAGGACGGGTCGTGTTGGCAATAGAGGGATGGCGGTATCCTTCTTTGACTCTGACTCGGTAAGTTTATGTAGAAAGGCAGTAACGTTTATGCAGTCCAAAAAGTTTTGTACCTTTCAAGATTGAGACACGCTGTTATTTAATTCTACTCAACATTTTTGCGAGTCGTTTTACACCATAGTTAAGCAAACAGGAACCAGACTTGGCCAAAATTTATTTTAATAACGAATAATTTATTCGTGAATAAGTTATTCGCGCGAATAATTTTTCGTAGATAAATAGCACACGAATAAATTATTCGTGATTTTATTCGTTATTTTAAATAACCAATAAACTTATTAGTTTTACTTAAAGAGTTATTTGTTGACTACGGATGACACTTGTGTTGACGAGACTACTAAATCCTTTGTTCTTTATAATGAAAGGTCAAGCGATAAGACTCATTGTATTTCGTCAATAAATCTTTCTTTTGCCGCTTTTATTTGGAATTTAATAAATAAAATCGGCAAAAGAAAAGGCTAAATAAATAAAATACGAAAGGTAAAATAAGATAATCTTTTATTTAGCTCATCTTATAATTATTACTTAAAAAATATAATCCAGAGTCAAAATGTTCAGAGGGAATTAGCATTTAAACAAATTCAACTTTAGAGAATCGAAATGCGATTGGTGTGTCATCCTTGGAGTCCAACGAGACTGCTAACTTTTTTGTCTTATTATTTAAGAATGATAAAGCGACAAGATAGTTAACTGTTTATTCGTTATTTTAAATAACGAATAAAATCACGAATAATTTATTGGTGGGTAATTTTATCTACGAATAATTTATTCCTGAATAAATTATTCGCGAATAATTATACCGCGAATAAAATTTTATTCGAATAATGCCCAAGTCTGACAGGAACTGCAAAGGCAACCCACGGCTGTATATGTGTAGCTAAGTTCGCTATTGTAGACATGGAGCACGTTTGGGTGATACGGCACTTTTAGGGATTCCTCTGGGTAACACATTCCGAAATGTAAATATGGTTTGTATCAAGTGAACTCTTACATTAATCAACCCTGACCCGGTAAACGAATATGAATTGTGTAAACTCGCTAATGATTACTGTATTTTGCGATAGGATAATGCCCTAGCGCCAGACCTGTCGAAGATCTTGCGGCAGGCTGACCAGACCGTTCCTGATTTCTTGCAAGGCGGAGGAACCGCTACCTATAAGGGCAACAAGTATGGCGGCAGTGATATCAGAGTAAGTAATAAAACGTAAACCTACTTAACACGGAAATGTCAAATTTAATTCAAACATTTTAAGACAAGTATAATTCGAATAACTTTTTCCAAATTTATTTTAAAAATAACATAGTTTTATATTTTCCATGCTTTCTAAAGAGAGGTGAAGTGACAGAGGTATGATTCAAACATAACATGTGTCTAGTATCATTTAACCTACAGTAAAACAATGACTTACTAAAGAGTTTAATAGAAATACCTCCTCATTTCCCAATATCGCAACATTGAATCTTGAGTTAATTTTAATTACTAAATGGACACTAAAAAGATCTGTGCATCATCAATATCATATTATTATACAAATGAATATTTGCGATACGCGAACCACAAAACCGGTGGTTGCTGGCAAATTGATAGTTAAGTGCATTGTCAGATAATTATTGAGATATGTTATTTTTTTACAGAATTTCAACAACGCTGCTTCTAGTGTTGATCAGGGCCAGGAGCCTGAAGAAGAATGGTAAACTTATGGACTACTTGAAATTACTCCACTTGTATACCAAGTGTACGTACAACCATTTTGTTCTAGTGCAACAGGTGGTGTGTATTATCAATGGTGCTTATGCTGTGCTCACCCCTAAGTGACAAAGTCGGGTATTTCTTTTAACAAAGTAACACCACTGTCACACAGTGACATAATAACATTGAATAATTCATAACTGAACAACAGTGGTAATAATCAACAATCGTCATAAACACAAGACTGGAACCTAACATTTGACTAGTATTCTAGAATAAGTATTATATTTAAGGATCTTCCATTCACTAACCCATTGTTTAACCATCAACTGCATAAGTCCCTTGGTTATACATCATTGTTGTACTTATTAATTTGTCGTTTCTTAGTCGATAAGTTCAATTAAGTTTTTATTTTATACTTAACCGTGGTTGATTTATGTTTCTTTTGTTTGTTTTTTTTTTCATTGTTTTAGAAATCAGGATTCAAGCTATGCATTTGACAAAAGTTGACTTTTAAAAAATGCTACACAAAAATCTGTGATGTAAATGTTAAAGTTGCTCAGTTAAAATTTTAAATAGTTACGATATTGTATTATCCATAGTTATATCTGGCTACTGTGTAACATACGTAGTTTCATGAATCTAGCCTCTAGTCTAGACTTATTTTACTTTCTTATTTTTTCAGAATCTCTATTATTATTGTAAAATATAGACATCTTCAACAGACAGCCTGATATATATTTTAAGATATAAGATTAGGCAGCTATGTGCCTATTATACTTACTCTCTGTACAAATGTGAAAAAAAAAAAACATTTATGAATGTTTTGATTATAATCTGTGATGATCTTTATAAGTAGAGATAGATTTGCATCATCTTTTGCCATAGTTATTGTTTAGTTCAAAGTTGTAGTACCTATTAATTACATAACTAAACATATATTTGCAAAGCAATGACACGTCGAATTTAATTGTACAAACTATACGGTACTAAAAAGATTGAAATTCCATATGTATCAAACAGACATATTTAGGATATTGTTTGATTTGAATAAAACTCATTTTTGTTGTTAACATCACTTTATTATTAAAAATTGTCAATATAAATACCACTTTCATTTTTTCTTTGCTAAAATATACTACGTGTAATTATTTTGCATCATTGCAAGAATAAAATACTAATATCACAGATCATACTTGATTCCTAAACTCATAGGTAGAGTGATTTTTGGTACTTGCACCAAAACCACGCCCAGAAATAATAACATGGATAAGCCATAAACCGGGTCTGATGTTCCGGTATACTTACCGGTATTTTTTATTATTATGTTCGTAATTTACTATAATGCGAACAAATAATAGACGATTAATCGTAATTTTCAAATATATTTTCGTTCTACTGTTTTTTTAAATTCTTTTTGAATGAATAAGTTTAAATCTTTACGATGTATATCTCAATAAACTAGGAGGCTTGATTAGAATATGATTTTAGTGGCTAAGGGGAACGGAAGGTTCGGGGCTTGGTGGGAACCCCTGACACCCCCCAAGTGTAGGAATTTCAACCCCCCCTGCCGAAGATTCAAAAATCGTTTAAACGCGTAGGTATTTTTGGATTAAAGTTAAGGGGGGATAGATTCTAAGCGGGACTCAAGTTTAAGAAAAAATACCTGGCAACGGAAAGTCACGAATTAAGCTAAGGAGTAAGAGCATCGGGAAAACTTGTATTGCGAAATTAATCGTAAAACTGATTGAACGAATGGCAAACATCTTTTAGGTACATTCTCTGTGACAGTAAAGATTAAATAAAAGAGATAAAAATCAACATTGTTTATTGTTTAACACTCAGTAGAAATATCAAAACAATAAATAAAACAATGTTATTCCTTATGTTTTCAAAAAACAATTACTTTACATAGTACAAAACAATATATAACTTATTTTAAAAATAAATTGGATTAAGTAACAGGACCAAAATGAAGTGTAAGATTTTAATAGGTGTCAAAAATTAACAAGATTTGTCAATCAGTGTTTCGTGATTTTATTGTCAAGATTTGTCAGTCAGTCAAACCCGGTATAAAAAATGACGCAATTTTTGGTGCTCACATAAGGCAAAGGATTATTTAAATAAAGCATACAGATTATTTGTAAACATTTTCCAGAACATATTATGTATGTGATGATGTGACTTAAAAGACCTGGTATAAAAATATAAAGCCCGGTAATTCAGAGGAATGTCCATATTAATATATACGATTCCGGTCAACGACCCCATTTTACTCTACCTATTCCGATCTCTGCTCATTATACATGTCACCTGTTTTCTAGGTGTCACGTACCTAATAAGTAAGATAAAAATTTAATATTTTGCTTCATGATTCGTCAATTATTTGATAAGTTTCGGTAGAAATACTCCTTATGAGACATATCACAATTCTGTAACAAATAATTTAAATGATTATTAAAAGTCTTTGGATAGCACACACCTTTTTACACAGATAGCCTTTACGACCTGCATCATGCATGAGGCACATTCAGAGTAAGGAGAGACTGCTATTTCGAAATAGAGTAAAAAACATCTAAATGTTGTAAGAAGTAAGATTTTTATACATTTATGGTACTTACAATATTAAGACGAAACACACGGCGTAAATTACCGCGGTAAGCACTAACACAGATCCAGGAAACGTCGAAATAGTAAGCGCGTACAAAGTGTTGTACATTAGCGGCGAGAGCAGAGGACAGAAGAATGATTCGGTGGAGCTTAAAAACCCAAACGCCTTGGCGATGTCCTTACTCGGTAGCGTCTTCGACAGGAAAGACCTGATCAGCACCCCGTACACTGTGCCGAACACTGATACAGCAGAACCTGAAATCATTGCCAGTGTCATTCTAGTTTTGTCATCGGATACAGAAACTACGTGTTGTTAAAGATAAACATCCTTATCATAATTTGTTATTATACATCCACATGTATAATAACAAATTATGATACCACTAGAAGCAAAGGAAGAACAGCCGAAAGGAAAAAATGCTAAAAGCTTACTTTTCATAAACTAATATGCAGTAAAATTCTTTAATAAATTCATACGAAACATACCCAAGTACATGACCCATGTGGTGGTTGCGCAGGCTTTTATTGTATACTCTGCGACACATGACAAGAATGATATTGCAATGAAGCCGATATCGGTAATACCCATCCACTTTTGGATGAAAGCGATTCCGACGAAGGCTCCGATATACCATATCGCGGTGCTGACTGATGAGAAGGTCGTGAAGTCTTTCATTGTCCATTCTAACTGCTTCCTTGTGTAAAGGTACAACAGACCGTTCGTTCCATAAATTGTAAATAACGAGAGAACTGACGAGGCTACGGTAAGGAGCAGTATAGCTCTTCCATAGTTAGGTCTTCTCTTAAAACATGCGCTGGCCATTTCCTTTAGATATGACAATTTTAGTACCGACAAAATGTTGCCCTGAAACGTAAAGCATATTTTTTTTTATTTAGTAATTTATATTCAGTTTCAACAAGAATTGAATTTCAACAAGTCACGGTGTAGTTCGAAGAACGAATAAACTACAATAAAAAGATTGACGAAACAAAGGGCTAAGAGTATCTGAATCAGCAGCTAAGAGGCGAATACCGAACATTCTGCGTTTCAAGAGGCCCGAGAACGTTCGACCTTATACGGTGCCACTGACGGACTCTAGCTCATATCCACCGTATTGATCAGACCTTGCGCCGATAGACTTTTACTATTTCCAAACTGGACTACTTTCTGGCAGGGCAAAAGAGTTTCGAGAGGTAGTACAAAATGCTTGTAAGAGTTTGTTGAGTCCCGTCCTGCTTTCTTCAAGACGAGCTTTAAAAATTTACTACTCTGCTAGCTGAGATGCAACAATACTTTATTAAAAGAACTTTATTTCATACAATCCGCTAGATTGTATGAAATAAAGTTCTGTGAAAATAATTAAACTACCTGTTCGATGTTCGTCAAAGACTCTTCAATAAAGACCATTGTGAATGCTAAACCGAAAGTATTTACTGTAGCTACACTTAGAAACAAGTAAACGTTGCCAACTGCTTTCAAGATATAAGGGCTGAGCATAGCTCCTGTGGTCTGCGCAATCGCATACGTTAGTTGAGTCATCGTTAGCCTGGAAACAAATTTTACATCATAATATGGATCAATTGATGATAGGTCAACTACTGCACTTTGGCATCATTAGAACTTTAGGTGGTTTGTTTACGTCAGTTTAGTTAGACAGCCTATGCATGGGACTGGTGGACTGTAATTTTAAATGAAAGCGCGATCTAAAAAAAATAATAAGGTTGAGTGAGAAGGAGAAAATATTTGAGGTTGACGAATTTATCAATAAGTAACAGCAAAAGATGGCGACCAAACTTAAAAAAAAAACACTGAGTCCATCCCTGTATTTCAGCCCCATTATCCAATTCATAAGAAAATTCGCCGTGTGTTTCTGCGCCTAGTCACGTTAGTTTTATATCTTTCGGTGACTCCCACGTAATTTTGGCTAGTCCAGTCTATCGACGTCCTAATAGTTGTTTAGGGGACATTTATGCGGTAATTTTGATCCGAGCTGTGCGGCATTTAATACAGCTGTAAGGGATCTATTTGAAGGTCAAAGTTGTACGCTTGGATTGTGTTTTCGCAGGCCTTTAGTGTTATAAAACTTAATCTAGTTAATTGTGTTTTATTCCCCACCTAAAAGATCTGTTTTTTTTGTTAGTGATATCAGTGATGAAGCACATTGCACCAATCATTAAAATGTGGAACCCTCCAGTGAAAGAGTAAGGCAAACTGCTCACGATGTACCACCAGGGTCCAAGACTCTCCATCAAGCTGTACGCGCTGACTAGCATAGCACTAGACATCAGTCCTGAAATGTAGAAGATAATGTTACACCATTTTCTAGGGTCCCCCTAAAAACCAGCGTCGTGATAAGCCAAAGCTCTAGCTGTCGCGACTAATGCTGATTCTTTTTTTTATGTTTCTTTCTTTCTTTCTAATCTTGTTGCATGATTATCCTTAAAGCATTAAGGTACTGTTACACATGATCATTTCAAGCATGAAAGCATGCTTATTTCGAGCTTGCTTAAAAATCAACAGGCGTGCGATTTTTGAGCATGCTACCTGCGGCGCGGGTGGAAGGGGGCGTGCTTTAAGCGCGTTTAATCCCTCGATCGTGAGTTATTCCAGACACAATTGAAATCAATTGTTATCGCGACAACCGGTTGTCTCATGGGGGTTGAGGGATTAAACAGGTTTGCTTATTGAGCATGCTTGCTAGTATTGATCAGTCGTTCGCAACAGGTGCGCGTGCACAATTTCATGCAAAATGACTCGCTGTTACGCATTTCCGAAAGCAATTGAGCACTTGCTCCAAAGTCCTGTCTTCTAGATATCCAATTACGGACCTAAATCTTTTTTGCCCAGCTGACATAAGCTTCTGGATCCATCGCATCGCCAGCAAAAGGATAAACTTATTCAGCTCCATACGGATAGCTGTTTGACTGTCCATGAGACCATGACTTAGTTTGAACTGACAGAGAGCGAGAAAGTATGCTATAAAATAGCATGTGTATTTGGAATGTTTTCTTTGACCATGCTTATTCAGGAGCATACTTAAAACTAGTATGGCTATTGCTAGCAAATGTAAACTGATCATAAGCATGCTCGTATTGAGTATACTTAATAGCACGCTTTTTAGCATACTATTTTAGAGCATGTGTAACAGTAGCTTTATAGTCAGGTTACAAACCACTTCTTACAAGCCTAGCCGACGTGACTTATTTTTACGACTTCCCTATTACAAAGGAAGCCGGAACCAATGGCTTGATGTGCATACCGATTTCCAAATCACGATTTAAGGCTGCCCGCCCACGGCCTGTTTTTTTGTAGGACCGATAGTCAAGCCGATTTTTCTGTAGTAGGCAGTAGTAGCCTATACATTTTTACCGATTTTATGTAGAACCTTCGTGTGCTATCACTATTGCAATCAGTATGTTCCATATTTCACCTAAAAAAATCGGTCCTACCTAAGCCAATGGGGGCTATCGCTAGTGAATTTGCCACTAGAGGCGCTAGTGTCGCGTGAGGTCCAATATCATTTACTTTGTACTGGTTTTAGCGGAATTTGTTGCATAAATTATAATTTCTTTAATTTACCTGCTGGAAAGTGATCTCCTTCGTAAAATATCGCAAATATGGATTATTTGGCGATTAATGTGAACGCTTTAAAAGCGGAATTAAGAAAAAGCGCAAAAATAGGCGGCCTCAAGAGCAACTATTTCAGAAGTTAGTTTGTTGATATCAAGATAGTTATTTATAAACAATATAACCTTAATTAGATTCAAGATATAACACTTTGTTTCGGCGCCAATCGCTTTTGACAGCTATACCTCCGGACCTGTCTACAGTGGCGCCAACTGGTGAGCAAAGAAACGGTAGTCCCCATTAAGATTGTTCTTGTCCTAAATCTAACCCCAGGAACCTTGCGTTATAGGCGGACCACCTCATCACTACCACAGTTAAGATAATACTAAAGTCTCACTACATAATTTTTATTCTGATTGGTAGTGCCACAGAACATTGAAAGAGGTTTTCAATGTTCTGTGGGTAGTGCCATCATTTACCACCAACAGGATAAAAAAAAGAGTGTTTGTGGCGTTGCAACGCTAACATATTGATTTTGCAAACACATTTCTAAACTCCTTTTAACCCGTTTTATAAGCTATTCCATTAAATGTAATTTTTATACCTCTATTCGTTAGAGTAGGTAGTTTTTAGAATTCATCTGAATAGGTCCGGCAAATTTATTTATCCGTACTAAATAAGTACGTTATATTACTAAAAGTTGATGGCACAGTCGTGAACATTTTTATGTCTCATAAGTTTAAGTTAGGCACATAAAATTCAAAAGAGCATTTACTAAAAAAATGTGGGATTGGGGTTTCCTATCGTACCTAAGACTCACAATGGCCGCACTTAATAAACCTCGATCGCGTAAAAACACCCGACTAGTGATTTTCATTTATCGCCAAATATTCGTAGTTAAGTAGGTAGGTATAATCTACTTAACACTACTAACCCAATATTTACCTAGAATTACACAAAGGTTTTATGTATATAGTAGGTAATTCCCGATAAGATACCGTCGATCGATTGTTTTTATTTGACTGTCTCTTCGTACGTACCTACTTGGTAAAGTAAATATTTACGGCCAGTTATCATTTCCACTGCAGGGCACAGGCCCCCATCAAAGAATTCAAGTTACCACAGCAATGATGGATACAAGCATAATCAGCAGCATTCTTCTAAAATTCGAAACCCTTGCTGTCCCAACCCGGGGATCGAAACCGTGACCCCGAGATCTTCCCCTTACCTTAACCACTAGACCAACGCTATAATAGGACTTCTAGTTAAAATTACTTGGTTAAAATTATTAGGTTTGATTTTATTTAGAAGATAATTTGACCTACGCGATTCCGGTCCAACGTGTCCATACTCCGGGAGCTCAACATCACACAGCGTCTGGCAACCATAGTCCAGTCGCGCATACTACCTACAGTACTTCGGCTATGTCTCAAAAGTGAAAGAAGAAAAGTGGAGGGAGGGAACCAGATAGCGCGGCAGGTCACCGATGCGCTGGACTGACCAAGTGAAGTCAGTCGCCAGACAGTCTGCCAACCGAGAGGGGTGGCGGGAGATCGTAAGGAGAGCTGTGTCGGCCTCTACCACTAAGAGAGAGGCCACACGGACGCGCTGCGGTGACGGAGCGTCGTCTGTGCGTTATATTACAAACAAATTGAAGAGCATGCCACACGGTCCGTTGTGGCGACGCACGTCGCCGCAACGCGTGCGTTGCGCACACGTTGTGAACCTGAAGGCGAGAGACGAAACGGAGGGAGTGCAGCGTTCCGACGCCGGAACGACGACGCACGCAACTCATCAACAGCATATATCAGTCCACGGTTGGACCCAGACCTATCCAAAAATATGGCGATAGTCGTTTGACCAATGGCTGAGTAAGATAAGACGCTGCTGTCAGTCTTCTGGAAACTGGCAATACTCCTTTACGACTACTTTTCCGCCTCTTACGACATCTAAGTTTAAGAAAAAAAAGTGGCGGGTGTTATTATTTTCGTGAGCAAATAAATAAAAAAACCTCTGATGTGTAAATTATTGCATTTACTCACCGAAAGAAGTCCACACAAGCAGCGGTTTTCTGCCATGTTTGTTAGACCACACGCCAAGGAATAAAGACAGAAATCCCGGCACAAAGGCTTCCAGGACCATCTTAACTGTGTTAACCTTGGTCACGTATTCTTGTACCTCCTTCTCCAATTCTTGCGTGTGGTTAATCCTATCTGGGTCTAGGAACGACTTACAATCCTCAACCGTGTAATCTAACGAATGAACGCAAGTGCGATACATGAGCAGGTTGCTTGTTGGTGCACCTGGTTGGAATAAAAAAAACATTTTATCTATGTTAACAGAAATAAGCAGCAATAAAGCATATTTTTCCTCGATCTCATAGTTTTTAACTGATCGCACAATTTTGTGTAAATCAAAAACAACGAAGGTACTATATCACCTAGACTCGAGACAGTAAAAAAATTAAGTCCAGAAATTGAATCCGGGACTTCAGGGCTGGCGCGCCTTGAAAACCGGTAATAAGTACATATAATATATACATACTCTAATGATATTTTATTCTTTCTAATATCATTGCATTACTGTACTGTTCTGTGACATTGACAGAGGTCGTCCTTGGTTAGATATTTAATTGTTAATAATATTATCGCAAGGGTAGGTCCCTGGTTCGATTCCCGGTTGGATTAGTTTAGGAAATGATGGGGCTTCTGTCTCATGATGGTAGTCGTAAAAATATGTTCTATTCTAATTCACATCGGAGGCCTGCAAAAGGCGGCTTAAAATTTTTGATATCATATTATCTTAAAAAGACAATCCCCAATATGAAGAAGAAGTATGCTAAAAGAAAACGGACAACAGTGTCTTCTTTGCATGTTATAGGTATGCATAGTTAAATTAAGATTAAATCTACACCCTTGTATTTGATTGCAGTAATCAATTGGCTTGATCAAAAAGGCTTGTATATTATATTTTTATGAACATATGTAATAATAATTAAAAATATATAGTTAGATATAAAAGTTACCTACCCGCAAGAGCTACACCGAACATAATACAGAAAAGAGGTAATTCAATTGTGTTCTTTATTTGAAATCCTTTGGGCCGGTGAAGATCCTCCTCTCGATCAGAGTTGATACCACCGCCCATAAGATCATCTTCATAATGCTCCATGGTTAAAAACTTGATAAACTTAACAACACAGTAAATTAAGTAGGTTAAAAAATGTTACGGCTAACAAGCAAACTAAGGAATGTGCATGTAATTTCTGACCGATTCGCGATTGTCAACTTCGCGTAGTGTTTAATGTGATAATCTACATTATCTTGGTCGCGGTATGGGTTGATTGCATATCTATCAAAAATACACAATGAAGTTAGTAAATAGTGATAGATGAGCGGACAAATTTTTAACTAATTACACCCTAAAATAAATTGGGTAATGAATAATGATTATCAAACGTGTGGACATTGTTCTAGAAGTAAGTAGGTAGGTACAATGATATCATTGAGGTAGGTACTATTGTTTTTTTGAAATCAGAAACAAGGAAGGTACGGTCGGCCATGAAAGTGGTGTACCTACCTACACAGTATTCACAAAATTTCATGTGTCAATAAAATAGCGATAGGGATGACGTTTTAGTATTAGTAGGTAGCTGTCAAAATATATGGAAAAATCAACGCTGCTGTTCTCTGACGCGCGAATGACTTTTAACCTTAGGGTGATAAACCACTTTCTTGGCTGACCGCCCACAAACACTCAGACCCGGGGCAATGTAGCAAAATGTTTGTTTTTTATACTGACCCCTTTACATTTTCGGGAATAGAACTCGGGACTTGGCGGCTGGCGACACCTAGAAATTCGGCGTGTGCCACTCCAAGTGACTATGATGCTGCGTTTCTACAGAAGCGGAGCTTCGTCGAGCACTGTGATTGTTCAATTCACAGTCCGCTCATTTCCACTCCGCCTGACACCGCTTCTGTACAGACAACGGCAGGTCAACCTACCCAAAAAGTTAAAGGCCATTGAATTGATTTTCAACTTTAAGTCCAACAAGTAGAGATCAATATCAATTGAGAAAATTTGACGTTTTGTAGTAGGTTGACGTGCTGTTGTCTGTACAAAGTTAACCTTTTTTTAAAATTTTTTTACGGCTCTGAGTTCTAGCCCTTTTAAGCCTAAAAAGTTAACCTTACAGCATGGTGTTGCAAGTAAAACACAATACATATACTTAATATCTATGATTTTTCTGTTTTCATATTTTTTGTATCTTGTTTTGTGCAATAAGAGTGTATTGAATTAAATTGATCTTTCAACCTGTAGGTCAATTTTGAGAAAGAATCTAATTATTTTGAATCGGACTGTATTTGAGGGACTTTTTTGTTGATTCATGAAGTCCGTGAACTATAGTAGTTCCTATTATTGTTTTAAAGCAGGCACTTGCAGAAATCACAACATTAAATTAATTTCAGTGCGTACCTACTGAACCCTGATAAAATTGTTTTTGGATTTAAATATCTTATAATCAAAGTGATTTTTGTTCGTTATTAAATAATTCACTTTATTTCAATCATTATACGTACTTTCAAACAAGATAACTAGCCTTTGTTAACATATGCTTATAAGTAGTAACAGTTATAGTGAAGTTCGTCGTTTTCTTTTTCATACAAATCAAAATTCGGCATCCTGGGTTTGAAACTGGGCAACAAACTTTCGAATTAACGAACATCGCTCGGGTTTGTAATCACTAATCACCAACCTGCATTTAGCAAGCGTGGTAATTGTGCCTGTATTCATCATTGCTACCTATATGCCCTTTGCCCAGCAGTGGAATGATTAAGTATAGTATAGGCCGTTACTTACAAATCTACAAATAAATCTCATCACAGTTTAAAAATGTTACAACTATAGATTTAGATAATACTATATCTATAACTATAACTACAATACTTAGTAAGTTTGTATAACAATTTATTTGTTTGTTTATAAGAGTCGCTTTAATTTTGTGAGGTTATAAAACTGATGCGTCATGCGTGTATTTTCTTGCTGCATTTGCACTGACAAAAATACTCGTATCTTATCTGTGTTTGATTAACATAAGTCGTAGTAGATATAACCTCTAACTTTCGCCGAAAATAAGCGTCTATATAGGCCGCGGTTTTATTATGATTCATACTGAGAGACCTTTTTTCTGCCTGAAAACAGCTTATTTTTTAATATAATTTTTCTGTTAAGTTACAATCAAGCCCTCTCTAAGCTGTTCTTTTTGTTTCTGTTAACTTATGAAATCCATTCGCTGATATTTTAATTCAAAACTATCGGAGTTGGTAATAAAATTGTTAGTTGACCATCGCTTCATCCGCATCGGAAACTATTGGTTGATATAAAGTAGCCGAATTTTGTGTTGTGACTGTGAGGTATTTGACAATTCTGTAAAAGGATAGAAGACAATTCATTAAATGGTGTAGGTAGATACACAACTTATTGTCAAACAAATAAAATAAGCGCGATGTTAACGCTGTAGTCAGCAGCGGAACACGCTAAACACTTTAGTACCACGTCAAAGTAACAATTCATGTGTAATCCTTAAAAATCTTTAGCAAACGAACAAACTTCTGAAGTGAGTGTAAACTAAAATGTGTCACGTTCTTGCTAACACTATCATACGATGACACTGAACAGCTGCTTACGTTTGCCTTATAACATAAAAAAAAATCTTTACTATCCTTCTTTCCTTCACACGCTCAAACTCTCACGCACGCACGTGCGCCCACAAACACACACACACACACACACACACACACACACATATACATACATACACACACACACACACCCCCACACCCACATATACATACATATACATACATACACACATACACACACACACACACACACACACACATACACACACACACACGCACACACAACTTTTTGGGTTTTATGTTATACTAAATTAAAAATAAGATCAACTTTGTACTTTTTATTGGAACTTTGTTAATATTATTAGGAGGAGGGCGTTGTTGTCTGCAACACAGTTTATACTTTCGCAGATAACATAGTTTTTACTTTTTTAATGTTTATCCTGTTACTGTTCCAAAATAAAGATTTTTTTTTTCTTACTAAGTATAAGTAATATATTATAATACTAAAGTGTTCAGCGACTTTCGATGCTGACTGTACTACGAATAACAATTCTCATAAAAAGCAACTCTCCAACAATGACAGTTTTGGTTCCACGTACGCACACAACTACATCAACTACAACGTAACACTACTCAGGTAAGCCTACTATTTTATTCGCGAATTTTGTATGGATGGAAGTACCTATGTCAATCTTTCATGCAACTAGGTACTTACTGACATTTGCAAAATATGAATCATTCATTAGAGTAAAATTTGGGCTATACTTTATCCCGAATTTCCGTGTAGGTACGAGTACTAAGTAGTTTCCGCGGGGTTTTATAGAACTATTAGATATGCCGTGTTGCCGGCATAATAGTTGCATTTTTTATGAAGTCACGTGACACAGACTCAGGATGTTTCCAATATCTATTCTCTAAGACACATAATATTAGTTTCTCTTTGAACCCAAGTCCATGCAGACGATGTCGAGGGCAAAAGGTAGTAGGTACTCTCGTCGCCGCGCAACTTGCCGATTTTACGCCCCACATATTACATAAATATTAATTAGAACCCATTCAGGGTTCTAATTAATTTTTGGTTTTGTTACTTTTAGAGAATTATTATTCCTTTATCATTATCCTATGTACTTACAATGTTAATATGAACGACACCACGTATATAACTGCCGTGAGGACCAAAAAAGCGCCAGGACAACTTGAGATACTAAACACATACAATGCGTTATACACGAGTGGCGATAGCAGCGGACAGAAAGACTTGACAAAGCTTATTAGGCCAAACGCCTTGGCGATGTCTTGGCTCGGCAGAGTCTTTGACAGAAATGACATAGCTAAAGACCCGTAGACCGAGCCAAAAAATGAGACAGCGGAACCTGAAATGTAACAATGTGTTTTTTAACTAGAATAGTAAAAGACAAAAAATATTTAATGATTGATGAAACTCTATTTTAGAGAGATCTCGAATAGTTGCCTAAAGCAGGTTTAGTATACGATCAAATGCCCTATTTCTCTTCTGAAATTTGACATCTTGCAACTACTTAGGTGCAAAAAACCGTTCTCTATTCGTGCTGTATTTCAATAGGTACCTATCCCATGATATTAATAAATCTATGTACTCTATTGTTAAATGATCAAAACGGGACTGAAATCGATATACATTGCGTTACTGGTAGGTACACTCATAGATTTATTAAAATTAAATGTATGGGTAGGTACATATTACTAATTTCTTCGATGTTTCAGACGCTTTACAACGGCCGTTGGTGGTCACCAAGCGACTCGACGTCAAAGAAGTAAGTAATACTCAGTGTAACAGTTACGCAATGACCAATGCAGTATATCGCATTCAATCTCGTGTTCAAAACTAAGTAACAGTTAAACACAAAATACCCAAAACGCAATAGTCTACTACAATCCTATCTCCTTGTATTGTATCTTATTCTCTAAGTCTTCTCTTACCAAGATCAAACATTTAAAAGTAACAAATTTAATTAAAATTACCTAAGTACATAACCCAAGTGGTTCTAGCACATGCTTTTATAACATATTCCGCAGCACAAGAAAGGAACGACAATGCAGTGAATGTCAGGTCACTGATTTGAAACAATTTTTGGAAGAATGCCACCCCTACAAAGGCTCCGACGAACCATATCGCTGTACTGGTTGACGAGAACGTGGTGTAATCTTTCATCGTCCATTCTAGACGTTTCCTAGTGTACATGTATAACAGACCAAACGTTCCGTAAACTGTGAATGCCGCAAGAAAAGTAGCTGCCGCCGTAAGGAGTAGTACAGCTCTCCCATAGTTTGGTTTCTTCTTGAACGATACGCTTAGGATTTCCTTGAGATGTGAACATTCAAGTACCGTCAAAATACTTCCCTGAAACATTTAAGGCTAATAGAAAACACTTACTTATACCTACTTTAATTTATACTATTATCTATCTTGCAATGTCGTCAAACAAACATGTATAGCACCACCCCATTTTATGTACTGGATTCGTAAGAGGCGACTAAAGCAGTTCTGCCAATAGAAGAACGGACAGGAGCGACTTCTCTCCATCATTGACCAAAATTCGATCTCCAACACGTCTGCTGAGCGTGGCGAATACTTACGACAAAATCCTCTTTTTGGAGAAGCCCGTGTCCAGCCCATACACAGTTCATACGTCACAGCGTGTTACAAAATTAAAATTCTGAATCAAAATTTAATATTTTTCAAAAAATATTGTTATTGATAAATTAAATATCTTTACCATGATGTTATACATAATGGTCACATAACGTGGATTTCGTTTTCTAGGTGGTCGAAAATGCACCGTGTAGGTATGTATCTACAGGATGAAATTTTAACCACCTTTCAAATATTAATATATCAATCTACGAGACAAAAAACAAATGACGTATTTTTTCTTTTGGTATAGCCCAGTACAAAAATGTGAAGATAAAGCACTTAAAAAATGTCCGCCAAAAATAAAAAATCTTTGATACGGCCGCTAAGCAACACTTTTTTTTACGCGTTGTGCATCTCATTCATTCATTACGATACTATTCATAAGTTTTTTGATTTTCCCTTTATACCTAAACAGGTCTAGGACCATAAAATTGAAAACTGTATCGCGAAAAATATTTTCGGGTGACAACTTGATTTACATTTTTTACTTCATAAATAGGCTCTAAATATTATGATACTGAACGCCTTTAAAAATTTTGGAAAGTGGTTAAAATTTCATCCTGTATAGGCTGGTGATATTGATGATAATGTACTATAACGGGTGTAAAAAATCATAACGCAGATCCGAAAACCACGTATTGTCCCTATCACTAGGATAATTCTTTTCTTCAAGACCATACCTGGGAAACAGCTGGTTCCGAAGATATTGAGGGTCAAAGTCACAATTTTGTTTTCCATTTTATTACAAACTCTGTTGCCAAAGGTCACTTAAAAGCTTTTCTTCTTACAAACATAGTGTTTTTTTATTATTATTTCGTTCATAATAAGGCTTTTTTAATTACAATACGCAATGTACGGCTCAGCGCGGACGAATTTTGAACTTAGCAGCCATCTCGAGTGAAGCGGTCCACGCTCCGGCTGCTATACATTGCGCGCTATGTATTTCAATATTTTTTGAGTCCCAAAAATATAAATCATTTCCCAGCTATAATATTATGTAACATGACTTGGTTCGCTTTACAGATTGCGTAGCTTCAGGATCTTCGTTTAGTTTTTTTACACCCTGTATTAAACAATGATAGGCATATACTTAATACAAGAATATAAATAAAATTCTAAAATTATTTTTGCGATACAAATAACCAAACACTACTTATCTGACGGTTATTTATAAAGAGCCCTATCAACACTAATCAGGTTACCAACAAATAATAACACGGCCCTACAAGTAGTATTTTCAATGAACTACCAATCTATTACTTACTTTCTATTTGGAATTACTTATGAATCAACGTCTAAACTGAAATACTCTTTAGCTGATCTATCCTACTTACCGTGACCTGTGTTCTCTGTATTCATATAAGTATTTGCCAGTCTGGAGAATATTTACCTATCTTTTGTTACATTAATTCTATGATTAAAGCACCATTTACTTGTAGTATCAGAATTAAACTTTTCAAACATCTAATCTACGGTAGCATCATCATATCAGTTAAACGACACCTACTGCAAGGCACAGGATTTCTCGACGATCGACTTCTTCGGAATCCCGCGTCAGGTAGTCAGTCCACCCAACGGAATGGCTTACCCGCGAAATCAATGCACAAAATACCAATATGTATATCTTTTTTTACTTTTATATTTACCGGTTCGGTATTGGTCAAAGACTCCTCTATAAAGAGCATTGTGAAGGTAAACCCACACGTGTATAATGTGGCTACAAGCAGAAGCAAGTATACGTTTCCCAGCCCTTTCACCATGTAAGGACTAAGCATTGAACCCGCAGCCCGACCCACCGCGAACGTCAACTGCATGATCATTAACCTGGAAACAATACGATCACTTTAATCACTATACACGGTGCATTTTAAACCACCTGTAAAACGCGTTATGTGACCATTATGTATAACATCATGGCAGTGTTATTTAATCTGCCAATTAAAATATTTTTTGAAAAATATTAAATTTTTAATTTATTCAGACTTTTCATTTTGTAACACGCTGTGACGCTCACAGACGTATTATTTTGCTGCAGCGGGGTCCCGGATGAATGAACAATACACAGTTACATCCTTGCGCGTCATAGCGTGTTTCAAAATAAATAGCTGAACCAATAAAGTAAAAGTAAAGTAAAGTAACAGCCTATAATCATCCCACTGCAGGGAAAAGGCCTCCATCATTGAATTCAAGTTACCACAGCAATGGTGGGTATACTGGCATAATCACCACGCTTGCCAAATGCGGGTTGGTGATCACGAACCCGAGCAACGTTCGGAAATTTGATTT
Source organism: Anania crocealis (assembly GCA_949315895.1). Classification (NCBI taxonomy): domain Eukaryota; kingdom Metazoa; phylum Arthropoda; class Insecta; order Lepidoptera; family Crambidae; genus Anania; species Anania crocealis. The sequence continues at coordinate 13,799,049 of OX438865.1, read as the reverse complement.
TTTTTTTTGTTGCCCGACCCGGGATTCGAACGTGGGACCCCGAGATCTTGGCCCGGTATTTAAACCACTAGATTAACGGGGCGTTATACCAATATTTTATATTTTTATACAAAAAAAATTGATAAAAAAATTAAAATAACACTTCCAAGATGTTATACATAATGGTTACATAACGTGGGCTTCGTTTTACAGGTGGTTGAAATTGCACGGTGTATAAGTAGCATTAATTTATCGCTATTCATAAACGCCCATTGTACAGCCAACAGCACGTCAACCTACCACAAAACGTCAAATTTTCTCAATTGATATTGATCTCTACTTGTTGGACTTAAAGTTGAAAATCAATTCAATGACCCTAACTGTTTGGGTTTTTGACCAACGGCAATTCTAGAAAGACTCATACCAAAACTTGGTAACTTTCCGCAAAACGTTTTACGTAGGTAGATAAAGGATTTCGATTATTTATGCAAAAGTAAACATTTTAAGTAAATTTCATCATTAAGTTCAGTCATTGTTATGTTGGCTAACGCTTTTACTTCTTCTTCTTTAGATAATCAGAGCTATATCTATTTAAACATTTTTAACGACTCGATATAAGTACTTAATTGCATAATCATCATCATATATTAGGTAACTTATCATTCTCGCATTAGGTAGGTACTTTATTGGTTTGTAGTTTTGTAGCTACCAAGTGAAAGCCAATGCATAACGCACGTTTTGAGAAGCCAAGTTAAGCCATTTATGTTAGTATTATTTTTCTGTTGGTCAAATTGAAACTGTCTACATGAATTAGCAAACAGGATGGCTTTTTCAACATCATCAATTTTTTTTATATGCGTTCAGTATCGTGTTTAGAGCACATTTATGAAGTAAAAATGTAAATCAAGTTTTAACCCGAAAATATTTTTCTTATCATAGTTTTTATCTTTACCTTTAGAAAATCAAAAACTTATGAATAATATCGTAATTAATGAATAAGATGCGCATAGCGTAAAAAAATTGTTGCTAGGAGGCCGTATAAAAATTTTAGATTTTTGGCGGACATTTTCTAAGTGCTTTATCTTAACATTTTTGTACTAGACTATACAAAAAGAAAAAATACATCATTGGTTTTTTCTCTCGCAGATTGTTATATTAAAATTTGGAAGATGGTAAAATTCTCATCCTGTATTTAAAGACATTTGTGGCCTAATGCGAATAACACTTCATTAGGCTGTATTTCTTCCCACCTGAAAGATCTGTTGTCATGACTAGTGACGTCACTGATGAAGCACATAGCCCCGATCATCAACACGTTGTACCCGCCTGACAATGAATACGGCAGAGTGCTCACAACAAACCACCAAGGTCCGAGCTTCTCCACTAGGCTGTATACAACGGTCAACATAGCGTACGAAGTCAAACCTGAAATAAGATTTATACTTTTGCGTTACATTATAACTGTACAATAACCAAATTAAGATAAAATTTTTTGTTGTGGTTCCTTGTATAATTTTTTTTCATTCAAAATGTTGTTCTACAGACAACAGCACGTCAACCTACCCCAAAAACATTAAATTTTCTCAATTGATAATGATCTCTACTTGAAGGACTTAAAGTTGAAAATCAATTTAATGACCTTTAACTTTTTGGGTAGGTTGATTTGCCGTTGTCGGTACCTATTACAGTACTTTAATACTTATTAAGACATCATTTTATTAGCTGCATAATTGAGAAAAGATAATTAGTTTGTGACATTGTTAAACCAATTGGGTAATTTGAATATTCATACAAGTAGGTAAGTACACAATGTTTGATTACTATCATCAGGCTATTTCAGTCCTCTAATGGACTGGTTTCGCTTTTGTGGTTGGCTATCGCTGTTTGGACTTTGGCTAATGGTGAAGAGAAGGTACTGCTAAAATGAATAGACTCGTGCGTTACTTTGCGGAATTCCATATCCATGAATATGGATTTTGAAAAATATTTAAATTAAATATACACCCTGCAATTTTAACCACCTGTAAAACGAAGCCCACGTTATTGAACCATTATGTATAACATCTTGGCAATGTTATTTAATTTTTTTTTACATTTTTTTTTTAAATATTGAATATCGGTTCAGCTATTTATTTTGAAACACGCTGTGACGCCCACAGATGTAGCTGTGTAAGGTCCATTCAATTGAGACTCCGCCGCAGCAAATAATACGTCTGGGCGCGTCACAGCGTGTTACAAAATTAAAAGTCTGAATCAAAAATAAAAAATTTCAAAAATTATTTTTAATTAAAAAAATATTAACACTGCCATGATGTTATACATAATGGTCCAATAAGTGGGCTTCGTTTTACAGGTGGTTAAAATTACACGGTGTATAATTACATAGTTCGAAATATTGAAACATCTAAAAAAATTACTCCCGTCAATAGGTATCAACGCGTGGCGGTATTATCAATCTGTAGGTAAAAAACACACACCGATTGACAAGGTCACCTGACTTGAGGTGATCCCTGTAAGTACTTTCATTACATATGATCCACATACCCATTACCAAGTAAAACAGACTATCTATCAAATCGGACTAAAATATTTTGATACTAAAGAAGACTATTTAATAAAAGTTAATTAATCACAATTTAGTTGTTTTTTTCTCAAAATACTTATCTGTAGACTAATATTCTAAAGAGGTGTAATGTTTTCGAGGTTGTAGGGGGTAAACTGTTGATATACTGAATCGCCCAAAAGTAGCTAATATAGCTTATCAAGTCAGACATACTATAACTTACCAAAAAGAGTCCAAGCAATGAGCGGTTTCCTTCCATGTTTATCAGACCATGCGCTCAAGAACAAAGATAGGCAAGCCGGCATCAGCGCTTCCAACACCGACGTGGCTGTGTTCACGAGCGTAACATATTGTTGCACCTCTTTCTCCAGTTCTTGCGTGTGGTTGATCATCTCTGGCTCCAGGAAAGACTGGCACTCGTCTACCGTGTAATTTAACGAATGAACGCATGTACGATACATGTTTAGATTGCTGATCGGTGCACCTGCCGGTATAAAGTTTATCGAAAACCGAATTAGAACAACAAAATTTGAGTAAAAATACAAATATTGTAAAAAAAAACAAAACTATGAAATTACCTGATAGAGAAATGCCGAACATAGTTAAAAATAGAGGGATTTCAATTGTGTATTTCAGTTTACGAGCAAATCCTTCGGAGAGTTTTATGTTTTCGGTATATTCAGAGGAGATGACGGCTCCAGGTGGCTGATCATCTTCGTTATGCTCCATGGTTCAATCAATGATAATAACAGCATAGATTACACTGAGAAAGGAAAACTACAATGTTTATTTACGACACTTTCCTACACATGTCTATAGATGAGCGATACATGCATGCTAACTTTAGCTGTTTAACATGAAAATGCTAACATAGGATTATACATTTAATCTATGTACATGTTGAGGTCATTGCATGATTGCACAGTTATCTTTAAAAGGCGTGACATACAATAATGTCCATTGTGGGTTTTTGACAGTGGGGTAAGAATGCAAAATATCCATTACACAATTTATGGAAGATCTAACTATGATATTAGAAATTATAACTGAAATTAGACCAAGCTGAACCAGATTTACTTTAGTTTTCCTAAATTGCTTACTGTCTATAGAATATCATTTCCTTTGAACCTGTGTTTTGATGTCGAATTGACAATCTATTTTTTTTCGTCGGTTTATACATACGGCTATCGATCAAAATGTGCAATATGTCGATGGTGCAAACCAATACGATGCCTCTTCACGACTGCCATGTCGTGTAGGTACTTACGGATTAGGGAAACAGTTTATAAATTATAATGTAGTAGGTACTTATAGAAAAACCTATAGTGTCAGTTGAAACGAAAGAACTAAATAGATAGGACAGTGGAGTCCCCAAAAACGAACTACTTACTATATTACATACTTACAGTCGAAAGGACAACTGGAATGAGTCAAGTTGCTAAAAATGAACACAAGCGATAATTATTAATGGTGATCTCTGCAATCGCACTAAACCCTAGATCTGAACTGTTTTGACGCATACAATGCAATTCCTGAGAGTAAGCCACAAACAGTTGACTAACACATTGGCACTCGCACATTGTACTAAAATGATTTAGCTGCTGAACAATAAAATAAAATAAATGACATGAAGGACACAAGGCGGGACTTTTCCTAGAAGTTATGTTAAGGTGACTCATATTGACAATTACTGTTTAAAATTTCATACCACTATTTATAGTTACTTCTGAAAGAAAAAAAGTTGGGCTATGCTGTGCCTGTATTAACATATAACTATCCCGTCGTAACTTATGTGTCGTCTTCAAATATTGAAATATATTTCCCATTGTAAACTGCATTTTTCTTCGTAGGTTAAAAATATACAGGTGAGGCGACAAGTTTTTTAAATGTAAAATAAAACTCGGTTTTGGTATTTACAATGATGATTTTATTAAAATCAATTTAAAAACGATAATATGTCATTTAGTTTCGCAACATATTACATACAATTTACTTTTTTAAGTACAAATTATCTGTAACTGTATTTATCATATCATACAACGTATTAAACATTATAATAAACATTATACATTAAACATACTAATATCACAGTTAGTACACTCTGTTTATCATTTAGTTAAATTATTTACTCAAAATAAACTCCTTTTCAAAGCCCACGCATCCTGTGCTTTTAGGTCATAACCTTCGCTGCCTAACTAAAACACTGATAAATGACCCTTTTAAAAATCAAATACCAAATTTGAATTAACACCAAATTTAAATTAAAAAGACTAAATTAATATTACAAGTTAGTCGTCTTTTTAAATGTCAGTGGGTAAGACATTCTACTACTTTGGTCTCTTAGATTGTTTTGATTGAAACTCTTACGTTAAGTTCTAAGTTGCTAATTAAGTAACATCAAAAAGGGCCTAAGGCCATTTAGCAGTACATTCAAACTTTTGGATTTGGGCCAAAGTAACCTGATAGGGCTTAAGTTACCCGCAGGCATTTAACTTCCCAAGACACATGCATATTATATTTATAGTTTGTACTCCGATAATTGGGTTTATTGCACCTTTTACAAATAATTCGATTAAACACCCTTATTTCAAAATAACATCTTATATAATTAATAAAACAGTTAGTTATTTGAGTACGTCTTAGTTTATTACTGCCAAACTAAAAGTATGGAAAAATTGCGTTTTGACACACTAGTACACTAACTCATAAAAAAAATGATTGATTAAAGTGCCATCTACCCAATTATACAGTAACCACAAATATGTTATGTATTAAAAACTAAAGATCAATTGCCCATTTTGATGTCTCTACTTCGTACTCTGATAATTTTAAACAAATAGGCACAGCATTGAACTGATCAGTTTAGTCAATTAATCAAGGCATCATCAATTAAGTGATACGAAACTGAAGCACCCCTTGTTATGAGGACTTTCACGATTCTGAAACAAAATATAAATATGTATTGAAACTGTTTTTATAAGAAATTAAATTGCAGGTGTACAGGTGAAAAGGTTGTCAAGGTTTTTATATTAGCGTGTGGTGTAAACGATTAAAAAGTCGTCATTTTAACAAAACCTTTGGTACTTTTTAATGGAACTTTGGTACTCACAGAATAAAGATGAGAGCCACCGCGTAAAAATAAAAATCAGGGAATCCCGTGTGTGAACGCGTAAGTACAGAGCGTTGTACCAGGGGGTAGAAGGACTCCCGCATAATCAGAGCGAACAATTTAGCGCTAAAAGTGTGTCTACATTGACCGGTCCAGAGAAGACGAACCTGGGCCCTTAAAAACCGGTTTTCAAGGTTTTCATAGTAGCGTGTGGTGTAAAAGTCCTAATTTTAACAAAACCTTGGTACTTACATAATAAAGATGAGAGCCACCGCGTATATGCCAGCGGAGAGCAGTAGAAAAGCCTCTGGGAATCCCGTGAGTGTGAACGCGTACAGTGCGTTGTAGACGAGCGGGGCTACAAGGGGGCAGAAGGACTCAGCGGAACCCAACAGGCCGAATGCCTTCCCGATGTCCTGGCTCGGCAGCGTCTTCGTAAGGTAAGATCTCGACATCGGCCCGGATACAGACCCGAAGATTGACACGATGGAACCTGGAACAATGTGACCGAAACGAAACTTAGTATCGATAGAAGCATTCAACGTGCGTTCCGAATTTCAGAAACTTGTGTCACACCAAAACCTCACGAGCGCGATCGCAGGTATAACGAGAGAGAGACGGACCGATCTCCCGTCTCATCTCGAGCGCTGCCAGTCATTCCGTGAAACTTGTCACGCGGAATCCTCACGAGCGGAGGCTGGCATAGCGTTCGAGTGAGTGGACCGATCTTCCGTCTCTCTCACTCTAGCGGCATACAAACGAATGGAGATTTTCTCGTGCGGTTAAGTTTTCGTTGAATTATTATGTATGCATAAATGTTTGTATAAATGTATAAAAGTATGTTTGTATGAATGTATGTATGAAGAAAAATGTATATCATAGTCGAATAAGTAAACTTGTCATTTTACACCCGAAATTTATCATCAAAAGTGTGAATAAAACGATAGATGTAATTTAAAATTTGAAAAAATTGTTATCTTCATTAATTCCTTACTTCCCAAAAACTTATATCACCAATAAGACGTTATCACGTAAACATCTCGATCGTAAACCTACTTTACAAACAACCAATTTTTTTAATATATTTTTAGACATGCCACGCTGGCCACACAAAGCCATCTAGTTCCAAACTAAGCTACTACTACGAAGCTTGTCGTATTGGCTACTAGACAACCGATAAACTTACTTATATCTTATATATATATTTTTGTAAATATATACTTAAATACGTAGAAAACCCCCAGACTAGTACAAACAGACATGTTCATGCACATAAATATTTGTACTGTGCGGGGATCGAACCCGCGACCCATGGCTCAGAAGCAGCGTTTACTACCACTGATCCAAATGGTCGTTTATAATTAATCGTCCGTTAATCACGGGATACTCGAAAGAAGATGGGAGAGATTCCAAAAAGAAAAGAAATATCACTAGGATGTAGGTGAGCAACAATATATCAATAAATCACATGTATTTATTTTATGTGGAACGCGCGATTTGAGCAATTTCTAAACCCAGAAACCTAAATCATCAATTCATAAACTATGCGCAAAAAATACACGTGATTTTGAGTTTTGCGAGGGGTTGGGGCTAGCCTCAAACCTCACCACATATCACCCTTGTCCAAAAGTTACTTTACTAATGAACAATCCCTTATACAATAGTACTGTAATAGGGGTGCCACAATTTTCGCGTCATTTAGTATTTTAAGTTTAATTAAACTTGTAGAGGGATAGCTAGTGTAGCCGGGTAGCATCTTCTCTCGATCATTAACCAAATTACTTTTCTAGTCATCATCATTCTTAGTTGCTTCTGCTATAATTTAATTAGATAATAAAGGGCGACAAACAAAAGATTAAGATTATCTTACCTAAATACATATGCCATGTCGTCATAGCTGTCGCCTTTGTAATGTTTTCCGCGATACACGACAGCATACTTATCGCAGCGAAGCTCAGATCCTTAATATTGAACAATTTTTGTAGCAAGGCAACACCGAAGAACCCGCCCAACACTAATAGAGTACTTATCGACGAGAACGTCGTATAGTCTTTCATGGTCCATTGTAATTTGTTCCTTGTGTACAGGTACATTAGTCCCGATGTTCCGTACATAGTAAACGTAGAAAGAGTTGTGGCGGATATAATCAGGAGTAGTTTGGCTCGACCGTGGTTTTGTCTCTTCTTGAAACATTCCCTTATCATTTCTTTGATGTGAGTCAAGTCGAGAACAGTTAATATGCTGCCCTGAAATATTAATAAGATCGGTATCAAATCAGTGCTGTATTTACACATTTGCCGCCCCAAAGCTATTGATTTTTGCCACCACTACTGACCTCTAAAATTAGATATACTGATCATAATAGCGTTAATTCTTTTTTTTTTACAACTTTTTCGGTACATTTTTAAGCTAAGAATAACAAAACTTTGTTTTTACTGCACTACATATAATTTTTGGGCCCATTTTGCTGCCCCCTAATTATGCCGGCCTAAGCTTCAGCTTTTTCATTTTTTATGATTAATCCGGCACTGTATCAAATATACGTGCTATACTCATCAACGAGTACCTAATATAAAAAACTAGATAAACAATCAGCGTCAAAAAAATGACCGAACTGAACGTGCACCCATTTCACATAAGGGTGTTCTTCTTCTAGTACAGTACAACCCATATCAATCGAATAGTAACAAAATCACAAATATCCATACTATTGCATATCGACATAATTTGACATTGACATAAAATCAACGTCAGTCGTTCAATCGAGGACTGTTTCAGGTGTCATTTTTGAATCGGACTGTGTATCTAGTTCATACTAAAAAAAAAAACACTTCGCATCAGGCACTGGTTTTCAACAACGGAATCTTAAAATATTTGCTCTATACAAATGAACATATAATATTATGGTCGTGTGGTGCTGGCACATAAAAATAATAACACCATTCCTTCTCTTTCTAAGGGTGTCGTAAAAGGCGGTTATAGGAGTACTGCCAGAAGTAGCCGGACTGCAGCGTATTATCTTAACCGTTAACTAAACTGTGATTGCCAACCCGCCTGACAAGAGTGGTGATTAAGGCTTAAAAATTAAAATTCCCCTTTGGGGAAGGCCTAGGGAGTCCAAAAGTGAGCGTCACTTGGCTAAGATGATGATGATATATGTAAAATAGTTTTAAACCTTTAACTGTAGTGGAACTCGACAAAATTGATTATTTGGGGGTGACCCCCATGGAGCTTAATGCGTTTTACGCTTGTTTCTTTTTTAACAATTTCTTTCGATGCTACACACTGATATATTTATAATGTGTTTTTTTCTACTGACTTAGAACGTAAACATATTGTAAGAATAATATCGTCATTTAACAAATTAATGAGACTTTGCCATCATCAATCTTCGCTCAAAGCAATAGATAAATTATGCCTCATTTACACTCAGCCCAAATCGGCAGGAAAGTGAACTGGAACGCGGGCAGCGCGTGAGTGTAAACGCGATACGTCTCATGCTCTGGCCGCTGCTCTAGCGCTGCCCGGCAATCCCTTGATTGTCGGTATTTCGTGCGAACTTCAAGCGCGGGCAGTGCGGGCGGCAGTGTGTGTTCACATTCAGTCCTCTTGCTCACTAGCCGCAGGACTTCTGCTGTCGCCGCTACACCTCGACCTCAACCTCGTTGCGATATGCTCGGTAATGAAGTTTAAGAGCTGAATAAACACTTTACCCGCGTCGATGTTGCTGCAGAATTATTTAGGGCAATATTGCCGGCAGGGACGGGAGCAGTGGAATGGGCTGAGTGTAAATCAGGCATTAGAGAAGAACAATATATAATGATCTTACTTTACATATAAGTTATGTGATAGCGCGCTGATATCATGCAACAGCGATAATAGAATTGGCGCAAATATTAGATAACATTATTATTGTCATTGTGTATGTTTCGTTATCAAAGGTTACACCTGCTTATTGTTTACTTAAGCATTAAGATAAAAAACACATCACGAAAGCCGACTGACAAAAGTCTTTTTTATATTGGCTTGGGCCCGGATGGACAAAGCCCCTCCTTCGTGCTTCGGAAGTATACATTGGCTTGTCGTCTTGATAGAGCATAATCATCCTTGATGTTAATCAAAATCTGAACAAGAAGGCCATAAGCATTTAGTCCCGTGTCCGATCGCTTTGAAATCGTAAAAACAAGTCAATTCAGAGGCCTGTCATAGGCGGCTTGAAAAACTTTGACACCAGATTATAAATAGTAAATAATCCTAAGATAAGATAATAAGGTAAGGTATTTAGCACCTACGTAGTGCGCGCCACTACGGATCAATTACATTCACAAGTTAGTATGAATAAAACCATACAGATTCTTTTTTTACTGACACCCGGCTATAAATATTAAATGAGTAGGTACGTCATCAATAGGTACATATTATTTTTAGTTTTTTTTTGGGGTGGTGGGATCTACCTACTAGTGGATGTCCACCCTAGGCAACGGCATCTTTGGTTTTCTAACCAATGATGACGGCTAACAGATCCCTCTGCGGTGGTAGGCTTCGTAAGAGGCCGCCTGGAAGCTACCACCCTCCTGCTGGAGTCCAGCGCCAAACAGATCTTCTGTGTTCCGCTGGTGTGTAAGAGAATCAGTACCTCTGGGTAAGCTCAATCCATCTTAGGCTTCTTCTTAACCGTATAGTTAAGTATGTAGTCAAGAGCAAGCCCATAATTTATTTAAAAAAAATAGTTATTTAGGCGTATGTTTTTCATTTAAAAAATGTAATTTAGGTCAAGTTGACCAGCATTTTCCTCAATTTTTCACACTTAAAATATGATTTTCTTATAAAATTCATATGGAAACATTCCCGTGGTTACAACCCTCATTATTGAAAGTTAACATAATATCAAAGTCTATAAAACCATACAGTCGTCCGACGCCTTTGATCTCATGGAAAATGCCGACAACGTCTAGACAGTATCGCGACGGCTAGGGTTTGTCACAAGTAAACAATATATAAAAATATTTATTTATTACAGATAAACACTCATAATTAGCACCCCAATGAACCTCAAAATGTACACCCATATCGAATTATAAAAAAATACGTCCGCAATCTTGGATTTAAAATAGGATGGCATTTTGGTAATCAGCACCCCAATGAACCTCAAAATTGACAACTAGGTATTTATCTTATTAAGAAAAAATTACGTCCACCATCTCGATTCCAATAAAGCTTGAAAGCATCTTTATCATTTTGAATTAAAAAAATCCAAACACTCATGCCCTACCTACCTACCTGTGTATTAGATATTTTTTACCATCTACACAATGCACCATTTAAATTAACAAATATAAAATAATTAAAAACAAACACTTGTTAGCCCTGAATGCTGTGCTGTGTCCCGAACTACTAACATAGTTTTGTTCGCAGTTCGGGATCGGCTTTTCCGCGTCTCGTCCCTCACACCCCGCACAATTGCCCTGTCTAGACGTCTTCGTCGGACGACTGTATGGTTTCATATACTAATATGGTAGTTTTTGTTGATAAGCTAACAAGATTTGTTGGCGGGCAGCGAACGCAAAGCATCTAATTTGACGGTTTTAATTTATCCAAACCTTTAGTGTTTAGATTGGTGTAATTTGGTGACTGGCACTACAGGAAACATACTTTTTATTATCTGTCAATCAAAACTTTATTCTTCACAGATCATCATCATTATCACCAGCCCAAATCAGTCCACAGCTGGACACAGGCCTCTCTGGAGATCTAAGGAAAATTTGCCATAATCGCCACGCTTGGCAGGGGGATTTGGCGCAGTTTGGCCCTTAGTCGACAGAAGACGCTGCAGCCCATCTTTTTCAGGAAGTACGCCTTAAATCGACTCTTACGACACCCATAGAAAGCAATGGGGCGGTGCTATTATTTTTATGTGCCGTCATCACACGCACACACATATTGGAAACAAACGTACCTAAACTTTATAAGGTAGACTACCGCATCCAGTCAATTATCAAACTAAGTAACTCTATTTAGGTAAACTTGACAGGAGGAAGGAAAATATGATTATTTTTAGCATCGAGGCTTGACTAATTTTAGAATAAAAGCCATATAACAAACTGGCAGTTGAATTCGCAACTGCAGACAAAATTAAAAACAATAGGATTTTTTTATTACTGGACGTAGACGCAGTCTAATAATTAAACCGACATATGTTAGGATAAATAAATGATTGTTACCTTCACAATACCAATCAAAGATTCGTCGATGGCTAACGCTGAAAAAGCGTACGCACACGTGTGTAGAGTGGCTACTATGCAAAATAAGTAGACATTTCCCACTGCTCTTAGCAAGTACGGGCTGACCATCGCACCCGCGGCCATGCCCACAGCGAAAATCATCTGGATCATTATTAATCTGAAAGTAAAAACATGTTTTCGAGCAAAATATTCGATATAGGCACACGATAAGGAAAATAAGAATGGCTCTTAAGTTTCGATTTCCCAAATAAATTATTTCCAAAAGACAAATCTATAGATCGGTGATAATGCTCTGAATAGATAGAGTAAAACGACACAAATTGAGATTAGTCGTTTTTTTCTGTTTTGATGAGATCCATAAAATAATTTGATATTGATTCAAACTTCAACAAGTCTTGAATATACCAAAATAAAAGAAATAAAAATTTGTTGAGTTTAAATTGATTTTATTCCGATTATTTTGTAGTATTACAGCGTTCCGCCAGCGATTTTATTAGTATGGACTTCGGTTATAAATAATTACCCTCTCGGTACTACACTTTTTGCAATCGCTCTATAAACTTCCTGGACACGAATTCCAAGGAATTATTTCCTAGCTAAAAGTTTCCAACTATTTCCAAATACTAAACCAATAATAATTATTCAAATGAGTTGAGGTGAGATTTTAGTGATTCCCAAAAAGGAATTTTAAGAAATATATTTGTTGACTTCGAGTAGTTTGAATCGATGCGACATATTTCGAAAATTATCGATTTTTAAACTATAAGTATTGTCATCCCTAGTCCGATGTGGTAGACGTTGTACGTGAGAATGTCAAGAACATCATGATCACCATGATAATCATCATAATTGCCAACGAACAAACAAACCATGATCAATTCTTCCGTGACCGTACATGGTATAAACCCCGAATCAATTAACTCTTAAAATCATTTATTTTTATAATTATGTTTGTATTTGTATAATTATGGGATGTAGAGGGGCGAACCACCATCTTTCACCCCAAGCCAACCTCACCTGCACGCGGTGCATCCTGCTGGACGACAAACGAGGCTCTGGCGATCGACCGACCGATGGCGGTATAGCCATCCAAATTCAAGGCGTACTTAAATATAGCAGGCCAGTGACGGGCAGCAGCGTCACTGGTGTGAGAAGCTACGCCCTGCGATCGCCAACCCGTCTGCCCAGCGTGGCGATTATGGGCAATACCTCTAATGCAGACGCAAAATGAGCCACGGCCCCCAGTTCCCGGTGGTCCCGCTATTCCTGGTCATGGTGGCGACCACGGTCACGGCGGGACGGGGGGTGCGAAGAATCTCCGGGTTACGGGAGGCCACCAAAAACCATTGACCCTGGCGACGTACAACGGACGCACGTTACGGCTAGACTCGCATCTGGCCCAACTTGAGGTGGAACTTGGGAAGATTAGGTGGCATATCCTAGGGCTGTTTTTTATGTTCTGTGATCCCAACGCATTTATAAACGCTTTAGCCATAGAGCTCACCTAAAACTCCTGTTCTCATTGTCGGTGACGTCGGTAATAAAACACATGACCCCGATGAGCAGGACACTGAACCCGCCAAACAGTGAGAAGAACGTGTTGCTAGCGACCAGCCACCACGGCCCGAGACCCGGCGTCATGGTGTACACCACTAGCAGCATGGAGTTCAACGTCATCCCTGGAATAACAAAGAGTTCTTGGAATGCACAAGACAATCTTATTGGCCGAAGTAAATGAGCTATGATAGAATGAGATCTAGAAGAGCTCGATTTCTAAATCAACGTGGAAAACCACTTTTCTTTATGGATGGATGTTCTGAGTTTGGGTGTTTTCTGTACCGTCGTCGTTTCTAATTCCACAGAACAATTGGTTTATTAGGTAAATACTTCATTTGGGATGAGAAGAATGTTATGTAATATCCTTCCATTTATTTTATTTTCTTCTTATGATATGATTTAAGGATTGTCTGGTGTCAAAGTTTTCCAAGGCCTTTAATGGTCTCTGATGGTACTTGTTTTTACGTCTTCTATCTAGCGACAGAAGTTTTAAAGCACCCTTTCCAGACCCTACCAATTTAGAAGATTGCTTCCTAAATTAAACCAACCGGGAATCGAACCCGGTATCCCTGTGTAGTAGGAGCAATCTAGTCTAATCCCTTTGACGCAAAAAGTGTTTGTAAATTTTAAATTAACGCTAATTTGTAAAATAAAATGACATAAGTATGCATTAATCAACAGCCTCCCAAAACATAAATATTAGAAAATGAAATAATTTTACTTATTGGCTCATTCTAACAATTTTACTGCACTTATGTCAAAAATAAGTAGGACCGACTGCTTATATCCTTGTTCACAAAAAGGCTTGTATTCTTAATTTTCATCAATATGCTTTACGAATTTTGCATAGGAATCCTAAAGACTTACCCAACAGAGTCCACATTATTAGGGGCTTCCGGCCATGCTGGTCAGACCACACACCTATGAATAGTGACAGGACTGCCGGCACCAACGATCCCAGGACCGAACTCACTGTGTTCAGAACATTTGCATACTCTTGCACCTCATTCTCTAACTCTTGTATTTGTTCCTGCTGGTCCGGAGTGTAGTTCATCTTGTTTGGCAATAAGAACGGCCGGCATTCGGTGGAGGAATGATTTAATTCGTTGACGCATGAGCGGTACAGGATGAGGTTGCTCATTGGGGTGGCTGTTTGAAAAATAGATTTACAAATTGTATTTGACGTAGCTGTCAAGATTTAAGAGCACTAATACATATTTTCATTTATAATGTTCTGCTTAGATAGAGATGTCTCTACTACTCTCGTTATAAAATATTAGCGCTGCGTCCGCGACTCCGTTCGCGTGTGATTCGGCTATATCAGACTCCAGGTTACATCGCTCTTCTTAGAGACCACTAAAAATTCTTACAATCGCTATCTGTTATTCTCAATACCAAATTAATAAAATATTGATTCTTAATACACACCTTCACCCCATTTTTCAACAACTTTAAGGGATGATTTCTAAGCTCAAAAATTATCTCAAACTATCAACATTCTAAATTTAATGATGATCAAAGCAATAATTTTTAAGTTTAGATATTTATACTCGTAAGATAACACATTTCCCCTTGTTTATCGTATCAGTATAAAAGTGCAGAAGTGCAAAAAAATTAAACATTAACCCCTCAAAATAGAATTAGTTGATTGCAACGAACACTGTCTAAGTTATTGTTTGTTGTTTTTTTGATCCTATTGTTTCGCTTATCAAAAGCAAGTGAATGAAGACTAATTAATTAGCTTATTTTCCAAGATAGCTCAGATTCAAACATTTATTTTGATATAAGAAATAATCTATACTAATATTATAAAGCTGAAGAGTTTGTTTGTTTGTTTGAGAGCGCTAATCTCAGGAACTACTGGTTCGAATTGAAAAATTATTTTTGTGTTAGATAGTCCATTTATAGAGCAAGGCTTTAGACTATATTTTTTTGAAAACTTCTTAATCGTTATCACAGAAATTGACGCAGACGAAGTCGCGGGCAACAGCTACTTTATTATAAAAGTACAAGGGAAATGTCCTTACTTACCAGATACAGCGAAGCTGACCATCACTAGAAAAAGTGGAATTTCAATAGCGTTATTTATCCTATACCTTTTGGATATTGAATCACCACTGCTACTAAAGTCAATGTTGTCATTGTCATGTTCATCCATTGTTTGTTTGATGCACTATATATAGAACTGCACGCAAACTTTGAACAAGAACAACAAAGAACACACAACTCCTCAATTAATACCGGTAACGAGTTACGCGTTGTTTCTCATCAACGCGCGAGTGAACACTGAATTTTGCAGTCTAGAATTGAAAACCAGATGGCAGAAAATGTAATCGGCTCTATCACAATTCAGATAGGTATGATAATAGCAGAGCCTACAATTTATGCCAAAGTTATTATGAGGCTTGTAATCTTACTAACTAATCTTGCTATCGTAACTAGAATTCAATGATGGAGGCCTTTGCCCTGCAGTGGGTTGATATAGGCCGTTACTTTACTTCTATTAAAATGTGAATGTTTAGATGGATGTTTATTACTCAATACGCCAAAACGGCTGAACAGATTTGAATGAAATTTGGCAAAAAGATAGTTTTGAGTCAATATATATCTATTCCAGACTCAAAACTAGGCTAGGCTGTACTTGAAATCCCGGAAAACTGTACGGTTCCCGTGGGATTATTGTGCTTGTTTTTCATATTGAAAGGGATCGACATGGTTTTTTTAAATAGTGGTAGTGTACGGGTATTTAGCCTATTATCATCCCACTGCAGGGAAAAGGCCTCCATCATTGAATTTAAGTTACCACAGCAATGAGATGGGTGCTGGCTTATTCGTGGCTGACGGGTTAGGGTACAGCATGGACTAAATTTTATTCGCGAACGCGGAGCGTGTTCGCGGGTAACAGCCAGTGTTTATTAAAAATTTAATGTTTATCAATATGTATGATGGTTTTATTTCTTAATAACGTAACTATTAACCTCATCAATTGATTATTAATCAAACAATGTTTCCATTCTGAACCCGGTTTCAATTGTATTTTGCTAGTGATATAATCTTACCTGACTCCCGTAGGACAAGTCTTGGCGCAGAAGTCGTAAGATATTTTAAGACTTTAATTTATGTTGTTTTGGAACAAATTTCCTATTTTTAAACGTTGCATGACTATTTAAAAATTGTAACGTCAGAAAATACAATAAGGCATACATACCTTGGCGTTTAAATACCGTTATACATTTGAAAATTTATTATTATAATAAATTCCCAAAAAAAAAAACTGTTTGACGAGTTTGTAAGATTGCTTTACGTTATTATCATCGATGTATGGAGAGGAAAAATCTAACGACCTTGAATTTGCTCCTGTGTTAAAAGACTGAAGTTGCTAATTTATTCCAAACATTAAATATTACTAAAAGAATTGTATTGTTTAGCAGATTCAAGTCGCTTTAATTTTAATAAGAAACTGATGAGTCATTCTAGTCATTGGGCGTATGACCTCTTATAACATGAAAAAAAGTAAATCTCATTAACAATGAAATTCTTTTACTGTACAGAGGACATCATATTAGAATAGGGCATTTTGTGTAGTTGAATTAAGTGTGATTTTGGAACGAAAATGTCCTCATGTGCAGCTTACTGTAAAGACAGGACATAATATCATCTTGAATTATCAAATCAGGCGTGAAACCTTATCTGTAAATGTTGTCCTTGTTAAAACAAGAGTCCCTGAGTTACTCATCTATTAAATAAAAATAAAATATATAAATACTTCAAAAATATATATTCAATAATGTAAAGTACAAACTTTAATTTTATATTCTTACATGAAGACTAGTGCATTTAAACTTAGCTATGTATAAACTTTTAATAAATCGTTCAATTCAAACCGGTCATGTATTGCGCTGTGGCACGTTATACTTATAATGTAGACTATACATACATATATTGTAACTTTATGAAACGTACAATGTAGATACAATATTAAGAACAAAAAACTGAATAGGTATATAAACATTTTTGAATACTTTTGCATTCGTTTACGCAAAATATTTTTATTTGTTTATTTGTATTGAAGCAATTACAGTAAACAAATATATTTGAATATTCGGTGTACTTGAATATATTTTACTATGTTATTTTTAAGATGCTTATGGACACAATTTCGTAATTTAATTATGAACATTGTCATTAAGTAAGTGTATTATGCATACATAGTTAGATTATAGATATCAGGTAGTAACTAATATACGTTTAATAAAAAAACATGTTAACAAAAAAGATAACATCACTACGTTACGTAATGACAGCAAAAGAGCATAACACGAAGTCGAGTCACTTTTTTTTTCTTATTCGGTAATTAATTACTTTGTACAGGGCCTTCAAAGAGTCAATAACAGAGACTTCAAATGACCATATAAATAGTTGAGTTTAACGAGCGGTCAAATTTCAGAACATGAACGGAATAAGGCAAGATAATTCGATCAGTCTCAGCGATTTTAATACAGTATGCGCCAAACAGTATCATGTTGATATAAAATATTTTATTTACAGACTTTTTTATTGGCAACAAAACCTTTATTAAGAATACTAACTCAACCATGGATTGACCATTTTTAAATCAAAACCAATCACCAAGAAGACACGTTAATTATCTATAATATTTGCAGTCCAAACAAACAATTAAAATCTTAAATCTATATCACATGGGTCGAGTATTTCATACTCCCTAAGTAAATCGCACTGGTATTTTTATTCCCAATTTACATAAGTGTTGAGGTCAATAACAATGTGTAGGTATTTTTAAAATATTGCATTTAAGTATATCACAGTAAAAATTTCAGTATCAAACATTTGAAAAATACTTACAATATGTTTGTTAAGAAACCTTTACTTAGTAACCTAGTGATTAAATGTTAGTAGGCTCTCTACTATGCTTTATAGGAGATAATACTTAATTTTGGTACAAATCCTAGAAAAAATAGTATGGTACACATATACCATACACAATATGTAGTCTATCGTCGATGCCGGTTCATCTATACTAGCTAAGAATAATAAAGATCCCACCAGAATGTTTAAAATCCGCACTACATTCACGAGATGAGCAGAAATGAGATTTGTAACTTTCTGGTGAGACGTTTAATAATACATTCCATTTATTGATCGAGTATAAAATTGACTAAGCAAGGCAGCTGTATGTTTTTTAATGTTAGCTTGTGACTATTTTTTAATGTCATAACATACCAAGTATTAAGGATTCTTATCTAATTATGACATTATTAATAACACTAAAAGTTTTTTACCTTAATCTACGAACTTACTTCCAATCTTTCGTAGCTGGGCGAATTCGCAAACCATCGATAGTATACTGTGAAACTGTAACAAAGAACAGATGTGTAAGTAGGTTTTACTCGTTGCTAAACTGTGTTTTAAATAAAACTCCCACTCCATACATTAAAATATCAATTAAAATCGAATAACTGTTATTTTGAAGGAAATACTTAATGACACAAATGTGTCACCTGGTGTCTATGCACAGGGTATATAAACTATAACACAACGTAACTTAGATCCGTAAGTAAAAAATCACTAACAAAATGTTGGGTGATACCTTCTTCATAAGATGATAACACTACCAAAAATATATACGTTTAAGTTAATAAATTCGTTATTTCTTCTAAAGTAGCCTATATTTCATCACATGCAGTTGCAATAGTCATCATGGTAATCGAAGACCTGAACAATGCAATGAAATATCGGAAACACATCAAACAAGGTCATGCGTGGAGGAAATGGGGAAAACAATTAGCTCCTATGACAATAGCCATGAAAACTTTGGATGTACAAAGGTAGCTTAATGGTTAAAGAAGTCTGCCGATAAGCGAAAGGTTGTGGGTTTGAGTCTCCGCTGGATTACAGAGTAAAACCTTGCATACAACGACACAAAAATGTCTTAGTAGCAGTGTTCGAACAAAATAAAAAAAATACTATCCCCCTATAACCACTATCCACAAAGTATTAAGGCGACATAGAGCTAATATGCTGCCCCCAATTGATTTAATTTGTTTACGTCTAAACAAAATCAAATATCAAAATACTAGAACTGTATCATTTTAGCAAATTACCTCTAGGCTAGTATTTACTGAATCACAGTTAACTTTTCATTTAGTTGTTTATAAAGTCAAATTTGTCGCTAACGCCAAAAGCGGCCACTTTTAGCATTAATGAGCAATACGAAAGAATGCCAGAATGAAAAGCAGTTAACAGTGATTCCCCTGGTAGAAGTCCCCATAATGGACAAATGTTCTGTTTCACTTATAGTCCAAAATATAAAATAAAATGGGAACTATATTTTCTGTCACCAAAATTTACATTTGTCATCAAGTTGTATCACCAAATAATTAGATCTATCGCAACGAAATGTGTTCCCAGGTATGAATCACCAAATTAATGTTAACATATGTGTAAAATAAAAGATGGATCACCAAAGAAGTTGTAGTGCATTGATTGAATTTATACTTCGCTCTCATAATAATAGTTTTGTTACTTAAATAATAGGTTTGTCCTCAAAATGGTAGATCTGTCACCAAATATATCGATTTTCGTTCCCAGACTGCGATTACCTTTAATTTGTTATTTTGTCACCAATACAGTGGTAGCATTTTATTTCATTGAGTTATCAAAATAATATAATTCGTTACCAATTTAATACATCAATTGTCAATTTGAATGAAAAATATTCAAATAGGCGGAGCCAAATTTGAATCTGCATGGACTGATTTTGATGACTACAAAATCCAATGGTTCAGCAAATGGAGAGTGGATCTACCTGACAACAAGGATTAGATGCATGGGAAATGCAACTGCCTTGCGTTTTATAAGAATTATATGTGCAAACATATTGTCGAATTAGCAATAATCAAATAGCTTGAAGCTGGCTAACCCCCCCCCCCCCCCTCCCCGCTAGAAGCCAAAAATGTGCTTCGACCAGAAAAGAAAAAGGAGGCGCCCTGCAAAGTCCAAACTAGACCTGATTATTGAGTAATACTTGTTTTATTAAATAATAAATGTTAATTATTTCACGTAAACTATGTGTTTTATTTGCTATCCTACTAGAAATTTAATCTAAATACTGCTTTTACCTGTGGGAATTAAGATCCTTGGGGGAGGCATATCCAGTAAAGTAGGAGGAGTCCAGTAAAGTAGTAGGTAGACTGTTTTCGTTGAAACGATGATGATGATAACTCCTAATTTTTTTGAAACTTTTTGAAATTTTCTAGCGACAAAAATATGATTTATTGGTGATCACTTTAAATTAATTTGCTTCAATACTTATTAGGACAAACCTATTAAAATACATTCAAATATATTAATTTGGTACTAGACCCTATATCTCCATGATTTTAGGTGATTTTTCGTGGAACTGATTTTGTATTATTTGGTGACTAGATTTTGATGATAAATTTATTATTTTGGGAGCAAATTCTATTATTAAGGAAACAGAAAATGACTTTAATTGGTGACAGCTTAAATCATACCCAAATAAAATAAATAAATGTAGACAACATCACATGATTCTGATGTACTCAAAATGAGTAACTACGAGTATTTAAAGCACTCGTATTGTGGATACCCGAAACAACGAAGGTACCACAAACACCCAGAAAATTTAGAAAAACACTTTTCTTCTACATTTACCCATGCGGGAAACGAAACTGGGACCTCGGAGTAGGCGAAACCTGGAAAACCGGTGTGTACGCTATTCCACCACTGAAGTCGTCAGGTCATGTTTATATTTTTGTTTGAACTAGGTATATTATTACCGATACGAAATGATAATAAGCAACGAATAAGTTATTTTTAAATTTATATCCGTGCACCGACAAAAAGTAGATTGGCAACATAAACACAAGTTTCAGGAAAAACAAGTGAACCTTGGAATCTTGAAATACGCGACAAATGTCGATGTAAGACAGGACAACCTTTTTTGCTCTTATAGATAATATACATGACATTCGCATTCAAGATTCTTAAAACACATGTTGTGTTTACAAACAAATGATGTAAAGTAACAACCCATTTTCGCTCACTGTTGAGCACGGGTCTCTCTCCTTTTTTAAGGAGAGGGGTTTAGGCCTTAGTTTCATCACGCTGGCCTTGTGTGGGTTGGTGGACGGCGAGGGCAACGCTGTGGCAACATCACCCCGCCGTTGGACGTTTCTCAAGCCGCCTGAAGGCCTCCAACAGGGCTTAACGACTGTTATCTCATGATACCAGCCGGGACCGACGGATTAACGTGCCCTCCGAAGCACGGAAGCGCTCAAGGTATAATGCCACAAACGGTTACCCATCCAATTAGTGACCGCTCCCATCGTTGCTTAACATTCGTGACAGAAACTGATCACGAAGAAGCATTAGGCTATGAGCGCTTCTACAATTTTAGCAACTAAATGCAATTTTATATAATATCAGTTTTAAACTTGAAACATTATGTCCTAAGAACTCGAGCCCGCATCTCCATGCATACCGGGCGCTTTAATAGTTTGAATCACAGAACATGGAAAAAGGTTAGAAAGGCTGTCATGCGCCACTTGTATGAGAACCGATGTCGCCGCTACACATTAACGAGTTCAAAGAAAGCCAATCAAGCGACACTATTGGCCGAGCAACGTCAAAAGAAACCAATCACAGCGCGATTATACAAGTTTCTATGTTCTCTAGTGTAAATACTAATAAATAATGATAATACATTTAGATTTTAAACGTGAAAGAATAGCACAACTCCAGCTCTTCCTATGCGTCGTAATAGGCGGCTAAAGGAGTAACCAGAAGGAGACGGGCAGCAGCGTCTTCTCCCTACAAACCGCCTGCAAAGTGTGACAATAATGGCAAAATCCTCCTTTTAGAGAGGCTGTGTCCAGGAATGGATTGATAAAGACTAGGGATGATGATGATGAGATTTGGCAGCAATAAGACCTTTTTAACACTTATTTATTGTATTACGAAGTTTGATTAACATGTACCTAAGTTTGATAGTCGTATCACATTAGATGACTTTTTTTTAACTGAATACCGATAATATCTCTGATGTTATTTTAACCCAAATCTAATCCGCACAGGACGTTTTAATTGAACCTTGGTCAACCTTGCAAAGTTACGCGTGCTCAAACATGATAGATAACATACAAGGGCAATTTATACGCGAAATGTATATTGCGCTTGTCATGCTAAGTTGCCAATATGAGCATAAACTATAAAAAAACTAAAATTATAACAATATATTCATACCTTTTACTAATCTTACTGTTATAAATGCGAAAGTTTGGATAGATATTGTTATTGTTACTCAATCGCGCCAAAACTAATTAAAAATTGGTGGCTTGTTTTACAATTTTTAATCACGCGTGCTATGTCAATAATTTATTTTTTGTAGTTTGTTAACCGATATTTTACTATCCTTTAGGGTAGATCTTTTTTCATATTTAAATCAGACCAAATTTGGGTTATTATAAATTAGCGTAATCGGTCAACCCGGTCAAAAGTTATGCTTGGTATACGCGTCGAATTGAGAACCGAATTCATATGCTGTAAAGTAAAATAAGATACACGGTACAAAATTAAAACAATACCAACTCTAATGTTCCTTAAATATGTATAACTGACACTTACCACAGCATCACAGAAGAGGTCAAACTTATTGCAGCAGACAGCAACATAATAGCACCAGGGAACGAGCTGATAGTGTATTCGTAGATCGTGTTGTACAACGGGGGCGTTATCAGCGGGCTAATGCCTTCTATGGCGCACATAAGAGCGAACACCTTCGCTATGTCCTCCACTGGCATTACCTTAGACAAGAATGATCTTAACAGTGGCGCTGAGAGCCCTCCAAATAAGGATATGACGGACGCTGAAAGAAATAGAACATTAATAAAACTATGGGACTACAAAAAATAATACACCAAACCTTCTTGTTAATATTGTTTTCAGCTGTAGTATTTCTGGCGTTGCTGGTAAATTATTTGTGTACTTTTACTTATATTTTTGTTGTTGATTTTATCTGCTCATGCAATTTCATATTGTATAGGAAATTAACGGCCTCTGTAATCATTCCACTTCAGGGCATAGGCCTCCATCATTGAATTTAAGTTAAAACAGCAATGATGGGTACACCGTACAGGCATAATCACCTCACTTGCCAAGGGTTCTCTTATTAAATTATTTTAAATCGGTACTCCACAACACATTAGTTCAAGCAACTATAATGAGAAAGTTATCTCACCGAGGTACATGTGCCATGTCTTCGTTGCGAATGCTCTGACTGTATACTCCGCGGTGGTACACGCAAACGCTACGATGGAGAAGGGCAAGTCCCCAATAGAGAGGTATTTCTGAAGAACCGCCACCCCAAAGAACGAGCCGGTGAAGGATATAGCTGTGTTAACTGCAGAATATTGCGTAAAGTCTTTTAGAGCCCAGTGGAGTTTCTCCCGCGTATACATGTAGCTCAGACCATAGAGGCCGTATAGGACGAATATGGAAAGGCTGTTAGCTATGGTCACAAGAAGAAGTTGCGTTCTAAGACGGTTCGGTCGACGCTTGAAGCACTCCCTAAACATCTCCTTCACGAGCAATAGGTCTAGAACTGACATGATGCCACCCTGTAAGACAAAAAAAACGCATTAACAGAATATGTAGAAAGAGTATTACAAATAAACACAATTTACTATGCTAAATTAAGATATTTGATGGACTACATTTGTAATCTCCTTACAATTAAGAATGTCACCTGTAACCTTATACATAGGTATTAGAAAAAAATTCTCTCGGATTATAACTTGTTTAAATTTTTAAAATTATTGGAGTAGTGTTTATTTTTTTTTAATTTTATTAAATATAGCATATAATCAATCTGATTATAGTCGAGAATAACATATAGGCTACTGTTCATACCGAATAAATTACGTTTCACGTGGGAATGGGATGGTTTCTAATTCAAATTTCCACGCGTACGAAGATAGTTATTAAATAAATAAAAAAACGTCAACAAATGTCAACAAGAACGAAACACTTTATATAATTCAATAAATAATTATGGACCTTGATGGCTAAACGATGAGACAAGAGTTTTCCGATGGAGCAGACAAAAATTTTCAGGTGATACTTCACCTAAGTGCAAAAATTAGTCTTATGTAGTTAGTCTTCATTTTGCATACTTTATAATAGTTAGTCATAATAGCATCGGTCACGAAATAATGATTGTTTAAAATTCAAGGTAAGTAACTTGTACCTACGAGCGCTAGTAATAACACGACGAAGAATAAGTAATTATGTAATTAGTGGCTATAGAGTAAAATTGCCGGCAGACGGTGTATTGAGGATGTATACTTGGGGATAAAAATGGTTACATTTATACAGCGCTGCATGTCAATATAATAACAAGTAGACGCCCATGATCGAATTGAAATTCTCACAATATGTTTTTTTTTCCACAAGCCAGTATTTTTGAAAGATAATATTTTAATTTTACATTGTAAGCAATGTTAAGGTATAAGCTTGGTCGGAAGCCGAATAGCCAAAGGTCGCGGTTTCAAATCCTACCTACCTGAAAAAAGAAGTTTGCAGTCTTTGAAGTAACAAATAAACCTTTGTTTTTTTAAGCTTTTGCATAGCTTCTATCGCGGGCCTTGAGCGTGGAGACCGAATCCAGAAATTCCGTTACGAAAATAACCTAACCTAGCACTCGGGGCGAGGCACACTCCGACCGGCACAGCGGTGATACTTTATAGTTTTAAAATTGCATAAGTTGATAAAAATGCTATGCAATAGCTTTACCGCGGCAGTCTCCGAGTGCCACACGTCTTTTTTTTTTAATTTTATGCTTTTCGTGCCTAATTGGCTTCTTCCATAGTGTCCATAAAATATCAGAACTGGTCCAGCAGTTTAGAGCTTTATATAGGCGTGAAAACGTTACAAACACTTTCGTATTCAAAATATAAGCTTGACTATCAGTATGGGGAAGAAAACCTACCGGTATAGCTCCATTCAGCGACTCCTTTAGATGTACGTTGGTAAATGCGTACGCTATCACGTAGAAAGCGGTCACCACCAATAGAAGGTAAACATTTCCCACCGCCTTGAGTAGGTACGCGCTCAGAATTGACCCGATAACACTACCGGCTGACACGGCAGCTTCAAATATCGTCATTCTAAAATAAAACATTTGATTAAAGTGTTAAGGTGTAAGTAAAAGCGCGTAGAACGGCAGCTTTTCTAGATGTTGGTACGTTGGAAAACGCGTACACAATGACGTACAGTACACGTTCAGATTTAACCAGATAACACTACCACAGACATGGCTGCCAATATCGGAACTCTACAATAAAAACATTAATTATGGTCTAAAGGCTATAGCATACCAATCGCAGGTCAGAAGCGGTGCAGATCAGTAGCAGTGCGCGAGACGGCACACTGAAAAGAGCGGCAGTTTCATAATGTTAAAAAGCGAGACCTCGTCTAAACCGCTAAAAATCCAATCAATACTTTTTATAATAGTATTTAAAAAAATATTATAAAATTCCCGGTGGAATGTCTGAAGTCCATAAATGCAAACCTGCCGCCGCAAGCTGGCTGAAGACTTAGACATTGATGTATGATCCACGCAGGATATATGCCATCACGGTTGTAAAAAATTGGAATAGTAGACAAGTTATGCAACTTCATACTCATTCAACTTAAGCTTCATTGGCGCTTGCCTACGGAGTCAATCAATCAATCAATCAGCCTATTGCAGTCCACTGCTGGACGTAGGCCTCCCCAAGGGCACGCCACAGTGCACGATCCCCCGCTTTCCTCATCCAGCCACTACCAGCGACCTTCTTCAGGTCATCGGTCCATCTGGCAGGGGGGCGTCCTACACTACGTTTGCCGAGACGTGGTCTCCATTCGCTCATCGGTTCTGCGACAAATATGTAAAACAAGTGTGCATAGATACCTAAATGGCCAGCCAACTGCCACTTCAGCTTGCTACACTTTTGGATAATGTCCATAACTTTGGTCCTCTGCCGGATAATCTCGGATCTCGGATGATCGGATTTTATCCCGCAGCAAAATACCAAGCATAGATTTTTCCATAGCTCGCTGAGCGACATGCAGTCGGTGGGCCAGCCTGACCGTCATGTTCCACGTTTCGGCTCCGTATGTCATGATAACGGGTAGGACGCACTGATTGAACACCCTACGCTTTAGGCATTGCGGTAGTGACGACGAGAAGATATGACGCAACTTCCCAAACGCTGCCCATCCCAGCTGCACTCTTCTTGTGATTTCGCGTTCAAAGTTGTCTCTACTTAACTGCAATATCTGCCCGAGGTAGACATATTCTTGGACAACTTCGAGCGCTTCACCGTTGATCAAGATCGGCTCCGGAGTGATAAAGTCGCTAAACATGACTTTGGTCTTGTTCAAATTCATCCGGAGACCGACCGACGTTGAATTCTTCGTTGCCTTCGGATTGCCATACTATAATTGTCGTCATAGTTATACCACAGTACACTAAGAACAGTACGACATCTTCATTAAATCTGCTATTGTCGGCTTGAATGTGTGCGTGCATAATATACGGGAAAAACATTAGCATAATATTCGGGGGAATAAGGTGGCGGCTGTGTGGCTCATGCCTATAGATGTAAAGCTGGTTACTTACTAACATTTCTAGCCTAGCTGCTAGAAACGCTTTTTTTGGCTTATTATCATTTCTAGCGATAACCAGCGGCTGGAAACGGCTGCTTACATTTCATTGAAATATTCACATGATCTTCTGATTTAGTTACTAAAGGATACATTTAACATAAATAGACATACTTAAACAATGACTTTTGCATCTGTATTAAGTGTTAAAAACTCAATATTTGCATACAAAATGTGAGACTGTTTTAATAATTTATTAATGGGAGATGTTTTGGAAATAGGTATTTATCCGTAAAACAAGTGTGCATAGATACCTAAAAATAGTAACCACACTTAATCACGACGAGGTACTTTAACTGACTAAAATAGCGCACGGTCACGCGCGGGTCTGGTCGCCCCACAACGAGCCTCGCGCAGTCATCCTCGCATGCCCCGCCCTTTAAGACGCTGACATGAGCCAAATTGAGCTCAATGAAGATTATTTTGCTTTAAGCCTATGGCTCGTATTGTTGCCAAATTCTATGTAGTTGTAATTGATCATATTTTCGACCAGGTGGCTGTTTCCAAAACACGATTCTAAAAACTTTTCTCGATAGAAAAAAATCTCAAAGTAGCCTCTGAAAATACATAAATTACCATTTTTCTCAGCAGTCCGTATAACAATGATAGTAAAATTTTGCTATATTGTATATTACATGTTGCTTAAGCAAATAGCTGATTTAAATTTTTTATAAAATGGCAATTTTAAAATGCACAACGAAGTTTGTTGTATGGCACTTAGGCCCTTCTATTCCATGCGCTTTTTCTCTGTCACTCCTACGAGAATCGACAGTGATAGCTGTTGCGCGTTCCAAAGAAATTCAAAGACGAATAAATTTGTGGGCATGTTTATTGCTCAAGGTCATCGGCTGCAGTCAGCGTCTTAAGGGGGGTCCTTACGCATCTATACTGCCGCGCGAGATTCCCGCGTTTGGTTTATAATGATGATTAGATCCAAAGTAAACTAAGTACAATTTTCATACACCACCACCTTAACACAAACAAACGGTGTTTCATAAAGTCCTGTTCGTCTCTGAATTAAGTAAATTTGTATGTATAAACGGGATCTTTTTTGCTTAATAAATATAGCAGAACATAGTCGGTGCTGCTGTATAATAAAAACAAGACTTTAGCAATAAAAAATGGAATAAAAATGTATTGTATTTCGATGCTTAAGTCGGGTATCTACCCGGTATCAAGCGGCTGGCTTCGGTAGCTACCCGCTTACAAGCCGCTGGTTACCATGCCGTAACTATTTATTCATGCGCGCATTTAAGTAAGCTTCCATTACTCTAACGCGCGTAGGGTTAGCGTACTCTTGTAGGCCAATTATTAGCTGATCGACCTTAGATAAACTACTGTTCTTAATAGATACGTTGAGCCTGCCCCACTAGTGCGCTGTCAAGTTTGTAGTCCGGCAGTGGCAGTGCTGTTCAAGTTCAAACCTGCGTTCAAAGGTGGTAAGCTCATATAGTTTCTAGTATTGCACCTCGTAAAGGCCCGTCATCAAACATTGCTACTACTTTCCTGCATTTGGTATGCTCAAGCCATAACTATTAGCCATAGCCATAGCTTTAACATTATTTTCTTATCATGCTCTGATTGTAATCTGTCTGTATACCTATAATAAATAAATAAATAAATAAATAAAAAATAAATAAACTATATTGAACACAGCGGTCATTTGCAGTGGAAGGTAGACATTGCCCACCGCCTAGGTAAGAACTCAGGATCAACGTTGAAGAAAAGGATCTTTATGTTTTCACAATGATACTGCTTTTTTTGATGTCCTTACCTAAGAGATCTATTTGCCGTAGTAGTAATATCGCTCAAATAGCAGAACGCACCAGTGAAGATGACACTGAACCCGCCGGTGAGACAAAATGGCGTCGCGGTGAGGACGTACCACCAGGGACCGAGGTTTTCCATCATACTGTATATGACGGTGAGCACAGAGGACATTGTGATACCTAAAAATAATATGTAATTTAATGGTTTTCTCTGTCTTATGTGTTATTTCTTAAAACTGGGCTCTTGAAATTACACGAACACTCTTACTATTGAAATGGAAGATATAAATTTACGGATAAACAAAAGAACATAAAATCTTAATAAACGCGACTTAGATCCGTAAATTATCTCGTAAAGCAGAATATCCCAAACTATTTTGCCGTTTAACATGCAGTTGCAATTTCCAATTTATTTTTATGACTGGTGGTTATTTATTTTAACGTCAGGTAAGTCTTTTCAGCCTCTGACGTGACTGCCATCTTACGATAAAACCCGGGACCAACAACTTGACGTTCCTCTAGAAGCAAGCAAGCCTAGAACCCCCAATCCTTCCTAACCGGAACGAGAATCGATCCCGGGACTCTTGCTTAGTAGGCGGACCGCACCACTACACCAACTTGGTCGTACAAAAACCGCCTTTTATATGTACAGTTTAATATAGAAAATGTCTGACAAGAAACTATGAATTAGTTTCTGAGTAATCTTTAGAAACTGCTATAGGATAGAAAAAATGAAACCATTATGTGTGATTTAATAATAGTGACAGTGTAACAAGTAATAACTTGTAAGTAGGATAGACCAATGTTGACGAAGCTGATTTGTTGATAAACAAATAAAGATTACAACCATTAACAGCCATAATTATCAAATATCTATTTTATCTTAGTAACCCTGTTGACAATTAGCATGTAGACAATACAGTATCACATACATTGCTTGGATCCCAAAGTCAGTACTTGTTTTGTGGAAATCAGACATAAACCAACCATGAAAAAATTTTACAAAAAATATTTTATATGGAATTGAACCCAGGACACCGTAGCTGACGACACCTTAAAACCGGTGTATGGCTAAATGAGAGTCCTATTCAAAAAATTGATCATACAGAGTCGAAAATTGGGTTGACAGTCTTCAGAGAAGAAAGAGAGAAGAAAACATTGCTTTTTTATATCTTTGGAACCTTATGCTTAAAACGTACTAGCTGCTGGGGGCAAAGCCACGTGCCATTGAGATTTGTACATGAAGCCGACCCACTAACTTTTGATGCAGTCATGCAGACTGCTGCCGCATGCAGCTAGCCGAATATTGGCCTAAGTCGTATTGTCTGTCTGCCTTGAGGACTTCAAGGTATAAGCATTCTTACATTCTCATTAAGAATTACAAAAATTTGCATACCATGAGAACATAAGAACAATAAATTTTAAGATAAATTAAAATAATTAATTTATAATAATTCACCTTATTTTTTCTACACTAAAGGTTTTAAATTTTGATAATAATTTCAATAAATATGGAGCTATTATAATATGTAGAAATTATTTGAATTGATTAACACTCAACTTACCAAGTAGAGGCCAGACAACTAATGGTTTCCGTCCATGTGTGTCAGACCAAACTCCAAGAAACATTGATAGTATAGCTGGTCCAATAGACTCTATGACTGTTTTGACTGTTTGCACGAATGTTGCATACTTTTGAACTTCTTCTTCTAGTTTATGAGTCTCGTTGGTTTTCTCCGGTGCAAGGAAAAACTTGCACTCTTCCACTGTGTGGTTTAATGTGTGAACGCATGTTCGATATAATATTATGTTGCTTATTGCTGTTCCTGGAATTAAACAAATGCATGTGTAACAAACAGACTAAATCAAAACTAAACTAACACAAAGACATGTGTACCAACTAGGAATCAGATGAACTGGGGGAGTTGCTTAGGCACAGATCTGAGCCATATGACATTGATTTCTATTGTGTTTGTAAATACTCGCATAGGTACAAGCAGTTGAAAAAATGTTAATTCCTACAGGATCATAAGACTGCCGCCGGTCGCGATAACAATAGATTTTAATTGTGTCTGGAATAACATACAATCGAGAGGTTAATATCTAGTCAAGTTACAAACAACAGATGATTTCTTCTTTGTCTACAAATCAATTTAAGTTACTTACTCCATGAACATAATACACCTTACCATCATTAAAGGGGAAAAAGGGGGCCTGGAATGGGGCAATAATTACTGAACTGATTTTGATAAACTGGATGTTTGTGTGGGGAGTAGAGTTTTGACTGAAGAATTTAATAATTCACAATTTACTATTGGTAAAGCAGTTGCAAAAAGATTAAAATGATCTATATGGGTTACGATATAACCGGGAACGCGAAGTTACCAGAAACAATTTAATCAAGAATGCGAAACAACTGAGAGCGCGATATTACCAATAGTCATCATGAAATATTAGTCATAAACTAAGTACATATTTCAATTAAAAATAGAAACTTGAAAAATTTTGTCTCAGGCTAAAAAAATTATATGCTGATATTATAAGTGCAATTAAGTTGCTAAAATATCAAATAAAGTATATGAAAATAAGAATATAAATACGGTACATACATAAACTAAGTATTTCAATTGAAAATAAGAATATAAATATCTCAACCTAAGGATACCCTCTGACCCAACCAAGTAATTATTGTGAAAAGAGGGTGAATGTAAAAAATCTAAATATAAGTAATTTTCGATACCTGAAAGTGATACAGCCAACATGGTAATGAATAGTGGAAACTCCATGGTAATACCAAATGGCCTTCCTGGTAATTCACTAATAGTGTTAATATTGGAATTACTCTCCGTGAGTTGATTTTCATTTTCAGTTTCTTGGGGCATCGTAAACTAAAGTCAGTGAATAGTGTTAAATTTGACGGTGATATCAGTAATTAAAACGAAACTTTCTCATAGAGTTTTTGTCCGAAATAAATAAAACTTTTAGAGCTGCGCTCGAATTATTCTGAGTAAATAAATGATGATCACATTGATCCAATGAGTAAATAGGTAAAACGTAGTGATTACTTGCTCAGTGGGTACTCATTGCAATTTGCATTAATCACACAAAAAATTGAAAATCAGCTGTGGTGATTTTTTTTCATAAAAATTTAACGGCTTCGGACAAGTCCATACAGCCTAGTCTTTAGTTAAAATGACAATTTAAAATAGGTACCACAATAAATGCCGCTTACGATAATTTCACAAAATCACGAAACAAAATCCATCTTTGTCTTCTCGTTTCCCGCGCAAAACTTTTTCGTTTGGCTAGTATTATCTTATCTGTGGTTTGGCACATGTTTTTTTTAATAACCAGCACGCGTTAGGAGACAAAAAGACATAAATAAGCTCTGTTTTTTCTGTTCTTGTTATGTTCAAATTCTTGCTTGTGTCGAGTGAAATGGGAGATGTCAAGTATTCTATAGTATTCTCTCTAATCTACGCTTTTAATCATATTTAGTGTATGGTTCAATAGCATTATCTTTCACTGACTATTCCGACTAATCGATCGAGGTATGGGACCGGTCTCAAATTAAACCGATTTTTAGTATATCACTGTGACATCGCCAACCGACAGATTAAAAAAAGTTGTCAGATTGTCTATGATCAAAGAAAAAGGCAAAAGAAAAAGGCGAGCGTTTATAGCAAAAAATCTAACGTTTCTGACTACATTGCTCAATAAAACAGTGTGAAATTAAAGGATAGATAATTAACAGTGAATAAATAGTTAAGGTAAGCTCTAAATTATCGACTTAATACGATAGAGGGTAAGCCGACACATCCTTAGAGATTTGATGAGTCGCTGCTTCTCCTCTGTCAGTCATATTGTAACCACATCCGCCGTTGGGCTCGTTTACTGTTATTTTTTACTAACAACTGCTTTTGTGTTCACTAACGTAGCAGGTGGCTAAAGTTATACAAGGTTTTTATAGTTTTCAACAATGTAGACGTGTAACACTTGAATCATCATGGATATGCCACGACCTATTTTTAGACTGGCTTTCTTTTCAAGCCGCATTGCGTTCTGTTATTAGCCGGTGCCTGAGCATTCCACTGATTGAATGTGTATTATTTTTTAGGTAAAGGTGTAGAAGTGTCGATATGGCGGTGAACGTGTACTCTACTAATGTGACTTCGGACAATCTGTCGCGGCACGACATGCTAGCGTGGGTGAATGACTGCTTGCAGTCAAATTTCGCCAAAATAGAGGAATTGTGTACAGGAGCCGCTTACTGTCAGTTTATGGATATGCTGTTCACTGGCAGTGTACCTATGAAGCGAATCAAATTTAAGACAAACTTAGAACATGAGTACATACAGAACTTCAAAATATTACAAGCAGCATTTAAAAAAATGGGAGTTGACAAAGTAAGTTTTATTCTATTTGTATTAAAATTTCTGAGTTTTGATATCATACCTTTAAATGATCAAAAGTTTATGATAGTCTTGACATTGATTCATGTTTTAGTCATCAAGTAGTATTCCTTGAAATGATGTCATGTATTATTATTAGGAGACAAGTATTGATAAATAATTTAAAGCTATATGTAGAAATTATTTTAATTTGTTCTGGCCAATATCTTCCGCTGATTAGTATGACTTCAGTATCAATTCATAGATCCATAAAATTTGTCACATTATTTTCTATTTGTTGATAACTGTATGACATGTTCATACTAATTCTAAATTGTACCCATAGCAAAGAAAACCATATACCCACTTCAATGTCTTTGGTAATGCTGTGCCAAGTGAGGAGAGCTGATGTTTCAAACAACATTGACTGAATATGTATCAGATGATATTATGGATTGCACATTTGAATAGTCTGTGCAGTCGTGTAGTTTCGGAGTCACACTTTAAAAAAATTAATAACTAGAGCTATTCTTAAGCCGTAAATTTTATTAACTAAAGTGGCTAGTGGCTTTTGTGGCCCATTGTTAATTATTCTGAAAACTTGTAGAAAAATTTATATCAAATCAGTGTTAGCTTATGATCTTTGCATTATCAAAGTACTGATATTAACTTTTGTGTCCTTCTTTGAAGGACTGTTTCCTCCAAATTAATAAAAAGTTCTAGAAAAAATTTATTCAACAATAATATTGGATAATAATAAATAAATAAATGTTTTGTTTACCCTGGTGCTGTAGACAAATTTTGTCTTCAATAGATTTTATGATTTGGAGTTATAACCATGCCATGTTCTAGGTAATACCAGTGGACAAGCTGATTAAAGGGAGGTTCCAAGACAACTTTGAGTTTTTACAGTGGTTTAAAAAGTTTTTTGATGCGAACTATGACGGGCGCGAGTATGACGCGTTTGACGCGCGCGGAGGGTTCACTATCGGGTCGGGCGCGTGCGAGTCCGGCGTGCCGCTGTGCGCAGCCATCGCGCCCCCGCCGCCACAGGCGCGTCGCCGCCCCGCCCCCACGCAACACTCCGGCAGTACGCATCCCCCAGCCACACTCACTATGCACCCCACATCACACTCGCAACTATCACATCACAATCCTAACTCATCTCATCCTCTTTAATCCTACTCTGTTTTAGTGGTTTATCGAACAGGTAGAAACACCGTAGAAAATGACAATTCTTTTTGTTTTCATTCCACTTTTTTTTCTTTTGTAGATAGTTCCCATTGACAAACTGGTGAAGGGTCGTTTCCAAGATAACTTTGAGTTTTTGCAATGGTTCAAGAAATTCTTTGATGCTAACTATGGAGGCATGGAATATGACGCGCTGGCGCAGCGCGAGGGCCTGCCCATGGGGCACGGCGGGGCGTCGGCGCCGCGGTCGGCCGCCGGCGCGGTCAAGAAGCCCGCGGCGCCGGTCGCCAAAGTAGCGGCCAGACCCCAAACCAGTACTTACATTTTGTTTCCTTTATCATAATATTACATGTTGCTTTACAATATTATTTTGCTTCTGTTTAATATCCAAACGCAAAATTAATAGTTAAATTAACTTATATGGAACCATTGCACATTTTAAAAATTAAATCATGTATAATTTAGTAAAATTTGTTTTATACTTTTCGAGTATTTTCTTTTCTTTTCTACTGTATTATACTTAGATTGCACTTCTATTCACCTAGTTACATATGAATTAGTGTTTATTTATTCAGCATGTCGCATTTCTAGTTATCCTTATAAATTATTAGCATATTATGATGACTCAGTTTATACATCAATAAATAGTAAAGTAATACAGGTAAAACCTGTTAAGTATTTATATTGTACATATTTTTAAGAATATAGTATGTATGTCATGTAAATATTATTTTAAATAACACACTAACACATTATAATAGTAAATATAATTAACAGAATATTAAGAATGTTTTTGTTTTTGCAGTTGGCAAGGCTAACAGCACAGTGAGGTCTCCTCCAGTAAACCTATCAAGATTAAATCAAAGTGCGAAAGGTGATTCTAAAGTTCTCGATGAACTTAATCATCAGGTATGTTGTCTACCACATAATATTTCCTTCGGTGATTGTGATTATTGACATGCTTGTAACCTTTGTGCTATGTCGATTAAATTCTGTGTAATCCTGGTTATTAATCTTTTTATAACCCACTTATCAGCTTATAATTAGTATAGAAGTAGTACACCCACCTATCTTGCATAAAAGAAAGACTATAATAATTTCCATTCAACTAGCCTTTCTAACATCAATTTTTCATATGTCCCTAATGAAGGACAGAACATTACACACATTACCAAAACAATTTCTTGACTAAACACCGGTTTTCAAGCCCTAAGCACTGCCCTCAGTATCTTTCTCGGCAACTCAATTAAAAAGCTAAGAATGATCGTTTCGTATTTTGTTTCTCTTGATATAATCTATTGACCTTATCACTGATCTTTATTTATACTTACTATTTGTAATCAACCAACGATTATCACCTTACGGATATAAAGTTAATATCTTGTTGCTCTACACTACGATAACGGGATGCATTGGATGCTAATCGGCTTGCGATTTTTTGTCTTGGCTAGTATCGGCACAAAAATTTCGCTCCTAAAACTGGCGCAGATAAGTGCCTCTCCTTTTTCTTTCTATAGCGACACTATTCAGATATTGTCACAAAAGGAGCAAATACAGTTTAAATTAAAAAAAATACAATAATTAGTATTAAATTTAATTTAATTATAATTTAAAAAAAATATCGCATTTAAATTAACTATCCAAAGTAAGGCGAAGCAAATTTACTATAGCGAAAATGATTTAAAAAAATAAAAGACTTTATTTATTCCCATTTACACTTACTTGTGTTTAACACATTTAAGTTACCTTGTTTTTTTTCTGTCAACAGGTAAACGAACTAAAAGCAACAGTTGACGGCCTCGAGAAGGAAAGGGATTTCTATTTTGGCAAACTCCGGGATATAGAAGTGATCTGTCAAGAGATGGAGGAACAACAAAACGCTCCAATTGTTCAGAAGATTTTGGACATTTTATATGCAACTGAGGTCAGTATAAATGCTCGATATTACAAAATTAACTTTGTAGCCATAATGTATTAAGGCGAAGTACTTAGATCAATTAATAATTTGGACCCTGAAACGAAATTTCAGATTTGTATCTCATGCATCCTTTTCATGTGTCATTTACTAAAAGCAAACATAGTCAAAATGCTGAAGGTTTTTTTCACACATTAAGAAATACAACTATCGTTCTCTCTTTTCTCAGCCTAACGCCACATTTATGGCGGAGGGGTCTACCCCGCAGGTCGGGGCATTGGGTCAAAACTCACCCATACTCAATGGAGATTAGTGAGTGTTAGTGCCCACTGAGCACCCAATATTCAGTTCATCACCGCAAATATTACACGGGTGTCTATTATGTGTTTTATTCAATAGCTTTTGATATTGTAACCGTGAATATGTATGGATTTCTGGTCTAACCATCTTAATGGCATGCAAATCCGCGGTTACACGCTCATCAAAAAGTAACAAATAGAACTCAGAATTGACTTAAATGCCTGTAACTTCAAATGTTTAAGTTTATTTTTTCTATGAGATATTAATCAAAACAGAATCAAACAAATAAATAAATATGGCACATTAATTTTAAGTTACAAAATTTTAATTTGTTTTAAATTCAACACTTGATTATCCCGAAATCTATTTAATTATTATTTAAAGAATAAACGATTTCAGCTTTAGTACCTAGTATCTTATTATGACACAAAATATGTATAAATTAAGTAAAGTAAAGGAGAACCCCCATTTTTGGGCCCTACGTTACAAGAATGAAAATTATGGCAAAAAATCCCTTTTATTTTACTTGCCTATTTCTCCAAAAAATAGTTTAATTGGCAATGGACAAGTGGTGAAAATGGATAAAATACATATTGTTTTTCTAATACTTAAACAGTCTCTGTAAACCGCTTTACACACATTTAATTAAAACGTGACTATCTCCGTAAACGCTCTGTCACTTCATAGAGCGGGGCTTTTAACGTTTTAATCGATTTAAAATAAATCGATTCATAGTGATACTTCTTTACAATTGCATTTTTTAAGGAATAAGCTAAATAATTCGTTTTAAAAGCCTGATATAAATATACAAAACTTAGAGAATGTAATTAACATTTTTTTCCACCAGCTTTGCAGTTCTATAAGTAATCATTGATAAAACAATTGAACATTTTGAATAGTTCAATTCCTGATGTAACAGTTTACTCATGTGGTAACAGTCTGCACTATTTTAAAGAATATCAGCTGACAATGACAGTTAATTGTCATTTGTCATTCAGCCCAATTCACTCACATTTCGTTTCGTACTTAAACTACATTTTAACATGTTTCGTACTCGTGCAAGTTAATGTGGTTTGCATTTTTATCACTGCCCTGCTATTTATTTGTTAATTTTATATTTGCAAGCTATTATAAATGGCTAAATAGGTGCTACTGTATCTTTAACTTAACATCGACATACTTTTGTACTATACCCTGTTTAATGGCAAATAAAGTATTTGAATTTGAATTTGAATTTGGAGTGCTCTGTTTACTACCTATATTGCCTATAGATAGATAAAGAACATAGATCATATCCAGGTAAAGTACCAAAATGGTATTTTTTTGTAAAATAATACATGATAGGTTATATACATATAGGTTATAAAATAAAATAAGTTCATTGGTTGATTTATGTAACTTTCCCATTGCAGAAAGTAGTGAAAATATGGCTTATGAATCTTTTCAATATGCTTTATGGCCAATTCCCAGCCTTGTAACGTCAGGCCCAAGATTGTATGGGAAACGGGTTTGCTCTTTTCATTTATCTACGTCTCATAAGTAGATTTATGATGAACTCCTTCTTCAAGAAGCCCGTAAGCCGCAAATGGACCTGGATCAGCCCGGACGGTAAAGTCAAAAACGAGATCGATTTTATCATGTCAACGAAGAAGCACATATTCGATGATGTTGCTGTGATCAACGCTGTTAAGACAGGAAGCGATCACCGCATGGTCAGAGGCACATTGAATATCGACGTAAAGCTTGAAAGAGCGCGACTGATAAAATCCACGCTCCTACCAATACCGGCTCAAATTCAAAACCCCGAGTGCTTTCAGCTCGAGCTTCAAAACCGTTTCGAAGCCCTTGAGAACAGCATCGATGTGGACGATCTATACAACATGGTGGTGGATACTGTCCGTACGGTAGGGTCTAAGTACTTTAAAACCCGCCGTCCTAAATCAAAGAAACTCTCCAGTCAGACTCTCCTACTCATGGATCAGAGAAACGAAATGAGGCTACAGAACTCAGCGGATGCTCATCGCTATCGGCAACTCAATAGACAGATATCTAAGTCTTTGAAGAGCGACCTTCGTCAATTTAATACCCGACGTATTAAAGAGGCCATTGAGCGGAACAAAGGCTCCAAAGTGTTCGCCAGAGATCTGTCTATTGGGCAAAGCCAATTGACGAGGCTGAAAACTGAGACAGATAGCATCATTACATCAACATCTGAAATCCTGAGGAAGATTAAGAGTTTCTATGGACAGTTATACTCCACGAAAACACCTGTTGAAAGCAAGGCTAAAGACCCTAGAGCCAAGCTTACCCGACACTATTCTGAATATATCCCGGACGTCAGCCTGTGCGAGGTTAGAATGGCTCACAAGCAGCTTAAAAACAACAAGGCGGCGGGTGATGACGGAATCACAACAGAGCTCCTTAGAGCGGGCGGTAAGCCGGTACTTAAGGTCCTCCAGATGCTCTTTAATTCTGTCATCCTCGAGGGCAAAACGCCAAAGGCATGGGTAGAGGCGATGTGATGCTGTTCTTCAAGAAGGGTGACAAAACTCTCTTGAAGAACTACAGACCCATCTCGCTTCTGAGCCATATCTATAAGTTGTTTTCGAGAGTCGTTACGAATCGTCTCACTCGCAGGTTCGACGACTTCCAACCTCCCGAACAAGCCGGGTTCCGAAAAGGCTATAGTACCATAGACCACATTCATACGCTGCGGCAAGTTATACAGAAGACCGAAAAGTAGAACTTGCCACTTTG
Organism: Anania crocealis; assembly: GCA_949315895.1. Classification (NCBI taxonomy): domain Eukaryota; kingdom Metazoa; phylum Arthropoda; class Insecta; order Lepidoptera; family Crambidae; genus Anania; species Anania crocealis. The sequence goes on along the minus strand of OX438865.1, from coordinate 13,759,530 downwards.
CTTAGCGTTCGTGGACTATGAGAAAGCCTTTGATTCGATTGAGACCTGGGCAGTGCTGCAGTCTCTCCAAAGGTGCCAAATAGACTACATGTACATCGAGGTACTAAAGTACTTATACCAAAACGCCACCATGTCGGTCCGATTACAGAAACAGAGCTCTAATCCGATCCAACTACAGCGAGGTGTGAGACAGGGAGACGTTATTTCTCCGAAACTGTTCACAGCTGCGTTGGAGGATATTTTCAAGCTTCTGGACTGGAAAGGACGCGGCATCAACATCAATGGCGAATACCTAACACACCTGCGATTTGCCGATGATGTAGTTCTTATGGCTGCGACCTTGGAAGACCTGAACATTATGCTCGAAGATCTCGGTAATGCTTCTCAAAGAGTGGGTCTTAGGATGAACATGGACAAGACGAAAATCATGATAAATGCCCATGTTGCACCCGCTCCAGTTAACGTTGGGAACATTGCACTCGAAGTTGTTGACCACTATGTTTACCTGGGACAGATAGTCCAGTTAGGTAAGTCCAACTTCGAGAAAGAGATCTCTCGTCGAATCCAGCTCGGATGGGCAGCGTTCGGGAAGTTCCGGCATATATTCGCGTCCGAAATACCTCAGTGTCTCAAGACGAAAGTCTTTGACCAGTGTGTGCTGCCAGTAATGACCTATGGGAGTGAGACGTGGTCGTTTACTATGGGTCTCATAAGAAGGCTCAAGATCACCCAGCGAGCAATGGAGAGAGCGATGCTTGGTATTTCCCTACTCGATCGAATCAGAAAAGATGAGATCCGCAGGAGAACTAAAACAACCGACATCGCTCGAAGGATTGCATCGTTGAAGTGGCAGTGGGCGGGACACATAGCGCGGAGAACCGATGGCCGTTGGGGCGGAAAGGTTCTCGAATGGCGACCGCGTACCGGACGACGTTCCGTGGGCAGGCCCCCTACAAGGTGGACCGACGATCTGATCAAGGTCGCGGGAAGCCGCTGGATGCGGACAGCACAGGACCGATCGTTGTGGAGATCCTTGGGGGAGGCCTATGTCCAGCTGTGGGCGTCGTTCGGCTGATATGATGATGATGATGATGAAGTAGATCAATGCACGTCGATACATTTCTTTATCTCCGTACTAATTGTATGTTTTCAAGTTTTTATTCAAGCAATTATATTGCTAGTGTCAAGTGAAAATTACTTGAATAATAATGTCTACTGGCTTAAATGGGATCGAATCCACAAATTTGCCGGGCTACCTGCTCAACTATCGAGCTACCAAGACATCTTGAGTTGACGAACTGTAGGTAGGCTTTGCGCTGTAAGCCAGCAGACTTCAAATAATGTTTTGGCTATACTCTTTTAATGATACTTCGGGATGTTTGACTTACGCATGAAAACTAGTAGGATAGCACTGAGAGCCAATGCGATATGCATTTCTTATTATTTTAATCTAACCAACATACCCAGAACTGGCATGGTGCAACCAGACCCCTTAAATGTTATTTGTTTTATTTACAGGACGGATTCGCGCCTCCGGAGGAGATAGACGGCGACAACCCACACCCTCCGGAGGAAGACGAGTATTGAAATATATATAATATGTAACATCGACGCGTATCATAGTGCTCTTGTATATTATTAACTCGAAATTATCTCGCTTAACAATCATCAACAGTATCGAGTGCTTAGTATTTCACAGCCAATGAGTCGTCATTATAATATGTATAATAGTTTATATAATTTCGAACAGTGGCCCCTAAATGGCTCGAGCTTACGATGTGAATGTGTTACGAATCATGTATATACAAACGCAATGTAAATGTAGCATCACTGTCAGCATAACATTTGTATAATCTGAACAATAAAACCTTTATGCGAGCGGCTGTGTTGTATCTAAGTACATTCCATAATTTTGAGAGCGTGATTTCTTGACTGAATTTACTTCTAATTCTGAATGTTATATCCATAGAATAATTCGTTTCTTGAATATGATATTGTGTTGAAGTGTATTGGGGGGTTGGTTGTATTGTGCAATGTGGTGCAAAATAAAAGTGCTTCTATGTAATTGTCTTATCACATCTTGTATATTATCATTTTAGGGCCACTGGCGCCTGAGCGAACATGCATTTAATAGGTTGTTAAATTATTGGAAGAGGTTTACTGTTACTTGTTTAATTCTGTTAATAGTGTCGCATTTGGCTAATAATATATTAATCCTAAATTAGCAGTCTCGAAGTGAAGTAAGATCTGAAAGTATTTTGGACAATACGCTTTGTAAGATGATCTATTGACGTAACTTTCACTATTGTCGTTGAAGCTGGTAGTCTAAATGGTTCCATGTAGTTGTGATATTTACATGACCACAATTTAGGTTAATCAAATACAAGACTTGACAATGTTTGCACTAATATCTAACTTTAGGATGTATACTAATATTCAGAATAATTTTAATTGTATCTACTAGAACAGAGCAGTTCCTCGCACGGGACAACATACGACTTGTTGGCCGGAAGATGTTATTCGCTGATTAAGTTAAAATAGATTATTAATTTATTTACTTTAGCATTCATAAAATTGCCTTAACAGCAGATATTAATTGCCTCTGGATTTCAGATTGTGAATGTCTTATCGAATAAAATAATAACTTTATTAAAATGTCTTTAAATTACATGGGCAGCATTACCACTCTCGCGTGTTTATACACGCCTATATGATTTTAACCTACAAGGTGCACCAAACAAACCAATAATTTAGATTTTTAAGTACATAGCTATAAGCACTTGTTTTTAAACAACGAAGGTGCCATAAACACACAGATCTTAGAAACTAGGTGTTTTTTTGCATTGATACTTAAAACGAATCGAACCAGAGACCTCAGAGCTGGCGATCCATTGTTCGATGTCTAAGCAACTCGACCACAGATGTCAAAATAACTAGACTAGAATGTTTAAAGAATATATCCCTATTACTTCTTTTTTAACCATCCCTGGATTAACATATTTATTAATAAATCTGAAAATCCTATTAAATAATAATTAAACTATTTAACTCCTCTTACCACATCCATCGATATTTTTTCATATTAAAAAATTAAAAAAGTCTACAAATCCAATACTTTTATTTTACATGTCTTAGAGTTCATAATCTTAATTTAAAAGATAAAGGTACATTCATAAAAATATTACAATCGTAAAACACTTTCACTGCCGAAAACCAGCGATTCGGTTTCACGTCGAATTTCAACACCCGACTGGCGGGCCCTTCGTTCAGCGCCTACAAAAGACAACAAGATATATTTTTAAGGCACCTAATATTTAAATATTATATTGGCATCTACAATTACAAGTCTTTTTGACGCTGGACAGAGGTGTCAGTTGGATACTGAAATTATGTTAATATAACATTAGCTTATAACATATTTGTATAAAATCGTTTAATTAAGCTTCAAGTTTTAGAAATAAAATATTATACGCCTAAAAGTGATCAGTGATCACGATTACCAAAAAGTTTCCACTCCACTAATAATCAAGACGGAAAACTACCATAATAAGCAATAAAAGTTATAAAACCTGCAATCAAATCATTTAAAACAATCATGTCTAAATAACTCATAATTGCGTTCATTTTAATGATATGATGGCGTAGATCATTCAAAGGAGTAAACAGAAGACTGAAGCATAATCAGGCCTTGTTTCTTGTGGAAGGCGTGGGAAAGTCTATCCAGTCCAGTCCAAGTGTAGATTGCTTAGGGCTAGGGCATCAAATAGCCTTTATCCGGCACTTGTCATCATTTCAGAAAATCTTTGGATGAACCTCAGTAAAAACTAAGCTTTTGTTCATCAAACATGATACTCCAGAACAGTTGTCAGTAGGTGAAATCAACTTCAAAAAATAAAAAACTAAACTAAAAAGTAAAAAATAAATAATAGTTTAAAAAACTAAAAAACCACGCTTTTAAAACAGATTGAACTAAAAAATTAAAAATAAAACTAGTAATTAAATGAAAAATTCATATTATTGTACAAAAAGCGTGGGGTGCTTGTTATGATATCCACAGATATAGTAAATTATTGATAAAATATTTACAACAATCTAAATCAAGCCCCCCACGCTTTTTGTACAATAATATGAATTTTTCAATTGATTACTACAGTTTTATTTTTAATTTTTTAGTTCAATCTGTTTTAAAAGCGTGGTTTTTTAGTTTTTTAAACTATAATTTATTTTTTACTTTTTAGTTTAGTTTATAAGATTTGATTCCTTCTTTACCGACTGTAAGTCCAAACCTATGCAGGAAACATAATTGATACAGATCGCGCGCTAGCTCGTATCTCTTTTACTCCCTCTTACAGAGGAAAACTGTTATTAAATTATTGCATTGTCATCGGCCCTTGATACGTGTGCAAAGTTTCAAATTAATCAAACTTCTGGAAATCGGTGAAAATTAAGCTCAAAGATTCCATTACATACATACATACATAGATACAACCCAAGCTAATAAAAGCGTGGTAAAAATGGGATGCGTAGAATCAAGTCATTTAAGTCAAGTCATCAATTCCACAGCCTAAAGACGAATCGAATAGTACATCATTAAAAGAAACGCGGCAAGCTTTCTTTTAATGGTGTACTATTTGCTCATTCTAAGGAATTCTTTAAAATGTGAAATCTGTTTATCCTGTAGAGATCTACGTGTATAAGTTTTAAAGTACCAAAGAAAGTTGAAAAGTAGAAAGATGATCACATTTTCCGAAGAACTGATAACCGGTGGAATTACACATGTTCTTGAGTGAAGCGACTGGCAAAGCCCTGAGACAACCTCCATCGAGGTGAAGCGACGCGCATGCCTTCCAATGTTATGCATTGTAATGCCTGCGAGTTGCAGTGCACTGACAAGGGCTGATAAGGAACATTTAAATCTACGTATCTCAAAATAAATACCTAACGATTATTATCTAATTATTACTATTTTTTGCTAAGTCAATATTATAAAATAGCGTATATCGTAGCATACCTAGGTACAACATGAATTTCAAATATGTAATAACATTGTTAACTATACAAAAAAAAAGCATGATGAATGTTAATGACCCATAAAAGCTAGTTTGATAACATCTGCATTGTGGCTTTGGATTCACAATTAAAATTGATGTAAATGCTTAAAATAACGCGTTAAATTAAGTAAATATTTATAGTATTTTAAAATACGAGTATATGTTTTCTATTACATTGTAAAACTTCTTTACAAACAGTATAACATCATTTTGTTACTAACCTTTGTCTTTTATCGAGTAACTCAGTGTAACCCTGCCTAGCACCCGAATTTTTGGCGTTAGATTTGGTCCGTGAGTTCTTTATTATTGATACATTGTCATCGATAGAAGAATTTTTTAAAGATGAAGATAAATCAACTCTTCGTGTCCTTAGGCTTCTAAGGTTCAAAAAAGTAAAATTTTCTGTTGAACTGTTTATTGAAGACGACAAGTTAATATTTCGTCTCGATCTCAATGTCCGATTAGATGCCTTGCTTTCGTAAACCAATGATTGATCCATTTCAGGTTCTACCTTTTTACTATTTTTGCTGGAATTTTTCGCATGTTTATTTTGTATAGTATTATCAATAATTTTCTTTGCAACTTTGGTTTTAGCACAGATACTATCATCCAACTTGGGTTTTTTATTGGGGTGTCCATTTGATTTTGTTACAGGTTTATTATTAGGACTTTCCTGATCAGGAACATCGCCACAGCATGCTTTTCTTTTAGGCGTCCTTGTGGACCTCACTGATATACTTCTGTTAGCAACAGTTTTACCTGTTGGATTTGTATTTTGTCGTATGCCTTTTTTATTATTTATCTGAATAGGGGATTGTGCTGGATTTTTGTTATTTTTAGTTTTAATTTGAGATTTTATTTGCTCATCATTATTTTCAGTTATACTTGGAGTTTTATTATTATTGCTTTTAGTTTCTTTTGACTGTTGTGTTGGTTTGTTACTATTATTTGTTTCATGAAGAGATCGTTTTTGTTTATTATTTTTAGTTTTATTTGAAGGTTGAGTTGATTCGTTATTATTTTTGATTTCATTTGGAGATGGTTTATTTTTGCTATCATTTTTTGTTTTGTTAAGAGATTGCGTTTGTTCGTTGTTAATATTAGATTTATTTGGAGATTGTTTTTTGCTTTTCGTTTTATTTGGTAGTTGTGTCAATTGATTATTACTTTTGGTTTGAGTAATTTTGTTGTTAGGTTCCGTGTTATCAACGGATGGCATTGTTTTAATATTCTTATTTAGAGGATTCTTAGGAGATGGCAACTTTTTATTGGTTACGCTATCTAAAATTTTAGGTTTCTTAACTTCATTCTTATGATTTGAAACATTATTTTTTGATTTACATGTTTTACTTTGTATGTCGGTTTGTTTTGTTGTGACGCCTAGTTCTGTATTAGAAGGCTTAGAACAGCCTACCTTTTGTCGATCAACTTTAACTGTTTTTTGTTCTTTTACTTTTGTTGGTTCATATTTAGGTGACGGAAAAGATTTAATACTAAGATGTTTGCTGATGTTAAGTTTTAGTTTTCCCATGTTATTAGTAGGCATTGTTTTAGACTTTATGCTTTCTGACACTGATGCTAGACTCATATTGAGAGTGTTTTTATTCTTAATGGTTTTATCAGCTTCCACAATGTTACCTTTGAAAAAAAAAACATTAATAATTTAATACTTATAAAATTAAAGATAAGTACATTATAGTAAAAGACAAAATAATATCTTACTTTTACTGTGATTTTCCTTTACAGTTTTTTGATTTTCTTTAACAGCTGAAGTCCACCGCTTAGGTATGCAATTCTCAACATCACTTTCAAAATCTGTGTCCCAAAATGATTTGACACAATTGTACACACTTTTTTTTAAATTATCTGAAATAAAAACATAACCACAGAAGTTAGCCAAAGTCGTCTCTCTAAAACATACAAAGAAAATAAGCAATCAAATGCAAATATTACCATGCCCTTCCGGTGGATCAGTCGTTTTCTTCACTTCAACTACTGGATTGGTGGAAACACTAACATTTTGAGGCAGTTTCTCTACTAAAATTTTACAATTCTTAGTTGAATTTAATATTTTTGCATTTTCATTATTATTTTTCACTTCTTTCACATTATTTGTTTTCTTCCCATCAGTTGCAAAGATTTCTTCATCTGTATAGGTGTCACTCACATTGTCATTATTACACATGGAAATTACTGAGGTGACATCCCACTTATCGTCTTCATCAACAGCATCATTTTTACTGCTTACATTAGTACTTATACTAGTTTTATTTGTCACATTCATACGATCAGGCGGAACTATCTTATGGATTAAATCTAACAAGTTATTGTCTTCTTTAATAACATCCCTACTTAGGCATGACTGGTTAGTGACCAGCTTCCTTGCTTTGTGTTTCTCATTTTGTATGGCACTGTAAACATTGGATTGTGGACTATTCACATTTACAGCATCACTGCTCATATTTTTTCTTTCAGTAACATCCATTTTCTGACTAAATAACTTTCTCTTGATGAAACTGGGTCTCATAGATAATTCACTGGAGTTACTCTGTGTTTCATCAGGTGGTTCTTCAGCTGGAACATTCGTTTGAGTAGCTGATGCTGATGTTGTTCCACTTTGAGTTATACTTTGAGGCATTATAGTATCTACTAAGGGTTGAGCAGATTTTGAAATGAGCTTTTCTTTGGTTTTGCCAGGTCCAGATTTCCTTATTGGTAATTGGGGTTTAATGAATTCAAAGTCATTATTATTATTTTTAACATCTTTAGGTTTCTTATTGTTGTCCTTGACTAACTTATCTTTTGTTTTTACATCTTTTGGTTTAGTCTCATGTTCCATGCCATCTTTTATACCATTGGATTTATGTTGCTTCACAGGTGTGGATAACAACTTAGTTCTTTTATGATTAGAGCAACTTTTTTCTTCAATATCAAGATCTCTTATAGGCTGATTAGTAATATTGTTATGCTGATATTCACAATGCTGTGAGCTCTTTTCTCTGACAGTGTTTTCTGAGAATATTTCTTCTTGATCACTATCGGTATAATTATTGACTCCCTCTTGTGTATTCACAAGTCTGTTATTAATGTGATTTGTTGATTGTAATTTGATTTTACTACTTTGTATTTGATCTCTTTCATAGATAGGAAGTGATGCAACTGATTTATTAAACCTTTGTGATGGTAAAAGGAACCCTTTTTCAAATCTATCTTTTTGTGAGAATCCCTGTTGATTTTGGACTGCTGTTGGTTGGGAACTCTTTGCATAAAACCTATCTCTAGCATTCGCAGGAGGTACTGTAAACATGTTTTTCATAGTATTTTGTTTAAAATTCTCTGTACAATCTTTATACATGTTGCTTTCTTTGATACTTTTTCTAAAATCTGTCAAGTCAGTCCGTGTTGATCTACAACTGGACAAGTTTTCTTTGTACATGGCAGACGTGGTGGATTTACATTCGTCACTGGTTATGGAAGAGTCACTGCCTTGTTCACCGGAGTCATAACCGGATTTACGACGGTAACCCTTAAGAAATAATCTCATATTTCTTCTTTTCTCAATCTTTTTCCTTATGCGCCTTTTCATGAATTTATTGTAGGCTTCTTTTATCATTCTCAAATCATATTTATTGAACTTGACATTTTTAAAAGCCAAAGCAATGTCCACTGCACTTACACTGGCATTAGAATCTGAAACAGAAATATGTGTTATGAACTAAAGAGACACAAGGAAGAGTATGATAAGTTGCATTTTCACTGTGCTCTTAATGTGTTTTGCAAAATCTTATTTAATTCAATTCAATTCAAATTATTTATAAGATAAGATATTTCATCAAAAATTTAGAATCTTAAAATCATTAAATGCAACCTTTATCCATTTATTTCTTTAATAATGAAAGATTAAATCAATTAATATTTCAAAGTTGCCTATTATTAGCTTATTACTTTGACTCGATTATACTATAACCGCTTGTAGACTATTTTTCCAGACACAATTAAAATGGGGACAACTCCCCCCAAAAAGTCTACAAGCGTCTACAGCTTCACAGTCTCGAAGTATATTAAATTAAAGTGACTGTTTTTAAATTTGAATTTACCATCATCAGCTAAATATTGCTGATGTTTTTGTTATTATCGTGCACCTTACCTATACTTCGCATTGACATAGGTGATCCACTTCTCCCATTATACATAGACCTCTGAGAACTCATCCCACCATTATAATATGACAGATTTCGGCGCCGTATGTCTGAACCGCTATATAATGACATAGGTGAGGTTTCTCTTCTATTATACATACTCCTTTGGTCACAACTAGGTTCTCCATAGTGATGCCTGCCGAAATTTCGAGACAAATGCATGGTGGAAGTCATAACATTGTTTCGAAAACTTGAATTTGTATAATTGGCATTGTTTATGTTTGGTCCTTTGGCACACACAGTCTGAAACAGATAACAATAGTAACATGACTATTTATCATCAGTCAACAGTGCAAGAAAACATATTAAAAAGTTATATGTTGAACATTTGAACCTGGACGGATTTTCATATTAATTTATTTAATTAAATATCACAAAAAAAGAAGTATTACACAAAGTATGGCCCTATATCCTTACGGAGTAGTTATCAATAATTTATTTATTTACATACTAACCGTGTTTTCATTCTGAAAAGTAAAAACATTACTGGACAACAAGTCACTTTCACTGTCCGACATTCTTAAAGTCTGTATTATTAATTACTAAGCCTCTCACAATACACTGTTATCGCTATTTAAAATAACTGTAATAAAAAAAATTTAGTTCTATAGCCATTCTACCCAAAAGCCTATTCGTAACCGCCAACTTGAATTTAATTTGATTGAAGTTTGCTTGCTGCTTGTCAAATAGACAATAGAGAGAGGAATCACAGACAATTGGAAAAAATAAACCATTGTCTATGGCGGAATTAAAAAAAAAACACGAAAGGTACCGGTCTTTGAGTATTAATATAGGTATAGAGTGCTCGCCTTTGTGCGAAACGAAAGCAGCTGTCCCTAGATTTTTTGTAAGATGTAGCTGCCCAATAGTGATGTGCATCGCGGAACGTCGCAGGAGACGAATTGACATTCGGTATTCGGATATTTAATAAGTACTGAACAATTTTAGCGGACTTTAAAAATCAACCCTATTTTGAAGGTGCTATATTGTTATTGTTTGTATTATAGAAAACTGCATTACGCAATAGCCATCACTTCAACATTGGTAAAATATATAGGTAATGCATACCGATATACGTATTTGGCATTAATAGGTATGGTAGGAGCGTAGGTAGGTGTTTTAAATAAGTAAAACTCAAGATTTGGTGTAAATTATTTATTTCACCGAGTTACAAACAAAAATATCTGTTAATTATATTATATAATAATCTATACTAATACTATAAAGCGGAAAAGTTTGTTTTTTTGTTGCAAATGTTGTTTAAAATATAACTGAAGAGTGTTAAGAGTGTTAAGAGTGCCTTTTTGTTATATTTAGCGTCTGATTTATTTAGCTTTGTTCTATTTGTTTAATCTGAAATATCATTAAACATCTTATTAAGTTATTACCAACGGGAAATAATATTTTAAATTGTTTGACAAAATTAAAATTGTGTTTGGAATAAAACTACAAATATTCGGATTCAATGTGGTACCCTTATAACGCTATTCTCATGAAGGGAAAGAATGAAGCGGGGGATGCGGCAACACGTGCTTCGTTGACCCGCCCGCGCTCCTCCCGCAACACACGTTTACGCTCGTGTTAATATTCTTTAAATCACAGTTTTAGGCTTCAAATAATGTTTACCGATGAAAAGAAATATTATTAATAATTATGACGGGAGAAACAATCCGTGCGCTTGACGTTTTGTGACTAATGACGCTGGCCCGGCTTCATTGCAACTGGGGCCTTACCATTAGCTCTTAAAGCAGTATGGCTAAGATGCGACACCACGATAAATTTGTCGCACGACATGATAAAATTTGTCTACTTGTGTTATTTTATCATTTTTCCTAACATGGCAACCACCCGCGATAAAAATTCTTCGCTCGACAAACGTTTATCTACACGACAAACGGATGTAGCCATATTACATAATTATATAGTTTTTCGGTGTGGAAACATTGGTTAATATTATAATCATTCGTTCAATTTTACGTCAGACTTGGCTAAAACACTTCTTGCCAGAGACGTCATCTGCGTTGACACATCTTTGTGTGACAGTCACTGTCAGACAGTGACACCTGTCAAACAGCATTCGCGGCATATTTTTCGGTTTGAACTTTGATTGAAGTGTGAAAAGTTTTAAAATTTGAAATGGCCTCAAAGATGTGAGTAAAACTTGTAATAAACTGAAATAAATTCTTATCATGGAAAGTACTAATGGTTTTTATGTTCTTTTAGAAACCTTAGAGGCAATAAGGCACAGATCCAGTATCTCCAGGCTCCAAGTCCTCTTTCAGCCAATCTATCAAATAAAAAGCCATGGGCTTGGATATACGCCACAGAGCCTGGAACTCCATATCCGGAAGGTCAAACGGGATGCACACGTCGCGGATACGCTTGCGCTGAATTTTACGCGCCTCCCGTTCTTCATAAGTGGTCAAAATGTAATTAAAATATGGCACGGCCATTTTTTATAAAGGGTTTATGCCTTGTCGTGAGCTACAAGCGACCACGATAATTTGTCATGCGCAAGTGTCAAAAATCGATTAAAATAGACAAATATAAGAGGCTCATGTTAGAGTTTGTAGACAATTTTATCGTTTATCGTATTTTGACAGTTAGAGATGACATAAATAGTCTGCCATGTTAGCAGCGATAGACAAACGATATAACGCTGTCAAAATGCGATATAAGGCCGCGATAAAATTATGTCGTGGGTCGCATCTTAGCCCTATAGGACTGCTATTGGACTGCATTGCTCTTTTGTACTATGACATCGTTTTTAGCAGGCCTGTGGCAGGCCAATTTACGTCAACGTTTCAAAACCGTTCACCATTTTTTTACTATGAACTTTTCAATCTTTTCATACCATGACACTCAATTTGACAGCAGTTAGACGTCCTTTTGAGCGAAGCTAATGTCATCCTAGCCATCTTGAAAAAGTTACTAGGAGACTAACTTTTTCGACATATTTTATGCGTTTCTCAGACTTTTTTCAGCAGTTTTGTGAAAATTTACATGTTTCATTATAGATTAAGGAACCTAATTACAGTGTAAAGAAACCTGAAGGTCTTTGAATTAGTATTTTGTATAAAATGTTTATATCATTTACCAAAATGAAAATACAATTTCGACAAAATTGTTAGCATGGTTTTTTGATGTAATAGGTATATACAATAGAATATATTGAAAAAACTGTACTTTTAAATTTTATAACTTCTTTCTTACTAATATTTATATTTTGTAACAAATACATGGAAATTATAAGTGTAAATGATGGCTATGATTCATTTAATTTACAATAAATATTTTATTCTAATCTAATCATCCTTTGTAGTCTCACTTGACTGAACTGAGCACTGTAGCATCTGTATGGCTTTTAGGTAAACATACAATACACATTTTAGTTTAACTTTAAAGATATGTCCTTTCCGTTCAATTGAGTAAAAAGAAAAGATAAAGAAACATATTTTACGGGTTATAGCACCTAAAACCCTTGTGTTATGAATATGTTGCTGATTTTGTTTGTTTAAATATTGCCTGGGTGTAAAAGACAACAAAGTTTTAGTTCTTATATAACACATTTGCAGCAGTCTTACAAAGATGATAAAATTAATGAATATTTCCTTTTATTTTAGGTGATTCTAGATATCCACTGCTCAAATTTATGATGACAACAATTGTTAAAGCAGAAATAGATTTTTCTGAAGCCTATTATACCTATACAGAGACATGTAAAAACTCTTAACGACAGAGAGAGAGATCAATAGGTGTTCTACAGGCTCTTTTTCAATGTTACATTACCAACCTCAGTTAGCTGGCCTTATTGCAAAAGCATGTGTAATCCTACATTACATTTTGCAATGCAGCTAATCACTTATCTCACAGATCAAGCAAATTTATCTCACAGATGAAGAGGATCACCAATTAGCTTATATATTGATGTATTTTTTAACCCCTTTTATACCAGTAATTCCAGACATAAACCAATTGTCTTATGGCTCGATTCCACAACTTCGGTAGCCGACCAGTTAATACATAATATACTAAGTTATGGTTGTTTTGTTAGATTTTTAATTTAGGGTTAAAACTGAAGTACTTTTACATTAAGTATGTCTTTTTTATTTTAATATGTGTTTGAAATATATTTTTTTGCAATTATATTACATATATGAAATCATGTGTTTGTTTTTTTTACTGCAAAAATTCTGCAAAACATGTCTACTTAACCAAATGCTCGACTGGTAGAGAATACCTAATATGTAATATAATTTTTGACGACCATTTGGATCAGCGGTAGTTAACGCTGCTTCTGAGCCATGGGTCGCGGGTTCAAGTATATATAGCCAAGTATATAAGTAAGTTTATCGGTTGTCTAGTACCCCATACGACAGGGTACTTAATAGTACCTTAATTTGGGACTAGATGGCTCAGTGTGGCCCGGTGAGGCATGTCTTAAATATAAAAAATAATAATATATAAAATAGTCTTAGAACGTACGTACTACTCCGGGAAAATTGAATATTTCTTCAATTTTTGAATGTTACCGCCTAAAATGCAGGCAGAACCGTTCCAATCATGATCACGTTAAAATGATTATCCACATTTTCAATAACCCAACACTGTACATTAAGTACTATCGCCAAAAAGGTAATTTTACTAGAATTTAGTAATTTAACTAATCTCCTGCAAAATAGCAACATTTAGATCGACTTTTTCTCTTTAAAATCCAATAAGTAGAAAGTTTTTCAAAAACCGGTAATTTGGAATAAATCATGTATTTGTGTATTTGAACGTTTTCAACTAAAAAGAGACAGATTTATCTGAACCAGTATAGCTCTATCTCGTTCATGCAATCTGCAGACAAACAGACCATAGACAAGCTTAGCTGTTCACCCTTTGGTTTAGCGATGTTAAAGTCGTTCAGCTTTTCAGCGGTTATGGTATGATTTTTAGCAGGGCAAAAGTAGCATTACTGTTGAACTGCCTGGAAATTGAGTGGCTTGCTATAAGCTGATATAGGTTGCTATAAACGTTGATTTCAACGGGATAAAAATACAGAATAAATATATTTTTCATTAGATTAGGATCTAACAAACTGAAGTTTTTCGAAACGAAAATAATAAATAGTATTTTTTTACTTAGTTTCGATAGATTAATTAAGCAAAACTCCTGTGATCTTTGAAATGTATAAACGACACATACATCTCAATTAGTCAGGTTAGCCCATAAATCTATGGGTTAGCCTAAATTATTATGTTTAAGTAAGTATATTTTATGATACTTATTAAAATTATTGAATTCGCACTTATAACATGCTAGCATTATCTCAGACCTAAGCCAGTTCCGAGAGGAACAAATAAACAAAAAAAAATTGATTGCATTGAAAATTAAATTGAATTTTGAGGGATTAGCGCGGAAAACGAGAAGAGGAAGATGGATTTTGCTTCGTAATTTTGTGAAATTATCCTAAGCAGCATTTACCTTTGTGATAAAGTGGTGGCATTGTTATCATAATGTGTCAGTGAGTAGGATAAATCAAATAAAAGTGAGGAACAAGGAAACTCATAACAACAGAGAGAGATCAATAGTTGTTCTACAGACTCGGTTTCAATGTTACATTACCAACCTCAGGTAGCTGGCCTTATTGCAAAAGCATGTGTAATCCTACATTACATTTGCAATGCAACTAATTTATTTAACATATGAAGAGGTTCACCAATAAGCCCACGTATTGATGTATTTTTTAACCCCTTTTATGCCGGTAATTCCAGACACAATAGAAATCAATTGTAATATGGCTCGATTCCACGACTTCGGTACACAACCAGTACATATACAAAGTTATGGTTGTTTTGTTAGATTTTAAAATAAGGGTTAAAACTGAAGTACTTTTATATTAAGTATGTCTTTTTTATTTTAATACTAGCTGACCCGGCAAACGTTGTTTTGCCATAAAAATGATTAAATTACTAAAATGGCTAACAAAAAATAGGGGTTGGTGGTAAAAGGGTAAAAATTTAGATTTGTATATATTTTATCAAATTTTAATATTTTACTACCCTACCCTACCCCTACCCTACCCCTACCCTACCCTACCCCTACCCTACCCTACCCTACCCCTACCCTACCCCTACCCTACCCCTACCCTACCCCTACCCCTACCCTACCCTACCCCTACCCCTACTCTACCCCTACCCCTACCCTACCCCTACTCCTACCCTACCCCTAACCTACCCTACCCTACCCTACACATACCCTACCCCTACCCTACCCCCAAAAATTGTGAATCTAAACCATTCCCAGATCCCCTTGAACACACACAAAAAATTTCATCAAAATCGGTCCAGTCGTTTGAGAGAAGTTCAGTGACATACACACTCACAGAAGAATTATATATATTCCGGTGTACTTCATATCACCTGATCCTAACATCATTAAAACTGACTTAATGGCTCAAAAATTTGATGTAGAGCATTTTATATGGGAATATGAAATTAACGTTTTTACTATCTTCCTCGCAATTTTTCCATGTTTTCTCACCTTTTAAACCTTCCCTGGACTACGACAAACATTTCAAAACCAAAATCAGCTTAATCGGCCCAGCCGTTCTCGAGTTTTAGCGAGACTAACGAACAGCAATTGATTTTTATATATATAGATAGATAGATGTGTTTGAAATACTTATATTTTTTTTTAATTATATTACATATTATATGAAATCATGTGTGTTTACTTTTATTGAAAAAATTCTGCAAAACATGTCTACATTATCCCTCGATCGTGAGTTATTCCAGACACAATTGAAATCAATTGTTATCGTGGCACCCAAGTGCCTCCTGGGGGTTGAGGGATTAACCAAATGCTCGACTGGTAGAGACTACCTAATATGTTATATAATTTTCTTGTTCCGCTTCCTCTCCTTGAATCATTATTTATTTTATGTTTAAATTTTTGCATTTAGTCTACCAGTCAGAACTAAAATAGAATAGATTATTATAATACCTATATTAAAAGTAGTAGTAGTCTTTTACTACACAGTGTAACTGTATCAGAAACTATTCAAACCCTAATTTTATGACTACATCGCCTGCAGAATTTAAATTTCTGCCACCCTTGCCATTAGTCGCTTAGAGTGGTCTCCAGCTGTTTGAAGATTTGTTAACTGTTATTCCCAAAGGCTATACATTTGGGTGTGTGGAACTAGGCGTTTTTTTTTGTTGGTTTTTACTGAAAGTCGATGCATGATCACTTTTTTTACTAATATTTTAATAAAATTACTTACAATTCCTCTTTAGTTTATTCAATAAATACACAAGTATGACATTGTGGAAATAGGGTTTAACTCAATGTTTAACTGTAAATATAAAATAGTCTTAGAAGTTAGAACGTACGTACTACTCCGGGAAAATGGAAACAAACTATTAAATATTTCTTCAATTTTTGAATTGTACCGCCAAAAATGCAGACAGAACCGTTCCAATCATGATCACGTTATCCTCAAAAAAATGATTATCCACATTTTCAATAACCCAACACTGTACATTAAGTACTATCGCCAAGAAGGTAACTTAACTAGAATTTGGTATTTTAACTAATCTCCTGCAAAATAGCAACATTTAGATCGACTTATTCTCTTTAAAATCCAATAAGTAGAAAGTTTTTCAAAAACCGGTAATTTGGAAAAAAACATGTATTTGTGTATTTGAACGTTTTCAACTAAAAAGAGACAGATTTATCTGAACCAGTATAGCTCTGTCTCGTTCATGCAATCTGCAGACAAACAGACCATAGACAAGCTTAGCAGTTCACCTTTTGCGATGCTAAAGTCGTTCAGCTTTTCAGCGGTTATGGTATGATTTTTAGCAGCGCAAAAGCAGACCTACTGTTGAACTGCCTGGAAATTGAGTGGCTTGCTATAAGCTGATGGTAAGCCCCCTGTAATCATTAAAATGTATAAACTACCCAAACATTTCAGTGAGTTAGGTTAGTTTAGGTTTAGGTTAGGTTAGGCTATTATGTTTATTGTAAGTATTTATTACTAAAGACCAGGCTGTATGGACTCGTCCGAAGCCTTTAAATTTATATGAAAAAAAATAATTAATTGTATATTTGTTATTACGCTAGAATCTAATAGATCTTTATAGATAAATGGTTTTTTTTTTTGGCGGGAGTTTGTGAGATACGTTAGGAGTTCGTGTATTTTATCGATTTTTTTATTCTTTATAGTGATTTTTGGGTCGTAAAAGTGGTGTTATTTTGCGAAACAAAGTGTGAGTGAACAATATACAGTTCGGTGAAATAACATGGTGTATGGGTCATAACGACTCGTAACCAAGAAAAGTGGACCGTGATTTTGCGCGGGAACGCGAACAGTTCACCTCTTTCTTGGGGACTTCTCTACATTCCTTCAATCTTTCGACTGTCTCCAAAAACTCCATCGAAGTGTTAAAACGTCTAACATCAACGTTTTATTGCAAAAATAAAGAAAATATTACTAAAGAATTGGCTGTATGGACAAGTATCCGAGGCCGTTAAACCTACTAAAGAAAAAAAAAGAATAAAGTAAAGTTACATAATTAAATCTGGATTCTGGTTTATCTGGTTACAAGTACAACAAAGTGAACTGAAAATGTCGCACGTAATAAACCTTAGCGTCAAACATCTTTTGCCCGTCACGAAATGTTATTTCCGTGGTAAATTCGCGTACAATTTTTGCAAGTATAGTAGTGTGACAAGTAATTCGGGAAATGTTCTTGATAACATGACTGACTGGGAAACTTTAAGTAAAAAGAAAAAAATCAGCAAAGCAATGAAAGCTTATCTGGAGCGAGCACAAGAACATGATACATTTATGGAGAAACAACATCAAGAATTTACAATTGGTAAAAGACATCTGGCAAATATGATGGGTGAGGACCCGGAGACGTTCACACAAAAGGACGTAGACAGAGCTATCGAATACTTATTTCCTAGCGGTATTTATGATCCCGCTGCTCGACCACTTATGAAGCCGCCGGAAGAACTATTTCCAGCTAGGAAAGCAGCTGAATTTGATGAAGCAGGGCGACCCCATCATTTTTTGTTCTACACTGGCAAGCCAAACTTTTTCAAACTACTTTATGATGCTGCAGATCTTATAAAACAGTTACAAAATTTTGAAGATAGAGTCTTAGCCAAGAAAGCCACTCCTGACCCAAATGGAGTTCTAAATTTAGAGGGAAGTGTCTGGCTCACAAAAGACCAGTTGGAACAGGCTCTAGTAGAGAAAATTCTTGACATTGAATATGACAATTTTAAATTAGTAATGGAAAGGCTGATTTCTTTGCCCTATTCTTACAGATGCAAGGAATTTGTAGAAAAATACAGAAAGACCTTAGCTTCTCAAAAATTTTCATTGGAAATTCCAAAACCCAATTATGATGATGACGGTCGTGCCTTTGTCACTACCTATGAATGTTTGAGGAAAAAAGCTAGGGGTGATGTCACTATCAGGTCACCAGGAACTGGAAAGATTACAATTAATGGTAAAGATATTACTTATTTTAAAGATGTTCAGTCAAGAGAACAAGTTTTATTCCCATTAATATTTACTGGCATGCAAGATAATGTTGATGTTGAATGTCACATTGAAGGAGGTGGTCCGTCAGGCCAGTCAGGAGCTATAAGATGGGGTATAGCTTGGGGATTACGCAGTTTTGTAGAAAAAGAAATGTTAGAAAAAATGCAAATTGCCGGGTTACTAACTCGTGATCATCGCCGGCGAGAACGTAAGAAGCCTGGACAACCAGGCGCAAGGAAGAAGCCTACATGGAAAAAGAGATAATTGTACGAAATCATGTTTTTAGAGTAATAAAGCATTAGATATCAGTAATTAGATTTATTATAAATTCCTTATTTGATTAGCTTTTTATTCTGTAACTTTTTTTCAAAGACTTTTTTCTTCCTCCAATCTTCTTCTGGAACATTTGACTTTTTCGTTCCTTGTTGTATATTCTTTTCTTCATAACTGATTTCAATTGTTGTCTTTCCTTATGAGCTTCATTATCATCTGTTTTGTTAAAAAAAGCTAATCCATCTGTAAAACAAATATTTTACATCAAGGCAAGGACAAAAATATAAATTTTATAAACAATTAAAAAAAATTTTTTTTACCCTTTAATCTGCTGTCTAACTTTGAGAAAAATAAGTTTTCTCTCCAAACTGCTCTGGTCTCTGTTGATTCTGTTTTGGCTTCAGGTGAAATGTTTTGTTTAGATCCTTTGTCAACCTCCTCATCTTCCGATTCTGAAGAGTCGTATACAAATGGGTTCTTTTCCCCACTAGGATCTAAAGGATTTCTGACTCTGGGTACTTTTCCCTTTTCTAAAGGTATGTAATTTACTGTCTCGTCTAGAATTTCTGAAAAAAATTTTTTTTATTAATCCCTCAATCGTCAGTTATGAAATCAATTGTTACCTTGGCACCCGAGTGCCTCCTGGGGGTTGAGGAAATAATTTTATTTAAGATATTTTAATTATGCAAAAACCTTTACTTTATTACCTTTTTCGGTTTCTTCAGTTTGACCAAACAAACTTCTTAAACTAAAGGTGCCTGGTTGAACTAGGGCTTCCTTTAGGGTTTCACTGACATTGTAAAACTGTTCCTTTGACACCTCAATTTTCTCAACTTCAGTCTCAACAGTCTCTGCTTTATGTTTTTCTTGTTTCTCTTTTAACTTCTTCTTTTTAGATTTTTTGGTTGGATCCTCTTTCATGTCTTTCACAGGTGCTAAGAATTTAGCATGTTCTGGCTGTGTAGGATCAAAACGAAGCATGCCCAATTTGATTCTAAAAAAATATAAAAGTTTTTTTTATAGCTGAATATTAGGTATAGATAGACACATATAAATTTTTAATGAATTGATGAAATCAATTGCAGAACCCTAATGCCTTTTCCAGAATACCACAAGGAATCTCTGGACAGGTAAACAAATTTTTAGCAAATACATACTTATTTTTATGGGAATCATTTTCATTAGGTCTTGCTTTAATGGAAACACCAAGAACATTTTGCAATATATTGAGCTGTTTTGTTTTCTCATCAGCTTCTTCTAAGTCTATCCTCTCATCGTCATCCGATTTTTCTTCCCTGCTCTTGCCTTCCTCTTCTGACTGGTCATCTTCAATGAATCTTTCGTCTAAAGTGAAACGTTTATCAGATTTGTATCTTGATTGTAAATCTAAAACCTTAAACATTTTGTTTGTGTATTAAATGCTAACATTAATGATGCAAAACTTTTTTAATTGTTAGTGGATAAGTATCAGATGTATAAAATTAAAACCATCATACCTTTTGGCCTTTCTTGCCTTCATACTGTTTTTTTAATTCAAAGTTAACATCATCCCCACTGTCATCATCATCAAATAAATTGGTTTTATGATTACTCTTAAAATTTTCATTTTCATTCTCAGCCCTAAATTCTGTTTCTTCTTCATTGTCAGCAAAAACTATTTTTTTATTTGGGACCTTATCCTGTAAGAAATAAGGGAATTTATAAGTGTGGTATTAATATTTATACTATAATAAATTGTCAAATGTTGTTTTACTGAATAGTACTTACAACTCCAATTAGACCAGTTCTAATTATCATTTGCTTTTCTTTAAACTCTTGCCGTTTCTTTTTGAGTGACTCCATTCTTTTCTTGTCTGAATCTTGCTTCTTCCTGTCTTGTTCCACAGTATTTTTGTCTTTGGCAATTCTATTACCATGTTGAAAGTCTGTAGGTGCTTGCCTTTTATTCTCAAATGGCTTTATCACTTGGAACACTTTGTCATTTTCAATATGTGTATGGTCAATTTTTCTTTTTCTAGGATTTAGTTTATCACCCAACTTTATAGCAGGATTGTTCTTTGGAAGATCTATTGTGTCATTCTGCAACTATACATGAAGTTTAAAGAACTTTTTAATTCTGAAGTCTAGGAGTAGGAGTAAGATAATTTAGAGTACTAATACCTTTTCAGCTTCTTTTCTTTGCACTTCACTTCTTTCTCGTTGTAGTCTTTCCAAAAAACTTTCTCTTGCTCGTGTAACATATAGTCGACTCCCACCTAAGTCTTCAATTGTAAAGTGCTTTATACCTGTGTATTTTTTTTATAAAATGTTATGAACACAATAATATTGCAAAATACCTGAACATAATACCTATCTTACTTTTTAAACTTTTGTGCTACTAAAAATATATTTTTTATGTCAAAAATAAAAAAATAGTGAGATCATCAATCAATTAGATACAATGAATTAACCATTACTCACACGACTCAACATCATAATTTGATGCAGATAGTGTAATAAAAGCAAAATTTTTTTGTTCACTTTCAGCATTAGATTTGTTTTTTAAATCCACGTTTATTATCTGTCCATAATGTGAAAAAGCTTTATGCAAATCATCTTGATTAACATTTTCAGGAACATTCCCTACAAATAAGCGTGTATGAGAAGACATTGTATTACAGGATTATTGTTACCTAAAAGAAGATAAAAATAATTAACACATGACAATTTTTAGGTTATTTGTTACATTGATTGACAGATAGTTGTGTTGTTGTTGTTGTTGTTGTTTTCTTCACCCATTCTGGGTAGGCAAAGGGAACTATGCCCATACAGCCAATTCTTTAGTAATATTTTCTTTATTTTTGCATTAAAACGTTGATGTTAGACGTTTTAATGCTTCGATGGAGTTTTTGGAGACAGTCGAAAGATTGAAGGAATGTAGAGAAGTCCCCAAGAAAGAGGTGAACTGTTCGCGATCCCGCGCAAAATTCACGGCTGACAGATAGTTATCGTTTGTCATTTTTTGTGTTTCGTTTATTTGGTCCTTTCGGAACCGGCTAAGGTCTCTGAGACTATGGTGCCATGTCATTAGTGGGAATTCGACATTCATAATAGTACATAAAATATTATAATTACTTACTTACTTATAATAACTTAACCTAACTTAACCCTAAATTTACCTAAATCGTTGAAATGTATGGGCGGTTTATACATTTCAATGATCACAGGAGTTTTACGCAAGAACGTGGATCCAAGTCAAATAGGAGTGCCTTTCGTTGTTAAATAAATAGGTAAGTTTATTGACATAAAAGGTTAATACAAACATTCGTGAAGTCTCTGATATCTGAGCTAGGCAAACCTGTATTTCAGATATGCAGTGCCCTCTTCCATTGTTGATTACAAAATGTGTCACAACTTTAATACAAATTAATATAACTTCAATTTATAAAATAAGTTAGTGTGTGTGTGTGTGCGCGCTCGCGTTTTGTGTGAATGTATTTAATTAAATATGTTTTCGGAGTAGGTCTTCAGTATTCTGATAATCTAGGGAAGATAACCAGTTACTGACTTTCGATTTACATTCATATAGAGACAAAGAGTAGAAGTCTAATAGTTTATTGGCTTGATTATATAAATAAGCTGATAGATAGAAGCTCTGCCGTCTAGCCTGTGCTGAACGACTTTTAGGAGGTTCGATTACATTTTTTATTACACGCCTATCATTAGCTTTATTATAGATAAATGGTGTATGTTTATGTTGCCTTACAATAGTGCGCAAAATGAATGTGTCACTTAAAACCGAACAATTTTTATATAATGAAATAGATGGAAACCGATATGGGCTAAAAGTCATAGTTTTGAGCAGCGATCTTTGTGCCCTCTCAACCTGGATCACGTGCGATTTACATGCACCCCCCCCCACACAACTATACAATAACCAAGTATAGATTGTACTAGAGCGCAGTATACTCGTCGCAAAAGATGAAAGTGAGCCACATACCTCAGTCTCTTAAAAATCCTTTGTTTCTCACCTTTATTTGATTTATCCTACTTGCTGAGACATTATAATAAAAATGCCAACACTTTAAACACAGTAAATGCCACTTAGGATAATTTCACAAAATTACGAAACAAAGTCCATCTTTCCGTTTTCGTTTTTTTTTTTTTTTTTTTTTTTTTTTTTTTTTCTTTTTTGGCATAGCACGGCTTGTGCATCAGCCACAGCGAAAGGTATGACTAAAAAGGTAGGGAAACGGATATACAAAGGAAAAGGACGGAATTCTATTCTAAAAAGAGAGGATCAGAGAAGTAAAATACTACATACAATATTTACAATTTTATATTGTTTTTGTTTATATACAAGGATATACTGTTATATACATCATAATTACACATATTAAGAAGGATATTTATAGAAGTTGGAAAGGGGATTCGGAGGGATAAAAGGGATGACATGAAACAGGATCTATCATATATTGGACAAGCAAAGAAAATATGGTTTAAATCGCCAACACCAGAACCACACTCGCACAAATCACTGTCTACAATCCGTAGTCTAGCAAGATGGGCAGGAGAAACTACGTGACCTAATCTCATACGAATAATGCATGATGTAGCTAACTTTCCAAGTTTAATACTAAAAAACCAGGGTTTAATGGGAACAGTTTCCTGAATTGATTTATACATTTTACCTTTATTTTGACTACTCTGATTCCAGACTTCCTCCCAAGATGTTCGAAGGAATTGTTTGGGAAGAGTAGCCAGATCACTGCAAAAGTTTTTATATGGGTGGATATCTCCACATGTCACAGCATCGTTTGCCAGCCGATCCGCTATAACATTTCCTGTGATACCACAATGACTAGGAATCCACGCAAAGTGGACTACTAGGCCTTTTAGATGAATTTTATAAAGCAAGTCTCTACACATTATTATAGCATTATTGTTGAAATTACATTTGAATGGGAACTTATTCAGTGCTTCTATAGCACTTTTAGAATCTGTGAAAATAACTGTTTTATTCAATTTCATAACTAAGATGTACTCTAATGATTTTAGAAGACCATAACATTCTCCAGTAAATATAGAAGATTCCGGGGGAAGTTTTACCTTCTGAACTATTTTATACTGATGGTGATAAACCCCTATTCCTACAGGCGATAAGGAATGTTTAGAAGCGTCACAGTAAATGTGATGCCAATCATGCCAGTCTCTATCCAGAATAAAATTTAGGTTAGCATTTGCATTTTGATCATCTTTATGAATATTTAAGTTTGTGTGAATATCAGGAGAAATAATTAAAGATTGAAAGCTATTGCAAAAAATAGGAAGGTACTGGGATCTATGTATAGGAGACTGTAAGGAAGTAAATTTGCGAAAACTAATGACTAAACATGGAATTTTTTTATGACTCCAATACGGGGAAGTATCAATCAGATTAGATAGAGTATGTAATTTAGAGTATAAAGGGTGAGACAAAAGTTGTAAGGAACGAAATAAAAATTTATCACATAAGAATTGTCGACGTAATGGCAATGGGGGATCACAGCATTCCATCTGAAGGGCATTAATGGGGCTAGATTTCATTGCACCAGTTATGATTCTGAGAGCCTTGGACTGAATACCGTTAAATTTATCTAAAGCAACTACACTACACGGTTCCATAAAAAAGCTAGCATAATCCAAGATACTTCTAATAATAGCATTATACAAAAGCTTTTGCGAAAAAGGATGAGATCCCCACCAGACACCTGATAAACATCGTAAAATATTTAACATCTTTTCACATTTCCCAATAGCATAATAGCAATGGGAGAGAAAAGATAATTTAGAATCTAAAATGATTCCTAAAAACTTAGCCTCATTACCAACAGGGATGACATCTTCATTAAAGTAAACAGTAAAAGGGGGAGGGAGACGAGATCTTGTAAATAAAATAGAAATACATTTCGAAACAGATAAACTTAAGTTATTCCTATCTAACCACAATTCTAATAAAGATAAAGAAGAAGTGAGCTGTGTACTTAAGTTTTCAACGGACTGCCCTTGAACGTAGAAAACTAAGTCATCAGCATATTGCAGAATTTTAATTCCATCTACGTTTGTTATCGCCGATTCAAGGTCGCAAGTGTAAATATTATAAAGCAGAGGGCTTAACACAGAGCCTTGAGGTAAGCCCTTAAAGACTTGCCTCGATTTTGTAATATTTCCTTGTTGAATATGAAGGAAACGACCAGATAACATATTTATAATAAGGTTTACTATTTTGAAAGGAATGTTTAGTCCAAGGAGTTTATCCTTGAGGATTAGTAATGATACATTATCGTACGCAGCTTTTATATCTAAGAATGCCGCTAAAACTGACTGATTATTTGAAAAAGCTAACCGAATATCAGTTATTAGTAGGGCAATACTATCCATTGTGCTTCTGCCTTTCCTAAAACCATATTGACTATTGGATAACAAATTGTTGCTCTCGAAAAACCATTCCAATCTGTTTTTAATAAGATGTTCCAATAGTTTAGCTAAGACTGACGATAGTGCAATGGGGCGGTACGAAGATGGGTCAGTGGTAGGTTTGTTAGGTTTAAGAATAGGAATAACTTCTTGGACTTTCCAAGAAGGCGGAATGTTTCCTGTTTGAAATATAGAATTAGTAAGGTTTAGGTAGTAAATAAGCACATCATCACTTTGATGAGATAAAAATGAATAGGGGATTCCGTCCAACCCTGGGGCTGAGTCTTTGACGTAAGATAAAACTCCTTTCAATTCGGTGAGGGTGAAAGGAGAACTGATAAAGGGTTCTTCATTATTAGGAAGAGCTATAAAGGAAGGTAACAATTCTTGCTGGGGGACAAAAGGAGGGGCTAGGTTATCAAGAAATTGATCTAATGTAGTGTTATCTAGAAGAGGAGGAGTAGATTCTTTGAAAGCGGATCTAAATCTCCGAATATTGTACCAAATAACTGAAGGGGAAATATCAGGGGATATTGAAAGACAAAATTTCTTCCAACCTTCCCATTTTTTTTGTTTAAAAAGCTTTCTAGTGGAGGCTATTTCTTTAGAAAGACAGTTAAAATTGTCTATAGTGGAATGGTTTTTGTAGGTAATTTCTGCTTCTTTTCTCTTTTTAATAGCAGCAGAACATTCCTCGTCCCACCAAGGGGGAGAAGGAAATCCTTTTCTGTTTTTTTTAAGAGGAAACACTTTATTGGCAGTTTTTATTAATAAAGAAGCAAGGGAATCAGCACATAAGGCTTGATTATTTTCTTTTATTTCTGGGAGTGAGGAAATGCTGTGTATAATCTGTTGTCTAAAAAGTTGCCAATCAGCTGTACTTGTTTTGTTTATATTATATTTCAAACGATGATTATCTTTGTAGTCTTTTTTAACTGGTATATTTGAAATACTTATAAAAATTGGATAGTGGTCACTACCGAATGTAGAATAATGAGTAGCCCAATCAATGGTAGAAGCTAAACATGGAGAGCTAAGCGCTAAGTCAGGGGCACTTTTTCCTTCATGAGGTTTGGTTCTACGTGTGGGGCTGCCTGTATTTAATATGCATAAATTTGCTTTTTCAAGAATATCTAACACCCTGACTCCATAATGATTTGAAGTACTACTTCCCCAGCTCACGTGCTGTGCATTAAAGTCTCCGGTAATCAAAAGAGGTCTTGGGAGTGTAGTTATTATGGAGTCAATTTCGTCATATATTGCTGAGGTGGGTTTTGGAATATAGAGTGCAACAAAGCAAATTCCATTTATAGAAGCTGCAATTATTGCAAAAGTGTTACTGTGTGGAGGGAGGGGGATATGTTTAAAAACAACTGAATGGCTAATAAGAAGAGCTACTCCACTATAACCATCAGACCTATCCTCTCTAATGGAGGAAAAACCTGAAATTTTAAAGTTCATGTTTGGCAAAAGCCAAGTCTCCTGAATGGAGACAACGATAGGGTTGTATTTATTTATTAAATACAACAAATCAGATTTTTTGCTTAATATACTACGGCAATTCCATTGGATAACTGTAGGATTAACCGTACTTACTATTAGTTAAATTATTTTCTAGTGTGTTCTCAATTTGGGCAACGATGGACGGTGTTGAATTTGAAGTTGAATTAAATTGTGACAAAGTATTTATAAGAGTCAACATTAATTCCTTGACTGATAAATCAGAAAAGGAACTGTTACTTAAATTATTATTGTTTATTACTGTACCATTTTGAGACAGAGGTATGTTATAATCTTTTATAAGTGCTGCATGAGTTAAGCGGTCATATCCTTTTTCATGTTTGTAGGGACTATTTGGTTTTAATAAAATTGTTTTTTTGTATGAAGTTGGTGGTTTTCTTACAGGAGCTGATGAGTTTAATTTAGGCGTTGGTTGTTTAAAAGATTGAGAAGGTAATGAAGTCAGTACATCTGCATAGGATTTTGAAACAGGGGGGTGTAATTTTAAGGCTTCTGAATAAGAGATGCAGCTGTTAGCCATGGTTTCTTTAATTGATTTTTGTCTATTAAATTCAGGACATTTTTTGCTATTGGCATAATGTTGTCCAGAACAAAGACAACAAGAAACATCTTCTTCATCCACTGAACAACCATCACCTGTATGGTTTTGACCGCATTTAAAACACCTAGGTGTTGATCTACATTGAGTTTTAATGTGACCATAACGGCAGCAATTATAACATTGTACTGTTGGATATATATACAAATCTACAGGCAAGGCATTATAACATGCAAAAACTCGTTTAGGCAGAACTTGCCCATCAAAGGTGAGAACTACAGTTTCAATTGGTGTAAATTCAGTCTTTCCTTGTACTACAGTTTTTTTCTTTAATCTTCTTACTTTTATGATATTACCACAGCCTATTGGGACTGTAATATTGTTTTGTATATCTTCTTCAGTCCAGTCACAAGGTACACCTCGAACTACTCCCATACGTGTTACACTAAATATTGGGACAGAAGCTTTATAATGGCGGGACTTCAATGTATTACTATTTATAAAATCATTAGCACTGGTGTGACTTGAGAATGATATTGTCAATCTGTTTCTACCTATTTTCTTCAAAGATCCATCAATAATGTGTTTGAATTTGTTTTTCTTTAAAAAGAAACCAAAACTAACTGGGTGAACATAACAGTTTTCATTGGGCGAGGCTGGCTCTCGTTGCACATGAACAACATATGGAGATACATCTGAGGCTTGGTAAAGCTCTCTACCATGTGAGACATTTGGAATTGAGTCAGGTAAGATTGGAGTAGGTTCCGGTGCTGTGGATAATGTCGAGGTTTTGGTCACATTAGATTGGTAGCTAGGACGAACTGCTGGAGATCTATCGCGTGTATCGTCAGTTACGCACTGACAATCAGCGTCATTTAAAGCAATGTTAGATGACTTGTGATGCTTCCTACGTTTTTTGTTGCAATGCTTACATATTTTCTTTGCTGAAGACCTTTTTCGTTTAATACCATTCTTATTAGTCTCAGAAGCATCAGTATCAACTACTGATCCCTCCGTATCCCTGTCTGGATGATTGTTATATGCCACAGTAACAAATTGAGAAACTTGAGGAGTCCCTCCTCCGGGATCCTCAGGTTCTTCCATGGCGAACAAAGAAAATTAAATTAACTTACCAAAACTCAGCTAATTATGTACAAAAATAGATAGAACTAAATGAAAATATAACTAGGAACTACTTTTCTTCTACCTTTCTGATCCAATATCCTACAAATTATTTTAAACAAAAAACAGCTAAGAAAAATCGACCACCAAACACGACGTTTCCCGCGCTTTTTTCAATGATCTCCGTTTTCGTTTCCCGCGCAAAAATCCTGGTTTTTTTCATAAACGTAGAATATAATAGACGGACAAAGCCTGCGAGATAGAAGAAAACCTCTTATGGAAATCTAGCAAGATAGAAAAAGATAACAAATCTTTTCGTTTTGTGACCTGTCGTATTTGACAGAGTGACATCCAGTGGCATATGCGATATAAGGTTCAACATTTTATGTAATTATCTAGTACATCGTAGATTATCTAAAGTAAATACAGTTTTATCTAACAATGGTCACATGTTCTGTGAGTGCCTGTGGAGTCAACCACAAAAATAATCCAGAAAATTGCTCATTTCACAGGTAAATACGTAGAAAGTCGTCATCGTAAAAACGCGTTATTTTTGTTGAATTTGATCTTGTTGTTAAGTTGTAAATATAAAATTATTTCAATCCACTTGTTCATTTTAATATTTTGTATAGATAAAGTTCTATGTATTGATTATTTACATTATTTTGGTGGATAAATAATTTATCAAAATATTTTACATGTACGCTAGAGCTTGACTCAAATTTATCGATACTATTGTCGACAATTATCTTGAATGATTCCGGAGAAATTTGATGTTATTTTACGTTTAGCGTCTCAAATGAATGTCAACTTAACAATTTGAAGAAGGAAACTGTAAGGAATCACATAACTAAGATAATCTTGTTTAAAAGTCAATAATCAGTGTTTGATACATCAGAATGTAAATGTTTATTCAGATTATGTTTACTTGTTCTTTTTCACTTACTGCCATTGATAAGCTCACACGGCACAGCAGATGACAAGGTAAAATCTTTTGAAGAAATAAATAAAGAAAACTAATTAACAATGGCTGTTATTTTTTTTATTAATTAAGACTGTTTATTTTTAAATTATATGTAAAAAATATACTCACCGGGCACATTTATCTGCCCACAATTATAGTTGTAAGAAGTGAGGGCGGTTAGGTATGCCGCAAAGTAGGTGCATAATCTCGAGATGAAAACAGTGTGACAGTAAACATTATTTTCCAAACGACAAACTGCAATTATTATCGATAGTCTAAAAATGTTAAAGGTACGTCACTAGTTAACACACACCTTGACAAATCAAAACTGGTTACACATTATCGGGCTGTCAGTGGATCTACTTATATCCTATATCTATGGTTTTTTTGTTCTTTTCGGTTTCTTTTTTTTAATTTTGAACCAGTGAAGGTCAGAAACTATGCTGCCAAATCATAAGTGTACTCAACTCATTCACAATACATAAAATATCATAAATATTTACTTACGTATAATAACTTAATCTAACTTAACCAGGTAACCTGTCTCATTGCAATTCTGGAGGGTAGAAGAAAGGTGTACGGTTAAACGCACATTCATGCAAAATAATGTTCTAATTTAAGTGACTTATGGATATTGCGTCCTAACGAGGTCAAACTGCCGTAATGTAAACATTTATGAGTTAGTGCAATAAACGCATTCATAGAGCGTGGTGGTTTATCATATTTTCCCGCCCTATTATATCATTATTATCAACACTTATTATTATCAATTATATCATTATCACTTGTAGATTTACACCCTACATTTTGGTTCTTCGAGCCTAAGCTTCGAGCATTTTGATCTAGCGTGCGGTAAGGTCAAAAAAGTGGGACCACACGGTTCGACAACGTGACATCGTTTCGCAACATTGTGCTTCCCGTGAAACAGATCATCAGCTTATCAAAGGTGCATATCGAAGAAAGACAAGACGCTTCGCGACAATTGTCAACTTGGTGTGTACGCATTTCTTGTATAGTAGCAAATCGGTTCGACTGGCCTCCCGGAAGGGGGTCTCACCAGCTCGGATTGAGACGGTGCATATACTATCCAAGGATTGCTTAAAAACTGAGTAACTAAGTGAAGAATTAACATCAACCTACATTTATTTATTGCATTACACACTATCAACAATATCAACTTTTCGAAATGGAAGATCTCTTGAATCGTCAAAGTGAACTTATCAAAAGCATCGTGAAGATATTTACAAACTTTCATAAAGATGGACCTTCACGAAAAACTGAAGATTACATCGAAAAACGACTTGTAGCATTAGACAACCTTTGGGGTGAATTTGAACAAAATCATAAGACATTAGTTGCTTTTGGCGATGAGAGCAGTGAGTACTTTACCAAGGACGTTTATGGCAGGATGGTAGAGTACTATGAAATAGAAAGAACGTTCATATCAAGTTACAAAGCTGCACGACCTTCTGAATCTGACAAAAAACCACTAACCAAGCAAGTGGTCATACTAGTGACACCGCAGCTTCTACTAGCAACAAGTCACAGTTCGAGGTGCCTGTCAGTCACGTGGAAACTCGAGGTATCAACTTGGCTGAAGATTTACTCTCTCAGCAGAGGACAAACTCTCGGGCATTTTCTCGCATCATTAGGCGAATTGATCTAAATAACATGAAGGAGAAGTGGGAAATTGAGGATCAATTAAGAGACTTACAATACTGCTGGCGTTTTATTGATGAAACGCATCGATAATATGCTGCAAGGACAAGACGTGCATTATAAAGCCGAATTTGACAAATTCGAAGAAAAATATAACAGCATCAAAAAACAGCTCAATCGAGAACTTACTTTGAACACTCATCCTATATATACAAAAGTACTCTGTGCACTCATCTTCAACAATCTACACCTAAGGTAGAGGTACCAAATTTTAGCGGACGATACACTCAATGGCCTACTTTCTTTGACATGTTTAACGAGACTATTCATAATAATAAAAGTCTGAGTAAGTCCCAAAAGATGCAACACCTAAAAAGCAAGGTAAAAGGCGAAGCTGAACGCCTCATCCAGCATCTACCTATATCATCAGAGAACTATGACAGTGCATGGGAGATCCTCACACATCGCTATAACAACCCTTTTGCTCTATTCACCAATCAACTTGAAATAACCCATTGTTCATAAACAAACCTCCTTTGAATTAAAACGGTTACACGACACGACAATGGAGTGTGTACATGCTATCCACAACTTGGGGGTGGATTTTAGTGAACCTTATAACTAAAAAAATTTACGTGGAAACATACAGAAACTCTAAGCAAACTCGCAAGTCTCCTAGAGACTTACCATCACTAGACGAACTAATGCAATTTATAGAGAGCAAGTTCACAGCCCTTGAGCCTATTAATAACCGACAAGCTCCAAAACCAACATCAATATACAACCGCAAGCTGCAAACATACCAATCAGTGCCACCATTTACGCCAAGATGCCCCATTTGTCAGGCTACACACGATCTCTACAAATGTAATCAGTTCCTTAACATGACGTCAGAAGACAAAATGAAAGCAATTAGAAAACAACAAGTATGTCAAAACTTATAAACACTACAATTCCAAGACTCACCGACATGACGCTGGTTTAGCTAATGGAAACGACATGATTAAAGCAGTTTTACTCAGTGAAGAGTGCTGGGTTGAAGAATTTAATATGAATTTAGTTATTCAAGTGTAATTTAGCAAATATATAAAATTAGTTTCGCAATTTTGTAAATCCTTCCACTTGCGACTATAGCGCCACCTTAATTTGCTCCTCGATCGAAACTTTTTAATATATGCAGATTGTTATCAGTTAAGATGTATCAGGGCGATTTCGCCAAAAGGTGTACCCAGTAATTTTGTCATGTCCCACGTGTTTGACTTTAATTTAAGATCACATTTTACAGTTAAAATTAAATGATTTTTTTTTTACATTACTATGTAATTTAATTAAAGGATTGTGCCAAGAATAACGCAATTTTTACTTAATAATAATATTTTATTTATAATTTTTCTAAAAATACCGTAGTTTTTAACATGTCCTACGCTAACTTGGCTTGATATTAGTGTTGATAAAAATGAATTGGGACACCTTACCCTAAGTATTTTAGTTTTGTTTTATAACTAGAGGATATACTTTTTAGATTTATATTCTTTTTTACACAAGTTTATAAGTTATTATAACAATAATAGAGTTTCAAATAAACATCAAAATATTGGACATAGTGGAATTCCACTTCCCATGACCACGATTTACACAAAAATATCAAAACTACCACTAAAAACTTTATTTATTAACGCTAGTATCACTATTCTACGATAATCAAACCATCATTTTGATTACTACTTTCAGTTGGGCGGCCAGCATTCGCTGTGCAAAATTGTGTCTTCGGATAGCCATTTATGTGGTCCTACAACCGTGACCGCAGATTATTAAGGTAAATATAAAATTATTTGTATTTAGAACACTGTATTATATTGTTTAAGTACTTACAAACTCTGTGTGCATGGTTTATTTATTTAATGATGAGAAAACTAAACAATATTTCGATTTTAATGTCAACTTTAAAGGATCCGTTACTTCCATTCCGAAACTATGCTTATAGTAACGTATTAGGTGGAAAGCAAAAGTAGCGGATTGGAACCGATTAAGTTGTGATACACTGACGACAGTAAATTAGGTTTGTATTAATTAGGTATTTAATTTTCATTCAACTAAACGAGTCCTATTCAACTTAATAGCTTACTAGACCGATAATATTAAGTTTGCTAAATTAAGTTTAAGTTTTGTGGCTCATTGCTTGCTTAGGGTTACTTCCTGGGTAAATCTACTGTTGGTTTGTTTGCAATTTTGTTTAAACTATTTAACTACTTACTTTGGACGTATTCATTCACAATTATTTTTGAATCTAGGTACTTGTTGTCCAGTCTAACTATATGAACGTTTTTGTAAAATAGTATCTAAAAAAATTAAAAAATCGTCAGTAAGTAATAAAACCTCTAGTATGCAAAGCTAATACTAGCTAACATTGTGTGGCATAGGTACTCGTAGATCTCAAACATCTGAAACATAAAATACCTAAAAATTAGATACTAAATTTTAAATAAGTTAATTAAGCAATGTTAATAATAAAATAAATAAATAGCAACTACTTAGATATGAATGTTCTCATCAAACAGGCGTGGTGCATTTGATATTGATTTGTATCTCTATAGTAAGTAAATTAATCAATATCTTGTTGAGTCGTTATTAAAACAACATTATGCCAGTGAGCTGACGGCCTTCCGCTCCAGCCACTCCAGTCGAGGTCTGCCGTTCTCCTTACGCTAACGAATTTTTTATATCGGCTTGTTACTTACCTGCACGCCTATCCTTTCATCTACAAAACTTGATATAGGTACACTACTAGATATCTTTGCTGGGTAATTTTCTGTTATATTGATGTTTTTTTTTATACAGATGCCTCTTACCCCAGCTAAAAATGCAACGATATCAAGAGAAGCTGGAGAAGGACCCAGAAAATAATGAAGAGTACTAAAAATTGTGTTATGCTATTAAGGCTCATTGTATCCAATGCCTTATATTCCATTCGGTTACTACTACCTTCCGTTTCCGAAAATGTCCTATAAAACTGCAACTACAAATTATTTTGGTGTGAAATATTTAATAAATAAGTAAGTAATATTTTATTTTAGTATTCTTTAGAATATGTTAATTGTGTGATTAAAATTATTAGAACTTAGCCTGATCAGAATCTCATGACACCAAAGAGTAAAAAAGATTGTAAAATGTCCTATAAGTAACGGAATTGAAGTAAATGATGTCTTAAGTATAATTTTTATTGTAGACTGGACTATTTACGTGATTTAGTTGATTGATAAAGACTATATGCTAAGAATTAAATATACGTTATGGTTAAAATTTGTTTTTATTTGCTTTTATAGACATTTGTCCTTGGTCACGGATTGGAACATCTTAGTACTCCACTTTATAGAAAAAGTCCTATAAAATAAGTTTTCTTGGGTATATTGGTAGGTGATTACATATTTTAATAAGAAAATAGTCTAATGATTTCATAAATCCCAGAAGTTTCTTAAAATTACATTGAAAAAAATATTTCTCTATTTTTTTTACTGGTACAACTTTTGACGAAACCGCCCATCAACGTCTTTCTTTGTTTCTCACTTTTACTTGGTTCATCTTACTGACTTACAGATTATTTATATCAATGCCACCACTTTATCACAGTAAAAGTCACGTAAGATAGTTTAACAAAAATAAATAAATAAATAAATATTTTAGACATGCCTCACTGGGCCACACTGAGCCATCTAGTCCCAAATTAAGGTACTATTAAGTACCCTGTCGTATGGGGTACTAGACAACCGATAAACTTACTTATAGACTTTTTTTTTTTTTTTTTTTTTGTAAATACATACTTATAATACATAGAAAACACCCAGACCAGTACAAACAGACATGTTCATGCACACAAATATTTGTACTGTGCGGGGATCGAACCCGCGACCCATGGCTCAGAAGCAGCGTTAACTACCGCTGATCCAAATGGTCGTCAATGAGAAACCAAATGTCTCTTTTTATTCCCGCGCCAAATTACTTTTTTCTTTGGAAAACCGGCTAAGATCAGAATCTATGCAGATAAGCTAATACTGAATTCAGTCATTATTAGTCAATAAATACATAAAACATCATAAATACTTACTTATACATCATAACTTATCCGTACTCATTTAAATGTATGGGTGGTTAGCACATTACAATGTTTAAATAGGTTACATTGGTCTAGTGGTTCAAGTATCAGACCAAGATTTCGGGGCCTTTGGTTCATCTCCGGGTAGGGCAACTAGAGTTTCTGCGTCTGTAGGCGTGAATTCCACGATATCAATATAATAATATATATCAATCAGGAAATATAATATCCTAGGGTTCTATTTCAAGCCGTTAAATTTAACACTGTATAATTTCTTACTTAAGCTCATCCCCGGCAGAACGACTAATAATTAATTGAAGTAAAATCAAACAACGGGTTTAAGTAATATAGTCTATTACTTCACATCACAAACCACAAACCAAAACTGTGTCTGCCACCAATGCGCAATACTGTGCTGTAGAAAAGATAAGTAATAGGGGTTAAAGTATGAAATTGCCGATTATTTTCCCACTTTTTATT
Source organism: Anania crocealis (assembly GCA_949315895.1). Lineage (NCBI taxonomy): Eukaryota > Metazoa > Arthropoda > Insecta > Lepidoptera > Crambidae > Anania > Anania crocealis. The sequence continues at coordinate 13,723,651 of OX438865.1, read as the reverse complement.
TTGTTTATAGCTCTTAAGTATAGTCATATTATTGCGTAATTCTTTTTGTATTGTATCAAAAACTAAATAAAGTAACTTTTGACTAAAAAAAAATGTAATACCATACCAGTGCCTATTACTTCAAAGGAAGTCGTTGAAAAGACCCCTTACAATGTGTCAGCTGACCTTCTTGCTTCAATTAAGTATATTTGTATTATATACTTTGATTTTCAGAAATTTAAATACTGTAATACGTTGCTTTATAACCATCTAACTTTCACCTTTAATTGCATCGAAAACGGTACAGGCGTTTTTAAAAAAACTAAAAAATTTTTAGTATGGAAAAATGACTTTTCTCGATTTCGTCCATACAAAACGGCAATTTCATATTTTAACACCTAATATTTACCACCACTACAATATTATACAAATATTTACGGGAAAGTGAACTTAGTCTCGGCTGGCCATCAATTAAATGATTATTTTTAAATTGAGATACCTATCTGAAATCTACCTGTATCAGTTTACGGAAAGTTAATAATCAGCATGTATCTTTTCAATAGTGAAATATTTTTTGAAATCGGCACAGGAGTTTAAATCTTTCCTCTTTATAATATTAGTGTAGACATAGTAAATAAAATGAGTCAAGAACCCAAAATTAGTGAAAAAGCCTATATCAGGGTTCCCTAACTAACTAGTAGGAAACCCTGATATAAATTAATTCCTATGGTTTATTCATAGTTTTAATGAGTACAAATACAATAAACATTAAAATTTAGTGTAATTTAATCTATGCAAAATTATTTTAAATTAAGTTACACTACAAAGATCGAGAAAATTTACTGAAACAATCAAACCAACTATTTTTACAATCATGAACTGCGATTGAGGCGTTTTTAATAAACTACCTACTTACTCAAAACCATTTAAAACAATATTTGTGATACGCGTATTACTGTCGTGCTTGGTATTGATTTGGTAAAAACTATAAGCATATTTCTCCAAAAGGTTAATTTTTGTTAAGATATTTAAAGCAAGATATTATATAAATATAAACACACACGGGCATTGGGACTTTGTCATTTAGATGTACAGTTTTTTTTAATCTAGAACTTATTGGTTTGACAATATTTTAATTTCATATAAATTGTTAATAATTAAGTATTGGACTTCAAAACAAAAATAAAATAAAATAATTTCAGACATTCTTAGTCCTTAAGATAAGGTATTGCCATTTATTTATTTATTTATTTTGAAGATAGCGACTAATAACTTTGAAATTGGGTTAAAACAAGTCAGACGACATATTGTATGGAATCAACAGTCAAATCATGTCGAGCTCATTCAGAGGGGGAGAATTTATAGCTAATATCACAAGATGGTACAGGAGGTTTAAAATATACACCACTAAAGGTTGGGAGAGTGGCGTAGCGTGGGTGTTAGCCACCCGGGGCGGAAGATAATTTTACCGCCCGCATATTTATTCTTATATACATATACAGAGCTGCTGCTGTATAAGTTTATTTCTTTTTTAGTAATTAATGAAATTTTGTGAGCAGATTCAGTTTCTTGTGCTGTCTATTTTGCAAGATAATGTGACTATACTTTGTATTATACAATATTGAACTCTATTATTTATGATAGAAGTCATCCTCGTTCAATATTAGTTAGTTGCAAATGCACGTGGTGGTGTCGCAACTTGCTACAGTTAACAATGTTGTTATTATTTCATTGAACGAATGATGATTCCCAGATTTCGTCACAGGTTAAGTGATAAAATAATTCCATACTCATTTTCAATCGGTCCAAATCGTAATTAGAAAATAAAATATGAAATGATTAAAATATTTGCAAAATATTACTATATTTATGTTTTCATATTTTGCCGCCCCCTAAGAGTGCCACCCGGGGCGGACCGCACCCCTCGTCCCCCTACGTAAAGCACTTTCATCTGATTTATGTGCTTCAACTCGATAAGCTGTCGACTCTAATTTGATCATACTTATGAGGGTCTCATACCACGTTCCCGTTGTTTTGACTAAAATAACACAACACAATAACCAAAATACATTACATATTGCATTTGTAATCTCTCCTATGAATGCACAATTATGTATTTAAATAGTTGAACATTCGGAATCGTTAAAGTAAAACCTACAAGATATATTCATAATAATCAAATTTAGTGTATTTTAAGGTGTTATTTAATACCGTCAATTTACATAGCTTACTAAACTAATTTATATACATTTCAACAAGTTGATATAATACAATGACATGTGAAATATGCATATCACATAGATGATGCGTTTTACTACTTAATACACTGACCAGTCTATTAACATATACCAATGCCTGTCAATAAAGGTCTGAGGTACGCCTGATGTCTGTCGATCTGTATTTACTGAGAATATTATTAATAATAATATTTTAATCATAGATAACAATTCCTTCAACTTCTTAGAAGGTCGTAGGTTTAAAACCTACTTGGATCTTACGATGAAATTTCGATAACAGAGTACTTAGTGCGAGTTTTGCTCGATCAAACGTCAAATACGTAAACGTAGATTTGTATGGCACAGATGCATGCCACCTAGTGACGATTTTGCGAAACAAGCTCAATGTCGTACAAATTCATGATTACTTACACGTTTTATGAGTTTGATTGGTTAAAATTCGCTAAGCAGTCTGGGAGAGTACTCTTCTGAGCTATGGACACTAACGTGACCTCAGATCATATAAAGAAGGAGATATAGATGTTTTCATCAAATATTTCGCCGCGGAGTGCAATAGTTCTGTTTGCCCATATCGGATTCGCACACGCCATTCCCCCATTTCATATCTATTTCTTTATATGATCTGAGAACGTAAGAATATACAGTTTTTTTTTGATAACACAAACTAAGTGCATATTTTTCACATGAAACGGTATATATTTTTTAAATATCATGATAAAACAATTACGTTTGACTCAATTATCTAAATGGTGAAGAGGTAACTGACAGATAGCCATACTATTACAGACAATACAGAAACACTCCCGCATTTTTAATATTAGTATGAATGGGAATAAGTACAAATTATTAGATATCAGTAGTTATAATTACAACAGTTGATAAATAATATTCAGTCAGCGTCAAAAGTTATATAAAGGTGCATATTTACTACTCTGATAAACTCCGTTATGGGAAAGCCTTAGTGACCTAAAGGTTCTTTCAGATTCTACTGCAGGCACCAGTCTTCACAAAACTGGCTACATCGGCCAAAAGTCTTTTTATGTATATTAAAGCGGCCTTTTTTTAAGAAATAAAGATTATTTTTGCATACCACCAATTTTATCCACCTATACCAAACTTAAACCATAAGTATTACACCACTGACTAAAAATCTTCGTGATTCAGGGGCGAAAAGGCACCGCTAAGTATTGGGAAACATAGCGTTTTCAATTCAGAAACGTCATAAGTACAGATACAATTTCTTTTATCTTAAAAATAATTTAATGATTATGATCATTTCATCATCACATAAGTAAACCAAGAACGTGTTACGGTAAGGAGTATGTTGCGGGTAAAGAGAGGTAGTATGATGCAAGAATCATAATTTTAAACTAGCGTAATAGGGCCATAGGTCCGATCTCACCGTGCATTTTTAAATCCTAACCTAAATCGCACAGATGGTGACTATACAGAAATCCCGTGTTTTCCATTCGGCTTTTACTCAGTCGTCACGCTGAGTAAGCGATAGGTCAATATCGATATAAATAGACTTAATTTGACATTTATTTTAATTCAATTGATTAGTACACACATTCAGCTACTTGTAAATTGATACTTAGAACTGTCTACGAATGAATAAGTATAATTAGCTTTTGTTATGTGTTTTACTTGCCTTTTGAAGTATTATTTTTGTATGAGACTTTGCATCTAGTTTGTTATATTTTACCTATGTTTATGACGTACAAATTATAACCCTTGTTGTATAAATTATATTACATTCGCATTGCAAATTGCATATTGCACAAGATTATAATTATAATAACAGAGGTAACAAACTACTATATTCTATTGGAATGGTGGAATAACACTTTATGGTTAACAAATATATCTTTTACTTAAATATTTATAAATGCTAGTTGATAAGATAAGACTAGGTATAACATAATAGGTGTCCACACATAAAACCAGGTGCACATTATATAAATACACAAATATCCTTAAATAGAAGGCTTGATAAAGTTATTGCTGAAAAAATATAGTTACTTAAACATTTGTACAAGCTTTACATATTAATTATAATTAATAGTTGTAACACTCCCTGCGTGAATAGTAGGCGTTATAATTATCTTATTTGTGAAAATTCGCTACAAGTAAAAAATTTAAATAGAAATCAGTTTACTGAACACATACCTATACCAACTCAAGTTTACCATTCAATAAAATCATTGAACGTGTTTAGATTTTTGAGAGAATTTACGACCTCTGTAATTACCACCTTGTTGATAAGTCTGAAAACTTTCTTTTTGGTACAGTTTTATGGTAAGTAGTCAAATATAATGGTTAAAGGCGATGATATTATCCGGTAAAATAAACTTCTATTAGAGTGTAGCGATAAATAGAGAATACCGATAAGCTCTTTCTAGAACAATCTTGTTTTTGGTAGGAAAATCTTCATCATCGATATATTTGAATATACATTGCATTATTAACCAATGGTTGAGCTAACTACGTATCAAAAAACTGACCATAAGACAGCAAGCTATTAAGCCCATCTTTTATTTTGAAGTGAATGACTAAAGTTATTGACCCGATTATACACTGACGTGGGTACCGTCAAATCTACTCAAAAAAAACTGTCAGTTTTAAGACTACACCTATGATGTAGCGTGGTGCGGGTGACAGCTTTTAATTAAATCACGCCTGTAAAGTTTCACACGAAACTTAAGGCAATTTTGCACTTTATTGCTCGATATGCTAGGATAATGACGTTACTGCGGTCGACTTTTCATAAACTTTAAATTACCGATTTAGCAAATAAAGTCAACGGACTAAATTGTTTCAAAATCTAGACTTCTACTAAAATATGGATGCATAAGGTAGCAAGAGTGCATATCAACACATTGTTAACGTAAGAAAATGCAATCCAAGCACATCCGATATTATTATTTTAATCGATCGGTACTAAGTCTTGAGTATAGTAAATTGCCATTTAATGGCTAATATTAATAATATGCATATGTCATTCATTGATATTATCTGAGAGAGAAGGGCCTGACAGAAATCAGTGGCTTAGACAAGTTAGTTAACACTAAACTAAAAAGCAAGTTTAGACGTTCTTAAAAAACCGGCCAAGTGCGAGTCGGACTCGCGCACCGAGGGTTCCGTACAAACCTGCAAGGTTTACAAAGTTCGTTCATAAATTTAAGGTTTTCGGAATTTTTCCTTTATGTGTGCTATAAAACGTTGCTTCATGCCAAATTTCAAGATTCTAGGTCGACTGGAAGTACCCTTTAGGTTTTGATTCCCTTGCGAGTACTTGCGAGTTTCAAAATATGCAGCTTAAATTGCTGTTTCTTTTGATTGCGTTGACATAGAAGTTTGATTTTGTTACAGCTTAAAGGTATTATAGACCTGAGTATTTGGTATGAATTTCAATTTAATACCTCTACGCGTTTATGAGGAAATGGGTAGTAAGTTTAAAATTATTAAAAAAAATTATATTATGTGATGTAACTAAAAATTTATGGTTTTCGTAATTTTTCCTTTATCTATGCTATAAGACGTTGCTTCGTACCAAATTTCAAGATTCTGAGTTCACGGGAAGCACCCTGTAGGTTTTGATTCCCTTGCAAGTGTCGAAAATTTGCGGCATAAACGGCTGTATCTTTTGATTGCGTTGGCTTAGAAGTTTGATTTTTTCACAGCTTCAAGGGACAGTAGACCTGAGTAATTGATATAAATTTCAGCTTCATACCTCCACGCGTTCCTGAGAAAAAGGGTCTTGACAGACGGACGGACGGACGGACAGACGGACAACAAAGTGATCCTATAAGGGTTCCGTTTTTTCCTTTTGAGGTACGGAACCCTAAAAACCCAGTTAGTGTGTCGAAACTATACTATGAAATGTTTCTTCGCAACCGGCCAGACGTACCTACGTATAATTTATTCGTACACTCGGATCAAAACGACGTCGGAAAGATTATATTAATACAGTGCATAAAATCCTGTTTAGTTTTACACTTTCAAAAATCGTTCAGGCATAAATAATAGTGGCAACATAAAGCCTTCCATTTCACATGTTTTCTTCATATCGGGAAATTCCTTAGGTGTGCATTCAAGTGACAGTGTAGCATACAGCGACTACCGTCGATGTGAACACGAACTAAAGCAGTCTTTACACTAAGACCAGACTCAAGCGATTCCAAGCGGGCGCCGGCGGCCGCTACGTAGGCTCGTCCGACGACATCAGTGCTTCAGATTGTTCGTCAAGATCAGAAATGTTTCGGATTGCCCTGAAATAAAAAAATAATCGTTTTTTCTACATTGTAATGGAGGATTAATACTAGTTAATGGTTGTGATATACTTTTGCCCTGAAATTTTTAGTCTTCCAAATATTTAAAAGTAATTTTATACAGGTGACTTTTTCATCATCTTCAAGAATTTTTATAGGCTTTAGGTATCGTATTTAGAGCCCATTTACATAGTAAAAACGTAGATCACGTTATCACACGAAAATATTTTTCACAACACAGTTTTAGATTTTTACGTACCTAAGCATGTGAAGATATGGAAGGAAAATCAACAACTTATGAATAGTATCGTAATGAATGCATGAGATTCGCATCGCGTAAAAATAGTGTTGCTAGGAGGCTGCATTAAAAATTTTCGATTTTTGGCTGACATTTTATATGTGCTTTATCTTAATTCAAATAAAAATCCAGAAATGAGGATACTGTTAAATGCTTGTCAGAAGGCATTGACATTGCAGGAGTGAAAAATGTTAAGTTTTTGGGAACTTACATTGACTCTCTTCTTAATCGGAAGAAAGAACTAGAGAGCGTTGCAAGTAAAATTAGCTCAGCTTGTCATGTACTTCGAAGTCTCAGAGATGAGGTTACGATAGGCCAGCAGCCGCGGCTTGCCGCGCGCGCGCACGCAGCTGCAAAGCAAGTCAGCGCTGACGCTCACGCTGCATACCCTCAATACAGTAGCGGAACATATTGACCTTTTTCACTGTTCTCTGAGCGAATTCACGAAGACAACTCTCTTTAAATTGTGTTATTGTGTATAGGTTATTATTGTCAGTGTATACCTAATATGTTTGTTTTACCTTTAATTTATTTTTGCTTGTCTATTGTATTGGGTCTCAACTTGTAAAAATAGATTTAAGTTTTGAAAAAAAAAAAAAGATGGCATATAATGCTTTAATCGACTCTAAACTACGCTACAGTAGAAAACTTTGGGGCAATATCTACCAATATAACATAAATAAAGCTTTTGTAGCTCAAAAGAGAGCAATAAGGGTTATTATCCGTCTACCAAAATCAGAGTCCTGTAGAAATTACTACAGTAGGCTGGGGGTTCTGACGGTTCCTTGCCTCTATATATTAGTGACACTGTGTGACATAGTCAAACACTCGGAAAAAGTGGAGACACCCCTGGAGAGAGATAAAAGACTGGCCACCAGGAGGAAAAATATTCGCACTATAGGTAACACAGGCTGGCCAAAGCTCAATATTTTTAAACACAGTGCATCCTACCAAGCGGTGCGTTTGTTTAATAAGCTACCGATAGAATTGAAGTCCATAAATAGGTTATCGATTTTCAAAAGAAAACTTAAATTATTTCTGTTAAATAAATGTTAGTAATTCAGTGGGGGAATACTCGTACCTCAAGGATGGACTAATTAGGTATAGTCCCTCCTCGTCGTATCCGACGACGGCGACCCTTGCAATCATATTTTGTGATGAAATAGTTTTTTAAAGTTTTATTTTAAAATGCTTGTTTGATATAAATATTTTTAATGTGCTTATATACTGTCATTTTTTTTTAAATTTATGACATTTTCCTTTTATTTATTTCCAATGTTATTATATTAAGTGATTTATTTTATTTTGTAATTTAATGAAATGTTCAACGCAATATGTATTCTACTATGAATAAAATGAATTGAATTGAATTTTTTGCACTGGGTTATACCAAAAGAAAAAAATACGTCAATTGTTTTTGGTTTCATAGACTGTTGTTTTAAAATTTGGAAAGTGATTAAAATTTCATCCTGTATATGGCTCGGGTGTGCTAGAAGGCGTATTCACGCAAAAAAAAGTGTTCAGTATTTTGAACACTTCGAGAGTTTGGTATTCCAAAGTACTGAACTTCTTTTATCCTATGTCATCAAGGTTAGTGTGTTGTCTGGTTCTTATTATCATCATCATCATTGTATGTATATTACTTCACTGTTGGACATAGGACTTTCCAAATGGGAGGATATTGCCATAATCGCCTCGCTTGGTAGGTGGGATGCTAATCGCAGTCCAGCCCGTGATCGAGAGAAGACGATGCTATCCGTCTTCTGGTATTACCTCAGTCACTCACCTCTTACGACATACACTCACACACACACACCCACATACACCTAAATGTACCCTTTTTCAAATGCAAATAAATATTCATACGAGTGTCATTTAGTCGTTATTCAAATACATAAAAATCATACATTATCGGTATGCGGCCGGCTACCAACTAAAAGTGCACACATTTGACAGTTGAATAGTTACAATATGACATGAATATCTGTACTATTGCATGCCGACATAATTTGACCGGGTTATAATGTTGACACTAACATAAAATCAAATTCAATTACACAAATGAATTGCGGGGACTTGGGTCCATCGTGTGGCAGAAAGAGAAACTCCAAGTAGATCCTATAGATAGATAGAATAGAAGTGTAGATTAAAGGGGCCGCTTTCAGGTACAAATTATATTACTACGTAAACATCAATACAAAGTACTGTTTTCTTGAGTTTACGCGAACACTATACATTGAAATGAAAGATAGATGCCTCTAGAATATGCAGAACTACTTGAACATTGTCTTACAACTAATTATTTATTGTGGAATGATTGTTTCTACCAACAACTGGATGGCGTAGCAATGGGTTCTCCTGTGTCCCGTGATAGCTGACATCCTCATGGAGGATTTCGAGGACAGGGCCCTGCGCACAGCCCCAGTAATATCTAGATTTTACAAGAGGTATGTCGAAGATACTTTCACAATATTACCATCTAATAAAGTATCTGCATTTTTTTTTTTAAGACTTGCCTCACCGTGCCACACTGAGCCATCTAGTCCCAAATTAAGGTACTATTAAGTACCCTGTCGTATGGGGTACTAGACAACCGATAAACTTACTTATATACTTTTTTTTTTTGTAAATACATACATACTTATAATACATAGAAAACACCCAGACCAGTACAAACAGACATGTTCATGCACACAAATATTTGTACTGTGCGGGGATCGAACCCGCGACCCATGGCTCAGAAGCAGCGTTAACTACCGCTGATCCAAATGGTCGTCGTGATATTTAGAACATCTTAACTCTGTTCATCCTAAGATTCAATTCACAATGGAGTTGAAGGCCAATAATAGGTTAGCTTTTATGGATGTGTTGATTATCAGGAATCCGGATCATAGTTTGCGCCCCACAGTGTATCGGAAAGCAACTCATACTGATAGGTACCTAAACGGTGACTCTCACCATCAACCTTCACAGTTAGCTTCTGTTGGAAAAACTTTGTTTCAGAGAGCCCAGCGGATCTGTAATGACCACCACCGGCATGCTGAACTCCAGCATGTCAAGCGAGCACTTAAATTCAATAAACTGCACGTACCGCGACTCCGCTTCACGGACCGTCAAAAACCATCCACAGTTGAGCGTTTACCAGCGGTACTCCCAGACATGAAGGGTGTCACAGACAAAATTGGGAATATCTTGAAGCGCGCTTCTATCAAGACCTACTTCAAACCGCCGAAGAAGATCAACCAATTCTTACGACCAGTCAAGTGTAACATTCCCCGTCAAGTACCAGGCGTATACAAACTCGACTGTGAATGTGGGCTCTCTTACATAGGTCAAACTAAACGCAGTATAGGTACTCGGGTAAAAGAACACATAGCCGATATGAAAAACATGCGTACTTATAACGAAATCTGCAGTTTGTGATCATGCGTTTGATAAGCCTAACCATTTCATTAGATTTGATAAACCTAAAGTTCTCTTGCTAAGGAAAACCGATATGTACCTAGAATGATACGCGAAGCAATAGAAATTAAAAAACATCCTAATTTCAATAGAGAAGATGGTTGGAATTTTCCAGCTGCTTGGGACACTGTCTTATCATCATTGAAGTCCACAAACCATGGCAACACTGCGAATACTCCGGACACAGTTAGCTCATTTTGTGTGAAAAGGAACATAACTGACGATAGAAATTAGAGGCGGTAGTTAAACATTTTTTCTAATTACCATTTTAAAGACGAACAACATCTTAGTCTACCCGTGACCATAAACGCTGTAAAGGGTTCGAAACGTCGGGTTAAATAAAAAATAAACGCGTTCTAAATCCGTAAACTATCTTTCATTTCAATCAATACAAGGCTTGATAAAGTTACTTACGTGAATTAAAGAGCAGGTGACGTGATTTTGAGCGCTCCGCCGCGGGGGAAATAATACCTACTTCTACACAAACAACTAAGGCTTGATTTTCGTATGAATACTTACGAGAATTCTTCGGCGGCCCTCAGCCGGCTAGTGAGCCAGTGCACGGGCTGGGCGGGCAGCGTGATGTCTAGCGCTCCGCCGCGGAAGATATAATACTCTACACATCCATCAAAGGTTTTTCTTATGAATACTTACCAGAATCCCTCGGCGGCCCTCAGCCGGCTAGTGAGCCAGTGCACAGGCTGGGCGGGCGGCGTGATGTCTAGCGCTCCGCCGCGGAAGATATAATACTCTACACATCCATCAAAGGTTTTTCTTATGAATACTTACCAGAATCCCTCGGCGGCCCTCAGCCGGCTAGTGAGCCAGTGCACAGGCTGGGCGGGCGGCGTGATGTCTAGCGCTCCGCCGCGGAGGATATAATACTCTACACATCCATCAAAGGATTTTCTTATGAATACTTACGAGAATCCCTCGGCGGCCCTCAGCCGGCTAGTGAGCCAGTGCACAGGCTGGGCGGGCGGCGTGATGTCTAGCGCTCCGCCGCGGAGGATATAATACTCTACACATCCATCAAAGGATTTTCTTATGAATACTTACGAGAATCCCTCGGCGGCCCTCAGCCGGCTAGTGAGCCAGTGCACAGGCTGGGCGGGCGGCGTGATGTCTAGCGCTCCACCGCGGGGGATATAATACTACTACACATCCATCAAAGGTTTTTCGTATGAATACTTACGAGAATCCCTCGGCGGCCCTCAGCCGGCTAGTGAGCCAGTGCACGGGCTGGGCGGGCGGCGTGATGTCTAGCACGGCGGCAACCCATCCCGCGGCGGCCAGAGCGGCGGCGGCCCCGCTCCACGCGGAACCCCGCCCGCTGTAGGCCTCCACGCACACCGCTAGGGGCAGACAAAGCCCTAGCATGCTTGTAGCCGTCGCTGTGCTGGTGAAGGACCGACCCCTGTTGAGGAATGGCAGTTTGGTGAAAAACTTTGATGTGTTTCAAAATGATTAAAATGATTATCTCAATATCACTACATAGTATAAAACAAAGTCGCTTTCTCTGTCCCTATGTCCCTATGTATGCTTAAATCTTTAAAACTACGCAACGGATTTTGATGCGGTTTTTTTAATAGATAGAGTGATTGAAGAGGAAGGTTTATATGCATAATAACATTTAGTATCAGCATTGCACCCGTGCGAAGCCGGGGCGGGTCGCTAGTTTTATATAAAACTGTCAAGTTGTTATACATGACGGTTAAAAGTGCATGGTGTTTTATCATATGTGCCATTTTTTTTGTTCGTATGTTCCTTACATACGAACAAAAAAAAAATGCCGAATTGGTAGAGCTGTTTGCGAGTTTGCACTTAGAAATATTCATTTTTATTTATATAGATAAATTTAGAGATAATTTTTATTTTTTTATTTATTTATTTATTTTTTAGATAAGCAGATAACAAATAAAAAAAAGACGTGTGGCACTCGGAGACTGCCGCGGTAAAGCTATTGCATAGCATTTTTTATCAACTTATGCAATAACTAGCTGTTCCCCGCGACTTCGTCCGCGTCAATTCCGCTATCCAACTCAAAAACAATTTTTCAAATCGGACCAGTACTTCCTGAGATTAGCGCGTTCAAACAAACAAACAAACTCTTCAGCTTTATAATATTAGAATAATAGGGGTTAAAGTATGAAATTGCCGATTATTTTCCCACTTTTTATTTTGTTTATAGCTCCTAAGTATAGTCATATTATTGCGTAATTCTTTTTGTATTGTATCAAAAACAAAATAAAGCAACTTTTGACTAAAAAAAAAATGCAATACTAGTGCTTATTACTTCAAAGGAAGTCGTTGAAAAGACCCCTTACAATGTGTCAGCTGACCTTCTTGCTTCAATTAAGTATATTTGTATATTTAACTGTAAAACTGTAAAATTAAACTGATAAATAAATAAATAAATAAAAAACAGCACCCCTCTCGTCAAACAGCACCCACCTCGTCGAACAGCACCCACCTCATCAAACAGCACCCCACTCGTCAAACAGCACCCAACTTGTCGAACGGCACCCACTTCGTCGAATGGCAAACGCCTCGTCAAACCGCACGCACCTCGTCGAATAGCCGTATCACCGCTGTGCCGGTCGAAGTGGGGAGCGTGAGGTTTTTTCGTTACGGAATTTCTGGATTCGGTCCCCGCGCTCAAGGCCCGCGATAGAAGCTATGCAATAGCTTAATAATGTAATGCCAAAAAGGACTGCTCAGCATTTATCGTAAAATCTTAAGGTGTGGCACGACGCTGGTATTCTGCGGGAGCCTATAATTTAAGAGTAATAGATGCGCCGCCGCTAGCGCCGCGCCGCACACCTACGCGAGGCAACAGCACGCGCACCCTACTAGACCTGGCCGACAGAACTAGCTTCGAGCACTCACAGCAGCCACAGCGACTCGATGAGCAAGGGCCCGAAGGCGGCGTCCAGCAGCAGCCAGCCCCAGGCCCGGGCCGCGGGCAGTTCCGCCCGCTCAGTGCCCGCCGCCGCTAGCGCCGCGCCGCACACCCACGCGAGGCAACAGCACGCGCACCCTACTAGACCTGGCCGACAGAACTAGCTTCGAGCACTCACAGCAGCCACAGCGACTCGATGAGCAAGGGCCCGAAGGCGGCGTCCAGCAGCAGCCAGCCCCAGGCCCGGGCCGCGGGCAGTTCCGCCCGCTCAGTGCCCGCCGCCGCTAGCGCCGCGCCGCACACCCACGCGAGGCAACAGCACGCGCACCCTATTAGACCTGGCCGACAGAACTAGCTTCGAGCACTCACAGCAGCCACAGCGACTCGATGAGCAAGGGCCCGAAGGCGGCGTCCAGCAGCAGCCAGCCCCAGGCCCGGGCCGCGGGCAGTTCCGCCCGCTCAGTGCCCGCCGCCGCTAGCGCCGCGCCGCACACCCACGCGAGGCAACAGCACGCGCACCCTACTAGACCTGGCCGACAGAACTAGCTTCGAGCACTCACAGCAGCCACAGCGACTCGATGAGCAAGGGCCCGAAGGCGGCGTCCAGCAGCAGCCAGCCCCAGGCCCGGGCCGCGGGCAGTTCCGCCCGCTCAGTGCCCGCCGCCGCTAGCGCCGCGCCGCACACCCACGCGAGGCAACAGCACGCGCACCCTATTAGACCTGGCCGACAGAACTAGCTTCGAGCACTCACAGCAGCCACAGCGACTCGATGAGCAAGGGCCCGAAGGCGGCGTCCAGCAGCAGCCAGCCCCAGGCCCGGGCCGCGGGCAGTTCCGCCCGCTCAGTGCCCGCCGCCGCTAGCGCCGCGCCGCACACCCACGCGAGGCAACAGCACGCGCACCCTACTAGACCTGGCCGACAGAACTAGCTTTAATTAACACGACAATATATTACATTTATTGTAGACAAATAAATATTTTACTATTTACTAAATATGAAAACATTTGCTTCATTTCTGATGCTTACAAAATTCCCGGTCTCTTTTTCCTTTTAACACGATTCCCTACCTTTTACCTCGTTGTGATTAACCCAAAAATTAAAAAACAAAATTTTAAGACTATATAAAAAAAAACTAGATAAACTTTCGGCGACTGAAATATGTCCATGGTCCACACCAAATTAGCGCTCACTAGAAAATGTAGCTTTTCAACTTGGAACTCAATTCAGATACTTAATTAATCAGTAGTCCTATCCACACATCTCTCTTTTGCTTTATACTTGGACCCCAATTCATTATGCACTCTATTTACATATCCAATAGACATGTTCTGCTGTGCAAAGTACATTTTTTTTTGTCGTATGCATGCTCGTATGTTTTCGATAATCTGTAGTCTTATTTCATATTAACTATTCAGCAATAGTTGTCCGAGCCTGAATCTTTTTATGCTTCACTTAAATCAATACTAACTAATTCATTAATTAATGTGCTTTTAGTGACAAGGATTGAAAGTTGTGTTTGTAATAAATAGATGCGAAAGATATTGATTTAATGTATTGTTCGGATAAACACTTTTTTTCGAATCACTACGGAGTTACTCACGGCTAATTATTATTCGTCGCACGTGTATCACAAAAACATTTCATATCGTTATGTGTCTGAGCTATAATCTTCATTATCATCTTACCAACAAGTAATGGTGAGTTGATCCCATCTCCTTTTCTAAGTTCCCGACGGAATAGTAGAAGATGGACCGCATAGAACACAGCTGACCCTAATGCAGCCAATACTGCCTTCCAACTGTTTGAATGACTTTCTGATATGCCTAATACAACCTGTAACAATAATGCAATTTACTAGTTTCAACTTTTGTTGCCATTAATATTAGGAATATCTGTTTCGAGATTTCTCTTGCGTTTTTCCAAGATAGCGCTTGCTACAGCAAAATGAGTTATATTACCTTATACAAGGTTGAAAGCCCCAAACAATAAATCCTATATTTTTTTAAACGATTTAATCTTACATCAGTCTGTTTATACACCGTGAAATTTTAGTGGTTGTTTTCCCGCAGTAAAATGATTCTGTCTTAGTGGTACAATAGATTTGTGCAGTTTTTTTTATTCAAATACAAAATTAGCAGTTTCACGATTGTGATAAACGAAACTCGAAAGCAACCTCGAACCAATGGTACCAGCCGCGCCGCAGCCGGTCACCGGCCGGGGTCATTGCCCCTCGCGCGGTGCAGTTTATGCTGTATTACTTAGTGCGTAGAGCTTCTTTTGCTTTGAACATTGATTTTGTGCGGCAAGCAGTACCCAAACACGTCATATTTTGTAAAGATACTATCGTATCTCACGTTTTTGAGTTGATGATTATTTTTTTGATTAGTTGAGAACAACGATATCTTTATTTTCAAAAAATAACTCGCACGATTCGATGGTGCTACTAAAGGTAAATCGTTCTGTTGCGGGAAAACAACCACAAAAATTTCACGGTGTATTTAAACGGTCGAGTCTAATAACAATATTTTAAGACATGCCACACTGGGCCACATAGAGTTTCTAGTCCCGAAATGAGCTACTACTCAGTTTATACTTATACTATGGGTACTAGAAAACCGATATACCTAGTCAGGTCATAAGTTCTGTCACATGTGTAATATGAAATAATTTAGACAAGTTCATTATTTATGTAACCATTTATATAGCAAAATGAACTTAATCAAACATAGATTCATATGGTAATAAAGTTTATTCAAAATGACCCCCGCGATTTTGAATACAGGCCTTCAATCTGCGCGGCCAGTCGTCTATCGCAGCACGAACGAGGTCCATGTCAATATAGGCGGCTGCCTTAATCAAGGATGCCTTGAGTGACTCCAAATCAGGATGAGGCTTTGAGCAGGCCTTTTCCTCCAAGTGTTGCCATATCTTGTAATCTAACGGACTCAAATCTGGACTGAAGGAGGGCCAGTCTTCGTGCCGGATGAAGTCGATTTCACGCGCCGCCAGCCAGTCTTGTGTGCTTTTCGCTCTATGAGCTGGCGCAGAATCTTGTTGGAATACCCAGTGCCTGTTATTAAACATGGTATGAGAAACAGGTTCCACAAGGTTCTTGAGGACTGTATTTTGATACACAACTGCATTCGTTTTTACGCCTTACTCACAAAAATGTACCTCAGTTAAGCCCCAATAAGAGACTCTTAACCAAACCATGAGCGAGGATGGAAAATGACCTCGTTGGAACGCGGAATACGGTTGCTCGCATCTTCACTGCTGTGTGCGTACACCTTATCATTTTGTTTGTTGTAGCTCTCTTCCACGGTGAAAATTTTTTCATCCGAAAAAAGAATTTCCCAATGCTTTTTTCCCGCGTACCGTTTCAACAAAGCGCGGCATCTCTTCAGTCTCAGGTCCATTAAACGAGCGTCCAAACGATGTCCTGCTTTCTTCGATATGCCCTAAGCCCTAAGTCTTCATTTAACACCCTTTCACCGTGGTCCTGCTTAATCCCATCTAAAGGGCCAACGGTTTCTGCTTACGTATGGGATTTCTTTGAAGTCGCGCCTTTACAGCTTTTATCACTGCTGGAGTCCTAACAGAGCGAGGACGACCACTTCTTGACCTGTCATCTACACTAGAGTCTTCATTGTATCGTTTTATGGTACAATAAATTTGGTTATATTCAAATTTTTCAGTAAGTCGAAAATCTGAATTGGCGCGTAACCGCAACGATGCAACACAATAACCACGACACGGTCTTTTAAAGAGTCCACTGCATATTTAAAAATGAGGAAAATTCTAAAAAAAAAAGTACACATTTTTATTTTCATGAAAAATTATAAATTCGAATTCAATAAACTTTTTTGTGGCCAGCATTCTAAATTCAAAAGTTTTTATTGTGGAACAGAACTTATGACCTGACTATGTATTTATTGATATAACCTTTTGTAAACTTTCATTTAAAAAGAGGCTGACAATAGTGACCGAGTTTCTTGCGATGCATTTTCTCGGCCCCAGACTAGTCCCGAAGCAGTGGTAGGTTTAAATATTGGGACGTGTAAAAGCGCCTCCTGGGGTCTATTTGCAGAAATGTTACTGATTTTATTACTTTTAAATTGTCCTAGCTCGTACTTGCATAAACCTTTTGTAAACATTCATTTAAAAAGAGGCTGACAAATAGTGCACACCGTGTTTCTTACTTTTTCTCGGCACTAGTCCAGACTTGTCCCGATGCAGTGGTAGGTTTAAATATTGGGACGTGTAAAAGCGCCTTCTGGGGCCTATTTGCAGAAATTAAATAAGATAAGCGCGTGTGGACGACTTTTACGCTGTCATTCGTAAACGAACAGCTTTTTTTGGGTAACTTGAACCGTTTACGCAACGCAACGGAAGCCTTCAAATATGACTAATTTTTCGCGTTTTTACGAAATTTTTCTGATGTTTCGCCTTCTGAAAGCCTTCCTCGATAAATGGGCTATCCAAAACAAAAAGAATTTTTCAATTCGAACCAGTACTTCCTGAGATTAGCGCGTTTAAACAAACAAACAAACTCTTCAGCTTTATAATATTAGTATAGATTATAAGATTTACCAGTCCCCCGGCAGTAAGCAGCACGGACACGCACTTCGAAAGCGAAAGCCTGTCTGCAGGCGCTTGGGCGAACACCGCGCCGAACGACAACGCGAGAGACGCAGTCGTCGACGTGTAGATACTCGCTGAACTAGTCGGCCCGTACAGTATACTAAGCCGGTACAAATAGTTCGATATGAACCACTGAAACAATAGAGACAATGTTTTCGCTTTGCTTTGGATTGAGTTTCTCTAATCTTACAAACTTGGATGGATGTTTGTTAGTCAATTACGCCAGAACGGCTCAACAGATCTGGATGAAATTTGAAGTAAAGATAGATTTTGTACTGGAATAGTCTATAGGCTACTTTTTATGGGGGTAATAAAAAGTTCAGTTTCCGTGGGATAGCATCAAACATTACGCGCACAAAGTCGCGGGCGACAGTTAGTCATTTATGAATTACTGGCTGTTGCCGGCGATTACGCACGCCTGGCTATTAATATTAAAACTATCCTACAGGAACCGATCATTGTTCTAGGATTAAAAGTAGCCTGTATGTTATTCCAGCCTATAATCTATCTTCATGGCAAATTCCATCCATACTTTAACAGTTACTATAAGATAATATAAATATCTATTAGACTTATATATAGATATGTATAATACCTATCTCATGCGGCCACCAACGCCGACAAGAAACTTTACTACTAGATTTGCTGTCACCTCTTGATTCTGCTAAATATGACATCCTACTTCAATCGTAAACTCAGTATAGGTAAGTCCAAAATACAATATGAAAATAATTAATTTATAATCCCAACGTGTCTTAAGGCTTATACACTATCTTTTCATCTATACATTCAGCATGTAAACTTGGTGTTTGGTGGGTAATACTATCATATTAACTGAGACAGACAACTTAGCAAAGCTTTTTACGTCATAAACTCAATTTAGGCCATTAAAATAGAACAAGCAGATAATTGAAAAATTATCGGAAATAGTGATTACTTTATTGATAGTTAAGGAAACCAGTTCTGTGATTTAATATTCTTACAACAGATTAACTTTGAAGAAGTTAATCTATTCAGACTAGTGAACTAAGTTTGCGCGTCGTAATGCAGTGACTTGTTACAAAACATCTTTAAAATAAGTAGGTAAGTAGTATTAGAGTATTTTTCCTTATCTTCATTACTTATATTATAAGTTTTAATACTAATAATTTTTTATTGGAAAATTCCAATGCTATTGTAGTCCCTGGCATAGTAAGCTTATCAGTCATGCTAATTGAGTTATATGTTATAAAAGAATACAGGCGTGACTTATGGTAACAATATAAAAATAAATTCAAGCCAAAGATTTTAGTTGATAATAACTAAGTAAGTAGATATATAGCATTATGTCACTTTCTATGTTAAAAATACTTAAACTCTAAACTTAACTTTTTTGGTGTGATGTTATAAAATGAAATTATAAACTAACCCTTGTGCTGAATACTTGGTGCCTAGTCACTATGTTCTATGTACACTAAAAATCCAAATTCCTTCAATTAAAATTTCGACTGTCTGAGATGGGACTTGTGTCGACGAAATTCTATTTACAGCCTTATAACAGTTATCTAAATACTTATACAATACAATACCAAGCCTTTATTTACTGATTTCAACATACTACAATTATTTTGCACATCAGCCAGATATCAAATCGGCAATTTTTTTGCATTTCTTAACCATAGTGGTCCAGCTATTTTCTTTATACTGCTTTCTTGAGTTTACGCGAAAAATATACATTGAAATGAAAGATATGTTTGTTTACGGATTATAGAACACGTTTATTTTTGATTTAACCCGAAGTTCCGAACACTTTACAGCGTTCATGTCCACACTATAATCCGTAAACATATTTTACATTTCAATTTTCTTTATGTCAACAGACCACCTTTTTAGTTTTCTTCCTCTTTTGGATTTTGTGTTGAATCTAAATACTTACTGGTATACAAAACAGTACAGCTAACTTGAGATGTCTTCTAGTGGCTGCGGCGGCGGCTCTGCGTTGCGCGTACTCTGTGGCCCGGACGGACGCGGCCCAAGACAATCGCGCTAGTAACGCCTCACCCGCCATTGCCGCTGACATGACCCGCACCTGATATTCAATCATGATCGACATTAATAATTATCATCAGTAAGAGATAGGGTATCTTGGTTAAAGGTTCTGATGCTTAGCTACCATTATTATTTAATCAATTACCAGATCGACTAAAATAAGTTCAAGGGAAGCTTCCTTTAAACGAGAATTATGTAATTTATTGGTAAGCTGGTGTTTTTATTGAATAAAACATTACCTGCCATATGCATTTTAATTCCTGCTTATTTGACATTTAATTTACATGTAGGTGAGTAAGAGTTTTTTTTTTTTATTATTATTAATTTGACATTCTACATTATGCATCTGTTTTTTTCTGTGTATCTGTGTTGTGTAATAAATGGCATAGATTAATTAAATAATAATTGAGATTTGTAAGCTGCTTTATAAGATAATGATGGATAATTGATTCTAATGTAATATTATCTGTCATCAATACAGCGTAGCACACACATCCAATAACAAATAAATTATTCTATTTCTTATTATTCTTATAAACAATTTAATAATATAATATCCAGGAAACTAATCTCCTAGTAGGCCTATCTCTATCTGAGGATAGGTTATTCATATTGTTCGTCAGAGTTCAGTCAAAGCCCAAGTTAGTATGTATATTTTAATTGTTTGCTTCTAATAGTCAGGCCTGCATCAAAGGCAGCCAGTTATAGGTACAAAATAACATTAAGATTTATCACACAAAGGTTACATAAAAAAAAAATTTGATTAGGTACAAACAAATGTAAACTAAAAGTGAAATGAAGAATAAAAACTAAAAATAATACATACAGTGTAGTCCGTTTAGTACGACTTCGCATATAACAACCAACCGTTTTTAGCGACGTAAATATAGGCACATGTTTGGTTTTTATATGAGCCACTATGAAAGTACATCCGTTTATTATAACTCCGCTTACAGCAACCGACCGCTTTTAACGATGGAATTTCACATAAAATTGTGCGGTTGCAACGACGTCTAGCGTTGACGTTTTTACAAATATGTAAATTTATTGTAAGTAAGAAACTATCTTCACCCCGCGCACCCCCCTTGCCTGCACGTCGCTGATTCGAATGCGACTGTTTATTTACGTCAGTAATTTGTGAGTGATGACTGATTACGTGTACAAAAATGGCTTCTACAAAGCGAAAAAGTTTCACCATTGAAGAAAACAGTGGTATAATTAACAACGTTTAGAAGCTGGCGAGTCTAATGTAACGATTGCGAAGGAATTCGGTGTAAATCATTCGACAATATCCACAATTGAGAAAAATAAACACAAGATAGAACTTTTGTTCAATGCGAATGTTTTAAAAGCTAAACTCGTGAGGTTATCCTCTCAAGAACAAGTTGACTTGGCACTTTTACAATGGTTTAAGCTGCAACGTAATCCAGGAATACCCGTAAACGGGCAGGGCCTATGCTGCTTTTTTTTTTAAATAAAATAAACAAAAAGTTTACAGTTCGTTTAGTACGACTTCCGGTTAGTACGACGTAATATCACTGGTCCCTTGGCCATCGTTATAACCGGATTCTACTGTATTTCACTTTTAGTCACAGTAAAAGATGTTTATATTTAAAGACAAAAATAAATGGGTAAGCAACATAATATTAAGTTTCTATATTCTTGGGTTTCACTGTCATTCTAAATTTATACACTATGATGTTTTCTGAGACATTTCTTTGCTTCGATGTGTGCACTCACACAGGCTACATATTTGCATGGCTCAACCATGTATAGTTATTACAAGTATACACATTGCAGGTATTTAAAGTTACCTCAGCCACTTTGTTGAATCGAACAGCTCTCGGAGCTGCATCATCACTGTCAGTGGTTTCTCCTGCTCGGACAGGTACAAAAGTCGAGTCCCCCTTCAACAATGATAAGGATTATTAATATAATCACATCTACTGATAAGCAAAATTAATTTATGCTTGCAATCGATTATGAAATAGACGACAAATTCACTAATAGTACTTACACTATAATGTCCACAAATAATAACCATTGCTGATAAATTATTTATTACAAAATATTTACACTAGAGGGAGACACTAAGACAAGACATTAATCCCAGATAAAAAAAGTTTCAAAATAGCTTACTCACCAGGCTATTAGTAGATTCATTAAAATAATTCTCATCATCTGTTTCAGGTGTTGGCTCCAATAATTGCTGAAAATGAATGAATCATTTTTAGAATTAAATTTAACTTTTTAAACTATAGAATAGGTTTTTTACTTACAGTATAGTCAGCGGGTCGGCATGGGTCTCGTGTGGGCGGTGAGAAACACAAAAACAGAAGATAAACAAATAACAAAGAACTCCGTACATATGTCACTAAAAAGGGCCTATCCAACTTTTTTTCGACATATATATACTGAAAAAAATACAGAAACAAAATTAAATAACATTGAAATCACCGCAGAAATAATTACAACTTCAAAACTTACTTTCGTCAACTCGGATGATGCGACCCATAGAACCACCACCAAAAGTAAAACAAAAACACCAAAGGCAAACTTTCTTTTGCAAACATTTTGATTTCCTTCCTTATTGTTTTTATTATTGGGAAATACACGAAAATAATTGTGGCATAAAGTCAACATGAAGATGAATGAAAAGGTCTCTTGTGTTGTATTGTATGTAGTTTATACGAAGAGTTTCATATCTGTGTTTGGTTCTAATTAGGATATATCAAAAACGCACTATTCTGCGATTGAAACACATAGTGTTGGTAACAAACCATGAAATAATTTAGAATTCTATTTGTTTTATGTAGCCGATTGTGTGAACCAAGACCAACAGTATTAAATTTCTGACGTTTGACAATTAAACAGACGACACTTTTTTTTTGTAAGTTAAACTTCAAAAGCTTCGATCGAATCTACACAGCCAAACCTTCAGTTGTCACATGGTTGTGACTATGAAGCTTTAATAAAGATGGAAGCTGTATTTGGAACACCAGCTTAAGTCAAATAACCACTTAACTAGTCTAACTTCTCTTTTTATATACAGTATGTGCCTAATTTAAGTCTCCCAGTAAATTCTTAGAACTAGCTTATTAAATATTTATCATTAAACAAATAGTTGAAACTAGTTTTTGAGAAAAAAATATTACCTATATGGGCTCCTAGGTCTTACATAAATGGTTTGAATTAAATTTATGTGAATTAATATGACTGACAACACTATGCTATTGACTGGCAGCATAGTTTCTGATCTTAGCAGGTTCCGAATGACACAAAAAGCAAGCGTTTTGCGCGGAAAACAAAAAGGGCTATTTTATTTATTTTTATTTATTTATTTATTTATGTATTGCATTTTGTTTACAAAATAAGTGTAACAAAACCCTGTAAGGGTATAAGCAAACAACCTTAAATTAGTTTTAAAACAAGCTTAGACAAAGTTTCAACATTGGCCAGATAAACAGACATAGTACACCTATGTATACATTTGTTTAAAGGTGAGTTAGTTAGTACATACAATTATTAGCCACTTGTTAGATAGTTAGATTATATACATACAATTATATACATACAATTATTAGCCACTTGTTAGATAGTTAGTTAGATTATACATATCTACTATCTAGACATTATATTGTGTAGGTTAGTACGATAAACTATAAATAGATGTGTTAGTTTTCGGATACTGTTACTGTTTAAATCTTAGTTACCTACTTACTTATGTGATTTTGTAAATTTATCTGTCATGTATTCTTCAACGTTATAGTAACATTTTCCTATGAGGATAGATTTCAATTTGGATTTAAAGATTTTGATAGTGGATTCAGTTTTTAATATAATTGGTAGTTTATTGTATATTTGTATGCAACGGTACTCTGGGCCTTTTCTAAACATTTCAATTCTAGGAACTGGTAGGGATAAGTTGTTTTTGCGGCGTATGTTTGTATCATGTTGGAATAAGTGGAGGTTGTTTTTTACAAATAAACATGTCTCCAGAATGTACAAGGAAGGGAGGGTAAGAACACGCTCTTTAATAAAATGCTGCTTACAACTGTCTCTCCTTGTGATGTTCGCAATAATGCGCAAACATTTCTTTTGGGCAATGAAGAGATCTTTGGCGTCGACGCTGTCTCCCCACATGACAATGGCATATCGCAACCAGGCGTAGGCATAGGCGTAGTAGGCTGTCAGGGCGCACTCTTTGCTTGTGCTTGATTTTAGGATGCTTAATGCGTACAGGAATTGTGATAATTTTGATTTCGTTATTTCAATATGCTTTTTCCAGTTCAGGTGAGTGTCTAGGGTAAGACCTAACAATTTGAAATCACTAACCTCTTCGATGCTAATGCTGTTTTTCACTGTTTTTAAATCTGTAAGTTGTTTTTGGTAAGGTTTGAATTGGATCATTTTAGTTTTTTGGTTGTTTATTTTTAAGTTATGCTCCTGGAGCCAAAGTTTTATGCTGTTAAAGGTATCAGTGATAAGATTATGGTGAAATACATCGGTTTTTGGTATTTTGAAAAGGAGGGAAATATCATCAGCGAATAAAAGACATAGCGAGTTGCATATCTTGGGCAGGTCGTTGATATAAATTAGAAAGAGGATGCATCCAAGCACGCTGCCTTGAGGTATAGACCAGTTTGTGGTAAGGAAATCCGAGCGTACGCTCTGCAACTCACCGGTGTCTGTATCAAAATGATCTACTTGAACGCATTGACTTCTGTTGCTTAAGTAAGATTTTAACCAGTCGTATGCCTGCCCTCGAATACCAACGCCGTTAAGTTTATTAAGTAAGATAGAGTGTGACACCATATCATAAGCTTTTGTCATGTCTAGTAATACACCGACCGCGTAGTGTTTATCACGAATGTGGTTGAGGATTTCTTGGATGTATTTGTAGATTGCTAGAGAAGTAGATCTTTTTTTGCGAAAGCCATATTGGTTGTTATCAAGAATCTCATATTTGGCCATGAATTTGGAGATACGATTAGCGATAGCTTTTTCGAAGATTTTGGAGAACGTTGGAAGTACTGAAATTGGGCGGTAGTGACTTGTATCTACAGAATTGCCGCCTTTTTTAAGAATGGGCTTAATTATTGCTTTTTTTAGACGATCGGGGAATGTACTTTCAGTAAAAGATTGGTTGATGAGGGTGGTAAGTGGGGGGGGTCAGCTCATCTGCGCAAGATTTTAAAAGTGTAGAGGGAATGTTATCAATGCCGCAGCTATGTTTGTTAGGGATTTTCTTTATTATATTAAAAACTTCAGTTTCGGATACAGGATGTAGGAACATGGAGTTAATAGCTGGTGAGTGTACTGGTCGCCCAATAGGTCTAAGAGAATTTTTTTGTGGATCAAGTGGTTGTTGTTGTGGTTGACCGACTGACGCGAAATACTGGTTAAATGTATTAGCGGCAATGACTGGGGTTTGAATAATTTTCTGATCAAGTGATTTAATTTTAATGCTACCCATTTGTGTCTTTTTCTGATTTGAAGTTACCCGATTGATGACTTCCCACATTTTTTTAGTTTTATTATTTGCTTTATTCATTTCCTTCATATAGTCGAGTTTTTTAGATGATTTTATGCATTTCCTTAAAGTTTTGGAGTATACAGCATAGTGTTTTTTTAGATTTGTATTTTTTGTCTGGTTAACCATTATTTTTAAATGTCGTTTATGTTTGCAGGAAGTTTTGATGCCGTGTGTTAGCCAAGTTTTGCTCTTTCTCTTAATTTTTATTCGTTTTAGTGGGAAAGTACAATCTAGAACCTGCTTAATTTTTTCATCAAATATATCATAGTTGAGGTTAATATTATAATTTGGCTGTAGAATGTTTTCCCAGTAAATTTTTTCTAATTCTAACTTAAAGGCGTCGATGTTTTTTAAGTTATTTAAGCAACGTATTGTTTTAAAATACGTAATAGACGGTTTGTGTGTAGTATGCAGTGGTTGTTTTAAGCTGTAAGTCAAGCATTTATGGTCGGAGATACCTAAGTCATCAATGTTGAGAGTGTAGTGTTTATCGTTTGTAAATATTAGATCTATGCATGTTGAGCTAGTGGGTGTAACCCTTGTGGGCTTATGAACTATTTGGTGTAAATTGTGTTCTAACATTAAGTCTACGAGTTTTTTATATTCATTAGAATCACTGAGTGCATCTATATTAAAGTCCCCGGCTATAATAACATGCTTCTTATAATAATGAGACTTGAGTTTCTCAAAGAGCAGATGAAGAAAATTAAAAAATATATCAATCTTACGATCTGCTCTATAAATACTTATCAATAGAAAATTAGGTTTTAATTCAACCGCACAACACTCGACTACATATTCCACTGATAAGTCTGCGAGGTCTGGCCTGGCAACGAACTTAGTCCCGTCCGGCAGTAGAATGGCGACGCCACCGCCGCGCCACCGGCGCCGGCAGTACTGCGCAGCAAACTCGTAGCCTTCGACGTGAACGTAAGCTTGTTGATTTTCGGAGATCCAGGTTTCGGATACACAAACAGCATGGTAATTGTTTTCTTGTAGCAAGCTTTCCAGTAAGTTTACTTTTTTCTTTATACTTTGAGCATTTAGTACCATAATATTATAGGGTTCGAAAGGAGTGGTTTTTGATATTATTATTTATAGGTTGAATACTTGTTGGCTGTTCATCTATCTGTGTAATGTCTTGCTGTGTATATTCTGGGGTTATTTTTCCGTTAACTATTAAATAGTTTCCTCTCAATACAGCATGATGACCTTTTTTTCTGGCCTCAAAAAGGGATTTCCTGAGTTCTCGTCGTTTATCTAGTGTTTGGCCGTTTAGATATTTATCTACAGCTATTCCGGTTTTATAAAAAGAACGCCTATTCTGGAGAACGTGTTTTGTTATTTTTTTATTGGTAAGCTCAATCAGGATTGGGCGACGATGACCTTTTTTCCCCAGTCTCTTTAAACCCTCAATGTACCCTTCAAGATTAATGTTCATTATATCGCAAAAAATATTTGATACTCGGTCGTAAAGCTCGTCCTCGTTTTCCCAATTATGTTCGTCGACTCCGTACAATACAAATTTTCTGCTAGTAACGTCAGCTGGGACGGGTTTGTCTAAATGCACAGATTTTTGTTCTAAATATTTTATCGTTTTAGTAAGCTGGGTGTGTTCACTTTCTAGTTTGTTGATTTTGTTAGTTAGGTTGTCTAATTCCGTGTGGAATCCGGTTTGTTTAGTATTTAACTTATTTATGTGGTCGATTCTTTCAAGTTCAGTTCTGGACATAGCTAATCGAATTTCTTCTTGAATCATGATTCGCAGTTCGGCTTTAAAAAAGGTTAGTAAATTATTTTCGCTGTTTTTTAGTTTTAATTCCAATAATTGACTGATTTTATCTAAAGTTAAATCACTCTGAATGGATGTTCGATAGTTAATAGGTGTGTTTCCAGGTAAGCTCTCGTCATTGTTCAATATTTCATCTAAGGATGAGTCCTCACTATTTACTTCAAGTGATCGCAGAGGTTTTCTGATGGTCACATTAGGGTCGTTACTATCAGCATTTAATGTGAAAATCCTGTTATGAAGTAGGTCACGATGTTGTGGGCTCGCTGGTACATTAGCGTTGTTTGTTTTTGGTTGTTTGTTTCGGCAGCCGTCACATACCCAATTAAGTTTAATTTCAGGCGTCATGGTGTTATAAAATCTCTTTTCGGAAACGTTTGCGCACATCAAGTCATATTTGTATTTGCATCGGCAGCATGTCAAATTCCTCCTGCTTGTAATTTCTTGTTGACACCCTGCGCACACTTCTGCCATCTTGCGGAATGTTTTAGAACTTGTAACACCGTGGAGTGCTTTTAACTTACGTTATAAAAGCTAAGTTAGTCAAACAGTTCGTTTGAGATAAGAGAGATGGCGTTAGTAGTCTAAAATTACTGTTTGGCTAAAGTGAATTTGGTACTCAAAAGTTTTGTTTACAAGTTTTAAAAAACAACGGTTTTACTATGAAATTTTTAAAAGCCACTTAAAACACGCACAATAGATAACACAGAAACTTGTGCTATTCTAGTAGGTTATAATAGTCAGTTTTTATTCACTTAATTCCACTGAATATATAAATTCAAACTTGTTATTGGCCTCCAAGCACTGTTCTTAAGTTACACTTAAATTACTTGATAGCGTCTTTCTTATGTTACTCTTATATAATACACGATAACTTTTGGTTATTATATTAACATTTTTAAAGGTTTTGCGTCACGATAATGGCAATTTATATTTTTAATAATTAATTGACACGGAGCCGAACTAAACAGCGGCACGGTGGCGCCACCAATGGCATTGTTATAATAATGGGTCAGTGAGTAGGATAAATCAAATAAAAGTTAGAAACAAGGAAAGGCGCTCCTATTTGACTCTGATCCACGTTCTCGCGTAAAACTCCTGTAATCATTGAAATTAGTGGGGGTGTTAATGGTTGAAAAAAATTATTCGTTAAAAGTTAATAAAAAAAAAAAATTTTCAAGTTTATATACTGATATCATAAGTGCAATTAAGTTGCTAAAATATCAAATAAAGTATATAAATAGCTGTTTCATCTTAACTGACTGTCAAACATCTGCAAAGATGTTTCTTTCGGGTGTTAAGGGTGCAAACTCCTAACATTTGATGAAACAACGCTGGCTCACAGCGTAAGAATATGCTTGAAAAATTCGCGCCGTGTCGCAGTGTCTCGGTGGCCTAATGGTATGGCGCCCGCCCGGCATGCGAGGAGATGCGGGTTCGAGTCCCGCCTGAGACAAAATTTTTCAAGTTTATATACTGATATCGTTTACTTAATGCTTAAGTTAACTTACTCAATAAAATAATAAATTTATTAGAAACATTGGATATGATATTTTTATTCTTTGCTGACTAACGTTATGAATATTTTAACAAATTTAACCAATTTAACCAATTTAACCAATTTAACCAATTTAACCAATTTAACCAATTTAACCAATTTAACCAATTTAACTAATTTAACCAATTTAACCAATTTCTGGAAAGTTGCATGTAGATCATTTTTCGAAAAATAAGGCCATAAAGAAGTTTCACTTCTTACGTGTGTACACTAGTACACGCACAACTTTTTTTTAGTCATGTTGTGTTGTTGGTTGTGTACACTATCCATAGATTACTGTCCAGCTTATACACCGTGAAATTTTAGTGGTTGTTTTCCCGCAGTAAAATGATTCTATCTTAGTAGCACAATAGATTTGTGCAGTTTTTTTTTAATCAAATAAAAAGTAGCAGTTTTACGATTGTGATAAACGAAACTCGAAAGCAACCTCGAACCAATGGTACTAGCCGCGCCGCAGCCGGTCACCGGCCGGGGTCATTGCCCCTCGCGCGGTGCAGTTTATGCTGTATTACTTAGTGCGTAGAGCTTCTTTTGCTTTGAAAATTGATTTCGTGCGGCAAGCAGTACCCAAACACGTCACATTTTGTAAAGATACTATCGTATCTCACGCTTTTGAGTTGATGATTATTTTTTTGATTAATTAAGAAAAACCATTTGTTTATTTTCAAAAAATAACTCGCACGATTCGATGGTGCTACTAAAGGTAAATCATTCTGATGCGGGAAAACAACCACTAAAATTTCACGGTGTATAATGTTTTTTTATTTCATGTATATGTGATCATGCCATGACTGTATTCTGTTTGTGTGCCTATTATAAATAAATAAATAAATATAAATCAGAGTTCAAAGTTCATAAATTTGGTGTTCCACAAGGAAGTGTTTTAGGCCCGCTCTTATTTTTGGTATATATCAATGACCTCCCTGATGTAACTAAACATCAATGTATTTTATTAGCTGATGACGTATCACTGGTAGTAAGGACAGATAAGAAATTGACACTAGAGGATCATAAAAATGACATTGAAAGAAAAATTAAATCTATCGTAACATGGCTTACTAATGACTTTGACTATCAATATTAACAAAACTTGCTTCATAAATTTCACCAATTCTATTTCCCCGACATTCAATATAAATTACCAAGGGCAAATACTTAAAAATGCAAACACAACTAAATTCTTAGGCATAGTAATTGACTAGACTGGAAAAAACAAATTGAAATAACTTTGACAGCTTACTTTGCTTAATAAGTTGAGTCAGCTCTGAGTCTGAGGTATGGACTCATCTTAAGGGGTAATAGTACTTTTTATTTATTTATTTATCATTTATTTTAGGCAACAGAGTAAAAAGATACAGACCCATAAAATAAATACCTTAAAAACTAAAATATATACATTATTTAGATCATGATAAACTACACTATAAACACACTATTTTGACGGCGTTGTATTACGCAACTTGGTGTCAGGTAACCGTCCACGAAACCGACGATACGCAACACCCTTCGGCCAAAATTCTGCCTGCATGAAGGTCGACAGCTGTCCTGTCGGAACCCTAACCACTAACAAATTGAAATTCGTGTTGTGTCGAGATTCCAAACGCTCAACCCTCAAGGTGTATGTGTGTAGGTCTTCAATCGCATGTACTCTACAATCTCCTCGACCTTTGTAGAGTAATGAAGCCGGGACACGTATAGCAGCGTCACTGGAATTGCAGGCCAAAGCAGGTGGTTCGGTCCGGTCGGTGCGTTGCCGCACTGGTTGCGAGTGGGGGGCTTTTTTTTCTTCCTCTCAACCTTCGTAAAACCCTCCTCATCACACTTATCAGCCTGTGATGCCAGCGTCTTCGGAGCCGCCATCAGGTAGCTGCTTTTCGTAGCGGCAGCTGCAGCATATGCACGCGTCGGGGTTGACGTCACAACGCGCGATGTGTCCTGCGGTGCTGCGGGGCGCGCCGTAGCGGACTGAAGTAAACAAATTAACAAAGCTTTTATTGCCCAAAAGAAATGCGCTAGATAGAGCAATATGTTGCGTGGCACTCCGCTTGACGAACCGTCCAAACCGCTTTTTAAATATTTGAAAATTTTGCCATTACCGTGCCTTTACATTTTTGAAGTTAGTAAGTTGGTTAAAACTGAATAGGTATGCATAATTTTAAGAAAGCTAAAGACGTGTATTTCGTGGCTACATAGCCACGAAATACACGTAACGGTAATAGACTCGTATCTGTTGTCATTCCAAGGAGCGTTATGTTTCATAGAAACTGCTACTGAATGTGCATCCAAGCTTACAATAAGATACCAGAACATATTATAAAATTGCCATTTAATCAATCTAAGACTGCCCTATACACTTGACTTTATGATAAAATGTTTTACAGTGTAAAAGAATATCTAAGTTCTAAATGTGATTAGTATTATTCATAACAGTTAGTTAAAATTAAATTCCTTAACTATCAATTAATATGACATTGTATTATATCCTTTGGTTGTTATTACATTTTGACATTAATTTTGTACTTATCATCGATCTATAGACATTGTTGGATTTAATATTTATAAATGACATATACGAGTATCTACCTACCAATAATAATCGTATTTAAAATTTAAATGCTGAAATTAATAAAAGTATATATTTGACACGCTGAACATTGGTGAATTAAATATTATTAATATATAAATTTTGCATGCTATTGTTAATGGCTAAATAGGCCGAACATAAATTAATTTCAAAGACCTTCAGTGTACCCTGTTTAACTGCAAATAAACAATTCTATTCTATTCTATCAAACGCGGCATTTATGATAATGCAGTGGCATTGTTATAATAATGTGTCAGTAAGCAGGATAAATCAAATAAAGGGAGGAATAAAGAAGGGCGCTCATATCTTACTTGGATCGACTTTCTCGATTATAACTCCTGTGATCTTTGAAATGTGTAAGCCACCCATTAGTTTAGGTCAGTTTAGGGTAAGGTTACGTTAAGTTATTATGTGAAAGTAAGTATTTTTGATATTTTATGTGTTTAATTTGTGAATAACCTGACTTCACTACAGAGTCGCTAAATTACTTTTGTTATTGTTTTAACTCGTAATTAATAAATAAAACAATAGATTTCTAATTCGCAATACATGCGTATTTTATTTATTCATATATTTTTTTTTAGTAAAAACTCACACAATTTAATAAACATTTCAAATTGTATATGGGCTCAAAGTCCTAATAAACTTTTTTCTTAAGATTAGTCTAACATTTAATCAAGTATACTGTTTTCCTGACTTGGCCCTGTAATTTTTTGGCTTCATCCATCATTGTACTTACTGCTCATGAATTTTCCTATTTTAGCTGTTTATTTTAAAAAAAAGCTGTTTCCATAAAATAAGATGTTTACTTTAAATTTAGGCAATGCAATTAGAAACGGAAACTTTTTTTATTTAAATAAAAAACAATGTTACGTAACGCGTTGTTCGGATCCCCCTCCAGCCCCTGTAACGCATCATAACGTTTTACAAGACCCCCCCTCCCCCCCAAATTGCGTTACGTAATACTTGAACGCTCCCATAGGTATTGGTCGATTATTAAAATTAGCGGTCGCAAAGTGGCATTTCATCTATTTTTAGAAAATACATTTTCTGTAAATTAATACAGCCACATATCACTAAATCTTATTTTTAAAATAATCTTGATCGTATAAGGTATCGTCGCAAAAAGTTTCAGTTATTGTTAGATATATAAATATTGCCATTTTTGCTATCCAAAATTGACAACATCGTTAATCGGTCGCAATCTGACTAAATGACCCTACTTAAATTTAAATCTTTATTGCACACTAGACACTTTGATTTTGAGCAATTTTTGTTAACTTCAAAGTATTTGTAAACAGTGTTCGGTTTTTGCCGTCCCATTATCGATTAAAACGTTACACTTTAATATCAAACAAAACTAGGTAAGGTTCTGCGACAACGTGCACAGACTTGGCAGCATGGTCTCTGATCGTAGCAGGTTCAGAAAGGACAAAAAAAATCCGGCCAAGTGCGAGTCGTATTCTCGCAGGAAAGGTTCCGTACCTTAATTTATTTACCTTTTTTATTTTATTTGAAGTGAATGTAAGACAATACTCTGAGTCTACCATTTGCGATTATTATTAATATCAACCAAAAAACTCGTTTGCTTTGTATGAGCACCCCATATTATTTGTATTCTTTTAACTGGATTATTTCATTTAAAAGTAAACAACTACATAGGTATGTTGTAAATTTTGAAGCTTCTCACGTTTGGTAAGTACGTATTTTATTTTGTTTATATTTTTTGTCAATAGCGTTAACGGAAATAAATCATCTGAGAATTTTAACTACCTCGTTAATTTGCTATCCACCGTTATGTGATACAGCCCTGGTACCAGACAAACAGACTGACAAAGTGAGTGCAGTGCAGGAATCTTAGTAATATGGTCCCATTTTTAACTATACTACGGTACTCTAAAAAGAAAAGAAATTTTAAACGTCAAACAGTCAAACTCAAAATGTCAAATTAAATAATCTCGTCCGTCGTCAGGTCGTTTGGGTCTCTATGAATAAAATAAATAATTACAGTCAAGCAAGCGGCAAAGTCTTGAATTGAAACGTAATCCTCCTGAAAATATGTGTGCTTGTAACGTTGAAGTAGTGAAACTGATAGGAAAATATCTAAATACACCAGTTGGCCCAATATGTTACAACACCGATAAGGTTCGATAAATTTATGAATTGAGTTTAAATATAATAATTTCAATAATTACTACTAATAAACTAATGAAAATTTTGTCATGTGTTCAGGTGTTAACAACGGTCATTGATAAACAGAATGTTGAAGGCTTTGCTAGTATAGTGTTGAGGTTGGCATCAAAGAGCGGATGTACGATGAACCAGGAGCAGGTGCTACTTTGCTACCAATGGTTGGAACATATATCTGTTTATTCAAGTAAAGCGCTGGTGAACCCCACGTTTGCTATAAATTTCTTACAGGTTGGTATTTTTAAACTTGCATTATTAGTAAAACACAATAGCTTTTGCCTGCTATTTTGTATGTTTTAAATTTATTAATATAGATTTTAAGTTTGACATTGAGCTGTATTGAAATTGTATTAAATATAAATTTGCTTCCTTTGATAAAAGTTATTAGATGGATCTCTAACCCACAACCATTCTGAGTAACTGCTCTGTCCACTCTGCTACCAAGACGTTTGTTTTGTTGGTGGAAATGGCTATTTCTATGCATCATTTTCACTAGCAATTTAATTGCTTAACGCTTCGAACCCCAAGCGACAACCGGTTGTCGCGATAACAATTGATTTTAATTGTGTCTGGAATAACTCACGATCGAGGGATTAAAATACAGTTGTACAAACAACTGATTTATATTGGCATTGTTATGTGATACATGGTTTTCTGAAAAGTTTACTTTTACAGGATATCAATAAGGCACTAGAAAAAAATACTTTTTTAACTGGCCAGTTCTTAACAGTAGCTGATATTGCAGCATATTATGTGCTGTATTCTATACTGGTAAGTAAATTCCTTTACTTTATCTTTTTCAGATATTACAGGTGCCATGTGCTGTCACAAAAAAAAATAGTAATAACCCACCCACCCTCTTTTTATTGGTGTCAGTTGGCAGTATCTTCTCTATACCATTAGCATTCAATACTTGCCACCATCCTATATTTGTCCTCTGTTGGTTATAGGCCTCTCCTAAAGGAGCATTTTCCATAATCGCCACAATTGTCAGGCAGGTTGGTGGTCGACATTTGACCATTGGTGGAGTGATAATGTTGCTGCTCTTGTTCTTCTGTAGGTCCTCTTTTAGTTGTCTTAAACTATTTCACCGAATAAGTAAGACTTTAAGAGAGGACATAGGCTATTTTACATCCCACTCGGTGCACAGGTTTCCGCCCGTGCGATATAACGTTTTTACACGGGTAGAGCCGCGGGCAAAAAGCTAGTTTATACATATTTCAGGATCTGCTTGACAATGAACTAAACTACTGTTTGGAAGAAACAGGCCAATGTTTAATATTTCCTCTTCAGCCACATTCGAAACCAAGGTTCGAAACTAGTTGCTAAATGAGAATAATGTTTCCAACAGAGATGTAAATGAGAATAATGTTTAAAAACTAGTTTCGAACCTTGGTTTCTAATGTGGCTGAAGGGAATATTTCATACTTTATTGATTTTAACTCATGTCTCTTTGGCAAAGTTAATATTATCTCTTTGTTACAGGAACGTTTATCAGTTTTGGAGCGTGAAACTATTCTGCATGTGTGTCGGTGGTTGAAACACATCCAAGCTCTACCAAAAGTGTGTTCAAGCAAACCTCCTATTCCTTTAAACACATTGACATTGTCTATGCTTGCACCAGCGGTGCATTGAATTATATATTTTTGTGTTAATTGTGTGCGAATAACTTATTAAATATTTTTGACATTGTATTCATGTAGTGTTTTACTAGTTCAACATAACCTCTACACAATTTTTAGCTAGGAGCGTATTTATAAATTCAGCGCCATAAGCTTGTAAGAGGTAGGCCTTTTGGCCCAGGTGTGAATATTACGTTCCTGCTTTTAGTGTTCTCAAGTGCAAATGCACTAGAAGTACCGGGACTAATTAAAAAAGGCAATTTTATTTATTTTTAATTTGCTCTTACTTGCGTGATAATTTAATTGGAAAAGTGATCGCTAAGATTAATTGGATCTGAATTTTATAGTCTATAAAAGTATTATGTTCTGTGAATATCTACAAGAAATGCTTTTGTTCTATTGGTTGTTTTTCTCAGCTTATGTTTGTGTAGGTAAAAATATAAAAATGCTCAACATACTACTTTCAAAATATTACCACTAAATACTAAATTATGTATACTTTTCAGAAAGTGAACTCTTCGATTCCTTTGCCAAAGCAGTTATATCCCCATGAATTAAAAAATGCGAGTTTGGAGCACCCAATTGTGTATCATCCACAACCATTTTCTTATCCAGGATATCCAGTAATATTGTACTTGTAATAATTAGCAAGAAGAAGTAAGTTTATATGATCGGTAATAAAGTATTTTTACATTGAGGCTATACCAATTACTAAGATTATAATGCCTTGATGAGCAGGTAAAGACTGAGGAGTGAGGTTGAGATTTTGCGGTGTAAGCTGCGTGTGTTGCTGTGTAATGTTTTAGATTCCTTATCCTCTGGCGGCTTAGGGCATAAACAGGATACGTCAAAAACCATGAACGTCAAGGTGGCGAGTGCACCGCTTGTTTCAAACAGACTTTCTCATCTTTTTTATAACACTTATTTGGTACTAGTTGATAACTAAAATTTAGGAAGTTACTTAGGTACCTTCCTTAGAATAATAACAAAGGTACCTTCTTAGTTCAAAGGTCCCGCCACTTTGGCGCATCTAGTTCAAACTGTTTTCACAAAATACTTACAATTGTAGTACATTGATTTTAAACTTCTTTGAATTTAACTACTTAATTTTATTTATAGCTATAACGCCTGCCTAATAGCGAATAGCAAATCTTTTAATGGATTGAACTTCCTTTTTGAATATTGCAAAATTTTTAAATACTCCTGGTACCAAATCAAGAAGCAAATTAATTTCAATATAAGCTTTGCTTTTAACGATTAGGCAGGCGTAATGTCCATCCTGCTATCTTGACGCTCATAAAAAGCCGAATTCCAATATGATGCGTTTACTAAGCTAGTATTTCGGGATGTCGTCTAATCAAGTCTAAGCCTGTAATAAGCGACTTGGAAAATTCTGACACCATGACCAGACTATCCTTGAGTAAGTCCTAAGAAAAAGGCACAAGCAGTAATCCATTCTGCTGTGCGTCATTGTAAGGTAACTTTGCTGTAAGTATTAGGTTATAAGGTTACTAACTAACCTAAGTTGCATTTGTTGTTTCTACAATTGTAATAGTATGGTAACAGACTTGGTATTACCCAATGATATTTTAAAGTAGGTACATATAGATATGTTACGTTCATAGTAATTTGCGTAGGTATTAAATCTGTTCCGAGCAATCCAAAACTGTACACATTGACAAGCTTCACTGATAAACAAAAGATGCGAAATAACACGCAAATGAAAGAGATGGCTATAATTACGACTACCGCTCGTGATTGCGCTCGACGCATACTATGTAAAAAACGCCCTAATTAGTACGTATTTGAGTCTTCAC
Organism: Anania crocealis; assembly: GCA_949315895.1. Classification (NCBI taxonomy): domain Eukaryota; kingdom Metazoa; phylum Arthropoda; class Insecta; order Lepidoptera; family Crambidae; genus Anania; species Anania crocealis. The sequence continues at coordinate 13,686,737 of OX438865.1, read as the reverse complement.
AACGCTTACGCTTATAACATATCTGCTTCGTTTTGATATAATATCATTTGGTATTACCACAGTTGAAATTACAATGTACCTATTACTTACCTACTCGTAATTATTAGGTATATTGTGAAGGTTAACTGGTTGACGATTCCTAAAATTAAATGAAAGGCAATGTATTGTTCAGATTTAATTCTGATTTGCAACAAAATCTACCTTTAATGACTAAGCTGTAGTATTCCCAGCACCTACTTGTATGTTATGCAGTATTCATCCGTTATGCGTATCGTGAGGTGTAATCTTTATTGGAAGTTTAAATATGGTTGTTATTTTGCCGTTTTTTGGTTGTTCCCTTGTGTCTTGCTCGCGTCTGCCTTTGAGCGGTCAGAGAAGCGCAGCATTAGACATCGTTCCAGTTTGTTTGAATATGAACAGCCGTTGTCTTCAGCCTCTGTAAAGGATTTGTTTGATGAGAGAGTCCACTAGGTAAAGTACTTAGTTACACACACCTTAAGTACTTGATAAGAGAAGAGGTGTTGCCTTCGGTGGTAAATAAGATGGAATAAAAAGCGGACTATATTTCATAGGTTTTAGTATAATTCTGGACAAGTACTACAACAGTGACCGTACACTAGGAAGATATTGAAGGGAGTGGTTCGACCGAGTATCGATGTTCGCTCGCAAACCGAACGTTCGCTCGGTGTTGTTCGCCGCGGTTCGGCGGTTGTGCGTCTCATCGTCTCTCATGTCCCCCCCTGGCATCCGCGACATAGCCCGTGCGTGGACAGTACTTGTAATTTGGTAGTATTTGGCTTGTTTATTCGCCATAATTGGTGGAGGTCACGGTAAAGAACACCGTTGGATGCGGGTGGCGCAGGACTCATCGTCATGGAGATCCTGATATGAGATGGTCCTTGTTAAGCAGTGGGCGTTGTTTGGCTAAGATGACAAAAACTTTTGTAAAGCTATAAAATCTCTTTCAATTCTTAAATGTGTAGTTATGATATTTTATTCTAGGGTAACTGGTCGCATACCTACGTGTCAGATTTAGCCGCTCAGAACAACCCGAGGTCCATATCAAAGAGACATGCAAATATCCTACTAATTTGAATGAAAACTTATTACTACTTACTTACTACTTATTATACTGTATTAATGGATGTGAATAGGTATTTGTTACTCTTCCATCCAGTGAGTGGCAATAATATGGCTCATCCTTACATCAGTACCTACCTATTTTAAATATTTAATTTAATATCAATTTCGTGTAGTCACTTTCCTGCAGGAATGATGCTGCTTGCTTACCTGCCTGTAGCTCTTGAAAGCAAGCTCTTATCTGGTCTCGAAGTGCTGACCGTGACTGCTGAGACGTCACCGAAGACTGCACCTTGTTCCACAGTTCGGCCTCGTGTGGTATTCCCCTGGTGTCCACCTAATTACCACTTTGTTTCGTTATTTCATTGTTAACAAATTGTAAATAATGTAATTGATTTGACACGGTAGGAAAACAATAGATAGGAAGAGGTGAAGCGATTCGAAATAGATTTTCAACGTTGGCATAGCTTGGTGTAGACGTATTTGCTTGATTTTATATCGGTGCAGTATTTTTTTGTACAAAAATTCCAATAAAACTTAAAAATAATTTTATTCAATCGCTACAAGTTAAAAGTATGAAAATCTTTTACCTAAGTAGGTATGATACATGATCGATCTAACGTTTATAATAATTGTTAATGATTATACTTACTACTTGCAGATTTGCAAATATGCACTGGCTGAGACACTGTAAATAAACCCCTTTTTATAATTAACAGTTAATTATGTATAATGTATGTTATTATTTAGTTTAGTCATCCATGTCAGTTTACCTGGTCTGTATCGTGCTTGTTCAAAAGAGGGTCGCTTCTTTTTGTCCTATTCACGTTGTCACTGATGTTCACATCATAACCTCTTTCTGAAATCGGCCTAGCAACTGTTGAGAGGTACTTTTCCCCTTCATTATTAGCTCCGTAACTCCCGTACTCATAGTCAGTGGCGTTTAGAATATACATCTGATCTCTGAAGTCGCTTATGTTACGAATATCGTTGACGTACAAATTCTGATTAGTTTTATTGTCATTGTTGTCTATTCTGGGATAATCATCTGATCTGCGCTGGCGCTGCTTTCCTGCTGGAATATCATAAATACATAGGGTACTTACTGTACCTACTACCAAGAGGGTGTTAGGTAAATGTTATTTCAAGCTGATATAATAACTTGATACAAAAAGGTATCGAGTGATTATTTTAATTGGCCACAGTATTTTATCAGCATATTTTAACATATGCAGATAAATACTATTGTAATAAAATTTATCTAACGGCATGTGTATAGAAAACTGAGTTTCTATCTTTCTGAGTAGCCTGTTTTTTGGTTTTTACTCATAGAGTAATTTAAGTATTCAATAAGTTAAAGTGATCAAATAAAAACGTTACAATAATTTACTAGAAAATAAATTTGTTCTGTGTAAATTCTATTATTTTTGCGCCCGAGTCTTCTGGATTGTTAATTCAGACAGTTGAGTTTTCTTGAAATTTCTATTGTGCCAACTATACATTAGTTAAATGTTTCTACATTTACTCTTTACATGTTTTTAAACAGTTGATCAGATTTCAACGAAAATTTTGTGACTTATCTAAAGTATCAAAATGTAGACAACGCTATCGAACGGCAACAACAAGTTAATATAAAGGATATGCAAAAATACCTCGCATAACGAGAGATCACCAACATAATACCTACCATCTTTAGGGTTGTCAACTGGTAAAGCACACGCCTTCATGGCCATCGCCACCTCCTCCTCCAGTAGCCGAATGTTGCCATCACCTGAACCTCTGACCAAAACTGGCACTAGCGATAGGATGACCACGGCAATGCACATCTCAGGAACCAATCTAAAGGTTTTTGTTATAGTGAAGCATATTATATGGAAACAGCACAGGAAACCAGCATAATTCACTTGACATAGTGACTGACAGCAAGGTTGGACTTGAAGTGATCTGCTTTGTATCATAATTGGATGAATTCCCAACTGAAAATTGCTGTTCAATGTTGATTTCCATGTTATTTTCATTTTAACTGAAGGACAGAGAAAAGCGTGAATTGAAGAAAATAAATAGGATGTAAAAATCTCTTTTTGATTAATTCGATTCATTTAAAAGGTAGGTAGATGCTATAGATAGAGATGTTCTAGTAATTATTTTATTTAAATGAAAGTCCTTTAATGTTATTTCACATGCCTGTGAGTACCAATAATTGTACACTATTATTAGTGAAGTATATATCTACTTTCTGAAAATAAATAGTATACGTTTAGTATAAATAGTTCGGTGTTCCGATTATTCAATTTATTTTACCTACTCATTTAGGAAAAGAAAGGCTGAAAATGTCGTAAATCAAAAGGAGCTTTAGAAACGATTTCAACAGTTCGATGTGGTAGATAACTTTAAGTAAATCTATCGTACAAAAAAATCTAGATCTTTCCGCCTGATGAAAAATGTCTATGCGTCGAATTGAGAAACTCTTCTTTTTCTAGTCGTTCGAAAAACAGAAACTAGGTTAGCAAATTTATCAGTGGTCAATGGCCTCTTGTCATAGATGAACAAAATGTCAGACTAGAGAACTTTTTTTTCAGTTAGTACAATTATTGACTTTCGGTCATTTCCAATAACCTATCTATCTTCAGTTTTGGCATATCGGAGAGAGGAAACAGTTTTTATCTCTGTTTTTGCTCTCTCTGTCCAAAGAAACAAAGACAGAAGTTGTTTTCTATCTCCGATATGCCAAAACTGAAGATAGATAGGTTATTGGAAATGGCCGTTTATCTATCAGCTTAAGGCTGCGTTTCCAAAATAGTCGACATAATAGACGGAATGGAGGTGCGCGGACTGTGAATTGACCAATCACAGTGCTCTTTGTAATCTAAATTGTAGTTTCATAATTCAGAATTATTTATTCACATCAAACTTGGTATAAATACAGAGGTCAGAGTGTAACAAAAGGCTTAACGAAGCCGAATACCACGTTTTCTACCCATTTGTACGATATTTTTTTTCCAAGACACCATACCTGTGAAATGAATCGTTAGGTAGGTACTGAGATGTTGAGGGTCGAAGTGAAAATTTTATATTCAAGATATTTTCATGAAAATCTTCTGTTTGTTGTTACTAAACTTTTTTCTTTAGAAACATGATGAAGAATTTTAGATCTTTTTCATAAAAAACTCTTTAAAGAGAGCAACCCGCTATGAACCGCGCGCACGCACATCTAATTGTATGAAGTTAGGTCACAATTCCTCGTCCGTAGCGCTTCGTGCGCGCTATACATTGCGGGCAATAAATACTCGATTTATTTTAATGCCTAAATAAAAAAGACGTGTGGCACTCGGAGACTGCCGCAGTAAAGCTATTGCATAGCATTTTTTATCAACTTATGCAATTATAAAACTAAAAACTATCACCGCTGTGCCGGTCGGAGTGGGGGGTTTTAGGTTATTTTCGTTACGGAATTTCTGGATTCGGTCTCCACGCTCAAAGTCCGCGATAGAAGCTATGCAATAGTTTAATTTTATAATTTTATGTATTTTCTAATTTTGTCTCTTGTAATTAAATTTGTCTGTTATTTTGGCAGATATGGTTACCATAGGCAACCATACTGTCAAAATCCTTATTTTCTTCTAAATTCTTTTAAATTTCGGAAATTCAAAAATGTTTTATCGTGCCTCGCCCCGAGTGTTAGGTTAGGTTATTTTCGTTACGGAATTTCTGGATTCGGTCTCCACGCTCAAGGCCCGCGATAGAAGCAATGCAATAGCTTAGAAGTCGTTTGCCAGCAATTATTTTTGTTACATACGATTTGGTTTGATGAACCGAATGCGAGGTTTAAGGCTTCGTTAAGCTTTTTGTTACACCCTGTATATGTTATATATTCGTAATATTTTTGAGTCTCACAGCTACAAAAGCTGCTTAGCATGCAAATGTTATTAGAAAAAATAGTAATTTAATAGTTAAATAAAATATATTACACTATTATTATAATTAAAACATACGGCTATTTTTTCATTACAACAAAACTGTTTTAGTAAAAATATACATAATGCTTAGGTATGCAGCCTGATGCGCCGTACCTACTCTATGGTCGTTATCTACAATTATTATCGCTTAGATTATCGTTGTATTATTTATGGTGCATCAAATTGTATGCAACCATTCAAGACTTTAATAATATTATTTATTTACTAGATAATAAATTATCGTTGAAATAAATGAGTCCACATACGAGTATAAAATTTAATTATAACGATACTATGAGTGGCAGGCAATACAGATTAATGAACTGATACTCGTAATATAGAAGCTTCAAGACAGTTTCAATAAATATGCAAATTAGGTTAGGGATTCTTTAGAATCTTAATAAATTGCTGCCTAAGCTACAAATGGTGTTTACAAATTATGCTTATTAGTACTTAATTGTAAATTGAAACCAAGTTGTGTCTGAACCATTTAATAACAAAGCCAACAATACCTTTTAATGTTTCCTAAAAAAACGTAATTATGAATTATCTGCTTTAAAAATTTGAATTTTATTGTTGTTCAGTTTACTGCAGCTGCAAATCAACTGCTTATTTATTTAATGTTTTTTTTGTAAGTTGACTGACCGACCGTTGAAATTAAATCAACTAAGTTAGCTCATCAACCTGCTATAAAAACATGAAGATGGTCTTAAACTTTAATAATGTGTTTTAGGTGAGTAAAGCGTTATTTTAAGTTATGAGTTATTTAGAAAAATTTAGTACTATGCGTTTATCCTTTGCCATAATGTCCCCACTTGCCATTTCCCCAACCACTCCACCCTGGTTTGCTATTCCCGCCAAATAGTCTTACTCCAGGGTATCCTGAACCGTAAGATCCGTAGCTGCTCCCTGCCAGTGCAGACTTGCCGTAGTTGCCAAACTTGGAGGGTTCATCAGCGGATATACTCGCGTAGGTGCCAGCTACACTGGCTCCGTAGCCAAGCAAGCCAGTCCCGTAACCGCTGCCGTATACGCCAGTTCCGATTCCGCCATTGCCGTATGTGCCAGACACGCTAAACGTCAATGGTATGTGGACACCACGAAGTCCGTAAGAAGATGTTCCCATACTAGGCCAGAAAGTTTCAGCGCTTTCCATAGATTCAGACTGCTCAGTGGTTGTTGGTTCTGGAAACAAAATTAAATTTTCGATGAGCTCTAAATGTAGGTTTTTGTGTGTGTCTGATGCGTTGAACTCTTTTGAATGAAGATAGTTATTGACATAGGCATTATCCGTGTGTGTCTACTTGCGTGCGTCACACAGGCACACAACACGTAAGTTTGTAAACATAATTCTAATACAAAATAAACTGACTTTACAGTTTGTCGACTTATTTTGGCTGATTCATTTTGTTACCTATATGTGACTTTTTTTAGAACTTACTTGATTGATCAGTCTGTGTATGAGCACTAGTATCTCTCGTCACTCGGCTCGCTTGGGACCAGGCTGGCGCCTCATTGCTTATCAATGGAGGGATTGGCAAGAGGTACAGCGATGGGTCCAACACAGCGCTCTCGGCTGCAGCTGCAGCTAGAAAGACAGACAGAGAAAATAGTAGAACCTGAAATGGAAACAAAATAGTTCGTTAGTATAAAATACCTATGAAAAAGGTCAGTAATAATTTAATCTATAGAGTATGTTAGTCAAGAAAACTTCTTAATAATTTTTAATATAGGTACAATATAAAATAATTACAATTTATTTGAAGAAACAAAAGGAAATTTTCTACCCTTGTCACATTTGTAAGCAAAGTAAAAAGACGAATTACGTTTAGTATAATTGACTTAATTCATGTTTACTTTTGAAATTAATTGTGATTTAACCTTTCGAATGAAAAGATATTTTATTAGCTATGTACTTACGTGTACTTACGTACACATTATTTTATGATAAAATAAAATCTATACTAATATTATAAAGCTGAAGAATTTGTTTGTTTGTTTTTTATGTTTGTTTGTTTGTTGAACGCGCTAATTTCAGGAAGTACTGGTCTGATTTGATTTTTTTTTGTGTTGGATATTTCATTTATCGAGGAAGGCTTTGGGCTATATAACATCACGCTACGACCAATAGGAGCGAAGCATAAGTGAAAAATGTTGCAAAAATAATCGCGATTATAATAACAGAAATTGACGCGGACGAAGTCGCGGGGAACAGCTAGTAAAATTATAAAACGAGCGTCGCGTCATAATCATATCTTTAAGTAATCGTCGTTGAATAATAAATTGAATGTGTATGTACTTCAAAATCATAAAGGATAATCGGTACAAAATAGGGATTATGACGTGAAATTACAATAGCACACGTTAAAAATGCCAGACACAATCAATTAAATCTGACATGTCCTTTAAACAAGAGTTTAACACCGACAAGTGTTTTGCTTGTATTTATCAAATACCAATAACTTGTAATTAAAAATAAAGTAGATTGTTGATTTTCAACATTGTTGTGACGTTTAAAACATAATTTGCCATTAATATGCAAACGTTATTTGACTACTTGTATTCAGAGATGTAAAAAAAAAAACTAGATAGGTACATAATCAGTGACAGAAAAATGTCCTCAATAAATGAGCACCCATTAAGGTCTAAACTTTCAACTTTCTTTCGCCTTAGTTGTACCAAACTTTAAGACAGTATGCAAGGTTGAATTTGCATTGGGTTATGCATGACACATGATATGACATAGCTTGAACAGTTCGAACTTTTCATTTTTGTATGCGACTGTGTATCTAGTTCTTACTAGGGTTCGGTACGCAAAGGGTAAAAACGGGACCCTATTACTAAGACTTCGCTGTCTGTCCGTCTGTCCGTCGCTCTGTCACCAGGCTGTATCTCAAGAGCCGCGATAGCCAGACAGTTGAAATTTTCACATATTATGTATTTCTGTTACCGCAATAACAACAAATATTAAAAACAAAATAAAATAAATATTTAAGGGGGGCTCCCGTACAACAAACCCGTTTTTTTGGCCTTTTTGGTACGGAACCCTTCGTGCGCAAGTCCGACTCGCACTTGGCCGGTTTTATATTATTACCCGACTACGGCAAAAACAGCAGTAAGGGCAATGAATTCAGCAATCTATGTATTATACATAGATTGCTGAATATATGTGTGAGAATTTATGTGAGTTCCACATTTGCGGCTGAACTACTTACTCAGCCGATTTTGGCGAATGAGGTATCGACCGATTCTTTACGGCTACTACAAATATATTGGGGTACCTTTAAAAAAAGTTTGCTGTCATAACGATTGGGGGGGACGGGATACAATATGAAAGAAGACAAAATTCTGAGTACAAAATTCTGAAAACTGAACAATACAAAAAATATACAGAGTGACTATAAAATTATTGCATTTTCGTAGTCGGGTTAAAGTTATTTGAATTATTTGTACTTTTTCTTTGCTCGTATTACGTTTTTAACAAATAAAAAGGATGGAATATAAACTTACCATCATTCCGGTTCTGGAGCTTTCGTGTTTTGATTACGATCGCTGTTGTCTAATCGCTGCCCAACTCCATATGAAGAGCCGGGCCCGTTACATAAGAATTTAGGGAAAGACTTTCTCCCACTCTCTTATTGCTATTACGGGACAGCGTGGTGATGGGCGTGATTTGGATCACCGAGTATTTTGTTACTTAATAATCAACTTTTTCATTGAATCGGGGCTAAAACTACTTTCTGGCCTCGGCTACGCTAGGGTTGGATTTTGATTACCTATCTAATAATTGACAATAGGCTCAAATATACATATCTATTGTATTTCTTATATTAGAAGTAGTCGACTTTAATGCGTTTTTCAAACCACTATTACCCCCTTCAGTTAAAATAGGTACTTATTTTAAAAAAAATTTTTTAGTTGACATTAGGGTTGGGTACATCACAATAGTTATCTGTAGGCTAAATCTCAGACAGATGAGCTGTGAGTTGATGGATCAGTCAGCTAGTTAAGCCTAAGATTGTTTTCAAAGAGCTAGTTTAAACCTGTACCTTAGATCGTTGTGATAAAACATTAATCGAGTCTTAAACTTGAATTGAGGAAAATTGTTTTTTACTCTACTAATAATATTTAAGACATGCCTCACTACACTAGTAAATAAAATATCTTAATGATTTGTCACTGCTCTTTCTACGTGTTGTATTTAACAGGTTTGTCATCGGAGGCTACAAACAAGTAGTAGCAAGGTCATTGCTTGGATTTGGACAGTCGTTGTTGTCGAGAAAGTGAATGACCGGCTTTGATACAATTTTTGTTTACTACTTTAGTAAACAACTTATAACACATTACAAACATCTTATATGTTTAGTTAACATAAAAGTTTAACCGTATTATAGGATATGATTGTACTTATAAAATTTATGAATTAGGCCAACTAAACATTGACCGAAACATAAATGCCTCCCATAAAATAAACCCAAATCGCTGACCAACTTAGTATGTGTTATCTCCTTGATTTACTTATGAACAATGATATTAATATAATATTATTGCTGATGAATTAATTCTACAGCTAATTTAGTTGAAATAATACATCGGTAAACGAATTTTTTGGACATTGAAATTTATTCTCTAAGTGCAAGGGACATAAACTGGTTCAAAAATCATACTAATTAAAGTATCCCAACATTAAACATGCTTGTACTTTAGTGTGTCATAAAGATCCATGAACATTTATGGAACACGTGCTAATACAAACAATTGGCCCTCATGGGATTCAAACCAGCAATCACCTGTATTTGTAGTACGGGCCAGGCACTAAGATCACATTGAAACTTCAAACGTAGGCAGACCACATAACTTATAACGGCCGGCCCCCAGTTAATAATCCCTAGCAGCTCGTTAGGTAGGGTTATATCTTTGCTAAGAAATATTGTAAACAAAACCATAATTTTATTAAAACTTCCAAAAGCATCATAATAATATGTTTAGGTTCCTTACGTTTGTTGATCAGATAAGGCAACAAACAGATTCCAACAATGAATCAAAATTAAATGTTGAAATTTTCGTAATAGTCGTATTACTCATGGTAAGGATAAAACAACAGCTTTAATTTAATAATTTTCAACGGAAAATACCATGAAAATACAACATTATTCAATAATATCTTCTTTACTTAAAATACAAATACAAAAGCCGAAATTGGAAATAGTGTTCACTACCTGTACCTACCTTATTTTATAAAGTCGTTTCATAAATTAAATGGGTTATTTTAATTAATATTCAACTGAACAACAATAACTACTTGTCCGATATTCAGAATTACGAATTTGAGAAACGTTTGTTAACATTACTAATACGCGAATCCAGATCAAACGTTTGGTTGCGGTTCCATTATCTTAATTTATTTTTGAGGATTTTAGCCATATTTGTCTAAATCTAGGTAGATATTTCAGGGTTGACTTTTCTATTAACATTACTTCAAAAAACGAGAACGATGGTTGACTGATGGTACTATTTACTTTGTAAACAAAATCATTATTGAGATCTGTTTGTCGGCAAAAAGTGCTATCAACGAAACAAATTCTAAACAATAACCAACCTGAGATTAAATATGTTAATCATTATCAAACTGGTTTTTAGGGTAACGTATTTAAAGGTTACGTCTCAACACAAACATTTATCTTGATAATTTGCAAATTTATTTAATTTATATTTGCACCCATAAAATTTTGATTCTAGAAAATTTTACATCACACTAAAATCAAATGACTCAAATGTCTCATTAATTAGTTTCAAACGGGCAAAGTAAAAACTATTTGAATCTGTTATTTCATTACATTCCATAATGTACTTGTACCTACTTGCCCTTAACTTTATCGGCCATTGACATACGTTCGTACGAGTATGTACATTATTTTTTTGTCTGTTTAGGTAGATACATTTCCTAAAAATCACAACTTATAAATACTAATACAAAAATTTGACAGTTCTGTGAAAAATTATATACCTATTAAAAAAAAAACTATAAAAATGGTCCTCGTAGTAGGTACTTAAGGTGCTCTAGATACTGGCAGCATTACATCGCTGGATTGCTATTCTCAGACGCTGTGCGGGGTAGCTGCCAGGTATTATGTATCATAATTATATATAGTTTAGCGTAAATTATGTATACGGAACTCTATATAGTGTGATTTCGTGCCAACTTGCTCTGTCATCCTGGTAGTTCCCCGCCGTACAATATCTCCATCAAGTCAATGACCAACATGTCGTGTCTGCACGCGAATGGCTCAAAATTTTTTTCATGCTGGTTCGGTCAAGTACATTACATACCAACTCAATGTATACATACAACACAAATTAAAGCTTAAGAGATTTTAAATTTACAAAAGTTCAACGTTCGTGTGTTCAATAGTATAAAATTAATTGGGCTTATTTAGTTTTGCAACAGATGTTTTAAATCAATAATGGTTATATTGTATTCTACAAAAACGTTATTAGTAACAAAGTACATTACGATATTAATTAAGAAACGCAGGTAGATGTAATTATTTTAAGTTACCTTTAATAAATTGAATGTTGTACAGATTATTTAAAAATTATTGCTATGTTACGGTCGCTTAACAGGGATATAAAGAACTAGCTATCGTTGGCGGCAACCAGTATCTACCACTAAAGCTTTTCGTAATTTCTACTCATGTTTTAAAAAGTTATCTAAATTCTCATTCGGTCTGAAAAAAATGGGATGATAAAAAGCTCTGGTTTCCTCCTCCTTCGGCAAATACATCCTTTTAAAAACTAAGTATATTATGACTATAACCATCGTACACAAACATATTTTTATATTTATAAATAACTAGCCGGATAGATGCGTCAATGTGTGATTTAGACAAATTCATGGTTAGATATTTATTGTTTTTAAACAAAATTGATGGCGTAGACAAACATGGTATTTCCATTTTCCATCTTTGAGTGCTCGCTTGCTCAGTTAGTCATCAAAGTAATAAGTTCACAGAGACGTCCTTTGTTGTTGACGTTGTGGTCAGTTTAATGATCTGGTGACGATAACAGTGTCAGGTTTAATGGGTTTCACTTATTTCTAGCAAAATGACTGTTTTCACTGATTTACTTACAAAAACAAGATTCACAGTCTCATAAAAAAATGACACTTCAGAATGTCCATGTTTCGATCCATATAGCTAATGTCATATCTCATACAAGTAAATGAATGGAAATTTAACCCTGTACTTTACATACATAAAATTTAATGCTAAGCACCAAAATGTTTTGCAGTTTGCTCATTTAGTAAGGACATTGTTCTGTCCCCGATTATGTATCTAGCTTTTTTAAGTGTTTTGTGTACTTAGTTGTAAGTATACTTAAGTGGGTAAATAGAACATTATTTCAAATTAAAAGGTACTTTAAAAAAAATTAGGTCAAGGCGTCTTTGAGTAGGTAGGTAATCGGTGAATATCCATAAAAATAAAACGCAAAAGATATTTTCGAATTGAGTTCCTCCTCCTTTTTTGATGTTGTTTAAAAATGGTTATATTATTAACAAAATTTCTTACACCAATACTCTTTTAAACAATTGTTAAACTAAATATTTGACCAATTACTAAGGATTATGACAAATGACGTTGATGAATCAATATTTTCTGATTATCATTGCCAGTAATAACGCAAATTAAAATGTCCCAGTTCGTTCATATTCAGTCCTTTATAACTTTTTTATATGTATGTCTGTAATGGTTTTATGGTTGAATTTATTCTTCAAATCAATTAAATAAGCATTACTATTTTTTGTTGAAGTTGCTCGGCCTCAGCACAGAAAAATCTGTGATCTACTACGAGATATAAAATTTACTTTATCATCATGACTCAACACATCAGCACAATCTCTGCAATAGTGAGACAATATTATGCAAATAATAATATGTTAGTAGTCACTAGATAGAGATAATCTATATATATATATAAATGAATCCCTATTTACATCACGCGTGAACGGCTGGACCGATTTCGCTAATTCTTTTTTTGTTTTGTTTGTTATTGTCAGAAGAATGTTTTTATGAAAGAAAAAAAATAAGAAAATTGTGCGGAAAATTAGAAAATTTAAGAAAAATTAATCACCATACTAAATTATTTTAATGACTAACCTTATCGCTTTTGACAATTTAAACTTTTTTAATGTATGGCGTTTGACATAACATTGACAAAAATGCATGAATTTTACACATGGCCAAGCAATATGTCGCCTGTTACCGTGTCGGAATACTAACAAGACTATTTATATACCCGCCAGAAAAAAAAACAACAAAGAATGTTGTATATCATAAAGCAGAATATAATATACAATGGGTAAATTTTTTTTTTATTAAACCATTTCATAATCAATATTCATATTTAAGACAGGACAACGTCTGTCGGGTCCGCTAGTCTTCTATAAAAAGATATCAAAAAGCAGAATATAATATACAATGGGTAATTTTTTTTTTATTAAACCATTTCGGAATCAATATTCTTATTTAAGACAGGACAACGTCTGTCGGGTCCGCTAGTCTTTTATAAAAAGAAAGTCGTGTTAGTTACACCACTTATAAGTCGAGAACGGCTGTACCGATTTTTATAATTTTATTGGATTTGTCTTGGTCAGGAACATTGGAAAGTAAAATATCTAACTTAGAAACTGTATTTTATTTATACAAATTTCCAACCCAGCCATATTTGACAACAATGACATTTTAGACGTTAAAATCAAATACTATTCTGAGATTCCATAGATTTCATATTCATCTATATTAAATCTATGAGATTCTAAGGCAATATAAAGTTCGCGGGACCCGCTAGTAATCTTTCTATAATCTATCTATATATACACGGTGCATTTTATTTTACAAAACGAAGCCCACGACACGATATGTGACCATTATGTATAGCATCATCGCAGTGTTATTTTTTTTATTAAAAATAATTTTTGAAAAATATTAAATTTTGATTCAGACTTTTTAATTTTGTAACATGCTGTGACGCACACAGATGTGTTATTTTGCTGCAGCGGGATCCCGGCTGAATGAACCTTACACAGCTATATCCGTGCGCGTCACAGCGTGTTTCAAAACAAATAGATGAACCAATATTTGAAATTTCTATAAAAAAAATAACAATGCGGATCAAAATTACTTCATTTGTGTGTCTGTTGAGTAGTGCAAGGCATGTCTCGACGCGTACTTCGCGCTGGCGATCATTGAGTTCGTGGGGCACCCACTTGTCAAGCTTTTTTACTTGCCAATTTGACGCAAAAGGACCAATATTGTTTTGACGCTAACGTCTAAAGCTGCTGCTAATTCAGCCGTAGATTGTGTATCATCAGCTTCCACAATCGCCTTTAATTCGTCATTGTGGACCAAAGTCTTCGGACGACCGCGAGGTTCATTTTACAGGTCGAAATTGAACAGGTGCCTAGGTGGTGCGTTGGTTTGTAGTGTTAGCTCCGTAAACGTAGTTGATGTTGCGTGCCTTATAATATGTGCCGCGTTGCTGCTATGACGGTACTCATATTCCAAAATTACTCGAATTTTTAACGTATCCACAATGATATTACAAAGAAATAGATATGATAAGTTCATATTAAATTGCGTTCGCAAAACGTCACGGCGCTGCACGATGACAGTTACATAGATTAGGAATTGTAACCAAAATCAGACAGTACAAATATTTGAAAGTAGGTAGAAAATAGAGAGAAATAAAACAGGTTGTATTTGTGTTATATGGAAAAATATTTTCACTATGTAAGTACGTAACATAAAACATACATTGGAATTATGAGAGTTACACAAGTTAGAATTTTGAACAGAAATATTTATGTACAATTTTAACAAAAAGATATTACACAACTACATCCAGTCTGATTCACTTCGTTGCTTTCGCACTATTGCAATTCACTCTTCTTTTCTAACTTCATTACAAGGAAAGCTAGAAAAACAATTGTGAATAGTAAATCTTAACACTGACGAGGTACTTACGTTTCATATTAGCTACCTCAGAACTTTAACATCACGGTTCAGACCACAGAACATGGAAAAGGGTTAGAAAGGTGATGTTGGCGGGGCAGGCACGCCACAGAGGTTATGAGCAAATGCTATTACTTCTGCCGAAACGTGAGCACTGTGATTGGTTAGCGTTCTTTGTACTCGTTTACGTGTAGTGGGACGCAAGCGGTGACATCGGTTCACAACTTCTCATACGATTGGCGCATGACAGCCGTTCTAATCTTTTTCCATGTTCTGTGGTTCAAACTATCAAAGTACCAAATTTAATTATGATGAATTTCATTAGAATTATTTTTAAATAAATACCACTATGTGTGCTATGGTATGATTAACTCGTCATATTGATACCTAAATTGTCGCATCTGAATTTTTAATCTATGTCGTCGTCTTAGCACTAACAAAGAAACTTAAAAATTAAAAAACACGTAGTATAAATCAAATATTTTTATAAACTTACATGTGATATGTGATCCCTTGAGATTTATTCATTTTAGCACAACAATTTGTGCGAAATCGAAATACACAGGACGGCATTTTTCAAATTTTTGTTAATCTGTCACTGTGACTCGCTCTGAAGCTTGTTTGACGCAAACTGATTGAGACATGTTACAATTGACTCAAAAAGACTTCTTAACTTAAGCCGCGAAGTAACATATCTATTTCTTTGTAATATCATTGCGTATCCATGATGACGAAAAAGATTGAAATGCGATGAAAATGTCACACTAATCAATAAACAAATGACTACTTTTGGAAAACGAATTCCATTTTTTTTTAAATAAAATTAATTTGAAAGTAGAATTCTTAGCCAAACAAAAATTATTTTGATTTGAAATGGCCAGTACTGCAGAACGGCAATTTCATAGGTAAAGACCTATTTACTATGCTGAGGCGATACGAAGTTCGCGGGGTCCGCTAGTAGTAAATAAATGTTAGGAACGTAGGTTCTAAGATGTGATAATTAGGAGTAAAAATGGACTTCATTGTTAGTCATTTTCAGCGATTGTATCGTGTTGTGCCGGCATATAAAAATAATATCACTATCCCTTCTTATAGAGTCGGAGTCTTCTCGATGGACCTAAACATAAACATATCTATACCGCTGGGTGAAGATAACTCGATATTCCAATGCGAGTGTATTGCCATAATCCAGGCTGCCACTGCCTTAAAGAAGAGAGATGTTGCTGACTACGGTATTCACATACTCTCGGATAGCATGGCGGTTCTCAAAGCACTGGAGAGCAACATCATTACATCCAGTCTTATCTACGAGTATCACCTGGCCCTTGAGGACAATGGATCAAAGGACACAGCAGCTCCCTGGACAATGATGCCACAAACCAACACGCTAAAAGGGGATCGGATCTTACGGTATTCGGCGCCAAACCACACCTGCCTATCCCCTGTAACCAATATAGGTCATGGCTGCGACTAGTCAAACACAATGACCGCTAGGCTAATATCAGCAACAGCAGAAAATCCAGAGAGGCAATGCCGGCTATTTCACCACGTCTGACTCGTAATTTAATCACCCTAAACAGAAACGACCTTAGAAGAGTAGGGATCACTGCCTGGACACACCCCCTAAATAAACATCTCTTCACCATTAATGCCACATACAGTCCCCTATGTAAAGGCTGCCTGTAACAGGCAGAATCGGCTGCCCATTTGATTTTGGAATGCACAGGGACAGCTACTTATCGGGCATCTATCATCTTTTTCAGAAGCCTGCGAACGTCCTAAAAAACTTCTGTGCTTCTGGAAGTAGTTGGGAGTTGGACTAATAACCCCGATCCCCCATATCTACACATAATGGGACAAGTGAAACCTAAATGCAGAAAAAGGATACCGCTACCAATACCAATTGTCTTCCGTATATTAGTGTTCATAAAGAAGTGACTAAAGGAGTTCTCCTAGATGAAGACAAGCATTAGCGTCTTCTCTCGACCATTGGCTAACTCGCGATCGCCGACCTGCCTTCAGCCAATGGCGATTAAGGCATCATTTCGCTATAGATAATTTGAATAAACGAGAGTATAATACAACCCCCTAATAGTAACGGCCTATTCATCCCACTGCAGACACAGGCCTCCGTCATTGAATTCAAGTTACCATAGTAATGATGGGTACAGGCATTATAACAACCACTCTTGTCAAATGCTTGTTGGTGATCACAAACCCGAGCAATGCTCGAAAATTCAAAAGGTTTTGTTGCCCGACCTGGGTATCGAACCCGAGACCCTGAGAATTTGGCCCGGTATTTAAACAACTAGACCAACAGGTCGTTATGCCCTAATAAATGCTAGCAAAATCTGTAAATTTATCTTTCATTTTAATGAGATGATAATGATTATGGTGGTGTTCAGCGATTGGTCAGAAAGTGATGCTCGTAGTTCAACCTAACCTAAGGAAAACTATTAACTTGCAAGAGATTGTGACTATTTATATTATTATGATATTTTTGAAAATGTAGGTAATGAAAGATATTGACTCTTATTCGGATTGAATTCTTAGGATATTTGAAAATACAATTCGTTGTCAAAATCGAATGTAAGGGTCATGTTGTTTGGCTTAGATTAAGTCGCTGCCAAACGGGAAGTTACTGAAAATTACTAAGCACCGACTCAAAATCAAACATAAACGCTTCGTCAGTTAATTTTTTGTGAAAATTGTTCTATAAACATTATTGGAGTAAAAATCACGTAATAAAAATACAATAACTTATTAACTAATTTATTCTAACAATATAACTTTAACATATAACAATTCATTAACATCTAAGGTCATAGCATTTTAGCGCCCCCATCCGTGACCGTGGCCGTGACCATGGCCGTGATGGCCGTGGTGACCGTGATGGCCGTGACCGTGGCCGTGGTGCCCCCAGTGCGACTCGGCTGTCTCCAACGCCTCGCCGCCGTCCGATGCAGGAAGGGCTAACGCCAGCGGTTCCAACACTGCTGGAGCGGGTAACGCTGTAGCGTACGCCATGATGACGCAGAGGAACAGTCCGAAGCAAATGACCTGGAACAGAAGGGTGTTTGGTTATTTTCTTACAGTATAATTATTTATTTATTTTGTGTTCGCGATCTTCACTCAAGGAAAATCTGGAAATCAATGGAAACTTTTTATTTATCCATGCTTTTTTTAAAATTTATTTTTATTGAAACTAACTATTTATTGTTTTTCTTTATAATTTAAAATACGTAACAATAAGTTTTTTAGTGTTTGATTGATAACTGTTTTAATATTAATTGGTTTTGTTGTACTGTGTCGTCCATTATCAACAAATTTTTATAGTGTTTTCAAAACGTTGGTTGGTTTAATGCCACAATACACAAAAAAACTGCATCCCTTATTACCAGGGTGCGAGCCAGTCACAACAGAATTCTGAGAACCATAGCGGACAGATACACATCGCCGCTGTGGAAATGTCTTGTGCAGAGACTGATTGTTACAAACCTTATTTTGATTATTTTTGGTTTGTATTCCTTTTTTGATTTATATTTAAAAAGTACTGTTTTGGTTTAGTTTTTGGTTTGTCATTGTTAATATCGTTGTGTTACTGTCAATATATTTCTCTTGTGCTCTCCTTTTCATAATATATTATTTACATTTACATTCACGCCTATCATTTTATCACCACAAAATACAGTCCACTCCTTTTCATTTGGTCCATCGATCACGTAGAAATTTGAACCATTTCATTTGACATTTCATTTTTATTGATAGTTCTTATTATAGATTCAATATCGTTGTGCATTTTCACATGATCACTCGTAGTAAGAGCAAAGTCATGGAAACTCATAAATCACATGACATTCCTACATCTTCCCAGGCTCATTTTTCATATCCTCACGATCACGTTCCGCTAGCAGTAGACCCTAATGTTGTGCCCGTAGGTGGAAACATTCCTACAGTTTGTGACGACGATCGCGTCAGTAGCATGCGCTCCGCGCAAGCAGCGTCCCGTCATTCGTCAGCGACGGTGAAGGCTCGCAGGGCCGCTGCCTTAGCTACACTCAAAAGACGCCAGCATGAACGCCAATGTGAATTGGAGGAAGCGGAACTCATTGCCAATTTTGATCGGATGGAAGCGGAGGACGAGGGAAGTAATCGGAGTGGACAAAGCTCGTGTAGTGTGAAACGCACAGAAAAGTGGGTACATGATTACAATACTAAATATATTGACAGGGTCGAGGTCTCGAAGCCTAGCCATTCGGTATCTCTACCGGTAGCTCCTCAGGCTGCTGCTCCCAATTTAGCAGCACACCTCCAACACCAAGTAACAACAGATTTTGATCCCCAGGTGCCCGGGTTGGCTCTCTCTTTTCCGCCACCCTCTCTCGTGGGCCCTGAGGCTCAACACTTAGACATGCCTGTCGTTCAAAACAGCTATGATTCTTCGGTGCTAAAATCCGTAGCTGATACAGCCGCTGCAGCTTTGGCGTTAGCTACTGCCATACCCAGGTCTAAAACGTCAAATATTCAGTTAATCACGTTTAATGGGCAAGTTTCACAATGGTTACAATTTAAAAAACTTTTTGACAGCACTAAATCCCTCTACACACCCACAGAGAACGTCGCGCGCTTGCAAAATGCGCTTCGTGGGCCCGCCCGTGAGGCCGTTTCGTCGCTTCTTATCTCTGCAGAGGATCCCGAAGATATCATGCGTGCCCTGGAGAGAAATTTTGCGCGCCCTGAGATGATCATTTTCGGTGAAGTGCAGACACTGAAGTCATTACCACGACTTGGCAGTGAGCTTAGGGAACTTGGTAATATTGCCAATAAGGTAGGCAACAGTATTTGTACCATGAAACTATTAGGCCAACGTGAGTACTTAAATTCGCCTGATATATATTACGCAGTTTTAGGCACTTCGTAGCGACGCGCGGACATTTAAACCGTTCGTGGCACATCGGATTGGAGAAATTGTTGAAAGTTCAAGCGTTCTAGATTGGAAGTGGGTACCAAGTGACTTAAACGTAGCAGATGATGCAACTCGGGCACGCACGGTTCATTTGACGTCATCTAATCGATGGTTTACCGGACCACCATTTCTTTTAAACTCCGCTAAAGACTGGCCTTTAGAGCCTCTCGCGACCGCGCCAGTTCAAGAAGAACTTAAATCTTCTAAGCTAGTGAGACTGCTAACAATAAACTTGTCAAAATTACCTACCCCAGTCACGGTAAATTTTGACAAATTTAGTAACTGGCTTCGATTACTCAGAGCCACAGCTCGCGTTATACAGGTTGTGTCAATATTTCGCGGAAATTTAAAACCAACATCCACTACTCTGGTTCCTCTTACAGCAGACCTTTTGAAGGCCGCAGAGAGGCAAATTCTTCAAAAGACGCAGTTAGATAGCTTCAAAGAAGAATATCATAGCTTACTGAATTCTGAACAAATCTCTAAGAAGAGTCGCCTTTTCAAGTTATCGCCTACTATAGCAGAGGATGGCTTACTGCGCTTACACGGCAGAGTGAAGATGGTAGAAGGTGTTGGTGTCGAGATGAAGACTCCAGTGATATTAGACGGTCGGCACCCAGTTGTACAATTACTGGTGCATCACTTTCATCAGCAACTTGGACATGCAAATAATGAATATGTAATTAATGAGATACGCCAGATGTACTGGATATTGCGGCTGCGAGACACAGTAAGGACTACAGCAAGGAAATGTTTACATTGTAAAATCAGAAAAGCGCGTCCACTAAATCCCTCAACCGGTGACCTTCCTCCTCAGCGACTGGCACACCACCACCGTCCATTCAGCTTTACCGGTGTCGACTATTTTGGTCCTGTTACTGTAACAGTTGGACGCAGGCACGAAAAAAGATATGTTGCCTTATATACGTGCATGACCACCAGATCAGTTCATTTAGAGCTAGTGCACAGTCTTTCTGCAGATGCTGCGATTATGAGCTTAAGAAGATTTATCGCCCGGAGAGGCTGTCCAAATACTATTTATTCAGACAATGGAACTGCTTTTGTCGGAGCTAATCGCATATTGAGAGAGTTTTACACCGAAAACGTACAAGAGTTTACTGCCAATAAGATGATAAAATGGAGTTTCATCCCAGCAGCCGCTCCATCCTTCGGAGGTTGTTGGGAGCGACTAGTAAGAACAGTCAAGATTGCTTTGAACGCTACTCTTCACGAAAAGGCCCCAAAAGAGGAAGTCCTCTTAACATTATTGGCAGAAGCAGAAGCAATCGTTAATTCACGTCCATTGAGCTATGTGTCAGTAGACCATAATGACGATGAAGCGCTTACGCCCTTCCATTTCTTAATTGGTACTTCTTCAAACCAGGTTCTACCTACGGTGTTGAATGACGGTGACCTGTTGCGACGTGCAGATTGGAAGAAGGCATTAAGACTTGCCGACCACTTTTGGAATCGCTGGGTCAAAGAAGTACTTCCCACTATGCAACCACGACATCAACCAAACAGCACAACTGATTGCGATTTAAAAATAGGCGACATGGTCATCATTGGAGACGAGCAACTACCTAGAGGTGTATGGCCCAGAGGTCGTATTACTGCTACTTACCCAGGAAAGGACGGAGTAACCAGAGTAGTTGATGTAGTTACTGCGGCTGGTACACTACGCCGCCCATTGAAAAAACTGGTCAAATTCCCTTCGTAGTTTGACTGGCTTTTTATTATTTTTTACTGATTGTTCGTACTTTGTAAGGTTCTGGACCTTTAGAAGTACTCATTTAATTTTGTGCACTTTCGTGCACAAGGGGCCAGAATGTTACAAACCTTATTTTGATTATTTTTGGTTTGTATTCCTTTTTTGATTTATATTTAAAAAGTACTGTTTTGGTTTAGTTTTTGGTTTGTCATTGTTAATATCGTTGTGTTACTGTCAATATATTTCTCTTGTGCTCTCCTTTTCATAATATATTATTTACATTTACATTCACGCCTATCATTTTATCACCACAAAATACAGTCCACTCCTTTTCACTGATCACGGGGCCTTATCCACCCCCGTGATAGGCCGTTTTTATAGTGTGTGTTAAACAAAACTAACTAACCTTAGATTAAGATATTTTTTGTATTACTAACCCACATATGGATTAAGTTATCCGAAATAAACAATTGATTATTATTATTATTAAAACTGTTCTTTAAACAAATAATTTACTAGAGTGAATTTATTTAAAATACAATGCCTTGAATAAAAATGTCGATTGCCAGAGGTGGGCCACCTAACCCACCTGGTGGAAGGTGGGTGGTGCCTCGTACCCACAACCTTCCACTTAACGGGCGACTGGTCTAACCATGGACTCTCCATGGAGCTCCCCAGACATTTGGTGTGTCTACGAATTTATTCAAAGCTATACGCTGAAAACCAGCTGAGTTTCATAAATGTTTCATCCGACAGAAGTATTTTTGAAAAGATTTGCCAATCTAATCCAAATGATGCATTTATTTCATTTGCAGATTTTTCCTCTTTCACTTTGTTTTATTTACCACAGATCTACCAAATTCAAAGTATGTTTTTAATAGTAGCATAACGTTTAAAACCAGTTATAATCAAGTTTTGGCAATATGCGTCATCTAAACGGTTATTTGACATAATTTGAATGTTGACGTGTTTACCAATTCGCGTGGGCTATTCGTTGAAGCTTCGTAGACGCGTATTTGTCGTAAGCATGCGTAAGCACTAAGCGTTGGATCTAGCAAACATTATACTGCACAATTATCTGAGATATGCGTAATTACAGGATGAAATTTTAACCACTTTCCTAAATTTTTATAAGCGTTCAGTATCGTATTTAGACCCCATTTATGAAGTAAAAAATGTAAATCAAGTTTTCACCCGTAAATATTTTTCGCAATATAGTTTTAAATTTTTACGTTTCTAGGCCAGTTAAGGTATTTAAAAGAGAAAATCAATAACTTATGATATCGTAATGAATGAATGAGATGCGCATCGCGTAAACAGTGTTGCTAGGTGGCCGTATCAAAAATTTTACATTTTTGGCGGACATTTTCCAAGTGCTTTATCTTGACATTTTTGTACTGGGCTATACCAAAAGAAAAAAATACATCATTTGTTTTTTGTCTCGTAGAATACCTAATATATTAAAATTTGGAAGGTGGTTAAAATTTCATCCTGTATAAACAATACTATTAAAGTCACAGAATATTTATGCTCTTACTTACTGTTTATAGCGTTACTTTGTATATACTTGTTTTAAAGTAATATGTCATGAATAATAATCAAAGTTTATTTCATTATTTATTTGGGCCTAGAAATATATTAATAGGATTTCTTTGGCTAATTACAATGTTTTAGTAGTCTTGTTATATACGCTTTTACCTTTTACCTACTTTTTTATTGACATATCTATGTTTTCTAATAATTAACTTAAATTGTAAAAAAATATTTTTATTTATTTAAAAATGGCTTCACAATACACTGTTAATATTAGCTAGTATTTTGCCCGCGACTTCGTCTGCGTCAATTTCTGTTATTATGATCGCGATTATTTTTGCAACATTTTTCACTGATGCTTCGCTCCTATTGGTCGCAGCGTGGTGTTATAATAATATAGCGTAAAGCCTTCCTCGATAAATGGACTATCCAACACAAAAATATTTTTTCAATTTGAACCAATACTTCCTGAGATAAGTGCATGTAAACAAATAAACTCTTCAGCTTTATAATATTAGTATAGATTAAACGTACGAGTAAAAGTACGCAATTAGGCAGCCCACGATGCTATTCTCATATTACTAAAAGTTAAATAAAAAAATGATACCGCCCTCAAATGAAATAAACAAGACAAGTCACATTTTAAGTTCTTTAGACCATACATTTAAATTAAATAGTCATTGTAAAATGCACTGGCAATGGGATTATTTAAAAAGCTTTAAAATTTTACATTGTATTATTTCTTCATTGATTGGTTACTATTTGCAAAAATATTTCTTTCGAACGTAGAAAGTAGGTTACCCAAAACATTTACACAACTACTTTAGGTTAATGCAGAAAACGTGGAAAAAAAACAAAATACTAAAAAACACAAGTAATCCGTAGATCGGTTAGCACACCATTTTCCGGATTTTAAAAATGTAAAATGCCATCTTGATACTTCCAATATCTATCTATTAGAAGTAAGAGATGAATTTCAATTTGAAATACTATTATTTAATAAAAAATGTTACACTTACAGATTTCATTGTGGTATTTGGTAGTAGCAGTGATGATACTGATTGAGGAAAGGAAGTGGTGTAGTATTTATACGGTGATCGCAAAACTAAACATTTTTCGAAGACGCACACTAAGACAGGTTTAGTGTTTTGAATACAGAATCCATTAAAAAAAAATGAAAAACTAGTTTGACCTGCAATTCATACAATGTTTACGTATTTTGGGATTCCGTGCTCAAAGGATAGCGAACGAACTCTATTACTCAATACTTTATACATTTCAATATCCTAATCTTACTTCTTACTAATATTGCTATATATTACGTTTAATAAATGCGATTTATTGGATGATTGATGAAAACATCTGAACATAAGCTAAAAAAAAGCAGATAAGCTACTTTTTATCCTGAACAAATTTACAATTCCCCTGGGATAGTTTCACATTCAAAATTAGCAGGGACAACTAGTGTAATTACAGACTATCGAGAAATAAAATGGATTCTTCCTCACTCCCACTTAACTATGTAGTAGGGACTGCATGTTTAAGTGAGAGTGAGAAAGAGTTCTAGGTTGTACGCATAATGTACTCTAAGTATAATAGATTGATTTATCCATAATAATTTATCAATAACGTATTTATCATTTTTTTGTAGCTTTTCTTAAGGGGACTACTAGAGCTAAGGGCTGCCTACCCTAATTAATTTAATTTTACTTTTAAACAAAATCAATTCTCAAAAAACTAGAACAGTAAGAGTATCAACAGAATCACAGTGAACTTTTCATTTAGTTGTTTATAAAGTCGAATTTGTCGCTAACGCCAAAAGCGGCCTCAATACGAAAGAATGCCAGAATGAAAAGCAGTTAACAGTGATTCAATAAATACTAGAGGTAATTTGCTAAAATTATACTGTTCTAGTTTTTTGAAAATTGATTTTGTATAAAAGTAATAAAATTAAATCCATTGGGGGCAGCACTTAGCTCTAGCAGTCCCCTTAATCGGATTTTTCAAAGTTTTTTTCATCAAGATATTATTATAATACAGGTTGTCAATTTTGATTGGTTATTCTAGAACAACCAACTAATCGCTGTTATCTGTTAAGTGACAAAGGACATTCGTAGAACTAAAAATACACAGCACAAAAAGCAAGCTCTTACTAAAATTAAAACGTATAAAAATGTAGGTAAGTACTATTTTTATTTACACAGGTTAAATTGAAAAATTCTTGTAAACAGAAGTTAAATCCGTTTATAAATCTTTTATTTCTATCGTTAATTAGTTATCCTAGAGTTATCGGGATATAGATAGATAATATTAATAGAAAAAAAAACTAAATCTCTACTGTGACAATGGTAGGTAGTACTTATTAAAACCATAATCTAAAGTTGGTGAGTACTAGTTACGCATGATCTTTTATAGTGTAACATCACTGTTTTGTTTGAATCACTTATTTGTATAGTTTATAAAATAAAATGTTAATCACCTTTTATGCAAAAAACGGAACCTTCAATGTGTAATCTAATTCGCGCCTGTCCCTTTCTTGACTATTTCGTTTTCAATTTAAGTAGCTATTAATATTTAGGGTCACGTCTCCTAATGTAAGTAAACACGAAAACGCGTTCAGTGGTTATATGTGTCACTCTTGGGTACGTACACGACTCCTTTAAAAGAACTACGTAAATCAATTTATTAATTTTCCGCTACATTGTCCCATAGTATGTATTTATATTTTATTGTCTATACTTATTTAAAAAACTAGACCAGTGTTTGTGTTTTAAGTCTATATAAATTAATACATAATTATGTTACAACACACACTACGTACGGATATTATTCAGAAATATGGTACTTGCGTAGTAAAAAAATCAAAATATTTGACAATTTTTTTAAATATTTTTATTCCAATTTTCAAGCAGGCCATATTACTACTAGTATATTATACGGTTTTTAGGTTGGATATTTGCTACGCGACCGAGTTTATTTCTTCTCTTCCTGCGGCATTGGTAAGAGGCGACAGTGCTGCCCTCATCTATTGACATAATATGCAGCAGCGTCGGACTCTGCTCTTCACCAAACTGGCTAAATTGCGATCGCCAACCCGCCTGGCAAGTGTAGCGATTATGGCAAATTCAGTGGACTTATATGTACATATAACAAGGTTCAAAAATATTTTGTATGTTTTGTTAAGTATTTTAAAACATAAAAGTTAATTTTGATATGGGTGTGAATGTTTTTTTTTTAATTAGCTGCATGTCTGTAAGTAGTCTGCAATTTTGGTTCTACTTTTTCGTTTTTTGGAAAACTCTAAAAATGTACAATTAATTTAGAATTTCGGACTCCTTAGCGTACGAGTCTGACTCGCACTTGACTAAGTTAAAAGCATCTACATTTTGATTTAAGGAAAATGTTGTACATGATTTAGAGTTTTTGAAACTATTCGTGGTATGTGTGCCTCGCCACACGTCATAAGGAAGGTAGAGTCTATTTAATTAATATTTACTGGCATTCATACTGTGGCAAGAAACCAATTTTTCGGTAGCAACATCAGAATATGCTTGACTAGCTGTTGCCCGCGACATCGTCCGCGTCAATTTCTGTTATTATGATTGCGACTATTTTTACAAAATTTTTCACTGATGCTTTGCTCCTATTGGTCGCAGCATGATGTTATATAGCCTAAAACTTTCCTCGATAAATGGACTATCACAATATATACAAGGTGGTTAAAAGGTGACGTCTAAAAATTTTTTTTGGATTCCTTACATCCAGGGCTATCCAAATATACCCTATATAATATGTTACCCGATTTTGCTTAGTCTTCGTAGATTATATACTTTTTTTCTTAAATTTTCAGAATTTTCGGTGTAATTAGTTTTAAAAAATGGTGTCTCCACTTTGTATAATGTTATGTCTTACTTAGACAAAATTATCAGCTGATAACTAAGCCTAACCAAAGTTTCCGAAAAATTTACCGAATGCCAATAGTTTCTGTTCAAGCTAGTCAGAGCTTCGGTGGGCGGATCGCCCAGACACGGTGCGAGTCCCTGTAGAGCTGTCTGCCAGGCGCTCGTTCCAGCGCGCGAACGCATCTTGCTCGAGTCGAGCTCGTTCTGCCTCCACCTCTCTCAATGCGGGCCTTTGCCCGTGGGACCTTTGGTCTCCTCGCCACTTATAGACAGCAGCAAGGACCAGAGAGTCAAGGTCCCAGGGCATGCTCCCAGCTAAGGCAAGGGCCGCACTTGCAGACACAGTACGGTACCCTCAGATTATCCGAATGGCCAAGGACGTAGATATGCAGAAATGTTCCAATCCACAGGTCACGCAAAATTGAGTTAATATGAGCAATCCTTCTATTTTGACACTTTTTATCATATCAGCATAAAAACTTCAGCCTACAATTTATACTTTGTAATTTTTTTCATTCGTTTTATGTTCCAATCCACATACAATACAAGGGCTTTCCATAAAAAATATAACGATTTTATTTTACAATTCATTGATGTTGTAATGTTCCAAAAATTATGGAATTGTTTAGCGGATTCAAGTATCGCTTGTTTATTTAAACGAAAAATGTATGCATGAAACGTTTTTGCATTAATTTTTTTACGAAGAACGCGAAAATAATTAAAGTTTTGCTAATATTGAATATTGGTACCGGGCTTCCTTTTCCGCATTTAGGCTCTACTTGGCCCATTATGCGTACCAGGGTTAGGGTTGTTAGTCCAACCACCCCAACTCCTTCCAGAAGCACAGAAGTCTTTTAGGAGGTTCACAGGATTCTGAAAGGGTGCCGGTGAAAATTCGGTGTGCCGAGGATAGATGCCCGGTGGGTGGCTATCCCTGTGCATTCCAAAATCACATGGGCAGCCGATTCTGCCTGTACCAGGCAGCCTCGACATGGGGCTGTCTGTGGCACCAATGGAGAAGAGATGTTTATTTAGGGGGATATGTTCAGTCAGTGATCCCACTACTCTTCGAAGGTCACTTCTGTTCAGGGCGATTAAGTTGCGAGTCAGACGCGGTGAAAGAGCCGGTACGGCCTCTCTGGACTGTCTGCAGTTGCTGATATTGGCCCAGCGGTCGTTGTGTTTGACTAGGGTTTGATGTCGCAGCCATGACCTGTATTGGTTAAAGGGGATAGGCAGATGTGGCCTGGAGCCGAAAACCGTAAGATCCGATCCCCTTTTAGCGAGTTGGTCTGCGGCATCATTGCCCAGGGAGCCGCTGTGTCCTTTGATCTATTGTAAGGTGACACTGTTCCTTATGGCAATGTCTTCAAGGGCCAGGTGACACTCGTAAATAAGGCTGGATGTGATGAGGTTGCTCTCAAGGGCTGCTTTGAGAACCGCCATGCTATCAGAGAGTATGCGAATGCCGTAGTTAACAACCTCTCTCTTCTTTATGGCAGTGGCAGCCTGGATTATTGCAATACACTCGCATTGGAATATCGAGTTATCTTCACCCAGCGGTGTAGATATGTTTATGTTTAGGTCCATCTAGAAGACTCCGGCGCCTGTACCTGATTTGGTTTTGGAACCATCAGTTTAGATTTGGACCTCATGAATCCTATATGATTTGTTGAACACATAGATTTTCGGTGTCTTGTCACAGAGTGCTTCAAGTAGGGGAGTGGATTTTAGTCCTCTGTACCAGATGTCACTGTGACTATTCGCAAGATCTTTCCACAGGCCTAGGTTTTTTAGCCTTGTGGCCGCTATGGCTGCCTCCTGCTGCACGAAAAGGTCTAGCGGCGGCAAGCCAAGTAGTGCCTCAAGGGCCGCGGTGGGGGTAGTTTGCATGCATCCCGTGACTGCACAGCATGCAAGTCTTTGGAATTTTCCCAATATTTTCACCCCTGTCATTAGTTTGGTTCTGGACCACCAAGCGATCGCGCCGTATGTGATGATGGGTCTAATCATAGCTTTATAAAGCCATGGTGTGATCTTGGGAGATGGACCCCATGTTTTGCCCATTAGACCTCTGCATTGCCAGAAGGTTATGGAGGTACATTTAATTTTCTGTTCGACATGTTTCCCCTACAGTAATTTATCGTCAAGTGTGACGCCCAAATATTTGCCTTCATTTGAGAAGGACAGTTGTGTTCCGAACAGTTTTGGTAGTTTAAGTTTTGGTAACTTCAGTTTTTTGGTAAATAGGATTAGCTCGGTTTTTGCTGGGTTAACCGAGAGATCATGATCTATACACCAAAGTTCTACGATCTTGAGAGCTTAATCTATTAGGTTACATAAAATGTTCTAAAAGGGTCCGCTGATGAGTATAGTTAGGTCGTCAGCATATCCCACCGTAGTGTTTGCTGTTGAGTTTCTCTATGAGTTCATCAAGAACAAAATTCCACAGGAGCGACGACAAGACTCCCCCTTGCGGGCAGCCCTTCGCTACTATTCCTCTGGTAGTATTGTTCACGGTGAATCGTATGGCTCTGTTTCTTAGCATGCCATCGATCCACTCCGCCATGGTTGGGTCGACGCCATGTCTACACAGTGCCCGTCCTATGCTGGTGAAGTTAGTTTTATCAAACGCCCCTTCAATGTCAATAAAACCTTGGTGATTTTATTGACATTCGATCGAAGTCGATTGTTTGTGATTAAGAGCATGTATACTCGATTTTGTTTACTACAGTGTGTAGGGCCGATTCGGTGGATTTGCCCATACTTTAGGCGTGTTGGTTTGGATGTAGGGTCTCGCTTACAAGCACGTAAGTTCTTATGTCCCTGTCACAGAGTCTTTCCAGCGTTTTGAGCAGGAAGGATTTGAGGCTGGTCGGTCTGAAGGACTTCGGTTGTGTGTAGTCGCTTTTTCCGGGTTTGGGGATGAATACGACCTTTACTTCTCTCCATTTATGTAGCATATGTCGGAAAGCTAGGCATGCCCTGAAGATGGTGACAAGCTGTGACACCAACTCGTCCGCACACCACTTCAGCATACCCGGGAAGATGCCGTCGAGGCCTGCTGATTTAAATGGGAGGAAGGTGTTGATTGGCCATCTTACTTTGTCGTGGTCGACAATTACCATGGCGGTTTTCCAGTCCGAATCCTGCGGTCTGTAGTCCGTTTCCCCAGACCAGCCCGTGTCACTGGTGATCCGGCAGCCTGGAAAGTGGGTTTGGTGTAACAGTTCGCAGGTTTCGTCGTCTGTGTTGGTGAAGTTGCCGTCTGGTTTCTTGAGATTCTCTATGCTGCGTTTTTTTTTAATATATTGAATAAAAACGAATTGTTTCTTATTAATCTTCTTTCATTTTATAAGTACTATACACCTACTTAATAAAACAAAAAATTCGTAAGTTATTATCAGTTTAATTAATTAAAATATTGTTTGGAACGTTTTTGCAGAATAACTCAACTTGAACGTCCATACAAAAAGCTAAATAGCGAAAACGTTCCAAAACGATTTTTCCTAATTATCTCCTGTTTTAACGTAAATATTCAATAATGTAGTATCTCATAAATTTTGTAAAAAAATCATCTATATGGAATAACTATATGTTTCGTCTTTACTTGTTAGAATAAAAAGTGTACCACTAAAACGCTAAATTGCGTTTATCTCAAAATCAACTCAGTGTGGATTGTAACGTTTCTGCATATCTACGTCCAGTGACGTTGCGCCCTCTGCAGTAGTACGGCGTTGCAACCCGATATGGCGTTGTACCATACTGGGGCCCCGTTCAGCGCCATTGACCGCACGATACCCATATAAGAGGACTAGTAGACCTAAGTGGCCTTGAGAATCGTAAGCACACATTTAAACAAACGTCGTCAACGCCGCCTACGGCAATATTCTTGGCTGCTATATTTTAAAGCACATCCCGAAATGACGCCATGATTTTCTAATAGATGGCATAACTATCTTTTTTCGATGTCTCTAAATGCAATATTTATTTTATTTTATTATGACAACCAACAAGGAATAATAAAAAGAGGGAAAGAGCAATAAAAAATTGACAAAGTATCTTAACTTATTTAAAAGCAGAATACTTGTTTGTTTTAATGTTATTGTTTTGAACATTAACAATGTTACTAAAAATAAAAAAAACGGCTTCGACAATATTTAAATTATTTATATATAAAATATTTTAATTATTATTTAAATAAAAATATTTAACCATTTTGAAATTAATGACACGATGTTTTCTTGATAATTGACACAACAAATTAGATAATTCATCATAATTAATTCATAAACTAAAAAAGAAGTTATTATTATAACCGAAGTAATCTTTTTAAAATATTTTTTTGTGTGTTGATATTTGTTAATATTTATCTAATACGGTGCTGGGATAAAACTTTCATCAAAATCGGTCAAGCCTAGGTATGATTTGGATAATATGGGTAAATAACGTAGACGTGCATTATTTATTATGTTACTTTTATGGTTCATGTATGAAAACAAGTGTTTAAGAAAGTACAAATAAAATTACGCAATGGCACCTCTATTATTAATACTGCCGTGCTAGCAATAACGGCAGTAACTCCAATTTTGGTAAAAATGAGTTTTATAATGATCGAGAATAAGCATAAAAAGCTCTATCAGATGAGCTGACAGCCATTTTGATATCTTAATGGGAACTGACAAATGTTGTTAAAGATAAGGGCAGTAAGTCAAAAATGCGAAATATTTTCCATAACCTAACAATAGTTAGTATAGTTACGCCGGCGTATGGTTGGAGTCAATCTGAGTGACAGGATTAAAAATAGTGTGATAAGGGATCGATGTAGTGTAAAAGAGGATGTAGTGATCAGTATTGAAAAAGGAATGCTTAAATGGTTTGGACATGTTGAGAGGATGAATGAAAGCAGGTTGACTAAAAAGATATATATGGCGAGTATGAATGGAAATGTTGGAGGGAAGTTCTAAAGAAAGGTCAGGTCAAGAGTACCCTAAACCGGCGAGCGTGTATGAAAATATTAATGAATGTGGATGAAGCGAAAGTAGTCTATAAGGATCGTAGCAAGTGGAAAGATGTGGCCTCTGCCTACCCCTCCGGGAAAAAGGCGTGAGTGTATGTATGTATGTATGTATGCATATACTGTGAATATTCTATGAAAAGCTTGTTTTGTATTCTGTACTAACTACTTAAAATATCAGCAGTAAATAAATATGCTGTGGATACATATATTAAACAAAACTTATTTTTTTATTAGATATTACTTACTTAGGATATGAGCAGTAACTTGGTAGATGGTATGGGAAAATAATGTTCTACTGAAATCTTTACGTAAACGACGTCTTACCGAATTCTCATACTAACTTTAACGTCATTACTCAGAACATTAGAAGTATGTATATAAAGTAATTATGATGACTTTTTACTTGACATATCTCAAATGAACTTTGAAAGTGATATTCTGGTACTAACATAGTGCAGACTTAGTCCTAGTAAACTACTTTCTAATCTATAAAGTTATATATCACATTATACTTTACGTCAACTCAATCAGAATGACGGTGTCGTTGCTTATGTTAACAATATTCTTCAAGTCCATATCGCTGAACCGAATTTGACACATGCATCAGGAATTCAGATTACCTGTGCTAATTGCATTTACGTGTATAAGAAGAAAAATGTGAATTCTTAAAAAGATAGTATTACCTAGCTCGGCTACTTAATCAGTAAAGACGGTTTAAAAACAAGTTCAGAAAAGGTTAATGCTATAATAAACGCACCTGAGCTTTGCAATACTACGGAGTTAAAGAGTATATCATAGTACAAAAGGAAGATTTTTTTATTGTAAGTAATTATGTTACGTTTTATTTTGATCTCAAATTTTGATTTGTATTGTTTGTACGATTAAAAGGCTATTATTTTTATTCGATAATATAAAGTACAGCTACTGCCAATTTTAATATCATTTGTAAGTAAAAACTTTTTAGTAACCAATTTATACTCGTATATATTTTAAATTTTAATGAAACTAACAACATAGATATCGTCTTGCTTGGTCCATCCACACAAATCAATTATGTAAAACTTGTTTAATAAATGAGTAAATATTAATAAGTAAATACCTTTTGTTACTACAGTTTTAGTTTCTATTCCTAAGCTTAAACCTAATATTAGTATGCGTTGCTTATCACAACAACAGTAACTCAGTACTTATTCCTGATAAACTAAGCAATCTATAGTAAGGTTGTTCGTTTCAGGCTAGATATAAAAGGTATTTTCTCATTTTAAATCGTTCTAATGAATAAAAAGCTAATTAAGTAAAGAACATACAAATGCTTTATTTGTGTTATAAATACGTTTCAACAATCACAATTAGGAAAGCTTAAAAAACACGAGTCTGGAAAACATAAAAATGCGCTAAAACTTTAGGCGCCCTTTACTCTAAACTGTGCAAATCATACTTACTGCCGATATCGCTAGCACGGCGGAATATAGCTCAATGATTCACAGAATCACAGGTCAGTTACACCTATTCCACTTTTTATTATTGAAATGTTTATTTTTGTTTTAAAAATATATTTTTTACTTTTTTGTTATGTACAATTTGTTTATTACTATAGTTTTAAGACATCCACCAGACTCCCCACACCTTACTCCAATAACTGAGTACCATTTTTTCCGAAATTTGGATAATTTCTTGCAAGGGAAAAATTTCAACTCCGATGAGGCAGTACCGTCTTCAAATATTTTTTTTATTGATTGCCGTCCGAATGTTTTTTTAGTTAAGTGATTAATGAACTACCCATGAGATGGCAAAAGTGCATAGATAACAATGGTACATACTTTGATTATATAAATAGGTATATTTTATTAAAAAATATTTGACTAAGTTCCTCCCATTTTTTTTATTACAAGTTTTACGTAAGTTCCTTCCATACCAAACTACAATTTCATAAGTAGGTAAGGACCTAATATTTTTCGCGGTCTATCTAGAGTCAATACTTAGATAATGCTCTAACTAAGGTCAAGAGTCAAGAAGACGCATATTTGTAGCTTACCGTATTTTTTTTATAATTTTACCAAACGATATTTGAAAAAGTATAAAATAAAAATTAAAACAAAAATAAAAAAAACTGAATTCACTTTTATAGACAAATCATCATGACATGAAACTTTTACTAGCTATCAATAATAATAAGATGAAGTCTTTTTTCTGGAAAATTAAACGAAATTAGGCAAATTTATAAGTTATAGTTTTAAATACAATAAAATTAATTTTATGATGTGAACTAACTAACTAATAAATGAAGAAATATTAATAAGTAAATACCTTTTGTACCTACATAAAAATGCACAAAAATTTTAGACGTCATTTACTCCAACATGTGCAAATCATACTTACTGCCGATATCGCTAGCACGGCAGAATATAGCTCAATGATTCGCTCACAGCATCACAGCAGTTACACCTATTCCACTTTCTATTATTCAAATGTTTATTTTTGTTTAAAAACATATTTTTACTTTTTTGCTATTACAAGTTGTATATTAGTATAGTTTTAGGTAGGTATACATACTATATGTCCAAGCAAAAAAAACATCTGAATTCACTTTTATATACAAAATCATCATTACATAAAACTTTTACTCGCTGTCAATAATAAGACGACGTCTTTTTCTGGAAAATTAAACGAAATTAGGCAAATTTATAAAATACAGTTTTAAATACAATAAAATTCATTCAAATTTTGAACTAACGCATTAAAAAAACTTTCAACATTTTCGTCTCCGCTTGTGAAAAAAAAATTTTTATTTTAAAATAAAAAAAGAAGTTTTCTTAGGAGAGATACGAACATGCGATTTGTAGGATGTATGCTAGACATGTTCGCCATAACACCAAGGTGATTGATATCGAGCAAGTCGAATAAACAGGTTCTATGCTTCTTTAGAAAAATGTAAGCCGAAAAGCGCGACACGTCCACCTAGCATCAGGCATCAGCCTGCACTAATCGGTACACGGCCGCTCACGCACACATGCATGCGTTCCATCAACTTTCATCCCAGAAAATGAGAATTAGCGATTTCCGGAAAATGCATACATTAAATTAAAAAACTGGAACTGTATTATAAGAGCTTGTCGTTTATTATACAATATATCAAAAGATTATAATGATTACGTGTATTTTACTAGGACTTAAGTGAGTTATAAATTTTTTTTAGAGGCATGTTCGTGATTTTTTTCTATCGAGTCAATATAGTTGTATCGTGTTTTGAGAACAGTATTATACTAAAGTATATCCTGAAGACTAACATATATTTTTTTGGCTTGGTTTTTTGGAGTCTGACATAGATTTATGTACATTATAAAACTCGCGTTTAGCTCTACTAGTCGCCATAAAGCCGCCGCGCCGGTTAGATAGAAGAGGGTCCGCCAAGATTCGGCATGAACCGACTTAGTGCTCCCGCCGTAGACAGCAGCTTTGGTGTCTACGGCGGGAGCAGTAAGTCGGCTCGACGTGACTAATATTTATAGTTCCGCACCCGAAGGGTAAAAACGGGACCTTATTACTAAGACTTCGCTGTCTGTCACCAGGCTGTATCTCAGGAGCTCCGATATAGCTAGACAGTTAAATTTTTTATAAATTATGTAAGTATTTCTGTTGTCGCAATGACAACAAATACTAAAAACAAAATAAAACAAATGCAACTTTTTTGTCCCTTTTGGCATGATATCAATTATGGCAACAGGTAGGCACTTGAAATATTCACAAAACACTCAGTTGTATTTTTACTTTAATAATAAATAATAAAATTAAAACAAAATAAACAATTAAGGGGGCTCCCATACAAAAAACGCCATTTTTTGTCTATTTTTGCTCGATATCAATAACTGGTAACAGGTAGGCCCTACATTAACTAAACTTATGTACCTACTGTTGTTTACCTAGTTAATGTAACGGAATCCTTCGTGCGCTAGTCCGACTTGCACTTGGCCGGTTTTATGACTTCCATCTTGTGTCAGAGGCTTTACTCCGCAACACAACGTCCGTATATTTGAATCCATCTGTCCCTATCACTCATACCGATGTCTTAAAGTATCTGAAAGAGACCGATATATCCGTAAGTACGAGCTTGGCGTTGCAGAGTAAGGCATCAGAGTCACGACCAACGTCTGAGCTTGTTTTCGTAAGCGTGACTGTACCCCCACCCGTTCGAGACACAAAACAATCTAAAAAAGATGAATTTCAAAAATGTACCGACCAAAACCAGGACCCTTGCTGAATAGACGGACCATCCAACCACTACACCAACTAGGCAGTTCCCTGTTAAGTGGATTATTTGATACATCTACAATGAATTACTCACGCATGTCTCGGTCTGTGACCTTATTAGGTACCGCATTACAGTACATAGGAGGAAACTCAAGTGAATTCGTTGGTTTGAGTCCTACCCAGTACTTACTGAGCAAATTTAAGATTGCATGACCATTATATGCGGAATTTTTATTTTAGAGGCAGTTCGTTTGAAGATAGATCAGATTATCATGGAAATTTGCAATTAACATGCACTATCGCTAGCCAACAGTAGTGAATCATATATACGATTCTCTACTCTACAGTGCTGAATATGTATATGACCACAAATCTCAAGAAGTATAGGTATTTTTAATGCTTGCGGTTCGCATTAATTTTCAGCATTTACATATTGACAATAAAACATTTGGTAAGTAGTGACTTAGATAATTTTAAAAACTAACTTCTAAGTGTTTAAAAAACATTATGGGGTTTGTTATAACGGGTCAACGTCCTCTTTATGCCATCAGATGTACCAGATTTTGAATGTTTTCCTAAAACCGGCTAGAGGTACGCATCAAAGACAACAAAGACTCGACACTGAAGGACAATGACCGTTACTTTTGTAAGGGTCACTAGAAAAACTAGTCCTTTCCAGGATATGGCAAGAATAATTTCGATAAGATAAGTAAGAAAAACGAAATGTGTGAATAGGTGCTGGGAGCATCGCGTTTAGTCATGTATTTGGTTTGTGGTATAGGGTGGTATATATCTTCATTAATTGACTGCCGACATTTTTTTACACGAACTTTTATTTTATTCTTTTTTTTTCTCTATAAGTATTTTTTTAGGTAGAGTTACTGGTTCCGGGTTTCTATAAGCCCCCAATCAATGAACTCTAGAGTTCATTACTAGTGATAGTGACCATGACAGTTTAAATCAGTAATTTTTATAAGTATCGTATAGATTGAATCTTATAAATTACCCATTTACAAGTTTACATTACGGCTCATGTTTATGAAAACTCCTGATGTAGGTAGGTAGGTATGCGTGTCACACCCTAAAGCCGAAAAGTACTCGATTCGTTGATTAATTAGTCAGATACTTTTTTCTCTGTACTGCTCACGAGTACAGTATCAATACTTTTTATTTGATACCCTAATAGCGTTGGCAAAAAAGGTACTAGTACCTACTTATTACCTAGGTGTATGTTTAGGAGCGTCCTTTTTTGTGACGAGCCGGGCGTCAGCGCTTACGTTCCGCTGCCTGCGGAAACATTCCCTGCGCTGCGGTACAATCCTAATAATGCCTCTTTAGATATTTGTTACAGATAAAAAAATACATTCCTTGGTAGACTGTTAGTAGGTAAAAGAGAGATTTCGCTGGTTTTGCGTCTTGCACTTCAATCAAATTCAAACTAATACAATCAGAATTAAAAACAAAGAAAAAGAACATGGAAACAGTCTTATGTAACTTATTACTAATTGTTCACAGTTGACAGTTCATTCAAAAATCAGATGCCTTATGAACTACAAAATAAGCCAAACTTTTAGTACAGATCAATTTTCCCTGAATAATGCATGGGTCTAAAAATTCACACAATTTGTTTAAGTAATAATGAAGCAGAAGCTAATTAATGTGTTTTTATTTCACAGTCACGGCTTCTGACTATCGATTTATCTTTCAAATATGCAATAATTACTAAACAAACAATCTGTAAAATTTTTGAAATAGGTGACTTATAACACTCGTTTTTAACGTGAAATCTGACAAAAAGAAACTAAGCTCAATATTTTATATCAAGCCTTATTTTTGTTAGATTTTTCATAAATACTAAGAGAACCAGGGAAAAAAACTTTTATCAAATAAACTTTAATACTTCCACCGTGTTTTGCGTTTACGCGAATGTTGTTCGACATCAAAAAACACATTGCTTACCCATTGTTTACCATACGAGGTTAGCTCCCAGGATTGATAAATAAAAACACTTTATAGGTATTTTAAAAATAATTTATTTCGTATATAGTCCAATCACACATAATAGGTAACACCAATTTGTACTGGCCAGATTATTTAAACACCGATTGTAATTTAAAAAACACTTGCCGAACGTTACTGGTAGGTACTTTGGAAATAGAATTGTTGAATTAGACTCTCCTCACAATACGCACCAAAGTCTCATACGCAGAATGTTAAATTATGATTATCACATTATTCATTTTAAATCGACTTCACAAGTATTAGACAGGTATTGCACTTGTTGTTTAACGGCCCCATCCCCATCCGCGGTGACCGTAGCCGTGTCCCCCCCAGCCCCCATAACCACGACCCCAGCCGCCTCCGTAGCCGTGTCCCCAGCCTCTGCCGTAGCCGCCGTATCCGCCGTATCCGCCGTAGCCGCCGTAGCCTCCGTAGCCGCCTCCCCACCCTCCGTACCCACGACCCCAACCTCCGTATCCCCAGCGAGACTCATCAGTCTGGATCTCCTCACCCTCCGTCGCTACGGGCACGCTTAAGTCCCCAGAATTAATACTGGTTTTGCCATTATCGCCAGTTGTTGGTAAAGCTGACCCGAAAGCCAGCGCGATGAACATCAACAGGGCAACGCAAATCTGAAAATATAAATAAAACAATGTTAAAGATTTTTAAATTATTATTTTGGAATCATCCATTTAACTTCAACTTTACATCAAACTTCGAATTTCCCTAGCCATTGTCAGACTTAAACTATAGGAAAAGTGAATTTTCATGTGGTAGTTTGACGAGATGTGGTTTGAGTTTATTTTAAAAATCACAAAAAATATATGCTATGCATATAGCAATCCCATACTATCTACTTTAAAAAATATGTTTTATTATCATTTTGGAATCCCTTTAAGTAAAATTATGGAAAAAAGTGTTAAAAGAATCAAAATATTTAATGACTGTTAGCTTCGAATTACTCATGATTGCTCTGCATTAATATTCACCCATAAAACAGATTCCTTATTGTTTATACCAAAACTGTCAATTACTAATATAAAACAACGATAGATTGATACACATTCCCACACAAAAATTACACTTCGCAATATGTAAAATGTATTTAGCTAATGTTCTTTAAAGGCATTCTTCCATCAAGGCATTGATGGAAATTTAACCTTACTTTAATGACATAAAGTTGATTATGATAAATGGAAAGAGCACCCAAAATGTTCTAGTGGGCTCTAACAGGCGAAGACCGTTATTTGTATCAGTTTGTTTATCTATTTTTTAAATTTTATAGCTATGTCCAAAGTCCATTTATTATTTTATGAAGCAAGGTTTTGATAAGGACTTAGCATTATTTAAATAACAATTTTTAAATAGCAAATTTCACAGATTATACAGTTTTAAATAGATAGGTACTTTCAACATTTTTTGTGTAATAGATTTAAAGGAATTATTTTATGGAATTATTTTTTATTAATACTTTATTGCACAATAACAAAAATAGTACTATAGGCAGACTTCATGCTGAAAGCATTCTCTTCCAGTCAACCAAAGGATCAAGTAGAAATGATACAGGCAGTGCAAAAAGAGAAAAAAAATCAATTACTTATTAAACTAAATTGTAACTACTATTAATAAACTTACATAAATTTAATAAATATATAAACATACATAAATACATAATATGATTGCACACAGAACATTATTGTCGCATGATTGGAAGTTGGAAGCTTTTTACATGACTTTTTATAGCAATAATTGATCTAATATTTATTTGTTTTCTTACTCTGGACGAAGAGTATGTTCAAGAAAGTAAACATATTTTTTATGTTTCTGTTAGAAATCGTTAAATTGTATTTTCCCTAAACAGTATTTTTTGCTTGCGACCTCGAACCTGTTTTTTTTTCATTTAAAGTCATCTCCATAAACTTTCCTACATTTGCCGTGTTATGCGTCAAGATTAAAAAATATTTATGTAAATTAAAAAAGGCTTAATGCCAAAAAATTTACTCACCGTCTTCATTGTTCCAATTTCTGCGGTGTATTGAGGTGTCCCATAGTGTGTCGGTATTTATACTGACACAGCCTGCCGTAAACTTGTGACGAAGTGGTGACAACGCTTCTCATTAACAACGCTGGCTACTCACGTATATAAAATACTAGCTTTTGCTTGCGGATTCGCTCGCGTTAAATTCGGGGTAACAATAAAATTTCACACCCTTTTTAAGGGGTTGGGGGCGGATTTCCAAAAAATATGATGCTCGATTTTTTTGTTAGTCACAAATAGTCCGCATACCAATTTTTAGCTTTCTACCTTGATTTTGGGGAAGGAGACAACAACAAGTAGCTTATGTCACTCTTCCTCCCTTTAACTATCTCCACTTAAAATCACGTCGATTCGTCGCTCCGTTTTGCCGTGAAAGACGGACAAACAAACAGACACACACACTTTCCCATTTATGATATTAGTATGGATGTCCTCTACACATACCTTTCATGGGATATATTATACTTTCCTATGATAGGCTTCAAACCTGTTAGCTATTATATTAACATATTTTGTTAAAGGCGTCATTAATAAAATGCCTGGGTCGTCGTCAAAAAAAACATAATTAGATATTTATGTTATTTTTTA
Organism: Anania crocealis; assembly: GCA_949315895.1. Lineage (NCBI taxonomy): Eukaryota > Metazoa > Arthropoda > Insecta > Lepidoptera > Crambidae > Anania > Anania crocealis. The sequence continues at coordinate 13,645,684 of OX438865.1, read as the reverse complement.
ACTGGTTCATAATTTTTAACAATTGTAATATTTGCCGCCACCAAAATCGAGTAGCCACACCCCTTCTCGTCCTATGGGCGTCGTAAGGAGTACCGCTAGAAGAAAACGGGAAAAAGTTTACCTCTCCACCATTGGCCAAACCAAACGTGCCATGGCGATTATGGCAAAATCCTTATTTTGGAGAGTGAACATAGGTCAGCAGTGGACGACTAAAAGGTGATTACGATGCATGAAAATGCAAATGTTTTAAAAGATAGCAAAAAATCGTAGAATAAAAAACTGGCTATTGATGGGATTTGAACACGAGAAGATTTCTTCTCGTCACGTAGGAATGCTCATTTAAATTAGCTAACGAGACATTATTTGCGTTGACGAATACTACTTACATTCCAATATTTGTTTTAACGTAATATACAGAACTGTTTTTTTTTATTGGATATGGGCAATTATTTTTAAGGCTCGGTCTTGAAGTTCAATTCCGAGAGATTTGATATCGCCTTCTCATTGTGAAAAAAACCGGGTTCGAATCACGGACGGCTCAAAATAGAAAATCGCTTTTCTGTATTGTCTGATGTTTGGGACATATTCCTTTTTGATATAAAAGAAGCACTTTATAGTTTCTTGCTTTGGGATCGGAGCAATGTATGCAATGTTGCTTCATTATAATTTTTACTTTCTTTAAATTAAATTAAGAGGTAGGTATGCAATTTGACGTTTGATCTATGTAGCTAATGTGTTATTTATAATGAAAGTAATTTTAAAGAAAAGTGCTTTTCTTCATTCTTACATTTCTCTTTTTTTAGTGCTCGAAAACCGAAAATAACAAGTTATTACTTTAGAATATCATAGTCCATCTGTAAGTATTTTGTTACCAACAAGGGTCATCTATTCTGTGTAGGTAGGTAGCTTATTTTAAAACGTACCCTTCCATTTCTACACAAACCAAAAAAAAAAACACACTGCAGGAATCATACCAGCTGCCGCCGTGGTAATGTGAGCAGGTTATGTGGGATTCCCTTTGCTACAGATAATACCTGTATAATACTAGTACATTGCTAAGGGCAGCTCTATTCTCTGCCAACATTTAATCATACATGTGATCTTATCTGTGATTAATGATCATACAAATAAATATCATAAAGAGGTAAGCTTTACTGAACCAATCCAATAGTAAGTCAAGCTATTTTTGGGTGTCATAGGCTTTTATACTTATACTTATACTAGCTTTTTAACCGCGTCTCTGCCCGCGTAAACTACATTTATATGGCACGGGCAGAAATCTGTGTCCAGCAGTGGTATACAAACTAGCCTATGTCCTTTTTTAAAGTCATATTTATGTTTGTACTAAATTTCCATCAAAATCGGTTCAGTAGCTTAGACGTGAAATTTTATCAGACGGACAGACTTACTTTTGCGTTTATAAGTATAGTATTAATAAGAATTATAAAGAGTTTAATTCGTGAGTTAGTGTGGTTAATTTCTGGATCTATTGAACCAATAAAAATAATAGAAAGCCACGTTATTTGTGAGTTTCTTAAGCTGTAAATTATTATTATTAACCAGACATTTGCGTGGTAGGCGAATATGGAAAGGTACTCCGAGAAAAAAGGATCAAACTTAAACTTTTTTACAGACGATGAGAGAAATGTGATTGAGTTCTATAGAAAAGTAGGCAGTACTTTAGTAGTACTCGTAGTAATAGATAAAACCAGAGCAAGTTCAATATATCCCCTATAAGAAGAACTGCTGAGGTTGCTGCTATTCCTTAAAAATTGTGTGCATTGTTTTGTTCTTAACCGACATAAACAAAATATATTCTCTTAATCCCTCGATCGTGAGTTATTCCAGACACAATTGAAATCAATTGTTATCGCGGCAGGCGCCTGCCGCCTGGGCGTTGAGGGATTAAATCAGGGCGAATGAATATATTTAATACGTTGCTGTTTTTCATGTTTAAAAAAATATGATTCAATATAAAAAGTAGGAAGAGGCCCAAAGTTGGTAAGGCCGAAAGTAAATTGGAATCCCCTTTTGATTTTTAATAATTTGTAGGGTAAAATACTTAAAAGATAAATCAAAATTCAGAGGACTAATGAAACTAAAGGTAAAATTATCATTAAATTCAAAAATCAATATTTTTATAAAATTTCTTAAACCAATTACTTACTTACTATTTATAATATTTAGCTATCGTCTTTTGTTACCAGCTTCTGAAAAATCAACTTAATAATAAGTTTGCGTGTGCACGTAATGTATCTTGAGACATGGCCGATATTATTCGTTGCTGATAATAGTCAGTTATTTTACGGGAAAGCTCCTAGTTATTATGGGTATATATCATGAGTGCAGGTATAAGTAAATGATCGTTCTATTAAGCAAAGTCCATGCCTACCCAGTACCCATAAGTCACGTCAAGATGTCTAGTAGACAGTCTTTTCCGTATTTGATCTATTATCAGTTTCCTAATTTGATCCATTATCAGTTACTTTATATTCTTGTGACTTAGGTAAGTGGCAAGCTTTATCCACGTCGTTACATTTTTGTCTTTATTTTGTTTCAACAGCTCGTGCGCAGCTAAGGATTTTACTGATAACGCCATCTATCCGGCTGATGGAATACTATAGGTGCAACTTTGTGTCTGTCATCCCACAATTCCTTTTTTTATCAAATAATTTGAATGTCGTCATTTTTTTATATTATTATATCAATATTCAAATGTCTATTTTGTGTTGACGTTTTTATGTAGTTTTCTACTATTTTCAGGGCTGAGTAGTTTCCTGCGTTGTTTGGCTTTATGTGTCAAGAAGTTTTGGTTCCAAGTCGTGACATGAAACGAATTTAAAAAAAAAGGTTGCTTGTCATAGAGGGGAGAGGTTTGATCGCTTTAAAAGCGGACGCCATTTCGTGGCCAGCTTTTTTTTCCACATTCTTGATTTTTGTTTTATCTAGAATATCTTTATTCTTGATGGCGTTAGTGTGCCAATATAAAAATGCCGGTGGGCATATAGTAAGCCAAAGGGCTTTATTTGTTAATTTTCTCTTCTCCTGATGGACTAACATTATTATATTGTCCCTTGATGGATAAATTTACATGATGCATCGCCTCATCTTGGTGATTGTTGCTGCATTTTTATGGGGTTGAAATATCGCCCTCCTCGCTCCTAGCTACTAGCTAGGACATATTCCTGCATCTTGCGCGCATGTGAGAATCTCTGCTCCAGGGACGGAGGAATATGTGTGGTTCTCCATGGTGACGTAATAATTTATTATCGGTGACATAATCTAATATCATGCTACTAGGTATTTATGAACATTTATTCTTTTGATAGTTTTCATCCATTGATGATACTCCTCAGCTCATAGGTTAGGCCAACCTTAATTCTAGTTCCTTGTGAGTGACGGAACGCTTGCTTCTCAGCTTTCCTTCACTGTACCTAAGACTAAGTTTCTAGTTAAGTACAGAACTTTTGTTTAGATGCATAGTCATAATTTATTCTTAGACTAATATACCTACTTAAGTCTATTCTATATAGCTTAAATTTTATGTCGCTGATATCCATGTTGAGTGTAATGCACATTTCAATAATATATTGGGAGACAAATTGAAAAATATTGTTTTCTTTTCTATCTTTTATTTAAGTAACTCTTTCTTGCTTCTGAGTTAAAGCAAGTGGCGCCCTCCACAGTTTCTTAGTACAGTTCTCCGAGCGCTGAAGAAACGAGCTCATAAATCTATAAACACACCCAACATCTTAGCTTGTTTCAAACGACCTAATGTGTTTTATGGGCGTTTGTTTCCTTTTTATCCCTGAAGGTCAGTGTTCTTTGTTCGAACAAAGGTCACTGGCTACTTATTGGTGTAGGTAGGTAGTAAAAAAATAAAGAAAACCGACCCCAAATCATAATTAAGCTTACCGATAATCCGGATTCAAAATTCGGTTTTATAAGATTATTAGTCCCTTGGGTCATTGCTTTTTATTTTTACTTGACTACGGCAAAGCCATCAGGAGATTATTTATTTTAACAGTCTATTTATTTTTGTATTTGGGTTTTTATGTGGACATTTGCGGCTAAACTACTCGGCCAATTTTGGTGAATGAGGTATCAATCGATTCCTTACGGCTATGAAAATATATTAGGGTCCTTTTAAAAAAAAGTTTGCTGTTATAATGAGTATTACATAGTATGAGAATATTACCAATGGAGTGCCTTACAAAAAAAAACAATAATTAAACTATTTAAACTTGTTTTACTCAATATAAGTTGTTTATTATACTTTATTATTATTACATGTTAAAATCAAATATTTGAAGTTTTCTTTTTTTGTGGGTACTTTTCCACATGTAAAGGGGCGATGTTGTTTTTCTCGTCTATCCCAAATCTTGAGGTGTCGTTTGATATGTTTTTCAAAATTGATATGAATTTGTGAGCGCCAATTTTCTTTTTCACCAATGCGTCTTCTTCCTCTCCCTATGATATGAACATTTATTTAAACACCTTAGAAAAGCAGTTAACCCCAGAAGTTAAAAAAAAAAACAAATACATCTACGAAGGGTCTACAATTTAAAGAGTAGAAAATTTAGTAATAAAATGAATTTGAAGAGAGATAACATGGAACAAATTTCTAACCAACTAACTACAGTTAAACCGGTAGAAAATTTAAATGGCCGAATCATGTCAATTTTTAGAGCAACTATACCAAGTAAGTTAGTGTTGCAAAATGTAACTACCGAACCCTTGTATTATAGTAACTATAAAGTAAAGCAGCTGTTCTGTGCTCTTGTAGGAGCACCCTGCATACTAACCTATAATCAGTTTCAATCGGGAGGTTGGCGATCTGTGGTGTGTTAATCATCTGTGTGTACTCTAGTTTTAATAGGCTAATTTACTATTTTTTTAAGTAAGTCTTAAATGATTACTAATAATAGTATGCCATAGGCTGGGTGGAAGTTCCTGGAGTCCTGAAATTCAGAATAACCCTAGCTTAGGCTCCAGTTCTCCCCAATATTATATCTTTATATCTGATAATATTACTCTAGTATAGCTTATTCTGTAGAATACTAAGCGAACTTGTACTATAGTGGTTAAAAATAAAACTATTTTTTTTAAATTTATTTATTAAGATTAATGATTGCCTGATTAGACGAAAAAATATTATATCCCTATATTTATATGACCTACTAAACTGCAAAACTTAGTTTTAAAGTCCGAATTTCTTACACCAACGAAAACGCTGACGGCCATATTGATTATTGATCTATAGACATTTACCACATTCAGATTTGTACTATCTGGGTTTTCGAATCTAACATCCATGTTTGCTCTTATCAATAAAAATATGTAGAAGTACCTATCAATTACACTCGGATTAGACATTACAAATATTAAACCTAATCACTGCACTTTCTTAGTCATTTATTTAAAAAATGCCAATTTCAAAAGTATAGCATAATATTTTATTCGTATATAAGATCCGCCATGAAGGTTGCTTAGAGTCATAGGATGTCATAACATGACCGACAGCGTTTTCAGAGATCAAAATTAAAAACAAGAAAAGATAATTTTTAAATTGATTATACGTAAGCTATCTTGCACTTCACTACATAGTATAAAACAAAGTCGCTTTTTCTTTCCCCATGTCCCTTTGTATGCTTAAATCTTTAAAACTACGCAACGGATTTTGATGCGGTTTTTTTTAATAGATAGAGTGATTCAAGAGGAAGGTTCATATGTATAATAAAATCCATTAAATAGTGGAGAAACACTGTTATTTTTGAGGTTTCTAATATGATGTCGTAAATACTCACATTTTTTTCCGCATACATTGCAAACGCAGGCTAAACCCTACGTAATTTATCAAAATAATGTACTAAGTATTGTACATATTGAAAAGGTCTACAGAAAACTCCGCGATGGTGTATGTCTATCTGTAATGGATATCCCACAATAACATTTTTTTGTCATTTACTTTTTACGACAAATAATGGCTAATTTTCGAAGCGATTTTAACCAATACAGCATTAATCCTTATCCAATTAAATACTTTAAATACATTGTTGATTTAATAATGATATATAATGGCCCTTTACAGAATATGATTTAAATATATTTTTTTGAAGATATTACAGATTTAAAAATTACGGGACGTAGCGTTTGCGGCGGTAGGCCGGCCAAGGCGGCGGCGGCGCGGAATTTAGATATTCTAAAGACAGCAGGAAATCTTCATGGTATTAGGGAAAGGGGAATTGTTTTACTCCAAATTTAACACGTGCGGGCTACGGGCAGTAATGAATAAATAAAAACTTCTGGATCGATTTCAATCATTTTTTCAGTGACATATTTCATACCCGTGCGAAGCCGGAGCGGGCCACTATGTTTTTTTTATATACAACGTTCACAGTTTTTTTGTAGTGTATTTAGTATCAGCATCGCACCCGTGCGAAGCCGGGGCGGGTCGCTAGTTTGTTAATAAAATCGATAAATATTGGTTTCTTAAGTGAAATACTACAGAAACTATTCGTTTATTGCGTCAAATTTAATGTGTGTCAAGTAGCTTAATGAGGTATTGTTAAATTTGCTCGACATGTCCACCAACTATCAAGTGTCATTGTATTAAGGTGTTGTTGTCCCTATTATAAATAAAAATAATAAAAAAATAATAATAATCGAATCATGTGAGATTGTAGAACCACTAAACCAAGTAAGTTAACCTTTGCAACATGCAACTACGGAACCCAACAATCCACGTGAGCCAACACGGACTTGTTAGGTTTTTGTAATAAAACACAAAACAACTATATATAAGTACTGATAATTCATTTATTAACGAATAACATAGGTATATGTATAATATTCACACAGTATCACAGGTGTTGCAATTAGACAAATTTTTCTTAAACTGCTTACACAGTTCTCTTTAAAATCTTAAACATAACGACGCCCGTAACCGCCTCCGCCGTAGCCTCCACGTCCCCAGCCACCACCATATCCTCCGCGGCCCCAGCCACCACCATATCCTCCGCGGCCCCAACCTCCGCCGTATCCTCTGCCATACCCTCCGCCATAACCCCCACCCCCCCACCTTGCTTCTTGAGGGACGAGGTCACCTTCCACATCTGTCATGGCTTTAGCCCCAGCGATGTCCGCCACTGACCCCATCGCAGGAGGTAGCATTGATGCAAACACCAGCACGCATAGTGCTCCAACAAGGATAATCTGAAAAAAGAACAGTTCATTCATCGTTAGCAAACTTTTTTTTATTGATGATTGGCTTGCTCTGGGCTTCACACTGAAACCTTGAGTTGAGAGGTAACCTACGATGGAGCGAGTTCATCAAGACATCAGAGGATTATGCTACAATCGACGCGCTACTAGCAGACAGCGTATTAGCAGAAGTACTATTTTATTTGCCTTCTACGACACAAATACTAGGACACTTCAATTTTTAAAAACAGTTATGCATTTATTTTATTTTTTGGGTTCGAGTGCTGTCTCAGGCAGTCGACATTTTTATTCACAAGAATTTTATTTCACTAGTCTCACACTAGTAATATGGTTCAAGACGATATTAAACAAACATTTATTTTTTAGTAACCTATCCTATAATGGCCTGTCCCAATAATCTATCTATCGCCAATTTTGACATTTCGGAGATACGAAACAGTTTCTATCTCTGATTTTTCTGTCCAGAGAAACAAAGACAGAAGTTGTTTTCTATCTCCGATATGCCAAAACTGAAGATAGATAGGTTATTAGGACCGGCAGTTAGACGACAAAGAGGATGATGCTCGCTAGTGATGGTTTTCTAATTTAATATTAGATAGTTAAAAGCAAAAAAAAAATGCATTTGGTTCTAGTGAGCAACGCCTCTGTAAGGTTAATGAACTGAAGATCATAAATCGCAGTGATTTGGTTTTTTGTTTATATATTTTTTTGTTTTATGAAGTAAAAAAATTGAGATTAGTTTCGCAAATCTAAAAACTGATTGAAGTGCTAGGATGCAGAATTCAGTATGATAATGATAGTTATTAAAAAACTACGATATTTTCTTTCGTCGTCATCATAATCCGTGTAAGATCGGAAATGGGCGCTTGTAATTACAATGCGATCGTGATTGTAATCGTGATAAATTTTTAAATGCCCTAACAATAATAAAAATCATTATTTCTCAAATATTAACCAGGTTTCTTTATTATTTCAGTAATAGATGAACTGGTTGAATAAGGCGTTGTTGGCGTAGGTGCTTGGGCCCCTTTTCACATTTTCAATTTGTTCGTTATTGTAAACTGAATATTTTTTTAAGCGCAAAAATCGACAGACAGTCATACAAACAGAGTTGCTTTCGCATGAATTTGGTTATTTATAGTGTTAATTAAGCATTTATGATCTTCATTGCTCATATTAAAAGCTTGGTATATCTATTCTTAACTCTTTAAATGGTCAATACAAAATAACAGAGGTACACTTACAGTCTTCATCGTAGAGATTTCCTCGAGTCAATGATTAGTACCATCCTCAGTACGCAAGTATTTATACATCTAACAAGTATGCACTAATGATTAATGGAAAAACATGTTTTGTGTTTAACAAAATGTGCCCTCCGAATGACTCAATTTCTTCTTACCTATAATAAATGAAGACACACCTATTTTGTCAAAACCGCTTATTTAAACTGAGATGTACTGTTATGGATAAAATTAATAATCAGCAATAATTTAGAGATTCATTCAAATAAAGCAAACTACGTCATCGACATGTTTTTGTCAACCGACATGGAACTCTATCGACATATTCGTAAAGTTGGATCCTTTTGAGGAAATCCGATATTCTGTCATATATTGATGAGCTTTCAAATGTAGGTTTTAGGGTGATAATAACGGCTTAACCTACTGAAATACTTAAATATCCTTGATATATACGTCAATAATTTGCTCATCATATATAAGTACTTTTTTCCCTTATAGCGGACGCAGTAACTTTTATGCTAATCATGTTTTTAAGATGTAGGCCAATATGTCTAATTTATACCTAGGTAACACTGAAAATGTTTAGAAAATGAAAAACGGCTTGATGTAGAAAGTTGCCAATACTTTTATTGTTTTACGAAGTAATCTCCGTTCCTCTCTACACATCGTCGCATTCAATGGAACCACTGAGAAAAGCAGTTCTATGGCATTTTCGTACGCTTTCACCGAATCTTCAGGGCTCGTAAAGCGAATACCTCGAATTTTATCTTTAGTCCTTGGGAATAAATGAAAGTCGCAGGGCGCCAGGTCAGGACTGTATGGCGGATGACTCATTATCTCAACACCTGATATAGTCAAATATTCAACAGTCCGTTTTGCGGAGGGCGCTGAAGCATTGTCGTGGTGAAGGAGGATCCTGCTTCGAGGGCGCTGCTGTCGAATTTTTTCCAAGACAACAGGCAAACAGCGATTGACATACCAGTCTGCAGTAACTGTCCTTCCATCTTCTAGCACAACTGTCGCGAAATGACCTTTCCGACCAAAGAATGAGGCAAACATCTTCTTTCCTTGACTTCTTCCCTTCTTTACCTTAGTTGGCCGATCCTCGAAAGGAAACACCCACTGAGCTGATCGTCTTTTGGTTTAGGGTTCGTAGCAATATATCCAGCTTTCATCACCTGTGACGATGTCAAATACAGCATTTGAACTTATCTAACATTTGGTTGGCGACACCAGTCCATGCAAAGGTGTTTCTGGTCGTCGGTTAAAGTATGGGGAATTCATCTCGTACAAAGCTTCCTGACGCCTAAATGTTCGTGTAATATTTTTAAACTTGACTCATACCAATGCCTAGGCTTGCCCGTATCTGCTGATAGGTCACTCTCTTATCTTCCTCTATCATGCGTCGCACAGAACTGATGTTATCTTCAGTAGTCGCTAAAATCAGTTAAAATCAGTTTTATTTCTGCAAATAGGCCCCTGGAGGCGCTTTTACACGTCCTAATATTTAACCTACCACTGCTTCGGGACAAATGTGGGCTAGTGCCGAGAAGAAGCAGCGCAAGAAACTCGGTCACTATTGTCAGCTGTTAAAGGACGTCCCTCACGCGGATCATCATTGAGATTGCTACGTCCACGCTTAAACTCGTTAAACCAATTGTAAATAGTGGCACGAGATGGGCCTTCATTAAGAAATGCTAATTGCAGCTTATCATAACTTTGTTGTTGAGTAAGCCCACAGCAAAAGTCAAAATAAATCATTGAGCGAAAATTTTAGCGCGTTAGGTTCATTTTCACGTGTAACCGTGGTAACAGCCGCCAATTCACAAAAAGAAATGACAAATGAAAGCAATATACTTACATTAGGTCATGCATTAGGTTACCAAAGAGATCTAAAATTGAAATTAAAAAAAAGTTTTCATTAGCAATGTTTCTAACTGGCCAGTTCTAAACATAGTTAACTTCTCATCTCAGTGGTACCCATGTGTATGGTGTCTATATAAGGTCATAAGTATAATTGAAACCGAAATGTATTCGGTTTCAATTATACTTTTGACCTTATATAGGAATTTAGATATATATAATTAGACTTATGATAGGAATTTAGATCATAAGAATCATACTCTTATGATCTAAATTCCTATTGATGCTACTTTTGAAGACTTCCTTATTATGGTGCCCGTAAAGGTGCTTCTTAAACTTTATTTTCTTTAATATATCCACAAAATGATCGAAAACAAAAAGTAAGTGGGGCTTTTGGACACCGGCAGGAAACTAGTAAATCAATCCAATTAATTCTTACGTTTTTATTATTTATTAGTATACTCATCTATGAGAGCTCCTTCACATGTGATTAATTTGGAAGGTACCTATTTAATTTTAACTATACTGCCACCGACAAACACTTACTGCAGTCGAAAATAAGTTTAGTAAAATTGGTATTCTGGAATATACGAATATTTTTTTAAATAAAAAACGGTTATGCTTGTAAAAGTACCAACCTTAGACATTTTTTATCACTGTCAAAATATCACGTAAAAGGGACGAGGCTCTGGCAGCGGCTCGAGTCAATTCATAAAATTCTATTTATAAATTCAGCTTAATTCAGGGTTTTCTGCGTGATATCCTGGTAAATTGATTGCTGATACCTCGTTTCATATGAATTTCTCAATTATTTTACCAATCAATCACCTTGTGTTTCATCTCGTACTGATCCGCTCTTACTCTGGACGTTTAGGAATGATTCTAGATGAGTAAAGCAATAGAATTCCGTACCACAAAGTTTGAACTGAGTGCTAATGTAAAGGCAAAACATTAATGCAGAATTATACGTTATCGAACTCATACGTCACAGGTATATATATATATATATTTATATATATATATATATATATATATATATATATATATATATATATAACATACATTACCAGAACATTAATTAAACTTTAAAAAAACATTAAAAAAACTACGCTCGACAATAAGGCACTAAGAAAATCCGATGACACAAATTAAATCTCCGCAGATTAGTTGAAAGTCAAGTCATCCGATTAGCGTAAGGTCGGATACAAATTCTGACTAAGATAAACGAAAAAGCTGTAAAACATGTGTACTTTGTTCAACACACATTTGATTCCTATAAAAAATTAAATTGTCATATTAATTACATCTGTATAATCTATATGTTCATAACTTCGCTGTAGATATGTCCCATGACATCAACATCATTATCTTGAGAACCGTCTTTACTCAAAATAAAAAAAGTGAATCAAATTAAAATGAGAAGGTTCTTTAGTCAACTTATTTGCGTGTCTTTGCGATTGCTTAGAAACGAACGTATCAATTTTACATTCGGCTTTGCTGCACTCAACGCGTAAGTACCTACTTGGGCAGAATGGATTTTATAATATTTGCACTAGATAAATTTAATAATATAATGCATGTTAAAGAGGTCCTCAAAATTGTAAATTTGATGACGAGACTGTAGAAATGAAATTCTTAATCGTATTTTATGAAATACGATATTATTTTACCTTTAAAATAGCGTGTTTCTAGTAGTTTCATCATAATGGTGGTGACGACACAAACCTTTTTCAAATTATTGAAGTAAGAAAGTCAGTCTTATAAGGTCTTTAAAATAGACTCTACTTAATTTAACACGACTCCACCATGTACATTAAACTTTCCAGTTTTAAGTAATAAGAATCCACCGTTATACTGAATGACTCGAAAGACACGTAATCTTTTAAGGCCTTTAAAAATGAGTACCTACTCTTGTTTAAAGGATCGATGATCAATGGTATTCATTCTCCATCCATAAACAACCTTACACGATCGCACTACTGAGCTGCACACCATAGAGATCAATCCTCGACAGCTCTAATCTTGCTTTTGATACTTAGCCATTGAAGTGTATTGCTTTGTGTTTGTTCTTAGGCCAAATCAATATTTCTTTCGTTCTTTCAATTTTATTATGAATAAATAGTTTAAAAAACTGTAATCCGACTACAAAAATGCTAATAATTCCAAAGTTACCCTGTAGATTCACTGTACTGTTTAAATATTTATGTACTCAGAATTTTGTCTTCTTTCATTTGATTTCCCCGGTATGACTGCAAAAGTTTATTTTAAAATACCCCAATATTTTGTGGTAGCATTCGCCATTTAGCTGTTATTTTCACAAATGATAGCCTTTGTTACACGGATATAAGGAATCGATTGATAACTCATTCACTAAAATCGGCACAGTAGTTTTACAGCAAATGTGGAACCCACATACATAATACATAATACCCATATACAAACCCACATACACAACCCAACTAACTCTGTCTAGTTTGGGGGAGTTCTACTCTAGGATTTCCAAACTTCAGTTTCCAATCAAGAACTAGGATCCCTTACGGTTATTAATTTTTCGTGTCAGATGCCTTACTCTGCAACACGAATCTCGTATTTACAGATATATCTGTCTCTCTAAGACATCGGTATGAGTGATAGGGGCAGATTGATTCGAATATACGGACATTTTGCTGCGGAGTAAGGCCTCTGTTATAGCTTATTAGACGAACAGAAACTTATAACGTTTTTTAAATCGTGTATACACCTAGTCGTTTCTATTTAGAGTGGCTAAATTTTTTGTAAATGTTTGAAGATGTCAGTTATGTATGATAAATAACCAGTAGTCTATATCTTCTGTATGGTACCAAAGCAAAAACCTTTTTAAATATTTTATTCCAAAGGCAGTTACGGACCGCAAGAACAAAAAATATATCAAAATCAATCAACAGAGAGCATCAACCTTTTTATATTTCGCGAACGTTCTCAAAAAACCGGTGGCAGTAAAACTTTAATAAAAAGCAAATAGGTATTAGATCATACATAAGCTAGCACTACAAACTGCAAGGATAATTAAGGACATTTTGTTATTACAATGTTGTGATGCATTACTGCTATTGGCTGAAATGTAATCAGCCTGGCATGACATAACACGTTCATACTAGTAGCATGTAGGTAATATCAGGTACTAAAAGGTTTTAGGTTCTGTGTAACATATTTACGGTGAAATATTAGTCCAAAGCTGGCTATAGCCTCTCGAAAAGGAGGATTTTGGCATATTTCATACTGATTTAAACTTTCATGGTCAGTTCTCCCGTGATCATGGCGCTTGCAACAGTGCCGAAATATCGGAAACTCATAATAAATAAGGTACACGGTATAAATCCCGAATCAAATAATTCTAGGATTTTGACATATACTGTAACACTAAGACGTGGCGTGCACACCGGTTTTCAAGGTGTCCCCTGCTCCGATGTCCCGGGTTCGATTCCCGGACGGGTCAATGTAGAAAAAAAGTGTTTTTCTACATTTTCTCGGGTCCGGGTGTTAGTGGTACCTTAGTTGTGCCTGATTTACAAAAAAGGTATTCAAATTGGGATCAGAACAATATACTGATATTATAAGTGCAATTAAGTTGCTAAAATATCAAATAAAGTATATAAATATTAGCTGTTTCATCTTAACTGACTGTCAAACATCTGCAAAGATGTTTCTTTTGGGTGTTAAGGGTGCAAACTCCTAACATTTGATGAAACAACGCAGGCTCACAGCGTAATTATATGCTTGAAAAATTCGCGCCGTGTCGCAGTGTCTCGGTGGCCTAATGGTATGGCGCCCGCCCGGCATGCGAGGAGATGCGGGTTCGAGTCCCGCCTGAGACAAAATTTTTCAAGTTTATATCCTGATATTATAAGTGCAATTAAGTTGCTAAAATAAGATAAGATAAGATAAGATAATGATTTATTCACAAAAAAATATCAAATAAAGTAAATGTATGTGATGTTGTTCACATTTATTTATTTATTTATTATTTACTTGGTCTTGGCAGGCTGGTTGGCTAACGCATTTTGTTTGTCTAATGATGAAGACAAGACGCTGCTGCACGTCTTCTTCTGGCAGTGCTTATTAATTTAGTCGCTTGTTACGACACCTATTAGAAGAGATGTTATTATTTTTATGAACCGACACCACACAAGAAATAATAATAATAGACAAGTATTATTGAATTCCAAATTAACGAATAAGTATGATCATCGCATTCTAGTTTCACCCTTTTAGTGTGGTATCTAAGCGTCTCAATCCGTTGGGCGTATAAGATTATAACAATAATTGTGGAGATTGGTTGCAGACCTCAAAATTACAACTTAATTTTGGTGTGGGCGCCAAATTAAAAAAAAAACTCGTTCCACATGTATAATAATCTGGTCGATCTGACTTTTTGCGGGCATTTTAGTTTTTGTATGCAAATGAGGCAACTAGTTTTTCATGCAGTTTTTTGTTTGGAACGTAGGTATCTGTATATTAGCATAAAATATTTGAATTACTTGTGATTATGCTGTCCTCATAAAAATTCGTCTGACATATAAAACTTAACATGTGTTAAGTTTTAAGTGTAAAAAATGCAACAAGAAAGTTGAACTCTCGATTGTATGTTATTCCAGCACAATTAAAATCAATTGTTATCGCGACCGCCGGCGGTCTTATGATCCTGTACTAAAAGCTTGTACGTTAATTATCAGCGTCTTATCATACTTATTGATATTTTCCTTTATCGCAGTACTTCTCATCTCAATTAAGCAAGTTGACTTAGTTAGATGCTTCTTACAGTTTTACTATTAACAATTATTCATATTACTTTGGACCCATAAGCCCATAAGTTTACCTTAATAATAATCTTCTATACATGACCATGTCGGTCGGGTCTGATTGGCTTAATCCTCTTCTTGGAGACACAAGTAATGCCTTAGGGAACACTAGATTTTGGTACGGCTCCCGTAGCTTAGATAATGACGTTTCTAAATGGTTTGAAACAGCACTGTTACGAAAGAAGAAGCAGTGGTTTTCCATTATTTTTCTTGTATCTTTTGCTTAGCTACGAGTACTTACTGATTGTGGAGATACTTACGGGAAGCCTATCCCCAGCAGTTTTTGGCTGAGAAGATCATAGTGATGACTGATTAAATAAATGAAATCTTGTATCAAACCACATTTATGATTACATAAACGTACATATTATTATCTCGGCACTCGTATAAAGATTCTCGATCAGATTGAAAAGAAGTTATTGTTTTTTATAAATTTATTATTTATAAAATAAGTCCGCACTCATCACAGATATTAATACCGATTGTCACTGGTCATTGCATGCATTTCACTTTGTTTTAGCGACCGTATCCGTAGCCACGGAAACCGCCGGCTGCGATCCCGCCGACTGCGAATCCGCCGAAACCGCCGCCATAGCCGCCTCCGTAACCGCGGCCGAAACCACCCCCGTGGCCGAAACCGCCCCCGTAGCCACCATAGCCGCCTCTGTAGCCGCCATAGCCGCCACCATAGCCGCCGCCAAACCCGCCGTGTCTGTGGCCTCCCCAGGCAGATTCTTGTGGTTCCAGGCTCTCCTCAAGATCACCCTGGACGGGTGCCTCTTCAACAAAAACTGGCTGGACCAACTTATCTGGCAGGCTCGCAGCCAGCGCCATGCTAGCGCACATCAGCACAACTGCGCAAGTTAACTGAAATTAGAAAAGAAAATATATAGAGTACGTTTCAAAAATTAAATGGTGTATGTTTTACTATATCTGGACTACTATGATATTGTTATAGCTACTGAGGCAAGAATATAGCTGGTACGACCTAGTCCACCAAATGAAACAATAAATGATTATGATTATATTCTTTGTTAAAAAAATAACTAAAACACATAATTTGTATTGATCCCAAAATAAGTAATTACGAGTATAAAACATTACTTTTGTGTAAATATGAAACAACAAAGGTATAACACCCAAACCCGAGACAATTTAATAAAAAAAATATAATTGAACCCGGACCTAGGAGCTGGTAAAGCCTTGCAAACCGGTGTGTACGCCACTCCACCGTGGAAGTTGTCATATTATGCGCAATAGCATTTTAATAGAAATAAAAAAGTAAAAAAAAAACACTCTTATTGGTAATAAACGTGTTAAAAACTTTTTCCATAAGAGTCAATAATGGTTTAAAAAACATAGTGTCTACAAAGCTATTATTATAATCGTCGTAATCTTGTATAATGTAATTAAATCAAAATTTGTATTCAAGAAAAATGCAACTCACGGTGTTCATTCTGTCAGATTCGATTGAGAAATGTGGTTGATACTCCAAACTGGACACCTATTTATACGGCCATGATTTGGAACTGCCATTTCTGCCTAAGCGTAGGTAAATAACCTGACTTCGGAAGTTTTTTGTTAGGATCTCGCTAAGTTCTCACATCAAAGTAACAAACATTACCGCTCTGAACACAGACAATGCTTAACGTATTTAATGCCTACAATTTTAAGTACATAATTATAATAACGCTGTATAATTTGGTTTCCTGTAATAGTTTTTAAGCAAATAATTGTTCCTTGGTTGTACGAGTAATTTTCGAATTTTTGAACAGCAGAAGCGGCTTACTCAATTTAAATACATTTTTTTTCATTTTTGTCTCTTGGCCAGTATCTCTCAACAAACTCCGATAGTGTTGTCAATGACAGGATGGTACTGGCTTCTATAACACGGGTTCTCTATTTCAGAAGCCAGGGCTACAGTAATCTTTGTATTGGTGCTTGCTATTTTATCTTTATCTTTATTTGTGAAGTTGATCAATTCCGATTTATAAAACAAATCTTTTGATAGCTTAATGGAATGTGGGGTCGGCTGGTGGAAGTTGTAGGTTTGAGTCCCATATAAGGCAGACGACTATAAATTTAATTACTTTTAAACAGTGTAAAAACCAACCTGAACTTTTATTAATGAAAAGTAGGCTATATTTTTTAATGAATTTACCGTTGCCATAGAATTTAAGGTTATAGGGCTACAGTCTTAAAATTAAAAGCATAACAATGGCCATTTTAAACTGGTTAAAATTTATTAATTAATTCACTTCATGTTGACGTTATCTCTTCCGCGTTATCTTCGAGGACAAAGCCACTAATCACGCAATTTCAAAACATTTAAAACAAATATATAAGAGAGAATTTACATGCGTGATGAATCGAGTTTCTAAAGGCGGAAAAATTAGTTTCGTCTCAATTGACAGTAGTATGCAATTATTGGTTAATTTCATAGAAGATTACCGCAAGGCAGCACCGAGATCCTACCTTGACATCTCTTTTATATATGTGGTCTGATTGATGACTTTAAGGTGACTCCAGTCTGTAAGGTACATTTGTTTTATGTTACCAATGGTCTATTAATCTACACTAATATTATAAAGTGGCTAGAGTTGATTGTTTGTTTGTATTGAATAGAAAAATTATTTTACTATTAGAAGCCGACATTATCCCTGATGACCATAGGCTACCTTTTACCGCGGGGCCCGGTAGGCGGCGATGCTGTCGGTATGTCAACTACTAAACAGCTTGATCGATTGGGCTGAAATTTTGTATGTAATTTCCATGGTTTCACAGACACGAATGTATTAAGCCTACCTAATCTATCTTTCTGTATGCCACGGCTAGGCGCAGCTTTCCGACCGAGCGATATGACGTGGAGCTCACGCGGGCAGAGCCGCGGGTGAAGTATCACCTAGTACCGTATAATTTTACCCGGCTAGACACTAAAGCCTACTTACAGGACAAAGAAAAACCCTATCATTATCAATAATGCATATTGATGAAAAAACAAACACTTAATTATCTGAAAAACCGAATAAAACTGAAATTATAACCATAAAATTTATTTGAGAAAATAAATTACACTAGAGAATAAAAAAGGTTATCTTTATCAAGTGCTTATATACGAGTACGATCATGAATCAAAGAAAATACTTGTGACAGCTGCTTTTACGAACTGTACTAAAAGTTCATATTCTTATTCACGGACAGACAGCTGCTTAACTTACAAATTATCATCACCATCATCATCATCATCATCATTATTACCATCATCAGTCAATATTGACGACCGGGTCAATGTAGAAAAAAAAAGTGTTTTTTACATTTTCTCGGGTCTGGATGTTTGTAGTACCTCCGTTATTTCTAATTTCCAAAACATGAGTTCTTGAAATTATTACTCAAATTGGGAACAGAACAATGTACGTGATGTTGTCCACATTTTTGGCCACAGACCTATCTAGGCGAAGCGTTTTGCCATGTTCATCACTCTTTCAGTGGAGTTGACTATTCAGTTTGGTGGCCAATAGATAATTCAGAGAAGCCGCTGCTGACTTTCTTCTGGCGGTGTCCACATTTTTAAATTATTTATGTATTTACCAGTCCATCATTGGCCACAGACCTCTCTAGATGAAGCATTTTGCCAATCATCACTATTTCAGTGGAGTTGACTTAAACAGTTTGGTGGCCAAAAATGCAGAAAAGATGCTGCTGCCCGTTTTATTCTGGAGGTAGTACGCCTTAAGTCGCCCCTTCATGACACCCATAGGAAGAGGAGGGATGGTATGGTACTATTATATATTTGTGCCGGCACTATACAGCACACTTTTTTTTTTAAATATAAATAATAGGCTTGCTCTTGACTACATACTTAACTATACGGTTAAGAAGAAGTCTAAGATGGAGCGAGCTTACCCAGGGGTACTGGTTCTCCCGCACACCAGCGGAGGGTGGTAGCATCCAGGCGGCCTCTTACGAAGGAAGCCTACCAACGAAGAGGGATCTGTTAGCCGTCATCATTGGTTAGACAACCAAAGATGCCGTTGCCCAGGGTGGACCACTAGGAGGTAGATCCCACCACCCCAAAACTTTATACTGTTGTACCAACTTAACTTTTCTGCGGGCTAACAAAAACTTGTATTTGAGTAAGAAATAATTTGAATAATTTGCATTAATTACGTAAAATCCTTGTTTGAAACATTTCGCTATTTTCTTAGTTTTTTCGCTGTTGTTATATATTAGGATCACTAAAAATACTAATACTGTACTCATTTCATTCATACAATATCTTTCTGTAAATACTTATCTAACGCTATAACTTTAAACTGGTGGGCTGATTTGGGTTTTTTTCATGTCTGCGTTTAATTAATATGGAAAAATAAAAAACTTTTTAAAACCCAGCATTTATTTAAATACGATAAAACATATAAAATAAACTTTTCTATGAAAGTAAACTATCAACTTATAACGTCTTTACACAGTTTTATTTAATGTAAAAAGCTTGACGCGAGATTTACTTGTGTCGTTAATTAAGTAAATGATATAACTTGATCTAAGTAATTACTAATTGTTTTTAATGTAAAATACACCACTAAGTAGAAACGAATAAACAATCTTTATATACCTAAGTTTTTTATTTATAAGCACTTTTATAATTATTGGCATCGCCAGAGCTAACACGATTTATTATATTCGTTGCTCTGTAATTTACATGGAAATTGAAACTAGATTAAAATTACGCATATTTTCTTAAACTTGTGTACGCTAATGATGCGCTGACATTGATTATCATTGAGGTGATTATGCGTTTTATCATCACGCATTAGACACGGCCCTTAGCTGCACACTGGTGCAACAGGCCACTGCAATTGACATGACATCACTTCGCCTATAGCTGTTAATGAATAGTCCAAAAACTTCCGCTTGTGTGCTAACTGGGTAAAAACTATGACATAGAACAGCTAGTCATCATGATTATGGTCAAAGATATATAAGAACTGTAATGAAATATACTACTGTAATGTACATGCAACATAACATTGAGAGGGAATCGATATTTGATCTTCTTCTTCGTGTCGATGACGAACTCTGTCATATTTTACAGGCCCAGTATCCAGCTACTTTGATGGGATTTGATGATATTAGGGGTTAAAGTATGAAATTGCCGTTTTGTATGGACGAAATCGAGAAAAGTCATTTTTCCATACTAAATTTTTTTTTTTTTTAAAAACGCCTAAACTGTTTTCGACGCATTTAAAGGCGAAAGTTAGATGGTTATAAAGCTACGCATTATAGTATTTAAATTTCTGAAAATCAAAGTATATAATACAAATATACTTAATTGAAGCAAGAAGGTCAGCTGACACATTGTAAGGGGTCTTTTCAACGACTTCCTTTGAAGTAATAGGCACTAGTATTGCCTTTTTTTTAGTCAAAAGTTACTTTATTTAGTTTTTGATACAATACAAAAAGAATTACGCAATAATACGACTATACTTAAAAGCTATAAACAAAATAAAAAGTGGGAAAATAATCGGCAATTTCATACTTTAACCCCTATTATTTGATAAAACCTGCAAATGGTATTTAATTAAGAAATAATTTTTTTAGGGTAGACTTGGGGCAGAAGAAACAGAGGACAATTGTAACATATTTTCGCACTATATAATACACGTG
Source organism: Anania crocealis (assembly GCA_949315895.1). Lineage (NCBI taxonomy): Eukaryota > Metazoa > Arthropoda > Insecta > Lepidoptera > Crambidae > Anania > Anania crocealis. Next base: position 13,624,854 of record OX438865.1, on the reverse strand, counting down.
AGTCCGTCTCCGTGAGCTAATTTACGCCCAACTATTGTATTCGTTACATTACAATTGCAAAATGTACAAATGTAGGTAATGTAAGTAACGTGAACCAACATTATGGCATCTCGCTAGTAAACGTTATGAAGTCATTTAAATATGATAACAAAGTATAAAGTAAAAAAAATAGAAGAAGTTACTAATTTAAAAAAACTTTAGTTATAATCGAACAAATTATTATTATAATACATAAAACAGAACCTACACCACGCATGTCACAGTAGACGGAGGAGCATGTGAAAGGTCGAAAAAGACAACGCAACCAAACGCAACGTTCGCTTTCGGTTCGCGGGCATCTTGATGCTCGGTCGCAAGGTCCAACAAAAGCTTTTAGTAGGACTTATTGTACTAGTATTTAGTTAAATTAGAACTTCAGTTAAAAATTCAGTTCGCTTTTTGTTCCATCTTCTTTTTCCCGACTTAAATGAAAATATAAGTATGTAAAATCTCGCCAAAATTCTAAACTATTAAACATTTTGTCTGGGTAACTTTTGACAAACACTGTAACATTATTTTTGTAATCAATTTTATTATGTAGTGGCAAAATGAAATGCATTTCTTAATGGTTTAAAGTTCATACAAAAGCTATATAAAAAACAAAAAAGTAACTAGACTGCCGAACGTTCTCGAAAGTTATATTGACTTACCCGCATGCTTGAATTTCACATTGTAAAATTAATCCAGCCTTACTGTTTGTAATTGCAATATTTTGTGAGTTTGTAAATTGTAAGGTGAATTTCTGATTTTAACATTTTTTTATGTGTCATGATTATCTGATTTAATCTGTATGGCTAAAGGCTAAACATTCTGAGATGGTCATAAGCTCGAAAAGTAAATTTAACTGACTAATATAATCATTGCTATCACTTAACGTATTGGTATACAATTTTGCACAAACATCACATAAATCATAACTTCTGTGTAGTGATCATACACAAGTTATGTATCTATACTATAATATTATAAAGCTGAAGAGTTTGTTTGTTTGTTTGTTTGAACGTGTTAATCTCTGGAAGTACTGGTTCGAATTGAAAAAATATTTTTGTGTTGGATAGTCCATTTATCGAGGAAGGCCTTAGGCTATATAACAATACGCTGCGACCAATAGGAGCGAAGCATCAGTGAAAAAACAAAAATTGACGCGGACTGAGTCGCGGAAAACAGCTAGTAAATTATAAGAATTTTTGAACATCATTATTTTTGACCATCTCAGAATGTAAAAATTCCAAAACTGGTCAAAAGTTACCAAAAACTGCCTGCAGAATCAATGTTTTGATTATATCTTACGTATAATCTAGAAAAATCATAGTAGGTAGGTACAATAAGGAAGTAGCAAAAAACATGTTGTTCATTTGCGTTTTGCGCATTCTATATCATCAAGCAGTTAGTCACGGTGGAAGGGTCCAGGTATATGTTAATGACTGCCCACGTCGACAGCGACTGTTTTGTTCCTGATCGCGGTGAATCCCTCGAGACAAGTAAACTACTTAACGGAACGATTAGAGTAATAAAAGCAATCAAATGGTACCTTAATGAATAGCGTACATGCCCTTATACGATGAATAATGCAATCTCTAGAGTCTATGGTGCAATAGTTATGTTGAAGGTACTTAATATATCCAAATAGCCGCTCCGTAGATGTGATGGTAGTTTTTAAACCATCGAAGAAGATTGAAGGTTTTCAATTTGTAGACTTTACATATTTATTTTATGTGTTTACTGCTAACTTTGAGTTAAACGGATTTCGATGATTTTTCCTTTCGATTGATAACCTTTTAGGTAGCGCATCGTCATACAGCCTGGTGACAGAGCGACGGACAGACGGACAGACGGACAGACGGACGGACAGCGAAGTCTTAGTAATAGGGTCCCGTTTTTACCCTTTGGGTACGGAACCCTAAAAATGACATAAAGCTCTTTTGGAAAAAGGACATTTTGAGAAACAGACATTTTTGGGTAGATGACTTTTTGCAAACAGAACGTTTAGAGAATAGAATAGAATAGGGAAGAGAATTGCAGTTTCTTACAAAGAAACAAATAAAATGGATGTGAATATCAGATAGGCAATGAGTAAGATTGTGTTTTCGTATGAAAATGAAAGAGCGGATATCGCTAGCCACTGAGAATGACCTTGATTTTATATACAAAGGTTAGTTTAGATGTATCTGTTTTATATGCAGATCAATTTACCACAAAATTACATATTTTGTTAATAGAAACTGATACTTATATGCGTTGCCTTTTTAGTTGAAAATTGATTGAGGAACTTGGACATTTATGCGTAGGTTGAATTGCAGGTTACTTCCTCAGAGTCACAATAGTGAAAACATGTAAATCAAATCAGTTCACACCTGGGAACTCTATATCAATCTATATCAGTATTTAATCAAACTCTATATAATCTCTATCTCATATAACGTTCAACGTTTACTGTAGAAGTATAGAAGGGTAAAAGTGTACTACCCTGAGGTTGAATATCGAAAACTCATAAACACTAGAAACCTGGCCATTAGAAATTAACGTTAGATGTTAAAGTAAAACTCTATGTACGAGTATGTATGTGGTCATACATTTAACACTTTTGGGGTTTAATGCAACGAAACTACATTATTTAAAGGTAAATTTTAATTCCTTTCCGACGTTTCGATCCGGTTGCACGAATCATGGTTGCTATTTACCTTTAAATAACGTAGTTTCGTTGCATTAAAACTAGGCTGCCATCACACCGTGGTGTAACAGCAAATAAAAGTGTGTCATTTATAGAGACTAGTTTCAAGTTCATTTAGTAACTAAGATAAACCCTGTAATTGTAAAGTGTATATAAGCGTAAAAATGCAACAAGAAAGTTTAAAATCCTATATGTATGTGGTTATTTTATAAATGGTGTATTTCAAGTGATTATTACGCATTTCTGGGTACTATCCTACCTCTTTCTCCAAATTAGGATTATAAAATGTAGAAAGCAAATTTTATTACACTGTAGTGTATATTAAGCATGTTTTTCATAGAAAATTGTTATGTGATTACGTAGTTTCATTTGGGCCCAACTGAACTAAATCACGCTATAGCTGGTACGTCTGCTCCGTGGTCACGGGTTCCGTTTACGGACGGGTCAAATCAAACAAAACACGATCCAAAATGATTCTGTAACTATAAAAGGATAATATAGATTTCGACAAAACATCGACAAATTACTCTTATCACATTTTTTGCAAGATTGTCTAATTGGTTGGACGTTTCCTTTTTTATCTCAACTCGGTATGTTTACATGTATGTATATGTATATTGACAGCAGATTACCGCGAATCATTATGACCGGTGATTCAGCTCGCACATAAACGTAGAATGACTTAGTCAATTTAGAAATTAGTAAACCTCGCACCCTTTTGACTGGTTGGTCTAACACCCCCTTGTTGGTATAGTGGTTTAAATACCGGGGTTCCGGGTTCGATCCCCGAATCGGGCAACAAGTTTTCAAATTTCGAACATTGCTCGGATTTGTGATCACCAACCCGTATTTGGCAAGCGTTGTGATTATGCATGTACCCATCATTGCAATGGTAACTTGAATTGATGGAGACCTTTGCCCTGCAGTGGGATGATTATTAAAGGCGGTTAAATTTTTTACACTTTGACGGTTAAATGTATGTACTTTTAGAATTTATTATAGCTGTGGTAACTTAAATTCAATGATGGAGGCCTTTTTCCTGCAGTGGGATGATTAGAGGCTGTTACTTTTTTTTTTTTTACTTTGAGTATTAAATTTTATTGTAGTCTGTTGATACTCGTTACTCGTACCACCTGTAGTATCATCATCATCATCACAATTATAAAGCCATCCAGGCACGATTGGATCGTTAGAAGACCCACATAAGGCATTGGGTATATTTGTATGGCATTCAGAAACATTATTTGCATTCTCAATATACGAAAAACAGTGTTAGGAGCACTCCTGCAACAGGATGAGACGATAGCAAATAACACATAACAGACTAAGTTCGGACTGCTGCATCATTATTAATCCACGACTGGATAGGCCTTTCCAAGAGAAATATTTTGCCGTAGTCACCACTCTCGACGATCGTAATTTCGTCGATTGCTGAGAGAAAAAGCTGCCTCTTGTCTTCATCTCCCTGTACTTCTTTGGTCTCTCTTTCAACATCTGTAGTGTGAGAAGGACTACTCCTATTATACATATTTGACGCAAAAATGACGTTACATTTAAAGAACAGATAATTTTTTTTAAATCATATGTACGTCATGCTTTTAAAATTATTTCGTCTGCACATTAGTGAGACGTGATGTTTTTATGTTGGCATGACTTAACATTATTTTTCGAATCAAGTGCATTGAACTTCCCAAACAGTAGCATTAATCTTATTTTTGAGATTAGCGTTGGGTTTTCCAACATTACTTTTTAAGACCGTTTATGTCAAGTACTTAATCAAACAAAACCTATTAACATTAATTAAATATTTGTTATAATTGGTTCACAGAATAGTAGGTATATTCTAAGTCTGTGGTTTACAGTACTTATGCGTTTAGTTACTTGTACTACAATCAGAACATAGCAGCGTTTTGTTCCACTCGACATTTTAAAAATCGAAAAGTATTTTGTATAACATTACAGATAGCAAATAAACCAGCCTATAATTCAAATATTTTTACAAAGAGATTGTAACTAATTCATTAACTCTCTCTTAGGGTATGAATTTATGACAAAATACTGTATCTGTTACAGAGGCCAACATTGGAATTGCAAAAAACATTAACATAACACATTCTCATGCTGAAAACTTACCTTAAAGGCCATGTATGTATGAGTGTTTTTGAGATTTCTTTGTTGAGTACTTTGTAAAATCCGTAAAATCAGTGAAATCTGTTTTAATTCTGCCTTATTCCTTTAGGTGCTTTTACGCAACCCCATATTAAGCCAACAGCTCTGCTTCGGGAAAAGTGTAGCCTAATGCGGAAAAGAAGCAGCATAAGAAACTCGGTCACTATTATTTTGTCAGCCTCTAAAAATATGTTTACATAAGATATATGCCACTGCGAGCTAGGACAATTTAAATCGACACGTTCCTATCATATAATTAATCATTACTAGTAAATAGACCTTTTTTATTAGGGTTCCGTACCCAAAGGGTAAAAACGGGACCCTATTACTAAGACTTCGCTGTCATTCCGTGTGTCCGTTTGTCCGTCTGTCCGTCGCTCTGTCGCTCTGTCACCAGGCTGTATCTCAAGAGCCGCGATAGCTAGGCAGTTGAAATTTTCGCAGATTATGTATTTCTGTTACCGCAATAACAACAAATACTAAAAACAAAATAAAATAAATATTTACGGGGAGCTCCTATACAACAAACCCGTTTTTTTGGCCGTTTTGGTACGGAACCCTTCGTGCGCGAGTCCGACTCGCACTTGGTCGGTTTTTTAAGATTCCTTTAACATTATGATTTAAGTTTATGTGCAGAGAGTTCAGTAATTGACTGTGACAATTTGTTGAAAGTTCCCTAATTATTATTATTTTTTACATTTAACAGCGTCACGCACTGGTCACTTGTGAAGCTTTAAAAATTTTACGACACAGTTTAAAATAAAATGTATTGAAATATTTTTATTCTTTCAGCTAATTCAATCTGATTATTTTCTACTTTCCATTGACTAACTTGTAAATACGCCTCTAGAATCGAGTCTGCCAAAGATTTTACGACGACTTATTTTGTTTGTAAAGGTACACCAACAATGTAATACACAATTCATAATTATCTATCTTAAAGCTAATGTTTAAGGATAGTCTATCTCAGAGAACAATATTTATATTAGAAGAAAAATAATTTTGGTAGAAATGATTGTAATAATGGGTATTTTGAATGATATAAATAAATAAATAATAATATAAATATTTTTCAGACATGCCACACTGGGCCACACAGAGCCATCTAGTCCCAAATTAAGCTACAAGTAAGTAGTTTGTCGTATGGGGTACTAGACAACCGATAAACTTACTTATATATATTTTTTTTGTAAATATATACTTATAATACATAGAAAACACCCAGACCAGTACAAACAGACATGTTCATGCACAAAAATATTTGTACTGTGCGAGGATCGAACCCGCGACCCATGGCTCAGAAGCAGCGTTTACTACTACTGATCCAAATGGTCGTCATTATGCCTACGAAGTTTATTAACCAAAAACATTAATGGAATGAACACTATTACTTAATTTCTGTTTATGACGTTGTCCCGTGTCCGTATTTTAGAAACCTACGAATGTATTCTGACGTCACATTATAATGGTAAAAACCACTAAATTAATTTGCATAATAGGTTTAGTTTTACTATTTTATTTCCTACTGCGTCTGATTTAGTTTTATAAGTCTATTTTTTGTTTTGCTTATCTTACTCGTATTATACTCTTATAATACCTACATTTTATTATATTATTTTGAACTTTGTTTTTCTACAAATGATAACTTCATATTTATGCTCTACTAAAGAATCAATAATTTTTAGATGACATTTAATAGAAAGGTCTAAAAATCAACTTTTATTCTCCAAGAAGTAGTCGTCGAAGCAGATTATGCGGTTTTTTTTCCCAACACAAAGTGTCACAAATGGTCTAGTTTTGTTTCGAGATATATTTCGTCTTTTATCTCTAACTTGATTTGCAGTTTTTTCTTTGTTTTTTGTTGAGAACTCTGTTTTGTTATTTAATTGATGTGCTTTATTGTCTTCCACTTTTAAGAAGGTTTCTTTTTTTAATCCTTTCTCCTTTTTTATTAAAGACTTTAAATTGTCATATTCTTTTGTAGTCGATTCTGATAATATATCTAAGGAATTGCTCGAGTCATTTGACGATAGGATAGTAATACGGTTTGTTGTCGATGTAAATGTCGTATTATGAGTTTAATCGGATTTAGTGGTAAATGTACTTGCAATGGTTTCAAAAATTCCTGCTGTCTTATCAGCTAGTTCTGTCAAATTAAAGCTTTCATTTGAAACAATCGACGACGTTGCATTTAATAAAACAGCCCTCAATTTTGTTTTAGGAGATTTTCTATCTGTTGCCGATGCCGCTAGTGACACAGCTTTTAATTTCATTATTATTTTACTTTCTAAAGCCTTATCTAAAATGTCTCTCAAAGCTTTTTTACCTTCAACATGTGCAGGTGGACGTCGGATACCCTCAAAGGGTCCCGTTATGTACCCGCATTCAATCCTATCATCTCTGATATGACATCCATTTCCTGACTCTACAATGAGCTCCTTGTTTTTGACTTCACCAACATTTTTGTCGTATCCACATAGTATTCTGTTATTTACAAGTGTGCAGTTGTTTTCGTCATAACTATATCCTTGACAAGGACGTCCAAGTTTTTTACCAGGATTACTTTTAGAGCGCAATATGTCAGTTACCATTGCAACTGATGGTTGGGGTGGTGACTCTATGATTGGATTACTAATATCCAACTTTAGTGGATCAAATAACACTGGCCCAAGTTTGGGTGCACATTGAGATATGATCAATAGTTTTGCAAACAATACGTAGGCCTGAAAAAAATTAAAATATGTTTTGGCGTTCTTATACATATAAAAGTATATTAATGTGGTCGTAGTTCATGTTACTTACCGATACCCGTATTAACATTTTACTTTCACCGTATTATTAGATTTCTCTCCATCTTTCATAAAATCATGGTAAATGTAATCATGTGAAAAATTAATCGTTCAGTAGAGTCAACAAAACAGAAAAAACTAACGGTTTAGTGATCAAGTTTTATTTCAGATCAAGCCAATGTGTTTCATTAATATTTGCCTAATTATTTAACGGACTTAACAAAGTCTGTACCGGAGTGTAAGCAATAGTGTAAAATTATCAAAACTTCTTTTAGCGTCATTATTTTTGAAATAAATATATTAAAAAACTCCACAAGCTGACACTGTCAATTTAGGTGTCATTTTTAAGTTGAGTGAGATCTTGAAACTGAAACATGTTGAGGTACTCACTGAAATGCTTACTATTTCGATTAATTTCTAAACCTTGTTTACACACAGGTCGTTAAAATAGATACAGATATATTTATTACAAATAAAAATGTAGTTATTTAGAATATTACCCAATAACACCCTTCACTATGTATAGCAGAATAATATTGTATTATGTGTCGCACCAAGAAAAGTAAGTTTAAAATAATAATAAAAAACATTATAATCCGAAAATGTAATAATGTAATACAAAGGATTCAGTTAAAAACCCTACCTATTTTTTCACGCTCCAACAAACGTTAATAAGTATTATTAAATACCTACACTATGTAGCAACGTAAATAATAACCGATTCGTCCTCAATGTTCCTTTGATTTAGTTGAACCAAGAAGCGACCGTATATCTATAAGGAAGAAAAAGAAAACTTGTCGCGAAAAGTGCGGTCCTAAAGCATGCTTCGACAGGATATGCCGTTTCATCTGGAGAAGAATTAAGAGATGTGTGAAAAAGAAAGTCTTTGTTGTTCCCGATCCCAAACTTGACGAGTATGAAGTAGTTGGTGTTAATCTAGGTAGCATTAAAGATAAGATATTACCAAGTAAAAATCGTAGTTTGGCATCATTAGTTAATCAAAATAGAAAAATGACTAAGCTGTATGTTCAGGATTTGGATTTGATAAAAGGAAAGAAGGCTAACGATTTGGGAAAGAAATTTTCTGTGTCTCCATCGAAAGCCAAGATCTTGGATAAATTAGTAGAAGATTATCAGAAAGGAAGGCTATCTGTGAGTATGATGCCAGATAAGCCGAAGTCAAAGAGAAGAAAACTGAACAAAGAGAAACTGAATAAAATTATCGAGAACTATGATGAAGTAAAAAACAGAAATAAAACAAGATCTTCTAAAATAATTGAGAGATTGAGAGAAATGGATCCAACAGAGTTGAAGAAGAAGTATTCCTTAACGAATTCACAACACAGAGTTTTAGAGCACATGGTAGATGATTACAGGAAGAGAAAAGTGTCATTTTCAAAATTATCTAATAAATCTAAGTTTAGTTCGAGAAGGACGACCAAAACACAGGTGAATCAAATGTTGCGGGATTATGAATCACAAAAGAAGAGGATTAAACTTCCATTTTCTTTGTCTTCTAAACTCGAGCAGTTCATACCTCTGTTTGATGAAATGAAAAATACTAGAATATCCATTTCTAGTGTAAAAAGATACGTTTTCAAAAAATAGTCAAATGCAATATTTTGCAACCCACTTGTTCCTAAACTCCCGCATTAATATACTTTGTTCTTAAGTTTGTAACCTTTTCATTTTTAGGAACTTAAGTATGTGTTTTTATTAGAAATAATTAGTTTACACAAAAAAGCCTATTCAATCAATTTAGGGGCACCATATTGTTACTGATTATGATGCCCACGTCTACGTACGCGTGAAATTATAAGTTTAAAACTATTCTATGGAAACCGTTTTTTTTTTGCTATTTCAGCCTGTAATCTATTTACCGAATTTATATCCGTTCATCTTTTCTTCTGCAATGACTAACAAACAGCTAACCAAATATTCGTATTTATGAAATTAGTAAGATAGAAAATGTTAGTTAGATTATTCAAAGGTTCTTAGAGACCAGTAATTTTTCAATAAATTCTTCTCAATAAAATTAAGCTTATCCTGGTCGTGTTGCTTAGTAGCCGATGATATTTTCAAAACTATAGCAGAAATATATTGGCAGCTTAACTTTGGTAAATTTTTTACTGAGGAAAACTTATTGAAATTGGCCTATAAAAACTTTTCTTAGGAAATTGTAAATGTATTACCATGATGACTCTTAAGCTATGTTTCCACATTGCAGCTGGGTGGAGAACGGAGGCGCGGATTGTGAATTGGCCAATCTTAAATCTTTAAATCTGTAGGTAGATTTCGAAACGCTTAGCCTTAAACATGCCATATCTTTAACATTTCACTCCTTATTATTCTTGGTATTTATCTACCTAGGATTTCGAAAATATGCGTAGATGATGATTTGAAATAAATAATAATGGAAAAATACAACTTTTAGCCAGGTTAAGGCGTTGTTTATCTGAACGATTGTTAATAATATGCTACCAGTAAGATGAGCTTCTTCTTTTTCCAATAGTATGCATTTGCCCACTGCATGGCATACAGGTTATGCAGAGGTACACCAGCTCCCCTATGTCTTTCCAAGCGTTCCGATATTTATTGTGGAGCTTTCTATTGAGAGTTTATGTGTCCGTTTCTTACCACGTCCATTCTTTCTAGTTTTATTTAGATCTTAAGGCCCATTGACATCACATTGGGCTATGTTCCACCACCTAAGTTAGGCGTTTATTCTTGCTGGAAAAACGTGGTCATGCCGGGAACACCTTTGCTAGCTAATGGCCATGCATGCATGCATGCAAGTAAGCAAGCAAGCAAGCAAGCAAGCAAGCAAGCAAGCATGCATGCAAACAAGCAAGCATGCATGCAAACAAGCAATCATGCATGCATCCAAACAATCAGACTTCCGTGCCGGCCAACCTCAGCCGCGGCGCCTCGTTTACAGCCTCCTGCTCCTCAGCCCGCGGGCCGCCTCGCCCCTACGCGTTTTTGAATTACACTCTAGGGGTAGGGCAGACAAGACTGCTTGGGGTCAGTTTGTGAGCGATTCGTTATTTTAACTTTTTCGGTTTTAAAAAATATTTGTCTTTAATTACTTAGCGTAATTGCAAAAGAAATATGCGAATATATTTTAGTACATTCGATTTTAGACATACTAAAATTAGGGTTTTAAATTTTTAGACCAAACTATAATAGTGCGAATACAACTGTTAGGCTAAACAATAATTATGCGTTATAAGTTTAGGCCAATACGGTTCGGCCAAATCAAATTAGGACTTTAAATTTTAGGCGAACCGAAGGGCACCCGATCTACTTACTATACTTGGCATAAAAAGCTTCAAGCTGAGACCTGATCAGTGTCCTAATATAGAAGTAGGTGCTTATTTGAAGTTATCGCTGGCTCGAATAGTAAAACCGTCTAGACTGCTTTACTTATAATATTAGCAATATGGTTACCAAAATGTAGCTTAGACTCAAAAATAATTAATAAATAAGTATAAGATAAATGAACTGTTACAATCCTTAAAGTTACAATAAGTAATGTACTGTAGGATTTAAAAAAAAACAATTTCAAGATTGGTTTGTATTTTTCTTTTAAAGAAGTTTTAATATCTCGTGGTCAGATTCTGGCCGCCAGAAAGACAACTATATGTATTGAAACTTGTTTACTTAAAAGAAAAAAATATACTTAAATTTGACAGTGACATGATTGCAAACTGGTTTCCAAAATTATAAGTGAAAATGACTAAATATAGAAAAAAACATGGGATAGTTCTAATAAACCCCTGTGAATTGGTTTTGCCTAGTGTAATATATTAGCAATATGCCTAGAGCAATGTTTTTACCATGTGTATTGGAAAAAATAAAAGTAAGTGGTATAATCTTAGAATTCTAAGGGTATAAACTAATAACTAAGGTATGTAGTGGCAGTGGCAGTAGCTGATTCATAAATGAGAGATGAGAATGATGTAATATTTAGTAAAATTAATTGTAAAGTTTTACCAAATGCATTTTTCTTAACCTCAAGGTTTGCTATGAATAGTAGGCAGGAACTACAAATTAGATCTAACAAATGATTGCGTTTCCATCGATATTCCTTTCATTCAGGACATAGAAGAAATATGACGGAAGCTCAATGAAAAACTTTAAAATTACGACGTAAAGATGTGGCGTGATATTAAATTCCAAGATGCAGACGCTTAGCAGCATTTCAAACAAATTGAAACCTGAAATTGCTGCAATGAAGTTTAGTGAGATATTAAAGAAATTTAAGAGGAAACCAAAAAAACCACCTAGTGTTGTAACAATTTTTAGAAATAAGAAAAGATTGAGTAGATTATCTTTAAAGGACTTGGATTTAATAGATGGAAAAAATGTTGAAGATATTTTAAAAAAATACCCTTTGACACCGTCTAAAACTAAAGCTTTAGATAAAATGATTACAGATTACAAAAAGGGTAATTTGTCTCTTTCCGGATCAACTACATCAAAGTACAAGAAGAAGAAATTAAATAAAGAAAAATTAGAAAAACTTATAAGTGATTACGAGGAAGCGAAAAAAAAGAAAAGGAATAGTTTATCACTGAGAATTATTGACAAATTTAAGGAGATGGATATCACAGAATTAAAAAGGAAATTTTCTTGGACTAGTTCTAGAGGAAAACTGTACAATCAAATGCTTGATGATTATAAGGATAAAAAAATATCCCTGTCAAAATTATCAAACAAGTCTAAGTTTGACCACAAAATTATTAGCAAAGAAAAAATTAATAAGATTCTAAGGGATTATGAAGCCATTAAGAAAAAGAATAAGTCTACGTCTAAACTAGAGGACGTGTTAAAACCTTTAGTTTCTAAAAGACAACTATCAAAAATATCAATAGAGAATTTAAAAAAATGGTTTTAGGAATTTATGCTACAGACATGTCTTAACAAATTATTATTGCTTAGTGTAAAGATAAATCTGATGTTAATAAATAATTTACATTAATTTTTATTGACCGTTTTTGAATAATGTAAGCATATGTAATTTTTTTAATATCCAGTTTTCTTTATAGTTTTTTTTTGTTGCAGGTAGTGAATCTCTCCAATCGTCGGACACATCACGTAAACGTTCACCAAGACCAGAGAAAAAGAAAAACGACAGCGCTCTCTCTTTGAAAAATGCTAAAAAACCACATTCACAAACACGTGCAGGACCAAGATCAAATATACCTGGCTTGACACCGAATAATATCCCCGGTCTTAAACAAAGCCATCCTTATAATATACCCGGTTTAAAACAAAATGTCCCAGCTGCCAAACAAAATACTAACACCCAGGCAAGAAAAAATAGCAACGTGGATGTAAAACAAATTATAAGTAAGGTGAAAGTACCTATTATCGATGCTCGGAAAGAGAAGTTCTTGAAACCAGAGGTTCACAAAGAGGCACCAAAGTTGAAATTAAAAAATCGAGGCGTTGTGACTCAGGAAGTATATCCAGCAGTTGTCAGTGAGAAGAACAAACAAACTTACGTAGATGCTGCAAAAGTCTGGAAAACACCACCTCCTGAAGCAGCCCATAAGCCTCAAGATCAGCCTGGACCAAGTACATCAGAAAATAAGAAAAGAAGAAGATCCTTGAAACTAGCAGTAAGACGTCAACTGTGGAATTGGTCAAAACACACTTTGAAGGACAATAAACATTGGAGCAAACTTTTTGAAGAGAATGCAATTGATGTAGATAAAATCAATATTGATAAAGTGGATTTAAGTCTCATAAATATGGATGGTTTAGGTATTGAAAATAAATTTGTAAGACGCACTGTTGAATGGCTATTAAAATAAAAGAATGGTGGTCCAGTATCATTCTGTTCTTTTATTTATTTCATAAATATAGTGAAATGTTTTTAGAATATACATTACTTTTCATTTGAACACACACCCCGATTAATTTTTGAGGCCAGTTGCGTTACTTTTGATTCGATTAATTTAATTCAACATCATCTGGTTTCATACATGTTGTTTGTATGGAGTCGCTTGCTCTGAGGTCCTGGGTTCGATTCCCGGATGTGTCAATGTATAAAAAAGTATTTTTATATATCTTCTCGGGTCTGGGTTCTTGTGGTACCTTCGTTGTTTCTGATTTCCACAAAATAATTACTTTAAATAGTTACTGACTTTGGGGTCAGTACCATACATTGTGCTGATCTAAAAATCAGTAACTATTCAAAGCACTTATTTTGATGTTTTTAACATTTATTTATTTATGACGCTATAATTCCACATACGATCACCTAGCCTACCTAGCGAGTATACACATCTAAACTTTTAATTAATTCAACTTAGTTTTATTACCATACGTATCCCTTCAAAATAAAAAGAACTATTCTGCCAATGCTACTCTTATAATTGAAATCAGTTATGCAATGTTAATTAAAATTTGCAGAGCTATTTGTGATAAGAGAAATGTTGAATAGCTATGTCATATCTGTGACGGTCAGTTTGCATTAATTTTTTGCTTTTATTTTCTTTATATAAAAGTTAATATGCTTCTGATAACTTCCGTTGTAATTGTTTCTGCAATAGAAATCGAAATTAATATTAATTTAACTGGTCTGCATAGTGGTTTCTTGAATTTTTGGGAACACTTTTCACTGAAATTAAAGATTTTTTACGAATTTAACACGCGGCAATTTTGTTATTACTCCAAACGTTTCGAACATTTAATTTTTACAGCATAATATACCCATAATAAAAATAAAACCGGCCAAGTGCGAGTCGGACTCGCGCACGAAGGGTTCCGTACCAAAAAGGCCAATAAAAACGAGTTTGTTGTATGGGATTAAATATTTATTTTATTTTGTTTTTAGTATTTGTTGTTATTGCGGTAACAGAAATACATATATTGTGAAAATTTTAACTGTCTAGCTATCGCGGCTCATGAGATACAGCCTGGTGACAGAGCGACGTACAGACGGACAGACAAAGAAGTCTTAGTAATAGGGTCCCGTTTTTACCCTTTGGGTACGGAACCCTAAAAACTGTAGTCATTAGATAGTCAATACCTTTTCTTGTTACGTCTACCATTACAACCTTCCCGAGTATGTTTATAAAATTATTTTGTTAGATCTAAACAGGCAATCAAACACAAAAATTTGCGTTTACAGAAAATTACCGCCCCATAACGGTGTGTAATAGCCTACATCCACACCATATCTACACTAATATTATAAAGAAAAAAGATTTGTATTTTTGTGTGTGTGTATGTTTGTATTGATAGAGGCTCTGAAGAAACCTCTAAATCGATTTAAAAATATATTTTACTGTAAAATTTTTTTACTACCCTTGATGAACATAGGCTACTTTTTACCGCGGGTTTCTCGGTATGACAACTACTAAACAGCTTGTCCGATTGGTTTTGAAATTTTATTATGTGTATTGGAAATACACATATTAAGCCTACCTTATCTAACTTTCTATAGGTCACCGCTAGGCACAGGTTTCCGAACGTGCGATATGACGTGGAGTTCACGCGGGCAGAGCCGCGGGCGAGGAGCTAGTAATAGATATTTAAATAAAAATAAATTATATTTTTTCAGATATGTTTTACATTTCCAAGTATTATAACTTCCCGGCAATGTGATCAGACTAATAGCAATGCTAATGTTGAACGAGATCAACGCCTGAACTTAAAAGAACCAGTTAGGGATCAGTCCTCTCCCCCACTCATTGAGAAGCCTAGAAACCGATGCTGTCCCTATGATTTCGACAGTAAGATATGTAAAGTCATTGATGATAGGGTTCTTTGTGGATTCAATAGAAACATTGGAAGGCCTCAAAGTAAGGATAATGCACTTACACTCGGCAAAAATTGCCGTTTGCGAGGTGGAAGATTAGAATGTGGATATGAGAATGGGCCTTTCACAAATCCTCGAAGACCTCCTCCTTGGAACAATCCTGAGACAGATGTCTATGATGACAATGATGACAATGATATTAATATCGGCCCCAACCGGCCTCAACCAAACGGAAAAGAATCCCAGGTGAACGACAAGGGCTCGAGTTCCGAAGCACAAGACGACCAACATGTGCAAAAATTGAAAAAGACTAATGTTACGCCTGGACACCCGAACAAAGGTGTTACTAGGTGTGTCGAAATTCGTGAACGTATTGTATGTCGTGATATGTAATTTAAATTTATATCCAATCTTCTAATCTCTAGGATAAAATAATATCTATTTTGGAATTTCCAAATATTTTCATTAAAGTTACCTCGAAGGAACCTCTTTGTCCAGCGAGTTCATATCAGCAGGACGATTGTGCAAATGTCATAACATCTTTGGTTACAACTGCTGTCATACCAATATTCTCTTAAAACGCTGATCGACACTAGAGCCGCATGCTACCAAACAAAAAACTAACAAAAAGCCGTGACTACAGCGGTCGATGTGACGCCTGAGACATCCTAATCACAGCCACAAGCACAATGACGAATCCTATCTAAGAAAATTCAATGGCAGATCGAATAACATAATTAATGACACTTATTATTTTTACTCTCTCAACTTATAAAGTAGCATACCTTAGATAATCCGTTAATTTCTTTTAACTTGAACAATGTCTTAAAATCAAACAAAAAAAATAAGCAGGGAATCGCATATCTATTATATGTGATTCCCTGCGCATTGTGCTTGTAATATATTATGATATTTAAAAGTACATGTGTATTGAAAAACACATTGCTTAAATTACACGTTTTGTCAAAGGCTGATGAGTTATTATTTGATTCAAGTTACGCCTGTTGAAACTAACGGCATCAATTCACTAGCTGACGAGTCTTTAATAAATGCCGTGCATTCACAAGGCGTTACATACTTATTATTGATTGATCTAACTAAACTATTAATAGTTGAAAACTACTGATATAAAATATTTTCTGGCACTAAAAATTCTATCAGTTTTTGTTGAACTTTCTTGTTCCTGAACACATATGAGAAATATTAAAATGTTGCGAAATCACAGATACTTATTACGTGTAATATAATCGTCTTTGTACCTCTTATATCCTTTACCAATGTTGACTTTATTAAGTTTCTTGAGATGTATAAAGAACGTAACGTGGTATAAATACAATACAATACAAAAAAATTCGCTGCACATTCATATAAAATCGTTTAAGAATTTAGTGAACTTACGAAAATAGCCATAACTTTTTTTATTGTTTAAAGTAATGTGATGATATTGAAATCCCTATGAAAGAAACAAATTTATAAGGCTATGTTCAGCAATAGAATACTTTGTTGCATAATCTTTAATACAAGTCACGTTGTACATGCAATTACAATAAAATTATTGAATAAAATATACACAAGGTATTTTAAACTTTTATTAATACTCATTCTTAAAAATATGAATCAGAAGACTTAAATCTGTTAAGATATAGACGTTAGTTATAAAATAAATAACCTATAATTATTTGGCTGTTGAAATGTACAGTTTCTTCACATTAAACTGCCCAAATTTCTTTCCCTAATCAAATTTCAACTTTTAAAACAATTACAGAGGACAGTTTTAATTTATAAAATTTGAGATTTTGTGGTAGCTTGATCTGCTGACGTGTATACTGATGTGACGTGTTTATTTACATCATTGGAACAGCAATACGAAATCAGTCGTTTATCCATAGGTACTAATGTTTTTTACTTTTTATCTTCTAAATAGTCCATTCCCGTGTATTGACTGCTAAACAAGTTATTGCTATCTTCATTGTACATTGTAAAGATATTTTTCATCACTTTCGTATCCATGTCATCCTTGGGGAAGATGTCATCTAAAAAGTTGGTGATTAACTCCGACATGCTGCGTTTGTTGCTCTTAGCACCGAAGATGAACTCCATGAAGTCTTCTAGAAAGTTCGCGTTGCATGTCGCCAACATTGATATTAGGGCAAAGGCAATGATGGCCACTCGGGTGAGGTGCATTATTCTGAAACGAAAACGTTTTAATAAAAATACTGTTCGGTTCGCTTAGTTTTTTTATCAAAAGAAAGAAGAAATAGACTCATATTGGTGGCTTATCGGCCGTCGGTAAAATTTTAGTTGAAATATTTTTCTTATTATAATTTTGCAGGCTGTCAATCCTTTTTTTGCGTGAGTGTTTTCCCTTTTCAATTCATCGAGATCGGTCAACCGGGTACAAAGTTATGTATACATAATAAATATACGCGTTTTTTTTGACGCATTAAAAACGGTTTCTCTATATAAGGCAGCGTAGTTCTAAGAGGCAGCGTTTTTGAGTTTTTAAAACCCACGGAACAGAAAAAACAAAGTTTGTTTCTTGGTTTGGTTTTTTCTGTTCCGTGTTAAAACCCATCTGAGAACTAGAAAACAGCGCTATAAAGTCTAAAAATAAAGTATTAGATGAGAATCTAGTCTAGTCACAGTCGCTAACGGTTACACGATTTGATTTACTTGGCTCCACGGACGGCGCAATGTCGGAGCACGACTAAGGTCGAGTATGCGTAACTACGCTTAGTTGTTTTTTCTGTTCCCTGCTTGGATCGATAGAAAAAAATTACAAACCTATTCTCTTCGAATTGTTTTTTCAATTTCACAACTAAACTACGGACATTTTAAATAAATTTTGTATGCTTGTTTAAAGCTACTAAATGTTTATAGACATATAGTTAGTATAGTACAGTTTGAATTCATTAAATTATATACTTAATTACTATGTTTAAGTATCTACAAAAGTGTAGGTAGGTAATAACAACAAAAATATTGTGTTAACCATAAGCTACTATATAAGCTTTATTACGCAGATAGTTTAATCATTTTAGAACTTAGAATAGAGAGTATACAAAATTTATGATGAAAGGGGCAAGCGATGTTACTGATTTAATACAGAATGTATTGTTATGTATCAACAATTTAATGACTCATAAAATTATTCAATATAATCTTTATTTAGTTTAGTCTTTAATATAGTATTTGTAATTTTGCGAAAAGATATTTTTCAATGCACAAAAGAGGCAATGTGACGATAGTACAACACAATTTTGTATGAATAGTGAAAGCTCCTTAAACTGAAATCTTCTGTAACTTCAACAATTTTGGTCAAATGAAAATCTTATAACACACTTCGTTGTGTTTTATTAAAGGCACCATAGCAACATTAATATCTATAATTAGTAACATTCTTCATTTCTGGATTACCTACTTAAAACGTAATGTTCTCGTTGGGTACTTTAATATACTTACCAAATTCCAAGCGCCACTCGTGAGATGCCACAGACTCCAGCTAGTATTGAAGTAAATAATTGTGGTTGCATAATTCAACTCATTAGATGATTACATAAACTTAACATCCCACCTACACTTAGTGGTCAAATAACAGAAAAATATTTAAAAATAAACCGGCCAAGTGCGAGTCGGACTCGCGCACGAAGGGTTCCGTATCAAAAAGACCAAAAACACGAGTTTGTTGTATGGGAACCCCCCTTAAATATATATTTTATTTTGTTTTTAGTATTTGTTGTTATTGCGGTAACAGAAATACATAATATGTGAAAATTTCAATTGTCTAGCTATCGCGGCTCTTGAGATACAGCCTGGTGACAGAGCGACGGACAGACGGACAGACGGACAGACAGCGAAGTCTTAGTAATAGGGTCCTGTTTTTACCCTCTGGGTACGGAACCCTAAAAATGGTAGGTATGTCTACAATACAGCATGTCAAATTAAAACTTTCTATTGCAAACGCATAGCGCTATTTGAATTGTTCTCAATGAGAACTTGCATTGTTCTTATTGTAATATAATAGGCGTATTTGCAAGTAGATGACAGCAGAGTAGGCTGAGCACTGGAACATCTTTATACAGTTGTTATAGGTGCGATTTTGCTGGTGTACTGTACAACATTGGTGTACTGTACGTACATACGCTATTAAATAGCTTTTGATTTACACACTTTATAATGACTAGAAAAAACCCGCCAAGAACGAGTCGGACTGGCTCATTTAATTTAATTATTTAATTTTGAAGTGAATATAAATCTAAGTATTCTGCTGTACCTATATATCAAGCCTCTACTTGCTGCCAACTAAAATCGAGAAAAAAATTAAGTTTGTTGTATTGCTATACAAAAAACTTGAATTTTTTGCTTAAATTATAAATAAATATACAATTCAGAAACCTACCTACATCATCTGTGAAAATTTTAACCATCTAGTCAGGTACTGGCCTACTTAAATATTTATAATGTTTCAGAATCCTATCAACATCATCTGTTAAATGTATAACGTATTTTTGATAAAAATTAAAATTATAACTATCTGACTATCACGGTTCATGAGGCTGTATGCCTGGTGATAGACAGACAGATAGACAGATAGTGGAATCTTTGTAATAGAGCCCAGTTTTTATCCTTTGGGTACGGAACCCTAAAAACACTTACTCACTGCTATCGTATGCGCAGACTGAAAACCCATGAGAAAGTTTTAAAAGGGACTAATTATTATAACTTATTTTAAATCTTCCACAAAATGCAATATTACTTAAATCGATTTTCAACTTAAAATCCAACTAATGAAGTTCAATGTCACTGGAGATAAAGATGTTGTGTTGTAGGATTAGTTATTTAACTGAATCGTAAACGGTGAGCATATTTGGACCTTGGTAAATTAACTTACTTCCAAACTGGCTATTGACATAACAATCCCGTCTTGTTAAGTCAACAGCCGTATTTATTAACACGAAATAGTCCAAAAGTGTCATTCTTTTATATCCGCCGTACCTTGGTTTTCTTAGTTTGTTGTGTTTTCGGATTATTAAAAACCGGCACGTTTTGATATTCATTTGGAATTTGCCTATATTTATGTTTTGTGTAGGCTTGTAATATTAGCATTACAGCTCGCTGTATAAACCGTTGAGTAACAACGATCCGCCAATTTAAATACGAGTACCTCCCAGAGCGAGATTGATGAGCTAAAAATCTAGTTAATGGACTATTCTAAATATAGAAGACCTCAATTTTAAGTTGAAATGTATTCTATATTAAAAATGTGTTCAATAGGTAGATAACTACTTTCTTTTTTAAACTATTATATCAATTTGGGTAGAGGTCAAAGTTCCCTCACTCTGGTATTTGATACGTACCTACTAGTGGACGACTCGCACAATGAAAGTAAAATATCTTTAATTTAAAATAGTATTTTTTGTATTTAAGAACTTTTCTCAATTGTAACGTTTTGTTTGAGGAATAAGTATGTTCCTAGCAGTTAACAACTTTTAAGAATAACTAAATGTTGACAAACTAAAAATACTTTAAAAGCCACCATACCATACTATAAATAAATCTTTGATGATGACTGAAAGATTGATTAGGACATGCCGAATATAGGGTACGTACGGGTTTAATAATTCCGAATTTTCATAAGTTTCCTTGTTTTTCAAAACCTTTTTTTTTCATTTCTTTGTTTTCCATATTTTTCTGAATTTGTTGATGATCACTAATAAAAATTTAAATAAGGTGTTCAAAATATACTTATGATATATTTCCAAAGTTTTAAATATTGCTTTCATAGCCACAATAAGTCACATCCAAACCCTAAAATATGATTTGACCATTTTGTTGTATCTTGTATCTAAGAACCTGGCTTGTTACACTGCTACCTTAGCTAACTAACCACCATACTGTGACCTTGATGTGTGGGTAAACATATAGGGCAATGTGGGTCATCTATAATCAGGTTAGTATAGTTCGATAACCGAGTTAGCAATCGAAGCGTGGTGTGTATCATCAATTATGTGACAGCAATCTTAACAGGCCTTGATGGTTTAATTGTGTGTTATAGATCTGCACAAATATGTAGAAAATACTATCTGTTTGTCTGTCCGGATTTCCGGAATTTATCTATGCCAAATAGTAATCACGCTAGCAAAATAGTGAAAAATAAGTAATCTTGAAAAATAGGAATGATTTTTTTCTTGTTTATCCAGTGTACATTTGAAAGTGATGTGGATGTGATATTTTGCGATCCAGGAATTGTCTGTGTATGTATTTTTATATAATAAAGTATTTAGTTTTATGTCGACTAAAAAGATGACGTAGGTACCTACTTTATCGAATTTAATACCTATATTATGATTTGGAATTTTTTATGTATTTTAGAGCACATCTTTTTAAACGGACCTTGATGTGTTTTTTTAAGTATAAAGTTCCTAAAGGGTCTCATATAAATTTGAAAATGTTGCCTAAAAATAGGGTTACATGCTATAAATAAAGAAAACTAATTATTGCACTGCCGTTAGATAAGCCACCAATTTTGAATCGGTGAAGAAATCAGTGACAGTAATGACGACTAGTCTAGACTAGTAGACTTGTAGTCTGTGCATAATGATGCAGAGACTCATAAATGGTAGCTCTTCATCGGTAAAATTATTTGTCTTTTTGTATGTAATACCTGAGTAGATACAAAATTTTATTACGCTTCTCAACAGCTCTAGTACTTTAAATAAAGACCATATTGATATCCTTACTTTACTTGAACACTTTGCATTGAAATTAAAGTTTTTTTTACAGTTTTAAGTTATGAATATCACTAACTCTGCACCGGTTTTTTTAAAGCCATATTTAAAAAAAAAAATACTATGTCTTTAATTTTAATCTACACCGATGATGTTATTTAATTTTAATAGTTCTATTACTATTTTTTATGAAACTTACCTTATTTTAGGTTTGGTGATTCTCAAATAGTCCTTAACACATATCAATTATAAACAGAACACTATCACTAGCTATAAAAATATATAAATACGACCATTACGCCAGGCTCGTAGTCCGACAGTGCCAAGCCTCGACTGTCATTCGGTTGAACAGATCGTAACCACTTTCTTTCGGAAGTGAAAGATATGTAAAACTAACTCATAATTCACTACAAATAAGATGGCTTATGCAATCGCAAAATCTGTTGGACGAAAATCTACGTAATATATGCAGATAAAATTTGATACCGATACTATGCACTGACATTATATACACTAACTGTGGGCCCTGACTTCGTATGCATGGAGTGTTAAATTTGAAAATATCCCAGGGTAACTAAACATTTTTTCGTATAAAAGGTAGCGTTCGTTCTATTCCAGCCAAAAAGCTGAATTTCATCCAGAAGAGGTTTTTGGCGTGATTGAGTTACAAATATACAACAAATTACAATAATAGTAAGATTTGCGATTTCTCGTAGATATTTACAATTGTTCAATTATAAAAGTGGTATTTTTACTTCCGTTTTTGGTAAAATTGTAGTTAGCTTTCCTTTTTCCATTGAGAAGTTTCTGATCGTCAAGAACCAGTCATACTTATTCAACTTTGTATAATAAGCAAAAAAAAAAACACTAAATGTCTTGTTGATTATGATTAGCATTCAAGAGTTCAAAGGCATACAATCGGGGCAAGGAATTAACTCAATGTCGAAGGCTTTTATCTGCGAATCATCACTATGCTATGCAATACTATATTATCTGTGTTATGGCAAATTATGTTACACCAAGATTTTTTAACTATTCCTTTCTTATAGCAAAAAGGAATACTAAAGGTACCAATGGTACCTATTCGATTATTCCGAATGAATACCAAATTTTAAATATTTAATTTTTGGTATTTGATCAGATTAAAAAAAATATGATAATAAACGAATACCATTGCTATTAGTTTTTAGTATTAGAAAGGAATAGATTTTTTAAGTTAGAAGTAATTTATTTTTCAATATCATGTTTTTCTTTTAAGTTAGAAGCATTTTTAATAATTGTTTACTTCTTGTTATGACTTTTATGGTAAAATCATCTCATAAAGGATCACCCCTTCCTTCTCTTTTCCAAAGTAAGCAATTAAAGATTATAAACTGCTCTTACTATCTAGAGATAAATATTTTTTAATTGTAATTTGGCGATAAGAAATTCAGATCACACACAATGTTGGATTGATTTCTGCATTTTCTTTATTTAAAGGAAAGAAAAAAGTTTTTTTTGTGGAAGTCAAGGACCGGCCAGCCCGTTCAGCCATTGTCTTAGCAATTATTTTCCAATTTCGTCTAATAAAAATGATTATACTAATATATTAATGATTGTCATGAATGTTTAATATGATATTTAAGCAATTTAATTGCAATTATAACATCAGTAATGTATTTATTATTTAACTATAGCACTTAAGTTATTTATCGTCTTAGTACTTTCGTAGCTCTATCACCGTATGCATGTTAATGCACATCAATCGCCACAGCTAGTAAATTATAATGTCTACATTGTTTAATACGGGGTCCCGGGTTCGATACATCAAGAGTTTTTAATTTTCGTAGTTTGCTCGGGTTTGTGATCACCAGCCCTCATTTGGCAAGCGTGGTAATTATTCCTGTACAAATTAGTGCTGTGGTAACCTTGTGGTACCTTGCAGTTGGATGATTTTAGGCCGTTACTTACATTATATAACAATCAATTAATCAATCGTTTATTTGCTCTAAATAGCGTAATTTTCACATTTTGTGGGTGTTGATACATTCTTGGTAAGCACTTTAACCTATATATATTATATTTTTTTAATCAAAAGTTACAAAATATTCATTAATATCGTAGTAGCATTTATCTACTAAAATTTACAATCATTGTTAAGTACGTTTTATCTTCACCGAACATGTTCTTACCGATAAAGATCACGTAATAAACGAGTAGCTTTAAAAGCCTTGTACCTTTAAAAGTAACTCGCCAACAATGTGAACATCCGGTTTTTAAGGATGTAAGTATGCATCTTCTTTTCGATACTTCGACAAGAGAAAGCGTAATTGCGAAATATGATTAAACGTTCGAAATCTTTTTCTTATCGCATGACTAATCTTCAATTATCATCTGGTATATCGAGTGAAATTTTCGTATGATTATTGTATGATATCCCTTAAAGATTGGTCTGGTGTTACAGTTTTCCAAACCAACAACTTAATCTTCAGCTAGAAGGAGTAAAGGCTTAAGCATGACTATCACCCTGACTAATAACAACTCCAAGTCAATTAGAAAATATCGTTTCCTAAATGCCCCGACCGGGAATCGAACCCGGGACCCTTGCATAGGCAGACCATCGCATCACTAAACCAACCGGGTCGTCGGCGCTATAGAAATGTCTAAAATGGTTTTTCACTCTGCAATACATCGTGCAGTAATATAGAAATCCACATAATACGTAGCGTTTTGTATCTCACTGCTTTTTAAATAGTAGATAAACGCTACAAATAGCTAAGGCTTTCGTCGTTTATATTTTCACTTCAAAAACAACATGGTATTCCAGACACGATCAGAAATTAAAAGTTTCTGCCTTGGCTCTGCGCACTGTTTCCTAATAAATATGCATGGCGGAGGTCGAACAGGTTGTGGTGGATTTTAATGAATGAAGCAGTCAGTACTTACGTAGAGTTTACGCATACAAATAAAACGTGATTAATCTACTTATTGGGAAGCTCCGGCATATATTCGCGTCCGAAATACCTCAGTGTCTCAAGACGAAAGTCTTTGACCAGTGTGTGTTGCCAGTAATGACCTATGGGAGTGAGACGTGGTCGTTTACTATGGGTCTCATAAGAAGGCTCAAGATCACCCAGCGAGCAATGGAGAGAGCGATGCTTGGTATTTCCCTACTCGATCGAATCAGAAATGATGAGATCCGCAGGAGAACTATAACAACCGACATCGCTCGAAGGATTGCATCGTTGAAGTGGCAGTGGGCGGGACACATAGCGCGGAGAACCGATGGCTGTTGAATGGCGACTGCGTTCCGGACGACGTTCCGTGGGCAGGCCCCCTACAAGGTGGACCGACGATCTGGTCAAGGTCGCGGGAAGCCGCTGGATGCGAACAGCACAGGACCGATCGTTGTGGAGATCCTTGGGGGAGGCCTATGCCCAGCAGTGGGCGTCGTTCGGCTGATATGATGAATCTACTTATTTAGTAAGCAGGCGACAATAGCATGTTTTATAATGGCAACTTGAAAAATTTACTTACAAACGTATTCAAAGATTTTAATTTCATATGAGTTGAATTTCTTTTTCCATGATATTGGGAATCGGGGTGCGAAAATCAGACAGAGGGAAATCCAACAAAACCATATTTTGTATTTCATTCTTTTACCCCCGGTATTTCTTAATCTTCATAACTTATGTTATGGATATACCTATGTATTATTAAAAGAAAAAAACGTGACGCCCCCGAAAGCTATGCGGCTGGGTACTTTGCACCCTTTACAACCCAAGACGAAGTAGATTTTCGTCATAGATGCCAAACATTTTATTAAGAATCTTTAAGATTCACAATCAGCATTACACCTATAAAAATTTGGTATATGAACGGCCAAATCACGTTAGCGTCAGGAGAGCAGAGAATGAAAAAATGCAGTTCATTCAGTTTTATCATAGACTATATCACGAATGACACAGATTTCAGAAAGATGGCTATCATAGCTGCCCTTGAACTGTTAACTAACAAAACAATAAAATCCGTAGCGTGCCATCTCTAAGGCCACTTAATAATTGGTTCTATTCATCTCTAAGATTCAATCGAAGCTATGTTTATTAAGGCGTGCACTCGATGAATACTCGCATTTTTCATTCATCACTGACTGTGCAATATGACTCTGCTGTCACAGGTAGGTACTTATTATTACATTTAATAAATAACTATTTTTAAGTTCAAAGATCAAATATAAAAGTGAAGTGTTTACTTTCTACAGGTATGTGTGTTGTTCGTAACGATCCTGTGGTGCGAGCGAGCACTCGCCTCACCAATATTCGAAAGTATTAACATAGATCGAAAGCTTAACATAGAGTTCAAACCTATGAAATTTGGACCTATAACGTTTATTAAAGAGAAATGGGGGCCGTTCGGAAAGTTTATCAAGAAACATACCATCGAGAGAAGAGATCTCGATGAAATGAATACTATAGATAGCAAAGTTGAGAGTGATATCCCTGTCTTTGAAGAACGATTGATACCAGTTATTGAAAAAGAAGAACCAATAGTTGGACCTCTACCTGCGTACCGGCCGCCGGTACAAGCACTTGTAGTTGAAAGTGACAAAGCTCCAGTCAGTAAACTAAACACTGATATTTCTGAGTCAATTCCAGTTAATTCTGTTTCAGTTAATCCAATGCCAGTGAGTCCAATGCCAGTAAGTCCAATTCCTGTGAATCCAATCCAAGCAAGCCCTATTCCAGCAAGTCCTTATTTTACTCCCGCTAAGACCCCTGAGATGAACCAACTTGAGGAACTTGGAGCAGTGCCAATTATTGGATCTGCACCTATTGAAGGGCCCTTATTTGTCCCAGTGACTCCTAAAGTCGTCACTCAACCCATAGTTCCTCCTTCATTACCCCCACCACCACCTCCGGGCATTGCAGAAGGAGCACCTGGTTCTAGATTTGGAGCTTTTGCTCGCTTTTTTGGAGAGATCCTATCCGAAATTGTTAATCGTCTAATAGCTAGAGCGAGGTTGTCCTTTGGTCAATTTGGAAATCAGCCTGCTGCTGTACAATCAATTTAAGTTAACAGTCAAACAATAATTTTATTTTGTATCATGATTAGTTTTTCTAATTTTTCTATCCACTTAGATAAATGTGAGCTTGGTGCAGTAAAAACAAAACAAAGTTTATTTTTTATAACAAATGTAATATCTCAAACATAATAATGTACGGTTCAAGTAGCGTTATCATTGTTTTGTCTTTATTAAATCGTCGCTGAAGTTAACGTCCAAATCCACCAGGTCTGCCTTGTCCGAAACCACCTTGTCCGAAACCGCCTTGTCCGAAGCCACCTTGATTACCTCGGCCATATCCCTGCTGTCCTCTTCCGTAGCCTCCCTGACCGCCGAAGCCTCCTTGGCCACCGAATCCACCGGGTCTGCCACCACCACCGAATCCACCACCACCGAATCCGCCAGGCCGACCACCGCCACCAAACTGGGCCAATGCGACGGCCACCAACATAGCCACGATAAATGAAATCAGCAGTAACTGAAAAAAAAAGTAGTTTTGTTAATTTTTAGGTTATCTAACTACGCCATTTTATAGTTTTCAAATTTTATAACTACGTGTTTATCAAATCATAGAACACTTTTTTACCGATTCTATTAATTGTATATATAAGAGACTGTGTTTGATATTATGGGGCTATCTAAGAGCCATAATATAATGGCGACACCTAATGTTAAGACAAGGCATCATCATCAGCAGCACCGTCCCACAGAACATAGGCCAACAGGTTGACCATAATGGTCGCACTTGCCAACCCACAAGCGATCGCCGTTTGGCCAATGCTGATAATAAGACGCTGCTGCCCGTCTTCACCTGGCGGTACTCCTTCAAAAGTCTCTTATATAAAGAGAAGAGATGGTGCTAATCTATTTTTGGGCCAGCGCGACATGTCACACCATGGCTAATTGCACATGAAAAGGTCCGGGTATGTATCGATGTCCAACTTCTAAACTCCGAGTATGATGATAGTATATTTTTGGAAACTGAACATGAATTCCTAACTAAGATTATATATAAAGTATTTGAGGTATTGCACATCTATATCTAATGATAAGTATAAAAATCCCATGTTAAAAATAAAACCGGCCAAGTGCGAGTCGGACTTGCGCACGAAGGGTTCCGTACCAAAAAGGCCAAAAAAAAAAACGGGTTTGTTGTATGGGCCCTCCTTAAATATTTATTTTATTTTGTTTTTAGTATTTGTTGTTATTGCGGTAACAGAAATACACAATTTGTGAAAATTTTAACTGTCTAGCTATTGTGGCTCTTGAGATACAGCCTGGTGTCTGAGCGACGTACAGACGGACAGACGGACAGACAGCGAAGTCTTAGTAATAGGGTCCCGTTTTTACCCTTGGGTACGGAACCCTAATAATGATAAAAAAACAGAGTGATGTTGTTTGTTGGCTTGACTTTGCTTTCCAATGGTTGTTTGTATTGAGTCAGGATATGACCGTAATAAAGTTCATATTTATAATATTTAATTTTATGCTCTTAATAGGATTGTTAATTATTTTGAGTTAAGCATTTTTTATGACAATAGTCTGTGTTTTGTTGGTATTTCACAACTATCTACATTATTGACAATGTGTTACATGTGAATATTTAGATGTTTTAATCAGAGTCACACCAGTTACCTTTTGTATTATTTAACTATAGCTATAGTATAGGTACCTCGATACCTTACAATGTTATGATAGTTTTAAGTGTGTTATAATAAAAACTTGTATTTGTTTTGTACCTTATTGTTTGTTTTATAAAAATAAATCGCTAGACCATTTGCGTCACCGGTTTTTCATTTGTACTTTTTTATTGGTTTGTCTTCTTCAGTTTTATTTACTTGGCCAGTTCAAGGACATTATATACCATTCGGCATGGTAACATGAAGTTTTAAGCATACTACATACATTTTCTTAAAGAAAAACTAGAGAAGTAGTTTCATTGACGATACATATTAGTTTAACAAAGTCTCAGTGAAATAATATTGACATCGGGGTTTTGCTATAAGAAGTACTATGGATTCAAAGATCTACAACGATTGCGTAATAAAACCTAATTGAACAAGTGAAGTGGCAAATCAGATAATGATCATTTTCGTTATAACTAATTACATTTCGAGGATTTTTGTTTTTTTTTTTGGAATTCATTGCCTTAGTTATTTGTTTTAAGTTTACGTAAAATGTTTGGATAGGAAATGGGAGGGCCATTAATGAAGTGTTATTTTAAAGTTAAAAATTAATGGTGATACTATGATGCACCTACTTGCAATAATATCATACTTCAATAATAATGTTGATAGTCCTCAACAACAAGTTATCAGGTTTTTTATATTTGATGTGCTCGCCTTTTTTCTATCTGTTACTACAATGAAGTAATGGTGTGTTAATGCATTGGTCCGGCTACTAAGCGAGGGTCCCGAAATTTAGGAAACTGTCCATCTAACGGCCGGTCCCAATAACCTATCTATCTTCAGTTTTGGCATATCGGAGATAGAAAACGACTTCTGCCTTTGTTTCTCTGGACGGCAAAATCAGAGACAAAAGATGTTTTCTATCTCCGATATGCCAAAACTAAAGATAGATAGATTATTGGGACCGGCCGTAAATGACATGCGTTTTTACAGTCGTATACAACTTCAACTGTTAGTCCCGCCTTTTGTATCAAGAAGAGCGTCTTTAACATGAGTCAAATCAGAAGTTAGTATGATGATTTGGAAAATTCTGACTTCAGATTTTCCTGAAAGGAAAAATTTACGTCGAGAAAAAGTAGATCAAAAATGGAAGCTATATCGGTAATAGAAAATCTGACTATGTCCTCGTTGTTATCAACAGAAGGTCTTATGTCTTATGTCTTTGAAATATGTGCGATTTTGCAACATATACAACATGTTACTTTTGATATCCTATAAATCTTATTATTATTAGTCAGACCATGGTAAAGAATCAAATTGCATATGTTTTTTTTTGTATTAATTTTTCATACAAAATAATTTTAAAAAGTCACGACTTTTTATGTGAAACACCCTTACCTTGTTATGAATGAATTCTTGAATGAAGTTACACTCTGCCGCTACTTCACTACAATTTTGTGTAAATATGCCAACGTTTTGCAAAACTAAGGATTCGCCATACTTACTGTTTAAATTTTTTAACTAATTTAACTAAAATTGATGTTATATTCGAAACTATTGATTTCTGAATCACATGTTCCGGGGCGTTTTATATTATTTTTACCTATAGAATATAATCCTAGAGTTAAGGGATATCAAAAAACGCATCCTGTGTATGGTCTAATGATTCTGATGTTGCAGACTACTGCATTACTTTGACTAAACAAACGCGTTGTATATTTGTATTTGTTTTGTATATAATATTTTATTATTATAATTATTCATGGAGGATAGACATACGATAGAATTAAGATTAAAAACTAACTATCCTATTTTACACGCAAATACCATTTTCGTTTTAAAGTCATTAGAACGAAATTGTTTTGTATTGTATTTTATTTATCTATAAATTTTTTTTAGGTGTTAACCTATTAATTTAGTAATTATCGATCTATTCCTTCTTTCTAATAACAAAAACTACTACTACTAATAGGATTTGTTTTTGTCGTAATTAATTTACCAGTCCGAACGAATACCAAATTTTAATAATTTCATATTGTATTTTGGGACTTATGGTATTCGTCCGGAATAGAAAATTTATAACGATTACAAACAAATGCCACTGGTATTAGTTTTTGGTATTAGGAAGGAATAGATCTAAAAACGCCCTGTTGGTCTAGTGGTTTATATACCGGACCAAGAGCTCGGGGCCCCGGGTTGGATCCCCGGGGCCCCGAGGCAACAAAAAGTTTCAAATTTTCGAACACTGCTCGGGTTTGTGATCACCAACCCGCTATTGGCAAGCGTGGTGATTATGCCAGTACCCTACCCGTCATTGCTGAGGTAACTTGAATTCAACGATGGAGGCCTTTTCCCTGCAGTGGGATGATTATAGGCTGTTACTTTTACTTTAGATCTAATCAACTTGTTTTTTGATTTTGAAATTGAAAATAATTAGAAAATAATTCACTGACAACAAGCTGTTGAACTTTTGAATTCGGAACCATTTTACACATTTCTTTTACAGCAGGAGTCGGCAACCTTATGGCAGGCTAGGGCCATAAGATGGCGAAATGAACTAATGGCGGGCCGCACTTGTGATATAAACGTATAATTGGTATTATAATCCATAGAAAAAAAATGTGATGTCTGAGATTCTAAATGCAGGATATTTCTTGTATGTTAGCTGTCATATTTGTAGTTGCAATTCGTAGAATGGCACTCTCATCATGGTTCGTTCGTTCATGCATTTAATTTGATATTTACGGCTCATTTACAAAACATTTACGGTTTGCAAGTAAGAAGTCCGCGGGCCGCGGGTTCCCGAACCCTATTTTACAGGATAAAACGTAGCCTGCTATTCCACCCTAATGACTTCACTTACAAAATCATTCTTAAACTTTTGATTCGGTTAATTTTCAAAACTACACTAACACAAAACTGCCATACTCATAGCCGGTTTTACTTCTTTTTTTATCAACACTCTTTGGACACAATTTAATCAAGCTTTGTTAGTCACACAAAGATATAATATATTTCAATATTCTGTTTAAGTGAACATTGAATATTGATGCCTTGATTTCAAGATACAAAGATTGTTACTCACTTTAGCCATGATGATACTGTTCCTAAACCGATGTCGATTACACACTGGACAACCTCTCCGATGGTATTGCCTTAAATATGTCAGCACAGACTTACAAGTTTGGGAGATATTATGTTTCTTGTTCCTTGAAATCAAACGTCGGCAGTGGTCCTCAAAGTTTTTACATGATTTTATACTTACGTTAAGTAGGTAGGCATCTGAATAATCCTTGCATTGCTAAAGTACTTAGTATTCGGTCTACCTGCTTAATTTAGTCAAATTCACAAAAAAAAAACCTAAAACAAGCATAAATATTTCATTTTACATTTCGTTTCCTTCAGCAACATAAAAAGTTAATTGCTTAGGCTAAAATGAGGTTCAAGTAGAGTGGAGACTCGACTCTGACTAATTGTTCTTGTAAAACATTAAGATAATTGGAAATGTGATACGTAACATCAATCTCAATCAAAACAGATGTAACTCATAAATATATAGAATTATAATATGGAAAAATAGTGCCATACTCATATAACACTAAAAAAATCAATTGCACTGCATAAAATAATTTCAATGCACATTTTTTCTCTTTTTGTTTAATATTTTTTATGTCTTTTATTGTGTACTAACACTAGCCTTAAGTAACTCTGTTACTAACAATTATGGATCTAGATGTCCGAAATAAATATATAATTATTTTTTTTTCATTTGGTTGTAAAACGATACACTCTAGAAATTTCGGGATTTTGAGTTTCATCAGTTTCTGAACTTAGGTGTACGATACGATATTTATCAGATCAACGAACTTTTGAAAGATCAATATCTACTTTACTCGTATTTATAACGTACAAACGCTAGCAGATCAATCTAATACAAAATGTCCAAGTTTCTCCATTGTAAAGAAAGAAAGCAAGAACAAAATAAATAATTTACTAGCTGTACTTAAAGTTGAAAAGCAATTGGAGAAATTTGACAATTCTGGGGATGGTGATGTGCTGGCTACTATCCGTTGTCATATGGGGTAATTGGAGGTTCGATAATATGTGAATTTTTAGGTGATTATTTTGTAATCAGGCAAATAGCGTTGATAACTGCAGTGGTGCAGTCGTAACAGCTAGTCAGTTAATCCTTAATTATGAAATACCGATATGCTAATATAATTATGACGTCACAGCTTCTTACTGTCCGAAACAGTATATCAGTTCACGACTTTACAAACTCTCTGTATACTTAGTAGCACTTCAGGTTATAAATTTTTTTCGCATACTCGCTCCTATAACAACGATTTTAGATGTCCCAGTTGTGCTGTCGTTTGTGTACCTGTGTTACATTTTTTTTTTAAATATTTTTATAAAGGCCTATTTTACTTTTTAATAGTACAATTTTGTTTTACCACAGAATGGTATGATACTTTACAAATCATACAATAAAATATGTTTGAGAGCCATGGTCTATAAGACGGTCTACGCAAATATGTGTTCATGATTAACATTAGCTTGCGATTTTTATTATTAGTTCAGATTCATTCGGAAAACTGCGTAAGCAACTCGCGTGTACGATAATTCAAGGTATTTTCTAATGTATGAGGAAAATCTGGGAAATCTATTGTTGTTGAAATACAATGTTAGTGTATGATACCACTTGAAATGGAATTAGTTTCGTAATAATATAAAAAAGGTTTTATAATTTGTATGCTTTTATTTGCGTTCGAGTTTTGATGCATTATCCAAAATAAGTTCACTAATTCGTTTCCGAATTTTCGTTAGTCGAATTTAATGAAGTTAAAGTTTTTATCTCAATGGTGGCTGCCATGGCCTCCACGTCCACCACTAGACCCTCCAAATCCCCCTTGGTTACTCCCGAATCCACCTTGGCTGCCTCCGTATCCGCCTCGGCTGCCTGAACCACCGTTTCCACCACCAAAGCCCCCTTGGCTGCCATGTCCACTAGTGCCTCCGCCAAGTCCTCCCAGACCGCCACTGGAACTACCGCGGCTGCCACTCAACCCGCCTCCTTGGCTGCCGCCGAGACCACTTAGTCCACCTTGACTACCGCCTCCATAACTACCATCAGCCAAAGCCACGGCGAACAAAGTCGCTCCAAAAATGAATAAAATCTGAAAAAAAGGAAATGTTTTGAGATCAGGTTTATTCCGGACGAGTTTGACATAGGACTAAGGCGGCCTCCAATATTGCAGAGTATGCGGAGTATTACCAAGTCTTAAAAAAAGATTCAGTTCGGCTACTGCCTGGAAAATACTCCTGAATGAAACCGGAGGGCACGGAAGGTTAAGGTTAAGCGCTGTAGTGCTACAACAATAAAAAAAATACTGTGCCTGAAATACTGTCCGGAAAACGTTGTGTCAATGGGTTAAGTAGTGACTTAACCAATTGATGATAAAAACATAATCAGCGATGTCACTTTGTTCGTTATTTATGCTCAGGCTTCAATTATAACGATATTGTAAAAAATAAATGGGGAGATTGAAATAAAAAAAAAACGTTTTTTTGAAAATTTTGAAGTTCTTAAATGAATCCCAGTCCATTTTTAAGTGGTACTACCACTTTTTTGTTTAGCTGTTTATTCACTGTCTAGATTTGTTTTTCAATGTAACATCAATTTAGATATAATGCATTAATTAATGTCAGTGTAACATGATTTTGAATTTTACTAAAAAGCTTTTTTTATATTTTACTTTACCTTAGCTGAAGCCATTGTTGCAAAGATCAAATGAGTTAACTAACTGCTATAGTTTCATGCACCTTATATACTAGTCAGTTAATCATATTCCATGTCTCACTCGGAACCTGATAATTGTTCCTATTAATATTTGTATCAATAATTTATTGTGTTATCATGATTTAATTTGCAACAGACGTCATACAGTAATACATTATTTATGTATCTAAAATAGACTTAGATTAAATTAAGTCGAATCATAAAAGTGAACATCTATGTGAAATTATAAAAGAACATAAAACCATCTCTACTGTAGGTTAGTATATATGATCTTACTTATGATCACGTATTGAGCATCATCATCATTGTCAGCTTACATAAGTCCACAGCTGGACATATAACTATTTAAATGAGGAGGATCTGGGCAGAATAACCACGCCTATAAGGCGGATTGACTTGGTGGAGCCGTGGAGATAAGGCGCGGCTGCCAGTTTTCTTCTAGCTGTAGTCTTTTATTCGCCTCTTACAATACTCATAGGACGAGAAGTGGTGGTGTTATGCTATTATGCCAGCACTACGGTAAAGTAATAAGTATTTCAAATATTAATTATTAATGTTGTACCCCTAACAAATTTTAAACATATGGATGTATAATGGAAAATAGTGGTAGCTTTAGTAGTTTTTTTTAAATATTGGGACGTGTAAAACCGCCTCCTGGGGCCTATTTGCAGAAAAAAAATATGATTTTACTCAATAAGAATTTGGTTATGTATTACTGTGCTTTACCCGCGACTTCGTCCATGTAACTTCTTAGAGTTAATTGTTACGCGCTCCCGGTTATATCAATTAGAGCATTTTTTAACAAATGCTATTATTTTACTCTCACTGTCTATGTTTTATGCAATTTTTTTTATTACATAGTTTACTTAAATAAAATGTATTACAGATACGTCCTTGTATTACTTATATATGTTTTCTTATTACATGTAAGTTCCCATTTAAAACTAGTTCAAGTCCATTAGGATGCGTTTTACGCACTTCGTCGGTAAATATTCATTAGTATATCGAAGTTATTTATTGTTGATTGTTCCTAAGATAATATTCCATGCCCATGTTTAATAAACTTTTCCACTACATTCCTAAAGAAACATTGTGGGTATGGTATTTAATAAGTGCATTTAAAACTAAACAAATAAAAAGCTGGTTAGAATGTATTCATAATAATATATTCATTATTTCCAATTTCGTGGGAATCCGAATCTAATTCAATTATAACATAGAAAAAAGAACAACAAAGTTTTGATAACGAGTTATGTATACAGGGTGAAAAGTGGACCGATTGTTGACAACCTGCATTTCAGTTGGCAAAAAAATCAACGAATTTATGGAAAAAAACATTTTTGGTATGTCGTCGTATTTAAGATGCCCCAGTGTATGTCTTGTTGTGCTGTGTCTGTACCTGAGTTACTATTTTTTTTGCTAATTTTATAGAGGCATATGTTACTTTTTAATAGAACAATCTCGACATACGACATGGCACTCATAGCTATCATTTCGTTTGACACCCTGTATGTTTATTTTAAATATGTTAATAAATGTATTTTTAATCTTTGTTATGTTGTTCTTACTTAAGAATTTGGAAGGTCGGTTCTGTACTTATTGTCTTTTTTGATAAAATAGTTCACATTGTCTTGTATCGGATATTGCATCACCGGTGGCTGATAGACTGGAGATACTTCACCGTAGCTGTACGAATAGTATGGAAACGTATAGAGTCCCTGTATGTAAGGCACATGAATGTACGGCTTGAACACTGCACTGCTAATAAACATTTTATCTTCTTCAAATTTGGGTTCCTTTTTGATTGGCTTTAAACGATCCCCGTAGGGGGTAGAAACTGGGTGCCAGTGGTAGTTGTCGTATCTTTCTTCAACTTCGTAGGTATGAACTATGCTTATTAGAATCAAAATCGAGGTTATTGATAATATAATATTCATGTCGTATCTTAGTAGAGGCACGTGAAGTTAACAGAAAACTAAGCCAGAGTGAGACGAAGTGACATTTAAATAACATCGAGTTTGCAATTACTGTTATCTTTGCCGAGGAAATTGGAGATATTTATCTCTGTCCTTGTTTTGAAACCCTGAGTGCTTTGGGAAATCCGTTTATTTTACACAATAAGTAAATGTGTTATTCATATCTACCTACTTTAAACTATCCAATCTTAAGGAATAGTAAATTGTATAAATATAAATAAATGTGGAGGACATCATATTGTTTTGATCCCAAATTAGATAACTATTTAAGGTACTCGTTTTGTAGAAATCAGAATAAATGTAGATACCAAACACTCAGACCTGTCATAATATAGAAAAAAACTTTTATTCTACATTGATCTACCTGAAAATCGAACCTGGGACCTCGTAGCAGGCGACACCTTGAAAACCGGTGAAGTGCCACCACGGTGTTCGTCAAATAAAATTGTAAATGAAAATATCATTGCTTTTTCATGAGTATTTAAGTTGACGGTTTGTTTAAGAATATGATACATATTAATTTAGACGATATCCAATAAATTTTTAACGAAGAGTAAAAAAACAAAATAAAATGATAAAAATTTGGCCAGTGCAGCGTAAGTCCATATGAGATTGCACTGCAGTGTTTACTAAGCGCCTGTGATATTTTCATGGCACGAATTCCTAAATCTTGTCATATAGCTCATAATAAAACGAAGGCAAATAAAGTGGGTCTTTCTGAAGTTTAATTACAGATATATTCTAAACAAAATGACCCTTGTCTTAGTTGGTATATCTACATTGCATAATAATATGCAGCGTATTCTCTTAAGATTTAGTTGTTAGCATTACTGCCTGTAAAGATTGGTACCTGATTTAAAAGAAGATATGTACAACCAACATACAGAAAAATACCTATAATAACTGGTTATCTATTGTTTGCCCGAAAAATATATGCCATAATATTCATATGCCCGAATTTCATTTGCCCGAATTTCAGTTGCCCGAATGTTTTGTTTACCATAAAAGACATGTGACATACTCTTATTTGCCCGAACATTAGATTCCATAATGATTCGAATGCCATACGTATTGTTATCCATATTTTTAATTGCAATAATATTATGCAACAGAATTTTCAAACGCCATACTACTCGTAAATTAATTAACCAATTTTTTTTATAATTATCCTAAACTATTTTACAAGCAATTTCGGTGGGAAATGATGTTATGGCATGTGATAATTACAGCTTATAATGATTATAACAAACGATGTTATGGAAATTGATTTTATGGGAAACAATGATTATAACAAA
Source organism: Anania crocealis (assembly GCA_949315895.1). Classification (NCBI taxonomy): domain Eukaryota; kingdom Metazoa; phylum Arthropoda; class Insecta; order Lepidoptera; family Crambidae; genus Anania; species Anania crocealis. The sequence goes on along the minus strand of OX438865.1, from coordinate 13,586,944 downwards.
TGATGTTAGGGAAATTAACTTTATGGGAAACAAAAGTTTCTAGCACGTGACTAATATAGTAAACAATGAGTATGACATATAAAATTATGAGAAACAATAATATGTCTGGTGACTATTATAGCAAATGAAATTCGCGCAAATGAAATTCTGGCAAGTGGAGGTATACCATAATAACTATCAATTAAGCTAAAATTGCTTAAATAAGAGAAAAAATGCAATCATTATTTAAGGGGACTACTAGACCTATGCGCTACCTCTAATGGATTTAATTTTATTACTTCTTAACAAAATCAATTCTCAAAAAACTAGAACAGTAACATTTTAGCTAATTACCTCCAGTATTACTGGTATAATCAATTGGGGGAAGCACATATCTCTAGTAGTAATGATTAACATATCAAAAGTAGATATAAGTACATCCTTGTTGAGTAATTATAAAATACATACTCGTGTTGGGATTGCTTCACCCAAACTCAAAACCTTTGCTCGTTGCAAATATGCATTGTGTGAGTATATACAGGATGAATTTTTAACTGCTTTCCAAAATTTTTATATGCGTTCAGTATCGTATTTAGAGCCTATTTACGAAGTAAAAAATGTAAATTAAGTTGTAACCTGAAATTATTTTTCGCGATATAGTTTTCAATTTTTACGGTACCAGACCTACCACCTTTTAAGGTATAAAGGGAAACACAAAAACTTATGAATAGTATTGTAATGAATAAATAAGATGCACATCGCGTAAAAAAAGTGCTACTAGGGTGCATTATCAATTTTTTTTGATTTTTGGCGGACATTTTCAAAGTGCTTTATCTTCACATTTTTGTACTGGGCTATACAAAAAAAAAAAATACGTCATTTGTTTTTTGCCTCGTAGATTGCTATATTAAAATTAGGAAAGTTGTTAAAATTTCACCCTGTATAAGTATGGTTATCTGCGTGCCAATGCGTTAATAATAATTGCACATTTTTCCTCAGCGTCATCTTCATCATCATCATAGGCCTCTCCAGTTGCACGCCACTTAGGTCGATCCTCGGCTTCTCGCATCCAGCTCCTGCCAGCCATCTTGCGTGATGATTTATCACTCCACCTGGCCTGCCGAGGGCGGCCTACACTTCGTTTGTCGAGACGCGGTCAATTTGGCCAGCCCGCGGCCACTTCAGCTTGCTAATCCGGTGGGCTTTGTCGGTAACTTTAGTTCTCTGCCGGATCCGGATTTGTATAGTTTTATCTATACTAATATTATAAAGCTGAAGAGTTTGTTTGAACGCGTTAATCTCAGAAAGTACTGGTCCGATTTGAAAAATTCTTTCTGTGTTGGATAGTTCATTTATCGAGGAAGGCTTTAGGCTATATAACATCACGCTGTGACCAATAGGAGCGAAGCAAAATGTTGCAAAAATAATCGCGATCATAATAATGGAAATTGACGCGGACGAAGTCGCGGGGAACAGCTTGTATGGAATAAAATGAAATTCGCAAAATTATTGTTATTTAAGTAGGTACTTAACAGCCTATCGAACAATTTTGTCTATTAATGTGTGCTACTCGTATATGCAAGTTCGTATTTAAATATGATGATTATGAGATTTTATATAAATTTACTATTATAAAGGTTCTTGTAAATAAACAACTTTTTTTATCGGATCGGCTATTTATTTATTACGCTAGAAACACATTCACACTTTGAGAAGGACATAAAAAAAAAGATACTGACGAAAACAACCAATACAATTTCATAGTAATTAAAAGAAGGAGATAATAACCCGACCTTGACAACTTCTGTATATTTACTGTGGGTGACTCAACCAGTTAGATGGATTCCATTTTGACGGATCCCACTTGATCCAAGGCACCATGGTCCCTACTTTATCAACCCAACTACCGCCGGTTTCAGGTCCTGTAACTTCGCTGGTACTTGTTTCGATCTTCGATTCTGTTGTAATTTCTACTTCCTCGTCTTGCAGATGGCCGTGATGCGGTCGGTGAGGTCGGTGACTCATGAATGAATCATCAGGTCCCTCAAGATTCATGTTTGACCAGGGGTCTGTATAATCGGGGACGGACGGTAGCTCTTCAAACTTGGGTTTTCTAGGCGGAGCACCGATTATATGTTTCGGGTAAATAAACTCAACCATACACACTAGGAGGATTAAGTTGACGATGTTTACCTGAAAAAAAAAAACAGTATTTATACATTACATTCAAAATCAAGATAACCGACATGGTTCGAATGATTCCGAATGAAGTGGCAGTGGGCGATACACATAGTGAGAAGAACATAAAATAACATATAAAATATCACTCAATAAATCATGGGCCTTTACATGTTTATGAGATGATTTAAAATGTTAACATACAGCATAGAAGAAGTAAATAATAATAATATAACCATTTCAGTGCAAATATGAAACAATTGATGTTTCTAATCGTGATAATTTTGCTATACCTAATAATTTTAAAATTTTAAAATATCGAAATAAAATTGGAGATTACATTTTTACACTGTTAGGTAATGGAAGAAAACATTTCGAAGAAAATTGTCTTACCTTGATAGCCATTGTGAGGTTTTTCATGAGTTTCCATGTCTACCACCGGCTTTATATGCTGGCGTATCTATATATTTATGACACTATGATATCTTAAATGGTGATTAGTGCACTAATTAGCAAGCGATAACCCCAAAATTTCCTGTAAAACTTGGTGCGTTCAACTCAGTTTCCTGTCTGATCATCTTTATGTGAAAACTATATTTAGTAAAATATCTTAATGTGCTTTCGTATCTCCGTAAATAAATTCGGTTCATGTGTAAGTTCCATTGTCGGAGTTCCAGCACGAGGTCCAAATGTCAGATGACAACTGATCTACACCAGAATACCATAGACGGACTACCAGACTCACTGAGCAAGTAATCACTCAGACTGACGAGTACCAGACTGACAAGACTAATAAGTACCGGATTTTCAAATTAGTTCATGGCCAAAGTAGTTAGGCAACTAGTAAAAAGAAAGAAGTTTTTAAAACGATGTAAGTAGTTTCTTGTTTTCAACTAGTAATTGAAGTTATTAAAATATCATAGAAAGAAAGTATTTAGTATTTTTTCTTCGGTAAATATAACAAACATGACACACAGAAGTTAAGTGATTATTTAAGTTATTATACAGATATTTTAAGGAGTAAGCTTTCTAGATTTACCTTTATAAGGTAGATTACAAAAGTAAAGCAACAGCTAGAACCTAGTCTTAAACAGTAATCGCTTGAAATTAAATTGAATAACTCGTTATTTTTATGACATTTCATACTTTTAATTATTTCCTTTTCGATTTGTTAACATGTAAAGTTTCTTAGCAAGATAAATGATAAGTAGTAGTTGTTTAAATATACATTCCCAATAGTTTTGTCATTAGAATAAAGTGGAATTGTAAAGTTAGTTATTCGTGAATGTGAAGCTCTGATAAATATCCAAATGTTATGCGTATAATTTTTGTCTTGGAATCATTTATCATTGCTGAAAAGCGGTTTTTGTTGCATAAAAGAATATATCAAACTAAGATTTTCAACTTAAAGTTGAAAATTTATTGAACTAACGATGAGATTGCTGAATTTGTTGCTTTGGGTAATAATCATTTATTGTTGGTTTTTCGTGTGTAAGAAGATTTATTCTTTTTATGACAACAAATAGGTAGCTGCTTGTTTTGCTACAATGTAAGGGAGGGTCCTAAAGTCTTAAAGTGCAGAAGAAAAGTCGGCTGCACAATTCGGGCATTTTAAAAAAAATGCATTGTCATTGCCATGACAGGTCTGAGAATATACTTGTATTAGGTTCAGCATTCTCTGTCTTCCATTCTGTCTCTTTCGGCTTTGGCAAAGTGGCCAGAAAATTATTTTCTTACAATTGGTGAACATATACTCAAGTTAGTCTCATTTATTACAATACTCGTAGAATTATAAATTTAGTTATAGTGTCATTATTAGAAAACTAAATGAATTTAATATGCAACGAATTTAAAAAATATATAACCTGATGATCACCGTTCTCTAGCCCTATTTATTAATTAGAATGATACATGTACTTGTTACGAACTTTTCTTATAGATATTGGTACTACAGCTCTTACATCCAGTGGTAACTAGCGAGTCGGAATATGATGGAATGTTAGACAATTCAAATGACTCCATAGAATTGCTGGGGAGTGAAGTCGATAAAACATTCAAAGATATCGGCGAGAGTGTAAAAAATTTTTTCAACAATATCGGTGCATGGTTTAAGAAAAAATTTAGTTAAATCGTAATTTTGTTTTATTTAAACATTATTAAGTGCTACTAAACAATACCCAAAACAAACTTCAGTAAGTATACAGAGTGAACATTTCTAAACTACAAACCTACTACTTTTTGTTATGAAATAATATTAAAATGAAGAAAAAAACCTTGTATTTGACACTTCAATGTTGGTCCAGATTGCGTCAGAAAGGTTTAGATTGAGAAGGGAGTAGACGACTCGATGACGACTGACAGGATTGTATGGAAGAGGGAAACATACTGCGCCGACCCCAGATGACCTGGGAACAGGGCTAGTGAATGATGATTGCTGTATTTAATTATTTAAAATTAATAACAACATCAACAATGCATTCAATGAATGCAGATAAGAATATGACGTCATATTGCAACACCATTTTGAATGAAAAATAAATCCCTTCAAACTTTGATATTGCATGACTTCGTAAAAGTCGTATGATATATAAGTATATATATTATATTGAGGGCACGATAACCACATTTTTATCTAGAACTAGCGGACCCCGCGAACTTTGTATCGCCTCAGAATTTGATTTTGACGTTTTAAATGTCATTGTCATCAAATATGGCGTAATTGGAAAAAAAAAATCATAATGTTCCAACGTTAACTTTCCAACGTTTTTAATACATATTATTCGGTGTATTATTCGGTTAATACCCATTATACTTAGTATACTATACTATTCCTGACGACGGCAAATCCAAAAACACCAAAACCATAAAAATCGACCCAACCGTTTTTGAGTCATAAATGGTGCAACTAACACGACTTTCTTTTACATATACACCGTGAAATTTTAGTGGTTGTTTTCCCGCAACAGAACGATTTACCTTTAGTAGCACCATCGAATCGTGCGATTTATTTTTTGACGTGATAACGTTTTTAAAATCGTTTTAGTCGGGTGACATGTTCAGAAACTTGTGTCACACCAAAACCTCACGAGCGCGATCGCAGGTATAACGAGAGAGAGAGACGGACCGATCTCCCGTCTCATCTCGAGCTGGCAGCGCTCATTCCGTGAAACTTGTCACGCGGAATCCTCACGAGCGGAGGCTGGCATAGCGTTCGAGTGAGTGGACCGATCTTCCGTCTCTCTCACTCTAGCGGCATACAAACGAATGGAGATTTTCTCGTGCGGTTAAGTTTTCGTTGAATGTTTAAGATGTAATTTAAAATTTGAAAAAATTGTTATCTTCATTAATTCCTTACTTCCCAAAAACTTATATCACCAATAAGACGTTATCACGTAAACATCTCGATCGTAAACCTACTTTACAAACAACCAATTTTTTAAATTAAAAATATCGTTGTTCTCAACAAATCAAAAAAATAATCATCAACTCAAAAGCGTGAGATACGATAGTATCTTTACAAAATGTGACGTGTTTGGGTACTGCTTGCCACACGAAATCAATGTTCAAAGCAAAAGAAGCTCTACGCACTAAGTAATACAGCATAAACTGCACCGCGCGAGGGGCAATGACCCCGGCCGGTGACTGGCTGCGGCGCGGCTGGTACCATTGGTTCGAGGTTGCTTTCGAGATTCGTTTATCACAATCGTGAAACTGCTATTTTTTTATTTGAATAAAAAAAACTGCACAAATCTATTGTACTACTAAGATAGAATTATTTTACTGCGGGAAAACAACCACTAAAATTTCACGGTGTATATATCTAGAATTGGTGACATTCCTCATACGTACTAGGAGTTATAACCAAACAGACGAATTAGTGTTGCTCTTTTTTTAGGCCGCGTCAACAGAACGCGTCTTTACACTAAATATAAACCTTAAGGAGTATTGCTACAAGGAGCCAGGCAGCGGCATATTCCCTTCACCCTTGGCCAAAATGCAATCGCCAACCTTTCTGCCAAGCGAGGCTTTATGGCCAAATCCTCCTTAAAAAGTATGGACAGTATGCTACCTAATAAAGATAAGATAAGATAAGATAAATACTATTTATTGCACACCATACTGGATAAATTTGTTACATGAAATACATTTTAAGCTGTACAATTTAGGCGGTCTTATCGCTAGAAGCGATCTCTTCCAGAAAACCTCAGTAAAGGACAATTAATAAAAAATAAGTGGGGAAAACGGCGAAGAGTTATTGAAAGTAAATATTAAATAGATAATAAAAGTTACAAATTATTAATAAAAAACATATTCTACTCAATTAAATGGTATATAAATAAAATGATAGGCGTAAATGTAAAAGGCTATAATATAATATGAATAAATGATAAGTGGATACAATTAGAAGAGAAATCTTTTGGGAATGTACACAGCTTGATGACAGGATTCAATAATGTTACATAATAAAACAATATTTTGTATGTACAGAGTAGGTTATATAATAAATAACTCCGAGTCAATATGAAAACTTATAAAACAAAATCAATACTTATTAAATATTAATAAAAAAACCGGCCAAGTGCGAGTCGGACTCGCGCACAAAGGGTTCCGTACCAAAAAGGCCAAAAAAACGGGTTTGTTGTATGAGAGCCCCCCTTAAATATTTATTTTATTTTGTTTTTAGTATTTGTTGTTATTGCGGGTTCACAAATTATGTATTTCTGTTAAGAAATACATAATTTGTGAAAATTTCAACTGTCTAGCTATTGCGGCTCTTGAGATACAGCCTGCTGACAGAGCGACGGACAGACGGACAGACGGACAGACAGCGAAGTCTTAGTAATAGGGTCCCGTTTGTACCCTTTGGGTACGGAACCCTAAACAAGGAACACAAACCAAAAACTTTTATACGAGTAACAGGGTTTGTATAACACTCCTATTCGAGCGATGTCAAGCAGGGGCTTATTAAGGACTGATCATCAGCTGATGACTTTGGTTATATGATGATGATATTTATAAGAAGTTTAAAAGGAGTACAGATCTACATATTCTTCCAATACATGAATTTAGCTTAAATTAACTTTATTCTACTTTCTTACAGGTCAATAATATGGTGCATCGCGCGACACACTATGATCGTGTTGCATTGATTTATATAAAAAACACAAAATATTACCGATGGTTAACGTAAGATAAGCAAGCAATTTGGGTCAGGTCTTGATAACTTTAGTACTTGATAAGTTTGTCAATTCTAATAAATTTTAAATGGAGACAAATCTACGAAATCCGTAAATATAGAAAAAAGTTAGGGGTTTGCATAAAACTTTTTATGTATGGGTATACTTAAAGTGAAAAAAAAAATCAATTAAGTGTTGAATCGAGAAAATCACAGGAGAAAATCATGCCTTTTCAACGGTTGATTAATTGTTTATTATAAAAATAGCAGAGTTCAATATCGCTTTGCATAGCTAACTATCTCAGTTAGACCCAAATGGCGTTTTTTAACTAAATTTTTTTATATAATTTTTTGAGGATAAATACATAACAAATATATGAAAACACAATTATATATTTATACACCTTAGGAATCACGTTTACATGGTCACGCAAAGCTTTCATATATGTATGAAAACATCATACATATATTTTTAAGGTCTGGGACATGTGTTAAAATAAGTAAACTTCTTCAAAACTACCCTGTGCCCCCCTAAATTGACAAAGGCGGTAGCAGTTAAGGTAGATGTGTGATTCAGTTCTCAGTATTATGTTATTATGGTTATTTTATCCAGTGTTTGTCACCTCCGCCGGACGCCGATTACCCAATTTATGCCATGAGTTGACCACACGACGAAACTTAACGAGACGAGTTTGAACGTCCATTGCATTATCAAACCTCTAAAAATATCTTTGAGCCTAACTATCACTGGCAATTGGGCCGTGTGGTACCGGTACGTAAAAAATAGGTATAGGCACTTTTTATGAGTAGGTATTTTTCTTTTCTTATCTCTACTAAAATTATAAAGATAAAGAGTTTGTTTGTTTGTTTATTTGAACGCGCTAATCTCAGGAAGTAGGTACTGGTTCGAATTGAAAAAATCTTTTTGTGTTAGATAGTCCATTTATTGAAGAAGGCTTTAGGTTATTAACATCACGCCGCGACCAATAGGAGCGAAGCATCAGTGAAAAATGTTGCAAAAATAATCGCGATCATAATAACAGAAATTGACGCGGAAGTCGCGGGCAACAGCTAGTAGATGTCATAATAAGGCAGGCGACTACAGAAACACCGTCAGAAGGAAACGGGCAACATCGTCTCCTCTTCGTTATTATGGCAAATTCCCCCTAAAAGAAGAGTCTGTCCGACTGCAGTTGTGTAGCAGAAAAATAATGGGTGTGATGAATATTGTTTCATGAGATCATAGTTTGCTTAAGCTGTCATTCAAGCAGGTACTTGCTGGACCTTCTTTATCTGTTCTAAATATTGTTATTTGCAACAATGTTGGTAGTTAACGGACAACATTCTTGGTTTTGTGATCGTTTGATTATCCTTCAAGGATGATCTGATGTCAGAGTTTTCTGAGCCACCTTTACCTAACAAGCCTCTGATCTAAACTAGAGACGGGTTTGAGCATACACCCGGCACACTTATCTTAAATGCCAAAAATGCCCGAGATAATGATACTCATACCTCTAGAGACAGAAGCCAGGACTAACAGCTTAACGTGCCTTCCGAAGCACATCTTCCAAGTCAATTTAGAATAAATCGTTAGCTAAATTGATCCGAACGGGAATCGAATCATTGCGTAGCAGGCGGACCACCGAATCATTTACACCTGTCAATAATTTTTTATATGAAAGTTTAGATAGTTCAAATAGTACTATTTCATGACATGAATTTAATAAGATTATTAGTAAAAAGTAGTAAAACTAACAAAGAATGTTGATTGAAATCTAAATAGCACTTAGTTGAAACCAGAAGAAAATAAAAATAGGAATTAAAAGTGAAAATTAAAAAAGAAGTATGGCATGTCTTGCTAGTACCTACAAAAATGTTATAGTAGCACCTTCCTCTTCCTATGGAAGTCGTAAGTCGACTTCAAAAATACCACCAGTTCCTAGTGACAGACCGGAATCTTCTACTCAACATCCAACTCACATGGAAAAAGTGTCAACCAAGATTGGGAAACTTCTTCTTTTGTAGATGTCTGTGTCCAGAAGTGATGATGATGCAGTAGAAATAGTAGAACATAATATGTTTCTATTAGAAAAATATTAATTTTAATTTTGATTTATTTTGTTAACATTCTTAAGAGTTGCCGTATTAGGTGGTTCTACAGAATATATTTTGAATTATCCGGAATAATGCTCACACTATTAAAATCCCCGATTAGTGCCGCCTACCGTAGTTGACGTCGCAGCGTATCGTGCGTATCCAATCAATATTATAGTGATGCCTACCTAGAATATTTTTTTCCATTAAAAAAAAATTCGTATTAATATCTTTAAGTTAAGTGGTACAAATATGAAATCGGGTTGCTTTTATTTTTAAACCTTCGTCTTCGCCGCCATGTTTTTATTTTAATTTTTAAGTTACTTCATTCCTGTATCGTTGCATATCAGCTAGACCGTTTTTACAATCAATACACTGCGTTTGAAAAACAAAAAAGGCCCAGGTGAAAAGCGGCACACAAAACTTTTCGCTTTAACTTTGTATTAAAACTATTTTCCTGTATTCACGTTCGATTCGTATTACTAACTAGTATTATGTTTCAAGTTCGCAATGCATTATTCGAAAGTATACTGGGATCAAATTAGCGAGAGATATCAGATAATTGTAATTGTTTATTACTTATTAGCAAAATACCGTCCTCGCATAAGAAAAGGCTCTTTAATGCGAAAACGTTTCAGGAACGGTTTCAACTGTGATAAGATAGAAACCGATTACATTTTTCCATAGTTTGTCATCTGCCTATTTAGACACAAAAGAAATTGTACGGTGCAACTGACAAAAGTACTGCAACATTTCTTCAGCAAGATGTTTGTAGTAAGCGAACATGACCTCTGTGGCGGAGTGGCGTACACACCGGTTTTCAAGGTGTCGCCTGCTCCGAGGTCCCGGGTTCGATTCCCGGACGGGACAATGTAGAAAAAATGAGTTTTTCTACATTATCTCGGGTCTGGGTGTTTGTGGTACCTTCGTTGTCTCTGGTTTCCAAAATACGAATGCTTTAAATAGTTATTCAAATTGGGCTCAGAGCAATGTATGTGATGTTGTCCACATTTATTCATTTATTTATTGTTGTAGTAAAATAATAGGGGTTAAAGTATGAAATTGCCGATTATTTTCCCACTTTTTATTTTGTTTATAGCTCTCAAGTATAGTCATATTATTGCGTAATTCTTTTTGTATTGTATCAAAAACTAAATAAAGTAACTTTTGACTAAAAAAAATGCAATACTAGTGCCTCTTACTTCAAAGGAAGTCGTTGAAAAGACCCCTTACAATGGGTCAGCTGACCTTCTTGCTTCAATTAAGTATATTTGTATTATATACTTTGATTTTCAGAAATTTAAATACTATAATGCGTAGCTTTATAAACATCTAAATTTCAACTTTAATTGCATCGAAAACGGTTCAGGCGTTTTTAAAAAAACTAAAAAATTGTTAGTATGGAAAAATGACTTTTCTCGATTTCGTCCATACAAAACGGCAATTTCATACTTTAACCCCTTATATTTTTACTAATAAACTAAATTACCAATGAAATGGTTGGTTTTTGATAGTTCTTGCGGGCATACCTGTGGCACATTTTTGTAGCATACTAATTCCTGTACAGCTAAAAAGTTAGTTATTAGTAGTTAGACCTAACATTTAACTACAAACCAAATTTTAATGCCTTGCACTAGTACCGTAAAACAGCCTAAAATATTTCAGGAACATAAACTATTTTCGCTTTCAATTAGAACTTACAGTACAAAATAGAAAAACAAGGTAGAACTTCAAAAACTACTTATAAACCATCTTTATCTTGGTCTGACGCACTATTCTTCACTAAGAATAGTGCTTCAGTGCAAACTTGGTGATACATGGGATATATGAAACTTCTTCGAAACAGCACAGGATTTTAGAGGTAAAAAAATTGAAGTATATTATGAGAAAAAAAATATTTAAAAACAATTCGTTGAACCCTATCAAAATGTAGATACTTAACTAACTAAAAAAATATGCCTTGAATTGGAAACCTTGATTGTTACATATGTTTTTGCAACTCTATGTTATGCTTAGGTAACCTACCTATTAAAATTGCTGTCCCGTTGTGACTTTGCGTTTGTACATCCCTTATATTAAAATCTGCGTGTGCGTATGGACCATTATTTCTCAGACACACGTGTGCGATTGACTGAATCACTCCTTCTCATCCTGTGTCCAGTAGGACTCACATCTTTGTAGAAGCGACACGGTCAAACCGACAAACCATATCCTCTTCGGCCAAGATTTGGTGATTGCAGACGACGCGCTTTTAAATAAATTTTGTAATTTATTTATACGAAGACAATGGATTTCCGGGTAGCAGTTCTCTTTTTGTTTGTAAGTATATTATTTGATTAATTTTGATAGGTTTTCTGGCTTGTGATTATGAGGTCTTTGTTAAAATATCGTTCAAGGTTGGTGATAAGATGAATGTTGATGTTGATACCTACATCTTCTGATCGCAGAGATATTGAACACCTAATTCATTAAAATACTTTTGTATCGAGCCTTAGACGATAATTTTAATAACCCTCCAACCTTCGATCGCCAACCTGCATGCCGGGCGTGGAATTATCTCTTTGGGAAGACCTATATCCAGCAGTGGACTGATAAAAGCTGGTGATGATTACAAGATCTAATATTAATCTATTAGCCGTCCTGCCTGTCATGTCCATCTAAGCAATAGCTTTGAAAAGCTTGGTCATCATATCACCTAAACAACGCGCACTGCTGCACATAGGCCTCCTTTATGATCTCCACAACGACCGCTTGTAGGCCACCTGCTACCGGCGCCTTCCCGTGAATATCACCAGATTGTCAGTCGACCTGGTGAGGGACCAACCCAAAAATCATCATCCGGGGCACCGTCATTCCAGAAACTTTCTGCCCCAACGGCATCCAGGTCGGAGCGATAACGATTTATTTTAGTTTTCTTAAGGATTTTTTCATTTCTGATTATACCGCGCATTCCATAACCAGCTTGATATTTCATAATGGATAAATCAGCTATAAGTAAACAAATAGGATTATTATTATACCTATAGGAGTTTTGTGTAAAGTTAAAGGATTTTTTGTTACAAATGTTATTACTCACTAAAATAATATTTTAATGTTTAATTTTAATAAGGTTTTAGGTAATATATATGATTTATATTTTAAGGATTTATTTTGGAGTTTTGCGATACATGTTAATGAGACTCAATTTGTATATACTATATCTATATACCAACATGTTGCAATACATTTTATGACTATGACTATTGACTTAGATAATTAGGGTTCCGTACCCAAAGGGTAAAAACGGGACACTATTACTAAGACTTCGCTGTCTGTCCGTCTGTCCGTCTGTCCGTCATTCTGTCACCAGGCTGTATCTCAAGAGCCGCGATAGCTAGACAGTTGAAATTTTCACAAATTGTGTATTTCTGTTATAGAAATAACAACAAATACTAAAAACAAAATAAAATAAATATTTAAGGGGGGCTCCCATACTAAAAACCGGTTTTTTTTGGCCTTTTTGGTACGGAACCCTTCGTGCGCGAGTCCGACTCGCGCTTGGCCGGTTTTTTTTATTTTTTTATTCATTAGTAAATAGGCTACTTTTTATCTTGGAAAAATATATGGTTTAAGTAAAATAGTTTTAAATAAAAATTTCCACTCGTAACAGCTAGTTGTCTATAAATTAGCTATCTACAATCCCCGGCTTCACACGGGTGAGTTGAAGTTTTGAATAGCAACAAACCTAAGTCAACAATACCTACTTAGATAATACGATTCGCATAAACCTCCCTTTTAAAATCACTACTAGGTACTACTACCTATCTATTTATGAAATTGGTAATAAAATCCGTTTTGTTTAAAAAGAATAGCGGGAATAATATATTATATTTAATTTATTTTAAGACCGATAACAAAAAAAACATAATACGTGATATTTATATATCATATTTGTCGATAAGGACCACTGTGTGGCGTACGCCTGTCACTGAGATTACAGCAACAAATTCGATTTGTGTTTATTTGCTATGGTCGATTTGTGTGGCTTAATTAAATAATGTGAATAAAAGCGTTAAATCTACAAAGGTAAATTACCTAGATGGTTTTACTTGAAAGGCTGAGACTTTGAGAAAATAAATCTAGGGAATGTGTGTACTTTTAGTTTGGAAAAGAGTAGGTACGCCTCTCCTTTTTAAAATGGCACATGATTAAAAACATAATTTATTGAGTAACGTGACTGTATTGCTCGTGAGTATTTTACGATTCAGTATGGTGGTGCGGAGGTCTGCCCTCCACTTACGGCCGGTCCCAATAATCTATCTATCTTCAGTTTTGGCATATCGGAGATAGAAAACATCTTCTGTCTCTGATTTTGCCGTCCAGAGGAACAAAGACAAAAGTTGTTTTCTATCTCCGATATGCCAAAACTGAAGATAGATAGGTTATTGGGACGGGCCGTTAGAGTGCTGGGTTCGATTCCCAAGCGTTTCAATTTAGCATTTGTTCTTAATTGCTCGGTTCCAGAAGGTTTGGGAAAACACTGACTACTGAAAAGGGGTAAAAGTATTTTACATTGATATGACGGTCAAGTGTATGCTTTAATCGACAGCAAATGCTGATGCGAAAATACACGACGGTAATTTTCAATTGCTCACAAATATTTATCATTTCAGGCTCTAATAATCGCGGTCAGAGCTTTCCCCTCCGAAGACACGATTGCACGGGAAAGGCGTGACGTCATGGATTCCATGAAGAGTGCGTGGAACGATGTGGTCAAGACGCTTAGCGACGCAGGCGACGCCGTGGTTCACGTATTCAAACCTACAGAGAAAAGCGTTTTGGACAAGGTGGCTGACGAAGTCAAGAATTTAGGACAATAAGATGTTATGGCTCAAAATTATTTGAGCAAGCGTTATTTTGTACTGCTTGTTAATTCGATTTTAGTTTATTAAGGTGATAGAATAGTTTGTTGTATAAGCAGGTAGGGGATGGTAGCCTTGTATAGGTACATATTGGGATTTTTTAATATATCAGGTGTAGCATACGCAAATATTTATGTTCGTGATAAGTAGCGTTCATAAATAGATTAGTCTGATACCCTTTATTGCAAACCAACAAAATAAAGCATAACTAGGATTATATTTACTATTCCTACTAGAACTAACATATTTTTTAGCCACTGTGCTAATAAATAACAGGACTTGAGTTTCTAAAAGATGTATCGTCGTAAGTCTCCAGAAGTCTGCTTCTACAGTAAGGCTACTTTTATCTAACTCTACGATACGTAGCTCCTGTAAAACAACCAATAAAACTCGAGACTCTTAAGGCGTTTGACATAACATTGACAGAATGCGTGCTGCTAACGGTTACAATTTCCAGTGCGGTTAGCATTTGCAATGTCGATAAATAAATTTGAATCAGATTTTTTTTAAAAATTAAATACCTACCTATTTGAAATCAATATTCATAAAACAGGACAACGCCTGTCGGGTCCGCTAGTTAAAAATATGTTTTATAATGTTACATTAAAAAAGTTTTAATTGTCAGAAGCGCTACGATTACATTAGACTAACTTAATATGGTGGTTGAGTATTCTTAAATTTTCTAATTTTCCGCGCAATTTTCTTATTTTTTTCTTTCATAAGAACCATCTCTTGACAATAACAAACAAAACAAAAAAAGTATTAGCGAAATCAGTCCAGCCGTTCATGCGTGATGCGATGACCAAGGTAAATAGGGATTCATTTTTATATATATAGATTACTAATTTGTCTCTCATTCTCAGCCTGTCAGGATTCTTTAGAAAAATTAATGCCCTTTTTTGCTTCGGTTATCTATTCGTCAACGAATGGTTCTGAATTGGTTCATCCAACGGCTTCTCGATGCGTTGACTAGGTCATCAGCCTACCGCATTAACTGCGTCAATAGCGTCAGCGATTGGCCCTAACCACAGAACAGAGCCCTAACGATGAGAATAGTGATTCTGTATTCATTAAAGATACATTATTTGATATTTTAGCAATTTAATTGCACTTATAATATCAGTATATAAACTTGAAATTTTCCCGTCCCGCCTGAGACAATTTTTTTTAAGTTTATATACTGATATTCATTAAAGATAGTTTGACATCCTTCCTCCAGTTCATTTTGATTTTGATAGAGAAATGGAAACCTATATTTTTATAATGTTCATGTGATTAACTGAAATTTAGATTGTGTATTCATTTAATATTCAGGGATGTAGGCATTCATAAGCCTAGGAAATGTCATTAGTAAAATCATGTATGTATAAATTTACATTTTATTCAATAGTTGACTTCCTTACGATGAATAAGTGGGTTGCTTATAATTTACTAAAATAATACTTATTTACACTGCTTTAAAACCGATGTAAACTAAAGAATAGAATGTTTATTTCAGAAAATCAAATTATGTTTGTTTATTTTCGCGACTTTTACGTAACTCCAAAGGGAAATTGTTTTTGCCTAAGCAAATCAGGTAGTAACCTTGCATGAATTAAATCGTAATCTATCCAAAATGCCATCGTTTAACATATATGTTTAGCTGTTTAATTAACATTTAGGTAATAGTATATTTTTATATCATAATACAGGGGAATTACTGTTTAAGCAATAAATAAGAAGACAAAACATCCGTGTTTTATTTCGTTTACTATAAAAATTCTTACAAAATGTGCTAACTGTGGCATAACAAGTGCTTGAATACCTATTAATACAATAGTGCGACACGTGAATGATATGCATGTGATCTTTTCTTAGACCTCACTGTGATAGGGTACGTTAGAATCTGTTTCTATAATACCATCCCTATAATGTATGTCCACATTGTCGTTAAATATCTCGATCAGTTGTTCCGTGCCCGTTTCCATGCAGTGCACTGGACTCTCTGGGTAGTCAGGTCTTTTATTGTAGTCCTCATCTTTATGCTTGTGACGAGACGGCAATATAAATATACCAGCTGTAATCTCCTTCTTCAACTCCTTAGGAGTCTCATCAGCAAGTTCATGCTGGCGTCGCTGCAGATCCGATATATTGTAGTGATAGAATTCAGATTTGTGTTTCTCTCTTATGAACATGCAGTATACGATCCACGCAACCACTATAGCTGCCTGTGAACAAACACTGAGGTCACTATATTGTTGACTTACCTAATATGCGCTTGAGCTTATAGATGTGGCGTCATTTCAAACTCACCAAGACAAGGGCACAGATGAATCCGCCGATGTAAACACTCATTTTTTGTATATTTATTCAAGTTGAAAGTCAGACTACTGCTATCGAGGGCAGACTGCGACAGTCGTGGCGAGCAATCGGCCGACGCGCAGTCAATTAATGTCATTCCTTCGGTTCGTGATGTCACCGAGAGCGGTTTTAATTCTTCCATTGAAAGTAATTCACTTCATGAAGTATACTTCGCTCTAGTATTATTACACTCGCCTGACACATCCCTTGGGTTTTTATTACTTTGGTTTTCCTTACGTTTATCGCTATATTATCTTCAATTATGACTCAATTGTAAGCAAGTGTACTGGTCGCACTTTGAATAGATATTCAAGTATGCGCAATAACTATATAACATTGTGTCAAATCAACGAACCTTGACCTAACGGTTGTAGAAATAGGGCGCATTTATTAGACGGAAATCACAGTCATGATCTATTTAGACGAGGTGGATGCTCAAACTTTATTAGATAAATAGTCAACGCAGAGTACATATTAAAAAGACGATTAAAGCATTGAAAACTATAAGGATTGTTTATTAACGCAGAGCGCAGATGTTTTTACATGGTAGCAACAGCAATTGTAAAAAAATGCATCTTTTCTTGGCAGTGGAAAAAAAAATAAGTACCCGAGAGGCAGGGGTACCTGCATCTCATGCTGCATGCATATTTTAACAGATAAAAATAAAAACACTGATAATCGTGTACTAAACGGCAATTTCATAGGTTTACATTTAGGTAAGTTGATTTATTAATGACATATTTTATATCAATTGAAAATGAGTGCTGTTATTCAAACTTCTGCGTTTGCATATTGATTTCGATTGGTTGATTATAACGTTTTCTACATAACATTTTTGTGGTTTCCTCAACTCAAAGATCCTAATGCTTAAAGGGGGCTGAATACTCTATTCTCAAACTATTTGAGAAATAGTGGATTTGTTTGTCGCGATTAGGGGCCGGTCGGTTACGTCTTTGTGTGCCGACATACGTAATAGGTGCGGTTTTTGTATTGGTAAGTACCTACCTATACAAACAACCTGTACCTACGTATTATATTGCGCAGTTGCAATCACATTTCCTTGAATGAGTGCATTTTGTTGAAAGTTATGCAGTTTGTGTGAAACACAGACGCGGTTATTCAATATCAAAGATACCGACACTTGTTGTGTACTAGTTTACATTCTAATTTGGGTTGTAGTATTAGGTGTTAAAATATGAAATTGCCGTTTTGTATGGACGAAATCGAGAAAAGTCATTTTTCCATACTAACAATTTTTTAGTTTTTTTAATAACGCCTGAACCGTTTTCGATGCTATTAAAGGTGAAAGTTAAATGGTTATAAAGCTACGCATTATAGTATTTAAATTTCTGAAAATCAAAGTATATAATACAAATATACTTAATTGAAGCAAGAAGGTCAGCTGACACATTGTAAGGGGTCTTTTCAACGACTTCCTTTGAAGTAATAGGCACTAGTATTGCATTTTTTTTTTAGTCAAAAGTTACTTTATTTAGTTTTTGATACAATACAAAAAGAATTACGCAATAATATGACTATACTTAAGAGCTATAAACAAAATAAAAAGTGGGAAAATAATCGGCAATTTCATACTTTAAATAAATAATAAATAATAATAATAAATATTTAAGACATGCCTCACCGGGCCACACTAAGCCATCTAGTCCCAAATTAAGGTACTATTAAGTACCCTGTCGTATGGGGTACTAGACAACCGATAAACTTACTTATATACTTTTTTTTTGTAAATACATACTTATAATACATAGAAAACACCCAGACCAGTACAAACAGACATGTTCATGCACACAAATATTTGTACTGTGCGGGGATCGAACCCGCGACCCATGGCTCAGAAGCAGCGTTAACTACCGCTGATCCAAATGGTCGTCGATTGATTTGACTTTAACCCCTATTATTTCTTCAAAGTGAATCATTATTATTTTTATCAGACAAGACATTCAATTTACTCCATGGCTGATAATAAGGTACAATGAAGCGATAAATGTTGAAAACAACGTAGTGTATTATATTGTTGATTGTAGATATTGGTACTTTTGGACCCATGGTACGCTGGTTTTAACAAGCTGTTATTATTATCACACATATTATTATATTCCATTAATAATAAATGCTTCCAGAAACTGCTAACGATGTTGTCAGTTTTACTCAAGTAAAGAATTAATCGTTTGTCCGTTCATATCATTAGGTACTAGGTAATGATTTTAGAAAATCGTTTAGCTATTAACTATGCTATACAGGTTGAAATTTTAACCACTTTTCAAAATGTTTATATGCGTTAGTATCGTATTTAGAGCCTATTTATGAAGTAAAAAATGTAAATCAAGTTGCCACCCGAAAACATTTTTCGCGATATACCTAGTTTTTAATTTTTACGGTCCTAGACCTGTTAAGGTATAAAGGGAAAATCAAAAAGTTATGAATAGTATCGTAATGAATGAATGAGATGCGCAACGCGTAAAAAAAGTGTTGCTAGGCGGCCGTATCAAAAATTTTAGATTTTTGGCAGACATTTTCTAAGTGCTTTATCTTAAAATTTTTGTACTGGGCTATACCAAAAGAAATGATACGTCATTTGTTTTTTGTCTTGTAGATTGGAATATTAAAATTTGGAAGGTGGTTAAAATTTCAATATCCAAGTCAAAATGGCTACTATTTATAATAAAGTCTTTTTAGTTTAACTTATAGCGTAAATTGCTGCTGACTTAACTTCAGGAACACTTTATTACCTAAAGTAACAGCCTATAATCATCCTACTGCAGGGCTAAGGCTTCTAGGAATTTCAAGTTACCACAGAGATAATGGTTATCTACTGGCATAATCATCACGCTTGCTGATGCGGGTTGGTGATCATCAAAAACCCGTGCAACGCTCGAAAATTCGAAAACTCTTGTTGCCTGACCTGGGATCGAACCCAGGGCTCCGAGACCTTTGTCCACGACTTAAACCACTAGACCAATAACGGCCATTTCCAATAACCTATCTATCTTCAGTTTTGGCATATCGGAGATAGAAAACAACTTCTGTCTTTGTTTCTCTGGACGGCAAAAACAGAGATAGAAACTGTTCCCTATCTCCGATATGCCAAAACTAAAGATAGATAGGTTATTGGAACCGGCCGTAAGGCGTGTTTCATTGGTTTAAGTATCGGTTTATTAAATTTATTTCAATACAAACATGTCGATAATTTAAAAAAAAGTTTAACTAGTGCAATATGCATGAATTTGCAAACTGAATATAGCTGCAGTATTATAGTTTGTAATTGCTTGTTTAATTTAGTACGATAAAAATAATGACAGAACAGATAAGAATCATACCTATAGAATTTTAACCTTGATCGTAAGATGGATTCCACACAGAAGAGGTCGATAATAAATGCTTATTATAAAGTACATATCATATAAGTTAAATATTAACGCATTTAGCTTAATAGTTTTTAGTGGCCGCTTCTAAATAAAATCCAATCAAAGGCAATAAGCACTTAAGAACAAACATGTAAACGAGTCATACTAGGTACTTCAAACTACCTAGGCTATCATGTTAATAATATAATATTGAATTAATCCTAGACTGCAATGCAATTTTCTGTCAGATTCTGCCGGTCATAAGAGCCGATTTAAGGGTGTACTGTCTGAAAAAGATGGGCAGGTGCGACCTCTCTTCATTAGCCAAACTGTGATGAAGCCGCTAAAGCTACTGGCGCCAACACGTTTGCCAAGAGTGGCGATTATGACAAAACCTAAGTCCAGCATCTAATATAGGATGAATAAATTGAATGAATACTCTTGATGGCACACTAAATGAATAAACAAACAATACATACATTAAGATGTACAACTTAGGCGGTCTTATCGCCGACAGCGATCTCTTCCTGACAACCTTTAGGATGATGATGATGATAATAAAGAAAATTAAAAAACAATTAAATTTTTTTGTATTTTTATTTCTTAACCTAGCTGCTTAAAACCCATATTAACGAATTGGCTCATTATGAGACAAAAAATACTAGTAAACTATTTTCCATCATTTCCTTTCTGTGTCACTTCGAGCGTAGATATCTGGGGATAAAGAGATAATACTCGTAATTAGTTAATGACATCTTGTTGAACAAAATATCGAACCCGAAAGCACAGATAATATAATCCGAAAGTATTCGTAATTTGAAATTCAGAGACCCTATTTCACAACACGTAAGTACCACGGCTACAGGGCGGTGCCTGGGAATGTCGCGGCATCCAGCCTGCTTACGGCCGGTCCCAATAATCTTAGATCTATCGCCAGTTTTGACATTTCGGAGATAGGAAACAGTTTCTATCCCTGATTTTGCCGTCTAGAGAAACAAAGACAGATGTTTTTTCTATCTCCGATATGCCAAAACTGAAGATAGATAGGTTATTAGGACCGGCCGTTAGACAGACTGGCAGCTTAAACGAAGACACTGACATTTGAAAATTAGAATAAAAAAGTGACTATCGACACGACGAAAGACGAAACGACATCTTCTTCTTTATAAAAATGAATCCCTATTTCCCTTGGTCACCGCATCACGCGTGAACGGCTGGACTGATTTCGCAAATTCTTTTTTTGTTTTGTTTGTTATTGTCAGGAGAATGTTCTTATGAAAGAAAAAATAAGAAAATTGCGCAGAAAAATAGAAATTTTTAGAAAACTTAATCACCATACTGAATAATATTTGTAATGTAACCTATAGCGCTTTTGACAATTTAAATTTTTTTGATGTAACATTATGGCGCTTGACATAACATTGACAGAATACGCGCTGCAAACGGTTACTATTTTCAGTGCGGTTAGCATTTGCAATATCGATAAATAAATTTGTATCTGAAATATTTTTTTAACTAATTAAACCAATTTGACATCAATATTCATGATTAAGACAGGACAACGTCTGTCGGGTCCGCTAGTTGTATATATTTTAAAGTGCTTTATTCTATGTGAATATAGTCAAAGCCAAGACGAGACATTTTCATTGTGCACCGACAAAGTTGTACAAACTGGTTCACTCCTGTCTATTTCCCAGAGTTCTCCCCACAGAACATGGAAAAAGGTTAGAAAGGCTGTCATGCGCCATTTGTATGAGCACCGATGTCGCCGCCTACGCCCCACTGGGTACACATAAACGATTGCAAAGAACGCCAATCACAGCGGTCACTTACAAGCATTTGCTCATAACCTCTGTGGCGCGCCTGCCCCGCCTGCATCGCCTTTCTAACCTTTTTCCATGTTCTGTGGTTCTCTCCATTTTTACTGTCGTATGATTATTTGATGTCAGAGTTTTTCAAGCCATCTATTATAAGCTGACGTGTCTGACAGCACTGACTTCCATTTTACGACATAAATCGGGACCAATAAACTATACTTTTAAAGTAAAACTATCCAGAACAATTAAGAATAGATATCGCCCCTTAGTCAAATTCGTGTCGTAAAGTGAGTGGGAGAGACAAATAGAACCGATAAGGGTTTCTAACTGGTCTCTGACATTTGTTTTTACCTCAGGATTTTGAATTATCTAGTTGAATTTCATTAGATCTATATGAAATTAGAACGTTTTTATTTTATTTTAAGCAATTATAAAAGTAAATAGGACCACTCGTCATATTTTAGGTTGGTTTGCTTAAGGGGGTCAATTTTTTAAATTACTTTTATGTTGATTTGAATACCGTTTATACTGCACTATACGTTACGTTACCGTACTGTGCTATACGTTCATTTATTTATGCGTCGTAATTATTATTTTTAAATATCCGATCGTATTTTTTTTTAAATATCCGATCGTCAAAGGATTAATATCAAAAATCTAATAAATCTTATAATACGACTCTCTGTTAAGATTCATTTCAAGCTTGTTATACATAAATTATAATTTACCTTGTGGGTCTGCGTTGTCTACAACGTTGACTGTAAAAAAAAAAATAGATTATAAAAAAAAATACAAAAATATTTGAATAAAAGTTTTAATAAGGAATACATACTCTGTTGGTCTTTGTCGACGATGTTAACTGAAAAACAAAATAGCACGGTTAGTAACAGGTATTGGGTTCTAAACAATTCCACACGTCTATTTTTAACATACATATCTATGGTAGGTAGTAGTAAACATAATAATATGTTTGTAGAGAAACCTTGAACTTGAAGAGATGTATTTAGCTATTACTAACATTCAATTACAGAATGGATTAGGTAAACTAAGATGGACAGAATCAATACATTAGCAATTAATTAAAATTCTTCAAAAATATGCTTGTCGTTTCATTTACTCGTCAAGCCAAAGCTAGATGTACAAAATTAGAGCTGCGTTCGTTTAACGCCTCATCTAATTTTAAAAGCAAATAAGAGACATAGTAACTTTGGTACTTAAATATTAAATTCATTGATACTTGAAAATAACGTTCAAATAAGCCTTGAGGAACATAATTATCATCATCATCATCAGCCTATCGCAATCCACTGCTGGACACAGGCCTCTCCAGTGGCATGTCACTTAAGTCGAGTAACATCCAGTCCAAACAGAAAAACTATTTTTCACTGACAAAAAAATTATGTGGTGTTTTATATTCAGTGTATTATGATTGTCATAGATGGAACTTATATTTTATTGCATGGCAAAATAGGTCAAAATTTAGAAGTTAGGTCCACATAAGAGTTGAAAATATAACATAGCCTGCAAAGGTGGAATAACAGCGATGTAAGAAAACTATTGTAACAATTTTTTTTAAATAAGTACCAAATATTAAAAATTAAGTTGGTGCCAAAGAAACATTCACATATTTTTTTTATAAGAAAGTCTTTTTTTACATTGAAAAGAACTGTAAAATATCAAAAGATAAATAACTTAAGTGATCTAGCTCAGTAATTGTTTACTTACTTCCACCTGATCCGTTATCGAAGTTAACTGTAACAAAGTAATAATTTTAGAACAAATAAATACTTTTTGATAAAAAAAAAATTAATTCTTACGATTCTTAGCTTATTTGCGCTATCTATTACCTGCTCCACCTTCTGTAACAAAAGAGTAGAGTTAAGGAATATGAAACCATATTATATTCAAGAATATTAGTCAAGGATATTAGCATTTCGTATAAGGAGACAACGAGCATTAGTGGCTCCAATTTTTTGGATAAACGATTTAAATTGATAAAAAAATATTTTTTTTTTTACGTATAAATAATAGTGAAAACGTACACTAAGCAATTTCGGTTTAACCTGAAACTCTTTTCGAATGTTGTTTTAGGTGATCATCATTGCTTTTAGAGTAGGTACTAACTATAAACTAGTGGGAATCGATCCCGCACCACCCGAGTTTTATAAGTTTTATACTGATATCAGTATATGCGCCAAGGTATAGCGCCGCGCTCGGATTGCGAGGAGATGCGGGTTTGAGTCCCGCCAGAGACATAACTTTTCAAGTTTTTATACTGACATTATAATTGCAATTAAGTTGCTAAAATATCAAATAAAGTTTTATAGTGATATCAACAAAAAATTGATTTTATAAGAATAATATTAAGATCAATCATAATAAGCCCCCAAAGCAGAAAACAGAAACTGCTAAGTCAGTGACATCTTTTTCACTAGCACTTCATTTATCTTATTGCGACAATGACTGCTTTGTGTTTTTACTGGTTTTTACAAGGGTAAGGTTCACGGAACTGCCAATGCCAAACTAATTTGTCAACGTTTAAAGCTCTAACCAACAAACAATATAAGACAAAAAGAGATGTGTAGAGACAAAAAGTCCTGCTTCATGATATCTATAAGTCATGGTACATTGGCCAGCACATTAGCCTATACATTTTCGTTGCAAATTCGCACTTATTTCGACCAAATA
The DNA here is from genome assembly GCA_949315895.1 of Anania crocealis. Taxonomy (NCBI): domain Eukaryota; kingdom Metazoa; phylum Arthropoda; class Insecta; order Lepidoptera; family Crambidae; genus Anania; species Anania crocealis. Next base: position 13,562,406 of record OX438865.1, on the reverse strand, counting down.
AATTGCCAAGTGATTAGCTTGATGTGCTGTCGTCTGTACAATCGATATATGTCAACGTTTATCACGTTAGAGTCCTGTCAAATTAGGTGTCCCGTCCATAGATTTAATATAGATGATAGATTTATTTATTTATTTATTTAATATTCGGTAGACCAACAGCTAATGCAACATAAAAAACAATAACAGATAGGTATCAGAAAGCCAATAACAGGTCCTCGCAATTAACAATTAATTTGGTTGAGATTGGCAATTGAATCCTGAAAACCAGACCAAAACTAGGTTACGCTAGTGTGCATAAAGTGAGCATGTGCGTGAGATAAATAGTGCAGGTACTGCATTGCCTACTTGCTTTCGATATCGATACCATCGACACAGTTAACGTTGACGCAGGTGACTTATTTTGTAGTATTATTAAAGGAACGCCAAAAAACTGCAAGTAAATACCTAGATATGTTTTTTATTTTATAATTACTTCTTATTCCCGAACAAAATCAATTTATTGTAAAAAATATCGTAGGCTTTACTTGCCAGTATTTAACAATTTTGCCTCATTTTGCGATCGCGATCGCCAAAGTTGAAATAAAACTGATATTTATTTTTCAATTACACATTACAAACGCACACTAAATATACATATATTTAATGTTTACCTAATGGGGATTGATGGAGGCTTGAACAATATGGAGATTGATCCAGAGCGTAATTTTACAGGCTGAACGCCTCTGTTTTAAAAACACTTAGGGTCCAAATGTAAACTGCAAATGCTCGAATATTTATTGGGCGAACATTCTTTTCTATCAGGCAATTTCAAGCATTTCTAACGTATTTCAACAATTTAGGCTGTATGCGGTTTCCAATGTAAAATATGTCAGCTAATGAAATGTCGATAAGATATCATCGACAACGTCAATCACTAAAATACGAAAGTGACGTTAGTAATTGCTGAAATTCACGTATTTGATAATATTTTTAATTGAATTTCATATGAATTTAAATCCTTGTTCTGATGAAATGCCCTATCAATTAGTAGGTATACAAAATTTTAGTTAAAGCTCTGAAACATTGCATTTTGCTGCTGATAATCGCGATTGTGTGTTGACGTGTGAAATGTACAATTATATTGGTTCCCTTTTTTAGATGAGTTACTTCCAGGTACTGAACATGTAACCATACATCAACTCGACACTTTTTTACAATAATAAAAATGAAACTAGTAAAACTAAAGGGAATATTGTGTTGCGCGTGACAGACGTCAGAACTCAGAAAAACGCTACGGGTTCTTAGCGTGTACGTGAACGGCCTTGTGATCTATCTCGTTCTATCATATAGCTGCATTACATTCTATCTCTTTTCATTGCCAATCTAACAGCAGTATATTAAATCTATGGTCCCGTCAAAGATTTAATTTCTTAGGAAATTCACTGATGGCTCACTCGTGTCATTTGTTCATCATCAGTAATATGATTTATTGTAATTCAGCAAAATTTGATTTACGCAAATCTGCTAAATTATATAATTTCTTGAACAGTCAAGAGTGATTACATATTAAAATCAGCATAATGTAAGGTAGTTCTTCTACTACAGACTTATAATGCACTATTATAATGACTTACTCAAGAGGCGTCTGTAATATTGCTGGGTCAAAGGGTCAGTTTTAATGTAGTCGATATATTAAAATGGAATTATGAAGATTTTCCCGTAACATTGAGCTAAATTGACATAAATGTTTCAACTGTATTTTATGCTTAAATGCATTTGTAATGTATATCAAAGATAATAACAATCAGTAATATTAAATTGATGCTCATTGTTTTTATTTCTGTCTGCGAGCAGACTAAACAAAATGTACTTTGAATAATTTTGCTACCTTTTAGGCCCGAGTTCACCAACAGACGTTTAAGTTTAAACAGCGTTTAAAATATTATTTGACGTGTTTGGCAAATAAACGTTCGAATATGAAAATGAAAATATTATACAAAAAGTGACACTCCTTCATTCGATCGTAAATCTATGGGTGTATTTTAAACAATGCTGTATTTTTAAAATGATAATCTATGTATTTTTTTAATGAAATGAGGAAAAACTTTAGACGCCGTATAAAATTTAGTAACCTAGATACTTCTACAATTTTAGGGAAGTAATTTTTTTTTACTTACCTTGAGGCTTAGCGTTGGTGATGGCGACCAAAGCTACCAGGACGAGGAAAATCTGAAAATAAAAATAAATCATTAATGTATTAAAAAAAACAGGCCAAGCCCGTCCGTACTATGCGAAGTGTAGGGTTCCGTAGTTGCAAGTCGCAAATGCTGATTAACTTTTGTGTTTTATGATGTTTTCCGCTCATTTTCACTTTTTAGGGATTATTTTACAACTGCATTATATGTAGAAGAACTACCTTACATTATGCTGATTTTAATATGTAATCACTTGTTTACATTATTTTGATGAGCGTCATATTATTCAAACTCTAATACCGATATGTAGACTGTAGAGTAAATATCAGTTTATAATAGGTGCTTGGAGTTTTGTTGAGTTACTGCTTCACTTTAGATGTATAACTAAGTAAGCTACCGAATTAGCTATGGAGTGCTAAAAGAAAATTCGCGTGACTTTTAACCATTTGCTGTCGTTTGTGGAATATAGACCACCGGGATATCTATCTCTATTTCGTGACTAAATGACTTTTATCAGACGCATTACTTGGTCCGTCAAAGTAAGAATAAAACTATGGTTCAATAGATAGGGTTTCAAATACGTCAAAGCCGAACATTGCGCAGGAAGGAACCTTAAGGAACCCTATATTTAAGGACAAAAAAGGAGTCAGAAGTCGTTACGGTTCTAACAAAAAACTTAACATTATAAGAAGGAGCACTAATGTAGTTGAACCATGATATTTTTTTCAAACGTCACATAGGTATTATCTCTGGTATATTGTTCAATGTAATAAAAACGTTTCAAGAATATTAATGTCAACAAATGTAGTCCTAAGATCATTTAAGCGACGTGATTCATTCTTAACGTGACTTATACGTTTATGTTTTCTTCCGTTAGCATTATTTGTATTATGTTGTTGATTGAATGTAATATTATCACGTCTTTATACTGTATTGAAATCATCATTTGATAGAGAAGTTATCGTATTTTAAACGATAATTACAATGCAATTACTCATATTTTATAATGTGGACCTAGGGAAATTTATTCTTAGAGAAAATAAATAAAATACCCTACATTGTATAAAAACAAATATATGTGCAGACAATGTATAGACCACGATGTACCAAAATGTAGTTTCAATAATAAGTACAAATAATTGAAAAACTATAAGTGGGTGCTCGTCCTGCACTGGGTTATTTACCTTGCTGCGAAAGAGTGCTTGAAATAAAACGTTAAACAGTAAGTCTTGCAGTAAGGAGACACTAGAGACATTTTAAAAACAAACATCCTGTATTACTGTATTATACCACTGTATTACTGTATTATACCAATGATTGGAAAATGTGTTAACCTCATAACTCCTGTAATTATTATTTTTAATAATAAAAAAAACTACTAGGTATTAGGTATCTTAGCATATTAGAATCAGATTAAATCTCATCATGTAAATAACTGCAAAAAAAACAGAATTTAATAATTCAATTCAACCAAAAAGATTTTTAAATGAACTTATTAAATAGTATTTTTCTTTTATATAATAGTGCCGTGTTCTTATATACTAAGTGACATTCGTTGATTTATAATGTGTTTCAGTATCTGACTTAAGCTTGATAAATACTGATGTTATTTACTGTGACTTTTTTAATAGTCAAGTTTACCTGATAATGTGTTGTGTTTTGAAACGTCATCTCAGAACAAACTGATTAGGGCTGACACTACCACGATGACCGCTTGGGTCATTGAATGCTTAACAGATAAATTCTTTATCTTTATTTTAATATTACAAGTATAAATTTTATCGTATTTTAAATACAGTTGGTTAAACCCATTGGGTCACTAAAGTCACATTGGTGACAAAAGTGTTTATAAGTAAATCGACTTAAACCAATTGAGACAGGCGCTAAAAGAAGGCAGATACGTTATACGCAAAGCTATAAGCTGATGGAAAGTTATTACTTAATAGCAAAGATTAGGTGTAGTGTCTGTAAATAGTCCATAACAAGTAGCCTTGTCATATACATCACTATTATCGCTATGTATCTCATTGTGTTTATAGTATTATAATAAAGTAACTTCTTTGGGGCTAGCCAAAAGTAGTAGTTATATTAACAAAAAAATAATTTGTTTATCTAAAAAAATAATTTGTTTATCTATAGGATGAAACTTTAACCACCTTCCAAATTTTAATATATCGATCTATGAGACAAAAAACAAATGACATATTTGACGACCATTTGGATCAGCGGTAGTTAACGCTGCTTCTGAGCCATGGGTCGCGGGTTCGATCCCCGCACAGTACAAATATTTGTGTGCATGAACATGTCTGTTTGTACTGGTCTGGGTGTTTTCTATGTATTATAAGTATGTATTTACAAAAAAAGTATATAAGTAAGTTTATCGGTTGTCTAGTACCCCATACGACAGGGTACTTAATAGTACCTTAATTTGGGACTAGATGGCTCTGTGTGGCCCAGTGAGGCATGTCTTAAATATTTTTTTTTTTTTTTTTTTGGTATAGCCCAGTACCTCTAGCACAAAAAAACTATCGTTTTCGAATCGTTTGCGTATCGAAAACAAACGACACAAAGTTCGTGCTTTGTTTTGTAGTTCTCGTTTTGACCGCGCGAGCGCTGTTTAAGTTTTCATTCTAAATATTTTGATGGTGATACGAACACGCAAACGATTCGAATTCGATAGGTAGTTTTTTGTGCTAGACCCACAGTACAAAAATGTCTAGATAAAGCACTTGGTAAATGTCCGCCAAAAATCTAAAATTTTTGATACAGCCGCCTAGCAACACTTTTTTTACGCGTTGCGCATCTCATTCATTTATTACGATACTATTCATAGTTTTTGATTTTCCCTTTATACCTTAACAGGTCTAGTAGACCGTAATAATTGAAAACTATATCGCGAAAAATATTTTCGGGTGACAACTTGATTCATATTTTTTACTTCATAAATAGGCTTTTGGAAAGTGGTTAAAATTTCATCCTGCATATTTATAGTAAATGCCCGTGTTTTTGAAATAATCATTTAAATTTTATTGATATAAAAAGGATTATTACAATTAAGAATTAATCTAAGTAACTTAAATGAAAGTTAAAATATTTTATCTAATTTTACTTCCGTTTGCAGGTGAATCACTTGAATAATGAAATAATTAACATAAAAAAGTTTTTTTAGCAGGTTTGTTTTTTATTGATTCTTCAAGATAAAGCACATTAATCGTCCTGTATATTAACTCATATTACAAAATAAATAGTTTGGAAGTGTAATGATTAAAAGCAAATGGTTATTAAATAAACTATAATTCGTTGTACAATTTTTATTATTTGATCTTAAAAGATTGTTTATATTCCTTGCGTCGTTGACGTACTTAATTTTATTCTCAGTTCGTTTATTTATAGTACCTCAATGTCAGAAGGGAACAAAAAAACAATTAAAACAAATGCGTCACAAACGAATGACTTAATATGAATCATATTACCGAGTAGGGATAAAAATATAAAGTTTTTTGTAGCGTTCGTCGCTCTATTAGATCATATCTCGGATTGTGTGCTTTAAAGTGTATCGGATTTAAAAATAGATACCGTTTTTACTAGACGAGCAAGATAATTGGGATTATTTAGAAACAGTTATTTGAATTTTATGCCATCCGTTTTAGTAAAAATATTTTTGTAGTAGAAGCATTGATGTGTAATGAGCAGATACACAGTCCCAAAAAGAAACATAAAACTGTCCTAATTGAATGTTTGACGTTGATTCTATGACAGTGTCAACTTTATAACCCGGCCAAATTATGTCGGCATGCTATAGTATAGATATTTATGTCATGTTGTATTTATGCGATTGATATGTTGTACTGTTACTAAAAGTGACTTATGTCAAATGGGTGCACTTTTAGTTGGGTCATTTTTTTACGCTAATTGTGTATCTATTATTTAATATTACATCAATGAATATAAGTTTATCCTTTAAACTTAAAATTTTAGATGATCCATTATTACATACCGCTAGCTTCTTGTGCATGGTTGTAGAGACGAAGTATTTGCGATCAAAAAACAAATTAAACTGTGGACTGAAGTGGTGATTTAGATCTTTTATACTGAGATAATATTGACTTTCCGTTAAACTAACCTCTGACCGTCACCCATACCCGTCGCCTGATAACATGCAGATATTCGGCTAATGTGAGGAAATCAGTAATTTTTTAATAAATACAAATTTACTAAGTAGTTCCAGGCTTCTGACTGCGAAAAGTAGGAAAATCGTTTATGGGAAATTGTATTCGAATTTTCAACAAATTACCACAGGGTATTGCTGAACTCCCCGTACGTAAACTTAAATCGTATGTCAAAGTAATTTTAATGAAAAATATTTTTGTAATAGAAGCTCGCGGCTCTTGAGATACAGCCTGGTGACAGACAGACAGACAGACAGACAAGTCTTAGTAATAGGGTCCCGTTTTTACCCTTTGGGTACGGACGCTGAAAAGGATAAAGGTGGATAAGCTAATAACCCTACCAGTTTATCCGCCCGTGATTTCGACGCGTGAATTTTTCCCATGGTAACTTTTCAGGATAAAAGTGCTATAATATCCCAGCCTAGTAGATAGTATTGACCATTGACCATTGACGTTTTAAATTTCGTCCCGACCCGTTAACAATTATCTATCCAATTATTCGCATTTATAATTATACTAGCTGTTATAGGGTAGAAAAACTATTTCACAGGAACTGTAACAACTTTTCTCCGAAATAAAAAGTAAAGTAAATTAGGCTTCATTGTGGTAAAGTGTTTTGCAGGCTTGATAAAAAAAATTGCAATATAGAATTCCTGGCATAACCAACACAATAAACAAATTTTAATAACTGAATAATTCATTCGTGGCTGTCAATTGCCGCAATTATTGTCTCCATTAGAAGTCAAAGTCAAAGGTTAACTGCAATTGGAAATGAAAATAGTTCTATTTTTGCACTTACACGTTTTAAAATTATCACAATTTTATTAAATAATAGCAACACAGCTTTCCTAATTTAACATTTTTGACTGACATATTTTTGTATAAATGAAGCAAAAAATAAAGAATAACATTATTTCATCCTCGAAAAAAAAGCAACATAGAATTCAGATTATGGAATACCCAGTTTATGCCAAATAAGTTAAACCAAAAAATGTATCGCGAATTATTATTTTTATTATTTTATTTTATTTATAAAGGTTCATTAACAACTTCAACACTGATAATAAACATTAAAAATAAAAAACTAAACTATTATGCTAAATGTAAAATAGGCTTTACATTAGGCGAATACAGCTTGCCAGATAGGTATATAGTAACCACGAAAACTACACAAAACAACGTTTGGCAACTATGGTCAACTATTTAGTTCATCAAAACATGCATTAATACAAAATCAAATTACTATACCTACCTAATTTAGATTATATTTGGAATTGAGACCTTTACTTATTATTTTCATAATAGGTTATTTGATTTGGGCTAGTGGATTAGTTATATCTGTAAAATGCAATAAACATGTGTGTGTGTGTGTGTGTGTGTGTGTGTGTAGTGTTGAGTGTATGGAGTTAGTATGGTGTGTTATAAAGTATGTGGGATGCATGTGTATGGTGTCATATGTGTCTATGTAATTGTAAACAAATTGTGAACGAACACTAAGTGCCTATCTTTTTGTATTACTCAAGGTTTCTTCCAGGCGATCCTTGTGAACAGATGTTCAACTTCATTATAGGATAGTGTGATCAACCATTTATAGTATTTTTACACACATATAATTTTAAAGGATAAATTTTAAGCATTTTATTTAGTTTATTATATTTACGAGTAATTACATAATTTACTTACAAATACATTGATTATGGCTCTTCGGAATTTACCATATGAAACGGAACAAATATCAATGGCCGTAGATCGGCTGCAATCATTATACAACCTAAGCATTCTAGGGATAGGCGAGTTTGCACCCAATACAGTTCTAGTTGGGAATTTCCAGATGTCAATGGGGTGACGAGGTCAGCGTAAAGGAATGCGGAACGAAAGTCCTTTCAACAAGCTTGGGCAGCACAAATGATTATTTAAAATTTTGAAATTAATACTAGGTCCAGTAGATTCCTACGCTTAGAAGAGAATTATATTAGCTGAACAATGTAATGTGTGTGTAAACTTGTAACAAGCTCCCCGTTTCGAAATGAACTGGATTCCAAGCTAGGATATCCCTGTCTTAGAGCACACTTAGAGACCTCCAGGTCTCCTGCATCAGATTACAGATAACTTATAATTTTAATGTCATTATTATGTCTGGTAATCAGTTTATTTATAATTTCCATTAATCCAGTTCATTCAGTTTTTAAACCTGTTGAGTAGCATGCAAAAGTTTACTTGTAAAATTTCCGACTAGGTTGGGTAATTCCCACAAGTTAATGTCTGTTTTGAATAAATCATATATTTTTTTTAGTAATCATCATTTACTTTAGGCACGGTAGGTTGATTTAACCGAATCTTATCGTAGTTTTGTTGTTTTTTGTTATTCACTGATGCCATGTCCGCGTGCTAATGGATAGATATTGTCACGTATCGTCAAATACTGCAGTCCACTCAAATAATGGAAGTTTACTCATGTTTTTAATAACTTCATTCGCTATAACCGAGTCAGCATCGAAGTGATGTTCTACACACATCCAGATTGTGCATTTTGATTGTCTTAAGATTATGAAGATAAGGTTCAAGATCTGTGTTATTGTATTGCTCATACGTCAGATCAATAACGTTTTCCTGCTTTAAAATCTGTATATAAGAATCCTCGAGAGCAGTAATTGGCACAGTACCTGAGAGTCAACCGAGCAATATACGTGAGTACCTCTATGAACTCAGGTCATCAGTAAATATTGTATCTCCTAAATTAAATTTTAACATAAAAGTGGTAAACGCAAGTACATTTTTAAATATGTAATCAAACTAAGTATACATATACAATGCAACTAAAACAGTAAAGTGACAAAGTTCTAGTTAATGTTGTGAATTTGCAATTTGAGACTTTTTTGGGTTTTTGCTGAGATAATAGATTAATGTTTTACTTTGCCTTATACTAACTATTGTGTTAACGTAACATCATCTGCTAAAATGATTAATATAATTAGTATTTTTGTTTATTTTATACTTAGTAGTTACTTAAAGGCTAAGTAAAGTAAATACTAGAAATTTCAAAACCAATATGACCACAAGACTGTAATCTAGGCTAAGACATCATTGTTAGGAAACCCCACATATACATAGGACATAATTGTAGATATTTAATTTCCAGAAAATGAAAACCATCGTAGCATTGTGTGCACTTGTGGCTGTGGCGTTGGCTCGCCCCGAAGACACCTACAACACCACCTACGACAACTTCAATGCGCAGGAGTTGGTCGAAAACATCCGCCTACTGAAGAACTACGGAAAGTGCTTCCTCGACCAGGGACCGTGTACGCCTGAGGGGACCGACTTTAAGAGTAAGTTAGACTTAAAGTACGAGTAACGTACATCAGTAGTACAGTCATCCTAACACAGGGACGCAATTAAAATTAATCTAGTCTTAGTAAAATGTTTGCAAAATATTCCCTCAACCCCCAGGAGGCACTCGGGTGCCACGATAACAATTGATTTCAATTGTGTCTGGAATAACTCACGATCGAGGGATTAAGTAGCTCACCTATCAAATGAATGTAACTGAAAAGTGGCAAAAATATCCCATAAAGGTAATTCATGTAACACGTATGGTCTTGGCACAAAAATTTAATAGAAGGGGTGGTGCTAATCTCCACCTGTGGGTGTCTTAGGAGGTGACAAAAGATTTAGCGCCAAAAGGAGGACGAGCAAGCTGCTATCCCCAGCTCGCCTGCCAAGCAATGCGATTATGACGAGATCCACCTTTAAGGGAGGTAGTAGACAAAAACTTAGACCGCATAAAGTTAAATAGAAATACTTTGATACCGGCTCAATAGTTACCTTAGTTAAGTTAAAGAGAAAAGTAAAAATGGAATTATCTGGATGAAGATCAAAATAATCATCTTACTTCCTACTAATATGTTCAAAATTAATTTTATCTTTAATTGAAACTAAATCAAAATAGTTATTCAGTAGTCACTGACAGCACATATTTAATTGTTTACAGAGAAAATTCCAGAAGCCCTCAAGACCGATTGCGCCAAATGCTCGCCGAAACAGCGCGAGCTGATCAGAACCGTGGTCAAAGGTTTCCAAGCCAAGCTTCCCGAAGTATGGGCTGAGTTGGTGAAGAAGCACGACCCAGAAGGAACCTACAAGGAGTCCTTTGAAGCGTTCCTCCAGTCCAACAACTAAGCCAAAGTTATAAGGAGGCTCTCTGTTAGGAAAGAGCGATTTTTGTTTGGTACCCAGCGGCAGCTTAAGAGGACGACGTTATTTATTTATACGTATCTACAATGATATATAACGATAATAAGTGGTAATATCACACCATAGCGGTACCACAAAACGAAACATGCCTATGCATAAAATGACACACTGGGAGACAAATCGCTCTTTTCTGAAACTCGTTTGAGAGTCAATTTGCTCACATCTCTATAAATGATACAAAAAAAAAACTTACGCGTCCTTTTCTAAACGGTTGTGATAGTGATATAACTTTTTAGTTGTGAAGTTTCTGCTGGAATTTGATGATAATAGGTTTTCTGTGAAAAACTTCCCTATGCTAATCACAGTTCAGTAGAAACTGAATTTTATTAAATTATTTTTACGTTATGCTCAAAAACATTATGTGTAAGGTTTTTTTTTTAAATTTAAATAAAAAAATACTTTCTAAGTCCTTTTTTATTTTTAACTATATCTGCCCGTCCCGGCTTCTCAGGGGTTACATACTTTTTAAGGAAATTATTTTTATTTATATAGATATAATATGTTAGGTAAGTCTGTGATTTAAACGGTCCTGATGACCTTTGGTGTGTTCACATAGTTATTTGTTCATTTTATTAGGATTGGTAAACTTAACCTCTTTCGGTTTGCCTTGGAATCATTGTTTGAACAAGTAGTCAAAAAGGACATTATCATAATGCGGGCAAATAAGATGTGCAAATAAAAACATACCATAAATATAACTATAAAAAATAATCGAATCTTTCCATATTAAAAAGATGTGGTTGAGCTCATTAAACAAAAATAACTTGGCCATAACGTATCATTGCAGTTCATTGTCCACCAAGTCGTCTTTAGAGAGGGCAGATCTTTTCTGGAGTTCGTTGATTTTCTTAGATAATTTTAATCAGCACTTCAAACTTCAGACTTCAAAGTAAAGATTTAAGAAATAACATTTTATTTTAATTTAAATCAAACTACTTTGTCAATAAAAAGGTAAAAAGTTGTGTCGAATTGAGAACCTTTGTTCTTTCGTCGGTTGAAATATGGCGCACACAACAAGACATATTACCTACCTCATATTTAATCCGATTGTCCGTTTCAGCCGTCAGCTAAGTGTCCGCTGTGAGTAATTCTTGAAATTAAAATATTAAATAATAAAACTCTGAAACAGGATCATCATTTTTTAGGTAGTTAGAGCAAAAACAAATTTTACACATCCAAAAGACGAGTGTTGTATTAAATTTTAAATCACTATTGACTTTTGCTGAGGTCATTCTTACGTTGTCAACGATAAATAAGAAGTTGTATGACATATGACAAAAAATAAATAGTAAGGATAAAATATGAAAAAATTGTTTTTGTATATGTTAAACATGTAATAAAAAAAATTTGCAGCCGTAAGGTGCCGGACAGAAACACAATAGCACCGCCCGTTCTCATTCTATGGGTGTTGCAATTTCGCAAGAGGTGACTACTACGGTAGGCATGAAGAAAATAGCAAGATCGTTATTTTTCATTTCAAATTTAACGCAGTATAATGATTTTGATCAGTCATTGTCATGACATATGCTTGATTGCCAACGCCAATCGCAACTGACATTGGTGATAAATATCACCATTTGCGTTTGATAGTTAGAACTTAGAATACTTAGAATATATATGGGTATAGAAGTAAATTTATACAAGCTAAAAAATATACAGATGAACATAGAACCTCCTCATTTTCTTTGAAGTCGGATAAAAATAGCTGTTGCCCGCGACTTTTACGCATGGAGTCTTGAATTTGAAACTAAAACCTGTTGAAACCGTACCATTTTTTGAGATAAAAGTAGCTTATGTGCTATTCCAGCATATTATAATTTCTCTTTCCGCTCTCAATTTCATTTAGATCCTTTCAAGTTCTTTCGTGATTGAGAAACAAACGTCCATCCAAACTTTCGCATTTATAATTCGGAAAAATATGCAATTTTACAACTTCAGAACTAAAATATCCCCTTCTTACTTTAATCCCTCGATCGTGAGTTATTCCAGACACAATTGAAATCAATTGTTATTGCGGCACGCGCATGCCTCCTGGGGGTTGAGGGAAGACATAATATTACAAATTACTTTTTGCGGCCTATTTGTTTTGTGATTGACCAAGTATTCGATGTATCTTAGACACAATTACATAGTTGATAGTTTATTGTTTTTAAAATGCATGTGCTATCTTTGTTTTTAGGGTTCCGTACCCAAAGGGTAAAAACGGGACCCTATTACTAAGACTTTGCTGTCTGTCCGTCTGTCCGTCTGTCCGTCGCTCTGGCACCAGGCTGTATCTCAAGAGCCGCGATAGCTAGACAGTTGAAATTTTCACTAATTATGTATTTCTGTTAGGGCAAATTTAACAACAAATACTAAAAACTAAATAAAATAAATATTTAAGGGGGGCTCCCATACAACAAACCCGTTTTTTTGGCCGTTTTGGTACCGTTTTGGTACCTGGAACCCTTCGTGCGCGAGTCCGACTCGCACTTAGCCGGTTTTTGTTGAACTTTGTTTAACTGATACCATGTTTACAGTTGCAGTAATTATCAAAATAGTATTTAACACCTCGTCTCTGTCTCTGGTGAACCATCAGTGTCTATTGTTAGTTGGGTTGTCGTCATTGCAACGTCAACTTTTGAAGCGTGAGGGACATGTGAGTAATTGATAATTTTATTAAAATCCTATGTTTGCCTACAGTGAATTTTTTCGGTTCATTTTTGTCACGCCGCAGTGTAAAACGTTTTGGAGTAATGAATTATTAGCAAAAAGCGGTAAAATATTACGAACCGTACTTAACTATTAGTAATTCTTTAGAAGGCAAACTTAAAAAAAAACATTCCATAAATTGATTAGGTAGGTAGTGTCTTAAGATGTCGACTCATAAAATGAATATCAGCAGATATGTAAAATATCTTTTCTGATATCTATGGCATCACCAATTGTCTTTCTGAGAGTCTCGTAATAAGAAGCGACTAAAGGGGTGCTGCCAGTAGCAGACGGGCTTAATTTCCTCTACCATTGGCCGATCGCTAACCTACCTGCCAAACGTAGCGAAAAACTTTGTCATTGAGAAATGTCAGTTGAAGTCAGTTGACTTCAACGTACATTCATCAATGACAAAGTTTTTTGCACCAAGACTATAAGTGACGCTTGACTATTAGAAAACAGTGAGCAAGTTCACGAATATGCCACAAAAGTGTTTATTGAGATATTTGTGTGTTTTTTTAAGAAATCAATATAGTAAAATAATACTCGTGTAATATTACATTAAATATGTAGTTGGTAACAACATAGTCTTTCACTTATTGAAGGCATTCCGATTTTGTGACTTGGAAGTCAATACCATAAAAACATTATTGACATATTTAAGATGCATAGATCCTTCTTTACTTAATAGATATTTCTATAAGGTTGGATATCGTCGCCCATACCCCACAGCTTAAAATCAAGTCTTTGACCAGTGCGTCTTACCCGTGGTGACATTCGGAGCCGAAACGTGGACACTGACGGTGGGACTGCTCCGCAAGATAAAAGTTGCTCAGCGAGCTATGAGAGAGCTATGCTTGGAGTATCTCTTAGGGATGTAATGTAACGAAATGAAGTAATTCGACAGAGAACCAAAGTTACTGGCATAGCTACTCGGATAAGCACATCGTCGCACACCACCTCGCACATCACAAGGCTCGTCACATCTGTCGCAGAACTAATGAACGATGGAATAATGGAGTTCTGCAGTGGAGACCGCGCATACAAACGTAGTGTTGGACGCCCCTCTGCTAGATGGAGCGACGATTTGGGCTAGGTGGCTGGCAGTAACTAAATTCTCAAAGCTCAAGATCTAGAAAAGTGGCGTGCCTTGGGAGAGGCCTATGTCCACTGCTGGATATAGGCCTCTCCCAAGGCACTGCACTGCCGCAGGCTGATGGTGATAGATTAGGTAAGATCGTTCACCCGGTAAGCGAGAGTTTGTGGGTTCCCACCTAAGACGGTCTGAAATTTTTTATTCAAAATGTATTTTGAATTTAAACCATCAATATATTTGCTTAAAAAATGTCTCAAACTATTTTATTGTCAGCCAAATTTATATGGTTGACAATACAGATGTCTGACATTTATTTGCTTAAAAAATGTATCAAACTATTTTATAGTCAGCCAAATTTATATGGTTGACAATACAGATGTCTGACATCAGTTACTAAGGTCAAGTAAAGTATAGTAAGGTATCTACTTCTAAAGTCTGCGATCCTTAACGGTTTAGCTATCGAATTGTTAAAAAACTGCCATAAGCTCGCCGGTAGAAGTTTTATATACATACTTATTTAATAATTAAAAATAAATTTGCGGTTCTCAGAAATTATCATTTTTGTTGGAAGAATATTTTTAAACAACGCCTTTACTAATAGAAACGTTTTGTTGTACATACTTTTTGGGCGCTTACGGAGACATATTTATTCCATTGTCTTGTCACTTCTTCTCACTACTTTCCGTTGTAAAGATTTCTCGCTTTGTGCAATAAACCATTTAATATCTAATAAATAGATTTAAAAAAAAAAGCATACTTATTCAAAGTATTTGGATCTTATTTAACCTTGAAAATGCATAAAAGAATAGTATAAAAGGAATGGAATTAGCGAACTAAGACTTACTTGATCCTAAGACTTGATTAAAATTTTGTGAACTTGTTAGTGAAGTATACTTTTTTCTTAAATAAGACGTAAGTCATTTTAAAAATATATTTTCTTCGTTTTGAATTTATTATTACGAAATTTAAATATTAATGTAGGTATCATAATTACGAATAACAACTTACTTATATGATACTGATTATGAATATTTCAATTGATTAATAATATTTTAAAATCTTAATGCAACTTGTTTAAGTTGCATCGAGATTTGTATCATGTAGATTTACGTATTTATTTATTTATTCGTCTACTTAGCAAAAAAAGCTCTTTCGCTTGCAATAGAGCCGAAATATCGGTAACTCGTGAAAAACAAAGTAGGTACATGGTAAAAATCTCGATACAACTGACATGCTACAGTATACCTGTGCTGCTTTTGCGAATGGATCAACATCTATCACGATTATTTTAATGCTTCGGAAATAACGTTAATTGGTCAGGTAAATGTCGCTGGATATTTTTCACTGTATTAGTACATTACATAAACAGGCAAAGTATGGGAAATGGCTCTTTAACAGATGAACTTGCAAACGTTGTGTAGGACGCCCATCATCTCATTGGAGAGACGATCTGGTGAGGACTGCTGGCGATGGCTGAACGAGGAGGGCAAGTGATCAAGATGAGTGCATTGTGGGAGGCTTTATCAGTTGACGGACAAATGCTATTTATAATGATGAAACATATGGAAGAAGACGATTTTGTAGCTATTTAGATGGAAATTGTTTTTTTTTTTTCTAAAAAAGTATTGCCAACTTGGATTTGAAAAATAGTTTTTAAATTATTAGTTTCATAACGCGGTTTCTATAACTTTTGCATTTGTTCATAGATCAATCACACAAACAAAATGAAGCTCATCATAGTCTTTTCTGTCATTGTTGGCCTGACCATGGCCGATGACAAATACACCACAAACAATGACAACTTTGACATTGATGCACTTGTCGCCAACATCGAGAAGCTGCGGAACTTCACCGGATGTTTTTTGGATAAGAACGAATGCGATGCGGTATCTGCTGATTTTAAGAGTAAGTATACTTTCATGGTCACTATCATAATATAGAGTTGATTCTCCATTTCTGCCATGCGCCTGGCCTCTACTAACCGACGACAAAAATGGAGGGTCTAAATTCGACAAGTTCGTGTATTGACCGTTTGACCACGCGTTCGACTTTTAAATGGGATGACCGATTTTGATCCTTTTTTTCGATTAGGTGTAGTTCTAAGGGTTCCATTTTATTTTTAATTTGAATAGAAAAGTCCACTCCAATGTGTAGGAAAATAGAGTTGACTGACTGCGACTAAAAACACTTTTATAGCAAAAAATTTAAAGACAGCGTGCCACAACTGAACCACGAAATCACTGTCAATCATCGTGCCATTTTCGGAGTGATTTTTGACTCTAGATTTTACTTATTTTCACTTTTATCATAGGTAAAGGGGAGTATAATTATAAAGGAAACAACGTTAAAAGCTTATGAGTTATGAGTACCTATAGGGTTTTAGAGTCATTTAAGTGAGCTCTAGTACTTACCACCAATCGACTTACCTATACAAAATGTGCCACTCCAAGGAATAAATACGCTCTTATTTTCACAGAGGACATACCAGAGGCTTTCGAGCAGGCATGCGCCAAATGTACGGATGCACAGAAAACCATATTCAAGAAATTCCTCGCTGGTCTCAAGGAGAAGTTGCCACAGGAATTTGAATCCTTCAATAAGAAATATGACCCTCAAAACAAATACTACTCAGCTTTGGAAAAGGTTATCAATGCTTAGAAATGTTATACTTACGAGTGATTTTTGTGACTGCTGTTGAATTAAGATTAAAGTGAATTAAAATGCATCCTTTATATTTTGATGTTTTATTTTAATCAAATTATTTCAAATTATATGAAATCTTTAAAAATAATAGTTGTTAGTATTTTTGTAGTGTTATCATTTTTATGAACATGTCGAATATGGTTGGCTTGTATTTAATAAAACAATTGTAGTTGCGATTTAAATAACATTAAATATTCGCGCTGAAGACACCTTAGAAAAAATAAATACGAACGTTTAGATAAGTATTTTATTTTGTCAGACTTAAGAATCATTAAATTTAAATATTTAAATACTTTTCTAAAATAATTTTAAATAAATCACACTCGCTACACAGTTGCCTTCCCTTCATAGCCAGCAATGTTTTACTTTGACGATACGTTTTAGCTAGAAAAGACCAAGGTACGTCTTGATGAGATTTAATATGATAAGTAAAATAAATAATGCTGCTTTATATCAAATCAAATCTTAACAAATGCTGATTTATAGATAAATGAATAATGTTTCTCAATAATTTTAATTGCGGATTATGGTAATAAAAAAATTTGAGTACACTTCGTTATAACATAATTTTTTTTCATATTCTACTCATATTGAGTACCTACCGAGTCTCGTAAGATTTTATTGCCGTTAACGATCGTTTCAGATAGGTAAATCATTAACATAAGCAAGATTGACGAATAATAATGTAAGTTAAAACAATGGGACAAATAGCTATAACATTCATAAAAGGATGTCAGTATGCACACGTTTAATAGTCAGCAGAGCCTACCTAATATATGTACTTACATCTTGATTGTTTTTTATGAAGTGTAATAGAGCTTCTTACTGCAACACAAAGACATTGATAAAATATATATATTTTTTAAATTTAGCCTCACACTAAAATTTTTAACCATGAAAATATTTGATGAAACAATTACCCAATGTCGGTGCATGACAATCGATGGCAAATGCTTCTATGGCACCAAGTCAATATTTTTTTCTAAATAAATTATTAAATATATCTACAATGAGTAGTAGTTTGTAGCTGAGCTAATATAAGTAGCTGTTTATGAAATATCATGTTTTCTCGTTTAAACAATGACACTTATTTATAGGAATTAGATTATGCTCTATTTACTCTGTAGTTTTCCTATTTAAAAAGACAAAATCTTTTAAAGCCTAAGACATCAGCTACTTAATTGAAGTAATCACTGTAAATTTATCAGCCTTGGCAAGCTTAAAGTACCTACCTACTTATTGAATTAATATTGTGTTCATCCGCTGAGACCAAAGGCCATATTGGTATATAGGTAATTAAATTTTAATGCCATATGAAGTATCGGGAGGAATACTTGAAAACGGCTGATGTAAAATCACTCAATACATGTTGTGATGTTTGTTCATAATATTTACTTTAATACATCAAAAAAGGTTGGCTTTAATGCATTACTTTGGTATAACTATATTGTAATTTGCGATACTCAATGCGATAAACATCTTCGGCTACAAAAAATGTAATTTAATATTTAGTGAAAAAGCGCTTTTGTATTTATGTACAACATCGAATGTTCTAGCTAGTTGGGCATTTAGTTGGCTCTATATACGATACTGAACGCCTATAAATTTTTTTGAAGATGATGAAAAAGTCATCGTGTATACAAGTATACAGTATCTAGCAAAACTGTCCAAAGCATCCTGCAGACAAACTTCTCTAAATCTTATATAATAATGTATTAAATTACTTGTATCGTAAAAAATACAAAAAATAGCTTAAAGGATTGGTTAAAGCGTCGAAGGTAAACTGTTTAATAAGTATATATACATACTTCTCTCTGTAGGTACTCTATGTTCTATATTTACAAAAATTTAAGTTGAAATGAAAAGTTAGTTAAAAAAGGTAATTTACTTTGAAACTACTTACTCTTAAATATTTTAACGTTAACGGGAAATTAAACACGATCATGTAATTATTTTTCTAAATATATTATTGTTCATTGATTATATTATAACGTGTCCTCAACACATTGTTGGCTAGAAACACCAATTTGGTCTTTGCGCTCAAAACACTAATTACATAGCCACGAGTGCAACTATCAAAACAAAGTAATTAAGGAAGAATAATTCTAAAAATAATGTTCAACCTACGCCGAGGTTATCTTTGCACGGTTAAGAGAATGTACCAAAGCTGGGTCCTATTTTTTGTGGCTCTCTTCCTCTACAAATATTGTGCTTGTCGAAGGTTAGATGTGTTTATATGCGTTTTAAACTGAGGATAAGCAAACTGCACGTCATTCCAAATCGGACTATCAGAATGTTTATTTCGTTATGCGGCGCGCAAAATGATTAGTTCAATCAAATATAAAATTGTGCTTTTACAAACTTGCTGTTTGGTTGCATTTGGTTTGAGTCAAGGCACTTACGACCGGAAGTACGATTACTTCGATATTGACACTCTGGTCCAGAACCCTCGGCTGCTGATGAAATACATGGACTGTTTTCTGGATAGAGGACCGTGTACGCCCATAGGACGAGTTTTTAAATGTAAGTAGTACCTAACCTTAGGTAGGTTCAGGCAAAATTTTGATTGATTTTGTAGAGGGCGGCTCTTTTTTATTTTTAGTACATCAGACTTCATAGAAGAATACATAAAAAAAAAATATTTAAACTTGATTGCACAAATACAAATAAGTACAAAAGCTGGACTTAATGCCAAATGGCATCCTCTACCAGTCTACCAGTGGCTAAGCAGAAATGTTTGTGGGCGGTGCGACAAAGTTATTACAAAATGACATAAAATTAATTTTGAACACTGGAGTTACTCCTACAAATAAAAATAATTATAATAAACTTCACATAATATTCATCTAGAAATAGATAAACTAAACAAAATTATAAAATACTAGCTGTTGCCCGCGACTTTTCCAAAGCCAAGTGGATTGTAGAAGAAAATACTGCAATGAATGATTTTCTCCATAATTTTCGAATATTTTAACATAAATCTATGGTTTAGTCGGTTTAAATAAAATCATTCAAACTCTCCTTTGCCAAGAGTAGTCTTTTGCTAAGCTTTATTTTGTTTACCGTGATTCCTAGCTTTTTGAATTTTTCTTTTCCGTTTATTTACTACTAGCTGTTGCCAGCCGTCCGCGGCAATTTCTGTTATTATGAACGCATTTAAGAAGTCTTTAAAAGAATGTAGCCTAAAGCCTTCCTTGATTAAATGGACTATCCAACACAAAAATATTTTTTTAATTCGAACCTGTAGTTCCAGAGATTAGTGCGTTCAAACAAACAAACTCTTCAGCTTTTTAATATTACTATAGATAATTCAACATAACTTAAAGCACTTGGGAAAAAACAAGTACATTAGGCTCTGCATTTTTTTTGCAAAATAGCACTTATTTCATGTAAATAAGATGTCCCATGTATATAATC
Source organism: Anania crocealis (assembly GCA_949315895.1). NCBI lineage: Eukaryota > Metazoa > Arthropoda > Insecta > Lepidoptera > Crambidae > Anania > Anania crocealis. Next base: position 13,541,902 of record OX438865.1, on the reverse strand, counting down.
AAATGTGCTGTCATCTGTACATAGCCAAAATAATTGTCTAATCTTTACAAATCGGTATTTAAGCTTTTTTATAAAAATACACTCATCGTTTGTCTTAGCGCGTGTATCTAAAGTTTATGCTCTTTGAATTTGAATATGGTTAAACCCACGTACTTAATTATTGTTGCGTACCAGTAACTACTCGACTACTCGTACATTGCTTATGTGTAGCAAGTGAAAAAATATGACAAACCGGACAAACATTTAAATATTAACGGATAACATTGCGATTTCAAAACCATTAAGGTGTCATTTATAGATTTAACTATATTTTATTGGGCATTAGCTAGTTTGGCATTATGATTTGATTTTTCCAGACGTTTCGAACACATTACACTAAAATATAATGTAAACCATATCAAACTCGAGATAAATCCGTTAATTTATCTTTCATTTCAATGTGTGGTGTCCTTTTAAGTTCAAGAAATCAAAGGTTTGTTCAATCTTAAGGCAAGCAGGTAAATACTCTTTTTCTGATCTAAGCCAGCAACACATGGCGTAGATTTACTGCTAATTCTTGGTTACTTACCGCTAACCAGACCAATGAGTGGTCTAGTGGTTTAAACACCGGGCCAAGATCACGGGATCCTGGGTTCGATCTCCGGGTCGAGAAATCGAATTTCGAATTACCAAACATTGCACGGATTTGTGATCACCAACTCGCATTTGGCAAGCGTGGTGATTATACCCTATACCCGTCATTGCTGCGGTAACTTGAGTTCAATGATGGAGGCCGTTACCCTGCAGTGGGATGATTATAGGCCGTAACTTTATTTATTTTCCTAGTTACCGCTATTTACAGTAAAAGCGTAATTTTTCAGTTGCACTACCAGAGGTGGTGGCAACAGGCTGCAGCAAATGCACTCCGGCGCAGCGCAGCTTCGCTAGACGTACTTTCGACGCTTTCAAACGATTCCTACCGGAGAACCACGAAGAGTTGAAGAAACTTCTGGATCCCGAGCATAAATACTACGATACTTTTGAAAAAGCTATAGCCGATGCGTGATCGATGCAATTTTCGAATGATATGCTATATTATGGTGAGTACCTTAAGATTTAGATAAAGTTATGAATACTTAAGTAATGAGTTCATTTTGACGACCTCCGTGGCGGAGTGGCGTACACACCGGTTTTCAAGGTGTCGCCTGCTCCTAGGTCCCGGGTTCGATTCCCGGACGGGTCAATGTAGAAAAAAAGTGTTTTTCTACATTTTCTCGGGTCTGGGTGTTTGTGGTACCTTCGTTGTTTCTGGTTTCCAATATACGAGTGCTTTAAATAGTTATTCAAATTGGGACCAGAACAATGTATGTGATGATGTGATGTTGTCTACATTTATTTATTTTATGACTTGACGTATGGAGTAAAATCTATACTAATATTATAAAGCTGAAGAGTTTGTTTGTTTGTTTGTTTGAACGCACTTATCTCAGGAAGTAAGTACTGGTGCGAATTGAAAAAATATTTTTGTGTTAGATAGTTCATACATTGAGGAAGGCTTTAGGTTATATAACATCACACTGCGACCAATAGGAGCGAAGCATGAGTGAAAAATGTTGCAAAAATAGTCGCGATCATAATAACAGAAATAGACGCGGACGAAGTCGCGGGTAACAGCTAGTAAGGAATAAAACTACCACTCAAATAATAAGTAAAAAATTAAAATAAGATTAGAATTATTTAACGAGTTCCACTACGTACAATCAAATGGGTTACTCAAAGAGCAAATCAGAAGCACTGTGCTTTTAAAAGCCCCGCAAATCGCCACCTGATATGGGGCTCATATTGTGATTGGAAGAAAAAACATCGAGGTGAGCAAAACAATGTGTTACCTGGACCTGACTTTGGATAATCGATTAAACTTTGAGGCGCCCTTTAAGACCTTGGCACTAAAATTAATCGCAGGCTCCCTTCGTCTGCTGCCTAAAACCGGGGGGCCTTCTGCAGCTTGAGGCGTTTGTATTTGGGCATTGTACGCTCTATGGCACTAATGGTGCCCCGGTGTGGTACGGAGCTCTTAAAAAAGACAACGTTCTTCAGCTGCGGAGGGCACAGCGTCTTATGGCGATAAGAGTGGTTTGTGCTGCAGTCTTTGAGTGGCGAGCAGACCAACGATCGCATGGCCTAACATCCGCGCCCCGAGAAATAGAGGCAGAGTGCCTTAAGTTAGAGTAAAAGGCTCTTAGGACTTGGCAGCATCAGCAAACCCGTAGCACTGTTGGGCATTGCATTACTAAATAATGGGCTTGCTCTTGACTACATACTTAACTATACGGTTAAGAAGAAGCCCAAGATGGAGCGACCTTACCCAGAGGTACTGGTTCTCCCACACACCAACTGTACATAGAAAAACTATTTGGCGCTGGACTCCGGCAGGTGGTAGCATCCAGGCAGCCTCTTACGAAGCCTACCACCACAGAGGGATCTGTTAGCCGTTATCATTGGTTAGAAAACCAAAGATGCCGTTGCCCAGGGTGGACCTCTAGGAGGTAGATCCCACCACCCTAAAAACATTTGTACTTAACATTTCGGTGCTCTTTTACTTTAGTCGTCGTATTTCAAGTTATGTACCTACGTAATGTTGTATTTTCATTATGGTAGGTTTGACAAGTGACATTAGCTGCTTATTTTAAACTAGATTTCCGCTCCGGCTTTGCGCAGGTTTACCGCAATGAAGTAAGTGCAAGCAAATGGTCTGACATATTTACCCTTTATGAATAAAATGAATAAATGTTTATTTGGCACTTCGAAAAAAAGTTTACAGAAAAAAAATAATTAGGTACAATGAATGTGCCAAAAAGGCCCCCACTCAGCATTAGTCGCAACAGCCTAAGGCATACTGCGACGCTGATTTTCAGTGGGTGTCAGTTTTCGGTGGCTGATTTTCATCTTTACATACTTTTCATGTTGATATTTCAAAATTAGTTTATTCGATACAATTTTATCATCACATTTTATTATATATATATATTAACCTTCTCTTGATTATTACAATGCTGAAGTTATGCGCGTACAATTATTTCGGCTTTTCCATTTTAGGGTTCCGTTTTCAAAGGGTAAAAACGGGACCCTATTACTAAGACTTCGCTGTCTGTCCGTCTGTCTGTCACCAGGCTGTATCTCAAGAACCGCGATAGCTAAACAGTTGAAATTTTCACAAATTATGAATTTCTGTTACCGCTATGACAACAAATACTAAAAACAAAATAAAATAAATATTTGAGGGAGGCTCACATACAACAAACAAAATTTTTAACCCTTTTTTGCTTGAAATTTGTGTACCCATTGTTTTTTACCTAGTCAATGGTACGGAACCCTTCATGCGCGAGTCCGACTTGCACTTGGCTGGTTTATTATTTATGTAGATTGGACAGTTTCAAGTTTCATTTTTCTAAGGGACTGTATATCTAGTTTTTATATAAATAAATAAATCTTACACCCCATACAATACCGAATGCAAAGCAATTGTTTTTTTTTGCAACGTAACACTTAGCTACCCAAGGTTGACTTACCTCACAGACATTATATTCTTCGTTCAAAAGGTTATTTAAAATTATTTTTTTAAGAATGTACATATTATATACTCGTAACACGCTTCATTGTTATATCAAGTGAATGACAGTGCACGTTTAATACAAAATGATTTATCTTTATGTCCTATGTAACCAATTGCTTTGTTATTGTTAGTACGCGTACCTATTGTATAATATACATACGAGTATTAAACATATTATATTTTTAGTGTTGAACATTAATTGTCAGTGTAGTTTCTGTCTAAAATAAAAACTTGAATTTTTATTGAAAAAAACGTAGCTTCTTTCCAAATGTTTAGGGTTCTACAGTCATGAAAAGTCAACCTTATAGTTGCGCCATGTCCGTTTATCCTTGGATATATGACAAAACTGCTAAATTAGCATATTTAACAAAATTAACAAAATAAAAAACTATCACTAATAAGTATGTAGGGTTTGTTGAATTTCTCAGTTAAAATAAACAGGTAAGTACCTATAAATGTACCAATAAACGCCCCGTTGGTCTAGTGGTTAAAATACCGGGCCAAGATCTCGGGGTCCCGGTTCGAATCCCGGGTCAGGCAACTTACTTACTTACTTACTTACCTTTAAATGTTTGAATAATTGGAGACCTTGAAACTACTGGAAATACGTACCCTATACTATTCGAAGCCTGACACGCACTTGACCGATTTTACTTTTGATTTTCATTATTTTTGCCGGGTACAAATTCATTTAAGCTAATAGAACATAAACGCTCGAGCTTTACAGGTAGTTTTTTGAAAATTGCGCTTTTACAAGAAATACAATACAGCCATACGACTTAAAATCCAAAGCCTTTCATAAATACAAATTTGTTCAAAATCGTCAGAGCTATTTTATAAATATATATACAGACAGAGTTGCTTGTTTAAATATATTAGTTTTGTTAATAGCAACTACTTAATACATTTCCAATTAAGTTCATATTTTATCGATCATAAAAATGTAACACAACTGTATTTTCCTCAACAGAGGTTTTATCCAAAATTGCTCATACTTTCCTGGTATATTCAGCAACATGTCATATATTTGAACATTATCCGAAGACATTTCACTAGTAAAGCTCAAAGGGAGTTGATTTGTTGAAATTATAGTAGCTCTTGAGTTATTTGGGAGTGGGTATACTTTCGCTTGCAATAAGTATTGCATGATTGACCCGAGTAACCACTAAGGTAGTGGTATACGTCGTCAATATAAGCCACTGTCGCTTTCTGGCAATGCTAGTTCTTTGGGCCCATTATAGAGAGTAAAAGGTGGGTGAACGAACTGTATACAAAACTAAATAGTGTCAAGATTTTTGAGTGCTGTGCTATTTGCAATGAATTTAGAATTATACTCAGTGATAACATTAGTGATACTGAATTTGTAATAGGAATTGGCAAAGTTAAACAAGCCATAAGTGTTCATGACTGCTTCAGAAATTTCAGACACATAATTATAAGTAACTTTAAAAAATTCTGTCTATATTAGTACGAATACCTTTAATTTTAATTAATTCTATCTTGGTAGCTTAAGTTACAAAATTCTTTTGAACTAGATCGCACTTATGAATTGCAATATTATATGCTTAAATTTTTTTGAATTGTTTTTCGAACAGTATCTAGTACCAAGAGCAAAATCACCCATGACGTTCTCTTTATTTGACATGTGTATGCCAATGTACTGACATCATAAAATGTATTGACATTGACCAGTGCTACATTAGTATTCGTTTCACGTATTCTATGACCATTGAAACTCACGCGCTGATCGACGTTTGTTATTCGGGACAACACAGTCTTTGTTCCATCGTAATCTTGCACTTTGATAGAAGACACTAAGGTTTTACTTTCGTAGAAAAATTTATAGAGCATCCATTGCATATCTAAAAATTATTCAGCAAGATTTAAAAAATAAAAATATTTATTGAACATTGCAGAGTTATCTTCAATATGAGGGCTATAGTATTCTTATCTTGCCTGGTGGTGGTTTTTGCTGCGGACAAGTACAGCACAAAATACGACAACTTCGATGTGGAAACGTTGGTCTCTAATGACAGACTTTTGAAGGCGTATATCAACTGTTTCTTGGAAAAGGGACGGTGCACACCTGAGGGAGCTGATTTCAGAAGTAAGTGTTTATTTGGTACTTCATCCCTACATACTTGGCATCCTAAGTCAAATTAACACCTAAATTGCAGTATTTTATATTAGCAATGTCTTTGATTTTGGTAATTAGGACAGCACTTTGTAAAATTCCTGTTAAGACTTGCATTATATTCAATAGTCAATTTAATGTTTATTTTTAAGAAATTCGTAGTATTCTTTGACTAGGTACGTTACTTTATGACATAGTGTATTACTTAACCCAATATCCAAGAATGAAGAAAGAATTGCCCAAAAAGAGGTAAATACACGGGAATCTTGGTTCAGAAAATTGCATCAGTTAAACTTTAAATATGCATATTGCATGTTGTAGATACGAATATACATGTTATATAATTTGTTACAAGGAAAATTTAGACTTTTTGTATGAAACGCGTGATCATTATGGACTTATCTTTGTTTTTTGGTAACATTACGTACTTGTAGGTGGGTTTATAGCGTTGATCTTGTGCAAGTATATATTAGGGCCATGTCTGAAATTTGTTTGTGCAGGTTTGGCTTAACCCTATTATGTCTAGAGTACTGTTTACATTAACCGACTGAAGCCTCACCAAAAGGAGAATTTTCCCATTAACAACGCATGGCAGGCAAGTTGATGATTGCAGTTTGGAAAAAAAAAGTACTGCCCGACTTTTTCTGACTATACTCTTTAAGTCTCCTTTTAAGTCTCCTTACGACTACTATGACTGCTATAAGAAGGGGTATAGTTGTCCTGTTTAGTGCCATCGTCACATGGACATTTGTTTCAATGGTTAGAGTAGTGGCCCGGTAAGCGAAAGGTTGTAGGTTCGAGTCCCACCTCAGGCAGTCAAATTTTTTATTCAATGAATTGTTTTCTCAATTTTAAACTAGTAATTTATTGGCTTAAACAAGAGATTTTATAACATTTGTTTGACATTGATCATTATTGATATTATACATCGATATTATTGTAACCCTAAACCATAAATGATCGTCAAAATGATTACATTCACGTCTGTTTACTTTTCATGTCAAGGTTAAATGCTGTTTACAGTTATTTAACATAGGTATTAATTAGCTGGATTATATAATCGAGATTAATTATAACTGGTGTCCATTCAAACGATTACATAAAGAGGTTTGTGTCAGGGTCGCGCGAAGGCAGACGTGGTGGAGTAATGTAAGACACTGCTTAAACTGCTTTTCTGGTTAGTCATGTATTGTGAAAAGTAAATTTTCCTTATACAACAAGTTACTGGTGGAACATGTTCGTCAAACTGGTATCGAAGTCATGATCTTTTTTTCGACAAAAACAACGCACTCCAACTATTTCTTTTAATTGTTGCACAATTTATCTGAAATTGCGTAACTTTATGCAGAAGTCGTGTTGCTTGATGCCGGAGATAAATAAGCATCACACCCTCTCTTCCTATGGTCATCGCAAGAGGTGATTTAAAATGTACCGCCGAAAAAAGACGGACGGAAGCAGTGTCTTTTCTCCACAAAGCTTCTTCTTCTTTAATCTTTAACAAATTTTGGGTGGTAAAATCCTCTTATTCGATAATTTTCGTTTATTTAACCTATTTGATCCTACTGTTACGCCAAACTTTTCACCACTCCCTCTCCATCTAAGGCCTCCTAATTTCCTGCAATGCGGATCAAATTATCACAACATCTTTTTTTCTGATTTATGTGACAATTCTTGTCCACGTGCCTGAGTGCATCATGTAAAAGTGTGAAACTTAACTTAATTATAATAACTACTAATTTAACAAAACTTCTTTCAATTTCAGAGGCACTCCCAGAAGCGGTAGAGACCACTTGCGCAAAATGCACTGAGAAACAAAAGAATAACATCAGAAAGGTCATTAGGGCGATTCAACAGAAACACCCCAAGCAGTGGGAGGAATTGGTCAAGAAAACCGACCCCTCAGGCAAGTACCGCGCCGACTTTGACAAGTTCATCCAAGGTAGCAGCTAAAAATACTTGTCGTTTCTATTCTTCAACCACGATCGAAAACTGCACAAAAAGTTGCTAGATAACGTGACTATTGTTATAAGATCGTGTGCATCTTGCTTTTAGATGTTTTTATGTTTCAATCAAATAGTAAATGGTATACAAATGGTTAGTGATCAAATAATGTGGTATAATTTTACAAATAATTTTGGATATTAGAAAACAACAACATATTTCATTAGAAAATGTAGAAACTTGATGATCATACAGGGATAGCATCGTAAATTTATGCTTATGAGCATATTAAATTTTTGTTACTAAAATCAACCATTTTCTTTTTGAATGAAACAAATTAACATCCATACCTATTTATAGCTTTATGGTTTTTTAGTTACCAACTACTTTAAAACTCTAGTTTAAGTACATACAATCCAAATTTCTTAACTGACTTAAAAAATGGAGGACCTATTATTTTTATACTTATCACCTGATCTGTAACGAATATGATTTTGTATCTCTAGGTTACTTCATTTTATTCATGATGTTTGGTAACTCTACTAGGAGTTTGTGTATGTGAATCTCTTTTGCTCTCTATGATTTCTATTTATTGTATAAAAACTCTCTAAGGTTTATACTCTGTTTTTCACTTATTATTAATTTATTTCATAGTTACGATATTTCGTATGTGATTGGCTTTTTAAGATTAGTTTTGTTAATGGCTAATGAAATGACATTGATATCATGAAGATCATGAAAGTTGACTGATATTATAATAAAGAGTTGGAATACATTTTTGGTATTTTTTATATTACTTATGTTTTTACGATAATTTCTAGTACAGAGTGTAAAAAATAATAGAATACTACTTAAAACGTTATCGGCTGCTGATATGCATTCACTTTTACAAAATGTATTAGAAATAGTGGAAGAAAATGTACTAAAAGTTCCTTGAAATTAAGGATAAATTTTACAGATTTAACTCGCGTTTATTAGGATTGCATTTTATATTTTGGTTTATCCCGAGACGTTTCGAACACTTAACTAAACGAGATAAAGTCAGTTAAATGAGATTTTAAATTAAAATCTTTCGCGAAAATGAACTTTTTCTTCATTTTCGCGTAGATAAATATATCCAATGATCATTTTACACCAGTGATTACAAAGTTTTTTTTACTGCGCTTGAAAAACATAATTAAGGTTGAGGTTGAGGATCTCTTCATACCTATAAAAATTGGTTTGAACTTACTTTTAACTAAATTTGTTGCCCGTCTCATCTTACGATATCGATAGGAAGATAAGGGGTTTTAAATTTTTATACTATTGTGTCAAAATTATTCCATTTCTAATTAAAAACCTCCTTAACAACTTTAGAGCGAGGTATGAGTTTCTCGCGGCCTATTTTTTTACAAGTTTCCTCCGTATGCTCATATATCATTAATGGTAAGGCAGCCTGTAGTTAATGAAAGAGAGGAGGCGCGCAATTAGGCATTGCGTTAGTGTGTTATCGTGTCAGCCGGGTCCGTTGCGCAGCGGCTGCGCGCGCGCTGCTAGTGTACGCAACTATTGTGCAAGCCGTCACATAATCTGACGGCGCGGCTGCGGGTTCGCAACCGTTATGCTTCATGTGATTTACGTCACTATGGTGTTCTATTGCTAATCTAAAAATAGTTTATGGCATTGCTGAAACTGTGATGTATAGCGCGATCGCCACTGTCACGTAAACTCTTCAACAATTGCTGATTCATTGTAAACAAGAAATCTTACTATCCCATCATTAAAAAAGTTGCCGACGCTTGGTGAAAAATAGTGACAACCAGTGGTGAAAAAAAGACGCAACTGCTGTCTGCTTCAGGAAGTACTCTGCTAGTCGGCTCTTACGACACCCATAGGAAGAGAAGGGATAAATAATTAAATATGTTTTTTTATGTGCCGTCACCACATGACGATCGCCGTGGTTTATTATTTTTATGTGGTGTTTTGGAACCAAAATTTTAAGTATAAGGACGAAATATTAAATTTTCAAGGTCACAATCAGAAGCTAATTGATGCGGGGTTTAAACCATACACCTTGTTAATACGTGATGAAGATAAAAGCTTGCTACAGTGCCGAAAAATCAAACACTCATAGAAACAGGGTACATGGTGAAAATGCACATCAATTAACTCTTCTAAATACGTAAGGTTTTTATTTAATTTGACAAAAATTCTGTCATTCAAACCATGTCCTGACAAAAACACAATAAAAATATAATAAGTCAATTTTCTTGAGTGGAGACCGCGTCTCGGCAAACGTAATGTAGGACGCCCTCAGGCCAGGTGGAGTGATGATTTGCGCAAGGTGGCTGGCAGGAGCTGGATGCGAGAAGCCGAGGATCAACCTAAGTGGCGTGCATTTGGAGAGGCCTATGTCCAGCAGTGGACTGCAATAGGCTGATGATGATGATGATGATGAAGTCAATTTTTGATTTTGTATTTGTACATAAGTAGATTTTTTTTTAATTTTAGATTTTAAGTTTGTTTTAACATGTACAGTAAATTTATTCTATACTAGCTGTTCCCTGCCACGCTTCGCTGTGGCACATTGCGATTGAATGGTTTTTGTTCTTTATTGTTTTTTATGGTTTATTTTTCGCGGTCGCGGATAAATAGATAAAAACAATCCTTGATGCGGATTATATATCATGCTAAAATTTCAGCTCGATCAGTGCAGAACTTTTTGAGTTTTTGAAGCGTATACAAACCAACATAACATTTTTATATATATCAATTTTAATGAGTCAATTAGATGGAGACGTACTGATATGATAAGCTTCCACATCTATAAGACAATTGCTTTCTGATAAAATATATTATGTTTTTGGAAAAAAGAAACTACTACTTCATGATGTAACAGAAGTATTGAATAAATAAAACAGCAGGAATTCGTATTGCACAAAGTATATTGCTAAAATGTAATGCTCCACATAAAGTTTAATCGGTCCGTTTACGATTAGCCAATGTTCACCAAAACTCCGGGTCAGTTGCAACTAACATAATTTATTACAATGACATTATTTTCTTACTTAAAAAGGAAGACGATAATATTCCTGCTATTATCTTTATAGTTGAAACTGTCCGAATGTTTATGTACTTCAACTTAGAAATAATTAAAAGCTCTGTTCGACACATCAAAACAATTTGTGGATTACGTTTTCTCATCACCCAACCAAGATAGGTCTTACTATGGTACCATTTTAACCATGTTTAGAATTTTTATAATCAAATTTAATTAAAAAACCACAATACTGAGGTCATGGTAACGTTCGATGTAGAGCTTAACAAGTGATTAGAAATGACTGAATATCAGAATTCGCTTTAAAAGATTATTTCCAAGTTAAAGATTTATGTCTTCTAATACTGTATTGCCAAAATAGATTAAAAATTGGTAATAGTAGTGTGATTAATTATTTAGTATGTTCTTTTTTTAATCATCAGCAAGAACAAAGGCGGTGAAAGCCTTTTCATGGGCGTGATCAGGGTCATATTTGTCAATGAACTGCTTGAACTCTTCAGGTTTCCGCTCTGTGATTGCCTTGGCAGTCTTCCTTACGTTCTGGCGCTGGATAGGTGTGCACTTGGCGCAGGCTGTCGCTATCACTTCTGGCATCAGTTCTTAGGGAAAAAAGAACATCGTTCATTTTAGAAAAAGTCTGGTTCTAAACTCGAATTTTAATAACTTTTTATTTAGTCAGACAAAAATATATACCTAGATAAAAAAAAAACTGATATGGATCACGTGTCAATGAGGGTTAAACCTAACTAAATGTAATTTGCAAACCATTGATCTATAATTATTACATGAATGTTCCAAATTATAAAAAAAACTAGCTGTTGCCCGCGATTTTATTTTTTATTTTATTTATTTGGTTCATTAACTGTTGATACGGTGGTTCTTAATCTAGTAATAACATGAATTTGTGATGCTTGCAGTTATTGCACGACAGATTTACAGATAAACTCTGCATACACCATACATTATTAGCACATAATACAGATACGAAGCAAACAAAACAAAAACAGAAAAGCTAGAGCTATGTGTGCAACTTAAGAAATATTAACGAAAAATATAAATCTTTCTTTTCTTTTACATTTCCCTACCCACTATTTACCTAGGTGCTATCAGTGCTATTAACCTAATCCTTTTTATAATAATTATTTACTTAATATGATTTAAAATGAAACCTGCCAATTAAAACTACTGCTTAGTTATTGTTATTAATTACTATTGATCTCTCAAATTCTTGAATGGAGTCCAAGTGAACGTCCAAGTAGTCACTAAGTTTATTGTGAAGTTTACAGAGACGTGGAACCGGTGAACAGGCGGCCAACCGAGTCCTTCGGCGTGGTGCAGAAATAATATTTTTTATCTTGTTACGAGCGTAACGATGGGGAACTTTAAAATAAATTTACATACTTCGTCCGCGTCAATTTGTTATTATGATCGCAATTATTTTTTGCAACATTTTTCACTGATGCTTCGCTCCTATTGCGGTCGCAGCGTCATGTTATTATACCCTAAAGCCTTCCTCGATAAATGGACTATCCAACACAAAAATAATTTTCCAATTCGAACCTGTACTTCCTGAGATTAGCGCGTTCAAACAAACAAACAAACTCTTCAGCTTTATAATATTAGTATAGATAAAACTACTATATTTAGAATGAAACTAAAAATTTTAAATTTTATTGCAAAAAATGTAGTTCTCACTACCCACGGCACTCGTGTACTCTATATATTACTATAATAGTTTTTAGATATCACATAGTTTACGCCGAACACTCGTGGTGGAGGCCACTCCACCACGATAAAACTCATTAAAAACCAGTGTGTTCGCCAGAACACACTGGTTTTTAATGAGTTTTATGCTCCGAGGTCCCGGGTTCAATTGACGGGGTCAAAGTAGAAAAATATATTTTTTTTCTCTGTTCTGGGTGTTCGTGGTACCTTCGTTATTTCTGCTTTCAAAATATATATGCTTTAGATTGTAACTTACTTTAGGATGAGAACAACGTATGTGAGATTGTCCACATTTATTTATTTATTTATTTATTAAAGCTGAACCGTTAAAAGTGGGTTAACCGTACTCCAGAAAAACAACTTACTTCTAAACTCAGTGGCGTGCTCCTGATCACAAGGCCCCTTGTCCAGCAAACAGTTCAGGTAGCTGGTAAACAGGGCATCATCCGCAATGATCTTGTCAGCATCAATCTTATCGTATATCTCGTCATAGCACAGCACGAGAGGCGCAATGGCGGCTAGCACAGCACAGAAGATTACGTTCATCTTTGGATTTTTCTGGTGGAACAAATATAAAAAATATATTTTAAGCTATTAATAAATATATTCACGAGAATATAGTTCTAACATCGAGCAATTGGATACCTGTGCCTAGCAGTAGGATACAAAAAAGCCCATATTCTCTATCAAATTTTATCAAAATCGGTTTAGTAGTTTAAACATCAAAGCGTAACAGATACACAAAAAGATTTGAAATCATCATTTTTGAAAAAAATATTTTCAATCAAATCGAAATTACAAAACTATGTTTGTATGAAAAAAAATTATATCAAATTTCTAACTTTACTATAGTATTTATATGCATTTGTTAACAAAGGCTTGTTATATCTAAATAAATAATTCTTATAACTAAATGGTAAACCAAGGGTGTTAACTCTGTATAATACAGTCGGTTTGTGTTGTTTCTCAAAAATAACATTTCTAACAAAAGTTGGAATTCCAAAACTACACATATTTCATAAATTATTAAATTAATTTTTAACTGTACTACAAATATGATACATCTTAAGCACTACCATAACTTATTCTGAAGAAGGATATTGCTGCTGGAGGATAGCTGCTCATATAATAAGTAAGTACTTATAACATTTTAAAATATCGATTTTAAAGAAAAAAACTACTATTACGAAACACCTTACTGATCGAGTGGTTTAACTATCTAGCCAAGATCTCCAGGTCTAGGGTTCAAGTTTCGGATTGGGAAAGCGTGGTAATTATGCCTGTACCCATCATTGCATATAGGCTGTTGCCTTAGTTTTTTTAACAAAAAAAAGAAAAAAACTAGTATTAGTTTTTTGGACGAAACTAAGACTAAACTAAGAGTATGGCTCATGTGAGGAATTAGAATATACCGTGCCGGCTTAAGATATAGCTGCCGCTCTTTTCGTATTAAGGGTGTCATTGGAAGCGAACAGGAATAGAATAGACACAGATATTTGGCGGAAAAATATTGGTGACAGCGTCTAACCGGGTTGACCAAACTGTATTTTTTTAATATTAAAAAAAAATCAGAAATGCCACACTGGGCCACACAGAACCATCTAGTCCCAAACTAAGCTACTACTAAGTAGCCTTTCGTGTGAGGTACTAGACAACCGATAAATTTACTTATATTAATATATTTTTGTAAATATTTACTTACTTATAATTATTAACGTAGAAAACACCCAGACCAGTACAACCAGACATGCTCATGCACACAAATATTTGTACAGTGCGGGGATCGAACAAGCGATCCTGTGATATAATATAAATAACTGTGATCGCTATCCCGCCTAGTAGGAGTAAATATTGTGAGAAAATCTTCGCTTTGTAGAGGTCATTAGTAAACTAATACTGATAATATAATGATTTTATGGACGAGACAAAACTGCTTTACTAATATTATAAATGCAAAAGTCACTCTGTCTGTCTGTCTGTCTGTCTGTAGTTATTTTGCGGCTAAACTACTAAACTGTTAATGATATTTGGTACAAAGGTAGACTTTGAGAAAGGATATAGCCAATATTACTATATCCTACAGATGGGCACAGATTTTTGCCAATATCTTGCAAATATTTTTCTATTTTCTAGGTAATCAACAGTTTATTCTTTATTTTATATTTTAGTAATTTAATTGCAAATAAAGGCGCTTAATGGTGTAGCGACGCGCCCGATATGCATGAAGATGCGGGTTCGAGTCCCGACAGAGTCATAATTATCAAGTTTAAATACTTATAAAAAAGTTTATGTTTTTTAATAAACTGAATAATAATAATAACTAATAATAAAACCGTTTAAAAATAGGACACATGATTTAAAATCTATAAAAATGCATTTTGATTTATATCTCACCAAAATATCCTTCGACACTTCTTTATTTGTTGAAGATCAGTTGACAGTACATCATATTTAACAATTTCGAAACATTATATACCATATTTCAGCGGATATATACAATTATTTTAATATCAAAATTCTGAACAAATTATTGATAATAATGGTCGCTTCAATTATTATAATATCATTACTTGTTACAACAAATCGCTAATGTTCCCAAAAAGTTCTCGATAACCTTGGATAGAACTGTGACATTAATCTACCTGTTTATACTATTGTACTATTAAAATTTGTAACTTATTTTGGATACGACTTAAGTTCAAAATTGCACTGGCAACATTATTTTGATTTTAATATTTATTTTTTTATGAAATCAAACCTAGATTCCTAGAAATAGACTTTAGTGTTTCATTATTTTTGTATATGGTTCTTACTTAGTTGTGTGTGACTATATGGCCAGTAAGGCTATTTAATCTGTTAAAGTATAAAAAATGTAAAAAGAAAAGAAATAATCAAGTAAAGCAGCCGTCAAAGTGCAAGTTCACGTGTGGGCTAAAGCTGAAAAGAAGCAGCGCAAGAAACTTGGTCACTATTATCATCCTATTTAAATAATTTTGTTCACAAAAGAAAATCCTTTTTTTTATTTGAATTTTTTTTTGATAAGGCACAGCAACAACATATACATTAAACATTTACAAAAAAACACGCTTTTATAGACATTGCTGGTATATATATCAATTAAAGGTGAGCACAGCACTCGGGGATGTTCTGAAGAAGGTCAAGAGTACTCTAAACCGACGAGCATGCATGAAAAGATTGATGAATGAGGAAGAAGCGAAAGATGTATGCCAGGATCGTAGTAAGTGGAAGGCCTTAGTCTCTGCTTACCCCGTTGGGAAGGAGGCGTGATAATATGTATGTACAAAAGATAATATAATATGACAGTGCGAGTCCCTAGAGCCACGTTAACACGCCACTACACTCAAGACCTGCCAGAAGTCAGCATTGACGAAATCAGGATGGCTCTTAAACAGCTGAAAAATGGAAAAGCCCCTGGAGAGGATGGCGTTACAACAGAATTGCTAAAGGCTGGAGGTAAACCCGTACTGAGGGAGCTTCAAAAGCTTTTTAACGCTGTCCTGTTTGAAGGGAGAACTCCGGAGGCGTGGAGTAGGAGTGTTGTCGTCCTGTTCTTCAAAAAAGGAGATAAGACCCTGCTGAAGAACTATCGACCCATTTCCCTTCTAAGCCACGTCTATAAGCTGTTTTCAAGAGTCGTCATGAACCGCCTTGCGCGAAGACTTGACGAATTCCAACCACCGGAACAGGCTGGATTTCGGAGCGGATACGGCACCATAGACCACATCCACACAGTGCGGCAGATTATACAGAAGACCGAAGAGTACAATCAGCCCTTGTGTCTAGCATTCGTGGACTATGAGAAAGCCTTCGACTCGATAGAGATCTGGTCCGTTCTGGAGTCCCTGCAGCGTTGCCAAGTAGATTGGCGGTACGTGCAAGTGATGAGATGTCTCTACGAAGCCGCCACCATGTCCGTCCAAGTACAGAATCAGCAAACAAAACCTATACCGTTGCATCGAGGAGTGAGACAAGGGGACGTCATTTCCCCGAAATTGTTCACAAATGCAATGGAGGATATGTTCAAGACGCTGCACTGGAAAGGACGAGGCATCAACATCAATGGCGAATACATCTCTCACTTGCGATTTGCAGACGACATCGTCATTATGGCAGAAACGCTGCCGGACCTACAACAGATGCTGAATGACCTGGCTGACTCTTCTGTGCGCATCGGCTTGCGGATGAACCTGGATAAAACCAAGGTTATGTTCAATGAACATGTACTACCGCAACCGATTGCGATGTACGGCGCCGTCCTCGAAGTTGTTCAGAAATACGTGTACCTCGGGCAGACATTGCAGTTAGGTAGAAACAACTTTGAGGATGTGGTGAACAGAAGAATTCAGTTGGGTTGGGTAGCATTTGGGAAACTACGTCGAGTCTTCTCATCGTCGATCCCACAATGCCTCAAGACGAAAGTCTTCAATCAGTGCGTCCTACCCGTCATGACATACGGAGCCGAAACGTGGACACTGACGGTACGGCTAGTCCACAAGTTCAAAGTCGCTCAACGGGCTATGGAAAGAGCTATGCTCGGAGTTTCTCTTAGGGATAAAATCAGAAATGAGGTGATCCGGCAGAGAAATTAAGTTACCGACATAGCCCACCGGATTAGCAAGCTGAAGTGGCAGTGGGCTGGCCATATTAGCCGCAGAACCGACAACCGCTGGGGTAAACGAGTTCTTGTGTGGAGACCGCGTCTCGGCAAACGTAGTGTAGGTCGCCCTCAGGCTAGGTGGAGTGATGATTTGCGTAAGGTGGCTGGCAGGAGCTGGATGCGAGAAGCCGAGGATCGACCTAAGTGGCGTGCAATTGGAGAGGCCTATGTCCAGCAGTGGACTGTGATAGGCTAATGATGATAATGATGATGATGACAGTGCGAGCTAGGACCATTTAAGGATATACGTTCTTATTTTTTTATAATCATTAATAGTATAGTAAGTAAGATGTTTTACATGAAAAGTAATTTGAAATACGATTAAAGTTTATGTACAGGAAGTTTAGGGAGAACAATGACTGTGTTTGTGTGTTTCTGGATGTGTATTTGTTAATTTGAAGGGGAACAAGCGAAGTAGTACATTTATTTTGAAAATTCCCGTAACGCGTTGATGTCTTTTGTGAGCATACTTATGTTTACCCTGTTTACATTTATTTTTCCCGAATTTTACACTGTTATCATTAGATTCAAAGTTCTCATCAGGCTAACAGCTGTTATTACGATAAGTCAGGAATTTATTCTATTAGACATGTTTAAGGTAGGGGACTGTAGGCGAAGCTAATTGAAATTCCCCCATTAAGTGAAGTAGGATTCGTAATAGAAACTACACAGTTAATGTTATTAAAATTTAAACATTTGTGAATTTGTTAGATCATCCTATAATTATTGTTTAGCATAAAGATCTAATCCAACTCTTTGATTTTATTTTTATAATTAAAGTACAAAATGTTAACTAAATTTAGAAACGTATATCATAGCAAAACCTATTTAGTTTCACTGTTGCAGCAATAAGTTATAATCTATATAAAATTTGATCATTGAAATGATCACACACATTAAATTTACTTCCGATTGATTGCACAAAATTGGATAATTCTGTTTTTGTTGTTTTTAATGGTCAGGATAAATTTATTATGGTCGAAAATATTGTTTAATTGTATAAAAAAATACTGTATTAGAAATATCCACTTAAAAAGAGAGTACAGGGCAACCGTAGACTATTCATTTGCTTGCTATTAATCTTCATGGGTCAATCCGTCCACAGCCAGGACAGACCATTTAAAAATGTAATTATCTTACTTCTCCATCAATATTTTGTTACTTACCCGCAGAAATACTTACGACAGGTACCTATTGTATCCCAGGAACTCATACTACACATTGCAAAGCATTCGTTGAATAGTTTTTTTTTTATATTACTACCTATACTACGCGTTAGCTAATAGAATTGTTTTAAAGCCACATTAACGTGAAGTACCGACCTAGAATATAACAGCATTCCCATCCTATGGGTATTATTAGAGATAGACAGAGTTAAATGAGTTCTGCCAGAAGCAGAGGGGAAGCATCGTTTACACTCCGGAATCAGCCAAACTGTGATCGTTACCTCATCTACCGAGCGTGGCGATCTCGACAAAATCCAACTTTTTTTAATATTTAGGAAACAGTCTCTTCTCAGTCAAACAGTCTATACCATTTAACACTTAGGTAATATATATAAATTAGGTGTCACGTTGTTTGTCCGCGATGGACTCCTAAACTACAAAACCGATTTTAATCAAATTTGCACACCGTGTGCAGTTTGATTCAACTTGAAAATTATGATAGCTTACAGCTCAATTTATAGTCGCAATATTATTTTATTGCAAATTTTCTGTGTAACATGGTAAGGTAGACGTCATATTTGATGCCAATGACATTGTGTGACGTCTTACGTCAAAATCCAATTATATTATACTGAGGCGATACGAAGTTCGCGGGGTCAGCTAGTAAATATATTGGTTTTAATTATATTAATATATATATTAACTTTATTGGTTGAAGGGCCTATTTTATACTCCATATTATAGAGTATAAAATAGGCCCTTCAACCAATACAGTTTCCACAAAAGTTACGTTGGATTTGCAGATTTGAAGTTTATCTTTAACCGTACCTAACAAAATATCCAGAAAATCATTAAATTTAAAATCAGTAAATAAGATAAAAATCTACAAAATAAAATGTAAATTCTAGTAATACATAATCAATTAATTCACAGTCACAAGACAAAATCTGAATACTTTTCTTAAGTTTTGACAAAGTTGACGCAAGAAAATTTGCTGCCTGCAGTTTTTAATTGTAGCTGCAGCAAGTGCGAGATAAATAAGAGTTTGCAGCAAATTTGAGCGAAAAGAATGAATATTTTTAAAGAAGCTTGTTGTCTTTAACAGTCCCATTTACTAAATTGACTTGATTGTTTATTTAATATTTTAGAACATGCCATACTAGAACACACAGAGTCATATAGTCCATCACACCTATTATATCAGGTTAAATAATTCAAAAAGTGAAAAATAATACATATTATTTTATTTCCATAATATATGTTTTATTTCACAGAAATAATTTTACAAACATAATAGAAACAGCCGTAAAATTAATTATCACGTTAGCGATCAGGCTTCTTTCAGAGCGACAACCAGGGCATCAATGTGTTTGGAGTCAGGGTCGTACTTGTCCCCGAGGGCCTTCAGGTCATCAGGGGAGGTCTTCTTCACCTCTTCAAGGTACCGCCTCAGCATGTGCTTTTGGGCTTGAGTGCACTTGGCACAGGCAGTCTCGGTCGCATCAGGCAATACCTCTGTAAAAGAAAAAAGAAACTAATGTTACAATCCTGATTTAATCAACTGACTAGTTTTCTTCAAAATATAAGCGAGATTAATAAACTTCACGTCACATAAAAATGTCTAGAAGTGTTTCTATTAAAAAATAAAAAAAGATAAGTTCTTACAAGGGAAACAAAAAGTATTTTAGTAAAATATTGCACTAGTGAAAACTGTGTGTGTTATGTTTTAAACCCATTCATAATTTTTGACCAAATAAACGATAGTTGGTCTCATTTAAACTAGAAAAAAAAACCACCAAAAAATGTAAAAAAAAATTAAACAAAGCCAACGAAAATATAAAATATACCAAAAAATTTTTAAACAAGAAATTATCGACAATAGTCATGACTTTTTAGATGGTGGCAAATTTCACGGAATTCGTCTGTTAAATATTTTCGTGAAAACAGGTTTTACTAATCAGAAATAAAATAATATATTTCGTGATATTTGTCTTAGTGCCTACTTCAAATAATAAGCAACAAATACAGCTTCATAAAATTGCTGAGAAAAATGGGTAGTACTTAGCTTTTCTGTTATTTTCCGTTTTACTCTACTTAGATGTCAATAAATTTGTCAAGCTTACACTTTTGCCATTTATAATGGCAGTCGGCGATTTTTTGTTTGGCTCCGAAATAAAATTAGTGTAATTTAATGATATTGCGGTTATAAATTTTTTCAAACTTGAAAGGGATCAACTTTAAGATAAATCTTAACAGAAAAAAAAAATCTTAAAAAGTTATCCGCCAATACAAAAATCAAAAACTCCCCTGTTAATCGTTGGTTGTTTTCCATAAATCATTTAATTAACATAAAAAAAACCATAAGCTTAACATACTCGTAGTTAACACAAAAAACTTACTTTTAAAATGGGCGGCAATGTCGTCACAGGGTCCCTTGTCTAAGAAGCATTGAGTGGTTTTTCCAAGCTTCTCAGGGTTTGTTACGATAGATTCCACGTCCAGGTTGTCGTGAGCAGTGCTGTAGGTGTCTGCACAGGCTAGCGCGAGCACAGCGAACATGATCACAAGGGATTTCATCTTGTTGTTCTGGAAATTAGATAGCAAATTTCATGTAGTATAATAAATAATTCTTATACATCTGAAAGTCGGAAACGGCTCCAACGATTTTTATAAAATTTAGTATGACCTTGTAAACGTGTTTTGGGGGCGACAAATCGATCTAGATAGGTTTTATCTTTAGATACCCTGAAGAACCCGTTTCGAATCTAAATGTTAATTTTTTAGCTTTTTCCAAAATCAATTTATAAAATTTTTTTGTTATGTAATTCGTATCTACGAGTAAAAATCTTGGTAGCTAGAACATAGTGTTTTATTATAACGTTTATTCACATTAAATTATTTTTAAAAATAATATTGAAATTTTTTATTTTTATTTTGGGAATTCGAAAAAACATTTTACTTTTGTAAAAAAATATAAGGTATAAATAAAAAATGGATATACACCTACACCCTGATGACTATGTATATTTCTTAGGTGTTGTTTAAAAACGACAGTAGCTATAAGTGGGTAAGCTATAAGTGGATAATGTGGTACAAACAGCAGAAATCTGGCTAAACACTGGTTTTTAAAGAGTTAAAATAGGTGCCATTAGTCAACAAAAACGTACAGAACATTGTACATACATACATATTAGATAGTATTTGCTCTAGTAAGAAACAGTTATTATTGTTTGATGTACGTAGTGGCGCAGTCATCCGCCTTTTCTCAAGATCCAGGGTTCGATACCCGGTCCGGTCAATTTAGAGAACGATCCTTTTTAAATCAGTTTGGGTCTGGAATATGGCACAAAGAGGTTGCTTCAAATGGCACGTTTAGACTGTTTCACGCTTTGATTATATTTCACGCCATCGTCCTTTAAACAAGTCTTGGAAGACTTTGACATCACATTATACTTGAAGGATAATCTCTGTCATCTTTTATAATTGCCAGCAAAGAAAAGTCAATAAAAGATAACAATTTGGCATTTCTGACAGATTTTTATACGAGTATCACTGTAATTTGTATGATGTAAAATTTCTTGATTTCTAAGTACGAGTATCTACTAGTTTATTATACTTAAAAACTTCTGTCTATTGAACAAAATTATGTTAAAATGAATGGAAAAAAATGAGCTTATTTTTAAGATTTTGCTATCATTTTGATGGCCGTGGGACTGCCTTGTGATGCCCTTTCGAACAAAAAAAAGAGTTTTTAAAATCGGTCCATGAATACTCATACGAACGAGTTTTTTATAGCGGCGCCTGAACTGTTTTTATAGCAATTTTTTCGTAAAAAATGAACTTGGGAAGTGGGCCATATTTTTTTATACATTTTTGTCTTTTTTTTTAGATATGTCACTTTGTTATAGGGCGTGGGGCAATTTTGATTTTGATCCATCCTCTTTGTTAATGTAAATTCGGAGTACCTAAGTGGATAGTTGTGTTTTGTGCGAACTATTCTTTATTTTTGTCTCACGTCCAATACATTATTTTAAGTTAAGGGAAACCTGTAATTAGCCTTTCAAGATTTAAGTACTTGATATAAGAATTATTTGTATGTTACGCAGTTGGTTTTTTAAATAAATAAAAAAAAATGGTTATAGGAAAAAGTTATGCATGGTGGTACTGTATATTTGGATCAGCGGTAGTAAACGCTGCTTCTGAGCCATGGGTCGCGGGTTCGATCCCCGCACAGTACAAATATTTGTGTGCATGAACATGTCTGTTTGTAATGGTCTGATTGTTCTCTATGTATTTTAAGTATGTATTTACAAAAAAAAAGTATATAAGTAATTTATCGGTTGTCTAGTACCCCATACGACCCCATATTTAATATAGTAGCTTAATTTGGGACTAGATGGCTCTGTGTGGCCCAGTGAGGCATGTCTTAAATATTATTATTATTATTATTATTATATTATATGAAAAATCACTCCCTTTTTTATTGAAATGTACCAATGTACATACCTTTCAATAAAAAAAAATCTTCTTACATACATTGCTCTAATCCCAAAGTAATTAACTATTTAAAGCTTTTATTTTTTGGAAATCAGTAATAACGGTGGTACCACAAACACCCAGACTCGAAAAATATAGAAAAAAAGCATTTTTCTGCAGTGATCCGTCCGGGTATTGAACCGAGAACTTAAAAACATAAATTTTTGTATTAGATAATTAGGTATTGAATTTTAAAAAACTTTCTTTTTACATCAAATACGTGGCTGTTGTATTATTAAAACAAATATCAAACGAAAAAAAGTATTTAGTACTCTTGTTGTATAAAAAAATATAATTCATAGAAATATTAATGATGTTAATGTTTGTTTTGTTCAGTGAGACTAATTAATTTCTAAATACCAAACACACACACACACACAACAAACAAGCATTTAATTGACATAAGGAGCCGAATTAATACTTAAACAGCCGGTAAACATAGATTGACGATTAATTTGACACAGTTCCTATACAAAATATGTCAAATAATATTTTAAACGCTGTTTAAATTTTAACCGTCTGTTGGTGAACTCTACCCTTAATACTAAGTACAGTTAATAGTAATCATACCTGACAAATCACAGACGGAATATGTACGTTTTGTCGAAGTGTAGCTGAGGTATTGAGTAACAGGACGATTGTGAGGTTACCCTTATATACTTAAGCCCGTGTCTTCGACCGACCAAAACTCTGAAAAAATGATTAGGCCAAGCGTAAATTGGCATAGGTTTTGTGGTTCTGGCTAACAATAAAACGCTTAATAAACATGAAGTACATTTTTTCTTTCTTTCTTCCAATTGTAATAAAAACACTTATTGTCTAAACATCAAAATGTCCGAATTTTGTTACGCTTTAAGATAACTAAAATAAACATCTTACCAGTTATTTAATTTTGCACGTTGGTTAATAAGTATGTACCATGAATAGTAAGTAATTTAATTGAAAGTGGGCATTTGATTTGATTACTGGATATTTACTTTAAGAAACTTTCACATTCTTGTAGTTTGGTGACATAATGTTCACGAAATTTTATTTAGTGTTCCTACCTATAGAGAAAGAGAAGATTCATTATTACGTACCTAAATGGACAGGATGTTTTAATAAACTAAAAATCATATTTTACTTTTAACTGATTTTAAATTTAATGCCCAAAAAAGTCTAAGGTAAGATGGAAAAAATGGGTAGTGATTTTCAGGTCGTAACCCGCACCACACTTACTTCACTCAATAAATATTCCGAATTTAAAGCTTTGAACCCAATATGGAAATTGCCTGTTGTTGATAGTATAATTTTTTTATCTGTCTAAATAGTGTAGGTATTATGTCAAATAAGTACAAAGAAACCTTTGCCTTTGTGATTAATGCATACCTTTTGTTTAGACATACAGTATTAATGATTAATTTTCTTCATTGTTCCTTTATCTTAGTACGACAATTCCATTCGAAGCTGAACTTAAATAATATGTGTGTTGCAGTTGAAACTGAGTTAAGTAAAGCCTAGTTTTAAGGAGTAGAAGAAGACAGGCATCATGTATATAATTAATAGTAAAAAATATTGACGCACCGTCCCTTTTCTTAATATGAACGTCGTAAGAGATGACTTAAGACTAAAGAAGTACTGCGAGAAGTAGACGGGCAGCCGTGTCTTCAGTTCACCATAGGCCAAACTGCGATCGCCCAGCGTGGCGATCGCATCCTTCTGTTGGAGAGGCTCGTCTGCAGCAGAGGCCTGATATACTCGTAGACTGGTGATGATGATGATGATTAACTGAACGATAATATTTTTGAACAGTTGCCCATTCATAGTGGTCCCAAAGTTATGTCATTGTATACTTAGTTTATTGTCTCTAAACTTATAACATTCCTGATCATGTGTTTTTTTCCCAACGGAATATATGTGTGTGTGAATTAATATTAGTGCATGCAAGCCGAATAAATTATAAAGTTCATAGGCTAACTGTAACAGCCGATTTGTATGGTTTTATCTATCTACAGGATATCTCTAAAATTTTGCACGTCTTGTCTACAGGCTCGATCATCAATGTCTTCAAGGACATGTATGACTGTTAAAAAACTAGACTTGGTAAGTTAGTCTAATCTCTTTTATTAATATGTGTATTAGTTTTTGTTAGTGTTTTTGCAACAGCTGCGAACCGCTCGGTTACATATCTTTACAGTTCGGATGTTGAAAATTATCTTGATGATTTAGGCGTGTACAATTATTTTTACATTAAATGTAACGACCTCATTTATATGAAGGAAAATTACTAAAAATAACCTGATCATTGACTTATCAATCGTCATCAGTTTATTTGTTTTAGTTAACTCTATGATGGATGAGTCATCCCTTTAATGCAACTACCATATAAGTATCTTCACATCGATTAAGCTAATCATTTGACTATTTATTATTTGTATATCTATGGGAACTCAATGAAAAGATCACAAGAGTCTTTTTGCAAGGAGTTCTGAAAATAAAGATCCAAGACAAATATTAAGATATCGTTGTAATACAATTATTGGTTGGGGTTTGTACCCATCATGGTGGGATCTATCACAAGTTGCATTTCTAAATGACTATTTTACATGGGAAATAAATCGAGTTATGGTAGCAACTTGATGATTTTCCTGTCGTAATATCGATCAAGTAAATGGACGCCGGTCATATCAAATTGGTTATTAGCGCAGATTATTAATTATCGCTCGATAAGTAGTATACTTTATAACTACCATTCAGAAGCGTTGGTAGTATTGGTAGGCGCACTATTAGTGTTTAACCCGTTAGAAGGCTCCGGTCCGGATACGATGCAACAAAATACGTTCAAAAACTATGGGTCTTATTTTTTAGTGTCTTTTTGATTTTCCATTATTATTTAATTCATTCCCAACCCAAAGTTTTATAACACTTTGCAGAGCTCGTGGTCACGGGTAGGCTTTGGTATGGTAAAACTAATTTGACAAAATATCAACTACCGCCTCTAATTAATAGGGGTGAAAGTATGAAATTGCCTTTTTGTATGGACGAAATCGAGAAAAGTCATTTTTCCATACTAACAATTTTTTAGTTTTTTTAAAAACGCTTGAACCGTTTTCGATGCAATTAAAGTTGAAAGTTAGGTGGTTATAAAGCTACGCATTATAGTATTTAAATTTCTGAAAATCAAAGTATATTGAAGCAATACTTAATTGAAGCAAGAAGGTCAGCTGACACATTGTAAAGGGTCTTTTCAACGACTTCCTTTGAAGTAATAGGCACTAGTATTGCATTTTTTTTTTAGTCAAAAGTTACTTTATTTAGTTTTTGATACAATACAAAAAGAATTACGCAATAATATGACTATACTTAAGAGATATAAACAAAATAAAAAGTAGGAAAATAATCGGCAATTTCATACTTTAACCCCTATTATAATCCTCAGTTGATGTTCCTGCAAATGCAAATCGAACTGTGTCCGGAGATATACCACCAAAAATAGAGTGTTTTTTTTTAATTCAACAGCTTTACGCATCATCCAAGTATATTAGCGATTGTCTTTAGCCAGTATTTGGGGCTTAATTAAAATCAAATGTTTGGTCAAACCCCTGACCACAAACTACATATTTTGTTACAAGTAAAAACATGTTTTTCATATCGGCTATATTATTGTGTTCTGTAACCCGAGTTCCTATTCTGCGTTTATTTTGACCTTTGATCCTACATTCTTAGTTGAGTTTGTAATCGCCTTGTACTGAAGAACTTTAAAAAAAAATTAAGCAATCTCAGTGAGCCATGACGGACTTTGAAACCATTTTGCTTATAGGTACTTGTTGTAAGGCTAATGTTTTCCTTGTCTTTTTGTCCTGTTCTTTCTTGGAATATAACAAACAAGATATTAACAATAGGGTAAAAAATAACCTTGTCCTAAAATATCAGAACATCTGAAGTTTTAATTTATTTTCCGCTACGAGTAATTATTATTACCAACGTGTGTGTGTGTGTGTGTGTGTGTAATAAATGCATCTTGTTAATGAGTCTTGTAGAGGCTATTAATTTTATATCGTCTAAATATAGAAGTTTTAAAATAATAGTGTTTTAGATCAGGTAAATATACGTAAATACAGAATATGGAGAGCTATTTCTCTCTAACATTGGCTACATTGGTCGGATCGCTAATCCGCCAGCCAAGAATGGCGATAAATGAAAATCTTTACTTTGAAAACGCCTATGTACCAATGTGGACTGAGGATGGTCTAAATGTACGTACGTATTATTTAATGTTAGTGCGGGATAATGTTTAAAAAAATACAAAAAATACATTTCCATTATGTAAAACAGGTATGTCTGATAATATAAAAAATGATGAAAAACTATCCTACTATTCTTTAATATACACGTTTTGATTATTGTTGAAGTTAAAGTGTATAAAATATTGAATTTTTTAAAGTTATGTAAGCCTACCTACCTACTTATACACCGTGAAATTTTAGTGGTTGTTTTCCCGCAGTAAAATGATTCTATCTTAGTAGTACAATAGATTTGTGCAGTTTTTTTTATTCAAATTAAAAATAGCAGTTTCACGATTGTGATAAACGAAACTCGAAAGCAACCTCGAACCAATGGTACCAGCCGCGCCGCAGCCGGTCACCGGCCGGGGTCATTGCCCCTCGCGCGGTGCAGTTTATGCTGTATTACTTAGTGCGTAGAGCTTCTTTTGCTTTGAACATTGATTTCGTGCATCGAACAGTACCCAAACACGTCACATTTTGTAAAGATACTATCGTATCTCACGCTTTTGAGTTGATGATTATTTTTTTGATTAGTTGAGAACAACGATATCTTTATTTTCAAAAAATAACTCGCACGATTCGATGATGCTACTAAAGGTAAATCGTTTTGTTGCGGGAAAACAACCACTAAAATTTCACGGTGTATAGGTACGAATGTTTTAAAAATTTACATATGATATTGAAGACTCAAAACTAAACGGGATTTGCTTTAGTCCATTGTAGAACTTACACAATACACATTTCTTATTTCAAAACGTTCAATGTTTGATATACCATCCTAAGAAGAACATCCTTTATTCGTTGGTATTGAAGATCGCCAAACTACAGCTAAGGTAAGTACACTTAGAATAATACCGTAATATGCATGACTTTTATGACTCAGATTAAATCAAGTGAGCGTGCTCCTCACACAAAAGGACAAGTGTCTTGCGGAATTTGTACTAGGCAGGTAGCTACCATTTATCTTGAAAGAGTTAAATAGTAAAGGAAAACCGAAACAGATGTGTCTTTTAACGTTATTTTGAACTATGTGTTTACTTTAAATGATACTAGCTGTTTCCCGCGACTTCGTCCGCGTCAATTTCTGTTATTATGAACGCTATTATTTTTGCAACATTTTTCTCTAATGCTTCGCTCCTATTGGTCGCAGCGTAATGTTATATACCCTTAAGCCTTCCTCGATAAATGGACTATCGAACACAAAAATATTTTTTCAATTCGAACCAGTACTTCCTGAGATTAGCGCGTTCAAACAAACAAACAAACAAACTCTTCAGCTTTATAATATTATATAATAGTATAGATTTAAGGAGTTCGCTTCGCTGCCATCGTGCGCAAGCGCTGCGCCTCCTTGTGCGCCGCGCCCGCGACAGCCCCAAGTCCCCAACCCTATCCTGCGCTAGTTGATAGCCCGCTGGGACTCTCCTATGCTGGCGCACTGAAAAACACTACGTGTTAGGCAGTCCGTTTCGCTGGCGCCGGAGAGAACCCGAGGTGCTCTCACCCCGCCTAATCGCCTTATAAAATTGTTTGTTTATTTTTCTTTCCTTTTTTGTTCAATAATTTTGATGTCTTTTGTTTTTTACTAACACTAGCCCTTAAATTACTCTGTTACTTACAATTATGGATGTCCGAAATAAATATATATTAATAAATAAGCAATTTAATTGCAATTGTAATATCAGTATTTAAACTTGAAAAATTATGTCCCAGGCGGGACTCGAACACGCATCTCCTCGCATACTGGGCGCGGAGCTTTACCATTTAGCCACCGACACACTACGTCATAGACGTCAATATTTACATTACACACCCTTAACACCCGAAAGAAACATCTTCGCAGATGTTTGACAGTAATTAAGATCAAATAGCTATTTAAATATAGCAAACTTCTAATATTAATTGATGAAACAACACTGGCTTACAGCGATAAGAATATGCTTGAATAATTGACGCCTATCACGTAGTGTCTCGGTGGCTAAATGCTAAAGCGCCGCGCCTGGCATGCGAGGAGATGCAGGTTCGAGTCTCGCCTGCGACATAGGTATACTGCTATGTGTTTAGTACCCTACCCGGTGGAGGGATGTTCACTATGTTACTATAGTTTTCAACGGTTAAATTCCATGTCCAAGGTCAGGTTCGATTTTCAGGCGGGTCAATGTAGAAAAGCACATTTTTTTTATATTGTTTTGGGTCAGAAACAACAAAGGTGCCACACATACTGTTGGTCTAGTGGTTTAAGTACCGGGCCAAGATCCCTGGGTCCTGGGTTCGACCCCCGGGTCTTTAATTTAATGAGGCCTTTGCCTTACAGTGGGATGATTATAGGCCGTTAATTTAAGGTGTATTAAGCTTTTTTGGCAAAAGAAACGTTATTAATATCAGTCGGTGAAACAATCGCCAAAATAAGATAAGATAAGATAAGAAATCGTTTATTTTGCCACAGTAAACATAATTAACATAAAGCACAGGTAAGTACACCCAACAAACAAAACAGTACAAACACAATAATTAAAACAGAGATTAATGTCAACAGTGTTTGCTGCAGCAAACATGGGTCAAGGCTCAGCATAAGTTTCCACCCCAAGGCGGAAACACTGATTTTCAGCCGTCACCCAGAGATTAGGTTGCGCAGATTCATTAAAAAAAATGAAGAAAAACATATAATATCGAATGGTCTCGGATTTGAATCCCTCGTAAGGCTGTAAATGTCTTTTTTAAGTAGGTATACACCGTGCAATTTTAACCACCTGTAAAACGAGGCAATCGTTATTGGACCATTATGTATAACATCATGGCAGTGTTATATTTTTTTTATTAAAAAAAATTTTTTAAGAATTTTAATTATTAAGAATAGGAAATAGAAAAAGAATAAGAATAAATTTATTTCTAGTAGAGTACAAGAAAACAAGTAAGTAAATGAGACATGACAAACAAGTACAAAAATTGATGAGCCGTTGATAGCTGAGCTAGTATGCACTGTGTGACAGCCATCAACGTCTTCCGTTAAAGTTGAAGGTATTTGTAGAGTACATCTTAAATCAAAATTAAAAATAAAATAAAATTAGTTAAATTAGTTAAATTATTGATTCAGACTTTTAATTTTGTAACACGCTGTGACGCGCCCAGACGTATTATTTTGCTGCGGCGGGGTCTCGGTTGAATGGACCTTACACAGCTACATCTGTGGGCGTCACAGCGTGTTTCAAAATAAATAGCTGAACCGATATTAAATATTTTAATATATATATTTTTTTAAATATTGAATATCATTGCCAAGATGTTATACATAATGGTTACATAACGCGGGCTTCGTTTTACAGGTGGTTAAAATTGCACGGTGTATAATAGTAATATGTCAATTGAAATATAATAGTTGCGGCTGCCTTAACTGGGACTTGAGCCCACAATTTATTTGCTTAAAGAAAAGTTTTAAAAATATGTCTAATGTTTTAAATAAATAACCGTAATGCTAATTTGGTACAAAAAGCTAGTTTAGTCTAAAATAACTTTTTTGGTGGCCGTTCCGTATTTTGAGGTTGCTTCTGTTGCTTAATGAATGTTTTTACCTTCATTTATCTTAATAAACAATCTCCATTGTCTGGTTTGCCATTAGTCATTAGGAAATGACTGTGTGTTTGCATTCACTGCCAAAACACGTTGAGCCTAATTCGAATTATTCATAGAATCTATACAGGGTTAATCAAATTATTGGATTTTTAACAAAAATTTTGTAAAAGTTTTAAACTATTTAAAAAAATACAGATCTTGAGATCAGATCAGATAAGTTGATATAGTTGTTACCTAGTTATTTTATTTCAAAAAACCTATGCCTAAGATACTTAAAAATGATATTAGATAAAAATATATATGAAAAAAAAACAGATAATATACCAAAAAGAAGCTAATATGTTAATAGAAATAAAATTGGCATTCAAATCACAAAAATATCATGTAGATTTATATAACTCGTTATTTAAATTTTTGGAAGGTTATAATGCTAAAATGCAATGAGTTTATCTGAATAATTCAAATTAATATAGCATATAAAACTGGCATTAATACGAACTTGCATGACTTTATATTTTTTCGTTTTGTTTGGGTAATTTTTATTTTATACTCGCTTCTTTGCAAACAAGGAAAATAAAAATGACCCAATTACCTGAGCACAAGAACACCACATGAATAAATTAGCAACATCTAATGTTATAAGGTATTTAACTACCTAACAACACAGACTGAGTCCGACATTGTGAAGTGCATTAAATGATAGGCTATTGAATTGAAGGTAAAGGATAACTATAATACGAGTAGCATAGAATTTAAAATTTTCCACTACAATTTAACCTCGAATTAGAGTGAAATATGCCACCAATTTTGATTCAGTCCCAAATAATAAATTACTTATAATTTTCAAGCACTCAAATCTGTGGGCTTATTTTACGAAATAAATCTAATCTACATTTATCCTTATAATTCAATACCAGTTTAAAAGTATTAAAAATGCTCACGGAAATATTTGTGAATAAAGGTTTTTATTTTTGAATGCTGGTAAAATTATTTATATTTTCCTTTCTTTCGTGTGGGTTTTTTATAACATAATACATAACATAATTTATACTGTAACAGCTATATCCTAAAAAAGGCTTTGAAAACGAAATAAGAAATTTCTCTATTTTTTTTCTCCGGTAAAAATCAAAATCAGTAAAATCAGTTTTATTTCTTAAAATAGGCCCCAGGAGGCGCTTTTAATGGTATACCCAATATTTAAACCTACCACCGCTTCGGGACAAGTCTGGGCTACTGCCGAGAAGAAGCAGCGTTTACATTTGGTTTAAGCAAGTATAAGCTAGGACATTTAAATAATGAACACCAGATACGAGACTGTTGTAATTAATTATGCAGCTTAAATATTACGTTTTTCCATTTATTTCCGTTATAAATAAAGGTATTGCTTCTACAGTAAAATAAAATGTATATCAGTAGTCAGTTAAGTTGTTTCATAAACAAACTAGTTTTTTTCCCGCGGCCCAGTCCTCGTGAACTATTCGATATATCACGCAGGTGGAAACTAGTGCCCAGCAGTGGGATACAGGTTAGTGGGGGGTTAGTTAAGTTAGTTAGTTTCTGCGTGAAAGCGTAACAAACAAACTCACATTTACATTATACAATAATAGTAGGAATGACAGCTTTGAAGTACAGTTTGTATTTCATAATGAAAATGATCGATTCCTTCGGCATGGAACAAATACAATCAAACACATCCCATAAACATAACATTTTGATATCCCATAACTCTAAGGTTATGTTCTATAGGTAAAAATAATATAAAACGCCCTAGAACATGTGGTTCAAAAATCAATAGTTTCGAATATAACATCATATTTAGTTAAATTTGTTTAAAAAATGTAACCAGTATGGCGAATCCTTAGTTTTGCGAGATGTTGGCAAACTTACACTAAAGTGTAGTAGTAAAGTAGCGGGAGAGCGTAACTTGTAAAAAACATTGACGTGTGTGTGTGTTTCATTGATAAGTAGGTACGAGTAAATCGTTTTCATTCAAAAGTTCATTCATAACAAGGTAAAGGTGTTTTACATTTTACATAAACAGTCGTGACTTTTTAGAATTATTTTGTATGAAAAAATTAAACAAAAAAAAATTAATAATTGAAAAATAATTCATATGCAATTTGATTCTTTACCATGGTCTGTTTAATACCCTAGAGTTATGGGATATCAAAAGGAACACGTTGTATATAATATTGATATGTACCAATTGAAAAAAAAAAACATTTCTGAGTTACACAAAATGTCCCACCCAAGAAAGTCTTTTATATTAAGGGTTAAAATATGAAATTGCCCACAATATTGACTCATTTGCGTCAAATCAATAAAATAAAAAAATACGAAAAATGGGTGCCTCATGATTTGACTGATGTGCAGAAAGAAACGCGTGTTGAAACTTGTGTTGCCTTGTTGAATCGGTACAGAAATGAAGGAATATTAAATCGAATTGTGACATGTGACGAAAAGTGGATTCTTTATGATAACCGTAAAAGAAAAATGCAATGGCTAACCCCAGGTCAAACGCCACAACAGTGTCCTAAAGCAAGACTTACCAATAAAAAGGTAATGTTAACTGTTTGGTGGTCTCAGCATGGTGTTATTCACTATAGTTTTCTCCGATCTGGTCAATCAATAACGGCAGATGTCTATTGTGCCGAACTCCGAACAATGTTGGCAAAACTAGCAGTAAAACAGCCCCGAGTCATGAATCGATCTTCACCATTATTGCTACATGACAACGCGAGACCTCATACAGCACGAGAAACCGTTTTGACCCTTCAGGAACTGCAATTAGAAACCATTCGACATTCTCCGTATTCGCCAGACCTTGCTCCAACGGACTACCATTTTTTTCGTGATTTGGACAATTATCTACGTGACAAGAAGTTTTCTTCCCAGGAGGCAGTACAAAATGCTTTTACACAGTTTGTGCAGTCTAGATCCTCAGAGTTCTATCACAAAGGCATAAATGACCTTCCTATTAGATGGCAGCAATGTATAGATAATAATGGTAACTATTTTGATTAAATAAATTTGTTAAAAATTAAAAAAATTAATAAACAATTTTGATTTTCTGTACAAATCGGCAATTTCATACTTTAACCCCTATTATTTTTTAAGCCTCTCAACTTATAAAATTATCTATACGACACGTATTTTTTTATGTACTTTCATTAATCATGTTCATATTCTCAATTTATCTGTATTATGTGTACTTAATATTATAAAGCTAAAGAGTTTGTTTGTTTGTTTGTTTGAACGCGCTAATATCAAGAGGTAATAGTTCGAATTGAAAAAATATTTTTGTGTTGGATAGTCCATTTATCGAGGAAGGCTTTAGGTTATATAACATCACGCTGTGACTAATATGAACGAAGCATCAGTGAAAAATGTTGCAAAAGTAATCGCGATCATAATAACAGAAATCGTCGCGGACGAAGTCGCGGGCAACAGCTAGTTGTAGTGTAAAGGTATTTTATATATATCAAGAGCACCTACATAACCTACGGTAATCTGTTCTATTCGTGGAAAATACACGTAATTATCAGGTTTTTATTGACTTCGCAATCGACGTCATTGAATGAGCTGTGGTCGTTATAAATTTTTTCTCATTTTTTTTCTTGTTTGAACTGTTTTAAATAATCATTAGGTACCAGAAAAAACGCTCAATAATGTAATTTTTAGGTAAACCGATCGCTTAGTTGATAACGGTGATTACATCCTTAATAGTGTAGTTTAGAGTACATATCAATGATGATTAGGTACTCGCATTATTCTGATTGGGTGGCCATGGCGGCCTTGAATACTCAGGTCATACGACAACCCCATGTTTTAGAAGTTCTATTTTGTGACCTAAAGAGTGCATTAATAAAACACAATATCAACAAGACAAAACTGAATGAAGGCAATTAGGATGATGAGTAGAAAGTTTTGTCAGTTTACAATTTTAATTACATGATTGCCAGCATCAACTATAGAACTATACCTAACTAGTATTATATTATCTGTGACTATACTAATACTGAATAATTATTACTGAAGTACTTTTTATGTATTTTATTTTATTTTATTTTATTTTATTGCAAAAATATACTTAGAACTATGTCCATACACAGAGCTAAAGTACAAACCCTATTAGGGTACAGCAATGTAAGAATATCATAGAAATACAAAGTTATTTTAAATTAAATTCAGTTGGCTTATATTTTCGACGACTCGGCAACTAGTATGCGATTTGTTAAAAAATAATAAATAATAATAAAATATTGAAATACTTCGACATTTATAAAATAAAAAAAGCCATAAATGCGACAAAACACAAAACGAATAAGCGATCATCGACTCGCCTGCCAAGAATGACGAATATAGATAAATGCTCTTTTTGGAGATATTTCTTTATTAAGCCTAATAGTACTTTTCCGATAAGACCAAGTGTACCTTTATTGCAAAACTTCTTTTGGATGGGTTTGATGGCTTAGGTGATATAGGTAACAGGCAGAATTACTCACTATCGTATTTTAAAGTTCATAAAAAGGATCTTCATATTTCTTAATAAAAATATTTTAAGATCACTCCTGTACATTTGCTGGAGTGGTTGTGGACGTGGTGGTATCCTTAGAAAACTATTTTTGGAAAGTTTTGAAACTTATCTCAGGCAGCAGTCTCTCACACCTATTGATGCTAACATATACATTCTTAAGATTTAATTATTATGAGACAAATAAAACTGATTTGATATGATTCCCTATTTAGGCACTCGAAGTTGAAATTTTTTTGAAAAATACTACCTACCTAAGCGTAACTGTATTTAATTTTACTTGTTTAGCTAAACTGACACAGAAACATAGAATTCTCTGAACGCAGCCGTTCAGAGAATTCTATGTTATATTAAATAAGTAATACATTTTGTTTTAATCTGTGCTATATAGTTTAATGAAACAAATACATATTAGACATGGTGATGTGAGTCTTGATACTCATAAATGACTAATTATTCAGCTTCATTCTATAGCCCTTCCATCTAGTGTTGGTTAATTTGTTTCTTGATTGTCTATGTGTAAGTTTTACAATAGATAATGGGGTAATTAAAACAATTATAAAGTTTTCCTTGTTTTATGACGAAACTACTTCAGCAGAATAATTCTTTCAGGTATAAAAGTCAATTCAGCTAATACGGAACTTTACATTGTTTTGTGTTCATCACACAGTCAAGGTAAGAAAACTTATAATATCAGGAGTTAACATTCATATAATGACGTACAAATTCATGTGAATTTCGGAATTATTGAAAGGCTCTGAATCTTCAGTTACGTTAAGTAGGTACCTATGTGACTTTTTAAAATAATGCAATTGATTTATATGAGAAATACAATCAATGTAAAGTAAATGCTTGAAAATGAGATGTTTTAGAACCAAACAATTGCAAACCATCAGGAAGAGGTTCTCGATCATACTGTACTTTAAAAAATGTTTGGTGGTTATTTTATTAATTTTATAAGAAAGACTAATAAAACAATATTAATCTTTAAAGTAGATACCTTTAGATAATTAAAAATACGGTTGACAAATATGCTCACTATTTTGATATACATAATGCTTATAAAAAAAATGGACACTTTTAAATTGCTTTTTTCAGCAACTTATTTTGTGAACACAACGAAGTTTATGTTCTTCATAGAAATTTCAGTAACAAAGTTTGACAATATAAAAAACACATGTGTCTTTTGGAAATGAAAAACCAGTCAAATAATTAACGGAACCACAGGGAAAAGTATACCAGCACTTAACCGTAGAAACACCAACATTATCTATAATATTTTAGCTGTCAGCGATCTGTTCAAAGTATTTTCTTTTATCAGTAAAATGAAGACGTTTATCCTGCTCTGCCTGTGTACCTTGGCGGTGGGGGCCTCCACTGACAATTTCGATGAGCTGATGAATGGCGATATAGATAAGCTGATGGGCGACGAAGCACGTAGGAAGCAGCTTATTGGCTGCATCATGGATGAGCTGCCATGCGGGGAATTTCAGCCTTACAGAGGTAGGAGCTAGTGTCTGCCTTAAGCGTTTATACATTTGTGTTTAAGAACAAGGTTAGATTATCTAATGATTCTTGCAGAAAAAAAACCATTAGATAGTACTAGTAATGCACAATCATTGTAAAAATAGTATTCTTAGCCAGATATTTTCCCAGCACATCCAGTTGCAAGTCATTTTCTGAGTCTGAGTCGCACGAAAACCGTAACTGGGACCCATAACACGTGCTCAAAGATTAGTCTATGTACCGTATTACATGTCAAATCGAATGGCTTTATTGCGGTAATTATTTTACTGTAACCACAAACAAGTATTGTCTTAAGATAAATATATATGTGTACATATAACAATACCTACAATAATACAAATTGCTGCTGTATAATGAATAGATACAGTGAATGATGTGTTTGTAATAATTAAATTCCAATGTCATACCATGCACTATTGATTAATAGAATTGACACACCTACGTTAGTACCTACAGATCCATTAAAACATTAGAACCAAAATTAAGCGAACTTTACTAAGATCCTGCCAATAGGTACATTTAGTTATAATTTCATAGGAATTCTTTAACAATTATAGGGATCTTATCTAATTTAATACTTCAAAACTATGTCTCTTGGTATAAGATAGACAAAACCATATCAATTCATCATTTAAATGCTTATTATTGTGTCTTTCTAGATCTGATTCCCGATATAATAGCCTCAAACTGTGGCAAGTGTACCTACCCCAGAACAGAAGAAGAGATACGAAGAAGTAAATAAGTTAGTTTTGGAGAA
The DNA here is from genome assembly GCA_949315895.1 of Anania crocealis. Lineage (NCBI taxonomy): Eukaryota > Metazoa > Arthropoda > Insecta > Lepidoptera > Crambidae > Anania > Anania crocealis. The sequence continues at coordinate 13,504,440 of OX438865.1, read as the reverse complement.
GTATCCAGTCGAGTACAACACGGTCGTGAACAAATACAGACCTAAGAACGAATAAGCAAAAACACACAAACTAAAGTATTTTACAATCAGGTGTAGATATTTAAAAAAAGTCATTATTTTAAAAATAAAGCTAGTAACATATGATTGAATTATTATTATTTCCAAAAGATCAGTGCTTTCCTACATCGGGCCTGACAGAATGAAGCCTGGTATTGCCACAATCCTTAAAACCCCAGACTGGCCTAATCATTCCCGCTAGTATAGGGTCCTAAAGATACGCCATACTTTACTTAATATTATATACAGACATTGTGTTGCAGAGTAAGGCCCTCTGAAGCTAGCATTGCTGAGGATTTGATTCTTTGGATTAGGTCTGTCTGTTAAAAAACTTAAAAAATATTGTCTAAGTCCTAAGTTAAGTCATCACTTAAGATAACCAAGATTTGTATGGAAATAGTAACTTATTTATCTATATTAATCAATAAAATATGATTACAACTACATTCATTTAGAACTAGTCATTTTATAGTGTTTCTGCTTTGCCTAGAAATAAAATACAAACACACCAAAGCAACTTTGCTCTTGACTCGATAAAAGGCGTACATCAGAATTAAAGGGTAAAATGTTAATACCTATTCCTATATTTCTAATTACCTATTCCTATTTGAAGTTTTATTTATTTAATACTTCATAGTGAATAAATAAACTCCAGAACTGTAAATATCATGTTAGAACGGAGTCGATTATACTGTGACTTTTTCATCATCTTCAAAAGGCGTTCAGTATTCAGGGCCAATTTATGAAGTAAAAAATGTAGATAAATTAAGTTTTCACCCGAAAATATTATTCACTACATAGTTATCAGTTTTAACGGTCCTTAGCCTGTTTTAAGGTATGAAAGGAAAATAATGAATGAGATGCGCATCGCGTAAAAAAAGTGTTGCCAGGGCCGAATCAAAAATTTTAGGTTTTTGGCGGACCTTTTCTAAGTGCTTTATCTTGACATTTTTGAACTGGCCTATACCACAAGAAAAAATACGTCATTTGTTTTTGTCTCTTAATTGCTATATTAAAATTTGGAAGGTGGTTAAGATTTCATGTATGGGTCAAAGAAAACTGGCTACTTCTAGGTTACCATTTAAGATTGATCAATTCTTAGTTTCTGTAAATATTGCATACTAGTAAAATAGTTTAGATATTGAAATTAGGATTTGAAAAGGTTTTTTTTACAGAACATAAAATGAACAAGGTAGCTCACCAATTGCATTTTATAATGGCATTCTTGAGTCGATAAGATGTGTGATATTATCACAGTGTTTGAAAAGCTAAGAAATCATATCTTTGCAATGGTTTAGGTTACTTTCAATAACCATTTGCCTACCAAACCTCTGCCTGTGGATGGAATGATTTAAGGTAAGTAAGAAAAACATTTGGATAGTGCTATGTCCAATAAGAATTCGAGCTGATAATTGATTTGATATATTATGAAAATGTTTTCAACTCATTTCATACACGAACAAATCCAATAATTAAACACGTAACAGTCTTTATGAAATCAGTTTTTCTTCAAATACAATGGCGATTGTTTAATTAGGGCATTGTTGAAGTAATCCATATATAGGCTCAATGATTAGAAAACTGTATATCATAACCAGTCGTGCCTACTACATCAGGCTAAGAAACATGTCCAAACACAGTATGCTTCTATCGATAATCACAGTTTTTCTGTGTGTGCAGTGTTTTGCAAAGTTACACAATTACGATAATTTTGATATGGAAGCACTTTTATTGAATACTACCAGGTCAAAAGCGCTGTTCGAATGTGTTGGTGATGAAAATAAATGCACCGATAAAGCTGATAAGGAAATAAAAGGTGAGACACAATATAATATAATCAACAATATGACACAAATTCAGAAATGGGTTGTTAATAATATATTCAAAGCTAAACCATAGCATAACCGACTATAGTTTATCAAACTACACTAAGAAGCTTATAATTAACTTAAGCAATTTGTTTCTGCTGTATACCTATAACAGATTTCGTCAAGAAAATTTTACTTTTTAAAATGACGAAACAATACTTACTACTCGTATTTCCAAAGAAATGCTCATTAAAATCAGTTTTGATCACATTACTTAACACAAACGTAGAATTTACAAATGTCACCAGCAAATTAATATTAAAAATACAATGGTTTTGTTTTGGTAATCAAATACAAAAAAGATCATTGGAAGATATACATACACATAACAAACCATTTTTATCAAAGTCTTCCTAAATTTCACAGATGATATCTTTGAGATGGTGACCACCTCCTGTGCTGATTGTACGGTTAAAGAGAAGAAGAAGTTTGGCGATGCTATGAAGGCGCTACGCCGGTCGATGGGGGAATCTCAAATCATCAACATGTTTATAAACAAAATGACCAACATGTTTCAAGGTGGTTTGTCTAACACAGACAAAGACACATAAATATGTAGTACAAAAACCTTTTTTATTTCCAATTAGCTTGCAACTTTACGAAAAAGAAAGAATCGAATTGTTTATCTTCAATGTTTCTGTTCAGCCAGTGATGTGTTGCAAATATCAGTTCATGAGTAGGTACTTACTTAGGGTTGCATTGTATACAGTTTACTTAGTTCTAGTCGAAAGTGGTTATCCAAAACTTAATTAATGCATGTGCTGGTATATTTAGCTAGAATGTTATGACAAGGATTTGCGATCTCTCCCATGTATAGATGTAGATATAAGATACCTGGCATCGCATGACACACGAGTAGGTACACGCGACTTTATCAGCCTAAAATAAGTACTTTCTTTGAGAACCCAATTTTTTATCTATGGTTTTCATTATGTCCGTACTAATATAATTATCAGAAAATGTATAGATGCTTTACTGAAAAATAAAGCAACATTTTTATTACAACAGCTTTTGTGTTCCAGAACGAAAGTCTGTGTGTTTAGTCACAAATTTTAAAAGTTTTTGTTAAGTAACAATTAAAATACTCGTATAATATAAGAAAGTGAATAAAAGGATGAAGGAGAAAAGAATGTTGATGTTGCCAAGACTCTTGATAATATCCAATCAGTTGGTAAGATTTAATAACATCGACATTCAACTCTTGCTTAACAATGTGCTGTACCTACTCGTATGTGATTAGAATCAATTGAAAAGAATAGCATATTATTAAAATAATTATTGTTATTAAAGGAAATAATTGTCGTCTATCTAGTGGCAGAACGAGCTATTATGTTGCTAGTTGTTAGGTAGGTATTTGAGTAAAATAACTAACAGTTCGTTTTTTTTAACTTTAATGGAACGAAATGCATTGCTCCATGACAGTGGGAAGCCGCCTCACACCACCCTCCGTGTCCTCTGGCGCCAGTCAGTGACTCGAATCTGGTTAAGGGTTAACGAAGCGGGAAATCATCCGCACTTTTATACAACCATAGGGAATTCTTTCCCTATGATACAACCTAGAAAATAAATGAAACTATTATATTTTACTGATTTAACTCGCTTTGACTGTCACGGGTGGACTAAGGTATAAGCTCGCTACTTTAGTCCTCCCAAAACCTTGAACAATGTGAATAGGCTATTTGACTGGTTTTTGAAATCAATTTTATATTATTAAGTAGAGGTTGAAGAACCCAGTAAAAGTAGTTTTTTTAAATTCTGGTACATATTTGCTGAAAAATATCAAAACGAAAATTGAAAATTGAAATAGCGCGCCAAAACGCTATTTTTTCAATATGGCGCTGCAAAGGGGTCGGTGACATCACCTGCCTGTCTTGTGATCTGTAGCACATATCATCTACATACATTTGTTGCAAACAAATAACGAAAGTGCGATTGGATCTGTATTTTAACAGTGACTTATGTAATAAAATGAGTTTCAAATGGTATGCAGTTCCAAAATGTATAAATACTTCTATAAAAACTTCGAAAAACTAGTGTGCCGAAAGTGGTTGCAACTATTTCGGAGGGATTATAATAACATAGCGAATAGTACAAATATTTTCTTCTATGAGGACCATTTCGGTGTAAGTAAACTTAGTATTTATATTTTTTAATAATTAGGAATGTAAATATTTTGTTATTGGTTTGAGGTTATAATACCTACCTCTAATGTTTTTAACAGAATGCCTCTTGCAACTCACTTCGAATATTTACGATGTTTTCATAAGCTATTAGCTAAAAATTAACTACAGTCTTATGATTTCAATAAACATTACACATAAAGATCCCGACTAACTAGTTTGTTTGTTACAGATTTTAAATGAATGGGCATGTTACTGCTTTCTGCTTTACAAAATCGTTGTCTATGGTAAAAGTAATCGACAGAATTTGTAAAATATTGGAAATAAATCACACAAAAACCATGGATACTATTATTATAGGAAAATATTATCAAAACATTTTGAAAAGCTACTAAAACACAAGTAGGCAAACGAAGTCATCAAGCAGGTGACGTCATCATAAAACCGACTAATCAGGAGCGTTTCGTGTCACGTGACAAACGTTTAAATAAATGCATTTTTATTTTGGGATTTATAAATAAATCGTTTATTATTTTCAACTTCCGTTACGAAATAACCATTTTTAAACTCATAATATAAGCTGATAATAATAATTCGCACTTTATTTTTTGCATTGTCAAATAGCCTATTGTTCAAAAAGTCGAAATTAAATTATGATTACGTACGGTTTGTAAATACATCTTTTATTTCAATTTCGCTCAAATTATCTTATGTTTGAAGCCAACTCTAGTGGCTCCTTCTACACTGTTCACCATTAAGAAAGCTAACACTAAGTTAGATATTTTTTTTGTCCATAGGTAGGTACATGTTTATTTGTTTTATATCTGGTTTTCTATGCAATTGACGATCTGACCTCACATTTGTTTTTTACGCCAACGTTAAGGAAAATCGTACTGAGGTGGTGTTTACCGTATGCGGAACACATAACCACTTCCACAGTTGTTGGAATATTTAAAGATAGCACGGTTTCACTTTTCTACGAATCTCTTTACACACTGAACTTAGAATAATAAGAAGTCCAACTCAAGGTGCTAATTATTCTGAATTAATTGATGAACTAAATATGGTTATTAAGTGACACCTCGTCGTGAAAGACAACTGACGGCGTACTACCAGTCAGAAGACAGGGTAGCAGCGTCAGCTAAGCTTAGCGATTAGTAACACAATCCTCGTATTCATCATCATCATCATCATCATAACCTATATCAGATTGCTGCTGGACATGCCTCTGCAAATGGAGCATTTTGCCGCTTAAAAATTGTCAAAAAGTGGAGGGCTTCGATCGTTCAGCCAGTGGTAAAAAGAAGACGTTAAGGCCCGTACTCTTCTAGAAGTAGGTAATGTTTTAATCGCCTCTTATAGCACGCATAGGGAAAGAAGGTGTTGCTATCATTTTAATGTATCGGCATCACACGACACATCAAGCCAATCCTCCTATTGAAGAAGCCTAAGTCAAGTAAGTTTGTTAGGTATTAAATAATTACAATTCGTATAAAAAATCAATCAATAGTAAACTATATTAAGTACATTATGTAACTTTATGATGAAACAAGTACCACATCAAGAGGTTCACGTCGTGGGTGGATCATTTTGTGGGGTCGATGACATCGGGAAACCTGTTCGGAACTGTTTACTTACCTTGGCCCTGCCCGTTTATCCTGTTACCAGGATTATTCATAGCTTGTGCATTCTTAATATCAGATTAACGGGACCGTAGGGTCGTCATTAATGATTCGATGTCCCGAAAGACTTTGTTTAGTCAAAAGTTATTAGAATGTCGCAGTTCAATACAACAACAAAAAATACGTGCATTTGGACTATATTAATGATTTCCATTTACTGCATCGCCGTTTTGCCAAATGATTTTCACTAGAATAAGAGGAAGAAATTAAAATCTATAGTTAAAAAAATTCAAACACTGTTTTTCTTTGCTCTGCTGTACAGTATCAAATTTTCAGGTGATTCATTTTACATCAAGTCTTTTGATTCAAAACAAGATTATTAAAAGTTTTAATTTATTTTAATAAAGTCAAAACTACTTGACAATTTTTGTATTTTTATAGTACCTACACTTACAAGACTGTCTGATATCTAATTACATTTTTTATTTTATAACCAGTTTTCGGCTAGATCCAATAGACAATTATGTTTCGTCGAGACAAGATTTATTTAATTACATGCATAATAAAACTGTATAGTTATCTAATACAGCTCTTGGAACTTTGACATTAGAAATAGGTAAGTGTATTAGGTAAGATATTATCAAGTAATCCAAATACTAAGATAGAGCTGAGATAAATAATTCTAATAATAATTAACTCAGAGGGCATTTGCGGCGTGCTATTTTGCAGTAGCGACCTCACGTAGGTATCTAATTTCTTTTGGGAGAAGTCCTTTTGGTTATGTGGTTTAGGTAACGGGCCAGTATTTCGGGGTCCTGGGTTCGTTCCCAGGGTCGAGCAACGATAACATTCAACTTTTCGATCATTGCTCAGGTAAAAAATTGTGATCAGTGATCACCTACCCGCACTTGGCAAGCGTGGCGATTATTAATGCACTCATCATTGTTGTGGTAATTTCAATTTGAATTGAATGATGGATGTCTTTCGATTACAGTGGGATGATTATAGGAAGTTACCTACTTAGCTGTTCCTCACCTCTGGCTTGCCTTTAGTGGTCGGTTGGAGTGAACGTTGACGAGAAATAGATCCTCCACTAGTTGCTTGCCTTCATTGGTCGGCTTGAGTGGTTGTTCACAAGCCAGAACAACTTTTGTAATCAGTACTACTAAAACAATTGAAGGTAGTAGGTACCTACTCTAGTACTGGTAAGTAGTTTAAATATTAGTAAGTACCAAGCACATTAATAATACATGCTGATACCCAGAATTAAACAGCTAGGTCCTAGATAGTATCCTACGGGTACCGTCCATTTGGCCGGAATAAATATTAACATAGGTATTTGCTATTCCAGCCTCCAGCCAACAACAATAAGCTACTAATTGATGCTTAAAACATGGAAAAGTCAAGATGCAACTATAAGTTTCTAAAAACAACTGCACAATTGTCTTCCTTTCCTTAATCAGTAAGTTCTCAAGAGGTTGAACAGTATCTTAAAGGGGGTGCTTCCAATGCATCCAGATCACATTAAACACGTACAGTTGAATGTAAAAGTACTTTCTTCTGAGACCCGTTAGGACGACCGCGGTCTCGTTTAATACGGCACAAGCAGCGTGGCCGTCGCCGTAGCAACACTATCGGACTTTCTTTTGGTGAGTAATCTTGTATTTAGAAAGTGTTTGTGGCAAGTGTTTAGGTGAAATGTATCTTACGATGATTGAAATTGGAGGGTTTTTGTAAACTTCACAAATGTTTTAGAAACGACAGTTTAGGAAGTGCATATAATGAAATGGGACATTTGATTACGAATTTGATTTGTGTTTATTTTGATTTGATATATTTTTATCAAGATATTCGTGGTCGCTAGTAGGTACACAACTAAATAGACGTGCTTATCGATAAAGTCCACACTTGTCCCGAAGCAGTGTTAGGTTTAAAGAATGGGATTATAATTATCATTTTTAAATACTGTTTAGTAGCAATACTTATTACAAAACTATAAATAACTAACCACTCGTGTTTGAAATAGCATGACAATGTGATGATCGTCTCACACAGCACAACTTACTTCCATTTTTACACATGTATACGCGTTTAAACTCTGTTATGGCGAACGGAAAATGTATTGTAATTTATTATAATTTTATAGAATGAATGACAGTACTTTTATGATAAACTAAGTTCACAGTCTTCAGTAAGCTTCTGTTACTGTTGAAATTATCCTTCCCTTTAGTCAGATAAATAAAAAAGAATAAACTTAAGTAACGGCCTACAATCATACCAATGCAAAGGCCTCCATCATTGAATTTATGTTACCATAACAACAATGGGTACAGGCCTAATCACCACGCTTGGCAAATTCGGGTTGGTGATCACAAACCTGAACAATGTTAGAAAAAAATAGAACTTCTGTTGCCCCACCCAGGGATCCAACCCAGGATCTCGAAATCTTGACCTGGTATTTAAACCACTAGACCAACGGGGCGTTAATAAAAAAGTCTCTGTCTGTCTACATCTATACTAATATTATAAAGCTGAAGAGTTTGTTTGTTTGTTTGTTTGTTTGTTTGAACGCGCTAATCTCAAGAAGTACTGGTTAGAATTGAAAAAATATTTTTGTGTTGGATAGTCCATTTATCGAGGAAGGTTTTATATAACATCACGCTGTGACCAATAGGAGCAAAGCATCAGTGAAAAATGTTGCAAAAAATAATCGCGATCCTATTAACAGAAATTGAAGTGGACGAAGTCGCGGGCAACAGCTAGTTCTCTATAATCACCAAGTACTACTTATTCTTAAAGTATTATACCTTGTATTATTTAGACACATCAGTTTTATTCTTACTGTTAGCTAAGCAAGTAGTTTATCTTACGTAAGAATTACTCTGGTACCTACAGTCACTATTGTTTTTAAGGCTATTGAATACAAACTTATCAAACGCTTTCACTTAAAACAAATCAAATATATCGAATGAATGAATTACCGATTTGGTCGTCAAAATTTCGCTATTTACCTACCTCTACATCATTTGTTTTCATTTATGATTTAAACCACATTTCGTTTTGAGTATTGCGTCTATTTGAGTATTGGAGCAAACTCATCTTCTTATTATAAACTAGCTGTCCGTCCCGGTTTTGCGCGGGTTTACCAATGAAAATAATGCAAGCAATTGGTCGGTTTGTGACATATTTGATGTGAATATTTGTAATACATTTTCTTCCATACGATTATCAAACATTTACTTTATATGGCATTGTAACTTGATTTTAGTATCAGTATTTAAACTTGAATTTTTTTGTCTCAGGCGGGACTCGAACCCGCATCTCCATGCATCCCGGGCGCGGTGCTTTGTCCAATTCAGCTACTGAGACATTACGTCACAGCACCCCACCTGAGACAAAAGTTTTCAAGTTTAAATAATGGTATAAAATATTTTTTTCACCACACCAGACGGCTAGGATACAACTACTTGAAATTATAAAAACTTCAGCTGGAATTAAATTGCGAACTCCAGGCTTTGCCCTTGATTACGTCATCCATTACAATGACTGTTCTTTTTGGTTACCAGGATTCAATGATGAGGAGTTGGTTGATATGCGTTCTTGTGCTGGCGGTGGTGGCTTGCGTGTCTGCCCAACACTTCAACCGCTACGATAACTTCAATGCTGACTCCATCATCCAGAATGAGAGAATACTGCTGGCGTACTACAAATGTGTCATGGACAAAGGTCCTTGTACTAAGGATGGGAAGAACTTCAAACGTGAGTGCCATTTTCTTAAATAGTGCAGTCAGCGTCATAAATATTGACGTTTATGATTTTTACCATGTATCCTGGTTTTACGAGTTTCCAATATTTTGGCAACGAAGAACAACACTAGCAACAAGTGTTTAAGCAATAAAATTCCTAGTATAAATCAAAACATAGATTTAGTAGATTGTAACGGGCCGATGTCTGCTTACTTCAGTAATATACAGGATGAAATTTTAACCACCTTCCAAATTTTAATATATTAATCTACGAGACAAAAAACAAACGACGTATTTTTTCTTTTGGTATAGCCCAGTACAAAAATGTCAAGATAAAGCACTTAGAAAATGTCCACCAAACATCTAAAATTTTTGATACGGCCGCCTAGCAACACTTTTTTTACGCCTTGCGCATCTCATTCATTTATTACGATACTATTCATAAGTTTTTGATTTTACAACAGGATAGGACCGTAAAAATTGAAAACTATATCGCGAAAAATATTTTCGGGTGACAACTTAATTTAAATTTTTTACTTCATAAATAGGCTCTAAATAAGATACTGAACGCCTATAAAAATTTTGGAAAGTTGTTAAAATTTCATCCTGTATAAAACTAACATGGGAACTCTTCAGCCTAAATCATTACAAGTTTTGTGTGACTGTTAGATTGTATGTCTAAACGCAGAGTAGGTACTGCACGGAATTAAACGTAGTTTTGATCGATGATTAGCTAGAATTCTCACATAAAATGGTCAAAAAAATATGATTTAAAGAAAAAGCTGAATTAAAATACATTATTTTGATCAAACATTGACTGGTGGTTTTTGAATCTTTCGCTTTTACTAACCGGGAAACTCCTGTTTCCAATTGAACTACCAACGATTTGTGTCGCAAACTTAATTCATTGCTTTTCATTTGGACAGTTGGACGTGATATATTATAATGGGGCTATGTGTTTTATATCTTACAGATGTTTACATTACTTACATTGAAAAATTTCTTTTAAATCCAAAAAAACTGATTTACGTTCCTATCGCCCGAACATTCGGTGTTTATAATTACTTATAGTATTAGATACATCGTGTGCATTTATAATGTAGATGTAGATAAATTTAGACCCAATAGAGTTAATTTATTCGGAGCTTACTATGCACCTTGTTTTTAGGGTTCCGTAGCCGAATGGCAAAAAACGGAACCCTTATAGGTTCGTCAAGTCTGTGTGTCTGTCTGTCTGTCTGTCCGCCCGTATGTTACAGCTACTTTATTCTGAAAGTATTGCCTTACACAGTTGAAACTTGGTAGGTAGTTGTAGCCTGCTGACCGCTTTACGATTCTCATACAAAAAATAAAAAATAACGATAGTTAAGGGGGGCTTTTACTCAAACCTATGCATGTGGAGTACCTATGGATAGGTCTTTTAAAATGACATAGAGGTTCCTAGAACCATTTTTTCCGAAAGTCTAACATTTGGAAGATAGACTCTTCCAAAGTGGTAAAATGGGTGTAACCCATACCCCCCCCCCCCACCCCTCTAACTTTTAAACTAAACAAATGAAAATTTTGAATAAAATACATAACGTTTAGCAAATACCTTCAACAATAATTGGTTTGAACGAGATCAAACCGGTAGTTATTGAGAAATAGCACATTTTTAACAATCGCAAATATACATTTTTGTCCTTCATACAAGCACTACGAAAAACAAAGTTATTTTTGCAATCAATTAAATATTGTGGTATTTTGGCTTAGTGGAAGTTAGTGGACCCCTAATTCAGTTAAAGTTGGTACGGAACCCTCAGTGCGCGAGTCCGACTCGCACTTGTTTATGAGTTTTGGCACTGTTGCAAGCGCCATGATCGCGAAAGAAAGTCTTCTGTAATCTTATGTATCACTTGGTATAAATCCGAATCATTTCTAGTGATAGGGACCATGAAAGTCTAAATCAGTTTTGACCCACAGCACTGACTTTAAAAAAAATGCTAAAGCCATAATTTTTCCACTTTTTAGGTGTGCTGCCCGAAACATTGTCATCAGCCTGCTCGCGATGCTCGCCTAAGCAGAAACTAGTGGTGCGCAAACTGCTACTCGGCATCAGAGCAAAAAGTGAACCACGGTTTCTGGAACTACTGGACAAGTACGACCCAGAGAGAGTCAATAGAGAAGCCTTGTATAGCTTTTTGGTTACTGGCGTGTAGGAATTATCAAACGTAACATGAAAAAAAAACTTAGTTTCTTAAGTGACAAGATGAATGATTTGTTAGTGCATATTGACTTACTTATTCACAAATAAGACGACATTTTGAACGCTTAGTCGTTATTAAACCTTAAAAAATATAATTTTAAATCATGCAACTCAAATGTTGTATTGGACCTGATTGGACGAGTTTATTTGTGGTTTCAAAATAAATAATGCTGCTAGAAACTGAGGTTAAGCCGCCTACTGTTACTGTTTACCTACTGACTCACATCATGACTGCAATGCATTTATACCTTCTTTACGTTAACTTATGTTAAATTATTACATGTATATAGACGTAACAATAAAATTAATTCCAACATTATTCCTTAGTTTCATTCAAAGTTTAATAATCTATCGTTGACGTCCGTTGCAGTCGATTGAATTTAATCACCCGATAAATATGCATGATATCCTTTGAACAGATAATCGAGATCATAATTATAGAACGATAATGTTCACTGACATATTTGTACCAATCTTCATTTCCGAGAATCATTGAAACCTTGGCTACCACATATAAATATTGACACACAAGACCAAGTAAATCACATAGTTAGAAGCGATCAAGAAGTAAGTACGGCATCACATTGTGAAAAATTCTTAACATGAAACTTCTTGTAACTATCCTCTGCCTGGCTGTGGCAGTTTTGGCACAAGAAAAATATGACTCTGCAGATGACGACTTCAACATATCAGAAGTATTGGATAATGAAAGACTACTTAACTCTTATGCTAAATGCTTACTAAACAAAGGGCCTTGCACTCCTGAAGTAAAGAAAGTTAAGGGTAAGCATAAACTTTTATTATCTTAATGAAACATAATCTAAAATACTAATATCATTATAACCTTATGTAAACCTTATCTCTAAAATCATCTAAATATATTTATAAAATTTGTAGTATTATTTAAGTTTCTTGTCTTTAGTTGTGTTCTCAAACTCAACCATACTGCGACGAAATGTTTCAATACAAACCCATCCACGAGAATGATATTTTTTTGCGTGATTCCATATGCTCTCAAATGTTTCATTATTAAACTGATAACCTGCTGCTTCAAATATGTTTTTTACTATATCTGGTTCACGTTTTGCATATATGTCGCGATGACTCACGTTTGCCAACGTGAACGTGCTGGGACATAAACAAGCTTTTGCATCAGTCTCATGTGGCAGATAAGCTCGGTCGGCTCTGCAACAGCCTAAAGGTGTTACAGGATAGTCCATGTCAAAATATCTACCCGATGGCAATCCTGCCATCCGTTTTTGATCAGGTTCTTGCCCAGGTTTTACCATTTCTGTGTAGGTTGTGCAAAAATCAATACATTCTGCTGGAATATCCCTAATTTTTGGGAAATTCGGAGAAGGCAGCGTGAAGTTCAACATATTCACAAAAACTTCATAATTAATTTGAGAACCGTCAAACGCATCCCAAAGCGATAGTAATGGTTCGATTAATTCAGAATTGAATCGTATGAACTTACGATTACAGTACTTATAAATTATTTCTTTCTGGATCCATCCACTTTTTTTTTTATCGTTAGATCTTAAACTTAAATAAAGTTGTCGGAAAAATGTTGGTTCATATCTTTTTGACATAAATTTTCGTAGAGTGTTGAGATGTCCCAAGCATTTTTTGAATAGTTCCTTGTTGGGATTTAGTTCACAATTTGTTAAGCACTCGACTAGTTTGCTAGGAGGCTTCAGTTTACCAAACGTATGTCCATCTGGAACACACGTAATATTGTCGTTGGGAGCCGAGGGTACTCCTAGTTCTGCACGATTTCTGTCTTGAAAGTTAGCTAAAGTTGAATTAACTGGTTTCTTTAAACTTGTTCCTTCTATAATATCATCATACGTAAGGCAATATTTAGCATAAATTCCTCTCGTATCAACGTTATTCCGCATACCAAAAACTATGTCTGGATTGTAACTTGTCTTGCAATAGTTCCTTTTAGTTTGGTAACCTGGTTGTTTTGAGGTTGATCTATCAAATAAAGAACTATTTGGCATAATGATATCATACAGACGTCCACAATCAGACAGTCTATTTCCTTGTGTGGACAAAACATCAAAACCAGCTGGTAAAGTTGGTACTGGATCAGAAACTTTTCCGGTTGCCTTTTTCCAGTAAGATGTATAGACAGTTTCTTTGAAATCTTGTATTAGCGTTTGAAATTTGGTTTTTATTGGAGGATTTACTATTTCACGAACTTGGTTAAAAGGTCCGGAGTTACGCATGTCATTGTTAGACGGATGCCGAAGTGGTGGTAGCTTTTGTGGTTTTTGTAGCGGGTGAATCGAGTCTCTTATAAGTGCTTCTGCTTCTTCTTGAAGAAGATAATGGTGAAGGCTATCTACAACACTACTGTTAGCTTGTGAGCTCGTAACCCCAGCAGCACAAATGTGTGAGTCTCTCTCTATGAACATCCCCAAGTTTCCCTTTCCACCACTTGTTCCACACAACTTGGACATTGTAAACTTAATATTTGTAAATTTCTATGTATTTATTTAAGATAAATATTTGTTTATATTTATTGAGTACGTTTAATTGATATAACCACTGAACAAGTATCTAATCAATGTTGTAATAACAGCACTAACAAGTCAGATTGACACTCACTGACACTGCAGAAATAATGTTCTTTATGATGTACTTTGTCTGTTCTATGAATAAAATTAGGTTTCATGATCGTACGGAAAGTTTTATTGCAATAGCTATTAAAAGACGAATAAAAATATTACATTAGATAATAAACATAATGAGACTATTACCCAAGTTATTCAATGGCTTAAAATATATTTACTTTAAACTTAAATTGCAAATATTTCAGATATACTTCCGGAGGCTTTAGCTACAAGGTGTGCAAAATGCACAGACAAGCAAAAACAATTAGGAAAGCAGTTAGCTAAGGAAGTTAAATCGAAGAGGCCCGATCTATGGAATGAACTTATTGCCCACTATGACCCCCAGGGTAAATACCAGGAAGCTTTCCAGGATTACCTTAAGCCTTAGGACAACCCAGAGTAATATTAATACAGTTTTTTAGGTCAAGGGAATACAAATTTTCGAAAATTGGCATATTTTGTTTAATGTATATTTATTAAAAACTAATTTAACAATGTATAAAATATACAATACTTTAAAAACTACAAAAATATTTATTTATACTCCCCCGAGTTACGGTTAGCCTCTAAAGCCTGACGAAACGTTTCGAAACAAACCCAGCCTTGAGAGTGATGTTTTTTTGCTTCTTCCCAGATAACGTTAAAACTTTCATCAGTAAATTTTTCACCGGCTGCTTCGAAAACTTTGCGAACTGTGTCTAGCTCACGTTTGGCATACATATCACGATGATTTACATGAAGCAGTGTCAATACACTAGGGCAAAGGCACGATTTCATGTCTGACTCATGAGGTAGACAAGTCCTGTCGGCTTTGCAACAACGTTCCGGTGATATAGGATAGTCTAAATCAAAGTATCGCCCTGATGGCAATCCTGCCATTGGACTTAAGTTTAGTGGTTGGCCTGGCTTTACCATTTCCGAATAAGTTGTCCTAAAGTCTAAGCAATCTTCTGGCAAATCAGGTATTTTTGGGATCTCTGGCGAAGGTTCTCTGTAATTAAGGACGTGGACAAAGGTCTTATATTCTATTCTAGAACCGTCAAATGCTTTCCACACTTCCAACAAAGGTTCGATTAAAGAAGGGTCAAAACGTATTAGTTTTGTACCACAATAGTCGTATACAATATTTTTAGGCAGCCACCCTAATTTTTCTTCATCAAAATATTTTAGATTTGAATAAAACATGCGGAAAAATGTTGGTAAAAAACGCTTGGACAAACATTTCCTCAGAGAGTTGAGATGTTTTAGACATTTTTTAAAGAATTCTCTTCCGGGATTAAGTTCGCAAAATGTGAGACATTCGGGAAGATTGTCGGGTGGTTTAAGTATTCCAAATGAATATCCCTTTGGTACATTTTGAATGTTATTATTTGGTGCTAAAACTGTGGCAAGTCGAGATTGTTTTACGTCTTGAAAGTTAGCTTGTACTGTATTAATGATAGTTCGAGCAGCTGTCCCCAACTTTACCCTATCATCAGTGACACAGCACCTTGCATAAGTGCCACGTTTGTCTACGTAAGTTCTATGGCCATACGTCAAATCTGAATTAAAAGCGGGCTCACAATATTTATATTTGTACTGAAAACCAGCTTTTTTCGATTCTGGTGTCTTATCAGGATATGGATCTCTAGGCATAACAATATCGTATAAACGTCCATGAAAAGGTGTTTTCTTTCCGAATGTAGTTCCAACTTTATCTAATCCTTCTGGCAGCATTGGTACGGGATCCTGAACCTGGCCAAGTGGACTTTTCCAGTATGATTTATAAGCGGTTTCTTTAAAGTCATCAACAAGAGTTTCAAATTTAGTTTTGTTGGGGGGATTAATAAGCTTTGCCACATCACAGAAAGGCCCTGCAAATCGTGAATCGGGAGGTATTGGTTTTCGACGGGGTGGGAGTGGTCTAGGTGGTTTTGGTGGAATTATAGAGTCATTAATAAGAGCGTCTACTTCATCTTTCAGCAGGTAGTGCTCTAACGAATCAAAAATCTTGTCGTCTGGTTGGGCAGAAGGTAAACCAGCAGCACAGATTTTCGGATCTCTTTCTATAAACATCCCGAAATTACCCTTTCCACCAGATGTTGATCTCTGGCAATCCACTGGCATTGTTAAATATTTTCTTTAATATATGTTACAAATATTTATGTATAGATTTCGAAATGAAAATCAAGTGTTAAATATGACATTGTTTGTCGAAAAGGTAAAGAAAATACAAACGTCATTATTTGAGTGGCACTACAATACAGGACGTTTTTAAAGTGTCGAAAAGTTCCGATTGTAGTGTTTTATAGTATAATTTTACGTTAAAAATAAATTTTTAGCTATTGCAATATAAGAAGCCTTTCATTTACTAGCATTTATTCAGGTGTTAGAGTTAATAGCTTTATTACAAAAAAAAAAAACTTCACGTAAACTTATTTTTTATGCTTTTCAGCATAAAAAATAATAATATATAATACAATATTTTAAAGTCCGAAATGAAGCTATTAAGTAGCTTGCCGTATGGGATACTTACTAGACAACCGATAAACTTACATATATACTTTTTTGTTGTAAATATATACTTTTAATACATAAAAAACCACCCAGACCAGTACGACCAAAAAAAAAACGATTTAAATTAAATTAAAACATTTTGTTTTTTAAATAAGCAAAATCCAGGAAATCGACTTACTAACTTAATAGCTAACTTAGCTATTTTTTAAATAGCTACGAGTAAGTTAGCTATTGGTAAATAAATACTTTTGATAATCAAAGGGTAAATATGCACTTAAGTGAGTAGTTTTGATTCATTAATACGAGTAATGGTGAGTGACATTATGACATAACATTAGTCAGTGGTGAGTGAGTACCATAGGTGAGAACCAATGCTAGTAGTTATTGTTATACTGATTTAAGAACCAATGCATGCTATGCCAGTATTTAAAAATAAATCTGCGGCACCAATTCAAAATTAGGTAATAGACATTTATTTATGTATGCAAACTTTATTGTACAAACACTAATGAAGTACCTACCTACAAAAGGTGGACTTAATACCATATATGGCAGGGTAATAGACATTATCAAACAACAAACAATAATTCGACAAATATGTTTATTAAATGATGGACTTTTGGGGTAAGCACCATGATAAAATGCAATTTTACACTATATAGATAAAAATCGGTTCAAATAAGCTTCGCTTTGAAATCTAGCAGCTCCCCAGGAAATGAATCACGTAAGACAGATAACATGTAGTTAAACCAATAATGTACACATTTGAATTGCACCCACGGCTCCTTGTGATCGTAATTGTCGGTATGTTTGCACTACGTGCGTTCATGGACAATGACAACCAACTTTATATAAACTAGGAGGGCTCTCATATACGCTCAGTTGAGCATAAGATCATAAAGAATCATTCAGGTAATTATTTGAGACAAACAATGTGCTCAAATTTAGTCAGAACTTAAGTGAGGCTTAGTGAAGTGATCCTCTAAATCTTTTGAATTGACATTATTAAAATTAAACCCAGCAAATTACGATACATTTTATCAATATGAAATATTAGTAGTATTAAAATGATCTTTCGACTGTGATGATCTACGATCTGGCTGATAGTCCCGATCTATTTTTTTCTACTGCAGAAACAGCAGTAGACAAAATGTATTGCATTTTGTGATCAAAAACTCAACAAAGACCTAGAGCATTTTGTTTCTTATTAACAGAGATTGCAGTGGTTCGTTCGTAGATGAAAATCATAATATTCATAGCAATAAATTATCGACAGAATAACGTACCATGAAAATATTTAATAATTTGAATACTCATTTTATTTAAAATCAGTCAACACAGTTAAATTAATCATTTTACAAGTCTTTACTTGATATTTGATAGTGTACAAATGGGTATGCATCAACTGAAACTACCAGTTTGAGATGCACCACGTGTCGTCTTCGTCTTGTTTGAATTATTTTATATTCTTATGTATTGTGCAATAAAGTGTTTACCTATCTATCTATCTTTACATAAGTTCCACTCAGAAGTTTACAGTATGTACATAGTTTGTTATTATTTGCAGCGCAAGATGAACCCTCGACATTTTATTACTGTCATAATGGCTACTGCAGTGGCGGCAGACTTTTACGATCCTAAATACGATGACTTCGACATTGAACCGCTACTGGAGAACGATAGGATACTGCTGGGATATACACGATGCTTTCTTGACCTAGGACCTTGCACGCCCGACGCAAAGGATTTTAAAAGTATGTTAATAATTATTATTCATTGAGATGTGTATTTTTTTCGTATTTAGTAATCAGTCTAATTTGAAGTTCCAAATCGTCATTTCATTAGGCTTTATCAGTAATTGGTATCAAGAAGTGAGCAACGATAAGATTTTAATATTATCAGCACACGTAGGTCCACCGCTGGATAAAGGCATTTTAGTCATAGGGTATTCTAAAGCTAAGCTACTCATGATCAAGTTAACCAATAACATTTCGTGAATGATGTTCTGTAACCAAAATTATAGAGACTGGCAGGGAACGCCTCACATTAAGTTAGCGTTTAAATTCTAGTAATTAAATAAGTATAACTTATGTTTTTGAACCATTCCATAGTGATTGATTGCTAGTGCTTACTGTATAATACAACTTCTTGGAAATCATGGCGAAGGTCTCAAATGAAAAATAAGCATGTCAACCTCACAGTAACCGTATTGTATTCCGGGATCAATAGTAACCTATTAAACTATTTAAGCCTATAATCTATCTTTATACCAAAATTTATCCAGATCGCGATTTAATAGCAAAACATACATCCAAACTTTTGCATTCATAATTTTAGCAAGATTACTAAGTTTAGGTACTAATATTGACACTTAAGTATCTATTTTACAAATTATTATCATTACAGCTTAAGAATTGCCATGATAACATTTAAACAAGAAATCACATAACATCAATGTATTCTAAATTTTAGATGTCATACCAGAGGCGTTGGAGACATCATGCGGGAAATGTTCACCAAAACAGAAGACACTCATTAAAAAGGTTATCCGAGCGGTGATGGAGAGACATCCCGACTCTTGGAACGAACTACAAGACAAATTCGATAAGGACAAGAAGTTTAGGGACTCTATCAACAAGTTCATAGCAGAGAAAGATTAATTTACTTGTGTGTAACTTTGCTCTCATGTTACTTAAGGAGTAAATGACCAAGGTAGGGTAAGAATGAACCAACATAATTGTTGTGACTATTATCAAACTTATGTACTGAAGTACCAATTTCGTGCAGTCGATTGGAAGTTGTAAGTGTGTATACATTTTGGTGTTTCATTTTTATCTATAAGAAAAAGATGGATTGATTAATTATTAATAGGTAATCTTATGTCAAAACGAGACTGTTGCTATTTCGATATATGCTAAATGGAATAGGTAATTGTGTAAATTCCATATTTCTACAAGTTTAATATTGTGTACATAAATTAGAGTTCTTCCATGATCATGGCACTTTCAACAGTGCTGAAATATCAAAACTAATAAAAAACAAGAAACGTTGTGGAAATCTCGAAATAACTAAATTTTACGATAGTGACCATGAAAGTTTAAATCAGTATAAATTAGGATTATCATTATGCTTTTTCATAATATAACACTCCTTATGAATATCATATACATGATCGAGTGTAACTAATATAGAAATTTCTACACTTCTATTACAAGTCATATTTTTCCACTACTGTGATTTTCCTCGTTGGTTTTTACAGTTGAAATAAATGCAATAACTTAGCACTCGTTGACATAGGGTCGCGTGTGGCAACCACATAATTGTCAGCCTGCAATTGCTAGATACTTAAAGACTTTTTGCATCCAAGTTAGCAGTGGCTTAATTGAAAAATAAATTACATATCCTGAACAATGTGGCATTGTGCCAGTAAAATTATTTTAGTAAGCATATATAAATATTAAAAATTAGATCCTTACACCAATACAAAAATGTCACTTTGCACTGTCCAAGTCAAAACTGAAGCAGATAATGGCATGTGTTCAGTGGGTCTAGCACGAAAAACTATCGACTTCGAATCGTTTGCGTATCGAACGCAAACGACACGAAGTTCCTTCTTTGTTTTGTAGTTCTCGTTTTGACCGCGCGAGCGCTGTTCAAGTTTTCATACAAAATATTTCGATGGCGATACGAACACGCAAACGATTCGAATTCGATAGTTTTTCGTGCTAGACCCACTGTCTCTAAGAATGTAAAATTCAACCTAAAGACATTTAAGTAAAGTAACGTAACGCAACAGTTGAAAGAATTCACAAAGTTTTAGTGGGTTCTCATTTCATGAAGACGATTTTCTGCCACAATTGTGTATCTAGGATTTTATATTATGTCTATGATATTAAATAAGAAAGTTTTTTAAATTAATATTAGGGATTGTAAAGTTAACATTTAAGTAAATAAAATAACTATACTTATATCCAAAATAATGTTTTTAATAAATAACCAATTCACAGTCTTTATCGACTTTCATTTTACCGTATCACAATTTTATAACTTAGATTTTAAGTAAGTGTTACTGTCTACTCATTAAATTAGTTCTTGCTCTTGACTTCTTCAATTTTGTCCTTGTATTTCTCTGCGTAGATGTTATTGGGGTCGTATTTAGACGAAAGTTCCTTCCAGAAGTCAGGTTGTTTGTTGATGAGGTGCCTGATCACTTTGTCCGAAGACGATTTTTGCTTCTCAGTGCATTTTGAACAGTCGTGTTCTAAGGCATCAGGGAGTGTTTCCTTTAGGGCTTTTCCATCAGGGGTGCAGCGACCTTTGTCTAGGAGGCAGTCGACGTAGCCGCGGAGGAGTCTTTGGGACTCCAGGATCTCGTCCACGTTAATGTGGTCCCATTTGTCGGTATATTTGGCGTCTGGGCGGGCCCACGCGACCGCTACCAGGAGAGACAAAGCGATTAGGATGAGTGACTTCATTGTAGACCTGAAAAGAAGAAAATTATAAGTTATTTTCCGTGGCTGGTGCAAGAAGTAGTTTCAAAAGATTATAAACCATGATCATAAGCTACGCTTCAAATCAAGATGTTTTGTACTAAAGTTAATTTCATATTATACAAGCCAACTTTTAGTTACTACAGAACGCTGGCTTCTACAATAACAAAAGCAGGAGATGCCTTAATTAATGTTTAGCTTGATGTCATGTCGTATCTACAGTAAGAGATAAATCTGTATTACGAAATTCAGTCAAAACCTTTAGTCTAATTAGTAGTCACCATTGTAGTAGATATTGCTGATAATAATTTGTGTAAGGTACTCTAAATTAGTTTAATTCAAAACTCTTATCAAAATGTTTTACAAGCGAGTGAGAACAAGAGAACGAACTTATAACGGTTTGTCCTTAATTCGTAAGTTAAAAGCATTTTTTTCACTTTAAGATACAAGATACATAATTGATATCTACTACCCAACGGTGGTCCAGTTACTACGCCACGAGTTAAATTTCAGAGGATATAAACACACGGCAAGCAAAAGACTATCTGAAGTATTTATTGTTACCTTACGAAGCTATGACATGTCTTAAGTAAAAAATAGGACGAAAATAAAAATTGTGATAAGAAAAGCTTCAAACTTGAAAATACAAAATTATAAGTATTTCCAAGTTACCTTTTGATTGTTGTGTTTGGGAAAAAAACAGTTTCAAAAACTTCATAACTTGGTAATTGAAAAATGACTACCTACGGTTACGTAACATGTTTTCCTGTAACTCAATCAGCAATCAGTTTAAATTAACAAGTCAGACGTCACCGCAAATTAAATTACATGTTATACACTTAGGTACTAATCATAATAAGAATATACCTACATACGAGTATTAATTAAAAAAAACTGATCAATATTATTCAGATTTCATGGAGTAAGCTAGTGGTAGTAAAAGTATCATAATATGACAAGCATATACATATATTAGAATATTTCACAAATGTTTTCAGCAAATTGATCATGGTAAAAAAAGTTTAAGTCTTCGTTTACAAGATGGCCAGCTACAGACACACATAGGAATGTTTTTTTTTTTCGTCTAATTCTTTCCAAAAAATAATAAGACATGGTTACAGTGCCATTTGGTGCCGGCACAAAGACATAAAGCACTGCCTAAATGGGCCTTAAAAGATGACTAATAGATTACCGCCAGAAGAGAAGATAAACAGCAGCGTCTACTTCAAGTTCCACCTTGGCCCACGTTCGATCGCCAAGTCGACTGCCAATTAAGTCAAAATCCTTCTTTTTATGATTGAAGTAATTTAGCTTAATGACGTCATGGTTGACTTGAGTCCACTGATTAGTTTTGAATTTTCAATGATTACTCAATCCGGCCTAGATTCATTTAACTTTGTTTAGTATCATCTCCTGGTATGACTGAACCTCTTATGTTACTCTTAGATCTACACCATCAACAATAAACGAGGTTTACATTAGTTATGAAACATCATTCTACAAACCTACAATAGTTGGTTCAGCAGCTAAAAGATCATATAGATCAGAAATCATTGTAAGATAATTGCATGAAACTAAACTAAATTAACAAGAAGTCTCCAAGGAATTTGTGTGAACAATCTATTAGAATTATACTACGGAAAACTACCTTGTAAAGATCACTGAAGCTGTCACTGGTAAACTCGTTGAGTATACTCGTAGTAATGAAGGAGATGTGGCTTGAAACGTGTTCCCACACGAACGCCGTCGAATAATTTAATTACAATGATTGGCAGCCCATTGTTTTACTGTGCGGAGGAAACAATGATGTTGTCACATCGATAAGTTTTGGACACTCCTGACAGGAGGTTAAATAAACCTTACCTCATTGGTTACGATATTGCCTCTGCGCACTAATATTATTAATGGATGTCTGGTACTCTGTCATGCAAGAACGGCGAGTCAGATCTAAACGGAATTTGACGTGCAAATAGCCCATAGATTAAAATAGGACATATGCTATTATATCTTGGAAAACGGTACGGTTCCCGTGAAAAAAAATCTACGCGTACCAAATCGCGGACTACGGAAATATTATATGCGAAAGTTTGTAAGTCAATCACGCGAGAACGACAAAACGTAATCTGGAACGCAGATAGATTATAATACGAGTACATAGGCTACTTTTTAACCTAGAAAAATGTGCGGTTCCCAAGGAATAGTTTTAAATTCAAATTTCCATTCGTACAAAGTAACGGGAAACAGCAAGTGTTGAAATTGAAAATACTAAATTAGCCATAGCTTAGGCCTCGCTCGCCAGGATCACTGCTTTTTAAAAACTAACTTTAATCTTACTAATCCTAACTAATATTATGACTGCGAAAGGAACTCTGTCTGTCTGTCTGTCTGTCACTTTTGTCACATTTCTGGGAGAGGGGACTGATTCCTAAGATACAGACAGTCTAGTTTGGGGATCAGAGTCAACACGTTAAAAATGTACCTTTGTTATTAATAAAGATATTTGAATTTGAAATTTGTTATGCTTTTACGCCTAAACTGAAGAACCTATTTTGATGTAATTTGGTACTAAAATAAATTAGACTTTGAGAAAGGACAAATATTATTTTGTGTTCCACTGTTGAGTACAGGTTTACACCTGCGTGACCTGCGCGATTTAACGTGTAGTTCACGGGCAGAGACGCGGTCAAAAAGCTAGGAAATAATATAAATTCTACAGTTTGAATGAGTATTTGTTACTTTGTTACTAAATAACGCCAGAACGGCTAAGCGGATCTAAAACGGACCGACTTCCTTAGAACCTTGGGCCTAAGGTGTAACACAGTGAAAGTAGTGTTATTTAAAAGATAGTATGAAATTAAAGGATTCCTGAGAATTTGGAAAAAATTGACAGTCCGTGATCTGAGATATAAAATGTTATGAAAAAGTGAGGTTAAGAATAGCTTATACCGAAATAGTTAACTTTTACAAAGAATAGCGTATTAAATCATTTATTTTTAAAGTAGTGGAGCACTTTATATAATACAGATAAGTGTATTTATGTTACTAGAGAGTTTGTAAGACTGAGCTTTAGATCAATGAGTATGAGAATTTTGATACGTGCGATACATTTTGGATGTTTCTAAGCAGTCAGATCGTTCCAAAGATTTTGTACTAGAATTCGCTGTCAGGATATCATAAGCATATGTGTGTTAAAAAAATATGACCGTCAAATGTACGTAAACCGTGTATATTCTCATAATTGACTATTACATTTATAATTATTTAACAATTGTTAAGGTCTTGGGTGCTACTCATAAAACTATCATATACACAAAATATCGTTTTGTTATCTGTTTACAGTTAAAGTAAAACGAATAATCTATTGAAATTAAAGATATCTTTTGGATTTGACTAGCGTTTATGCTGAAACGCGAATAAAGCCGGTAAATATATCTTCAATATAGTGTTTGCGTAAATCCAAGAATCCTATTTGGATATACCGGTCACTGATTATTTCAAGTGATTGGTATCTTGAGGCAGGTATCCCAACCTTTACTCTTCTTTCTAGGTTAAACATTGGCCATGGATACACCGCGTATTTATTGCATCATAGTGACAAAAGTAAATACATAATTATTATGATATAGTATACATTAATTTACTAATCAAGTATGCAATACCTATTTGCGACAGCTTACGTAGGTATTGTTCACGCGCAAATAGTGACAGTAACTAACTAGAGGTGTAAAGTTAAAGGGCAAACTGTTAATGAATTTATAAGCATATGAGTCACAAATGGTTTTGATGTTATGAGATTAGAGCTATTACAACTTTGTGATGAAGAATGTTGCATAGTAGATGAGCCACCGTACTACAACACCATCGGAAACATCGACAAACAATAAACTTATAGAGATATGTGGGAAAAATACCCCTGATAAAAGTTATTGAAAATAAATAAAAATACTTTATATTATGATATTAAGCAACCTAATTGCAATTATAATATCAGTATTAAAACTTGAAATATTTGTCTCAGGTGGGATGGTAACCCGCATATACGCTTAAAACATTTGCGAATGTGACATAGTTCTCGGTGGCTTAGTTGGTAGAGCACCACTGTATGCAATACATGAATATGCGGGTTCGAGTCCCGCCTGAGACATATCTTTTTAGGTTTAAGTAGAAACGTTCCTTGGATATAACTTAATATATTTCAAAGACAATTAGTAAATGAATACCAAAAATGAAGGTAAACAAAATTCAATTCACTTTTGTCAAACCTCACAAAATTCGCAATTTAGAAAGCAATGATACTTCAATTTGTAGGTTAAAAAACTGACTAGAGGGATACCAGTCAGCATATACGACTAATTAACATATCACAAAAACGTTAAATTTTATATAAACTTGCATCGATTTTTAATTAAAATAATTACCTACTCATAAAAATCTGAATCAACTGAAAAACAATCTTACATTTTATGGTAAGTTGGTAACTCGTGATTGTACATGAAGGCATCTATATCATACGATCATACCATTTAATTACGAGATTATACCAATTAACATTAGTATCGAGATACTATAAAAATACATAACATAGTGTTTTCTAAAATCTGCACCACACTCAATGATCAGAACGGTGGAAGAGCTGTCGTTTTTATCGATTCTACTAATTGATCCCAAAACTAAACATTGATCATAGCACTATATCAATTCAGATAATCATAGTCTTGATAAGAAACAATAAATTTACTTTACTTATACCTAATTAATGTAGACAAGTTTATGAAACATCAAGATAATTAATGCAAATCTATTATAATAACAAATACGGGTAATTGCACCTATAAATAAACAATATTAGCCTTGAAATGTGGATAGGAAACTTACCTTAAGTTATGTACGCTCTTGAGGACCCTTCGTTGGGCTGTGACGCCTCCTCAGAAGCAATGGGATATTTATACTTGCATTGCAGTCTGTATTAACTAATCATTGTGACGTGTCGATGCACACAGATTCAAGATTCAATAGACAATAGGGTGAGCTAAGTGATCTTGGTGAACTCTACCGGGTAAGTTATTGTACAGCGACGTCTTAAGTAGTTAGTTATTATATTGACGACCTTTGTGATCGAATAGTGTACCTTCAAAGTGTTGCCAGTTCTGAGGTCCTGAGATTGATCCCCAGACTGCGAAAAAATTAATCTATTCTACAGAGTCTCGGGTGTTAGCGGTTTCTAATAACCACAAAAACAGTGTTTTATTACCTTTTCACTATTGGTTTAAATTTTCATCAAATCGATCTGCACAGTGGTTCCGAAGTACAGTTGCGATAAGAATTGGGACTGTAAAATTCAAACCTAAACTGAGTATGCCTTTTTGTACAAGACGAACAACTTTTATATTTGAACGCGTTTTCAATTTCGATAAGATCAAATTTCTGTGTAGCGTAAAGATAGTTGTTACAGTTCAGAAGCACATCCCTTGTAATCCACCTCAATCTTGAGGTGCTCAAGCAAAGAAATAGCCAGACACAGTTTACCCTATCATTGATTATCTGCAGTCTTTAAAGATCTACGCCAGGTAAGTATCCAAATATTTAACAAATTAAATTCGAAACTTTTGTTTGCCCGACCCGGGGATCGAACCCGGGACCTCGAGATCTTGGTCCGGTATTTATACTACTAGACCCACGGTGCGTTCCATATAAAAAGCAGGAAATAAGTGAGTAAGGAAGTAATACAATAGACTCATGCCCCGAACTTATTATATTAACTTCTTAACTATGCTTTTGATAGGTAAATATTAGGTGTTAAAATATGAAATTGCCTTTTTGTATGGACGAAATCGAGAAAAGTCATTTTTCCATACTAACAATTATTTAGTTTTTTTAAAAACGCCTGATCCGTTTTCGATGCAATGAAAGGTGAAAGTTAGATGGTTATAAAGCTACGCATTATAGTATTTAAATTTCTGTAAATCAAAGTATATAATACAAATATACTTAATTGAAGCAAGAAGGTCAGCTGACACATTGTAAGGGGTCTTTTTAACGACTTCCTTTGAAGTAATAGGCACTAATATTGCATTTTTTTTTTTAGTCAAAAGTTACTTTATTTAGTTTTTGATACAATACAAAAAGAATGACGCAATAATATGACTATACTTAAGAGCTATAAACAAAATAAAAAGTGGGAAAATAATCGGCAATTTCTTACTTTAATCCCTATTAATTTGCCTTTAGTCAAGAACCTAAGCGTAAGAAAAACTAGTACAATTTCTTCTACACCAGTATAATTTACGCGTCATAAATAAGAGGACACCGCAGAAAGAGACATAATGCCTCTTGCTCGACGGTCATGAAAACATGATGACCATAACTTGACATGTATTAAGTACTCTATACTTAGTCCCGGGACTTAACCGACTAGAAGGACAAATGTATGTAATCAAATGTTTGAGGTATTTACGTACATTAAAGACAAAATGTTAAGACGAATATAATATAGACACTATTTGAAATATTACATTATTATCGACTTGTGGGGTATGGTGTAGCTATGAAATGTTTTATTTATATTTTGTAGGAAACTTTTTGACCACGGAATTCGAGGCTAAAAATGATGAAAAAAATGTATTTCCTAAAAAATGCAAAAGGCTCTGCGGAAAAACATAAAACTACTATGCACTCTTAATTGACTTACTTACTAGTAATTAATTAATAACATCGCAGTAAACAATTCGTGGAAACTACCCTTGAATATTTGCAATATTTATAATTACGTTGTAATTGTATTTCGTAATGTTTCGTTTCACTTTTCCTTATAACTCCGGAAACAAGCTCTTCCTAGTTGCTTATTAGAACAATCGCTTTATCCTTAGTGGTACAGATCTTTTTCCTAAGACGAGGTACAATTTTTACTATTTTCTAGGATTCCGTAGGTTTGTGGTAATACCAAAGTATTATTCATGATGGATGAATAAGTGTACTGTGTAGTACACACCATACATGAAATAAGCACTACATGCCCTACCCAGAATTGCTTTGCAAGCCCCTGCCCTGATTACCTCCGGGGTGGGAAGACGTAGTTCTAACACACTGAATGGCACCAATGGACTCAACTGATGGTTTAGTTGGTAGGGTCGAGCCTTGTGTCAGTCCAGAATTAAATACAAGCCTCTCCAAATACATAATGTTGCCATAATCAGGGCGAGCAGGTGGAGAGATGATGTTTTTGCCTTTCTTCTAGCAGTACTTTTTTACTCGCCTCTTACGACACCCATAGGAAGAGAAGGAGGTCTTTTTATGTGATGACATCACACAACACATAAATAAAATCTAGCATTCCCAGTTACCTACGTAAAAATCTTAATTAAGTAGGTACTTAATCCTAGACCAAAATAATTTTGGCATTCTACGCCTTACTATAACATAAGTCAAATGGTTGTCTGGTGTCACATCGGAGCGGTGTTGACAGTTTAAAAAATGTCCTGCAGTGCCCTAAAATATGAGTCAGTAGGAAGCTAGAGTCTAAATTATCGGACATTACTTTTACGTGTCTGTAATCAGAATGAAACAGGATAATATTTGAGACAAGGGCGACTGCTTTATGAATTGTACCTACTTGTACGTTTGCGTCGATACTTGTTCTATGGAAAGATTTATCTTGGATCCTGCCTTTCGAGAAACGACGATCTTACTAATAATTTAAATGAACACTGAGTACATACCACCGTTTGTTTAATTAGTAAAAAATTTGAAATCAATGATTGAATACACAATTACATTTTATCTTTTATTTATTAAAGTTCAATACCTAACGGTATGTTTAAAAATATTTTAAATTTTCTTGTGTTATCTTATTCTTCAACTGACGAGAAAAAATATAGGCTCTCGATTCGACGCATTTTTTAATGTATGACAATGATGACGTATACAAGTAACTGTTTTCAAGTAAAATTTATTTTGATGATTTGGTTCAATATAACATAATATTATCTACCTAGGTCAAAAGCTGGTCCCATTTAAATTTTATAAAGGTTATCCACTCCGAAAGATACAATCATAACATTGCTAGCCTTCAAAAACAAACCCAACGAAAAGCTTAGACTTTTTTTTATAAAAAATGTTCTTTAATTAAACAAATTACTAGTAGAAGAAGACGTGCGTCCCTCGTTAAATCTAACTCCTTGTTCGAAGCGATTAAGAAAACTCAATTTTAACTAGAAAAATACAGCAGTCCTAAATTTAAGTATCCTTTAAATATTTTCTCATTAAGACGAACCGTGGGAGTCATCGGAAGTTTGTCTCTAAAATTTTCGTTTTTTTATCCATGTTGTAACAAACAGGAAGGCGCTCACAGACAATAGGCGGGTCTCGATTAATGCAGGCGTTAAGAAACAATGGCAATGATTATGAAGGCATAGACACATTCAACAGTCAACTCACCATTTAAAGTCACACTTTATATTCGACTCTATGATACAGAGTTAAAGTTGTGAATCGGCTGAGGAATTCAGAAGTTTTGTGGTAGGTCGACTGTACTTGGCAATTAGGAATTGTATACAAATCGCCGCGGTAAACGGCTGTGGACACTAGTTACACAATCATGAGAATGGGATACATGCGTATGCAGACATACAACCCCGATGGCATGTAAAGACAGGTTATTTGTCGATATAATAGTTTAATACGCATCAAATGAGCAGCAATTCTTTCTTTCGATGGAAGGTTTACTATTAGAAATGTAGAGTAATATGCTTTATATTTATAGTTTTAGTTATCTGAGTCGTTTTCATGCTTTGTATGTGTTTTCAATATTTCAGCACTGTTGCTATAATCACGGAATCCAACAATTAAACAGTTATTACACTCTGGATACAGATCTAGTGAGTAATACTGCATAATTGTTGATAGTCCAACAAATAAAATAAAAACTAAAAACCAGTTGCTACTATCGTAATATTCGGTAAAATTATCTTCAGTGCCCATATACCGGCGAAACCTTTACCTTTACCCTATCTAAGAATAAATATGTCGAGACACAAATACACTTGATTCGGTAAAGAATATGTATAATGTCTTATATTTTTCTTCAGTATTTTTTTTGCATTCTCGAGGTAAACCTCAAAGTAAAAGTCGTTGTTTATCAGTAACCGATCACGTTGGCACTTACATGACATCATTTATATACCTTTTGTATTATGATTCATAAGATAAATAAATGATGTCCCCGATAATAATACTCCCCGGCGGTCGTGCTGAGACCATGTCATGGTAATCAGTATTAAGATACTTTTTTCGTCTTGAGGTCATTTTATGTAAGTAAGTGTAGTTAAATTAAGACATGCATGACATAGCACCTTGACTTAAGCAAACTGTCATTACAAATTGATTCGCCTTGCTCAGTGTTCCCGGTTCGTTTTAAGCTGACCCTGTAAATTTTCAGAAAGCTACATCACACCGCTATCCGTTCCCTAAATCCAATATTTTCTAGCATAATCTAGTAATATGGTGTTTCATTACTGGCCACTTGACACATACAGTCAAATGTATTTGGTATGCAATTTTTGTATTCACGAACATGGCTAGAGTAAGAAATCTAAAAATAATAATTAAAAGCTTCTTCGGATGGTTAAGCTAAAGCGGCTATAGAGACTGCACAACCCACAAGCGTAGATAAAAAACGTCTAGACGTCTTTTTCGCCCGGTGAATCAGTAAAGAAAACCAGTTTTATTTCTGCAAATAGGCCCCTGGAAGCGCTTTTACACGTCTCAATATTTAAACCTACCACTGCCACGGGACAAATTAATGTGAGCTAGTGCCGAGAAGCCTTTTTTTCATTAAATATGTTTACATAAGATGTATGCCAGTGTGAGCTAGGATAATTTAAAGCTACACGTTTTTGGCCATTTTAAAGCAATCGATGACCGAAGCAGTTTAATGAAAATAAATAAATTAATGTATACTACATATCATACACGTTGATACCATCACACACTTGATTTGAGCCCAAAATAAGTAAAAACATAAATTATAACACTTGTTTTGTGGAAATCAGAAATATCGAATTTGCTACAAAGCCCAATACTTTTTTTTAAAATTGACTATCCGAAATCGAATCAAGAACCTCAGAGCAGGCGACAGCTTTGATAGCGATGTGTAGGCTACTCTACCAAGGAGCTCATCAAAAGGGCCTAGACTCTAGAGCCACCATTTGCCGCGACGTATGGTTCATATTGAATATTTGTCTTCTAGGACCAGACGAGGATAATTCCAAACAATCAAATAACATGACAATTAAATAGCTGATATCAAGAGTTAAGTAGGTTATAGAAGTAGCATCGTCTTATTTTTCGTAGCACGAGTTGATTCGAGCTTACTAATTGAGAAATTAAGCTAACCTTAGTACAAAATTGCGTGATAATTTGCACGCGAGTGTTTTGTCTAATTTTGTAGCATGTCAACACGATTAAGTAATTTATTTTTTAAATAACAACTATATTTTTGACAATAGTTCCGCCATTGATTTAAAATCATTAAAAATAAAACATTGGAACTACTGGTCAATCTTTTCAACATCAACCTAAGCTATAGCTTACTATGAGTAATTTGATTATAAGTAACGGCCTATAATCATTCGACTGCAGGGCAGAAGCCTCCATCATTGAATTTGAGTTACCACAGAATGATGTGTACGACATTATCACCACGCTTGCCAAATGCGGGTTGATGATAATAAGCCCGAGTGATGTTCTAAAATTCAAAACTCTTATGTATAAAAAACAGAATTACCTAGTTTTGGGACTACTAGTATACAAAAGATGTATTATTTTTTTCTATTAAATATATTTGTATTGTATTGTTGCCCGACCTGGGGATCGAGCCCAGAACCCCGTGATCTTATCCGGTACTTAAATTACTAGACCAACGAGGCGATCATTAAAAGGTCCTAAATTTACTGCTGAAGTACATAATAATCATGGTTATTTAAATGATTCCAAAGCTGAATTTATCTACATGTACACTATATTAGTGTACATGTAGATATCAAGTCATAGTTATCAAGAGGAAATGTTTGAACTTTTGTGTGTGTAAATGTTTGTAATGAATAATCTCAAAAACTACAGTGCCGATTTCAAAAATTCATTCACCATTGGAAAGTTACAGTCATCCTGAGTGGCATAGGCTATATTTATTGCTAGAAAAGATTAGGGATCCCTATAAAAATCTTCTGTCCACCCGTGCGAAGCTGGGACGGGCCGCTAGTTCTTTTAGTAAAGTTGCAAGTACTTTTATTTTAAGTCACAATGGGTTTATAAAAATTGTTTTTTAAAAAGGTATTATTTGGCGAAAAAGTTATTATCGATCTATGGGTACTGTGTAGCCCCCACCAGGTAGATCGAAGATCGCATAAAGGTGCAGAAAACCGATGGATGCGGATGGCTAGGGACCGATCGCGAGTGAAGATCTTGAGGTAACCACGTCCAAACCTAGAGTTAAGCCATCTTTAGGTTTGGACGTGGTTAAACAGAGACGATGATAGTGACAATTATAGTAGGGGTAGTAGAAGTATTACTAAAATTAGAAACCACTATTAATATCGAACTCTTTGTTATTTTATGCCTCTAAACATAAATAAAGATGAGAGTAACATCTTTAACAAATTACATTGAATGGAAGTTAACCAGTGCTGTATTAGATATTTTGTTTTATCATATCAACTTTATAAAAATTACGTACTTTCGAAATAATTCAGGCCTGTCTATATGAACGAAAAAAAGCATTTGAATCTATATCCTTATTTACGTATAATGCTGGAAGAAAAACGACCTCCGACGGAAAACTACGGAGGCATTGATAGTGGCAAATGCATGGGTTTTTGCGCTGTAAGTGTGACGTCGTGTCCAAGAAACTGTAATTAAAATATACGTAAGCAAGAATTGATTAACTAGTTTTACTCAGTAGAGCCATGCCTTTTCATTTAACAGACTTTTTTATGTTATTAAGCGAACTGTTATCTCTGCTTGATTTAACACATGACAAAATATTTTTAGATTTCTATCGCTAAATGGAAATAAATATAAGATTACAGCTCTAATAAGAAAGTCTCTCTTTAGGCACAAAATACATAAAACATCATTTTAGATGAAAGTTAAACTTGTAGTGTGTGCAGTGGTTTTTATTAAAGCGATTTTTTCAAAAGTTTTACTTTTCTGATGAACTCCCTGGTTGATTGGCAGAGGCACCGGCTAACAAAGCTTCTATTCTATTGCCAGCTAATATGAAGCCAAATTCAATTTCTAGAGATGTTATTGTTGAAACCTAGGTTCTGCATGATAGTAATAGGGGTAAAAGTATGAAATTACCGATTACTTTTCCACTTTTTATTTTGTTTATAGCTCTTAAGTATAGTCGTATTATTGCGTAATTCTTTTTGTATTCTATCAAAAACTAAATAAAGTAACTTTTGACTAAAAAAAATGCAATACTAGTGCCTATTACTTCAAAGGAAGTCGTTGAGAAGACCCCTTACAATGTGTCAGCTGACCTTCTTGCTTCAATTAAGTATATTTGTATTAAATACTTTGATTTTCAGAAATTTTAATACGATAATGCGTAGCTTTATAACCATCTAACTTTTACCTTTAATTGCATCGAAAACGGTTCAGGCGTTTATAAAAAAACTAAAAAATTGTTAGTATGGAAAAATGACTTTATATACTTTATTTGATATTTTAGCAATTAAATTGCAATTATAATATCAGTATATAAACTTGAAAAATTTTGTCTCAGGCGGGACTCGAACCCGCATCTCCTCGCATGCCGGGCGGGCGCCATACCATTAGGCCACCGAGACACTGCGACACGGCGCGAATTTTTCAAGCATATTCTTACGCTGTGAGCCAGCGTTGCTTCATCAAATGTTAGGAGTTTGCACCCTTAACACCCGAAAGAAACATCTTTGCAGATGTTTGACAGTCAGTTAAGATGAAACAGCTATTTATATACTTTATTTGATATTTTAGCAACTTAATTGCACTTATAATATCAGTATATAAACTTGAAAAATTTTGTCTCAGGCGGGACTCGAACCCGCATCTCCTCGCATGCCGGGCGGGCGCCATACCATTAGGCCACCGAGACACTGCGACACGGCGCGAATTTTTCAAGCATATTCTTACGCTGTGAGCCAGCGTTGCTTCATCAAATGTTAGGAGTTTGCACCCTTAACACCCGAAAGAAACATCTTTGCAGATGTTTGACAGTCAGTTAAGATGAAACAGCTATTTATATACTTTATTTGATATTTTAGCAACTTAATTGCACTTATAATATCAGTATATAAACTTGAAAAATTTTGTCTCAGGCGGGACTCGAACCCGCATCTCCTCGCATGCCGGGCGGGCGCCATACCATTAGGCCACCGAGACACTGCGACACGGCGCGAATTTTTCAAGCATATTCTTACGCTGTGAGCCAGCGTTGCTTCATCAAATGTTAGGAGTTTGCACCCTTAACACCCGAAAGAAACATCTTTGCAGATGTTTGACAGTCAGTTAAGATGAAACAGCTATTTATATACTTTATTTGATATTTTAGCAACTTAATTGCACTTATAATATCAGTATATAAACTTGAAAAATTTTGTCTCAGGCGGGACTCGAACCCGCATCTCCTCGCATGCCGGGCGGGCGCCATACCATTAGGCCACCGAGACACTGCGACACGGCGCGAATTTTTCAAGCATATTCTTACGCTGTGAGCCAGCGTTGCTTCATCAAATGTTAGGAGTTTGCACCCTTAACACCCGAAAGAAACATCTTTGCAGATGTTTGACAGTCAGTTAAGATGAAACAGCTATTTATATACTTTATTTGATATTTTAGCAACTTAATTGCACTTATAATATCAGTATATAAACTTGAAAAATTTTGTCTCAGGCGGGACTCGAACCCGCATCTCCTCGCATGCCGGGCGGGCGCCATACCATTAGGCCACCGAGACACTGCGACACGGCGCGAATTTTTCAAGCATATTCTTACGCTGTGAGCCAGCGTTGCTTCATCAAATGTTAGGAGTTTGCACCCTTAACACCCGAAAGAAACATCTTTGCAGATGTTTGACAGTCAGTTAAGATGAAACAGCTATTTATATACTTTATTTGATATTTTAGCAACTTAATTGCACTTATAATATCAGTATATAAACTTGAAAAATTTTGTCTCAGGCGGGACTCGAACCCGCATCTCCTCGCATGCCGGGCGGGCGCCATACCATTAGGCCACCGAGACACTGCGACACGGCGCGAATTTTTCAAGCATATTCTTACGCTGTGAGCCAGCGTTGCTTCATCAAATGTTAGGAGTTTGCACCCTTAACACCCGAAAGAAACATCTTTGCAGATGTTTGACAGTCAGTTAAGATGAAACAGCTATTTATATACTTTATTTGATATTTTAGCAACTTAATTGCACTTATAATATCAGTATATAAACTTGAAAAATTTTGTCTCAGGCGGGACTCGAACTTATAATATCAGTTTATATACTGATATTATAAGTGCAATTAAGTTGCTAAAATATCAAATAAAGTATATAAATAGCTGTTTCATCTTAACTGACTGTCAAACATCTGCAAAGATGTTTCTTTCGGGTGTTAAGGGTGCAAACTCCTAACATTTGATGAAGCAACGCTGGCTCACAGCGTAAGAATATGCTTGAAAAATTCGCGCCGTGTCGCAGTGTCTCGGTGGCCTAATGGTATGGCGCCCGCCCGGCATGCGAGGAGATGCGGGTTCGAGTCCCGCCTGAGACAAAATTTTTCAAGTTTATATACTGATATTATAAGTGCAATTAAGTTGCTAAAATATCAAATAAAGTATATAAATAGCTGTTTCATCTTAACTGACTGTCAAACATCTGCAAAGATGTTTCTTTCGGGTGTTAAGGGTGCAAACTCCTAACATTTGATGAAGCAACGCTGGCTCACAGCGTAAGAATATGCTTGAAAAATTCGCGCCGTGTCGCAGTGTCTCGGTGGCCTAATGGTATGGCGCCCGCCCGGCATGCGAGGAGATGCGGGTTCGAGTCCCGCCTGAGACAAAATTTTTCAAGTTTATATACTGATATTATAAGTGCAATTAAGTTGCTAAAATATCAAATAAAGTATATAAATAGCTGTTTCATCTTAACTGACTGTCAAACATCTGCAAAGATGTTTCTTTCGGGTGTTAAGGGTGCAAACTCCTAACATTTGATGAAGCAACGCTGGCTCACAGCGTAAGAATATGCTTGAAAAATTCGCGCCGTGTCGCAGTGTCTCGGTGGCCTAATGGTATGGCGCCCGCCCGGCATGCGAGGAGATGCGGGTTCGAGTCCCGCCTGAGACAAAATTTTTCAAGTTTATATACTGATATTATAAGTGCAATTAAGTTGCTAAAATATCAAATAAAGTATGCAATTATAATATCAGTATATAAACTTGAAAAATTTTGTCTCAGGCGGGACATTTAGTCTCAGGCGGGAAAATTTTTCAAGTTTATATAAAAATGACTTTTCTCGATTTCGTTCAGACAAAACGGTAATTTCATACTTTAACCCCTAATATTAGCTTTATTGTTTTTGATTTTATAAAATGGGATTCAAATAGATACTCACTTTGGACACAGATAATATAGTACTAGTACTTTTGGGTTAGAGCAATTACGCGTATGTGATGTTAAAGTTAACTTTACCTTATACAAGTTATCAGTAATACCTTTCAAAAAACACAAGACAATGTAATGTTTTTGACTGCAGTGACGTATAATACAAAAAGGATTACGACCCAGATATTTCAGTCTCTGTCTGAGCTCAGTTACATAACCAATTAGTGGGACACAAGTCCTTCGCGGCAAACCAAACACTTGATTGGCAAGGCACAGCAATCTCTTATGTAAATAATTAGCTTTACACATCTCGCTTCGATGAGTTTTCAACATTAAATGGTGTTAAACTTCAAAACAATTAGTATCTAAAACTAAAATTTAGGATCATCATCAAAAATGTATCTCATTTCCTATTTTATCTGTAGCTCTATGCAAATTAAAATCATGCCATTTAAATGATTGTTAGCGCATTGCATCCGAACCGCTGCACCTGATCTACTATTATATTTTTGTTATGTTTGAAAAAACTTCGCTATATTAAGGAAATGTTTGGAAATTTGTAAGGAAAAGTCAATAGTTTGGTCAAAATAATCTTCTACAAAAAGTTAATAAGTGAGTTAAAAGACATAAGGAGGTTAGGGTAGTTAGCAAGGACAAAGAGATGCCAGGTGATGTTAAAACAGGTAAGTTTCGAATTGGTGGAAATTGGACATTGTGAATACTTAATGGAGCTTCCATTAAGTATTTCCAATTGTCTACGACCTACGGCGGTTAATAAATACGATCGAAACGTGCAAACTAATACGACTCCTCATTTAGATGTAATACAAATTGTATATTGTAAAAAATACTAACTTATGACCTAAGACCTCATGGTCTCTTTAGTATTGTTTACAATACTACTACTACGACGCTTTGAAAATATCTACGACCTATAAAATCACACTACAATAGCCGCTTAAAAATATTGATTTCATAGTTTCATATGGAAAAGATCAGTATTTAAACAATGGTATATTTTAGAATTGGTTATGTTCATTATTCTGATCGAACATTGTAGAACTGCTAGTTAAAGAAAGAGAACAATTAAGTATAGTTATGAAACACAATAATTATCATTATGTTGGGAAACATTTATCCTTGTAAAGTATCATTGCAAAGAAATAAAAATAGATCGTATCTGATTATATCAGGATGTTAATTAACATTGTTTTATTGTACCTAATATAATATATTTTTACAAGTACTTACTCAATAATTAGATAATAGATTTAACTACTAACTGAGTCAGCGCCACTTAATACTGCCATAAAGTAAAGACATAAACGTAGGTTTAATCACTGTGTAACTCTACGTTGTGTTTACGTGTACATGCGCACACGCGTACTTTTCTATCATGTAAAGAAGACAACAAATCAGGCTAAACACTGCAGCATCTTATATGGTTGACTATTCGACTATTTTGCATTAATTAATAGTTAAAAAAACTGTAATGCGACTACGAAAATGCAATGATTCCAAGTCACCCTGTATATTTGCTGTATTGTTTATAAATTTTAGTTCTCAGAATTTTGTCTTCTTTCATTTTATACGAGTACCACACTCGTTATAACTGCATCTTTTTTTTTCAAATTACTTCAATATATTAATTTTGCATTTGCCGTACCTATAACTTTTTTTTGACAAAAGGTATCTTTTGTACCCGGACTATAATAAGGAATCGATTAATACCTCATTCACTAAAATCAACTCAGTAGTTTAGCCGCAAATGTGGAACCCACATAATTACCGACATATATATATACATAGACTGCTAAAATCATAACCCTTCCTGTTTGAACTTTGCTGTAGTAAGATAAAAAAAAAGTCTGATATTGCAGGTCATTGTACCATTACCGTTACTAAAGGTACTCTTACTTGTAAGTTACCGTACCATATTTTCCATGAATGTGACATCTATACTTAATATTATCATAGGGAAAGCCCTATGATATTATATAGCTAAAGAGTTTGTTTGTTAGTTTGAACGCGTTAATCTCAGGAAGTACTTTCGAATTGAAAAAATATATTTGTGTTGGATTTCATTTATTGAGGAAGGCTTTAGGCTATATAACATCACGCTGCGATGGAGCGAAGCATCAGTGAAAAATGTTGCAAAATAATCGCGATCATAATAACAGAAATTGATGCGTACGAAGTCGCGGGCGACAGCTAGTTAAGTTTAAATCACATACATAGGAACTTATCTGTGCCAAGAGAAGGGTGCGCGTGCATATTATAATGTTATACATGTTACCATGTTAAACAATAAAAAGTTATGATGTTATCGCGTCAAAATTCGAACAGATGCAAAAAAATAAATTCAATAAATACTTCTAAAAACACGATTTTCTTTCAATACGCTAACAAAAATGAAATAGACTTCTCATTTTCGTTGACTATTTCAAAGTTATAACGTCATTACGTTATATAAATGATATAATATAAAAGCTTGATATGAGATTTGAGTGCTCGCTTTTAATTATTGTTATCAAAAAATTAAAAGAAATTAGTTTATTTCACTTATTATCTACACAGGTAAGAATAAATATCAGTTGTGTAGACCTAAACGCATGTAAGTAGGTTAAAATAAAGCTAGCGCAAATCTGAAAGACTGTGACCCACACGCGTCACACTTCTCCCTATATAAGTACATATTATCATAACCGATTGGCATTAGTTGTTAGGACAGTATTAAATAAGACATCCATCAGTTTTTCATTGATCTTCCCGGTACCCGCCTTACATGGTGAACCTGCCACAAGCAGACACTTTTTGGGAATACTGTCCGTATATTTACTGTGTCTCTACGTTGCCCAACTTACCAACGCATGCAACCACGAAGGTTGCCGACTGTGGCTGCGTCTGCGCAAATGTCGTGATGCTAACCGGCATTTAGTCAACACATTGCTGACCACAGGCTACCATTAATGCATAAAATCAGAGTCAGGGCTGATATTACGTAATATTCGGTTACAACTACAGATTTGTATTTTGATTTGTCATGACTAGATAATGGGAATACCGTGGGTTTTACAGCTCGATCAAAAAATTAAAGCATATTTGTATCATCATCATCATCATCAGCCTGAGTATATCATTCCGCTGCTGGACCATCCCTCGAAAATGATGATGATTCCATATTTGGCCAGCAGTGGACAGAAAGCGCTGCTGCCCATTTGTTGCAATTCAAAACTGGGCCCTACAAATACATTGTTCAAGCATTGCAACAGCATACAACCTTTTCATTTCTATAAAAAAATTATTTTTTAAATTAAATAAATGTTCATATATCTTTCTTACAGTTATTATGCCACTTTCATCTAAATTCAGTTCATTATTATTTACATCCCAGTAGCTAACAAAATTTAAAAAAAATATTCAATTTTGATGCTTCTATTCTAACCCACGTTTGCTTTTAAGATCGGTTTATGAGTTAAAAAACTAAGAATAGTCTGAACAGAGACTATCATCATAATTTTTCGTAATTAGTATTTACGGTCCTTTGACATACACTAATGTTGTTGTAAAAACATGACCATGTATTTAGTCAATGACTTTGATACAACATTTTGAATGTCAAACCATTATTTAAAACATATGGGTCAAAGACCCAGATTTACAATATGCTAAGTATGAGGTACTATTATCTTTTCTATGATGTTGAGTTGGTACTTACGTACCTATTTAAGCAGCAAGACTAAGCTAAGCATCCATGCGACCATGAATTGAATTAAGTCTATTTAAGACACGTCATGCCAGGACATCTTTACAGACAAACTGCTAAGATTCAGGAGCACTACATTTTTTTGCACCAAAACCTGTATGATGACATCTGAGATGATGACTATGGTCACTGAAGTAAAATATACACTAATACAATTTTCAGCATGTCGGAATTCCTCTTTGGTGTTTTAAATAGTTTTTCGTTTTGTAGTAGCTTCAATATAATTTCATTAGTTTTAACTGTAACCCTTGCTTGCCGTGGCAGTTTTTTAATGAGACGATATAGTTCTAGTTTTGTTTATATTTTAACTTGTTACTTTTGTATTTAGGCGTTTGTCTGTTGGTTATCCAAATAATTTTAAAACTCTCTTTCATGTTCTGAAAACCAATACAACCGGTAGACTGTATGTTGATTTTGACTTATTAGTTGATCTATGTGTATTAAGCCTTGATATTATTGGCCAAATTCTAAGGTATTAGAATAAAAAGTATTCAACTTTTAAGGTAGAGCTTACAATAAATTAAAGTTACGGTCAATAATCATCCCTCTGCAGAACAGAGGCATCCATTATTGAGTTCAAGTTATCTCAGCAATGATGGTTACAGGCATTAGTTATGCCACGCTTGCCCGGGTTGGTGATCACAAGGCTAGCAATAGGATACTTCAAACCTCTTATTGCCCGACCCGGGGATCAATCCTAAGATCCAAGACCTCAGGAGGACCTAACATCAAGATAATAAACCTCTCTTGCTACCGGAAATTCATTTAATATGAATAGCACGGTTAAATTGACAAAATAACATCTAAGGAAAACAAACTAACACAAAAAGAAACATGTAATTAACAAACAAAACACGAAATTATACCGCATCTACACAATGAGTCCGATAATCTACAAGAATAGTTTAATTTCCTGGCTTCACATAAGTATGTTTTGTTTAAACATTTTAAGAAGTGTATGTTGCTGGAATAAAAAGCGTAAAATAATAATATAACTAATTTACGAATGCACGATTCAAGGAGTCTTGAAAACGGAAGAACTTACCACTGTGTTTTCCATTAATATTTTTTTATATACAGGCTGTCCACTTTCAAATTGAGAGCAGCAACAATGCAACAATGCAGCTGAAAATGCTTATGCAAATAAAAATATACCTGCTTGATTTATTGCAAAAATCTCCAGAAGACTAAAAAAATAGTTTGTAACGGCTTCGAATAAGAAATCTAATAGTAGACTTCTTAGAAGCATCATAAGTACAGCATCGTACCAGTAAACTTAGAAAGTAAAAGATAAGGTGATATTGAAAGGCATGATGATATTGAATCATCGTTTAAAATTAAATAAGGAAGCTATAAATATGAAACCAACCCGCATTTGGCAAGCGTGGTGCTAATCATCATTGCTGTGAAAACTTGAATTTAATGATGGAAGCCTCTTTTTAAAGTCTAAAATCCATGATCTTGCACTGTAATTGGTCAATTCACGGAAGCTCTACACTCCACCCAGCTCCGCTTTTGTGAAAACGCAGCCTCACTCTAGTTATTTATGTCTTATTTAGGTGCGGATAACTAAAACTGTAGACCTTAAAACAGGAATTTAATAACCGTGAACTACTGTAGCACTTTTTAAATACAAACTAAAATAATTTGTTATAATTTTTATAATTTGACACGTAAAAACATTATAAGATTAAAACACGGCCAGCGAAGTAGGTTTTTAAACTGTACCTAGTACTTCAGCTTTAGTTTAAAAATTATTTAAAAGGTTTTTCGTTTATAAATGCAAAATACTTACTAAACCTGTTAATAATCTTATACAATCGTCAGCAAGGGCGCGCTTTTATTTCATTATGCAAATCAAACAAAGTATAAAATTGTTGTGCATTTAAAAGTACAGTGATTTCGTTCAATCAAAACCTAACCTAACCAGCCTGTAGATACTTTGCGGTTTTTATGCATCGTACGCAAATGAAATAATGAACCAACGAGGGGCAAATTAGACGTTTTAGTATTAAAGCAGTCGCTATATATAGTGGCGGTAGATCACATACGAGTATCATAAGTCACTCGGCTACTGGTCATTACTGGCCACTGAAATGGTAGGTTGCATTACGTTACATTCGGTTTTATCTGACAATCGGTTTTGTGTACAAAATATACAGCAATTACACTTTAAGAACGTCGCGGCTTAAATTGAGGATAAAACGTGGACGGACGGAGAACAGTGATATTTTTGTGTGATAAAGTGATTGTATATTCGTTTTCAATACTGACCTTTTTAAATACTAGGTGTACTAGAACGTCTAGAACATCACTAACGTGGTTCCTAAACCGAATAATGTTGCGATTTCGATGGTGATAAAATATCTTTATTAAGTACCATTATTCTTAACGTTATTTTGAGTTTAACCTTTAAATTTTAACCATATAGAGATTATGGTTTTGGAAGCTGTTAACACGTGAAATTAACACTGATGCGTGTTATTAACGTTAGCATTTATAATGAGCTATGATAGTTTTAGATGTTATCTAATTTGTGCCAGTCAGCATGCAATCACTTTTTAGGGTACCGTACCCAAAGGGTAAAAACTGACCCTATTACTAAAACTTTGCTGTCTGTCCGTCTGTCACCAGGCTGTATCTCAAGAGCCGCGATAGCTAGACAGTTGAAATTTTCACAAATTATGTATTTCTGTTACCGCAATAACAACAAATACTAAAAACAAAATAAAATAAATATTTAATCCCATACAACAAAGCCGTTTTTTTGGCCGTTTTGGTACGGATCCCTTCTGCGCGAGTCCGACTCGCACTTGGCCGGTTTTATTTTATAAAATCAAGCATCTTGAATAGTCATGATAACAAACGTCCAAGTAAAATTTCATTTATTCGGCTTAAACTCTGCTAGACTGACCCAGTGACATAGGTCATTTGAATTTATAAATCACTTTGCATAACTATATAGCAAGCTCAAAGCTAATCTTGTGAAATGTGCATATTTTTTATTATAAAATTCTTCACGCATAAACCACCAAACCGATTTTTATGTAATTTGGTGCTTAGATAAATTAGACCTTGAGGAAGGACATAGACTATTTTGTATCCCACTACAGGTTCCCGTCCTCGCGATATAAACCATCATATCCATTGTGGTAGGTTTAAATATTGGGACGTGTAAAAGCGCCTCCTGTGACCTGTTTGCAGAAATAAAACAGATTTTACTGATTTACTGATTGCTCCGTTCTCAAAGTAAGAAACTATTTAAATCACCTGTTTTTTTATGGTACTCGTAGTTGGAAACAACGGTG
The DNA here is from genome assembly GCA_949315895.1 of Anania crocealis. NCBI lineage: Eukaryota > Metazoa > Arthropoda > Insecta > Lepidoptera > Crambidae > Anania > Anania crocealis. Next base: position 13,460,466 of record OX438865.1, on the reverse strand, counting down.
TCACCACAAACACCCAGATCCAAGAAAATAGAGAAAAAGTTTTTTCTATGCTAACCCGTCCGGGAATCAAACCCCGGATCTAGGAGAAGTCGACACCTTGCAAACCTGTTCGTATATAAGCTACTCCGCCACGGGGTTGTCAGAAAGCTAGTTTCTTTTATACACTGCTGTAACCTAAATTCCAATTATTGCCTTATTGTCCTGTGCTGCGTCTATAAACAGCTGTAACCTAAATTCCAATTATACAATTCCAGACGTCAACAAAGTGCCTTATTGTCCTGTGCTGCATCGTTGCGGCGCTGGCTCGCCCTGAAGACCGGTATACCGACAAGTTCGACAACTTGAATATCCAAGAAATCTTGGAAAACAAGAGGCTGCTGAAGGCGTACGTCGACTGTGTGCTCGGAAAGGGCAAGTGTAGTCCGGATGGGAAGGAGTTGAAAGGTAACCTTCACTATCTTTTAATCACTTCTCGCTTTTTGCGATAGGTGCCCGTAGACAAGTGGCTTTCCAATATCGTTTACGATAGACGAATACGTAATAAATGCACATGAGTAAATTTATTCATGTGATAAATGTATGAAAATGACATTAACAAACGATCGAACGATCGTAAGATTATGTCATTTTCATACATTTGACATCTATTCGTCTAGCGTAAACGAGTTTAGAAAGCCACTTGTCTAAGGGCCACAAATTATTAATTAGTATCCTATTTATCTACATTTGAAAGTATAGCATAATAAAGCAAAGTATAGTCTTGGAGTCTAAATACGTTATTAAGCACACTTTTGAGGGGTATTGTACGAGATAGATAGTGCATCTTACAGTATTTAGACATAATGCCGATAATACTGTAACTCCGACTAAGTTATACAAAGCAAGAGTTATCTTAAGGTAAAAACCCCCCATTTCAGTGCCTTAAAGCGTACTAAAATAATGTTATACACGACAAAAGTTTTATTTTTCATGGTAAATTCTATTAAATTTGCTACTACTATTCAAAAGCTACCGTCGGGAGTTCAAGATTAGTAATCTCTCCAATGTTTATCAATCAATGTTAAGTAGAACATTTTTATGCTAAGTTGTTCAATCAATGTTTAATGTATATGTGAAATATCAAATCAGAATCATTAATTAATTCATTGCTCGTTTGACACAGTCTCTATTTGAATAGTAAACACACCTCACTTTCCCTTTTTAATTCTACTGGGACTTGAACCCAGAGATTCTAGGCGATGAACCTACCAAACGCCCCGTTGGTCTAGTGGTTTAAATACCGGACCAAGATCTAGGGGTCCCGGGTGCGATCCCCGGGTCGAGCACAAAAAGTTTCGAATTTTCGAACATTGCTCGGGTTTGTGATCACCAACCCGCATTTGGCAAGCGTGGTGATAATGCCAGTACCCATCATTGCTGTAGTAACTTGAATTCAATGATGGAGGCCTTTCCCCTGCAGTGGGATGATTATAGGCTGTTACTTTCTACTTTACTAGCACAATTGCCATATCTGAGAAAGATTTTTCTTAGGTACTTTTTGAAAACATAGGTAAAAAAAGTAACGGCCTATAACTATCACACTGCAGGGCAAAGGCTTCCATCATTGAATTCAGGTTACCATAGCAATGTTGGGTACGTGGGTTTTTGCGTTTGCATAAGTATAAATCTTTCCATAAACACAAGTTTGTACACATATTTGACGACCATTTAGATCAGCGGTAGTTAACGCTGCTTCTGAGCCATGGGTCGCGGGTTCGATCCCCGCACAGTACAAATATTTGTGTGCATGAACATGTCTGTTTGTACTGGTCTGGGTGTTTTCTATGTATTATAAGTGTTATTTACAAAAAAAAAATTATATAAGTAAGTTTATAGGTTGTCTAGTACCCCATACGACAGGGTACTTAATAGTACCTTAATTTGGGACTAGATGGCTCAGTGTGGCCCAGTGAGGCATGTCTAATAATATTTATTTATTATTTATTTATATTTTATTTAAGTTTTAATAGAATCTCATAGTATTTGACACCGTCTTAGCAAGGTCAGTACCCCATTAACCTGCTACAACACGTCAATAATATGCGAAAGAAGACATATTTTAGTAACATTATCGTGTAGATATAATTAACACGTTATTATACAGGATCATTTATCAAAATTATTTGGAAAATTTTATTTTTATGAAGAGTTTTCAAGTCATGTTTACTGTGCAAAATCACAAACCACTTGTACAGTCAGCTGCTAAGTATGTATACACTTCTGACTAATGCTGACTCTTAATACAGCGACTTATGGTGTATGAGATATAGGGACAATACAAATAGGTACAAAAGAAAAAAGTAATAACATACTTTTGCAGCTGAGTGTACATACATTAATTACGTGATTCCACCAAATTGTACTGTAATAACATGTGATTACTTCAGCGCGGGTATGTTAGGATGCTATTACATCTGTCTGTAAGAAGCAGTACCTACCTACACCACAGATAACCTACACTAACTTCGTCTTGATAGTGATAAATGTAAAAAATCTATATTTTTGGTATTTGTTGAGGCCATGTTCCACGATAAATATTTTTACAGTGAAATTACAATACCTCGGATAAAAATGGTCTTTAATTTTCTTTAATGATTTTGGTTTGTGTCTCCGACACCTGAAATAAATATTTTTACAAATATTTCACAATTGATTAAGATAAAACAGCTTTTATTTCTTTTAAAATATCTTCAAAGCAATTAAATTACTTACGTTAACTAAAAATTTAATTTCTAGTTCAACAAACAAACAAACAAACAAACTCTTCATTGCTTTATAATATTAGTATAGATAAAGTTGTTTGCTGACTTGTGTTTCTATTCACAGAGCATCTGCAAGAAGCTATCGAGACGGGTTGCGTGAAATGTACCGAAAAGCAAGAAAAGGGTGCGTACACTGCAATTGAGTATCTGATCAAGAACGAGCTGGACATCTGGCGACAGCTGGCGGCCAAGTTCGACCCTGAAGGCAAGTGGAGGAAAAAGTACGAGGACCGCGCGAAGGCCAACGGCATCATCATCCCCGAGTAAACCATGGGACAGTTCCTACATACTCATAACGCTTTTGATAAGATTTTTTATTAAAGAATTTATTTATACAACACTTGGATTCATTTTACCTTTGACCAACAGGGAGCTTTACATGACCTTATAGCACACAGTTAAGCAACAAATGACTCTGATTCTGATTCTCACATACTAACACTATCTATAATGAATCCCTATTTCCCTTGGTCATCGTATCACGGCTGCACCGATTTCGCTAATTCTTTTTTTGCTTTGTTTGTTATTGTCAGGAAAATATTCTTATGAAAGAAAAAAAAAAGAAAAATGCGCGGAAAATTAGAAAATTTAAGAAAACTTAATCACCATACTAAATTATTTGTAATGTAACCTTATTGTATGGCGTCTGCCATAACCTTGACAGAATGGGTGCTGCAAATATCGTCAAATAGGGGGTAAAAAAAATTTGAATAAAGAATTTTGCATATGGCCAGTAATGGCGCCTGTTCCCGTGTCGGAATACCAACAAAACTATTTATATACCCGCCAGAAAAAAAGCAAAGAATGTTGTGTATCTTAAATCATATTATTATTAATAAACAATTAGTAACATTTGTTTTATTATACCATTTCGTAATCAATATTTATAGTTAAGAAATGACAACGTCTGTCGGGTCCGCTAGTAAACAAATAAATATAAATTTATGTGAACGAAACAATGTGGAATCGAAGCCGGGAACTTATTGGAGCAAGCGACACCATTAAATCCGTAGCTTAACTTTACCATGGAGGTTGAAAACTATGACTTACTTCAACCTCACATCAGTTTTTTTTGTAATTATGGACGAAAAAACCAAAAAATTTGGATTTTCACAGCTATTGTTTTTTCATTGGAGACCAGATGTAAAATTTTAATCAAAACTTTTTGCTATTAATTAGTACCTAGGTTACTTTGTCAAATACGAATACCTATGATTAATAATACGAATAAAATATGGCCGTAAATAATTACCAATCTTTATTATACAGTCGTTACTTATTTAAATATCATTTAATGCGGGTACAATAATTACCTATTATAATATTTAACGGATCCCAACCACCCCAAAAAGACTTTCGGGGTCTCAAACTATCTCCAAATTAGATTTCATCTGAATCAATGGCTTTTGAGAGCAAACATTACAAGGAAATCACTTTTGAAGTAAAAAGTGGTAAGAGGTATTGTCGAAAAAGTTTTTCAAGCCCCTATTTTAATACTTATAGCAAAACCGACGATAGGTACCCACCATATTCAATAATAGTTAGAATTAAGGCGTTTAACCAAATCTAATGTACTACTTAAATAAAATTACAAGAAAAGAGATGTTTCTAAAGTCCAAGTTTGGTTTACTTTTGCTGGTCGCAATGAAATCCTATTAAAATTTGTCAAGAGTGCTACGGCACAAAAAGTCAATACGAGACGATCTGGTCATTAATTCATTATACATGCTGAGTGGAGCTTTGTAGAGCTTTTGCTGTTTGATTTAATTAAGTGTTTTGTTGTATTTCGTGCCAAATATATATTATTCTTAATTATTGACAATTCTTCATTTACTTTTTGTCTGGTTCTATTAGTTTCAACATTATTGTTTACCTTTGAAGTTACGATAATACATTTAACGGCTAGAGTCAACCATCAAGGAGATTATTGTAGGCGTTATAGTATTCGCATAACGTTATGCATTAAAATATTTAAAGTAGCTGTTGCCCGCAACTTTTAAAAAAGTAGAGTAATAAATTAGAAACTATCTCCTGTATGTTTTCCTACTTCACCCAATTTTCTGACTTGATCGGGTTACAAATATACAGCCAAACCTTCGCATTTAAGATGACTACTAGAGCTAAGAGCGGCCGCCAATTGATTTAATTTTATACTTTAAACTTTTCATTTAGTTGTTTTTAAAATCGAATTTGTCGCTAACGGCAAAAGCGGCCGCTTTAAGCCACAGTGTACAATACGAAATAATGCCAGAATGAAAACCAATTAACAGTGAATCAATAAATACTAGAAGTAACTTGCTAAAATGATACTGTTCTAGTTTTTTGAGAATTGATTTGTATAGAAGTAATAAAATTAAATCAATTGGGGGCAGCACTTAGCTCTATTAGTCGCCTTAAGAAGATTAAAATCTAAAATGTTTGATCTGATATTCACAAAGTCACAAGACATTTCTGCTATTCCATGAGCAAGTGCTAAACATTTAACATGTGCATCTGAAGGTTCGGATGCTTTGCACTCGACGGATACCGCATGACTTTTATTGAGTTAGATTTCACCATTTTTTCATTAGTAAATGCAAGTTATTTTGCAACTAGTTACATCCGTCTAATCAGGAAAATGTCGGAAACATCTCAAGTTAGCACGAACTGAATAAAAATCCAAAGAGTCCTGTCATTGCGCAACTCCTCTAACAATAGAAGCCCACGAATGTATTTTCCGCAATTACATTATTATGTCAGGCGGCAGAGATCTATCTAGGGTATAAATGTAATCGATTTACTTATTTGATCAGCAGTGCCTCGGATCACTCTCGGATTGACCATTAGTTTAGCGTGATCATTCAGAGTAAAAACATCAGGATAAACCTAAGGTTAGATTGCAATTATCAATTATTAGTATTAATTTTTACAGCAAATGTAATTTAAGAAAATTTGATTAAGAAAGTATCCGTCCAAGTAAAAATGTTATACACTGTCAAACTTTAATAGAGTCATTCTCATCATCATCATCAGTCTACTATACTAGTCCAATGCTAGGCATAGCCCACTCCGAAAGGAGGGTTTTGTCATTGGTGAAGAGAAGTCGCTGCCACTTAGATGTTTTTTTGGTAGTAACTGTTTGGTCATTTCTTACGGTACTAGGAAGTGATGGGGTCGCCCTATTGGTACAATTCTTGTGCCACTAAGTACATTTCATTATATCTGTCTTCGATCGTATTGCTTTTTAAGCCTGCTGAAGATCACTTTACTAAAGTGCTCCCCACAGCAATTCTTGCTAAAGCGATTCTTACCTATGCCAGCCATTATTGATTGATCTTTTTAAATAATTTAAAAACTATTGGTTATTAAAGTAAAAGGAACGACTGAAGATTTTAAACTATAAATACCATTTCTTCCAATACATCTTCAGAATCAAAACATGTTTTAGGATGCGTCGCATCGTAGTGTTGGCAGTGCTAGCGCTGGTTACATTGTCGCTAGCTGAAGAAGAGAATGAAAAGAAAGAACAAAAACCAGAGGAAAACTCAGAAGAAAAGAAATATACCGATCGATTTGATGACATTAATGTTGAAGAACTCATAGCGAACAGACGACTACTGGTTCCGTATCTCAAGTGTGTCCTGGATAGAGGAAGGTGTACTCCTGAGGGAAAGGAGTTGAAAGGTTTGTGTTTTGGAATATTTTAACTCTTTAACACGTACAAACGACAACATATACGGCTAAGAACTATAGCATCTTATGTAGTCGAAATAGGTGCGATTTGAACAAAAATACTCGTAGTTGGATAGAAGGTCTCAGGAAATCTAGATACAAGTAACAGATTCCTCAATAAGTTACTTTATCTTTGATATTAGACTCAGAGCCAAAACTTTAAAACACTCTTTAGTTTTATGTAAGGGCCAACAAATGTCTTAATAATCTTTTAAACTTAAATATTTATAATAAAATACAATAGATGAGAATCCAGTTCAGTGATTGCACATTCTTTGGTTTGTAAAGGATATTAAAAATATTTTGTATAGGTCACATATCCATACCATGTACCTTAAAAAACGGTTAGCGAATTTGCGTCATACGACCAGGATTTGGCGCGTCATTAGAAAATATTATCTTTATTTTCCACAAAACTTTCAATTTATTTGATTACTCTGGCCCTCCGTGAATGATTTTTATGTGTAACTATTTATGATAAGTTTCTAATGATAAAAAGGAAAGTAACAGCCTATAATCATCCCGCTGCAGGGGAAAGGCCTCCATCATGACGACCTCCGTGGCGGAGTGGCGTACACACCGGTTTTCAAGGTGTCACCTGCTCCGAGGTCCCGGGTTCGATTCCCGGACGGATCAATGTTGAAAAAATGTGTTTTTCTACATTTTCTCGGGTCTGGGTGAATGTGGAACCTTTGTTGTTTCTGGTTTCCAAAATACGAATGCTTTAAATAGTTATTCAAATTGGGATCACAACAACAATGTGTGTGACGTTGTCCACATTTATTTATTATTTAGCATTGAATTCAAGCTACCACAACAATGATGGGAACAGGCATAATCACTACGCTTGCCAAATGCGGGTTGGTGATCACCAACCCGAGCAATGTTCTAAAATTCGTAACTTTTTCTGCCCGACCCAGGATCGGACCTGGGAGCCCGAGATCTTGGTCCGGTATTTAAACCACTATACCAATGGGGCGTTAATTGTAATGATAATCTTCATATAATTAGGTACAGTACTTAACAAGTATAAAATAGTCGTCATCATCATAATCAATAGCTAAACGACGCCCTTTTCTTGACGTAGGCCCCCGCTGAGGATTTATACAACAATCGGTCCTGCGCCACCCGCATGCAGCAGCTTCGTTCTTTCCACCCCCATGGCTATCGGACCTTGACTAATAACAACATAGACTTTTAAATATTTTTATTTTTAAATTCATCTATAAGTAGTTTAAACGTTTCTTGGATGATTTTAGCAACATTTTCTTCGACAAACCTCTCCAAAAATAGTATGGTGCCATTAATACCTATAACAAATATAAATATGGCGTTGTACTTATATTAAAAATACTGACTATGCCGAAAAGCATAAGTTTTTCTTCTTATCGTGATAATTTCCAATCAAACAGCATTCATCAGTAAACAAGTATCATGATTAAATCATCATTGAATCGTGCAAAAAATACAAGCCAGGTGTAGTAAGCTATGAAATACATATTACGACCAATTTACTATTGTATTCATTTTTAACATCTATCTGAGAGCGATTATTCTATTGTATTTGCTTTTCTCAAGATCTTATAAACAAATGATCAATAACAGACACATGTGTAGCATTATTAAAATAAAAAACGTAAATGAATATACTATCCGACAGAAACCGTATGTACTCTTCTCCAAGATATAAAGTGTTCGATGATAAATTTAAGTTTGTTATTTAAACATAACTCAGATCTTCAAAGAATCAGCCATTATTAGATGTTGTAATATAATTAACGGATTTCAGTTACTGTTAGCATTCATTTTATAATTAGAGAGGCCCTTAAAATTAATTGAATCATTTTTCAGATCACGTAAAGGACGCTATGCAAACTGCTTGCAAGAAATGCACTGATAAACAGAAGACTGGCGCAAGGAAGGTTGTCAATCACATTCGGGACAACGAGAAGGAATATTGGGAGGACTTGGTAAAGAAGTATGACCCCAAGGGCGAGTTCAAGAGTATCTACGAGCCTTTCTTGGCTGCTAAAGAATAAGGAAATGGTTACGGAAATTGACTTCGTCTTGGAAGAAAAGCATTTCATTTTACTGTGGTTTTCTAAATTATTATTTTTGATGTTTTGTTAAGATTACGAATAAGTAATTGCTGTGTTCTAAAATGTTTAGTATAAATCATTATATATCAATTGTTACCTTTTTGTACTAACTACCCAGAAGCTAATATAAATTGAGTGCCAAAACTTACAAGGTTTTTTCATTATTTTATATCAATATCCTCTTTTATTAATCAATACTAAATGCCCAGGGCACAGACTAGATAAATATTGAGAGGTAGATAAAGCTAAGTAGCATTTTCACTTTATGTTATTTTTCTGACAATATCTTGAAAAATTGTATCTATACCTATCTACTTAAGAGACCGTCGATTTGCCTAATCTTTTTCAAAAACTAAATACCTGCTCCAAGTTACAGATCAATAAAAAAAAACCTTTTGATAACCAATCATTTATTTTGCTTCACAAATCATACTACATAATGCTATCAAAATCACAATGTGTTGGTCAACTTATGAAACTAGAGCCTTGACTGTCCGGAGATCCTTTTCGTACTTGACAACATACTTGCGCTGCGGGTCGTACTTTACGATGAGCTGGTTCCAGTAATCAGGCTCGTTGTTGATGAGGTGGCCGATGACTCGCCGGGTGCCGTCGCGCTGGGTGTCCGTACACTTAGCGCAGTAGTTCTCTAAGGCTTCTCTGATGTGAGCTGGAAACAAAAGGTTGTTGTTGTATTACTAACTTCAGCTTTTGGTCGAATGACTATCGAAGGTTAATCTGCTGTCAGAATTTTCCATATCACCTATAGTATATGTTTTTAAGACTCCTATCTTGTGACAGGAGACGAGCCCAAAGTGTGTAGCCCGAGTCACTTTTGAAAAAAACTTTTCATAAATATTATTAATAATAATATGCCCCTCTGGGCTAACATAGATACCAACTTTCTATTTTAATACTTATTCTAAAACCCCAAAAATTATGCCCCATTTTTGCTCATTAGTCATACGCTTGACTCTTGGCGAATCCGTATCTTATCATGATCATGCCCCATTTCAGATATGCATTATAACAATCATCATGATCACTTTGATTATTAGCAATATAATTATCATCAGCCCACATCAGTCCACTGCTGGACATAAGGTCCTTTGAAAGTAGGATTTAGTTACCATCGATAAGATTGGCAGGGTTGATACATTTTGGTCAATGACAGAAATAAGACGCCTGATGTGTAGAAGACACTGGCTGTACTCCCCATAGATTAAATATATTATATCTAGGTACTCCCATAATCTGAAGATATCTTTAGCGTTCTATAGATATCGTGAGTCCGCGTTAGAAGGGATGATGCTAGTCTGTTTTTCGTATTGGCACCACACAGCCTACGTATTGTCGAATTATCGAAAACTTAACAAGTACTCACATTTTAGCTCCTTTCCGTCAGGTGTGCACTTGCCCTGGTCTAAAATGCACTTGATGTATGGTATGAGCAATCTTCTGTTGCCCAAGATATCGTTCAAGTCCACGCTGTCATATTTGTCGGTGTACTTATTCTGTGGGCGCGCGACGGCCACCGCCGCTATGGCTAGAAGGCAGATAGCTACGAAGGTTTTCATTCTAAAATGGCGATATTTTTTTAGTTAGATATATAGATAATTACAAAATAAATGGAACACGGGAAATAAATTTTGGGCTGCACCATTTAAATTTGATATGATAGCGGGAAGGCAGCGTAAGAAATCCAAAACGTGGATTATCAATTAGACTAACAACAATTAGTATTTTGAAAGATGATGGAAATATTATCTGGTGCCTTCTCAGTTTCAGTGAAGTGGTCTAAAAAACACTTAAGTGAAACTTATGACTATTAAAAAGTTAATCATTAATACTCGTATACCCAAATTAATTCACCTTTGTGAGAATCAGATGTGTTTTTTTAAATGTGGCCGCGATACAAAATATATTTGATTATTGCGAATGCGAATGCGAATGCGAATTATATTATTTATGTATATTATAAAAATACAGGGTGAAATTTAATTACTTTCCAAATTTTAATATAGCAATCTACGAGGCAAAAAACAAATGACGTATTTTTTCTTTTGGTGTAGCCCAGTACAAAAATGTGAAGATAAAGCACTTTGAAAATGTCCACCAAAAATAAAAAAAAATTGAAATTGCATCCTAGTAGCACTTTTTTTACGTGATGTGCATCTCATTTATTCATTACAATACTATTCATAAGTTTTTGTGTTTCCCTTTACACCTTAACAGGTCTGGGACCGTAAAAATTGAAAACTATATCGCGAAAAATATTTTTGGGTGACAACTTAATTTACATTTTTTACTTCATAAACCGGCTCTAAATACGATACTGAACGCATATAAAAATTTTGGAAAGTGGTAAAAATTTCATCCTGTATACTAATTAAAGACCACTAAAAAATAATAATTCTAAAAATATTATTCCCTGAGATGAAAAATATGTCCACTACCTCAGATGCTTCAACCATTGACAAGACATTATGTATAGGTAAGTATAGCTTAGTAGTTACAGCAGTTGCCCGATTAGTGGATGTTGCGGGTTCGAGTCTATGACAGTAGACATTTTTATTCAAGGAAATGTATTTTAAATTAGTACTTGGAATAAAAAGCTGTATAAAAACTATATAATATGAAATAGTTACTTCCAGAAAACTTAGCATAAAATTTATTGATACCAGTACTTACATTACTAATTCGTTCACTATACCACAGTACCACTGATGTCCAAGACTGAATGACCATGAGTACAGAGCAGCACCATGTTTTATACCAATAATAGGACATTGGCTTTACCCCGAGATCAACATCGAAACGGGTTTGACAATTCTTCGAAAATAAACGCTAACTTGAACTTGACCGATGGGAGTCCTACGTCATGTTTGACGTCCGATCCCCCCCCCCCCCCTCGCGTTGATACATATAGCCTAAGTAACATATAATTGCTATATATGAACTTTATATAAAGCTTTGCGATCACAGAATGCTCCTCTAAGGACTTTGCAAACTATAAATTAATTAATTAAAATTCGTTGCCATGGGAGGTCAATGGTCGCCAAAAATAAAGTAATAGAGGGTTGCAAAAAAAAGAGACGACAGCTGATATGAACATAATGGAACACATCAATAAATGCATCAGCATTCTGTAGACGACATTATACTAAACTTGACACCTCGTGTTTTTAGCAAGAAAGTAAACACTGAAATTTCTTTGTACTCAATAGTACTCATCCATAGTTATACCCTTAAGTTTTTTCATCCAACACCTTTAGGTACTTCAAGGTTAAAACTAGGTATATACTACAAGTCTCTATTGAATAATAATTTTTCAAGAAAAATTAAGACGGTTTTTTTTAAACAGTTCCATATTACATTTTTTTTACCATTATTATAGGCACAAATCAAGAACTATGAGAATATTGTAACAATTACATTACACATGTATATTCTATACTTGCAAGAGAATTTACAAAATCCATAAATAATTTATGCAAACGTTCCCCAGTAAAAAGGAGCTGGTCCAGTCAGCTTTTTATCAATCGTTAATCAGAAGTCTAAGTAATTTTCCGTTGTGGCAACATGTAGAGTGTTCAAAGCCGCATATGTTCTTACCTTCGCGTCGTACAGGCTAAAAATGATATTATTATCACAAAAAATATTTCTAATTCCGAAGTCTAAAGTGCCAATAGTTATTTATTTTAAGGTTTTACAACTATTTGAGACAATTTTGGGCAAAGTTTAACTCTAGGTACATGTACTAAGTGTTTTATTCCCTCGAAAATATTTTTGGTTAACGATCTCATTGGACGAATTATTTTATAAAGGTGAAATTTATTTTTACGACTTAAGGTGGCCCTCTAGAGCATAGTCGATGTATTGTAATGGTTATTTTTCATTAAAACTATTACCTATTATTTTCCAAGTTAATACTATTTGAACGCTTTATCGCCAATTGATCTATCTAACTTAGATCATATTTAAAAGGTTATGAAAATTATAATTTGTACATTTACAAAATTATATTTTCGTCCCCTTGGCTGTAGAGACGGCTAGTTGCTGGGGGTCGGAAGCATCCAAATTTGTTAGGGAGTTTGGGCGTCGGCTCAGGCATAAATCTGGTGACCCCCGCTCTGGGTTATTCCTGGTGCAAAGGTTGTCCATTGCTATCCAGCAAGGTAACGCGCCTAGCGTCATGGGCACTTTTAATGTAGAGACAGCTCGGGGCGGAATTCGTCTTTAGGTAGTTTTATTGTTTTTCTATTAATTTTTCACTATTTAAAAGAATTGTTGTCTTTTTTTTGTATTTGTATAAGTAATATCTAATTATCTATAATTTATTGTTTCAAACCGACTGTTAATCATTTTGTCTTGAGCAAATAAACTTTAGTAACTAAATTGCATAAAACAGACCATAAAATAAGTATCAAATTTAGCATATTATCATTAGTTACTCACGTTAATACCTATGCTCTCCAATATTCATCACTATGATTAGCTTTTGTATATTTTGCCTTAAAACACGCACGTTTTTGTCAAGTTCAAATTATCAACAAACACAGCAAGCTAGCGAGACAGTGTGGTGCGTATGACACGCAACAAAACCAGTTCATCATATTTTAAATAGAAATGAGTATTCCTTATAATTCATGGATTTAACGGTCTTTAATTATTTGATGTGAGCTTTGCTCATTCATTTTAATTTGTGTAGGAAGACAAATATATTCGTATGCTAAACTAGCTGAACTGGCTTAGTATTCGTCTGTTAAACTATAAAATTCTAGGAAACTATAACTAGACACAAACGGATAACTATACCATATGATCTATTAATAAGGTATTATTTTAAAATCCGTATCGACCGTTTCAGGTGGATGGTGATGACCCGAATCGTAAAAGGCTGTGGATTAAAATCACAAAGGCCTTGGTTTCATAACTTGGTTTGAGGATACCCTCGTATACGGTGCTATTTTGTTTTATCGTAACTTTATTACATTCAAGGGCAACACTTTGAGTTTTTTAAATAAAAACTTTGAGTTATTATTAGAACAAAAGTTTAAAGAAAACTGGTCGAGTGCGAATGATAATTGAGAATTTTTAATGAACTACTTATTGTCAAACAGTTGTCGTTTTATCCAACCATATTACTCAGCGTTTTTCAAAAGTTTTCATTTATTCTAGAACTATGACTGGACAGTCTACAGCTTGTCTACTTACCAGAAAACATTTTTTTTACACATCGTTATCCAACATTATTTACAAAATAATTTACAAATTTGCGGTCAGTGTATTTGTTAGCTTTACAAATAGATAGACAATATTATTGCTAGTTGCCATTAATCGCAGCTGTATGTCAAATAGTGTGTCCTAATACCGTCTAATTATAAACTGTGATGGAGTTTGATAAATAAGGTAAATCTAGTATGTCTACTTTTTTGTAACAAGGTTTTTTAAATCTTTAATGGATGCACCTAGCTTCAATGTATTTGATGAGGTGACACTTTGAAACGCATATGTTTATTGTCATAAATTCAATTGACATACATCATATGGCATACAAATTAATAAGCATAATAGTGTTTAGCAAAGTTATTATTATGCATAAACATAATAACGCAGATTTGTTGAAAGATATAATAATTAAAGGCATAATCATATAAATCTATATTTTCATTTGCCATATTTTTATAAGGCATACTTTGAAACGCAGATTTTAATTATACCTAAATGACCATATTCATAATTTCGTCTGACATCTTATACAGGATGAAATTTTAACCACTTTCCAAATTTTAATATATTAATCTACGAGACAAAAAACAAATGACGTATTTTTTCTTTTGGTATAGCCCAGTACAAAAATGACGAGATAAAGCACTTAGAAAATGTCCGCGGCCGTATCAAATATTTTAAAAATTTAAAATATTTGATACGGCCGCCAAGCAATACTTTTTTTACGTGTTGCGCATCTCATTCATAAATTACGATACTATTCTTAAGTTTTTGATTTTCCCTTTATACCTTAACAGGTCTTGGACCGTAAAAATTGAAAACTATATCGCGAAAAATATTTTCGGGTGACAACTTGATTTAAATTTTTTACTTCTTAAATAGGTTCTAAATACGATACTGAACGCCTATAAAAATTTTGGAAAGTGGTTAAAATGTCACCCTGTATATGAAATTCTCGTGTCACAATGTTCGTTCCCGTACTCCTCCGAAACGGCTTGACCGATTCTCATGAAATTTTGTGAGCATATTGAGTAGGTCTGAGAATCGGCCAACATCTATTTTTCATACCCCTTAGTGATAAGGGTTGTCCACCCTTAACATTTTTCTTTAATTTTTGGACAAAACATTTTGTTTTTATTTTTCTTTATTGTAGCATTAAAAATACATACACCCCTAAATTTTTACTTTTTTATCACCAACCCCTATTTTTTTATAGCCATTTTAGTATTTTAATCATGTTTCATCCCGCTCGATAACTGATCAATTATCGTCTTTTTTGTAAGGGTAGGGTAGAAGTAGGGAAGGGTTTAGGCTAGGGGTAGGGTAGGGGTAGGGTAGGGATTGGGTAGGAGTAGGGTAGTAGTAGGGTAGTAGTAGGGTAGGGATAGGGTAGGGGTAGGGTATGGGTAGGGTAGGGATAGGGTTTTTTTTTAATTTTTGGACAAATTTTTTTGTTTTTATTTTTCTATAATGTGGCATTAAAAAATACATAGAACCCTAAACTTTTACCCTTTTATCACCAATCCCTATTTTTTAATAGCTATTTTAGTAATTTAACCATTTTTATGGCAAAACAACGTTTGCCGGGTAAGCTAGTACTTTTATAAAGTAAAACTCAGTGAAGCCATACTTTTATAAAACATATCTATAAATATCCATTAATTAAATGTTTACTTTTACTAAGCATGTTTATTTATACCTAAGTAATTATCAGTAGGTTTGAAAAAGTGTTGGTTAGGTTAGGTTAGAACAGTGACCCTAAACGCGCGAAGACGAGCGAACGTAGCGAGCGGGCCACGGTAGCGGCCGCCGAGCGCAAGTTCCCCCCTCCATATGATTACCGCCATTTTTTGCTCAACTTAACCTTAAATCATTTTAATTGTTCTCAAAAACTATTTATAAAAAATACATATATCTAGGTAACGCTTTGAAACGCATAATGTTTGTTGACATAGTTTTAATTATTAAGATAATATTGAATCGAAGTTTAGGGATATTGTCAGTTATGCTTATCAAATGTATGCTTTTTGAATAATATGTCTTTAGAATATTAAGTTATGCCTTTATTAACTTATGCTTTTCAAAATTATGCCCATCTATGATTATGCCTTCAAGGTTTCAGCCAAAAGATTTATGCGTAAGGAAGTTATGCTTTAATGTTTTATGGCATATGACTATTATGACCATCATCATTAGCGTTGTTAGTTTATGGCGAAAAACGTTATGCGTTTCAATAGGTAACCATTTGATGAGCTTAATGAAAAGCAAACCTAGCAAGCTAGAGCCATGTCTATATGAACGTGTTTTAATTAAGAACTTAACTTCTTTCTAGTTAAGAAGTAAGTAGGTACAGTGGAATATACAAAATGTTGAAAAATCTCATCCATGTCACCCACATAAGATACTCCAGAATTTATCCTAATGTGCTGTCGTCTGTACCAATAAAAAAAACATCGCAGAAAATGTTAATTATTTTATTGAAATAATTACCAAATAAATATATCAAACAAAATTATATCGCAATAATGCTAATTGAACTGGTGACCATGACCAGATCAGTATACGGCTACAATCATTAGCAAAATGCATACTTTCATAAAAAAGATAATTAAATAATAAAGAAGATTTTTTTTTCAGCTAACTTATAGGTTTTGCTAACGACTGTACGGTATGCTGAAGTCACAGTACTATAATAGAACCTAGCAGGTCCTAAGGGAAATGATAATTTACCAAGAGAATACCAAGGTCAATCAACAAACCAAACAAGGCTACCAAGGTTACTGCTACTGCTATATTTATCTCTAAGACGTGGTCACTCACAATACAACTTGTACACTAATTTAAATTACGTAGCCAGATATGGACAGGATAATATCACAGATAAGGACGTCAAGGGAACAGAAGTAATCAAAAGCTGAACTGGGAGTGCCGTAATATCTGTTTTAGAGCCAATAACGAATGGATAAGACCTGGCAAACGCAGTGCAAGATGCCCGCCGATAGGGTAGAATAACAATATACGCAAAGAAAATCGAATAGAATCGTCAAAAATCTAAATACACAAACAAAGACGAATTTTGGCCTGTCTCTGGTACTGATAAAGATATATAAAAATGAATTTGGCATTGGAATAATCCCTGAATAGTCAGGTAAACAAACAAACCATTTTTATATCCTAAAATACGATGACTTGTGTTGACATATTATTAGTTTGTTTATGGAATTCCCTCGCTTTCTACTTATGATGGTCAAGGCATCGTGTTGGTCTAAGCACCATCCCAGGCCCCCACTAACAGAACTGACAAATCTTTACTGAATAAGGTATTCTTTCTCGAAGGCTGGTGCGTACACCTTTTCAGGGTCGTACTTGCCGACGAGCTGGTTCCAGTACTCCTTCTCATTATTGATAAGGTGCTTGAAGATTATACCACCAGCGCTCTTCTGCTGTTCAGTACATTTTTCGCAAGCGGTCTTAAGGGCCTCCTTTAGATTATCTGAAATTTGTGATTACTTTTTCATTGTAGGCTATTGTGAAAAATATTTTCGTTATATCATAATTTAAGATAATACCTTTGCAGTGATACGTCAAAAAAACATCCGCCTGGTAAGCTACTCCTTAAGGTAATATTGATATTTATTTAGTTACGTAGATATTTTATTCTTTACATCAGTAAAGCATTTTGCTGACAACTATGCTGATATTTTGTTGCCAACTTTTGAATGTCAAATAAAAGTTCATCAAATAAGAAGTCTGGTAAAAATAGATGACATCTACCATGTATCCTGTGTATGAGACGATAATAAATACCTAGTACCTACTAGTAAAATACACTCAAACAACCGGTCCTTAACACTTAGCACGTCTGTTGGTACAGTTCAAGGTCCAGAGTCAGGTTTTTATAGTCATTTCGTCATTTAACTCTGCAGGTTTTTGCGACTGCCGATGCATAATCATGAACACGCCATTATTAATGGGCGCTACCTTTGTAAGGTGTACTGATAAGGTCAATTTGTTAATACGGAAAAATTATGCTTTTGAAAGCTAGAAGGATTCAAATTATGTATTGCACTAAAATGATTTACGATTTGTACAAAATTTCAAAACAGTTTTTTTATTATGGAAGCAATCATAACTTCACTTTCACTTGAAACCTTACCACACCTTTAGGCTGAAGTCTTTAGGACGTAAACGCTGCTTCTGAGCCATGGGCCGCGGGTACATTTCCCGCATAGTACAAATATTTGTGAGCATGAACATACCTATTTGTACTGGTCTGTGTGTGACATGTGTTGTTGTAAGAACCAGACTTTTTTTGAACATTACATAGTTTTATGGATTAAAATACTGCTTTTTATAGTCAATTAGGTACAAGTTACTACATTAGTTCTACATTGTAAACCTACCTCTCAGCGCCTTAGCTTCGGCAGAGCACTTGCCCTCTTCTAACGCACATTTGATGTATGGTATTAGAAGCCGGCGGTTTTCAAGGATTGCCTCAATGTCCGAGGTGTCGTACTTATTAGGGTCGCTCTCAGTTGGAGCAGCTGCTGCAGCAGTCGCCAGAGCGAAGAGACAGACTGTGATAAACCACTTCATTTTCACCTGAAATGAGGAAATATATTCTAGGTGCGATCACGATGGTCACAAAAAGATATTTCGTAGTATAATACCCTTACACTGAACTGAATTTGCATTTAAATCAAAGCTGTGAAAACAAATAAGTGATAATTTGGTTTTGTATAGCGAAAAATATAAGTTGATATTGATGACTTCCGTTTGAATAAATTTTATGAAAAAAAATAACAATTTTTTCTTTCGCTGTTATAAGGGGCCTCCTCAAAGGACTTTGCTCAATAGATCTGGTAGATTTTTTTTTTAATCTAAAGTTTTGAAAACACTATAATGGAGAGTTACGAATGGCATGACAATTTAATACATTTGCATTTTAGAACATGATTTTAACACAATTTTTATGGGTTTCATGAATCTAGACCAAATTTTCACTTAACTGACACAACAAAAATAAAAAATGATTGAATTCTACTGTACCTGATTCTGAGTATACCCAAAACTGAATTAAGATCCTGAAAACTACTATATATAAGCATTTTAGCGAAACATGTATGACGCAGCAGCTACATAAGTTGTCGTAAGCAAACAACCTAATCCTATTGTCTTTTTAGTGTTAGGTCAAGGTTTAAGATTCTTAGGTGGAAAATGAAAAGACTTACATTTATAAACAGAAAATGTGAAGTGCGAAATTAGTCATAAAATTTTATTGACATTGGTAAATCGTTTTTGAAATTTTTTCCCTTTTTTACCATCCCCCAAAAGGCTTATACCATAGAACACGGAAAAAAGGTAAGAAAGGCCATGTAGGCTGGGCAGGCGAGCCACAGAGATTATGAGCAAATGCTCATACTTCTGCCCAAACATGAATGTAAGTGAGCGCTGTGATTCGTAGACGTAATTAGTTCTAGCTTCAAAAAAACTGCAATGGTAGGTATTGTTATTGTAATCCATACTAATAATATTCTAATTCGAATTGAAAAAATATTTTTGTGTTGGATAGTCCATTTATCGAGGAAGACTTTAGGCTATATGACATCACGCTGCGACCAATTGGAGCGAAGCATAAGTAAAAATAATCGCGATCACAATAACAGAAATTGACGCGGACGAAGTCACGGACAGCAGCTAGTCTTCTATATAAATAAAAATGAATCACCGAAATGTACGTTCGCGCATAACTTTCGATTGACTGCACCAAATTGAACAATTATTTGTTTGTTATGTTTGTTATATTCGGAAGATGGTTTGTATGGCAGAAAATTAGTTATACGAGTAATTGTATAAAAAAAAATCTTTGTTAGCAACATCCACATGATATGTGTAAAGGGTAAACATGGCTATAAACAAACTATCTCCTAACATCATTCTTCTATCAAAGCAGGAAACGGCAGGACCGATTTGGATACAAAAATGTTATATTTCAATGGGTTCATGACACCTTGGTTTGAAAACACAATCGGACCAGGACTGGATTTAAGATTTGTGGGCAGGACAACATCTGCCGGGTCCGCCAGTGGTTAATAAATTTAAAATATATTACATATTTTTACATTTTCATGTGTACACACAGCTATATTCTAAATAGTTAGCGTGTCACAAAATAACACCAAGTTAGACAAATTACAGTCCTAAGTTTATAGCGGGCAAAAACAACTTCTGACTTCATGTTTACACAAAATGTTGATCCGACGACAAGCGTGAAATAAGCCACTATATTTTGTGAAACAGTGCTTCTTATATTTTCACACTAAAACGAGACCAATTCAAAACCGCGTTAAACAAAAAGTCATCGAAATCGGTATACCTGATTATCTAAAAGTTATGCATGATCATACTGAAATATGCCCCGAATTGAGAACCTGTTTTTCTTTCATCGGTTAAAAAACTAGACAGAAGCTCTTTTCACCGAAGCCAGATTTAACAGATTTTGAACTCAAAGTGGTTTCGATCTAGGACGTTGAAAACAAATTTTCACTGCAAACGTATTTAGTAATAGTGATATTTAAAGAGAATTTGATTTTAAAGAGCTGTATCTTAAAATTTTGCAAACCATTATCGTAATACTTTCTTAATAACTCTTAGGAATATTGAATTTATTATATTTCCAAGTATATTTCAAATTTTTTGTCAGGTCAAGGCTGGATGCACTTTTTAGCTTGCGGCAGAATAAATAACATTTGCTTATGCAAATCATTTAAAAAAACTTACGAAACGAAAATTAATGTATGCTCGAATGTTTGAACAAGTAATTGTCAGGATTAGGTTAAATTTAAACATATATCTTAAAACAAAACAATTTACTAATAATTATTTTTACATCAAAATAAATATAATTTACACAGTTAGTAATAACAAGTCTCTATGTAAAGTGAAAGACAATAGATAAATCAACGAACTAAACAAAATAATTCAAATCGAAAATATTTTTTAGTCAATAGTTAGGGAAGGGTTAACTTTGCGCTATTTACTGATAAGTTGTCCCACATCTGTACACTTTTTAATAGAAATTACTTTCGCTCCAATCACTCTATAGTTTCAGAGTTTCTTTTAGAACACTAACTTCTTCCCTAAGCGTGTTCTCTAAGTTCTTTCTCGTACATCTTGGTGAACTTGCCGACAGGGTCGAACTTCTCTGTCAGTTTCTTCCAGTACTCCGACTCGTGGTTGATGAGGTGGGCGATGACCAGCCGGGAGCCCCTCTGCTGGGCTTCAGTACACAACGAGCAGCGGGTCTCCAGCGCTTCCTTGATATGAGCTGTCAGGAGAATGAGATCCAAGTTTAGTCGACAATTATTTAGTCTCGTGTTTTTTAACCATCCATTCTTATAATCTATTGTGAAATACGAGTAATA
The DNA here is from genome assembly GCA_949315895.1 of Anania crocealis. NCBI lineage: Eukaryota > Metazoa > Arthropoda > Insecta > Lepidoptera > Crambidae > Anania > Anania crocealis. The sequence goes on along the minus strand of OX438865.1, from coordinate 13,439,199 downwards.
CAGGATGAGATTTGTATCATATTCAAAAAATTTTTTTGGCGTTCAGTATCGTATTTAGAGTATTTTAGAGCCCATTTATGAAGTTAAAAATGTAAATCAAGTTTTCACCCGAAAATATGTTTTGCAACATAGTTTGCAATTTTCACGGTTCTAAGCCCGTTAAGGTATTAAGGGAAAAATAAAAACTTATGAATAGTATCGTAATGAATTAATGAGATGCGAATCGCGTAAAAAAAGTGTTGCTACGAGGCGAGGCCGTATCACATTTTTTATTTTTTTGGCGGACAGTTTCTAAGTGTTTTATTTTGTCATTTTTGTACTGGGCTATACCAAAAGAAAAATACGTCATTTGTTTTTTGTCTCGTAGATTACTATATTAAAATTTGAAAGGTAGTTAAAATTTCATCCTGTATTAATTTTAAAATTTTAATGAATTCAAGGTTATTCTATAAAATTATAATAACAACAAAGAAAAAAAACAGGAAGCTAGTATACCAGTGCTATACCATAATAGTATTGTCTTAAAGTTATCCTATATACCAGACGATATCGACTTTTGTGAAGGAATGTAATAAACAATAGCATTTAATTACTAGTAACATTAATAACATTAATTGTATGTTACTCTTATGGAACCGATTACTTGTCCGATATTCTCTTGATCGAATTTCATTTGGCTAAAAACTATTTCGTGCCATATTTTAGACCATCGAAGTATCATTTGACATAAAATGTTTTTACCAAACTGCATTACACCGAATTACAAAACGACTTCTTTTCTATTGGCCGAGGTATTTTTTGGACTTTTTTTAGTTGATACAGGGTTTTATTTCTTCATTTTTTAACTTCACTAGTCTACCAATATTAAAGTGACTCATTTGCAGATGCAATGGCAAACATGATTTTTCAAATGAAATTTGGCCAAAACATATTCGAGCTTATGATACGTGACCGTTAATTTTGTTCTTACCCTTCAGCTCCCTGCCCGGCGCAGTGCACTTTCCTTCACCCAGGACGCACTGGAGGTAAGGAAGTAGTAACCGCCGATTGGACAGGACAGTCTTGATATCGATACTGTCATAGATGTCAGTGTAGCGGGGCACCCGCCTCGCCAATGTCACACCAGCGAATGCCAGCAGACAAGCTAATAGGAGGAACTTCATCTGTAATGGAGAAAAAATAATTGAAGGAAAAAAGTCGTTACTAATCGTGGCTAGTAAGGTCCTTCATCAGAAGTGTTAAAATTTTTAACCTAAATCTAGGTAGGTGATCCAATCAAATGCGTTCGCTATACGCTCACAAAAAAAAACAACATGGACAACATCACATATGTACCACATTTTTCTGATCCCAAAGGAAGTATTACGTTTTATTGAATCAATATCCACGAAGGCTCAAACAGCCTACATCAGCAGTCGACACATAACTCTCCAAATGGAGGACTTAAGGATAGTCGCTATGATTGACAGGAGGTTTGGCGATCGCAGATCCACCAATAGTAAGGCGCTGCTGCCTGCTGCCTGTCGACTTTTCATCGTATTCCTTAAGTCGCTTCTTACGACACCTATAGGAAGAAAAGCGGTGGTGCTTATATATTTTAGGCTAGCAAGATACGGCAAAATACGATAATTGAGTAAGTGGTTTTCTACATTGCCTTGAAAACCGATGTCTACGCCAGTCTACAAAGAGGTCATCGCTTTGCATTTTAAACTGCTCTACACGTCGTATAGGTATTCCAAAACTGTCGATTAGAGTAAAATAATGGAAATATGTGTACTAATGAGAATCCAAAGAATTTTCTCTCTCTCTACAGTTTTCTGACTGAAAGTTGAGCATTTGAGAAAATGCATGATTATCTTCTTTATCACTTTGTCAAAACTATTTTCAATAGTAGAAGCTATATAATTTAGATGGGATTACTTGGCTACGTATAAAATAATATATTAAACGAAACAACACAACTGTAGTCTTTTAGAGTAAGGTTAGTAGGCCACATTATGTTATTACGTTTTAAAAATAAAACAGGTTTGAGTGTGATATTTCCAAATCATTGTTAACTTAGTTGAAATTCAAGCATAACATATATATCCGAGGATCCATTAAAACACACCTCTTACAAAGCTAAGGCTGAACTAAGTGCAATTGGACCTAAATAAACAGTCCTTAAGTTAAAGTCAAATCTTAACTACGTTTTAACCTATCTTATATCAACACAAAGCACACCTACCTTTTTTTATTTGGTCACTAACACAACCTGATGGCACAGAATTGACTAATCGTATATTGGTCATCGATCGTTGACTTATATACCAAATAAAACATCATTTGGACAGCCTATAACTCGTTTTTAACAGCATTGATAAGTTTTTTCGCGGAATGCTATGTCGTCACAATGTCATTAGAAAATCCGCCGGATATTAATAAATTGTGTCCGTAAGGTCTAATGATAGTTTTATCAAATGAGTTAAGAGCCATCAGTTATTGTATGATTAATTTCATTAAACATATATGTCCTTACCCGTCTTAACTGGCGCTTTATTTCAATGAAGATTATTTTATTCACTTATAGTGTGATTAATTTCATTCAACATTTATGTCCTTACGCGTCTTAATTGGCGCTATAATTCAAAGAAGATTATTTTATTGACTCTGAATTTTGCTATCATAACAAAATTTTAATAACCTGGTTTTCAACTGTAATTCAAAACAATATTCACAATCCTAAAGCCTTATTCTACAAAACAAGTCGTCACTATTGCATAGCTAAAACATATTTAATAACTAAGATTTTGTAAGAAAAACACCAATCAAAAGCAAAAACAAGACATTATCATATTCTTTAAAAGAACTAGTAAGTTCTAACATAAATATACGAGTAATCTACCTAATAATTGTAGCAATAAAATTAATACGCAAAGCGTTTCTAACTACAAAGCTAATATTACAATTGACAATAAAATTATTATTGAAGGAGTTTTTAACTACATAGCTAACAAACTATATAATTGTTATAAGGTTATCGTCAAGCAGCTTAAAAATCATTCACACAAAGTTTGACTTTACTTGATGATTAAGCCTAGGGCAAACGAGTTCTTGAGTGGAGACCGCGTCTCGGCAAATGTAGTGTAGGCAGGCCAGGTGGAGTGATGATTGGTGGCGCAAGATGGCTGGCAGAAGCTAGATGCGAGAAGCCGAGGATCGACCTAAGTGGCGTGCAAGGAGAGGCCTATGTCCAACAGTGGACTGCGATAGGCTGATGATGATGATGAAGCAAAGGGAAGATTAAAATCATCCGCACTCAATTTAGCTGCTGCAAATGCTGGACTAATGTGTCGATGGAACATGCTCGTATTTTAAGCATATGCGGATACGATTCCCGGTAGAGTCAATGTACAAAACGGTCTTTGACTTACTTAAGTCTTTAAGACAGGTGAGATTAAAGTCTCGCTTCGAAAGGAACGCTAAGCCGTTGTTATTCCGATCTCATAATAAGGTCTATCAATTAGTACGAACTAGTTTCTCCGGACTGCATGCATTATGATTTTAAGATTCAGGCTATATTTTTTAATAAATAAATAATTATCTATCTCACAAAATAGGCTTAATACTAAGATGTAGGTCAGAAAATGTAGTAAGTAGGATAGAAGTTGTTTTATTTTGTAATCGACTTTATGTAGCCTCTTAGGTTAGCTTAAAAGCGAACCTGTATTACAAGTCACCAGTGATAAACAACGCCTTACACAGTTACAATCAAGAACTTTAATTTAATTAAAATCCTTTTTTTTAACCAACAACACTTGTAAATCATGGTGTGAGCACAAACATACATAAAGCATTTCTTGAATAAAAGTTTCGACTACCTTAGATTTGCCGACTTTATTCAAGGCTTACGTCCACAAAAACATATCCACACTATCTATCGTAAGAGTTAGTTATTTCGAGATTTCTACCATGTACCTTATTTTTTCATGAGATTTCGATATTTCGGCACTGTTGCAAGCGCCATGATCGCGGAAGAATAGATACAAACAATATCTTAAAATAGCTCAAACTTAGAGCGTTGCCCAGTAAACGGAAAATTTTGGGTTCGACTCCCACGTAATGCAGTCGACATTTTTATTCAAAGAATCGGATTTTCATTTTTCACCAGTTACTTTTAAAACAGTCCAGTGTTCCCTATATTTCTTCTTTTTTGTGAATCTATAGGTACTAAAATTATAAAACTGAGGTGTTTGTTCATTTGTTTGTTTGAACGCGATAATCTCAGGAAGTACTTACTGGTTCGAATTGGAAAATTACTTTTGTGTGGGATAGTTCATTTATTGAGGAAGGCTAAAGGCTATCTCACATCACGCTGCGACTAATAGGAGCGAAGCATAACTGAAAATTGTTGCACAAACGGGGAAAATCATTCATATTTGAAGGCTTCCGTTGCGTGCGCTGCGAAAACGGTTCAAGTTTCCCAAAAAATAAATTCCCAAGTATTAACAGGAATTGACTCGGATGAAGTCGCGGGCAACAGCTAGTAATTTGATAAAATTCTAAAATCTATGAATATATTACACGAATGATGATACATATACTGATTTAAACTTCCATGGTCACTATTACCAGAGTTAAGTGATACGGGGTTTATACCATGTACTCGTACCTTGTGTTTATGAGTTTCCGATATTTAGTTTATTATACAGTTCTTCCGTGATCTTGGAGCTTGCAACAGTGCCGTATATCGGAAACTCATAAAAACTAAGGTACATGGTATAAACCCCGTATCAATTAACTCTGTGATGATTTATAATATGAATAAATAACCCTCGTTACCTTCTGAGGATTTCTATCATTAAGAAGCAATGAATATTTCCGAACATTAGACAATGGTTGGAATAATTGCGCGATACAACAGTAATTATAATAAGTATGAACACAATCGTTTATTAAGTCACCTCTAGTTCTGATTAATTGTAAACGTAGTTTGTTATTCCATAACTTTACCTTGTGTGATTGTTTTTTTTATTTGTTGACACTCATTTCATTTTGAATCGACGACAAAAAAAAGTCGTCAACTCGACCCATCATTGCAGGGTAAAGGCCTCCATCATTGAATTCAAGTTACCACAGCAAAGGTGGGTACAGGCATAATCACCACGCTTGGCAAATGCGGGTTGGTGATCATCGCAAACTCGAGCAATGTTCGAAAATTCTAAACTTGTTGCCCGATCTGGGGATCGAACCCAGGATCCCGATATCTTGGCCTGGTATTTAAACCACTAGACCAACGGAGCTTTTTTATGGATAATTTTTACTATATTAATCGACTTCGATGAATTATTTTTTGATACCGTCAAAATCCTTTTTAAGCCTTGATCCTTATGCAGGAAAATAGAGCTGATAAACATGTTTTCAAAAATAAAAGTTAAAGATATTTTCATAAAATAATTACCGACAACGAGTTATCATTTTTTGTGTCGATGTTAAACCAGAAATTACTGTCAATCATAAAATATTAAGTATCTAACATTTCGAAATTTGGAGTTTCACAAACATATTTCTCGCTGTGTGGTGCCAAGCAACCAGTATAACCACCACTCCTTTTGGTCCTTTACATGTCGTAAAAGATGACCAAAGAAGTACTGCAAAAAGAAGAAAAATACGAGCGCTAACCTTCCTGATAAGATGGGTGCTTTGGCAACTGATATAGGGTGCAGAGGGTACTGATGACTATGTATGTTGCGTTGTTTAAATCCGGTCTTCGATAAATTGGTACGGTCCTCGCAAGCGCCATGACTAACAAGTAACAGATACCCTTTTTTCTGACATTTTTACTTCACCAGAAATGCGGCTGGGGAGACTCCGAACTCAAAATTGGGTCTGCCTCTCCATTTATAGGTCAGCCCAAAACAGTCCTTATGTACTCAAGAAGAAAGAAGATGTTTCTCTAAGTAATTGTCGCGATCAATTGACAATGATGCAAAGAAGTCGCCGCTGTCTGTCTTCTTCTGACAATACTTCTTTTGTCGATTGCCTCTTATGTCACTCATAGGACGAGAAATGGTTGTCCTATGCTATTTTGAGCCGGCATCATATAGCCACTGAAGCCCATCAAAATTATGTTAGGTAGACACTAATCCTAGTGACCTACCTATACAGGGTGAAATTTTAACCACCTTCCAAATTTTAATATAGCAATCTACGCGACAAAAAACAAATGACGTATTTTTTCTTTTGGTATAGCCCAGTACAAAAATATCAAGATAAAGCACTTAGAAAATGTCCGCCAAAAATCCAAAATTTTTGATACGGCCGCCTAGCAACACTTTTTTTACGCGTTGTGCATCTCATTCATTCATTAAGATACCATTCATAAGTTTTTGATTTTCCCTTTTTACCTTAACAGGTCTAGGACCGTAAAAATTGAAAACTATATTACGAAAAATATTTTCGGGTGACAACTTGAATTACATGTTTTACTTCATAAATAGGTTCTAAATACGATACTGAACGCCTATAAAAATTTTGGAAAGTGGTTAAAATTTCATCCTGTATAATAGCATACAGACGTAAGTCAGAGGTACCTGAAGCTTGGTTTATTTATAACGTAGATATTAACGTGACTCATTTGTTTGTTCACTTCACCAGAATCACAGCCATCTAAAGTGTATAAGCAGAGAGTGATTAAATCAGCAAATAAAGCAATTCAGTGTAACTAACGCCTACCTATTTATCAACTCATGATCAAGGAGTATTTACATTTCTTATGAACAAGATATTAACATCACCACGCGGCGCGGCGTCGGCGTAGCGACGTCAATATATAAATGGACTTAAAGGAAAATTGTATATTTCTGATAACATAATAGGTACTTTGATTTATTTATCCCCATACATAGTTTGTTCTTGACTTCATTCGCGTGATATTACTTACTTGCTTACTACAACTTAGTAAAAATTGTTACAGCCTATAATCTATGGCCGTAATCTCGGCCGTTTTGGTGTGATTTAGTAACACCATCGAAACTTTCACACTTATAATATTTGTTCCATAAACGTATTACTTGATGCCTGAATCAAAAAAATGGTGATGGCAAATTCATAATATTAATAAAAATATGAAATATAAAACCTAACAGAACATTACATTAGACGATTGCGTTAAAATTAAAAAAACTGAACATTATTGCCTTAGCAAATTACGAGTACCTAGTACATATTTATTGAATCACAGTAAACTTTTCATTTAGTTGTTTATAAAGTCGAACTTGTCGCTAACGCCAAATCGGCCGCTTTTAGCAATAATGTACAATACGAAAGAATGCCAGAATGAAAAGCAGTTCTTTAACAGTGATTCAATAAATACCAGAGGTAATTTGCTAAGGTAATACTGTTCTAGTTTTTTGAGAATTGGTTTTATTTGCAAGTAATAAAATAAATCAATTGGAGACATCACATAGCTCTAGTAGACCCCTTAAACAAATCATATTCAAGTTACTTTTAAAAATGAAGATGGAAAAAAATACTTTTAAAACAAGGTTTGGAGTGACGCATTACACACACACGCTCACGTGAGAGAGGTTCAATTGTTTTTATTGTTAAACCACTTATTATATCAATGGCAGTAAAAAACCCGCCAACCAAACACCTTGCTGATAACGCGCTACAGATATTATGGAGTTTACCAATTTATATAATTTAATGAATGAGTCTCCTTGTGTTATTATTTAGACTCATCCATTTATATTCACAAATATTTAATTTAAAATTAAGATCGAAGAATATTGTTTTATTATTACCAAGGTCAGCTAATACTCGAAGATGGAAAAGGTAAATGGAGTTATAGTTTAGGATCTAAAATAATAGGATTTTAAAAAGTAAAGTTACGCGAAACTATATATTTATACATGTAGACCTATTCAATTCAATTTAAATAATTTATTGCATTATATTACGCATTGTGTTACAAAGGTGTTGCAAAATAGATATCTATAAAGTTCATTACTAACCCTGTTCGGGGCAGGGCACAGCGTTATACGCGTACCAGTTATTTTTATTGAAAACACCTACTATTCAAAGGTGTAGGTACTACTTTTGTTATGTTAAGAATTCAATTGTTTCTTAGCTGTTGCCCGAGGCTTTGTACCATCCCAAAGGAACAATATTCAGTATTTCAGTATTAAAAATAGCCTATAAACTATTTCAGCATATAAATCGGTACTATTAATTGATCTAATACATAAAAGAAAGTCGTGTTAGTAACACCACTTTAACAGGAGAACGTCTGGACATTTTTTTATGATTTTTGTGTTTTTGGATTTGTCTGGGTCGGGAATAGGATAATATGTACTAAATAAAACGTCCAAAGTTAACGTTTTTTTCTTAATGTTTTTTTTTATATTTTTTCCAACGACGCCATATTATTTGATTACAATGACGTTTAGGACGTCTAAATCAAATTCTACTCTGAGGTGATCAGAGGTGATACGAAGTTCGCAGGGTTCGGTATTCTATAAATAACTAGCTTACCCCGCAAACTTTGTATCGCCTCAAAATAATATAATTGGATTTTGACGTAAGACGTCACACATATGTCATTGGCATCAAATTTTAAGTATGCCGTTTACCGGGCTTGTCTCCACCGATCCCGGGATCAGATCGAGTTGGCCACGGATCTCGCCGAGTTGTATCCGCTGATACCGGGATCCGTTTCCATCAAAAAATGATGAAATGTTTTTATCCACTGATCTCGGTATCCGTGGCTACACAAAAAAATATATAATACTTTTCGAAACGGATCCCACCGTACATAGTATCTACCAAAAAAGATTAAATTGTTTTTAATATCAATTTATTAATGTAGGTACAGTTCAAAAGAAGAAGAACGTAAATTAAAAACAAAACATTGCTTACGTAAACTAAACAGATGGGAATATTCACAGAACAGATAAACATAAACAAACAATTATTTAAATTGGTGGAAATGTACATAATATTAGGTATCAAAATGTTAGAATTAAACCAAAAATATTAATCTTCGTCATTATAGATAGAAGATAGATATATTATGTATAGAAGATTCTTTTATATATATCTTCGAAGATATATGTAGATCTATATACATCTATATTAATAAAAATGAATCACTGAAATGAATTTATGACTTGCGATCAAAAGCACCAAATTAGAAATTTGTTTTTTTATTGTGTTTGTTTTTATCAGGACGAGGTTTGTATAATACATATTATTATAATAAGAGTAAGTTAATGTTGGGAGAATGACGTTAACTTATTCAGCTAGCCAGTAGTAGTTGCCAGGTTTAAATAGACAATAGGACGTCATAGCTAATCTTACTAATTTTGACGACCATTTGGATCAGCGGTAGTTAACGCTGCTTCTGAGCCATGGGTCGCGGGTTCGATCCCCGCACAGTACAAATATTTGTGTGTATGAACATGTCTGTTTGTACTGGTCTGGGTGTTTTCTATGTATTATAAGTATGTATTTACAAAAAAAAAGTATATAAGTAAGTTTATCAGTTGTCTAGTACCCCATACGACAGGGTACTTAATAGTACCTTAATTTGGGACTAGATGGCTCAGTGTGGCCCAGTGAGGCATGTCTTAAATATTTATTTATATATTTACTAATATTATAAATGTGAATGTTTGGATAAATGTTTGATACTCAATCAAAACGGCTGAACAGATCTAGATAACAACATCCGTTATAGTGATAGATAATTTCTGGAATAGCACATAGATTACTGTTTATCTCGGAAACAAGTACGGTTAGGTTTTCCACGCGTCAAATTACCGGGAAACAACTAGTATTAATATAACAGAATTACCATTTTTTTTTAAACAAATCTTTTTATAATTTATTACATACATAACACTTTATAATTTGTGGGTTATTCATTTTCGATACATTAAACGTGTTCATATTATTATAAAGAAATTTAAAAAAAAAGGAAAGTAACAACCCATTTCTCTCCCTGTTGAGCACGGGTCTCTCTCCTTTAATTATTAAGAGGCCTTAGTCTCACCACGCTGGCCTAGTGCGGGTTGGTGGACGGCGAGGGCGACGCTGTGGCAACATCACCTCGCCGTTGGACGTTCCTCAAGCTGCCCGAAGGCCTCCAACAGAGCTTAACGACTGTTATCTCGAGACAACAGCCAGGACCGACGACTCAACGTGCCCTCTGAAGCACGGGCGCGCTCATGGTATGATGCCGCAAACAGTCACCTATCCAACTAGTGACCGCTCCTAGCGATGCTTGACATTAGTGATAGAGACCGATCACTAAGAAGCATTGAGTTATGAGCGCTTCAATAAATTAATAATTATTGATATTAAAATGTTTTGTGTTTACGGAAGTGCTATATTTTCTTAGCCCGTACATTCGTGGGCTAAGAAAATACAATACGTAGATGTTCTTCGGAAATAAATATAGCTCACTCAAGGTAAATGTAGCTTTCTAATGGTGAAAAAATGTTTAAAATCGGCACCGTTTTTTTGGAGTTTATTCATTACAAACATACAGACAAACAAAAATACAAATCTTTCCTCTTCATATTGTTAAGTGCAGATTTATGTAAATAAAAATTTAAAACGAAATGTATGTACGCGCATAGCTTACATACATTTCGTTTTAAATTTTTATTAAGCTCGATTGCAACGAATTCTAAAATCGTTTGTAATTTTGAGTTAGTATGGAAGAAAATGTTTGATTTATACAAAATCTTTAATAACGAAGATGAATATTTTTGGTTTAATTCTAACATTTTGATACCTAATATTATGTACATTTCCACTAATTTAAATAATTGTTTGTTTATGTTTATCTGTTCTGTGAATATTCCCATCTGTTTACTTTACGTAAGCAATGTTTTGTTTTTAATTTACGTTCTTCTTCTTTTGAACTGTACCTACATTAATAAATTGATTTTAAAAACAATTTAATCTTTTTTGGTAGATACTATGTACGGTGGGATCCGTTTCGAAAAATATTATATATTTTTTTGTGTAGCCACGGATACCGAGATCAGTGGATAAAAACATTTCATCATTTTTTGATGGAAACGGATCCCGGTATCAGTGGATACAACTCGGTGAGATCCGTGGCCAACTCGATCTGATCTCGAGATCGGTGGAGACAAGCCCCGTTTACCTTATCATATCACACAGAAAATTTGCAATAAAATAATATAGCGATTAAAAATTGAGATGTACGCTATTCTATCTTTCAAGTTGGATTAAACTGCACACGGTGTGCAAATTTGATTAAAATCGGTTAAGTAGTTTAGGAGTCCATTGCGGACAAACAACGTGACACGAACTTTTTATATATTAAGATGAATGGCTGGCTTCAAAGAAGAAATGTATGGCTTCAAAATGTTCTAGCTGGCTCTGGCATATAAGTATCTTTTGTAAATACAATTATAAAGAGACTGACAATTAAATAGTGACCGAGTTTCTTGCACTGCTTCTTCTCGGCACATGTCCCGAAGCAGTGGCAGGTTTAAATAGTGGGACTTGTAAAAGCACCCCCTTTGCGACACCCTAACCTATTCCCAGGCTTCAGACTGCGGTGGGAAATTCGTTCATGGGAAATTGTATTTGAATTTTCAACAAATTACCATAGGGTATTGCTAAACTCCCTGTACATAAACTTAAATCTCATTGAACAAGGGCTATTACACTATTAATGATTATTTAAATGATATGGCATTAAATTGTCCTAGCTCGTACGTGTAGGTCAACCTTTTGTAAAAAAAAAAGTGGCTGACAATAATGACTAGCCCAGACTTGTCCCGAAGCAGGTTTAAATATTGGGATGTGTTAACGTGTAAAAGCGCGCCTATGGGGCCTATTTGCAGAAATTAAACTGATTCTGATTTTGCATTGTCTTCATTGGTAAACCCGTGCTAAACCTGTTCGAACAGCTAATAAGAATGTATTCCTGTATAGTAGTAGTATAGTAACAGCCTATAATCATCCCACGCAGGGAAAAGGCCTCCATCATTGAATTCAAGTTACCACAGCAATGATGGGACCTGGAATACTCACCATGCTTTCCAAATGCGGGTTGGTGATCACAAACCCGAACAAAGTCCGAAAATTCAAAACATTTTTTTGGCCGACCCGGGGATCGAACCTGGGACCCCGAGATCTTGGCCCGGTATTAAAACCACTAGACCAATGGGGCGTTCCTGATTTGGTGCCAAAGATAAAGAATCACCTACAATTATTAAGAGTTGACTCAAAATTGGTGGCATACGAGTATTTCATACTTTTCGTGGGCAAGCATATTTCGTACTTTTTGTCGATAACAATTTTTTTTTTAGAAAAGTTTTTACTTATACAAGCTGATGCGTCACGCTTCTATCACCAAGTCATGAGCGTCACGCAAGATAGCTTGACATTTGATCCGCAAGTACCAGACTGTAAAGAAAAAACTTTCTGAGTCATCCACATGGATTGTCTGTTTTAAAATCATATTTCTTCTTATTAACAATGAAAAAAAGTAAAGAAATCTAGACAAAGTCGTGCCAAGTCTAAGATTCCTTTCTGCGATTTCTTTATTATAATAGTTAATGTTGTGTGACTTGGCCGTTGAAGGGTACACAAGGGTACAAAACCAGGTGCTCCATGACGTACCTGGTTTTGTACCCTTGTGTACCCTTCAACGTCAAAAATCGAACTACCTACCTACTAATCCAACAAGTTGAATATTTTTTGTAAAGGCGGTATGTCGATCTCTTATAATTTGGTTGGGCTCTTGTGTTTTCTAATCAGGGTCGCCAGGTACTCCAGATCACAGCTCCAGATTTTATAGTTTTATCCTAGTTTTTATAGTTTTCTCTTTATGTGGCCATTAAACCCTAATTCTGTACCAAATTTCAGCTCTCTGAATTTATGGGAAGTACTAAATCTATTTTGATGATCATGAGTAGTGAGTGAGTGAGTGAGTGTCATAAATGCGAAACTTTGCTTTCGCTTAACTTCGGAACTAAATGACCTACAGACTTGAAATTTTGTATTTTAAGTATGTAATTATAGCTTACTGGATGACAAAAATTTCTGCGTTCTGGTCTTATCCAGAGGATCTCAAATAGGGGCTTGAAAATGCGGCGAAATGGTTCCAGTGAAGGATGGTGCGGCAATGTTTGCTTCGCGTTCGACTTGGCGGGGGCACTACCGTGCCCCCCGATACACCTAATCTTTTTTTTGTAGATACTATGTACGGTGGGATCCGTTTCACAAAGTATTATATATTTTTTTGTGTAGCCACGGATACCGAGATCAGTGGATAAAAACATTTCATCATTTTTTGATGGAAACGGATCCCGGTATCAGTGGATACAACTCGGCGAGATCCGTGGCCATCTCGATCTGATCTAGTGATGTACAAACCTCGAGGCGTCGAGTTTTGCTTTTGAAGCCTCGAGGCGAATTGGCAGAACTCCGTAAGCTTGGTAGGCTCGTAGTCCCGAGCCTAGCCAAGACGAGAGTTCTCTGAGCCATGCTTTGAGGCTTTAAAGGAGTTCGAGCCTTTAAAAGACCTTAAACCTATCAAAAGAGCTCGAGCCTTCAAAAGAGCTCGAGCCTTTAAAAGAGCTCAAGTCTTAAAATGAACGCAAGCCTTCACAATAAAAAGTAAAATTTATGTTTCTGACTTTAATTTCACGTAAATCTGTACTTACTATCTAAATATATAAAAGTGAAAACTGATTTAATGACTGACTGACTGACTGACTGACTGACTGACAGGTCTAGGATTTAAAATCTGAAAATTTTCAACACGCTTCCTTTTATAGTGTAGGTGAGCACTAAGAAAGGAATTTTGGAAATTCCGCCTCTAAGGGGGTAAAAAGGGCCCCACAAGTTTGTATGAAACTCCGTCAGTTTTGAAGCTAAGTCGATGAAAATTGGTATCCAGCTACCTGATAAGAAATTATGAATGACGTCTTTCAGGATTTTTGAGAATTTAGTCTTTAAAGAGATAAAAAATGGAGGCAAAGTTTGTTCGGATCCGTTTCATATCCATACTCTTTACATATTTGTACTCTCTGATGTCACTTAGTTTGTTATGACATTCAATGTGTCAATCAGAAAATAAATATCATTGCTTGCAAATAGAAGGGTATTTTTTTAGAATTTAATAAGAATTGGTGCCGAAATGGATGAATTAACTAAGTTAAAACGTACACGAACTTCAATTAAAGGCAGTGTAATGCAGTACACAATTCGGCAGCCAGATACAAACCCTACGAGAAATTTCTGATTATGAATTAAAATTAGTGAGTGACCAGCTGGTGACCAGTCACAAATGTACAAAATTACCAAGAATAATTGGGAATAGATACGACTACAAATAATGGTATTACTAATGAGATGACCCACACAAAATGAGATTGAAGAAAAAAATAACCTTCAGGGAACTACAACACGGCTTAATCTAAAACTGCAGAATTTGAATTCAATAGCTCGAAACAATTCCATGTATGCAGAAGGGACCGAGGAGCAAAGGTCGGTCACAAGTGTCACAACACAAACAAACCTTAGCACATCTAAATTGAACTCAGTACTATTAGACAAGAACGAAACATTCAAAAACATCATTAAATGGTTGGATACTTACTTAAAACTGAAATATTGATACAAGGAAATACACGTTTTTAACATCTTTGAGCCCAGAATTACATCAGAAAACGTATTATATTATATTTATGTGCTCCACGGGATCCTTGTGAGTCAGAATTTGAGGAGTTAGTTAAAATTTAGTTTGTAAATTATGAACAACTCAAAATTGGACAGATTACTAGAAGATTTATCAATAGTGTTTGACGAAACTCTTGTTTGCTTATCAACTATAAAGCTCAATAAGAGCTTCAAGAAGATGTGACATCTAGCCGTGACGTATTCTATACGTCATGAACGACAAAATAGGAGGATATGTAACGAAAACTTTTGATAAAACTTGAAAATTCCTATTGGCTGTCTTATCTATATTTAGGTCCATATTTAGAAAATAAATATCAGTACTTACAAATAGAATGGTATTATTTAGAACTAACTCATTTCTAGGGTTCCGTACCCAAACGGTAAAAACGGAACCCTATTACTAAGACTTTGCTGTGTTCGTCTGTCCGTCTGCCAGTCACCAGGCCATCTCAAGAACCACGATAGCTAGACAACTGAAATTATCACAAATTATGTATTTTTGTTACCGCAATAACAAAAAATACAAAAAAAAAAGAATATTAAAGGGGGCTCCCATACATCAAACGCGATTTTTGTCCTTTTTTGCTCCATGTAAAAAGACTTTGCTGTGTCCGTCTGTCCGTCATCCTGTCACCAGGCTGTATCTCAAGAACCACGATAGCTAGACAGCTGAAATTTTCACAAATTATGTATTTTTGTTAGCGCAATAACAAAAAATACCAAAAACAAAATAAAATGAATATTAAAGGGGGCTCCCATACATCAAACGCGATTTTTTGTCCTTTTTTGCTCGATATTAATAATGCCAACAGGTAGGCACTTGAAATATTCACAAAACACTCAGTTATATTTCTAACTTTAACGACAAATAAAAGAATGAAAATAAAATGAATATTTAATCCCATACAAAAAAATACCATTATTTTGCCTATTTTTGCTCGATATTAATAAATGGTAATAGGTAAGCACTAAATTAACTAAATTAATGTAGGTACCTACTGTTGTTTACGTAATCAATGACACGGAAACCTTCGTGCGCCAGTCCGAATCGCACTTAGACGATTTTTGTATACGGTAGAGAAAAATGTTGGGAAATCGAATAAAATTGGTGAGTGAATTTATTTATTTGTACAACCAAGACTACATATACGCCTAATTCCATTACATGCAATATGCATGCAAAACTTAAGGTATGTTAAAATGGAATAAGTAGGTAAATGAAATATCGAATCTTATAAACTACACTGTTGTACCTTACGATATTATTAACTATATTAAGCAGTACAAAAATACTTCCTAAACTGGGCATAGACCCGTATCTCAGGCAGAATAAGGTAACAGGTGTGTTGCAACAACACGAAGCAGCTGACTGGTGGATTAAATCAATATAGACTGGTAAACTATTTGACAAGCTTCCATTTAGTAAATTTTTTTTTCTAACGCATCAAAATTATCTTTTCATTAAATTTTCTCCATATTTTAAAAAAGACACTTTTAAAACATGACAATTAAACTTCTTTGTTTATTGACTTTGTCTATCGATCGTGAAGGGAGAATGACATAGAACTGTCTTTTCCAGAGCTCTACACCAATGCTGGTACTACACCGTCTTGGTCCGTCGTCCACCGTCCGATCTAAGTCTTTTATCCAAACGTAGTATGCAATTGTCTTTGTGAAATCGCATTTACAACGCATATGGATCGAGAAATGGATTTACCTACTTGGTTGGAAATTAAGAATGAGGTTTTTTCCACAGGACCACTTATTCCAGGGCTCTAGGCAGTGTTGATCATATTCGAATAAAGCCTTGCAAGCTGCTTTGAATGGTTTTGTTGTACTACAGCATTGACAGTTTGAAATCTTCAAATTATATTAAACTTAAAATTTCATGTTAATGCAAAAAGATGTGGTGCGAGATCGCGTGGACCACGGTACGCTGAAAGAACCAACACCGGATCCCTTTAAACAATAGCATAATTCAGCCCCTTTCATCCAACTATTGTATCAGCGTAACGGACCCCGGTATGCCGACAACGACGTACCGGCTCCCACTAAGTACCCAACACCACCTCGCCCGTGATGGGCACCCCCGGCACTGTAGGCAAAGAAAGTGGAGGAAAAAAGTGGAGGAAATGGGGTGGTCATGACGAAAATTTTGTAACAGATCAAATTCCACGCGCGCGAAGCCGCGGGTATCAGCTAGTAATATTATAAAGAGGAAAGATTTGTTTGTTTGTTTGTTTATTTGCATCGAACAGGCTCCGAAACTACTGGACCGATTTGAAAAATTCTTTCACCATAAGAATCCTGCTTTATCTGCGATGGACATAGGCTATATTACATTATCAAAAAAGTAAGGGATCTGTATGAAAACTTCGATTATGTAACCGAAGGTGTGAAAGGAAAATCATTAAATTGCGAACGCTGCGAAAACTATTGACAATAGAGCAAAATAATGTACTACAGTTTTGTAGAGGACATCATTATCTACAATAAAGTCCGCGATACTATATGTCTAACTATAACAGGTACGCCACTATAACTCTTTTTTTATGTAAGATTAAGGACGGTACAAAGTAGGTTACATTATTCGTACCTTGGTATTAATCCTTATCCAAATAAACAACTTCATATTCAAGGTTATATCAATACCTGTAAATAACTTTTTGAATTATTCAAATCGGACATACTATTCAAAAGATATCATGAGTTTAATATTTATCAAAATCATCAGTTGATTCTACTGCTCTTGAAGTGACTCGGCCATAGATGGCGCTGTACCTTTTTAACTCGCGGTAAAACTCGATTTTTCCCAATTAGCTAAATTGGAAAACCTGAAATGTAGGGTTGTGTCTATTATATAATCTGTGTATTATAATTGAAAATGATGCCAAGATGTTTCGAACTGGATAAACATGTTGTATTTAGTGGGAAATCCAAAATTTACGCGGACGAAGTCACGGGGGACCGCTAGTAAATGATAAATTAAAACAGTGGTGTACATGATTCAAGTCACAAGTTACAAAGCTCGAATCTTCAATCAGGCAGGCTTCCGCCTTGGCCACAGCACCAGCACTGCTTTACTTAAGGTCACTGAAGACATCAGGGATGGCATGGAGCATGGCAAAGTTACCATTCTTGTCCTTATTGACTTCTCCAATGCGTTTAATACTGTTGACCATGATCTCCTTATATCTTTATTATCCCACCTTAATTTTTCTTCTGATGTATTGGAATGGTTTGCCTCCTATCTCCGGGACCGCCAACAGGCAGTTCGTGTTGATCAGATTCTTTCCCACTGGCGTGATCTGCACACAGGCGTACCCCAGGGTGGCAAACTTTTTCCAATTCTCTTTTCCATATTTATTGATTCCATTACTCTTGACATTGGCTCTTCTCACCATCTGTATGCTGACGACCTGCAGTTGTACCAGCATTGTCACCATAGCGATATTGCTCTTGCCGTTGAACGGATCAATAGTGACCTTAGACGTATCTCGGCTTGGTCTGACCGTTATGGTATAGCTGTGAATCCTTCTAAATGCCCCAAGGCATTGTGATCGGTAGTCAGCGACAAATTTGCCAAATTGACATTTCCTGTATTGCTCCGGTTAATCTTGTTGGTGTAGTTGTTCCTTTTTCATCGAAAAAATCTTGGTCTGCACTTAGACTCTACGCTCAATTGGACGACACACGTATCCGAGGTTAGTCATAAGGTCACCGCCACACTGCGCTCCCTCTGTCGGTTTAAGCACTTTCTTCCTGTTAGGACTAAAATCTCTCTCGTACAATCTCTTGTTCTTCCGCTCATTGATTACGCTGATGTGTGTTATTGTGACTTGAACCAAGTTCTACTCAATAAATTGGATCGTCTACTTAACTACGGCATTCACTTTATTTATTGTCTTCGGAAGTTTGAACATATCTCCGCGTATCGCTTGAAGCATCAGTGGCTGCCTTTATCCTTTCGGCGCATAGAATTCTATCTACTCTCTTCTCTATACTAAACGATCCTCATTCCCCTTCTTATCTTAAATCTCGTTTCACTCTTCTCAGTTCTACACATTCTCCATTCCTTCTCACCGCACTGGTTTCGTATCCAAGTCTTTTCTCCTTCAATCCTCTCGTCTTTGGAATTCCCTTCCAGAAAAACTTAAACAAGCACCCCATTTCAGTCCCATTTCAGCAAATTGTTTTTGTCATCCTCTACTTAGTTTCACTTTTCATTGTAAGTCATCTTATTTATGTATTTATCATATTTTTATATATTTAAGTATGTATTGTATAATTGTATTTGTGTATAACCATTTACGTATGTGTAAACTGTTTGAAGCTTATATATTAGTTTATTATTTATATGTACGAGTATGATACTCGTACCTAATTTTAAATAATTACTTGTAACTTTGCTTATACTTTGTCGCACCGCCCACTTTACATTTCTGCTTAACTTAATGGTCGACTGGCAGAGAATGCCATACGGCATTAAGTCTGCCATTTGTACTTTTTTTTGTTAAATCTGTGCAATAAAGATTAAATAAATAAATAAATCTTTTGACGGATTGATCGACGACTGCGAGTTTACGTGAGCCTATGAATGAACGTAATATTAGAACTCGAGCCTATTTTTGAAAAAGGTTCGAGTTCTGAAAAAGCTTCGAGATCGATCGAGCTCTCAAAAAGGCTCGAGCTTTCAAAAAGGCACGAGCCCTGAAAAGGACTCCCGAGTGGTCGAGCGTTATAAAAATGAGGCGAGCCCTCGAGCTCTATCCAAAAGGACTCGGAGGCCTTGAGCCTTGCACATCACTAATCTGATCCCGGGATCTGTGGAGACAAGCCCGACCTGTAGTGGGACCAGTGGAATAGCTTAACCACTGAATATGGCAGTGTGGCTAGCTTTTGTATCTTAATTTTAGACAAAAAACTGTGCTAAAAATAATAGAAGAAAAAAAAATTTGTTTCAATCTCTTTTACATTTTTACTTCTTTGAAATTATTAGGTAAAGGCAAAGTTTCATGACCTATTTAAATAGAAATTGAACCTATTTAAATGTAACAATGCAACGAATCCTGAAAAATAGTACATGTAAGTAGGTAATGATAGGCATAATCTATGGCTTAATGGTTGTATTATCTACTGAGCAAGTAAGTACCGAATGCTTCCTAGATCTATAATGCTAGCAATTTCGCACTTAAGTCAAATTGAGCTATATGAATTAGATTCATGCATGAACTGATGATAATATAAAAAACTGCTCTATGGAAATCACGCAGTTTCCTCCTGAAGCCCAATCAAACCAAAGCCCTTTTAGTAGCAGCTACTAGAAATAGGATTGAACTGTGCTCAATATATTATTCGAGTTTTAAACACCCCGAGAGGTGAGTAAAATACAAACCTAATTACAGGAATAGTAAGTACCTAACTAGTGGTACTCGTAGAAATGCCTTTTCATCTGTAAATGCAAATATTTATACTTGGTACGAAAATACATCAAAAAACGCCAAGGCGCGTTTGCTACACCTTTTAAAACGCTGTTCCATAGAATATATAATATTCATTGCCAATGTTCTAGTTTGCCATTATTTTTTACCATTTAAATTAACTTTTGAGATAATCCTTGCTTTTATGGAGAATTTTTTAATTCAGATGTCACCCTTCATAAAAATACATTATTTCATAAAAACAAATGGACTAAGGTTTTGAAACATTTTTCACTGATGCTTTGCTTTGGTCGCAGCGTGATGTTATATAGCCTAAAGCCTTTCTCGATAAATGGACCATCCAATACAAAAATCATTTTTCAATTCGAACCAGTACTTCCTGAGATTTGCGCGTTCAAACAAACAAACAAACAAACAAACTCTTCAGCTTTATAATATTAATAGTATAGATACGGTGATATATTCTTATGGTACGCTAACCAATAAGTATAATGCCTGTTTAGTAAAAACTTATTTTCTAGCATCATGAAACTCGTTGCATTTATCCCAATGTTGACATATTTGTTGCTTCGAGCCACAGCAGAAGAAACCTCCACTTATACCACTAAGTATGATGGAGTGAATCTAGAGGAAATTCTGGAAAATGATCGCTTACTGACTGGTTACGTGAACTGTTTGTTGGAAATCGGACCTTGCTCTCCGGACAGTAAAGAGTTAAAAAGTAAGTAGCCTGAAAAAACTAAGTTTTAACAGTCGAGCAGGTATCAGTAGGTTATGATAATATTATCACGTTGCCATCCAATTTCTTTAAAGCGTGTCAGACAAACACTACTGGTTGCTTTATAGGTACTCATGTCCTGTATAACCACGTCATCATGGGCGTAATTACTGATGTTAATTCAATAATTACCAAGTTTCTTATTTACTGCATGGAAATGTATATGCTTCTTAGTTATTCTTATTTAGTTATCTATATACGTGTCGTGTGGTGCCGGCAAACAAAAATATTACTACAACCTCCTCCTATGGGTGTCGTAACAGGCGAATAAAGGAGTGCTGCCAGAGAAGACTGCTTCCCATGCTACGTAACATTGCCTAAACTACCATCGAAAACACGCCTGCCAAGCGTAACGATCATAAAAACGATTCTTTTGGAAAGGCGTGTGTCCGCAGTAGATTTATATAGACATATATAGACGGGTCATGGTGATAATTGTAACCTACCTACTTTGCAATTTCTTTTTTAATATTTGATTTGTTTTCACAAAGTCCTATCATTTAACCTTACATTTAGATATCCTTATATTTAATCATGCTACTAATTTAGGACAATTGTGGGCTTAACTTCCACTTTTATGCCATACTTTGTATTCCAGATAACCTTCCTGACGCCATTCAGAACGATTGCACTAAGTGTAGTCGTCGACAACGCGCAGGCGCTGATCAAGTGATGGAGTACATAATTGACCACAGACCAGACGATTGGGAGAAACTTGAAAAGAAGTTAGATATTTTAATACTTATGAAAACATTCATATTACTTGACCAAAACAATTAGGCTCATAACAACTAAGAGGTCATTGGTAATAGGTAGGCAGGGGACTACCTAATTGGTGATGTATTAGTGGGTACTTGTTACGTTTCCGATACTATTGGTCCAGAGGAAAGGAAGGACAGAAGGAAAATTATAGATATACACCTGAGTAGATATTGGGCGTTTTTATAATTATGTACTTATTTAGAACTACAAACTGACAATGACGACGTTTTAACCGTATATCCTGTGGTATTATCGTTGTAGCGGAGGTACACTTTATGTAGAACATACTACATGCTCTACCTAGAATATACTGTATTTGCGCCATTCACGATATTGGTATAATCGTGTAGCCGATATTTTGTCATTGCCATAAAACAAAGAAAAAGAAGATAGCTACACGATCGGTCGTCCATATTACGGTGAGATCAGGGAAAGGGAAGAGATGCGGGCGCTGAAACCACATTAATGTCATGCGCCTAATTATTTTGGTCAAGTAGCACATATAAAATTAAATAGTTTCAATATAAATGCAAAAAGATGATCTCACACAGTATACTGCATAACAATGGGGTTAAACTTATAGCGTACCTAAATTCACGGACGTAGCTTTGAAAAGGGGGGGTCCCCAAAGTAAAAAAACAGAGCTCTAACTCCAATTGAGTATACCATTTACAAATAAAACAAAACAATGCCTGCGACTGTAACACACAAGTATAGTCGCGGATAATCTATAATATTAGGGGTTAAAGTATGAAATTGCCGTTTTGTATGGACGAAATCGAGAAAAGTCATATTTCCATACTAACAATTTTTTAGTTTTTTTAAAAACGCCTGAATGATTAAAGGTGAAAGTTAGATGGTTATAAAGCTACGCATTATAGTATTTTAATTTCTGAAAATCAAAGTATATAATACAAATATACTTAATTGAAGCAAGAAGGCCAGCTGACACATTGTAAGGGGTCTTTTCAACGACTTCCTTTGAAGTAATAAGCACTAGTATTGCATTATTTTTTTTAGTCAAAAGTTACTTTATTTAGTTTTTGAGACAATACAAAAAGAATTACGCAATAATAATATAATATAGCTCTTAAGTATAGGTAGTCAACCTATACTTAAGAGCTATAAACAAAATAAAAAGTGGGAAAATAATCGGCAATTTCATACTTTAACCCCTATTACTATATTATACCTTAGGTAGGTATCATTAAATTAAAAGTTATATTATTATGTAATAATATAATTTATTAAAAAATAACTAATTATTTTTTCTGTTGGACAAGTAAGATGGATATGAACGGGGGGGGTCCGGACCCCCAAACCCCCCCCCCCCCCCTTATATACGTCCGTGCCTAAATTAACAGCTCTATTTAGAGTGACAAATAACAACATGTAGTATGCTGAAATTTAAGTAATAATCAGTTAAGTGTTCAGTCAAACATCCCATTGGCCGAGTAGTTTAATTACCGGATCAAGATCTCTGGGTCCTGAGTGCGATCCCCGTTCCGAATTTTCGATTATTGCTCGGGTTGTGATTTGGTGATCACCAACCCGCATTTAGCAAGCGTGGTGATTATGCCAGTACCCATCATTGCTGTGGTAACTTAAACTCAATGATGGAGGCCTTTGCCCTGCATTGGGACGATTATAGGCTGTTACTACTTCTATTACTACAGTCAACGTTTACTTATTTACAGGTATAATTCAGATGGCAGTTACAAAAAGAAATACCTAGAAAGGAAAGAAGCAAGCAACAAATCGGCAGCCTCTGCTGAAAAATCTGCAGAGAATGAAAGCAAATCTATTGAGAAACAAGATTAAAAATAACTTGTAAGGGAAAGTTTTTAATGACCTCAGCAATCCCTGATTGAACAATGTATTGATGAACCAGTCGCTAATAAAACGGGGGGGCAAATGAAATGTCTTTTTTTACATGTGTTGTGGACCTTCTTAAGTTAATATTTAGAACTCTAATAGAAGCAGGCTTATTAATAGGAAAAATTTAGAAGTAGTTAAAGAAATTGCTAAACTTTAACGCATTCTAAATACTTAAGTAGTTCTTTGGGCCTTCCATAAACCTAGGTATGACGGTATCGTCGAATACAATAATATTTAAATTCGTGTAACCAGGAGATATTATTCAGAAGGTACGGTTGAGGAAACATAACAACAGAGATTGCAATCATTTATTATTCTTATAGAATAAGTTAGTGTAATATAAAATAAATTAATAACACAATAGGTTTTACAACTTACTCCAATGACTTATCAACAACTATGAGGTACTTTTTCAGCGTAATATCTTTTAACCCTAACCTTTACTCCAGGCATTGTGTACCTGTACTTTGAACTTACAATTTCTGGTTCTCCTACAAGCTTAAGACTGCTGTTATCTGGCTTAGGAGGTTTCTTTTTTGCCTTATTTTGTAGTGCAGACCTACAACAGTCATTTACAATATCAAATCACTTATTAATAACAGCAATTGTCGTTTCGGCAGCTATGAACTGTAAGCTGGTATACTTATATGCTATTTTTGCTCTTTGTTATTTGATTTGCCACTAAGTGCCTCCTTTTTAAACACTCTGGATGCGTGAATCTAATAAGTTTTTAAAAGAAATTTGTAGAAACATGGCACTATCATGCGAATTCAAGAATTTAGAAGCTAAATTATACTGTTTCCATTATAAAAATTTGCTATGCGTTATATTAATAAACATAATGAAATGAATTGAATTAAATTAAGATTGTCAAAAAGTACAACTCTACGACTTTTAGTAGGTAAGTTACCAGCTAACAAGTTCATAGCTGAAATCCTAATCTTTCTAACGTTTTCAATTTATCCCATAATCCTTTGAACCTTGGACAGACCGTCGTACCTAGTCAGAAATAGCTTCCAGCCGACTGGGTCATGAGCCATCATTGATGCTGCCACACGTCCAGCACTCTCTTTGTCTGCGACTGAACATTTCTCGCAATCATCCTTGAGGGCGTTGATAAGGATACCTAAAAAAATATACAATCAGTAAAAATGCCAAACCCTTTTTTCGGACTTTTGGATGAAGAATTTTCTGACGATGATAGAAAAGACCAGGACTAGCGAATGATAAGCAAGGATCTTACTTTATACAAGTGTTAAGTGACTAATATAGTTATTTGGTAATTAAGAACCTGAAATGCTTATTCAGCGTAGATACCAACATCAGTTTGGTCTTCTTGTTATCTTTCAAGAATAGTATGGTGTCAGAGTTAACCAAGTCGCCTATAACAGGCATAAGACGAGACTTTTCTTTACGATTTCTTACGCAACCAAACCGAAACCTACAGTTTAATATGCCTTCCGAAGCACGACTAGAACGGCCTATCTATCCTTTTCACGCCCAAGCCAATTGAAAATATTGTTCCTATATTTGCC